>OU745245.1:17500000-18750000 GCA_916618015.1 Xestia c-nigrum
TCACAAATCTGGCTTTGCAACTATATGCTGACAAACTTCTGACAATCGTGTGGGACAGTTCGTATCTGGATGGTTCTTATGGCGCTTGAATGGAATTGTCAAGAGGACTATTGGTTAACATTTGTGAAATAAATAGTCTGTGGGCGCCGCTGCGCCCTAACCTAAATTGAAGCGCGCATTACGATAAACGCACTGCTTCGTCGCTGCAGCGGATTATTTTTTAATAATGAAAATAAATTTAATTTAAGAAAATTATATAATAATCAAACATTTTTAATTATAATAATATTAATAATTTACTTATTTATTACATTAATTGCAGTAGTAAAAATTACTAATATTTTTTATGGACCAATTCGATCATCCCTAAATTAAATAATAATAATAATAATGACAAATAAATATTTTAATATTCGAAAAACTCATCCTATTTTAAAAATTATTAATGGTCCCTAATTATTAAAGCGCCCTTATTCGGCGTGTTACTGCTTAGTGCTCAATCGGTAGGGTTGCCACAAGTACTAAAAATAAAATACAACATTTTTGTATTTTAATGTATTATTATCTAAGGTGAGAGCGTCAGGGTCTTACGTTTTTTTGCAATTTGCAGACCAGTGCTAGTGCTTTTTGCGACTGTAACACGTATGTAGTTACATAATTATAATCATCAAAATCATCAATACAACCCTCCAAGATCATAAAGGTCGAGGAACTACTTTTTGAAGGTCAAAATCGATCCTGCCTACAAATTGCAAAAAAACGTAAGAAAATTTGAATTTCGTGGGCATCAGCCAAACAATTGTAATATATAAGTTTCAATTAACATTTAAGTTAATTGAAACTTATATATTACAATTGTTTTACTCTAATATTAAATGTCTCATATATTTCTTGTCTACTCTAATTTTTGTTTCTACTTTCATTAAATGTATTTAAAAGATCCATACACGCAACAGTTTATCCGGCTTGTCATGTTCACTAATAATGATTAATGATCAATAAATCAGTCAGTTAACAAGCACGAGGTACGAGTAGGTAAACGCGACGGCGATGCAAGCGACCAGTCGAAAGAACACGAAAAATTGACGCGGCATACGTACGCATCGCTGGAGCGCGACAGCCCTACCGAGCTTGCATATTCAATATGAGCAAAGCGGTAGGTAATTAATAATTATCTCATGGCTACACACGTAGTGACAGAGCCCTGGTAGTACTCACTGCTTGGCGTCAGATGTGGAGCGACGCCAGCTCCACCACGAGTAGCCGCGCGGCTTGGCCGTGCTGTCCGACACGCGCGGCTGTGACTCGTCCTTCTCAGAGTTCTTCTCTAGGGATTCCAGTACACGCTGCAATGGGAGAAGAAATGATCTCTAAATAAGTAAGTTACGATGGAATTTGAACTTCGTCACGTACAAAATACGGTTAGGGGTTGCAAAAACTTGAAAATAGGCTTGTAGAAATTAATGGCACTAGTCTAGCTGGTTCCAAGTTTCCTCATTTTATATTTCAAAATAGATTGATCTCGTTGGTCAGATTGGGACTAACCACGGTCACGCCATCTACAATTAACTAAGACAGGGCTTCCCCATTATTATTGTAAATTAGGGTTTACTCACGTTAGGCAGCGGTCTCCTGTAAGCGAGTAGCGACAACAGCAGCGGGCCGGCGCTGCGCCAGGGCATGGCTCGGCCGCCCAGACGCACCACCAGGCGCCCCTCCGCTGCTAGGGCTCCGCCCCGCTCACAAAACTCTTCAAACGACAGCGCCCGAGAGACGCGTTCTTCTTGCACGTAAACGCCAACTTGACCCCTGAAGGAAAACGCAGCGGTTACAAATCATTTCTATTGCCCATACATTTCACATTCCTGCCCTTATCCTTATTTATTTGGCTTCGGGGCCGTGTGTCTTCTACAATTTATACAACAACAATATTTCTACTTATTAGGAAACCGACCCCAACATAGTTGGGAAAAGGCTAGGTAGATAATGATGACTTCTACTTACTTGGCTAAAAGCTTCTCATCGTCATCGGAGTCCAAAGTAGGCGGTAGTGAGGCGGGTGACTGCGGCAGCGAGGGACCGTTACCGGACTCGTATTCCTCCTCCGTGGGGCCGGCGGTGGGGTGTGTTCCACCTGCTGTACCTGGGTCAATGATAACCTGTTATAGACTTTGTTAGAAGCTGCCGGTTCTAACGAAATAATACTTGTGTCAATTTTCGCAACTTGGTTCTAGAGTACCAGGAGTCATCGTTTGGCTAATTTTACAATAATTGTTTTTCTACCATTGTTTGGCTTATATTATAATTGCTTTTTGTGGCTTTGTATTTATAATTTAGGCCAGTTTACTTCATTACGTTATTTGAATTTGATTGCAAAACAAAACTGTGATACGCCAAAAGCGCCCTTGGCCCGGCTCGTACCAAGCTACAGATATAGAACTTACAAATGATCTCACCAGATCGATATCTGTCAGGGTGATGCTTCGGGAAATAGAGATCGGGGTCGACCTGGCCCCGGTCGAGATCGTCCAGGTAGACGCCCTCGCAGGGCATGTCGTCGCGCGGCGACATGAAGCGGAACATGCCGCTGAGCACACCGCGCCGGCCGGGACGCTCCTCGTCCGAGCTCAGCGGCTCGGCCGGGGCCACCTGGGCCGCCCCCTCCGGCCCCGCCTCGCCCCCCTGCGCCGCCCCCGCCGCGCGCACGGGCGGCTCGGGCAACTCGCCCCAGCGCCACGACTGCGCCGCCTTGTCGCCCTGCCGCCCCGCCAGCTCCACCTCCGTGTCCGACTGCACCGGCGTGCCGCTGCGCGAACCTCTGGTGTGACAGAAACGATGAGGTCAGACCCATACTTACAGAACAAACACACATTCTCTAGTCGGGAAACATACCGGATGCGCGGCGAACTGGGCTAGGAATTAAAATAAATTCTGGCCTTAATTGAGATAAGTTTTCTTTTTAGTTTATGCTATTAATTAGCCAAACATCGCTCTCTTATAATAATAACGTTAACGCGTAAGTGCAAATCGAGGCCGGCCATTCAATTATTAAATAATCATTTTACAATTGCTTACGAGCGACTTGGGCACAGAGGATTGTACTTTAGACTTTAGAATATCCAATTATTTATGAGTTAGTGACTCATCTCCACTATGACTCATAACTTAAATTAAATCCTTTGATTAATATCAGCTGTGACAAAATACGTTATTATTGCTATACTATTATCAAATATTATCTTTTTGGGGTAAAAATAGATTTATGTATTTGTTCAAAACTAGTCATAGGCATAAGCTTGTACGGAACGTCTACTGCCACTACAATGGTTCAACAAAATATAAAATGTAATTTAAAGGATGGCGGAGTGGTTAGCACGACACGACAAAGTGAGAACATAAATATTTTAATGAAGACAACACGAAATAGTATTAGCTACCGAGCGGTGCACTACGCTAACTATAATAACGACAAGCGTGTGATGCGTACAATTTACGGTAGCTACAACGTCGATTGCTCTCAATAGGACACACAGTTCGTTTAGGTACGAGCAGTAAGTATTGACTATACTAACAATACGATGAAGTGGGTCGTGCTTATTGCAAGCGTGTGAGTGAACGGATGTTATTCATTATTGATTATTACGCGTTTCTGGGGGCGGCGTGCACCTCAAACGCTGTGTCGGACAACGCCAGCGGGATGCGGTTGTCGCCGTTCAGCTTGAGGTTGGACATCTCTTCACTGAAACGAGGCCACTGTCTCAACAACGGGCTTGGAACACATCTCAGAGAATACTCAAATATAGTCAACTGTCATGAATCACGCGGATGAGACAGAGATAATGTAACATGTTGTAATAGTTACCTGAGCACTGCAGCGTGAACCTCGGTGTCACTGTAGAAGTTGATGTCGGTGACGTTGGGGATGGCCGCGGGCTGCGTGACGCGCTGCTCGGAGCCCGCGCGGTCCGACTGGCTCGAGATGGAACTCGTCGACGACTTCCTTTGGTGTTTCTTTGAACTAGCTTTTCTAGTCTTCTTCTTTTTCTTTCCATTGCCGCCGTTCGGTTTGACTTCGTCCTGGTTAGAGGGCACGGCTTCGATGGGCCGGAAGTCGTTGTGCGCGCTGATCTTCTGTACCACCTGGTGCGCCTCGCTCTCGGTGCCGCCGAGCTGCGTGGCTGCGAATGTCCGCGGCGCTCGGTCCACCTTGTCAGTCGCCTCGTCGAGACCGTCCATTTCAAATAAAGCATCATTGTCATTATTTGTGTTGTCCTCTTTGGTAGTATTTTTAGTTATCTTACTTAAGTCAGGTTTTTGCATTGATTGTCCGTCAGCTGTGTATCTGTGGAAGAAAAACAGTATTGTTATGCTATTATGATAATTTAATGGCGTCATTATGGAGTATGGATAAGTGAGTAATTTTATAGTGCAGTTACAATTATCATAATCGCTAGTGTGAATAATGCTATGTATTGGGAAATTCGCTTTCGAACAGTTTGCAGTTTTGCACGCAATGTAATTGTGATATTTAACAAACTGTCACTTTCCATTCTAACCATAATATTTGATGTTGTGGAATAAACATACTTTACTTTGATTAGCTTTTTTATCTGGATTCTACTTTCTAACTCTGTTTACTGCGGAGGTGTTCTAACTTACCTTCTCTTCGTATAATCAGAAGCTTGTCCGTGGTCGGGTTCCACGACGGAGAGGGAGTTCCTTCTCCGAGGCTCGTACAGATCTTCAAAGCGCGCTGCCGGTATGGGCGAGGTGGCCAGGTGCGCCGAGCATTCGGCCTCGTTTTCGCCTACCTCTTCTACGAAGAAGGCCTCTCCTGACTCGCCGAGCTTCATGTGGATGTCCAACGGCTCACCGTTCAGCTCTAGATCCACCTGTTTATCAAAGTCATAATTATAATTGTACTTAATCTTACATTACATAATCAGTTTTTACACCGTGATATTTTAATTGCTATGTTTCACAATCCAAAATAGCAAGTAATAATAATACCTAAGAAACTAGCGAGTCGAAATGTTTTTTACGGTGGAAAAGTTCAAATAGATTTAGATTTTAGGAATACCTACTACAAGTCATTTAAAAATAGTAAAGTTTTTCGTTTGTTATTTGAGCTGTAAACCAAATACGAGCACAATTTCTAAATAATTGGCATCTCATTCATGTAGTGGTCGGATTCAAAATGATACATGTCGATGTCATATTCAATTAGATAAAACTGTATTATTATAAAGTTATATCTAACTTCCACGGAGTTAATTAAACAACAATTTCGGTGATGAGTTGATGACAGAATATACCTAATGGAAATGAGACAATTGTTTTATCCCATTTAAAAATTTTAAAGGTGCCCGGATGAAGAAAATATTTGTGCCAAATTCTCTTCAGACTCTTGGTGAGAATTGTATCTTACTTTGGCATTATTCCAATTTTCACCCGAAACGAGTACCTAAGACGCAGATTCTTCAGCTCGTTTGGCAATGTACCCTAATATACCACTAAACAATGTACCTACCCACTAAAATATTATAAACATATTCACTAACGACTTTATTAATAATAGTTATCGATCGTTAATTATCCATACTAGTTTTATCCTGTGAACATTATCTAAACATAAATTAATAATAAATTATCTTTCTTTAACCTTTAATACTTTTCGTTATTTTACACTGACGATGACGTGTCAGTAAACACGTTGCTTTCTGATTGTTTGATAAAAGTAAGAATAGTTTGCTTTGCCAAAGGTTCAGTTTGTACGTGTATTATCAGCGAATAATCTAGACGCAGACGCGTGCATTGAGCGTAAACTGAGAGCATCGAGAAAGAATGTGGACGGGGGAGCTCCGACTACACAGCTAGATTAAATTAAAATTAGTGGGCATATTAATATAATGTTGACGAATATGTGGCTACTGGTGGCGGACGACTAATGAAAGCTGAAATTGTTCATCAGGGTTTTATAAACAACTAGTAGACGTAACGCGGTTTCACCCGCGAAGTTCCCGTTCCCGTGGGAGTACGGGGATAAAATATAACCCATGTTACTCGCTCATAACGTAGCAATCCATTGTTGTTTTTTTCAAATCGGTCCAGTAGTTTTTAAGTTTTTTCGTTACATACAAAAATGCCCGACTGGCTGCGGTTGGTCGGGCTTCCTCTCTCATCCCAGAGCATGCCTTTCCTTACAAAATCGTGCCCCCTGGTGTATCCGGCTTGTCCGGGTCAGGCTTGCTCCTGGCTGGGTGTGGTGCTCAATCACCAATCATCATCATCAAATCGTCCAGTAGTTTCAAGTTTTTTCGTTACATACAAAAATATAAATCTTTCCTCTTTATAATATTGGTATAGGTGAATCACCGTGGTGGTGATTGATTACAAGTGTGAGAGGAGTTCAGTTTACATTTTAGTAATTGTTTCGGCTATTACCGCTATTTATTGTACCAGCTACTGGAGGATGTCCAAGATAGATAATGTGACTAATGAACTGTAAAGAAAAATTAAAACTTTCCTTTCCGTTCTTTTGTCTTTGACCCCACTTTACAATATATTTTTTAAAAGCCGTACTCTTGACTTCTGAAGAACCACTTCTCGACTGTCACCATCGGTCATGAATATAATATGACTAAGTACCTACATAATAACTTCAAAAATAACATGATAAACGACTTGAGAGAACATTTTCGGCCAACAACTTTTTGCTGCGAAATTCAAGAGCTTGCGAATAAAAAATCTACTTGTCATTTCGAATGATCGTTACATACTTATGTATGAGAGGCTAGGCATGTCCTCCATGTAACATTAATAACATTTCGAACTGGTTCAAGTTGAACCCAAACTGTTTACATTCTCATAGATGAACTCAGATAATCCCAACACTGTTCTTTGCGGAAAAAACAATTAAACACTTACGTACGAGAGATAGGAAATACATGGCCTTATGTAAATGCAAATGAGATTGAAAGAACCGCCGACATATTGCAAAAAAAACGTTCGTTACGTGCCATATACAGACAAAATATACAGAGGCGCGGCGTGTCGCTAGGTGTCGCAAGTTTTGGAGATGGTTTAGTTGGATGACTGATTTGAAGGCCAAACAAGTCTTTACTCTTCGCGTGGGCATTTACATTCAACGTGCGGCTTGCTTTTTCCACCGTGACGCAAACAACGATCCAAATAGTTTTCACCCATACCAAGACTGCATATAAATTTAATTGCAAGACTTGGGAGTAATTTACTTACTTACATGTAGGTAATTATTTACCATTATTGTCCCTCATGAAACAGCTGATACATTACTTTCATCGTGCGCACATGGAAACTCAAAAAGCACAATTCATTCACGTCCCAGATGCTACAGTTATTTATAATAATTACGCGACACATTCTTGCAGTCTCCACTTGAGTCAATAAGATCTTTAACCAAAAATGTGCGACTGTATCATGTCGAATCACGTAGACATTGTGAAAGAATTTGGATTAACGGGAAGTATATAAAAGTCCTCCTACGCGTCTGGCGAAAATAAAATGTCTTTCGAAGAAGTCCTAGAAGTTAATTCTGGGAGAGAGCAACTGTCTACTTTACTGACAGATTGTTCTTGCTCTGATAAAGTAATTAAAGTACCTATCTTACCACTTTGAATCTGGAGCGTAGGACGCCGAGCTTCCCAAAGCGCACATGGAAAGGCGAGCACGTGTAGCTGCCGTCAGGCTGCTCCACCACCACCACGTCGATGGCGCCAGTCAACGTCGCGCCGTTGATCTCGTTGTAAAACTCGCGAAAGTTCGCAATGAACTTGCCAATATAGTTCATAGAATACATGGCTGCTGATTTGTCAGTCTCTTGTTCAACTATATTCTTCACTTCACTCAATAAACACGGTACTCTCTAATCACTTAATGTCTTATAAATTACCCCATCTTGGGGTTGAGATCAAAAAACATTAGGCTTCCTGAAACAAAAGAAATAACTATGTGTTAATTACAAACTTGAAAATATTATGATCAATTGAATCAGGAAAAGAACCGACCACTCTGGGGTAAGAATTGGAAGTGTTATATCATTTATACTGTTTTTTCCTGTATATTATGTAGATAAGAGGAGACAAAAACATTATCGTTACGTAGTAGATTATGATTAGCAGCGATGCGTATCTCATTGATTAGTAAGGTCTAAATATAACTATAAATTGAATCATATTCATGGAAATTCATGATTCTTATTTGCAATATTGGTATTTACAAGTAGGTAATAGGATAGATTAAGAAAATCTTATCCGGTCTAAATACGTAAATACAGATAAATCCCCTATTTATGCGTAATCGAGTATTTCAGTTCACCTTCTGTTATAGATACGAGTATAAGATAAGTGTCAGTTTGATTGTGAAACAACCACGCCACTAGTAATAGTTCTTTTATAACTAGTCTCACTATCTAAACAACCACGTCCATTCTAGATTTAGATCGCATCAAGACTGTTACATTCTCGTCCCAATTCTGCGTAATGTAGATTTTAATAATACTGGAATGGTTTACAACGAAGTCGGACATGGTACATGGACATAAATAGCGCAAGTGTTCATTACGAGAGCAGATATGAGGCGGGTTGTTGGGTTCGTGCACTTTAACTAGGCATCTCTGTACATGCAGAATTACCCAATGTTGCATGTTTCAGTTATGTATAATTAAGATTTCGTAGAAACTATTGAGGTCGCTGACAGACACGGTATTCTTATCGCAGTAGTTATTCCGAACTATTTGAAAATTCTGTCGGATTGAGAAAATTCGAATATTTAACGAAATGTTCGTCATTTCATTCACTGCTGGGAGGAGTTACCTAACAAACGATAGAAACGGACAGCACGCGATTACAGCGTGCTTAGAGGAGCGTTAGTAGCTAAGGCGTGCGGAGCGACCACGCGTCGGGGACTATGCCCCCAGTATCTGCTTACAATGACTAATTTTTAAGAATAGCGAAACAAGACAACTCGTCATAACATTATGTGTATGTATGTCCTACAGGAAAAGTTGGCAAGAATGTTTTAATTGCATACGAAACGATAACGAATAGCTATAATATTATTAATCATTTGACACCACAATTAGTGAGAACTGAGAGATATGGAGACGGTACGGCACGCCAAATAAGTTAATATATGCTTAGCTGTTAAGTCAAAGTCGAAGTCATATAGGTAATTGATTTGATGTATCGCGGACTTTGCCCGGCTTTACTCACTGACTGAGTGAGGATGTGACAAGCAGGTGATACCCACTTCACCGCTTGGTATAAATAGTGATTTCAACGTGACGCTGTCGCCGGCAGCCAGTTTGTGAAGGTTAGATTGCCGGATGGTGAAAATGATAGGGAATTGCCCTCTTCAAAGGTTAGAGGAAGTGTACAATACGTATACGTGATGCGTTACCTAAAAAGGTATCAGTTTCTTGTTTTGATAGAAATAAACTGCTTTGCAGCATGCGTATTTTATTTTAGGTTTTTTTATTGTTAAAAAAACAGTTATAATTAGTTGATATTGCAAAAAATATGACGCATTAAACTAAATTACAATAGCTTACAAAAAGAGAATCTGACCTTGGACTTAGCAAGAAACGTTAATTAATAAAATATTTAGCAGTGTTTCAAACACGGTACGTACTTGAATGAAAATATATTTTCAGATGGACAGAGACAGTGTGCAGTACACCAACCAACGGCAACGCGTGAGACAAGGTGGCAGGTGTCCAAGGAGACCTGAATGACGGGTGAACTTATTCTTAGTTCCAAGGGCTTCAAGTTCAATGCCTAGAGAGATAAACGGCAGACTGCCATTGTAGTTAGGGTCACACACCTCTACACGGAAAACGGAACTCGTAACCGACCAGAATGTCGGTTGAAACCGTTGGAAAATTAAGTAGGTACGTAATGACTTTAAACTGTTTGACATACTTATTGGTTAATCATACTTTCAGACTTGCAGAGTCCATTGTTTGGTTTAAAAGAAATGGCAGAACAAATTGGATGTTTTGTATTTATTTTATTTATACACGAGGAGCTCGTGGCTAATTAAAAACAGCCGCTCGAGTCGATCTTTAGATTAAGCCGTGCTTGCCCAGGTTGATCTGTGACCGGTGCCCACCCACTCTAAAGCATTTGTCCCGGCTGTCATTTGTGATCTTTGACAGTCGTTGCAGGTAGTCAGTGGCCCAAAAAGTTTGACAACCAGTCTTACCAAGGGATATCGTATTAGTCAGTCAGTACTAACTGGGTTGTGGAGTTCAGATAGGCAGTTGCTCCATGTAAAATAATGGTATTCAGCTGTATCCGGTTATATTGGAAGCCGACCCCGACATAGTTGGGGAAAAGGTTAGGCAGATGACATGGGTAATATGGGTTAAATAAAACAATTCGCTTCAATACTTAAGGTTTCGCGGAAAATGCAGCTAATGCTACGATAAAAGCCGTACGACTGCCATTTGCCAAGGTTGGACTTGTTTAATTCTTTATTGAACACCTCATCAATATCACAGAATAAAGACTAGTTTTCGCAAAATAAGTTGAAAGTGACATTCGAGTTACTATTTCGTTGAATTTGTTTCGCTTTTTGATTAATTAAATTATTAATCAGCTCTATTGTTTTGTTCCAACTGTGAATTGTTATCTTAATTTATTGGGTTACGTCCGACCACTGACCACTTCCTCTATAGTGAGTTGTTCTAGATCATATTTTATCATTTTTAATAAGGTGTGTACCTAATATAATATGCGTTCAATTAAAAAATTATCAATATTGAAAACTGGAACTGAACTCTTTGACATAATTAAGATAATCATGCCACACGATAGTACATTTGATACTAGGTGTTTGTTTCGATTTTATCTCTTCTAAGTAGGTAGTCTGAAAACCTAATTTGAATCAATTGAAGCAGCTGACTCTACTGCAATTGGAATCGAACGTCATTAGCGGATACGACAAACTGACCTATAGTTCATTCAGTTACAACCTAATGACTTATGACACGTGAACGTGTGAAAAACGGATCGAACGCGATTAGGTACGCGAGACTGAGGAAGAAACAACAGTTTATGAAACCTTATCTGTGTTCGCCAGTCGAGCATACCACAACTCTTCACGTGTACTAGCCGACCGACATGAGCGTGGTGTCGTAAACTCGTGACTCCACATTTGTTTGTATAACAGGACCACATACCCATATGGTTAGTTGAAACACAGATCACACCTAGGAGATCTCTATAACCGAGATGCACGTATGTACATTATTGATCATGAGTTCATGACATGACGCTGAGGGCTACATGTTGCAATCGATTTATCAGACCTGTGGTTTTGACTGTCGACTGATGTATTAGATAATGATATGACAAAATAGCATTACCTACCTGATATACCTATAAGCAAATGTGTTTTTCGTGCGTATATCACTAGTGTGACATAATAAGCGCATATCAAGGCCATCATGTTAAGATAGTGATGGCATGAGAGTAGAACGTTATAGTAAACAAGTTTCTGGAGGCAGCAGAAGTAGGCACGACCAGGTGAGGATTTTTAGGTTTTACGAAGACCTATCGCGTTAACGTCACAACGATACGGCTTCACTGAATCGATTCCATGAAAGTCCATATTAATCATGTGACGACACAATTAGGCATTGTCCACTTTTTTTTTCGCATTAAGTAGAGATTTAAGCACCATTCTGTGCCATTGTTAGCAAAAAAAGAAATTCAGTTTGTACCTATCAAAGAAATAAAAAACCCGTCCGCAAGTTGAAAGGTACCTACAGTAAAGAATTAAAGATACTGTATGGTTATCACAACTGCGATAATTTAATTATCGATAGACGTACGTAATGTAATACGTCTTATTTATATGGCATGATCGAACTTGCAAATGACTTTAATTTTCTATTATGTAATACAAAAGGTCATACTTACTAAGCGCGTGTAGGGTGGTGGCACCAATTATCGGCCATGTCAACTTTTTTTGGACTTTGACTGCTTGTAATTTTTACATTAATAGCTTTTGCTTTCTTGCAATGTCTTTTTTGGGTAAAGGGATACTGAAACTCCATTACTACATTCGCAAAATTATGAATCCTTTGTTATTTTTGATAATATAGATGTTTTATTCGGAATATGGCGATTTCCCTTAAAATCGGCCTCTAACACCCTAATATCCGCCGCTTGTGACCCTAATATCGGCCTACCTTGTTTATAGTGAAGTAAGGTCAATGAACTACTTAAAAAAAAAAAAAAAATGATTTGATTTTTTTTTTTGAAAAAAAAATACATAACGTTTTATATTTCAACTCAGGTCAGGTACAAATCACTTTTATTAACTCATATCTATCACCACATTCATTTTCTTTTTTTTTCTAAATGCACTATTTAAATTGAAGATCCTTAGAGATAAAATTTCTGTTCACTTTATTTCGTAATTATTTTTATTGATGCCTAATAGGTAATTTATTTTTGGAGTTCCTTTCTTTATTTGTTTTTTAGGAATGTTGAATCATTGCGATCTTTAGTTTATAACAGAATTTATTTTAATTTTTAAGACTCGGATGTCAGTTCCTACTAATTCAATATAATTCACCCACAATGGACTGTATAGGTACCTACTTTAAGTGGAACCATTGGCGCATATGTCGCATCCAATACTTTTGGTTTTATCTTCTTCAACAACACTAATTAGGTCTTCTTCACAGCCAGCACAAAGAATTTTCTACTTTTCCAAACTTGTCTTGAGAAGCTAAATCAGTGAGGTCAGTTTCGCGATTTCTGTCCTTTAATCAACTCTTCTTTACTACTTTTGTTTCTTTGGCTGGTTTATTTTTTTATTCTCATTTCCAGTTTTCGTCTCTCTCTCCGCTTTATTCTCTTCAATTCTTTTACTTCTTTCCTCAGGTTGTTTGTATCCAATACTAAGGTGGCCGTTATTACGCATCAATTTCCTTTATATCGGCCGTAGTTCATAAAACTCGTTTTAAGGCGGCCGATGTTAGGATCTAGTTATCAAACTGAGCTGTTGTTTCATTTTTAACCTTATTAATGTAACTGCTAACGTATAAAATAGCTAAACATGTGGTTTAACATTTTCATGAATTTACCCAATATCGGCCACCCGGCCGATATTGAGATTTATCAATAATATAGATCCCTAATCTCGGCCCCGCGATTATTTCATAAAATAGACAAATAAATGTAAAAACATGCTACCTAAAAGATACTTTGACTGTTATTCTTCATGAAAAAATAAAATGTAATACCATAGGTATGTTTAGTTCCCTTCAAATACTTATCCTCGCAATGCGTCCACTCAGGGATTTGACTCGGCAATGATACCAAACGACGCATGTCCGCACCTGCGCGTGCTCTTTTGCCTACTGAACGTTCAAATATTGATGCACCCGCATCAAAATATGGGAGGTTATGCGGAGGGATATAGAGTCACTTTTTGCATTAAAACTATTATGATTTAAAGGATATTTTTATAGTTATGTTCCATTTTCTCGAAACGGCCGATATTAGGAGGCGGCCGATATTAGGAGACTCCACCCTATGTTTACGAAGAAATACTTAGAAGAAAGGAAAAACCTGGCAGTAGGGTGGTGGCACCAATTATCGGCCATGTCAACTTTTTTTGAACTTTGACTGCTTGTATTTTTTACGTTAATTGTTATTGCTTTCTTGAAATGCCTTTTTTGGGTAAAGGGATACTGAAACTCTATTACTACATTCGCGAAATTATAAATATTTTGTTATTTTTTAAAATATAGATGTTTCTTTCCGAATATGGTGATTTCCCTTAATATCGGCCTCTAACACCCTTATATCCTCCGCCTGTAACCCTAATATCGGCCATACGTTTTCTAAGGCGAAGTAAGGTCAATAAACTCCTAAAATAAAAAATGATAACTTTTATATTTCAACTCAGGTACAAATCAGTTTTTTTTTTAACTCTTTTCTATAATTACATTCATTTTCATTAACTTTTTTTTCTTTAATGCACTATTTATCCCTTAAAGTTAAGATTTCTTATTTGATTCACTTTATTTGGAAATAATTTTTATTTTTAATAATTTGTTTATGGAGTTTCTTTCTCTATTTTTTTTTAGGAATGTTGTATCATTGTGATCTTTAGTTTATACGAGTAATAACAGAAATTATTTTAATTTTTAAGACGCGGATGTAAGTACAAAAAAAATCTTCTTTAGCCACATCAATCCCTATGTTCCGAATTGCAAAAAAAGTGATAATATCGCGAATCCGACCGAATTTAGTAGTCACAAAATATGAGGCTACTGAGTAATAATTGTGACATTGCGCGTTGGTCGGATTCGCGATATTATCACTTTTATCGCAATTCGGAACGCAGGGAATATAATTTGCCCACGGTGGACTGTGTAAGTGGCATATGTCGCATCCAATATTTTTGTCTTCATCTTCTGCCAGCACAAAGAACTTTCTCCTTTTCCAAACTTGTCTTGAGAAGCTAAACCAGTGAGGTCAGTTTCGCGATTTCTGTCCTTTAAATAAACTCTACTACTTTTGTTTTCTTTGGCTGGTTTATTTTTTTATAAGTACTCATTTGCAGTTTTTGTCTCTCTATCTCCGCTTTATTCTCTTCATTTCTTTTTCTTCTTCCCTAACGTTGTTTGTTCCCAATATTAAGGTGGCCGTTATTACGCATCGATTCCCTTTATATCGGCCGTAGTAAATAAAAATCGTTTTAAGGCGGCCGACGTTAGGATCTAGTTATCAAACTGAGCTGTTGTTTCATTTTTAACCTTATTGACGTTACTGCTAACATATAAAATAGCTAAACATGTTGTTTAACATTTTCATGCATTTCCCCAATATCGGCCACCCGGCCGATATTGAGATTTGTCAATAATATCGATCCCTAATCTCGGCCCCGTGATTATTTCATTAAATAGACAAACAATGTAAAAACATGCTATCTAAAAGGTGCTTTGGCTGTTATTCTTCATGAAAAAATAAAATGTAATACCATAGGTATGTTTAGTTCCCTTCAAATACTTATCCTCGCAATGCGTCCACTCAGGGATTTGACTCGGAAATGATACCAAACGACGCATGTCCGCACCTGCGCGTGCTCTTTTGCCTACTGAACGTTCAAATATTGATGCACCCGCATCAAAATATGGGAGGTTATGCGGAGGGATATAGAGTCACTTTTTGCATTAAAACTATTATGATTTAAGGGATATTTTTATAGTTATGTTCCATTTTCTCGAAACGGCCGATATTAGGAGGCGGCCGATATTAGGAGACTCCACCCTAGTTAACAAAATGGTTAAAACGTTGTTAAACACTCAGTACTTATTTATTGGTTGGATCCTCCAAAAAACTGGTGTAGGTAAAGAGGTTAGTCATGCGAAGACTATCGGAGTGTAAGGAAACGAGTTTCAAAGCCAAGATCGTCGAGGTGAAGGATCGACTCGAGCAATGTTTGTGCATCTACAGACAGTGGACAACTACATACAAATATGTAATAGCTTCCTACAAGGTAATAAATAAATTGTGTTCCATTCTAGTTATTATATGACTCACATGGGTAAACATGCAAGCGGCTAAGAGAAAAACAATGTCGATACAAACAACTGTCATAATCTGATACATTACTTCAATTTCAACAAACAACAATAATTACTTTGTTGTTTACTGAAATGATTTGAATTAGATATTTTGGATCGGAAGAAACTATCTGAAAATGTCGCATGTATTATAAAATAACTCAAAGGTCACGTCCTAAATATAAATAATTTTAATTTACTACTGTGAGGAATGCTTACTCTCTCGACCGGTAAGAAAAGTGAAAACATGAAGATTATAAAAGCATGAAGGCCTGTGTGTAAATGAAATAAACATTTCAAAACCAACAGTAGACTACAAACAGTACAACAGCAATAAGGTAAATACTAGTGATTTACACAAGAACACGAATGTGTCAAACAGGATTTAGTTTAATTTAGTTACAACAAAACACAATTGCATCAATGATAGGATTAGAATATTTGAAACTATCAATGATTTCAAAAAATCTAAAATTCTGACTTCAGTAGTTAATTTAGTACTTAGTTACCAAATTGATAATTCAATTTAACAAAAATAAAACAAGTACAGATCTAAATGCTAATACTGAAATTGAAAAGGTACCTACTTGCATTATAAATCCATACACTTCTAAACAATGCAACGTTATGAAAGCAAAAGCAATTAAATTATAACTAGTATAAACAAAAAAATACCTTAGTAAGGAACAACTGGAGAGGTTATACTTCACTGTCAACTTTCTAAGGCACAAAATGTTTCTTATGTAAATTATAAACAATATACAGTCAGCTGTAATTGTCGTACACAATTTCAAAACACAGGTAAGATTTCGACACGTGTTGCTCGCGCCGACTCTACCAGTAAACTGCCTGTGAGTGGCTGGTGTGGGTGGGCCGCCCGGCCGATGCGAGAGCGTCCAAGACTCGTCCATGGGCTGACGTTGCGTGACGTAGCTCGGTTGTTGATATGATACCGTACGTATCAGTCATACAACTCACACCACCGACCATGTGCTTTGCTTGCGAACATTCGCTTTGCTTGCTTTACGGAGAACGCTCCCCGCACTGACAGGCCAGCGCTGGGTCGATCGCGCGACATGGCGTGATGTCGCGCCATTGCGGTTACGAAAGTTACTTTACCTCCAAGTTGACGGACACGCAATACGGAAAATATTGTAGATGTTGCAAATGTGAACAAGATGCCGAATATGGTAGAGCTTAATGAGACTGCCATTCATCTGATGGAAATGTTATGTCATAACATGAAAGATAATGTGAATGACTATTAGACGCATGTACCTATGAAGTCCATGCCATGTCATAGCTGGCCAGTACTAAAAAGTTATCGAGATATTCCTGGGCCTATTGAAGATAGAATAAATACTAGGTATTTGATTGATCTTGGTTTTTTTAAGCCTGTAAAGTGTGACAAAGCAGATGCTCAATTAACATCATTATCAGACGCTTATTAAAAACAAGAGGTAGGTAAGTCAATAGTCTGTTTACACGGTGGCTGAAAGTACCTACTTTACTCAACTAGGTATAGGAATGTAAACAACAACAAGTTGTAGTTGTATTATTATGTGTCGCAGACTCGCAGCAGTTTAATTTACATCTACGTATTTACTGTGCAGTGTACACTCTACTCTACCAAGGAATTAGTCACACATGTGACCGAAATATCGTAAACAAAAACAATACTTGTTTGTCAGCTACGAAACGCATTGCTTTAGCCAAGACGATCCCACGCTGTTCATTATTATTGTCTAAAATTTTCGTCTTATTATTGTTCAATATGTTGCTCAATAGCTAGTGGTTAAATAATAACAGATTTGACAGTCGTTACAGGTCTGACAACCAGTCTTACCAAGGAGTATCGCCGGATTATTCAGTAAGTAATAGTACTTACTGTCGCTCCATGTAAAATACTGATATTCAGCTACTATGTTAGAGTCGGCTCTAGTAGTCGACTCTAACATAGTTGGGTAAAGGCTAGGCAGATGATGATGCTCAATAAAGGCCACACAATGATGCAAATTTTACTTTTGAAAAGAACCTGTTTTGACAAACAGTTTTGTTATTTTGGCAAACTGGTATAGCCAGGAAGTAAATATTTTTAGTTTCAATATAAAATTAGGTACATTTAGATTCAGGGTTAACTCTAAGGTCTTTTTAAGATTCCATGATCTATAATAGATCGTCCATCTCAAGATAACTTTTTATAAACGTATTTTGTAACGTTCTACTCAGTTTGCCCTGATCCACAGCCATAATGCCTGGGATTAAAAAATATTCCTAGCACTTGACCAAGAACTTAGCTTAGCTTATTGCTTCCAGCAATCAGGTTATCTTGTAAATTAATTGTTATCGTGATAGCTTTGGCATAAATTTACATTATTATAACCACATCTTGTATTACTTCACCTTTCCAAAGATTTGGGCTATGGTACCTACCCTGTTTAATTTGACCTGTAACATCCTTTGCCTATAGGCTTGTGACCAATTGACATTTATGTGGTATTATTTACTCGGGAGATGATGGTCATATTTCGCTACGCGTGTATAGAGAACTGGCGACGGAAGTCCCTGAAACACATAACTTATGATAGGATAGGTCCCTGCTAAATTATTACAAGATCATGAGCTAAGTAATGTTTACCTGGAAGTTTTCGGATTTTGTTATAGACGACGCAAACAGTAAAGTGTATCACGTAAGTAATATAAAACGAACATGTGACCGACATGTTTATCTATAAAGATAACTAGTTAATATAATTCTTGACATTCAAATGGAAGTTCTCATTTAGCTTCTAGTTGGGTTCTTATTTCCAATGTGTGTTTATTGGAGGTGTGGCTGCTGGCTATTTATAATGTAATGTGGGTACATGATAGCTTATACATTAAACATGCGCATTTAAAACCAAACATTGACATTTAAGAAAATATCAAATTATTCGTAGTAAAACTAGTAGATGATAGCGACGTAACAAAATACAGCCACCTTATTAGTCTATGAATGGGTGTGTCGCGTGACGTGTATTTACGACTAGCCGAGAGGACCGATGGCGCCATACGATGCCTGTTGCGTATTATTTAAACCACAAGGTCAGGCTTAACAGGCGGCTTGAAAAAATACTAACTCAAACGAGGTACTTTCAACCGTATATCTAGAAGCTTAAACAATATATTCGCATTTGCAAATTTGCGAAAACCGCGTGCACGCACAAACATTATCGCGCCAGTGGCCTTCGACTTCTTGTAATGCCAGTGATAATATGCGAGTCGTAATATGCGGAAAAACATGTTTTTTTAAAATCCGCTTATCAAGATGAGATACACGCCCCCCGGTATTATTTTTAATCTCAATTTTCGTCACGATCGTAAGATATTATGTAAGTAAATTTAATGATAGTTGACATTATGCCACGAATATAGTACAGCAATAGTGTAGTACTACTCAATGTATTTCATTTTTGTGTTTAAAGTTAGGCAAGCCTGATATTATATTTTATAAGTAACGTATTCAATGCTACATTTCTGTCTCTAGATGTCTAATTAATACAACAACAGCATGAAAACAGAATACTTATACACAAAATTTGGTCCCAATATACAACCTTGGGGAACCCTTGCCCTTGGGTAACGTCTTAGGATCCGTGTTCTTGACAATGTTTACACTAATAAATTCGCAGTGGACGAAGGAAAGGTACAGATTTACAGTTGAGTCCATAAGAGCAATATAACACACAATACAACTTCAAACATTTGAAATAATTATTATGTGCTGAATTTAACAGAAAAAAATCTTCAAAAACCAACTTTTTGAAAGCTGTTTCCGGAGGGCAAAAACTTTAATGTTAAAAAATATATTTTTTTATTTCTGGACTGAAGAAATGAAGAAAGAAGAAGAAAATATACTGTGATGCATAACTATCTTCAGCTATGACGCCGAAGTCTTATCTCACTTTATATTATTTAATGATTGGTGAGATGTTTCATTTATGCTAAAAGTGGCTTCTATATTCATAGAATAAATTAAATGGCCTAGGCATGATAAAATTGTTTATTTGTTAAACAAATAATATTTAACATTATGCTGATGGATGCATTGATTAGTACGGCACTTCCGATTCCACAAGGCTGTATTTACGAGCAAGTTGCTGGTGGATAATCCTGGCAATAAGGTTATGTCTAAGCAAGTACCCTCTGTTAGTTAGCTAGACGAGAAGATCCGGAGATGATCCTTCTCAATAAGTCTCCGATGGTTATTCGTTGTCATAACTTCATATGGATGAAGTTATGACAACGAATTTCAACGAATCAACGAAGGTTTTGTCTGTGCAATTCCATAATTGCACAGACAAAACCTTCGGTTTCTCCTATGAGTTCCTCGAAACGTAGCCAAGCTTCGCGGCGGACGCTGGTAGGTCTGCATCGAGCCTTTACAGGGCCCAGAAAGAGCGTCTGTGAAGCTATTTACCCTTTTGCCATGCTAGATACTTCCTGCGCTCGTTAACGTCAAGCACTACAGGTTTGTGCCAGTTATCTTTAGCCAAGCCAAGAAGCCGACGTCCAACTCGACCACATCTCGATGCATCCCCGCATCGAGATATGGTCGCGGTGGACGTCGCGTCGGCTAATATTGTGATTGTGGAGAGTCTTAGTTATAAAGCCTGTTTTTGTTGGCGTTTAAAAATCCTCGACCTCGAGCTTTCCATCATCAGCATTTCAGCGGTAAACAGTTTCGGAGATATGACGCCTCCCTGTCTCACACCTCGCTGCAGGAGGATAGGTTCCGAGGCTTGGTCCTGAAGTAGGACGGACATGGTGGCGTTTTTGTAAAAACACTTCAACACCTCGATGTACCGGTAGTCGATTTGGCATCGTTGGAGGGATTGCAGTACAGCCCAGGTCTCGATCAAATCGAAGGCTTTCTCGTGGTCCACAAACGCTAGACCGAGAGGCAGGTTATTATACTCTTTGGCTTTCTGTATAACCTCCCGCAGCGTATGTATGTGGCTAAGACCTTTTCGGAAACCGGCTTGTTTGGGAGGCTGAAAATCGTCAAATCTGCGCGCGATACTATCGTGATGACTCTTGAAGACAACTTAGCTTAGAAGTGAGAGGGGCCTATAATTCTTCAGCCGGGGATTGTCGCCCTTCTTGAAGGCCACCACCCCCTGCACACCATGCCTTTGGCGTTTTCTCCTCGGGTGTATGTCGAATTAAATATCTTCTGAGAGCCTTAAGTCCTGGTTTTCCACCCCCCTTCAGAAGCTTTAGATATGCCGTCAACATTTTACAAACCCTATGGAGAATTGAGTATGCCGAAAGAGTACATCATAAGTTATGATTAATAATGGACCAACCG
Organism: Xestia c-nigrum; assembly: GCA_916618015.1. Classification (NCBI taxonomy): domain Eukaryota; kingdom Metazoa; phylum Arthropoda; class Insecta; order Lepidoptera; family Noctuidae; genus Xestia; species Xestia c-nigrum. Next base: position 17,520,979 of record OU745245.1, read on the forward strand.
TTGAAGGCACGCGCTTTATTTCCGCCTTATAAAAGACTATTAAAGACGGCCAAAGATTTGCTCCATCAAATATTGCTTCATGTCAGCAATATTGATGCCCAGCGTCCGCGTGCGTTTTCCATATACCCGAATCGTTACTTGTAGATTTCGGTTGCTGAGACGGATCTGAGATTTATAGAGAATCCGTGCGCTAGGTTCCCACAAATTGCCCTCGCTTTACATGCATGACCGGACCAAATTTCATCTTGATGGCGACATACTGAAAGTTTCAGTTACCTTCAGTAGCTCCATCAGTTGCAAATCGTTGGGGTAAAGAGTTTCAGGTCATCCATGTAAAGGAGGTGAGATATAACCTGACTACATTCTCCTCAATCTATAGCCCAGACCTGAATCATCCAGCAGCATGCTATAGAATATAGAGGATCAACCCACTCATGGACTCAAACTATCGCTCATGTCCATGAGTCATGTATCTGGCACTGAGTCATAGGCTTTCTTATAGTCTACTATCCGATAGACGACAGGTCGGTAATGGCAAACTTGTGGGCTAATGGCTATAGCAATGAGGAGCAGCTCCGTAGTACCGTGGGACCTGTTCTTACATAAATTAGAAGCGCACATGATAGATTTGTCAACAATGATTGATTGATGATGAATTTTTGATTTAAAAAAGTGGCCAAGTGCAAGTCGAACTCGCCCATGGAGGGTTCCGTAGCAGCAAGTAACATAATATAAAAGTTTATATTTATGACGTTTTAAAAAAAACTACTAACTAGATCTCGTTAAAGCCAATTTTTGGTGGAAATTTACATGCTAATGTACATATTATATTTTTTTTACATTATCATACATTATGTACATTACCATTCTCTTATTTTAGAAGTTACAGGGGGGGGGGGACTGATTTTACCACTTTGAAAGTGTGTTTCGCCTATTCAGTTTAGAAAAAAATGATTTTAGTAACCTCAATAATATTTTTGAAGACCTATCCCACACGCATGGATTTGATGAAAAAAACAATTGAGTTTCAGTTCAAAGTATTAACCCCAAAAATTTACCTGTTTTTTTTTTTTTGGGTGAAAATCTTAATGTAGTTCACATAATACATCTACATACCAAGTTTCAATAGCTCTTATAGTTTCGGAAAAAAGTGGCTGTGACATACGGACAGACAGACATATAGACAGACAGACATGACGAATCTATAAGGGTTCCGTTTTTTGCCATTTGGCTACGGAACCCTAAAAAGGATGTAAGAACTTGGACATTGCACTACCACCCAATTTATAGAGCAGGTGGGTTATAACTGTTATCAGGAACTCAAAGAGCAACCGTGACACTAAGGCTGACTGGAACAGGGTCAACATGGTTGCCCCCATTACTGGAATCGCTAAAATTTCCCTTGCTCAAAATTCCAAGTCCATTCACCCTATGTATAGCTGATAGGCACCAACAAGATGCTGCGCCAGAACAAACACATGGCATCATCATCCGGTAGGTGCGTTTTAGCCACCTTTTACAGCCATCTCTATGGAATATGTTATTCTGAGTGTATCATTCCACCCCCTGTTTATATCTAAGAATATGATTGTTGTTGAATTATTGTTATTGAAGTCCTTTGTTTGAAAATACACAGAACAAAGAAATGCACATAGTATGTTGCAAGTCATTGTAACTTATTAACTAGAGGCTATTACTTGTAGTGCATGGTTATGAATATAATGTAATAAAATTAGATACAATAAAATTAGTATATTGTAATAAAATTATTTAAAAGCTGACATACTGCAAGTTTTTATTGTTAGTGCCTAAGAAGATATTCTCACCCTAGTTTGTTTTTAGGACTTCTGGAATGTTTATTGGACAACTTTTTTCTCTTTAGTTAGCTTTTCTCGAGATCTATGTAACAGAAGTTCAGATTTTAAGAAAAGTAAACATATGATGAAAAAATAAATCTCTTGCTTTCAGCTGTGTTCATATACCATGCTAAACAAATGGTTAATTAGGAAGTGAAAGTTGGCATAAATCAATTACTGACTTCAGCATGATTTCAGAATGTTAACCACATAATAACTCCTATATTACAAAACAGAATCTTGGTGAAAGATGCTTCAGGAATTCCCCAGAAGTATCAAGTACAGACAATCTCTAATTATTGTGTAAACATAATTACAATATTTTAGGAAAATACATTACATTAGTCAGTACATTAGTAACTAGATATTTTTATTTTATTGTAATTTACCAACAAATAAAGAGGATTAATTAAATTGCGGGTAAACCGCAAATTTTACTTATCCTTTGTTCGACTGTACACATTACTTAGACAGTTGTACAAAGGCCGTAAAATCCACAATCTGCTTTTCATGTTCCGACTCTATATCATTTAATCAAGTGATTAAACATCAGGCAATCTATGGTGAGGTGATGAAGCTTTCGCAATTTGAATAGTATTTTCTGTTCAAAAGATGGTAACGAAATTTAATCGAGTTCCTACGAACTAGAATAGCACTTACCAAAATCTTCTAATATCGCTAAAGACGTCGTACAGTCAAAGGATCAATAACACTACGTACTGCAGAGAAAATAATTTGTTTTCAAAGTAATGCAAAGTAGGTTCAACCTAAGCTTTAATAGAATAGCAAAGCACAAACAAAAGATACCTACAATACAAAGTGTTATTTTCCCGTGATTACATTGACATTTAGCAGATCAAGTGATTATATACTCTGTGTAGCAGATTAGGTGAGATTTTTGCAAAATGTGAACATATTAATTTAGTCGATTTTAATAATGACATAGAGCATTTATATCTGGAGAGTGCAGAAGCAATGAATCACCGAATTAATAAAGATTTTTTTTTAACCAAGAAAGATGTTTTAGAAACCAAAAAAAAGTGTACCACCTCTTCGGCCCGACTGGAACGAAAACGTTCCACCTGTCAAATTCCGTTGAGTCCCGCTGGAACGTTTTCGTTCCACCTCGTACCGTCAAGTTCAAACCTTATTTTCATCACGCATATGGCTCTAAATCGAATGCGGAAGGTTTCCTTCTGTGGCCAGATAAATAGTCGATTCAATGACAGCAATCTTTAGTAACACTAAACGGGGCAACACTTTTAAAAATATAAAAGAAGTTGAAAAATGTCAGTGCAAAAAATGGTCGTCGGGCCATACGTTCGGGCGTGGTATTTATTGTGTTTTAGTGGGTGTTATTGTGTAAAACGTTGGTAAGTAAGTGTTTATTATGTTACAAGGGCCTATTGCAACTTTTTAGATAATCATTTGCTTGAAACAATGTCCCAAAATTATTTTATGAGCCAACAAAGTTTTCCTAATTTCGATTTCGTCAGCCGTCATTGAATGTATAATTGAAAATATGAATTTGACTCACCTATAATGTAAATATGGTCTTGGAAACATTAGTAGCAACGTATAATATAGTGATAATTCATTATTTCATTTATTCGAGGCATATATCTGCAGATATATTTATATTTCCACTATTTTCTAGTGAAGGTCAATGTCAACCGCCAGACCAATTCGGCGTAACTGTTTTTGAATCAGATTAGATTTGGTGTGAAAATCATGTTATAAGTGGATGTATTATAATTACTTAGTATCTAATGCAAGTGTGTATCTAATTGTTTTTTTGAAACAATACCATAAAACTACTCTTTTGAAGAAACAAAGTTATAGTCGGCGTCGCCTTTGTTTGATAAGAATTCTAATAATTTTCAATGAATTAGTATCTTTCTAAGGTCTTAAAAATCGTCAAAACTAATGATAATTCATAATTTCATATATTCCTGGCGTATTTATTCTATTTTTACTCATATTTCGGTGTTTTCTAATGTTGTTGTTTATATCACGTGACTGCCAATATTCAAACATGAGTATAACGACCACTAGACCGTTGGTCAAGTCGACAATAGTTTTCGATAGTATCGATAACTTTATTTTACAAAGTAAAATATTTCTGGGAGGTATTTGCCCAACAGTCGGACAGTACCTATGGGTTGAGAAAAAAAGTAGCATAGTAAAATCAAAAACATTGATCATTTCAGAAATGGAACGACGGTGAAAGGTGGTGACGTGCCCTACAATTTGGAGGAGCTGCTGAGGGAGTGTGGACGACGCAAGACGACGCGTTAGACCGGAGTACCTCGAGTTGGACGTGTCTGAGGGTACATGATGAGCCGGAATTCCTCGATGACTTGGAGAAACCGGCTTGTGAGGTAAATTGTTTTCATCATCTTGATTTAAATTACTGAATATGCTGTAATGAGACAAGTCAGTGATATTTCTGGGAGGTCTTTGCCTGTGGGATGGTATGGGTTGAGACAAAAAAGTATAGCATAGTAAAAACAAAAATATTATTTATTATTTCAGAAATGGAACATCGGTGAAAGGTTCCCTACAATTTGGAGGAGCTGCCCACTGTGCTGACTCGAAGGATGAGGGCTCGAGTTGGACGTATTTGAGGATGAATTGGATTAGTAGGAAGTATACGATGAACCGGAATTCCTCGATGACTTGGAGAAACCGGCTTGTGAGGTAAATTTTTTCATCATCTTGATTAAATTACTGAATCTGTAATGAGACAAATCAGTGAGACAATGAGACAGATTGCATAGACTTAATGTATTTTGTCAGTTATTACAATTATCCGCTTGCCGGCGCATCACCCTTTTAGGGTGGATGAAATTTTTATGCGTTGGCGGCTCATCACCCCTTTAGGGTGGATAGAATTGTGTCGTCATATTTTTGCTTATTGCTTTAAACCTCTGTGTTTTGGCTCGGTTCTCTTTGTTTTATATCTATTCATATAATAAAATTGAAAATAATTATAGAAGTATCCGTTGTTGAGTTTAGCATGTCTTTTGTCTGCATATTGTGCTGTGAAGAGTGATTGTTTTGTTCTGTATATTGTTGTTATTTTGTGTGAGATGATGAATGAGATCTGTCGCATATACTTGAAATTGTATTGTTTTGATACAAAATAGGTGTTTTCTCAGTTATTACAATTCGATTTTGTTATCTTCCAGCAATTCATCATAGTTACTCCCAGCGATCATTCAGATTTTTTTGGCAAATAATTCTACAATATATTAGCATTATAGTGTTTTAGTCCAATCAATAGATTTTTTGTAACTCGAAACCACTCGTACTAGTCGCCTGCGTCCCGCGCGCTTACGTCATCGTCGATAACGCCGCCGCCGGCCGCACATGTAAACAAAGACGATTTATGAGCTTGTTTCTGAGAAGGTTGCTTGAATGTTTTTACTACAATGTTGAATGAATAGGCCCTTTGAAATATTTTTTTTCGTTTGAGTGTATGATTTCAATGATTTGTTTCATTTATAGAATGTGAACATTGAGAATTTTTAGCTTATTAGACGTGTCTGTTTTTGAGTTTTATTTTGTTTGAGGTGTTGTGCCTTGAATTTTTAACTGGCTCGGCACAGACTCTCGGACTATACACGGCCTAAGGAGAGATGCCCCCACTATGCCCTTTTTTTTTGAGTCAAAATAATTGTAATAACAAAAATCTTTCATTTCATAGGCTGAGCCCGTCACGCGCTCTGCGGCCGCCTACGCCTACCCTTGCGGAAGATGCTCGTGATGTGTAAGTCATTATTTTTTGTGTGCTCAACTTTTTTATGTGTTTTGTTTGTATAAGAATGATGTCTACCCAAATATTTATACCCATACGTAAAAGTAATAAATCGTTTTTTATTCCTTACATACTCCGTATTGCGTAACATATTATGCCAATCGGTATATGAGGTATCTATGTTTTGTTTGTAACAGAATTATGTTTCCTCTAATTTTTTTATTATTATGTGAAAATATTCATTTGTATTTATTTAATTATTACGTGAATAACTTGCACAATATGATAAATTAAACATGTAGATCTATATTGTATTTTATTTTTCTTACTGTCCTTTTATTTTCGATAGGTACACATATTATCGATAATGTAGTGGTGTGTTCCCCACCCTACAGGATGTTTGTTATCAGAACAAATTTTATGACCACTTGAAACATAAATATTTCTTATCTTTTCCATGACAGGACGGAATGTGTGTACAGAAATAGATTTAGCACCTTGTCCTTGTTTGCTTCCAAATAAGATTCTAGTTTGAAAACCTAAATTATCGAGTGGAAATAGGATAAATCCTTCTTTTTTGTTTTTTCGTATTCAACAATATTCGTAGTATATTTTTTCGATTCATGATGAGAAATCAGTTGAAGAAGGTATAGGTAGTATCCTAAAAACATTTTATATTGATATCTGTTCATAATAACACGGATGATCGTTTACAAAGTCATGCGTTGAACGGCATAATTCCAATATGACAGTTCAACTTATTAGAACTTTGAATTGGAATCTTGTAAGAATTTTGTATGTAAGACTCCTAAAAAAACACTGTCATTATATTACATGTATATTCGTTATATTAGTTCTAAAGTTTCGTGTAAATTGATTCAGTAGTTTTACCAAAACAAAATAAAATACGACAACAGATCTAATTGCGACTAGTTCTCTCATTCTTTATGCTATTTTTAATCCTAAAGTAGTTATGAAATAACTGTTTATATTGTAACACAAGGCCTCGTTATTCAAGAACACGAAACTGTTTACAGTTTGAGATAAGAGTTAGTAGAACTCGAGCTATAAGCATTATAGTCGGCGCGGCCACTTGACGCGCGCGATGACGTAATTGAGAGGCCGAGTTGGGGCGGTGTCATATTTCTGACGGCTGTTGACAGGTTAATGTTTGCACCATTAGAAGGCATTTTTAATAAATCAAAAATAAAACCGACTACGGGGATAAAATATAACCTATGTTCCTCAGGGTGAATGTAGCTTTCCAATGGTGAAAGAATTTTTGAAATCGTTACAGTAGTTTTTTGAGTTTATTCATTACAACCAAACCAACAAAGTTTTCCTCTTTATAATATTAGTGTAGGTGTATCGCTACTACTTGCACCCTGGTGTGGAGATAGGGTCTCGTCGCCCCCAATAATACACTCGAAAATCGCAGATCATAAAACATATAAAAAATGTTTATTTCCTGAAGAATAAATAGTTTCAACACCGCAGTGTATAGCCGTGTAAACAGCTCTTGATTTTTTAAAATTAACTCTTTTTCCTTTGATAGCTTTCGCTGGCCAAACTCTAAAAAAGTTGTGAGGTTCGCCCTCATGGCTCTAGTGGGGACACGGCTTTAGCATGTATACTTAGAGGAGTAAGATCAGCTATGCGAACTCTATAGCCTATCCCTTTATGGATACTACACCATACACCGCCGCGCTGGTGCAAAAGCTACTTGGTTTTAGGTTTTATTAAAAAAAATGTTCTTATGATAAAACCTACGGTGAGAGCCATAAGAATCTTATGGCTCTCACCATACTGTTTTTAATATTTCTGTGGCTCTCACCGTAGACAAAGAAAAGTACTCATTCTGGTTCCTGAATTCATAATTCGCTAAGTCTGGACGCACCTTAGGTGAAAGCGTCAGGGTGGCCCGCGAAATTCAAATTTTCTAACGTTTACAATACAACCCTCCAAGTTCATAAGACTCGAAGGACTTTGACCGTGAAAAATTCGTGCATCGACTCTTACGAACTTGGAAGATTGTATTGATGATTTTAATTCTGTACCCTTAAACGTCTTATAGTCGCGACCGATATGTTTATTAACATACAACTTAGCACTGCCCTGGAAATTGCAAAAAACGTAAGAAAAATTGAATTTTGCGGGCTACCTTGGAGCATCCCCATTAAGGTGAAAGCGTCAGGGTAGACCTTCGATTATTGATAGAAAGGGTGGACCGCCAAATATTTAAGTTTTTGTTTGGTATATTGGAACATTTTTTTTTAACGATTTCAAAGTGTGCGTACGCGCAGCGGAATGTTGTTGAATTTACAGATTTTAATTATGCAGATATTTAGTGTATGACGTCGTATAATTGTGTATGGTAAAAAAAAAATTGTGCACGCAACCATTGTGGAGAAATTCACCAAAATCTGATTCCGCTGGGCGAACGTTGTCCTGGCGGAACTTTTTTTAATCCATAGACTTTAGAAGAAAAGAGATGCGTCCAAATATTAGTGTGTATTTGTGTGTAATTGTGTATGTATGAATAAAACTAGTGCATGCATAAACTTCGGAGATATTCAAGTTTCCGCTACGCGAACGTTTGGCCATTAGCTAGTTTTCATATAAAGCGCTTACATATAGAGCTGTAGATTTTTACATACGTTGTTTTGAATTTGTTTATATTTAAAAAAAAAACAAATTTAGAAAAAATCGTAGGGCTTAAAAGATAAAAATATAAACGTAAAATACGCTTATTAGGTCTTAGTTCTTAAAGTATGCACTTTGGGGTCTAGATTTTCACGTTTATACAAACCTTGTAAGTGTCTGCAAGGTTTGTATAAGTTGGAAGGTTAAGAACGTTTCTTAGATATATGGCACGGCCGCTTTTTTGTAGCCATCCGAACTTGGTCGGGTTATGTAGGTTTTCGATGCTTCGTCAGTATTATAATTGTTTTTCTTTAATTACTGAATTTAATGACATGAAATTTTGCATGTGAATAGTTGAATGAATACACTAATTATTGGCATACATTTTACCATGCAATTAATTTAGAACGTCGTGATATTTGACTGCTTTGTAAACAGTGATCTATTCATGGTAAATTTGTCCTATAACTCTTTAATTACTAACGGAACATCATTGATACTTGGCAACATGTTGCAGACACTTACAAGGTTTGTATAAACGTGAAAATCTAGACCCCAAAGTGCATACTTTAAGAACTAAGACCTAATAAGCGTATTTTACGTTTATATTTTTATCGTTTAAGCCCTACGTTTTTTTCTAAATCTGTTTTTTAAACAAATATAAACAAATTCAAAACAACGTATGTAAAAATCTATAGTTCTCTCATGTAAGCGCTTTATATGAAAACTAGCTTATGGCCAAACGTTCGCGTAGCGGAAACTTGAATTTCTCCGAAGTTTATGCATGCACTAGTTTTATTCATACATACACAATTACACACAAATACACACTAATTTTTGGAAACATCTCTTTTCTTCTAAAGTCTATGGATTAAAAAAAGTTCCGCCAGGACAACGTTCGTCCAGCGGAATCAGTTTTTGGTGAATTTCTCTACAATAGTTGCGTACACAAATTTTAATTTACCATACACAATTATACGACGTCATACACTAAATATCTGCATAATTAAAATCTTTAAATTCAACAACATTCCGCTGCGCGTACGCACACATTTCAAAAAGAAGCATGCTGAAGCTGGTTACTCAATTCGACCGTATATGTCACCGTAAAATTGTCAAACACGTTATATTACAATATAACGTGTTTCTCTCTAGCGATATTGTAAATTCTCGAATTATTGTCAATCGAACATACGGAAGTATCTCTGCCCCCATAATCGGGAACTCCGTCGACTACGTTTTTTAGGGGAATATAAAATGTTTTAAGGTTAGGTTATATTGATATTTCTCCGGAATGGTACAGTATATTTTCATGAGAGTGGTACCACTGGGCAAGGGGAACCCTCCGTCCCTCCACACCGCGTGGTTTGACTACCATCGCATGCTTTTCACGAAAAATAATGCGTTTTATTGTAAGCAGTGCGTTCGTTTGACAATAATTCGAGAGTTTACAATATAAGGAGCCCCCCCCCCCCCCTTGCCCAATGGTATCACTCTCGTGAAAAGATAATGTACCTTTTCTGAGAAATACCGATTAATATAATCTAACCTGAAACGCTTTCTATTCCCCTAAAATACGTAGTCGACAGAGCCCCGCTACGCGGGGCACCTATTATTTCCGAGTGCAGGGTTTAATGGAAGCTAACTAACCTAACGGGGGGGGTGCCCCAAGTCCCGATTATGGGGGCAGAGATACTTCCGTATGTTCAGTTGACAATAATTCGAGACATTACAATATCGCGAGAAAAAACACGTTATATTGTATTGTGTTTGTTATTGAAATACCGATTAATATAACATCACAACAACATCAACACCACAACATACACAACACACAACATCATATTTTTATTGATTGCTTGACATTAATTATTATTCTAATGTGTATGTGTGAATTATGTTTATTGATTATTTTGAAATTATGTTTGTGTTGTACCTATGACATTTTAAGTATTTTATCATGTATGGACTGTGTCTGAAGTAAATAAAATTATTATTATTATTATTATAACCTTAAAACACTTTATATTCCCCCTAAAAAGCGTAGTCGACGGAGCCCCGCTTCGCGGGGCCCCTATTTCCGAGTGCAGGGTTTAAAGGAACCTAACTAACCTAACGGGGGGGTGCCCCAAGTCTCGATTATGGGGGCAGAGATACTTCCGTATGTTCAGTTGACAATAATTCGAGACATTACAATATCGCGAGAAAAAACACGTTATATTGTAATATTATAACGTTTTTGACAATTTTACGGTGACATATATTTTACAAACTAGCTGACCCACGCAACTTCGTCTGCGTCACATAAGAGAGAAAAACGAAATCCCCGTTTTTGCAAATTTGTTCATTCCTGCTCCAGTCCTCATGGTCGTAGCATGGTGTTATATAGCCTAAGGCCTTCCTCGATAAATGGACTATCCAACACAAAAATATTTTTTCAATTTGAACCTATAGTTCCTGAGATTAGCGCGTTCAACCAACCAAACTAACAAACTCTTCTGCTTTATAATATTAGTAAGTATAGATATAGATACGTTTAAGCTCATTAAAATATGCAAGCATGTGGAAATACATTGTGTCTGTATTAAAGAACCACAATAATATCAAACTCTATACAATCGAATATTAAAAAGTGAAATAAAATGAAAAACAGTAACTACCCACGTTCTTAAAAAAACTGCCTTTGTAAATTCTTCTTGTTGATTTTTGTGGTGTATTTTTAACCGACTTCAAAAAGGAGGAGGTTCTCAATTAGTCGGAATCTTTTTTTATTTTTTATGTTCCCCAATTACTCGAAGATGGCCGATATGAATTATTATTTTTTTTGTTTGAAAGGTATAATTCCTAGGTGATCCCATAATCATCAAGTCGGGATCTGATGATGGGATCTTGGAGAAATTGAGAGAACTCTTCAAATTTTATAAGCACACTTGATGTAATTTGGGTAGTTTTCGAAAGAGTACTTTCTTAAAGTGGTCCGATTTCAATTTGGTGAAGATCGGATGAAGAACTTCGGAGATAGGCAAAGGAACTCCTCAATAAATGATAGCAAATGGACTGGGATTGCTGAAATCTCATGTATATCTATTGTTTACACGAGTTCATAATATAACATCACGCCTCTACGCTGTGAAGGGGTAAGCACAAGTGAGTGGTTCACTTTTGCTAAAAGTGAACATTAAAAACATTTTTACAAAAAATAAAACTGACTCCAAAAAAAAAAATAACTTTAGCTTCAGAAGTCGGTGACAGAAAACGAAGTAAATCGACCAAACGAAGGTCACCGACTTCTGAAGCTAAAGTTTTTTTCACTTTTTTGTTTTTTTTGTCTGTTTTATTTTTGTTTTGACAGTTTTTTGGACGCAATATTGCTTCTTTTTAAGTTCTATACAGTCAATATGATAAAGCATAAATTATACTGTATGTATCCTTTACTTATAAGCTGTTTGCAAGAGTACCTACTAATTTAAATTTTGTATTATAAATTTATAACTGTTATGGTGATGGTGTAGAAAATCCGAGGGATGTCAACAACAACTGTGTTTTTCAATACACTTTCTCGAAAACTGGTTCTTTTCGCACTACGATTAGGTTCAAAATCCAGTGTATTTCAAACGCGTGCATTTATCATGTTTTTTCTACACATGTGCAGAATAACATGAAAAATGCACTATACTTCGTCCAAATTGGTTCATTGCATAATTAATAAAAAAACATTTTATTTTTATTTCGAAAAAGCGATCTACGTCTTTCTTTATAACATTTTTTGAATATTCAAATAGTGTTTATAAATTCAATATCGTAGGTAGATAAACATGATTATTTATTACTAACTAGCTGTACCCGGCATGCGTTGCAATGCATTTTTTCCTACCTACCTACTACCTACCTACGAGTACCTACCTGTCTACTTCTCACCGTTTAAACCTTCCCTGGACTACGACAAACATTTTAAAACCAAAATCAGCTCAATCGGCCCAGCCGTTCTCGAGTTTTAATCAGACTAACGAACAACAATTCATTTTTATTTATATAGATAGATATTTACTTTTATAAACAAATTAACATTTTTTTGTTTTATTTTTAAAAATAAAATATATACATATATTAGACTGTATAAAGGCTTCATACCTTAGCCTCTCCTTCAACCTGGCGAAAGCAAAGTGGGGAAAAAAATAAAATTTAAATCATAGTCAAGTATTTTCCATTATTTTTTTTTATTTCTTCGAAAGTGTATTGAAAAACGTCGTTTGATACACGTGGACATTTGTTATTGCAGTTCTCCGCTCAAAAACACCCTCGCCGTACTGCTCGTGTGTTAATACCGTATTGTATAAAAATAGTACATTTTGATAATGTACTATTTTTACACGACTGCCCAAAAAAGGAGTGTTATGTTTTCTTTTACTTCGAGCATTAATTAGTAAGTGACACGAGTCACGAGAGTCATTTAAAATTAAATAAACAAGTAAGTAATAATAACATAATTATGCTCTTTTATTCACATACTTAATGTTATTTAAAAATATAGTTACACATATTATTATATTAATTTTGCAAAAATGTGTCGCGGTGATATGCTATGGTAAATGGGCTTGTGAACGGTCGGAAGCACTTTCTGTTGAGTCAGCGGCGCCATTGGGTATGGGTTCAGGAGTAGCCGATGCTGCTCTGGATGTGATTGCATTCTGACATTTGTTGCGTAACTCAAACACCTGCGTTATTGCGTCACGGAAGCACAGGAAATTGTAATCTATCACGCCTGAAAAAATAATAAAAACTCCTTATAGTTTCTTTATTTACTACACTTTCTTAAGGCTGATGCTTCAGGGCAGCCCGCGAAATTTTCAACCAAGGTCAAAATCGTTCCTCGACCTTTGTGAACCAGACCCCGTATTCACAAACGTTCGACTCGTTTCCGATTCGACAACTCGTATATCTGTCTTCTTCTGGCATTACGAAAACGACCGAGATAGACATACGACTTTCCGAATCGGAAGCGATTCGAATGGTTGTGAATAAGGGGCCTGGAGGGTTGTATTGATGATTTTGATTATTATAATTCTGTAACTAAGTACATACGTTTTCACGAACAATAAACAATACAACCAAGCACTGGCCTGCCTGCAAATTGCCTATCCTGACGCTTTCACGTTCGTAAGAGTCGATGAACGAATTTTTCACGCTCAAAGTCCTTCTTCGACTCTTATGAACTTGGAGGGTTGTGTATTGATGATTTTGATGACTATAATTCTGTAACTTAATACGTCTTACAGTCGTGACCGATATGTTTATCAACATAAAACTTAGCACTGCCCTGCAAATTGCAAAAAACGTAAGAAAATTTGAATTTCGCGGGCCGTTCTGACGCTTTCACCTTAACAAAACATAGTATACTCCGTCTGCAGACAGTTGCGCATCGCTCGGTATTTGCGGTGCAGGCGTAGCGTAGTGTTGTTTTTCCTTACTTTTTGACATAGAGTACATGTAGTTAAATTCATGGAATTACCTTGTTTTTGAAAGTTTTCTTCTCGTAGAATACAAACAAGTGCAAGGAACTTGTTGACCTCACGCAAGTATAGAACAGTCCCATTGTTCAGTTTTATTAAACTTGAGCTTTGACTGTTGAATGTATTCACTTCTGTTTCATCCACCATACTGAAACAACAACACTAAGGGAGCAATTCCACCTAACGATTTAATGCAGAATTTTAATAATTTGGAAATAATGAACAATGATAAAGGTAAAATGACAAACTTATGCTTCAGCTGTAAATATTTAAGTATATGACTTAAACAAACCTGGCGAAATGTGGGTGTACAATTAGGTACGCCTATACCAATCCCATCGGGGATCAGGCTTCATGTAAATTAGTAATTTATGCATGTTGTCTCAAAACTGAAGGATATTCTGATTAAACCATTTTCTACTTTCAAGGTATTTAAAGGTGAGGGAGAGAATCTCTCGCCCCAGCCGAGGGAGAGAACCTCTCATTTCTCGTCCCAGCCGCCACGGGAGACGCACCGGGCGTCGGGGGTTTACGTGGTGGCTCCCAACCACCGCAGGCGCGGGCCTGTGGAGGGTGAGCTATGGGCTAGCTCGCCGTCCGTCCGTCTTATGACGACAGGCCGTGCCGACGACGCGTTCGTGTTCCACGTGCGCCTCAAATAAATGTCAGCATAATGGAGGGGCCCCCCGCAAGGGCCGCAGCCTGCCGGGGCTGCCGGACTGTTCGATAGAGATACCGTGGCCCCGGAACATAAAAGGCGAGGAAGGAACATGGGTGGATTTTAGTCAGTAAAGGTTTAACACTCCGTCCCCCTCCATCCAGAGTGAGAGAAGTTATTTGATAATTTACCATCCAAAAAAAATGGGTGTTTAAAGGTAAGCTTTAAATCAAGATGATAAATATCTTACCCATAAATACAAGATATATCAATAACCACATCAATCATATCACAGCACAATTCATAGCTCTGCATATCCACTGGAGAGCTGTCTGTTGCAATGTAGATTTTTGACACCACATCAAAAAGGAATGCTTTCTCTATACCAGAGTTCTGAAAAAAAGAAAGAAAATATGTATATTTATGTCACCTTAAAATTGTTAAACACGTTAGATTGTAAACTGTCTAGTTGGGTTGTAAACTGTCGAAATATTGTCAACTGAAGATACTGCTTACAATATAACGCATAATTTTTCGGTAGATTGTAATCTATCGAAGTGAAACCGTAATACATATCGTGAAACGCATGCGATGGAAATATCTCTGCCCCCATAATCGGGACTTGGGGCACCCCCACGTTAGGTTAGTCAAATTCCTTTAAAGTTTAACCCTGCAGACAGAAATAGGGGCCCCGCATAGCGGGGCTCCGTCGACTACGCTTTTTAGGGAAATATAAAGTGTTTTGAGGTTAGGTTATATTAATCGGTATTTCTCAGGAATGGTACATTATCTTTTCATGAGAGTGGTACCATGGGGCAAGGGGGAGCCCACCTTCCCTACCCCTCCTCCACAGCGCGCGAGTTGACTTCCATCGCATGCATTACACAATATTACGGTTTCACTTTGATAGATCACAATCTACCCAAAAATAATGCGTTTTATTGTAAGCAATACGTTCGTTTGAAGATATTTCGAGAGTTTACAATCTCTCTAGTTATTTTACAATCTAACGTGTTTTATAAATTTACGGTGACATATATATATACGTTAATAGAGTTGATTATCGTCCAGCTGGAAATATGCCTGTTTGGTTGTGGTAGTCCCAATATTAAATTATTAAATTAATATATAGTTCACCAACAGCTTCTGTGTACAGCATTTAGATATAAAAAAGTTTTATGGTCTTGGACTTACACAGTCCCTTAATATGGAGGCAGTCGCGTCTCAGCAAAAAAGGTGTGTTGTCTTATTCACTATCATAACTTTTCTTTTAAAAGCATTAAATATTAAATTTTTCTTTTACTCACAGATATGAGGATGTTCAGAAGGTTTTCTAAAGTTGGTAGCTGTGGAATAAGCTTTTGTACTACTTTACTGAATGCTTCAAATATGGAGTGATCATATATGGAGGTCAGGTGAAATGACAGATGAACATGTTCCAATCCAGCTTCTGCCAAGTCCTCGGTTGCTCGGTGGTGAATGTCTCTTTGGGATTCCATCTTGTAATCATCATTTAGACCATCAACCTGAAATGATTATGAATATTTGATATTTTACTACTTATGCTTTGAAACAGTACAGTTAATTTATTTGCATCTGTGTACTGTGTCACCCACTAACCTCTTGCAAACCATATTATAAATTCCATGCTATCACAATTTTTGTGAAACCGAGATTATGATAGCTTGGAATTTATAAGCTGGTTTTCCTTTCATTTAGTTTATCATGTTTGATGGCGAGAGTTGTTCCATATGATTGACCCTATCATTGATGTTAAAAAGTACAGGATGTTATTTTTCGAATTTAAGTCGGTTCGATTCCCTAGTGTGCCCAGCGAATATTCGAAAATCTGTAAATGCAAAATTGATTCTTTTTAAATAAAGGAATATTTCCTTTGAGTTCCTTTCCTATCCTATATTTCATATCCTATCTCCCATATTTAGAGTACTTTCCCTCCAGGTGGCATTGAAAAATTCCACCCTTATTAATCGACCCAACAATGTTAATATATAGGTATATACTTTTTTTTTAAACTAAGATTGGAATTTTGTAAACTACCATTAGAAGTTTTAAACATGTTCGGAACATCTTAAATATCTTATTTCGACTCAAGGCGAATATTGCGGTATTACTGACCGATAGAAACAAAGCGTCACAAAAGATTTATTTGATTTTTCTATGAATAAAGTGACAGGTAGATGACACAGATAGGACTAACTTTGTATATAGAATCTTTGATAGCTGCGAGACGTGGCAATATTACGACAGTAATACGTAACTACGTTGGAGAAAATGGGCCTTAGTAGGTAAAATATTACTATTAATTAGAACATTTTACAATACAAAGTGAGTTTTATGGAATAAGATTGTTTCTCTGAGTTTCAAGTCTGTTTATTTAGTTACTAATTTTAAAAGATAACCAAAACAGACCAACTGCTCTTAAATGAGTCATGCTTAATCAAATATTTGTCCCAGATAATTGAAACGAAATACACACATATGTTGTTGCGTTATTAAAATCATGTACAGTGTGTACGGTTGGCTGAATCAATTGGGTACACCTATTTGGTATGTAGGTGTTTTCAATAGGGGTAACCACATCATGAAGCTGACCACCAAAGGTCTGAGAATAGGTCATAGGCTATTTTTAGTCTCACACAAATAAATTATTTCCACAAGACCGAAGTTGCTGGCAACAGCTAGTAAATAAATAAATGTCTACTACTGATTGTACTTACTTTATGTATAAATACTTCAAATTTTATGTTACTGTTCACTCTATAAGCTTTTGTGACTGTGAGCTGTAATTTATCCAGAGCATCTTGGTAGTCATCCTGAAAAAGATAGTGTGCACAATATATTTATTTATTATTTCTATTGGAAACTTATTTTCAGAGAGCAGAGCCAACATGACATCATTCATCATAAGACAGAGAGGTTTGAAAGAAGGAAACCTTTGAAGGGGACCTTTGTGCAGCAGTGGGATACAATACAGACTTGAAAAAAAAAGAAAAGACCATACCTGAGCATCTATCACAAACACCAAGGCACCACAGCCACCAAATATTGTGTCAGAATCGAAGGTGGCATCAAAGAAATCAATCTGGCCTGGAAAGTCCCAGATTTGAAACTGTACAAAACTACTGTTATTTATGTCATCTTTAACAATTTTATTTGTCGACTCCAGGAATAATGTTTCATTTGGAGACATTTTGTGGAATACCACTTTCTGAATGGATGACTTTCCAGATCTAAAATTGTAAGAGAAAAAATAAGACAATGTATTAATTTATTTAAAATATTCACAAGGTTCGAGCAGAGTATTGCTTTGGCAGATTCTAATTTTGGGCAGATGATAAAAATTTCTTATTATGTAGACAAAAAGATTCTTATAAGAATTCACAACAATTAATTAATCGTGTAATTTATGTATTTAAAATTAATTAAATGCCAACAAGTGACTAAATGTTAGTCGATATGTGAATCTGACTAATTTCATGAGTTGAGCCCTACATTTGCGCAATTATTTTATCTTCATGGTTGTGTAAGACTTCTTGTACAAATACCTTCTAAGTCCCATCAAAAGAATTCGTGGCTTGTGATCTTCTTGTAATGAAGTATTGTCGCCCTCTCCATTTTGTTCGAAAGGCCCATAACTGAAGTCCTTGGGGAAGGAACCAACATAACAACTGGGATCGTCTTGATAACTCTGAATCATAAAGTTGATAAAAGCATAAATTGTTGTTTCGTTGTTATTCCATTAGGCAATACTGTAGAAATGGTATATCTACTTACCATTATGGTAATTATATTACAGATATATTATATACAGATATTTATGATTACATATATCCTATTATCTAAATTTATTATACTTTTAACATTATAGAAAACACTGCGTATTGAACAAAACATGAATATGTTCCAAACTACCCATTGACATATCACAATGACAATTTTGACATAAAATTAATGACATGACAATAATAACCACAGATTATATAAAGAAAAAAAATATTACATGGCACTAATAGTTCCTAAAGAAAGTTCTCGGTTACATTTTTTCGACTACGAGAAGCACACACACAGATAAATAAGTTAAAAAGTTGGGATATCTGGGCTAACCCAGCTCCTAAAGTACATTACAACAAGCTACGGTTACGAGCTGGGTAAGAGATAAATTAATTACTACCGAATAAACAACATAATAACTTTATTATTATTCACAAACCATTTAAACTTAATCACAAATACACTACAGTTCACTATTCGCTTAGATATCGCACTTCTAGTTCACTTCGATTCGCTTTGTTGTGTAGCCAAAACAAGACTGACTGTCACTTTTATTTTTTTAGATATGACCACTCGTAGTTGCAACTCTAGAAGGTTGCTTGACTACTTAACCGAACTATCCTGTGGGTGGCCGAAAATTACATTTAGGCCCCCAGCCAGGGCTTACAAACTAAAAATATTTACATTCAAATGACGATCATTAAGGGCACCCCCTGTGGGGTTCGGGCCTCGACTTAGTGCGTCATTATTGGGAGGGACTGACTGTCGCGTGTCGCGCGGTCTTTTTATATTCGTCAACAGACACACAAAAAATTATTACTTATTCGGAGGATTAATTACTTATTCTGAGGCTTTTCCTGATTGTGTTTTCAAGGATGTCGTAGTATTTCTGTATGTCAGTCATGGATGAAAGTATGCTTGAGTCTAAGTTTTCTTTCAGATTCTCGTTGTACGCGGTAACTTCGTCGTCTGTTTTTAGTGTTTCTGGATTAGGTTTAATTTTTTTTCTATTTAATTTTAGATCTTTTAGTTTTAGTGTAGTTCTCACTGGTCTGTGGTCCGATGGGAAACTTATTTTATTCAGAACTTCAATATTTGTTATGGATTTGGTCTTATTGCACATCACAAAGTCTATTTCCTTTTTTCGTTTTCTGATCCGGTGAGATCCACGTCCATCTTCGACTGGGTTTTTTCTTGAAGTATGTGTTCATTATTGACAGTCTTTGTTCATGAGCAAATTGAACTAATTTTTCGCCTCTGTCATTGCGAGCTCCGTATCCGTAACTTCCCATTACTAGGCTTTCGTGGCTTAGCTGCTGTCCGACTTTGGCGTTAAAGTCGCCCATGACGAGTATTATTCCTTCACTCATCTCTAAGGCTGTTTTGATATCGTTGTAGAATTTTTCTATTTCTTCTTCATCAGAGTCTGAGGTTGGAGCGTAACATTGGATTACCGATATGACTTTCCCATTGAGATTGAGTTTTAATATAGCCACCCGTTTCGTAATTCCTGTGAAGGTTAGGATATTTATTTTAGCCATTTCTTGATTAGGAAACCAATAATAATAATATTGAGTCCTACTGATTCTCCGAAGTAGCAGAGGATGTATTCTGGATATTCTTCTATTTTGCAACCCGTTCGTCTAACTTCTGCCAATCCTAAGACATCCCATTTAATATTTTCCAAAGCGCGTGTTAGCTCGATTTGTTTTTCAGTTGATGCAATTGATCTCACGTTGTACGTACCTATTTGTAAGGTTTGTTCTGTTTGAGTTGGAGGGTAGTGGTTGTTATCCCCACGGGGACCAGCCGGATTGGGATATTGGTTGTTGTCAATACAGTAGTTGTTGTGTTGTTCGTGACTTCCTTTTTCATTATTTTAATTTATCCTTATGTTCATATTTCTCGTTGCTGTTGCTGTAGTTGTTGTTGGATTTGTTTCCGTAGCATGCTTGTCTAGTTTTTGTCTGGTTTCCGTTGTCCCCCTAGTAGCAATTGCCGTTGGCTTCCTTATGCCAACAGTTGGGAATGTATTGGCAGACGGTTAGTTGTTCCGCCAACCTAAACTTAAAATAGGCCAATCGTCATAAACATGCACTATTTGCCCAACGAATAGCCAACAAAGGGCCTTCTGTTACTATTCCCACTGTTGGGAGATTTTGTATGCATTTAAATTACTAAAACAACATTGAGCCAACTATCGACAGGCCTGCAGCTTCTATTCCTACTGTTGGGAGTTTTTTGTAGGGATTTAAGTTATGATAACAACTTACATCGGTTCAACTTAAACCTTTTAATAGGCCTGTTAGGTATGATACGTCTTACAATTATTGTATTGTCGAACTTAAATCGTATCATATTTATTAGAGAGATTTGATCCATAAATGATTGAACCTATCGATTGATGTCAAAAAGGTATATTATTTTTTCGAACTTCAGCCGATCCATCCCGGGTTCGATTCTGGTTCGAAATATTTTTTGAAAATCTTCGAATGCAGATTTGTTTCTTTTTAAAAATAAAGGTATGTCTCCTTTGAGTAAAATTTGCGTTCTCCAGTATTTAGAGTACTTTCCCTCCAGGTGGCATTGTAAAATTCCACCCTGTTTATTATAGTCTAGTAAATATTATATCACACCACTAAAGAAGATGACTTAATTCCCTTGTTGCTATGATTCGTCAGTATCTCGTAACTGCTTGTTCTCAATTTATCTTACTTAGATATCTCACTAAGTGCAATCTTGTCAATGGTACTTGATATATTAACTTGTTAACATTGTACTGTGAGTGTAATCTAAGTAAAGGTACCATTATCCTGGGAAAGTACGCGTAAGTACAGCACGTTTTAGTTCGTATCTTTAAACTAGATGGCGTTGTACAATTACGTCACGTTTCTGAATCGCGGTGTTAAGATTCTCCCGCGTCGAATGACTCTCGCGCAGTATTGTAGTGATTTCATACGTACCTGGATTAAGGTAAACCGTGATCATATAGGCGGTTCCCCCAGGGCGAGGCCTTCTCATGGAACTGCAGTTAGGTTGACCCTTGCGATTATCCCTAATGTGGATAACTCTGATGCGTAATTTTTTAAGCGTTCGCGCCGTCCCCCTAGAATTCTCACAAGTTGGGACTTCGTAGGCAATTCCACGCAGTTTATAATATGTATATCCATATAGTCTTAGTCTATGATTTCACGTTAGCTCCATCTCCATCGCAAGTTGGGCTTTCGTAGGCAAATCTTCGTTGGCCATCAGTTTTGGGCCCAACCCGCAAACTGCCCGCCAATTGTATGCAATTGCCAACTAAACAGAGGTATGTGGCCCTACTAAATGCCAACAAAAAATGCTACTAGGGGGCCCCCTTGTCTTGAAATGGGTTTATTTTTGAGAGTTTCGTGGGTTGTTTATTTATTGATGTCTGTTGATACGACTGAAACCCTCTGGTGGGGTTGATGGGGGTGAGGATGGTACTCGTTTCCTTTTCTCTTTACCCTTGAATTCTTTTACTATCAGCGCTCCATTTTTAATAACTGCATATTTGCCTGCAAGTCTCGCTTCTTTCATTTTTGGGATCAGGGCCCTGTTGGCTGCAATGACGTCTTTGGGTAGGTCCTCAGTAGCGTAGACGCCCTTAGGAAACAGCGCGCTGTTTTTTATTATAAGGTTTTTTCTCCACACTAGTGTTGTAGTTATCAAAATTGGCCTGGGTTTGTCAATAGTTTTCGTTCCCAATCTATAAGCGTCGCTTATTTCCCATCTATCCCACTAATTTTCTTTAGCTTTCTCACTTATCCCATTGAGATAGGGTACTACAGTTTCAATCAGCTGTGCTTGATTGGTTTCTGTCTCTGGTATTCCGTGTAGGAGGAGATTACAGTGCCTTGACGATCTCTCTAGTTTCGTGATTTGTGATTTTAGTTGGACTACTTCCGCTTTTAGTTTTATATTCTCTTCGACTAGAGGTTTCATTTTTGCCTCAAATGTTTCAACTAGGTTCGTATTTATTGCTTCTGTTTGCATTTTTAGCTCCAGCTTCAGTTTCTCGAACAATAACTCGGTTTATTTATCCATTATTATGGTAAAAGTGCGTTTCCCCGAAGATAGGTAGATATTTTTTAGCTGGCAACCCTGTCAGGTGTCAGCTGTCAAATCTTATTATTTTGTGAAGGGTGGCACACACGGTTTCCGATGAAAGTCTATATTTGTTTATGGTCGCTCGAGTTTTTTGACAGAACCTAGAAATATTTTTGTGCTGATCACTGAGGTTTTTGGGATTTTATCAAGACCTTGCGAGCTGTGCGCTAGTGAAACACGTAGCCGCGAGTTTATTCTTCAGATTATACAGGGTGTTTGGTGCATCGTGTGCCAAATTGAAATGGTCGACTGGGGGGGTCACCTTCTATCCTTTCAGACCCCTAAACACTTCTCATGCCCTGTGGCTTTTTTTCATCGACTTTTTATTTTTTTATAATAAAAATACCCAAATTTTGCATTCAATTACAAAATAAAAAAAAGTGTAAGTCGTAGACTCTGAATTTTAATTTTATTTAGATGTGTATTGTATAACAGTACTTTTAAATTCAAAATTAGTGACATTAGCCATCTAGTTTTTTTTTAAATTTACTCGCAAAGTTTCGGATTTCAATAAAGCTGTCCATGTTACAGCTATTTACATGGCTATAAAAAAAAACCAAAAGCGACCGGGATCTTCCAACTCCCTCAAAAATTTTCTAGTTTATCTTCTTGCTAGTGATGTGCCACATGTCATAAAAATCTTTTTACAACTTTTTAAAAATTGGTTGCCTGTAAAGTCGGTATACGGGCGAAAGTTTTACGTGACAACGACTTTGAGTGATAAAATAATTTTAATGTGAATATTCATTCGTATAGTAGGAAGAAGGATGAAATAATAGTAACAATTTAAAACATTTATTTATACAAAGAATTATATTGCGCAAGACATGAACCGGTGTGTATGCCTATCTCTCTCACTCTCTCTCTCTCGCTCTGTCTCTCTCGCTCTTAGGCGGGCTAACTGTGCTCGAGTGGAAGGGACGCGTGCCTTTCACTTTTTATGTCTGTCTCTCTCGCTCTTAGGCGGGCTAACCATGCCCGAGTGGAGGGGACGCGTGCCTCTCACTCGCTCTCATTGTGAGCGCATAACGTGAGCGGAGCGTAACGCAGTTTCTTGAAGTGTCACCCGGGAAACCAATTTATAAGATGTTGTCACGTCAAAACGTCTTTCTGCGTAATTGTTACTTAAGTAACAGGTAAAATTTATTTTCTCACTCTCGCGAAGTAAAATCTATCTTCTATCTCTTTCTTGCATAGCGTACCTAAACTAGTATGAACAAACGATGAACTGCCACCGACGCGGCGGGCGACGCGACGCCGTCAATCCGTCATTCGTCAGGCAGGCAGTTGAAACATCACTGCCCCTGCTACCTGACGTGTGTGTTAGTCCACCGTACTCCGCGATTTTTTCATTTTGTTACTTTGTTTTGTTGAGTTTTGCTGGCTTTTGTTACGTTTTAACTTTTGGTGTTATTGTTAAACTTTGTTGATTTTTTTTTGTTGCAATGGCGACGTTCTCTAACCAGGAATATGCTGACATCATGATGGCTTATGGAGCCGCCCATGGTGTCGCTCGTGCAGCGCAATGAATTTACCGAACACTTTCCTGGTAGACGACAAACGGCTTCACCGATTTTAATGAAACTTTTTGTGTATGTTTGGTAGGTCAGAGAACAAGCCGTAGGCTATTTTGATACCCCTAGGTGACAAGGGTGGTTCACGCGAACAAAGTCGCGGGCAACAACTAGTCTACTAAACTGGTCAGCAAATAAACCGAGCCACCCGCTACCTAGGAACTCTGACTCGATTTTCTCAAAAAGTATAATACTTACAACTATCAAAGTTATACCTACAAAAAGTGCGTTTCATGGTGATTAAAATGACTACAAATTAATTCGAAAGTACCGTCAACTCACATTGTAATCAAGCAACAAACACAATGCCATGGACCTAAAAAAAAGGCGGACGTAACTTCATTAAGAAAAAATTTAAGCATCACAATGGCGGCTGCGTCACTATGTGTGCGTGTGTAAAGGGATGCCAGATGATGAAAAATTACCCATTTTTAAACAATATTTCAATAAGATTTCCCTTGCACTTGGTTTTATTACAAGTTTTTGTGACAGATATTGTTAAAATAAAGGTAAAGTAAATAAAGGCTTATTTGAAAGAATTATTTTGTTTTTACTATGGACACTTTTAACGTGCACATCTTGCTACATTGTTCTCACATAATTTACCATCTCAACATGAATGATGTAACCATGATTTTGTAACAATAATTTGATTTAAAAGAGTGTCCATGGAGTTTCTTGCCCGTTCTTCTCCATAGAGATCTACGTTAGGGAATGGGCAACTACAGTACTTTCACAGTTTTTATGTCTTGTGACTGGGACTGTAGCTACATTTAATTTTCATCTTTGTTTCGACAATTCAAAAGTGCCTGTTATTGGCCTACTTGAAATAAATGCTTTGATTTTGATTTAAAACACATTGGATATTAAAAATATTTACAACTCATTTAATGTAAATAAAATTTTACAAACCCTTTTGTTGGTTTAAATTTTTGTATACTTGTCTTTTGCTATCGATACATCTAGAAATCCCTTCTAATTTACATATGTGGTGGAAACGAATGTTTAGGTATTTTTCGGCTATATATTTAATTAAAGCTATTTTGTGTTCTATTCCTGCAAATGTATGTTCAAAGGTTAAATTTTCCTTTATGGGCCATCGGTTTTTAGGTCGGGGTGGACGGGGTAGGGAGGGGGGCTATCCCTCTGTACCATCCCCATCCCGCGGAGCCCCATGGTTATGGAGATATCCATGGTTAAAGTTTTGAGGTTAAGTTAGGTTAAAACACAAATTTCCATCAATTTGAACTCTAATTTCCATAGATTTATGGGGCGCCGGGGAGGGCGAGAGTGAGAGGTACCTACCCCCTGTCCCATCCCAACCCCGCAGAGACCCATGGTTATGGAGAATATGGAGATATTCGTGGTTAAAATTTTGAGGTTAGGTTAGCGTATTTTTCGACACCTGCCAAAATAGCTGAGCGGGGCTCCAACTTCTGGGTGGTTTAAAAAAAAATAACCTCGAAGGATCATCTCCTTCTAACCTAACCTGTGGGGTGCCCTAAAATTCCATTGTACTGTTATGGTTTTGCATCCGAGTTGAGGGAGAACCGGTCGACGGAGCCCCGCTTGGCGGGGCTCCTACTTCTAAGTGGTTTATAAAAAAATAACCACGAAGGGTATGGCGGGGTCTATACCCTTCTAACCTAATCTATCCGTGTCGGGGTGCCCCAAGTCGGCTTAGGCAAAACTAGCATGTCATCAAACACCCCATTATAATTTGGTGCTCAATTTACAGGTGATCAATACGACAAAATTGAATGAAACACTTTTTATCGGTCAACGGAACGTGAAACGTCAAATTTGACATCTAATCTACATAAATTGCGTTTTATTTTTCAATTTATATGGAAAATTTAAAAAATGATATCTCGTAAACCGTGAGTCTCCGCAACTTAAAAAAATGTGAAAAGCCTTCTGTTAATGAGTACTATTTACAAAAAAAAATGAACTTCTAACTCGTTGGCCCATAAAATAAATTTTAGCCAATATTAACATAAAAAGATAAATCTCCCACTTTTAAAGCAATTAAAAACTTGAAATGGTTGCAACACTGATTGATTTCGAGACTTATTAAATTTATTAACGTAAAATCGAGAAATAAGGTTTAAAATTACATGCTTACCTATGAAAAGTGATCCCCTGGCTTTTTTAAATTGAACCACTATGGTTTCGACAACTTTTCACAACACACGAGGGCATACTTTAATTTTTACTACGCAAAATAACAAACGGGCACACGTAGCATCGTACAAAACGTAATGGCCGACGGCAGACTTACTATGGTGTGAATGTGTGCGTGCGCACCTGTCAGCATTAGTGCACTGACTTACTATGCGTGCTTCAGTTATTGTTAAAAAGAAGACGGCGTCCGCCTTTTTTTTTAGGTCCATGGACAATGCTAACGATTTGCTCTGTTTTCACCAGAGTTTGAAATTAGCGTTCTTTTTCTCTACAATGAGCTTAGTCGGATATTTCTTTAGTTTTTGTCCATCGTTTGCTCAGACGCGTGTGTTTTTGCTACTTTTTTTGATTAATAATGGATACAACACCTCAGGAAGCAGCTCAAGCTGTAGCATTACTTCAAGCAGGTATTGCGCAACGTGAAGTCGCTCGAAGGCTTCGAATCAGGAGATCTTCGGTGCAACGAGTTTACAGACGATATCTAGAGACTGGAGGATTCGATCGCCGTCCAGGTACGGGCAGACCTAGGGCTACATCAGCAGCAGATGATCGTTACATCCACCTTACTGTTCTGCGAAATCGCCACCTCAACGCAGTTCAAGTCCAACAAAGTCTGCGTGACGAACGCCAAGTAGTCATAAGTTCAGATACCGTCAGAAGGCGACTTGCTGAACGGAACCTGACCCCAAAAAGAGCTGCAACAGGCCCAGCATTAACGGTAGCACGCTGTCGAGCACGACTTGAATTTGCTCGAGAGCATGGCCCTATGCTCCATACTCCACTGCTCTAATGTCCAATCCCTATGCTATAGGGATTGGACATTAGAGCAGTGGAGTAATGTACTCTTCACTGATGAGACCAGGGTGAGTCTACATGGAAGTGATCGACGTCAGAGAGTATATCGTCGCCCTGGAGAACGTTATTCTCAGTGTTGCATCGAGGAAACTGTTGCTTATGGAGGAGGATCTGTAATGGTCTGGGGCGGCATCTCGTTAACAGCACATGCAGCGTTAGTTTTCATTGAACCGACGGGCCGTACCCGTGGACTGACTTCTCATCGCTACATTACTGAAATCCTCGCAGACCATGTGGTACCTTACGCAGAATATATCGGACAGGATATGCAATTGATGCATGATAATGCACGGCCTCATATTGCTCATGTGGTGACCCAGTATCTACGCGACGTCAGCATTCGTACGATGGACTGGCCAGCTCGAAGCCTGGACTTGAATCCGATAGAACACTTATGGGATGAGCTGAAACGTCGGGTTCGAGCCCGGGTACCTGCTCCAACAAGGCTTCCAGAGCTGCTAATCGCAATTGAAGAGGAGTGGAATACAATTCCTCAAGATTGTATCGTCAGGCTCGTAAGGTCGATGAATACAAGGATGCTGGCAGTTATCCGAGCAAGGGGAGGGAATACGGAATATTGATCAAAAACTTTTTTTTGATCTTATCTTTGTTTTTGGCTTTAATTTTCTTTTTCACTTTATCATTACTAACGATTGTCACGACTGGAAAACGACTCTTCTTTGTAATATCTTTAATAAACACTGAAATATTGATTAAACCCAATGAGTTTCCTTTCATTTTAATCACCATGAAACGCACTTTCTGTAACTACTTTGTTAATTGTTGGTTTTTTAGTTTTTGAGAAAATCGAATTAGAGTGCCTAGGTAGCGGGTGGCTCGGTTTATTTACTGTCCAGTGTATAATATGATATAGATGGTGTTAAGGAATTCCGTGTTGATAGCCGCCGCGAACGGTTTTTAAAAAGATTTTGATCAATTCTACCCCCAGTAGAATTGATCAAAATTCTTTCTTAGGGGATGCCTACGTCATAACATCTACCTGCTTGCCAAATTTCAGCCCGATCCGTCCAGTGGTTTTGGCTGTGTGTTGATAAATCACTATGTCAGTCAGTCACCTTTGAGTTATATATATTTAGAGATAGAATAGTATTAGCGTTATTAGGTTGTTGGAATATTTCGAAAAATGCAAAATTGAAATTCGCAACTTTTGCAATTCTACAATTGGGTGCAATCCGAAAATTAGCCAATCCAAATTACAGTCGTTAATTATAAATAAATAAAAAAATATTGCTGGACATTACACACAGCACCCTCTAGTGCAACACTAAGCAAGGCTGTCGTGGTCACCAGACAGTTGATATACTACATATATACTTTTTTGTTTGTAAATACATACTTATTATATTATCTATCTATCTATATAAATAAAAATGAATTGTTGTTCGTTAGTCTGATTAAAACTCGAGAACGGCTGGGCCGATTGAGCTGATTTTGGTTTTAAAATGTTTGTCGTAGTCCAGGGAAGGTTTAAACGGTGAGATGTAGACAGGTAGGTAGGTAGGTAGGAAAAAATGCATTGCAACGCATGCCGGGTACAGCTAGTTATACATATAAACATCCATGGCTCGGAAACAAATGTCCATGCTCATCACACAAACATTTGCTCCTACCGGGATTCGAACCCAGGACCCTAAGAACGTAAGGCAGCGTCACTACCATTACGCCATTCGGGTCGTTATTATGTATATGTCGCATCCTTGGGTGGCCGAGATGCGAAGTATCGAGTCTTCTTCACGATCCGACATAGTTTTAAATAGGTGTGGGCATTGGCGCGGGCACTCGAACGAAAAATAGTTTAAATTAAAATAACTTAATTCAAACCAACAGTTTTACAATATGAGAAACAAACACGTGCGTTGGTACTCAGCGTCTGCCAAGGCTGTCAGAGCTCGACTGCTCGACTGTCGCAACACTCCGTCCCTTCTTCAGCCCTCACGGCATCCCCTCTACCGACTATTGTGTCCAAGCGGTAGGGCGCTTGCATTTCCGGTATTGATTTTATTAGTTTACAAAACTAATTGTTAGATGTCGCTGCTTGTTGCACTATGGCGCCTTCAATTCACGACACAAAGATATCCTTTTAAGTTCTTTTAAAGTATAACAATTTTTGTGTTTTTTTAAAAGATTAAAATAATCTCTTTCATACACAAAGATTATTGTACTAAACTACATCGTCGAAGGTATGACCATTTATTCAAACATTATAAAAAAGCTCATGGATCGCACGACCCCCGCGTAGAGTGTCCGGCAGGCGGCG
Source organism: Xestia c-nigrum (assembly GCA_916618015.1). NCBI lineage: Eukaryota > Metazoa > Arthropoda > Insecta > Lepidoptera > Noctuidae > Xestia > Xestia c-nigrum. The sequence goes on from OU745245.1 coordinate 17,550,220, forward strand.
TTTGAACACCTCAGCCAAACATCAGAAATGCTCCACGACGTTCCACCGGCTGTCGAGGAAGAGTCCTAGGTATTTACTTCAACGTAGACACGGCGCCGGTGGGAAGCCCTCCCACGCCGGCAGTAGGGATCCTGACAGTGGCGCATTCCGAGACCCATGAAAGTGGCACATAGCCTCGGGTCTTATGCAATGCCGAATCGAGAACCAATTTTCGGATCCTTTCCACCCTGAGTGTCACGATTTCGGCCACCACCTCGTGCGACCTTCCCTTATGCACCAGCGTTTCGTCAGCGTAGCATAACACGCTGACGCCGCTAGAAAGGTCGGCACGAACCACCTAACAGTAACCGATGTTCCACAGGGGCGGCCACCAAACTGGTGATCCGCAAGATACGGCCCCATCCCCGTAAGCTCGGCAAGGCGGTATGCAAAAGCGTTGAGCAGCACGAAGGGCCGGTATGCGGTATCTCTCCAAGCATGCGTTAGGTGCTGGTGAGGTCCAATCGGGGCCCGAGAGTTTGTCCCGCACCATTTTGTAAAACCTTCCACACGGATCTCCGTCGGGAGTCTCCAGCATCTCCTCGTAGGCCAGATCTTTCGCCAATCAATGATAGGAGTACAACTGCGAACTGGACGGACAACCAATCATAGCGAACTGGACCAATTATTGAGAATTGCGACAGTTAGACACTTTGCACCTAAGTACTTACTACCTTTTACCTATTTCCTCTGTCATAAAAACTATTTTATAATCCCAAGTAAAATGGAACAAGGGTAGGAAGAAAATGTCATACGAGCTGTTTATTCTGAAATCTTATTTAATTAAAACTTATCAAAATCACTTACATCTAGATATTTTAACATAAAACATGATAATACGAAAACTCTGTAGCACACACAGTACATTTTTCAAAAAAGAAAACGGGCATTATAATACAAATTGGCTGTAGGTTTACTACTACAATGTCCAGTACATTGTCCAGTGCTAGGCGAAGATCTAGTGGACACATTTATTAAAGGAAGATGCATGGGCGGGGAGGCCGCAGCAGTCAGAATATCGACACTGGCACACGGAAGTTGGTGTCGTAATATGCGCTCTCGATTAGTGCGCTGTTTTTCATGGCGTCGTGTGTTCTCCACCCTGGCCTGTAAGTACGCCAAGCTATCGGTGCGAGGTGGAAACCGCTCTAAGCTGTTTGAAACTTCACCCAGTTCAGAAGTGTCAGTATCCACTATTTCTCTATTGTCTAACAGCATACCGATGTTTAGCTTCATGTTAGTTGTACCATCCCTATATATGAGATATATGGCTGATTGGTCTAATATTTTCAGTGAGAAATATTCATTAATCTTCAAAGCTTTACATTTGATCTGAAAAGGCTTAAATTTTTGGGATAGCTTCTTGTTCTTCTCTCTTATGAAGTTATCAAATTCTATGGCTAACATATTATCTTCATTTTCTGTACGACAGATTTTTAGATCAGGTTGCCCAAGTTTAAGAATGTTTGGATCCTTGTGTGACATTTGAGTATCTATCATGACTTGCTGTAGGACTGGCGGATCATTCAATGAATGCCATTGCCAGTGTGTAGCAGGACCAATCACACGATCAAGCACCACTCCTTCAGTCTGATTGTATTTAAGCCTGAGAAAATATAATATTGTGTGCATTACTTTAGTTTGGTTTAATATAATAAGTTAAGTTTTTAAATGTACTGTTAGATTCAAACAGGCAGGACAGCAGGTAGGTAAGGTGTTGTAAGAAAACCCAATTCTAGCTAAGCTCGCTGTTGTACATAACCTATGTCTTGCTGTTTGTTTGTATCTTTTGATTTTGTGTGTAGGTATAGGTGTAATACATGGAACAATAATATACTTCGCTAGGTATAGCATTCCGAGACACAGAGGCCACCTCGTGGGTGAAAAGTCTACGTCACCACCGCTATCAATGATTCTCAAACTTTATAGTCTGGGAAAGATCAATCAATCAAAAAATCAAAATGTTTATTTCACATAGGCCTAGATGGGCACTTATAAAACGTCGAAAAAGGTGCACGGTTCGCGTTGGTCGATTCCATGGAGAAGAACCGGCAAGAAACTCCATGGTTACTCTTTTCAAATCATTTGTATTACAATATTATTATGTTACATTACAACATTAGTATCAAAGTATGGGGGGACAGCCGCCGGACCTACGTCCGACATAGGTCGTTGAATTGTTGAGTTCAATCTAGTGAAACACTAATCTAATTATTAAATTCCTACTAACTTTTGCCTATAGCTCTACCGGCATTTCACGTTTTCGATGACAAAGAGAATCCTGTGTCCATTCTAGGGTTTCAAGCTTCAAATTACAAGCCAAGGTTCGGTAGTCTGTGGAAGCCGCCATAAGGACGGTGGCCCTGAAAGTTAAGACATCGTCGAAGCTCAGGGCCATACTCGCGGCTTCCGCCTCCACCATGGCGGCCGTGGAGGCCAATTTTGCGGGGCTTCCACCTACCTCGCCAGAGGGCGACAAGGAGACGAGGAGATGAGGTGGCCAAGCTGCGGGCGGACGTGGCCCGCCTGACGGCCGCCATGGAGCTTCTCCAAAAGTAGAACGCAAAGCTCCAGGCGGACCTGGCCAGCCTACGCCAGCCTAGCTCTCGCGTGGTACCTCAAAATAGGGGGGCCCAGACGCCAAGCCAGCCCATGCCGGTGGAGAACCAGGTCCTGAGCCTGGTTCGAAAGGAGCTGGCTGCCTTCCAGGCGCGGTTTTTCGTCCTGGAAGGAATTGTTCTGCGCCCTCCCCTAGGCGCAAACAAGGCGGTCGCGGGCACGTCGAGTAACGTCTCGTATGCGCTTGCGACATCGGCTCCGGGGCTGTCCAGTCGGTCTTCCGGCGAGGTTGCGTTGCCTCCCCCGCCCCCTGTCAAGCCGACTCCGGCAAAATAGGCGGCGTCGGCCGTCGCCGCCGCCACCGCTTCCTCAGCCCCCTACACCTCCCGTGGCTGAAGCCGGATGATTTTTGCGGTGACTTTCGAGACATTCCAATTTTAAAGAGTATTTGCAAGTTTGCACCAAATTTTTATGTGAGTTCAACCTTTTTGGAATAAAATCGAATTGGGTTTTGAAAATGTATCAAAATAACTTGTAGTTATATCAAAATCTCGAAGGAGTATTGATATCAAATTTGAAACAAATCACCGTCAAAATAACTTTCTACCCCTTTTTAACCCCGTTAGGGGATGAATATCAATGCAATATGAAACGCGTCCATCAATTCTGTTAATATTGTTAATTGCAAAGTTTGAAGTAGATTGGACCAAGGAACACATTTTCCCATACAATCTTTGCCCCCCTTTTCACCTCCTTTTTTTTTATGGTGTGAAATCATCAAATGACTTCTCCCACTCTGGGCGGAGCGGGAGGGAGTGTCAGACTTTTACTGACTAAAACCCATCCATGTTCCGGGGCCGCGATATCTCTTTCGAACAGGCCCGCAACCCCGGCAGGCTTCGGCCCTTGCGGGACGCGCGCTTCAAAGAGATGTCAGCATTAAGGGACTTAATGCTGACATCTCTTTGAGGCGCGCGTGGAACACGAACGCGCCGTCGACACGGCCTGTCGTCGTTAGACGGACGGATGGCTAGCTAGCCCATAGCGAACCGTCCACAGGCCCACATCTACGGTGGCCGGTAGCCACCACGTGGCCCCCGACGCCCGGTGCGTCTCCCGCGGCGGCCGGGAAGAGAGGATCTCTCCCTCTCTCGTTCCGCCACCTCCTTCACCAGCATGACTGCTTCGCAGAAGGAGGTGACGGCTTCCCATTCCGTCTCGCTCCGGACCATGGATTGAACCAGGGCCGGACGTGAGAGGTCGCCGCCGCCGATCGCCTCTACGAGGACACGGCGGTGCTTCGCCCACGCAGGGCAGACTTCCACCGTGTGCTCCACCGTGTCCTCCGTTCGATCCTCGCAGTGGAAACACCCGGGCGTTTCCTCCCGCCCGATTCGGTGCAGGTACCTCCCGAAACATCCGTGTCCGGTGAGGACCTGCGTCAGGCGGAAGGTGAGGACGCCGTGGCGCCTCTCCAGCCACTCCTCAAAGAGGGGACTTACCGCCATCGTGTCGTGCCCTTTTCACCCCCTTAGGGGTATAATTTCAAAATTCTTTCTTATCGTATGCCTACGTTATACAGAAAACACACCCTCCAAGTTTCAGGTTTCTACAATCTGCTGTTTAGGCTGTGCGTTGATCCATCAGACAGTCCTTCAGGACAAAGCATTTTTTATTTGTAGATAGTAGGATTTGTACTCGTTTGTAATGTATTTGTAACTTTTCCGGCTTTTGTCTTATGTAAAATAAAAAATAATTATTGGCATCAAAAAAATCTTTTGTGTAAAATAGCAATTTTCTGGCTAACTATTGCCCTGACACTGTCCCGCTGAAAGTTATTTTTTTGCGATTTCTGACTTTTTGAGTACTCTAACCTGGGTTGGTTTGGAAGAACTTCTTGATTAGTGTCGGAAAGAAGATCGATTGGCATCAAAAAAATTGTTTTATGTAAAATGGCAATTTTCTTGCTAACTGTACTTTATTTTTTAATTAAATCTGTGAATGGGGATAAACATTTTGTGAAAAAATTACGGAAATAAAATAAATATTATAATAAATATTATATATAATAATTAATAAAATAATAGTAGTTTAGAAACGAGTAGGTTTAAGAAACGAGCCGAAGGCGAGTTTCTTAATAGCATCACACGAGTGTTGTAATGCCTAATTATGTATAGTTGCATACACTGCTTTATCTACCCAAATATCATAAGTGCTCTATGATGGGTTCAGGAACCATAGGGAAATGACCTGCATTGTTACTTGGCCCTTGATTTTTGTGCCAACAGGTTATTAGTTGCATTCGTCGCTGCATTTACGATATCTGGCAGAGTATTCATGTCTATTTCTGTGTCACTATCACTCATTTTCGACAGAAATAAAGAACTTATCAGAAAATTTTAAAGGATTACTGGAAATAAAAAGCTAACGAACAAATGACAGCTCGAAATGGCGGCGTTTCGGATATCTGTCATTTTTTTTTAAATCATAGGCAAACGAACAAAGTCACTATTCTTGTGTCACTCGAGATCAAAATGTCGTGCGATTTATAATTAAAATCATACTGAATTGGGGTTTTTTTTTTTTTTTTTTTATCGATATCTGATTTGTAGGTGGTACTAGAATAGCACACTCACTTGAATTTGACACCTGTTCCCAATTTAAAACTCATAACCTAACTGTTTTCAGTTGCGTTATGAGTTCATTACAGTTCCGTTTATTTCTGCAGGTTGGTAATGCTGGTCATTGCCTATTAGTATAGGATCCCGCTATACAACGACCTTCACCGAGATGCTTATTTAATGAGACGTATTTTTTATGTTATTAAATATGCCAATAAATATATCCTATATGGGTTGCCTAACAAATTTCAGTCCAGAGTATTTTTAATTAATAATTTAAAAACATTTTTTTTTAAACATTGCACCGGTGTGATTATTAAATAAATTTGATACCAATCGAAAGTTTGAAGCCCATAGAATATGCAAACGTTAGGTTGCCTATTTTTTTCCGGTCACAACCACGGGTTGCCAGGTGTAAACAGGTAAATCTATAGGTACTAGCATTTTGCAACGGTCTGATTATTGAATCAAACTTAGATAAAATGAAAGATTATTTCATAAGGAACACGGTGGTATAGGGTTGCCTGCGAAAAATCCGTCCCGAATTAGGGTTGTCGAATTTTAAATAATAAAATATCGCTGCGAGTGAATGTGTGTGAGAGAGAGGTCCCAGACCAACCATCCCACGCGGTAGAAAAGGACGCAGCGTAGCAGCTGTTTAAAGTCCGCCCATTTAAAGAAGGAGAGTGCACATGCTATTTGTGCTTGGAAATGAAAAGGGTAGCGATAGACTCGAATATGCTGTGCATTATTTTGGAGTCATAGATATAGTATTATATAGATGGCGAGAAAGCGTGTCGCTGAAAGGGACAAAAAAAAAGTACTAGTACTAGTAGGAAAAATGTACCCCATAATTAGTGATAAAATTAGAAATAGGTACCTACACAAAGCCTGAAGTTTAGACCGATGAAATCTGTGTCATCGAAAGCGACAGAAAGAAAACCGGGGAAGGGCGAGTCGGAGTCGCACACCGAGGGTTCCGTATAAACTTACCAATGAAAACAGTTCCCGCAAAAAAAAAAATTGTGGAACTACTAATTTTCAGTTTTCGGATTTCAGAAATAAAAAACCGATGTGACTTTAATTGATTCAAAAATAAAAAATTAAATAACTATTTCTGTATATTAATAATTAACTACTCCAAAATAATGCACAGCATATACGAGTCTATCGCTATCCTTTTCATTTCCAAGCACAAATAGCATGCGCACTCTCCTTCTTTAAATGGGCGGACTTTAAACAGCTGCTACGCTGCGTCCTTTTCTACCGCGTGGGATGGTTGGTCTGGGACCTCTCTCTCACACACATTCACCCGCAGCGATATTTTATTATTTAAAATTCGACAACCCTAATTCGGGACTGATTTTTCGCAGGCAACCCTATACCACCGTGTTCCTTATGAAATAATCTTTCATTTTATCTAAGTTTGATTCAATAATCAGACCGTTGCAAAATGCTAGTACCTATAGATTTACCTGTTTACACCTGGCAACCCGTGGTTGTGACCGGAAAAAAATAGGCAACCTAACGTTTGCATATTCTATGGGCTTCAAACTTTCGATTGGTATCAAATTTATTTAATAATCACACCGGTGCAATGTTTAAAAAAAAAATGTTTTTAAAATATTAATTAAAAATACTCTGGACTGAAATTTGTTAGGCAACCCATATAGGATATATTTATTGGCATATTTAATAACATAAAAAATACGTCTCATTAAATAAGCATCTCGGTGAAGGTCGTTGTATAGCGGGATCTTAGACTATATGGTTTTTGAACGCATTAGAGAGGGTTTATGATATTTGGGTAGATAAAGAGATATTAACACATATAATGTATTTGCCAATTTTACGGTGACATATACAAATCAAAGCTTGTTTTATTAGACCATGATAGTAGTACTCATTAACCATACCTATGGTAGTGTGCTAAAATTAAATGGTCAAAAAAATATAGAATAGACCGATATCTCGCCAATCTGTTGTTCACAGACATGAAACATCAACAAAATTATTGTTAGTAATAATTACCGTGTCTTGCCAGCATGATCGAAAACTATACCATTGCCTAGATAGTCAAAAGTGGCAAGTATCGTAATAGGGTGAGAGCGGCCGCGCTCGTCGTGTTCCCCGCTGCTGTATACCACGAACCGCTGCTGAGCATTTTTGTCTGCAATTCAAAATTATCATCATAAAGTTAGAATTTAACATTCACATAATGCTTTCCAATCCAATTAATCATTTAGAAACAAGCTGTTACAACCCCATTGCATTTCGTCGTTGATATTGCAGTACGTTTCATTTTGACGCCCGCTACAATGAAACGTACTGCAATATTTGGAGGAGGCGAAAGGCGAAAATCGCCGTTCATATTTAAAGATTTAAAACCGATTCGCGAAAACGAAAACATAAAATGGACATGGGCAAATCCTGCCCCAATTGAACAAAAGTATTACAAATCATTATAATGAAAAAAGTTAAAATTTTTGGAAAATGATTAACGTGCGTTACCAGATTTTGAATAGAACTTAAGACGATTAGACGAGCTAAATTAGCAACTCTATTTGTTGGGTTCAAACTTCGTTTGAAATGCTGTTCGGATAAAGTTCTAATCAGCTTGCACTACAAAGTGGTTGTTACATCAGTCACTGCGGGTCAAATAGCGCGAAATGAGTAGTTTCGATCGATTTACAAAAAAAACTATTGATTGGATAAAAACTAAAACACCATCGTGCTAATATTGCATGTAGAATTATTTGCCAAAAAATCAGAATGATCGCATGCATATTAGTATTTTATTTTTGTTTGAAAGATATTTTTAGAGATAAGTTCGTGATTATTTTTATCGAGTCAAATTGATTGTATTATGTTTTCAAAACACTATCATGCTAGCATATGTCCTGAAGAATATCCTATATTTTCTGGTCTTGTTTATAGCAGTGAATCATATACTTTAAGTAATTATAAAACTCGCGTTTAGCTCATGTAATCGCCTTAAAATAATAGTACATTGATTTGATACAAGGGGCTAAAATGACCCATTATAGACGAGGTAGTTTTACTACCGAGCTTTTGCGAGGCAGTTAATAGGAACCGAGTTATAATGGGATTTTAGCGCCGTGTGTTACACCGTACTTTTCACGACGATTGCGAGAAAAGAAAGTAACCATATTTAATATGATAGTTTATTATATTAAAAATGAAATGTATCTATAATTTGTACTGTTGTTCTAATGAGATGTTTTTTCCCGGCAACATTATCTATTACTACATATCATACATCATATCACACACTAGAGTATAGATAAAAGTACGGTCGAGCAAGCTATTTGGCTTACATTGTAACCCATTTACAATGTAATTTATGGGTTAAAATGTAAACCAAATATCTTGCTCGACCGTACTTTAGACTTAGTGACAAAAACAACTTCTTTAAACTTAACTTTTGTCCAAAACTGCTGAGCAATTATACGTACCATCTATTTAAGTTATAGAAGATTTTTACTGTTAAATGACATAGATTTTATATCTGTCCATGCTGGGGCACAGGCTCATACAATTTTGGGCAATTCTTTTAACAGAACGGATTGCAATATTAACGACGATTTGCAGAACTCGAGATATTATTATTGCTTGAGTCTAAGCATCTTGCTTGATACTAAATAGTCTTTATCTATAAAACTCTGCCCTACCTTCAGCATCATAATAATCTAGTGCCAGGCGACCATTTCTGTAATACCAGCGACCTCGTCCGTTATCGTCGAACTCGGCTAGCCTTTCGCCGGTGTCGTAAGTCATCAGACCTTTGTTCTTGTTGTGGTTGAACCAGTCAAACTCGGGGTGTGCCGGACGCATACGATAAACATTCATCTAAAAAAAAACAATAACAATTACAAGAATATCGTATTGAACTTGTTTAGTTCCAAAGAAATCCATGCCGGTTCTGTCCGCATACTTTCGTGTACGCCTCAAGTTAGCATGAATTACCTTCGGTAGCAAAATAAAATCCTGATTCGCGTGGAAGTGCCAAGGGTAATCACGATTCGAGCTACCCGGTCGTATGCCTTTTCGAGGTCGATGAACACCATGTGCAAGTTTTTGTACGCACAGTTAGCGGATGGCAAAAAGTGCATCCGTCGTTCCCCGACTAGGCATAAAACGGAATAGATTTCGTGAAATTCGCTCTCATCCCTCAGTCATCTTTCAATAACTTTCTCTCAAACTTAACTTAGGTACTGTGTGCCCTTCGCTTTATTGCCTTTAATTATTGCACAGCACATCTTTGTTTTCTAAAATTGGCACCAGCAAACTGTTGTTACGAACCTTTCATCAGATTTGGTTTCTGCCAGCCACAACTTAGTGAAGAATAAAGCTAACCACGTCCACCCGTAATTACTTCCAAACTGCAACTGGTAAACCGTCAGGTCGTAACGCTTCACAATTCTTCATTCCATTGACTGCTATCCTCACTTTGTCCATTTTTACCTTTCTGAATAACTACTTTATTGTACTCGAGACCGTTCCAGTCATTCCGAGTACCCCTTCCACCTATCCCTACTTTTAGCATCATCCGATACAACTATTCCAGCTTCAGTTTTAACGCATTTAATGTGACATAGTTACGTCCTACATCATCATCCTACTCACTTTTTCTTTCAGCTTCGAACTTCCATTTGCAACATCAACACTCTGCCATTCCTTAAATTTCCTCTTTTATTCCTTTTACACATTCTAGATTTCTATCGACCACCATCTCTATCTATCGTACCCCTTCCTTTTGTCTCTCCTAAATTATGCACTACTATTTATATAATATAATAATTCAAACTACTGAGAAATTCCTGACAGAAAAACCCAATAACACTTTGCACGATCTGAGAGTCGAGTCGCATGCTCAGCTGCCGCGCTTGCGACCACAGGACCTAAGAGCCAGTCTCAAGGGTTTCTTTTAAATTAAATCTAAAACAACTCTGACGCCATTCCTTTTCCCGTCACTTCCGCATAGAAAAACTTATCCCACTGAACGGCCAAGCCACATATTTTGACCAAGGTGTAGACTTTGTATAGTTAGACCTTGGAGAGTTAGGGCGTGTAGAGTTAGAAGCTTGGCTTTACATGAGATCTGATAACTTTTCAACCGACTTCCAAAAAGAGGAGGTTCTCAATTCGTCTGTATTTTTTTTTGTGTTTTTTACCTCAGAACTTTCGACTGGGTAAACCGATTTTGATGATGTTTTTATCTGAAAGCTTGTGCTTTCCGTATGGTCCCATTTCAATTGGGTTAAGATCTGACGCTGAGCTTCGGAGATATAAATGGAACTCTTCAAAAATACACGGCAAAGCTGCAGTAATTGTAATTGTGTATTGTTTATGTAACATAGTGACGTTACCTCACGCCTGTATGCTCTGAGGGAGTACGCAGAAGTGTACACCCAGATTTCGACAGTTAGATGTGTTAAGTTCCATTTAATGGAATCCTGGAGAAATAGAGGGAATTCCTTAAAAACCAGAAGCGATTTGGGTAGTTTTAGGAAGAGTACGTTCTTGGAGTGATCCATTTCAATTTGGTAAAGATCTGATGAAGTACTTCGGAAGATAGGCAACGGGAACTCTTCAATAAATGATAGCCAAATGGGATCGCTGAAATCTCATGTCTGTCTATTGTTTACAAAAGTTCATAACAAAAAATCACGCCGTTACGCTGTGAAAGGGTAAGCACATATGAACCACTAAAAAGTAAAAAATAAAAACTTTTTTGCAAAAAATATAACCGACTTCACACAAAAAAGTGAAAAATAACTTTAGCTTCAGAAGTCGGTGACAAAAAAACTAAATCAATCAAACAAATGTCTGTGACGTGTTTAGTTTATAGTCTTATACATAAATTTTTGGTTCATGACATACATGATTTATATTATCTTAATATATATAAATCTCGTGTCACAATGTTTGTCCTCAATGGACTCCTAAACCACTTAACCGATTATAATCAAATTAGTACACCGTGTGCAGTTTGATCCAACTTGAAAGATAGGATAGCTTACATTTCAATTTATGAGACGCAGACGAAGTTGCGCAGGTCAGCTAGTTATAATATATATTTCGAGTACCTAGGTTTTTTTTATTTTTATTTTAGTTTAGTTTAATTAATTACAAGATAATATGCTTTTTATTTATGTAGCTCATCTTTTTTTTTTTTTCAACTTATTTGTATGTATGAATTGTGTGGGCTTTTAGTAACTTTTTGAACCGGGCATAACTTTGTTCTCCTTTTATTACTGATGGTAATTTATTATAAATAGTAACACCCTCAAACTCCAAATTTCTTCGTCCATAGTTAGTTCTAGGAGGGCGGGTCACTAAGTAACTAGCACGTCTTAAGTTAATCTTTCGCGTTTGTTGTTTTGTCACAAATCTTATATATTGGAATGGATTTTGTTATTTAATATTTTACGTATTAGAATACATGTGTAGTATATGTAGGTTTGTTTTATATTTATTGTTTTTGTTTCCTCGTATATCTTAGTAGTTGGTGTTTTTTTTTTTTTTTCTAAGTTGTATTTGTGGCATTTTTTTTTTAAACAAAGATCTCTATATCAATTTTCAGAGCTCATCAATTTCCAGACCTCTATTGCAAACTTGTGGAAGTGTTAAGTTTTTTCTTCTTAACATGCTTGGTTATAGCCTTATAGCGCTCGCCGGTCTTCTGTACACTCTTTTCCTCCCGTTGTAATCTACTAGTAGACTCGTCTGACCAGTCATTCAGTGTACAATTCTCTAGTTCTCTATCATAACTCAACCTTGAGTTTCTGTGGTGTCTTCTTAGTTTTGGGCTATTAGCAGGTCTTAATAGCTTTAAATTTGCTTTCGCTGCGTACTGTATTCGTACTCAGATTGTTTCTGTCAGCTTAGAATGATGATTGGTAAATTTTGTTCGTGGTTGATGATTTTCTGTTGTAGTCTAAATTGTATGTTCACTTTAATAATATTGTATGCACGTCATGACCTTGCGACGAATAAATATTTTTTCTTTCTATTCTTTACTTCGAAAGCCGCAATCAAGCGATTTCTCAAAATTGTTGATATATGTAGCGCTCCTCCCACGCCGTCGTTCTTGTTCGGCCTGTTTCTGCTCTCCGAAGATTGGATGCAGTTTCATGGAAAGCTGGAGTACTCGCTAAACTGTAGAAAGATTCACACCAAAAGTTCTCACTGTATGTCGCTGACTGTGCCCATCTTCAATCATTGTCAGGATCCTGACCCGGATCATCGGCAGAGACATCATATTTATAATTGCGAATCGATTTAATTTTTGGGTACTAAATTAAAAATGATTCATTGGTCGTTTTTTAATTTCACTTCAGATTCACATTTACTTTCAGTTTTTTAACAATTATCAAAAGTAAATCAAAAGGATTTTCATTAAATGTTATTTAATGTGGCATTCAATATTCCTGTATTAGTATTTATTTCTTAAATCTAGGTCAAGGACTTTTGAAGATTTTCTAAACGTCCCTTTTTTGTGCGGTCAAGTATATTATTACGCCTAAAAGGATTCCGTATGAGGATATAGTGAGCAGTGTCGAGGAGGCTATTGTTCGTAATAAGATTCCTTCTAATGACGCGGAAGCGCTAAGACAGGATGTCTCGGTTATACTACGAAAAAGTCGGCCTCCAAAGCCCAACGTAACAGCGGGTGAGCTACAAGCGCTTGAGGACTTACGGAAAAACGATGAGATTCTCGTGCTTAAAGCGGATAAGGGTAACGCTACCGTTATAATGAAGTCAGAAGACTATGACACTAAAATACAAAATCTACTGGAAGACAAAAAGGTGTATAAGCCGGTTTCATATAATCCCACGGCTAGAGTCACGAAACGGGTCAGGGCAGTTATACACGAGTATAGTGACTTGTTCGATGAAGATGTTTTTGAACGCCTATATAGACCAGCTGTAGTTCAGTCACCCAAATTGTATGGATTACCAAAAGTTCACAAATCCAACGTACCCCTGCGACCTATCGTTAGCCAGGTGGACTCGCCTACGTACAATTTGGCGAAACATGTTGCTGGTATACTGCAACCTATAACAGGCAAGACGTCATCTTTTGTCAAGGATTCGCGACATTTCATCGGCATCATCAAGGGCATGAAGTTGGAACCCAGAGATACAATGGTGAGCTTTGACGTTGAGTCTCTTTTCACTTGTGTTCCTCTGAAGGATTGTCTTGATGTTGTTAGGCAAAGATTGTGTGATCATGAACTTCCTGACCAGTATGTCTGTCTTCTGGAGAACTGTTTAGACGGAAATTTCTTCTTTTACCAAGGGCAACATTACCTCCAGATTGATGGCGTAGCTATGGGTAGTCCTGTAGCTCCTGTACTTGCCAATATCTGGATGGAACACTTTGAAACTATGATCAACATGACAGCTCACGGTATAAGGCTCTGGAAAAGGTACGTCGACGATGTTTTCTGCGTTATCAGTGGAGGCAAACAGGAAGTTGACCAACGGACTGAACATCTTAACTCCATACACCCGAAGATAAGGTTCACGTATGAGATGGAGGATAACCGATCCTTAGCCTTTTTAGACTTAAAAGTTATGGTTAAGGCCAATGGAACCTTGTCGCATACTGTGTACAGAAAACCAACGCACACGGACAGATATCTGAATGCTGCCTCTCATCATCATCCAGCACATCTTCAGTCTGTGGTGTCTTCTCTTATGAACAGAGCCTATAACCTCTGTGACCCTGAACATCTGCCCGGAGAGCTGGAACATGTTCAGGAGGTTCTAAAACGAAACGGGTACAGGAATAATGGATGGCATCCAGATGGCAACCGCAAGCAGAGGAGTAGACACATTGAGGTAACCAGACAGCCGGCGTTCTTGCCTTATGTGAAGGGGGTAACGGACAAAATTGGGAACCTCTTCAAGAAGCTTTCAATAAAGTCTGTTTATGCTCCGTTAAACAAAGTGGCGAAGCGTCTGCGTACACCAAAGGATGTAGTACCATTCCAGGTTCCTGGTGTTTATAAGATCGATTGCAGCTGCGGGCGTTCCTACATAGGCCAAACGAAGCGAACAGTCGCTGAAAGGGTAAAAGAACACGTAGCAGCGGTCAAGAATCGACAAACAAACAAGTCTGCTATAGCGGAACATGTGATAGACTCAGGACCCAACCACTGGATGGAGTTACACAACCCAAAAATCCTTGCCCATGAGAAGCACTACTATAAGAGAATGGTTCGGGAAGCGATTGAGATCAAGAAGTACCCTAATTTCAATCGCGAAGACGGCTTCAAACTCTCTTCAGCTTGGAATCCAGTAATCACTAAGTGTACTCGTCAAGTGAAATCGCCTCAATATACGGACACTGTTAGTGTAGTGTGCTGTCCTAGTGTGAACCGGCCCTAATTAACATTTATGAAGATGAGTGAGGGTAGTTGAATAAACACCTTCACTTTGCTGTCGCGGTACCTCCAGTACTTCAGTCTCCCCGCGACCACGGCTGGTGCAATCCGGTCGAAACGTCGGGAATAAATTAAAGGTAAATTCGCGATAAATACCCGTCTTCTTAAGTTTTATAATGTGTTCTGATCGTGAAAGTTTAAAAAAGACAATTACTATATTATTAGGGTTGAACCACATATTTCAGCATGGAATCTCATTTTTCCACGCTCCTATCCTTTTCTAGAAACAAAGTGGGAGTGCTATCACATGCGGTAGCATCGACGATGCACTCGGCAACATGAGAGTGGATCAGTGGAGGCTTCATCCCTTAGTAGAATACAAACCCAACCATTCTCGATGTCAGGTTAAGGACATCATAAGCGCGTGTGGTATTACCTTTCGTACTATTTTTTCAGAAGGTAGCATAGTCCAACCCTTGTCAATGAAGGCGCGGTCAGATAAAGCGTAGCGTATAATACCTTTAGCAGGGTCCACCTGAAATAGCAAGACAATAGATAGATTAACTTACGTAGCTATTTACAGAGCAACAAAGTTGCGTAAAATTCTTTCAGCAACATGTTCTTATAAGTGTTTAGTATTTAGAGTGGTTTTTAACATTGCATAAATTGACCACATTGAGGACGGCATAAAATCAACACGTAATTAATATAAATAAGCCATCAAAACATTTTCAGAGAATGATTGAGTATTTCTTCGAGTGTTCCATGCTATAAAATTATTGTACTTAAATAACTAATTAGCGGTCTCACGATTTTGGCGGCAAGAGACCGTTTTCTGCAATTTGCGCCTCATTCAAAATATCAGGTAAAGTGGATTCATTATATACTCGTACAACATTATTTTTTGTTTATACTAAACCCGAAAACGGGTCATTGTACTCATCATTTTGAACAACTTTTTCTATGGGACGAACCTTGAAATCGCGAAAAAAAATCAGCTGTTCCCTACATTTATGTTCGCACTAGCTTTTGCCCGCGGCTTCGCTCGCGTTAAGAAGTTTTATTATTAATTAGGCTGATCCCTAGACACTTTTGATGTGTGTATTTATAGGAACTTTTAAAGGTTTCCACTTCTATGGATTTTATTGTATAGGTGTATGAAGTTAATTAATTTTAAACACAAAACCCTCTTTTTTACGTCTCTGGATGTTTTTTTTTTAAATGCTGAAACAGGTATTTCTTTATTTTTAATAATAAGTATTTACTCTGAGTTTCATGAATCTAGAATAATCTTAATTTTTTTTTTCATACAAACTTTACCCCCCCTTTTCACCCCCTTTTTCCAAAATTTTCCATGATTTCTATAGCCTAAGTGTTATTCTGAGTTTATTTAAATAGATTAGTGAAGTTTTCATCAAAATCCGTCCAGCAGTTTTTACGTGATGCGCGGTCAAACAAACAAACAAACAAACACGAGTTTTAAAAATGGTTTTAATATGTTCAGTTACTTATTCTAATGCTACGGCCAGACTTGTAGGCGAAGATTCGTGTTCGCGTTGTCGCGATAAAAGTTCGTGTTCGCTCTACGACGAAGTGATTGGCCACACTTGGAAAAACCTTTCTACTGTCGCGATAATCTAGAACGTCGCGATAATTCATTTGCGGGAAAACATGGAAGAAGCGGTTGCGATGTATCACATGGCGGCTAATAATTATTTACTACATCTTTCCTTATCCCCTCATTATTCCAACCCGTGATTAAAAAGTTCAATCAAACACGTTCAAACCTCTCAGAGTATCGCAGTCAACTAGAGCGCGCGAAGTGTAGCCAACCACACGAACTTTGTCGCGACAAAACCCTTTGATGTGCGGCAATTTACCGACAGCGGCGCGAAGGGCATTCGTATTTGCGAAGTTTATCGCGATAGGACGAACTCTTGGCCAGTCGTGTCGCGACAACGCAAATCTTCGCGTTATCGCGATAGTGTAGCCCCAGCATAAGTCACCCTGATCGGTTTTTTTTTTTTAATCTTCAATGTACAGATTTTTTGGTCTTAACGATTTTATTATATGTATAGATTTTAATACTTATGACAAACGGATTTAGGGCATATTATATTTAGGGATTTCAGCTTTATGGCATATGATATTATTTGATACCAGCGGCTTCGCCCGCGTGAAGTTTCAAAATTGGGGTTGAGTGAGAATATTATAAACGTAAGAGTAAACAAATATAATAATAACAAATCTCCGAACTGCTAAGCTATCGGGAGTTACACGTGTTATTGTGAGTCAACTATAAAAGATAGACATATGCTGTCTTGGGATATTTTTTATATAATTTTATGTGGAATATTTCCGTTATACATGATTTCTATGTAGCTTTAACCATTAAGGCTGCACACGCGACGGAAGCTAAAAAAACAAAGTAACTTCTCCCGTTTTCCCAACATTTCCTTTCACTGCTCTGCTCCTATTAATGGTAGCGTGATGAAAAGTATACTATTACCTGCTCAGGAGTATGTAGAATAATTGTACCAAGTTTCGTTAAAATCCGTCGAGTAGTTTTTTTTTCTATAAATAACATACAGACAGACAGACAGACAGACAGACAGACAAAAATTTTACTGATTGCATTTTTGGCATCAGTATCGATCACTAATCACCCCCCGATAGTTATTTTGTAAATATATTTCATGTACAGAATTGACCTCTCTACAGATTTATTATAAGTATAGATAAAGTTCGGGTAAATTATCATTCGGACAAATGATGATCAGGACAAAAAAAAAGCCATTTTAGATTATGGATTAAAAAGTTAGGTAACACTATAGTGAACCATAAGGTGTATATTGAGTGTATGCAAGCAAGCATGGTTTCTGTCACGGCTCCGGCGCTGCGGGGCTACGGCGGTCCCACGTGAGCTTATCGTCGCTGATGGGTTTAACGCTCACCACCGCAGCTTCGGCTTGCTGGCCGGCTTGGCCGGCCAACCTCAGCCGCGGCGGCGAGTGTTACAACCACCTGCTCCTCAACTCGCGGCCCGCCTCGCCGATTTTATATTACACATTGAGTTTAAATTACACTCTAGGGGTAGGGGGTAGGGCAGACAAGACTACGTGGAGTCGGTTTTGGAGCGATTCATTTCTGTCATTAACTTTTTTAGCACATATTGACTTTAAAGAAAATATTTTAATTTAAAGACCTAAATAATACTCGTACCTTCACGATTGACCTATGCTTGTACACTGGACACTGATTTTCATGGATAAAATGGTCGAAATTGTTCCAAAACCGAATTGGGGCACCCAGAACTTTACGTAGTCTTTTGGCTATTACCCCTAGAGAATATATAAAATGCGGAGGAGCGAAGAGAGGGCAACCCCCACCCGCTGTAACAAAGCATAGGCACCCGTGGGAGCCGTAGCGGCTGAGGTGAATATGGGTGGCTTTCTTTTGTTACGCAAGGGCGAACGCGAAGGGTGCTGTTCCCGTAGTGCCGGAGACGTTGCAGAAGCAACCTTTTTCCACTCATACTACTAATATCAAATTTTGTTCGATATTTGAACTTTATTTGTTTTTATTAATTACAGCAATCTTAATACTTACAATTATTGTTAAACATGAATGCAAATATGATATAATATTATACGTTTTATTACTTACCGAAACTCCTAATTTTGCAGCAATTTCTGATACATTGTATCCTTGTTCTTTCAAGAGAACAATTCTGTGACGTTCATGTTCCGTAATATTTTATTTTATTTTATTATCTTAGGAAAACTTACAGCTAGGATACAGGTAATTGAAAAATAATGTAAGAAGGCCAATTACAAGTTCTCACTGACAACATTAGGTTAGAATAAAAGACAGTAGACAGATAAAAGAAAGTAAAAGAACTCGGAGTGAATTTAAAAAAGAACATTTGAAGTGTCAGTGAATATTGAAGAAATGGTTGCCTAATGTTTTTTTTAGTTTAGTGACACTGGTTGTGAATAAATCAAGATCATCAACACTTTGACAGACTGAGTTGTATGATCTGCAAGCTCTTATCATATAAGAATTTTGTCTATAAATACACCGCACCGAGGAAACATATAGAGGTTGGTGATTCCGAAGGCTAATGGATGGAACACGTATATAATGCACACAAATATAATAATCTGCCTACCAACATATAAATATGATTATTATTCAACTGTCTATAATTTCAGAGTAGAAATGTTTGGTGGTCTTCTTTACCAGGACATAGGAAACCATAACTATGCTACATTATGTGACTCGAACTCAAACTTGTCCTGCGACTATACCATGTTTGAAAAACGTACTGGTCGTATTAATAATTATGGAATGAAAACCATCTTCAGTGATTTGAAAGGCTTCGTTTGTAATAATACCAACGAAACATTATTAAGGAACGACCCTTTGCCATGTGGTACTCCTAATTCATATTGTTCATGTAATAATGCTGATACTCCCGATCAACAGTTTTTTCGTATATAACAGCTTATGTATGCTGCATCAAAATATAAATGGGCTTTTGGCAAAAAGTGATTTAGTAACGGTTCATTTAGACACCCTTGCAACCACTGGTAAGTGTATGCATATTCTCTGCTTTACAGAGCACAATATGAAACAGAGTGACGTTGACTTTCTGAACATTCCTAACTATACTTTGGCTGCATGCTTCACTAGAACAAAACGAAATGGTGGATCTTGTATACTAGTACATAACTCCATTAATTGCACAGAAATTGAATTAGTAAAAAGTGTCAACATTCCAAACGTGTTTGAATGCTGCGCAATCGAGATAGCTGACCATAAAATAATAATACTATGTATATATCGAGTTCCAAATAATACTAAAATTAATATTTTCTTTAATAATTTGACATACCTATTACAACAATTTTGCTATAAAAATAATCAAAGAATAATAATATGCGGTGATTTTAATATTGACATTATTCAGAAAAATAAAAATTCTACCACATTCAAACGTATTTTAAAAGAATTCAATCTTAATATAGAAATAAAACAACCCACACGTCCTAGTAGTGGTACGTGTTTGGACAATTTTCTTCACAACATACGTGGCTGCAAGAGTGAAATATTAGAGTTAGGTGTCTCTGATCACACAGCTCAAATCATGACGTTTCCTGTACAACGGACATGTGTCTTAAAATACTATTACGTGAATAAACGTGACTACAGTAAAGAAAACATTAGTCTATTTAGGAGGTGTATTGCTAGTCTTAGTTTCTCTCAAGTTTACGAAACGGACGATGCAAATGAAAGCTATGATAATTTTTTGGAATTATTTAAATTATTTTACGATCTATGCTTTCCTATTATCAAACGTAAAATCTCAACAGTCGTAAGACCAAAATGGATAACTCGGGGAATAAAGAGCTGTAGTAAAAAGAGGCGAGCTTTATTATGGCAGTACAGAATAAAGCGAAATAGTGATACAAAAGCGGCTTTCAAATCATTCTCAAAGAGATATCAAAAAGTGATCAAATTAACACAAAAGGCTCAAAACAGCTACTTTATAGGAACTAGCACTAATAAGTCTAAAGCAACTTGGAAGGTAATCAATTCTATGAAATCCAACATTCCCAAAAATACTATAAATGTAATTAACGTAAATGACAAATGTATAACAAATCCTAAAATGATAGCAAGACATTTTAATGATTATTTTATAGACTCAGTCGAATCGAATGCCGATAATTTGCCAAAAATTAATAATACAAAAAAGGACACATCATTAGGATCATGTAAATCGATATTTATGCAACCAACCATACCAGATGATGTTATTACAATAATAAAAAACCTTAAAAACACCAACAGTACAGGATATGACGATATTGACACAAC
The DNA here is from genome assembly GCA_916618015.1 of Xestia c-nigrum. NCBI lineage: Eukaryota > Metazoa > Arthropoda > Insecta > Lepidoptera > Noctuidae > Xestia > Xestia c-nigrum. Next base: position 17,570,738 of record OU745245.1, read on the forward strand.
GGTAATTAAATCGGTAGCGCCTCTTATAGCACCCGTATTAAGTGATATTATAAATAAAATTATCCAAAATGGTGTTTTTCCACGTAAGTTAAATGTTTCCATAATCAAACCCTTACATAAAAAAGGTGATAAAACAGAAGTCAGTAACTATAGACCGGTAGCATTAATACCTATTTTCTCTAAAATAGTTGAGAAAGTCATTTATAGCAGTGTCTATAGCTACCTTGAAAAAAATAATATCTTTTGTAAGGAACAGATGGGATTTAGGAAAAATAAAACCATTAATATGGCCATATATAATTTCCTTGAAAAAATACACTACAACATGGACAATAGAAAACCAGTCATGGCAATGTACATGGACATGACCAGGGCTTTTGACTATGTTAACCATAAAGTGCTACTAGCTAAGCTCTCTAAATTTGGCATCAGAGGGAACGTACTCAATCTACTGCAATCCTACTTGGAAGATAGAAAACAAATTACCACATTAAACAAGTGGATATTAAAACAAAAAGTGAAGTTGTATATGCGTCTGATCCTAGAATACTCCATTACGGTGTTCCGCAGGGTTCTATATTGGGGCCTTTGCTTTTCATTTGTTACATAAACGACTTTCCCCAAGCAATTACTCACCAAATGTCTTTATTTGCAGACGACAGCGCAGTTATATATAATAGTGGTAGTGTTAGTGAAATAGAAAATGACATTAACGCTAGTCTGGTTACGATTATTGAATGGTTAGAAGCTAATAATCTTAAAATTAATCTTAGCAAAACTACAATTATGAACTTCAAAATTAGACATAAAATACAACCACAATTCCAAACAAAATTTAAAGCAGATCCAATATTAGAATCTAAGGTAACAAAATTCCTAGGCCTACATATTGATAACGATATGTCTTGGAAGACACAAATTGACAATATGTGTGTGAAACTTAGTAAGTTTTCCTATGCTCTTAGGATGCTAGGTAAAATTGCAAACATGACCGCACTCTTAGCAGCATATCATGGTTACGTTGCTTCCGCGTTCCGATATGGCCTAATATTTTGGGGGAATGGAACTAAAGTCGAGCAAGTGCTTATTGCACAGAAAAAATGCATTAGAGCTATGTGCAAAATAAAACGGACGGATTCATGCAAGCCACATTTCCAGAGCTTGAAAATATTAACAGTGCCATCACTTTATATCTATGAAGCCTGCACTTTCGTAAAAACCAATATGCATTTATATAGGCCTGTCGAAAGTCAACGACGCTCAAATAAGTTGCACTTGCTATATACAAAAACCAATTTTTACCATAAAAGTATATATGCAATGGCTCCAAAACTGTACAATAAATTACCAGATAAAGTTATTTTAGCCAAAAACTTAAATAATTTCAAACGTCAGCTTTTTAAATTATTGAGTGACAAGGCATATTACTCTGTCGATGAATTCCTTAATGATAAATCTTTGTAAGACATATATTTATTAATTTTCCTGTCAATTTATTTTTATTTTTGTTCTTGCTGACATTATGTTTTTTTGATTTGGTATCGTTATAATTATTTGAAAATTTTAAATTCTGCTGACATTTTGTACTATATAGTTATATAACGATTTAATTTTATTTCATGTAATTTTATTGATTGACTCTAATTGTTTTGATTTAATTTGTATTTCTTGATTTTGATTGTTTTGATTTTATTTATATTTATTCATTTTAATTTTTTTGATTTAATTTACATTGAATTGCTTTGATTTAATCTAATTTCATGAAACATTTTGTATGCCTACCGGCGGAACATAGTTAGTTTCTGAATTTTATGTATTTTTAACACCTACTTTTACCTATGTTCACAAAATAAATAAATTTGATTTGATTGATTGATTGACGTAACCCAATTTTGCCAATCAGTTCAGAACAATCGGTTGAACCATTAGCTATATTAAACAAGAATGCCATGTCAGCAATTTTTCTCCGCTCAATTAGTGGAAGAATATGGAACCTTGTGCAGCGACTGTGATAGTTATGTAAATAAATATTAGATCTATATTGAACGTACCTCAAAAACTTCTTTTGAATACTTTCGATGCGATTAATGTAAGTACTGTAAATAGGATTCCATACTGGTGAACAATATTCGAGGTGACTGCGCACAAAAGCACAATAAAGAATTTTAACCGTTTTTATATTTTTAAAATCTGCGGATATTCTCAAGACGAAACCCAATGCTTTAGAAGCTTTCTTAATAATGTTGTCGATGTGTGTGTCAAAAAGGAGCTTCGAGTCAAAAGTGACGCCTAAATCCTTGATGATATTAACTCTGGCTATTGAAGTGTTGGTTAGCTTGTAATCGAAAATAATAGGTTTTGGTTTGCGAGTGAACGTACAAACGTAACATTTCGAGACATTTAAATCCAAACGGTTGGTGACACAATACTCTTGGAATCTGTCCAGATCAAGTTGGAGACGCCCAGCATCTTCCTCAGTTCTAATTTCACTTAGAATCTTCATGTCATCCGCAAACAAAAGAACTTTTGAGTCGGAGAAACATGAAGACACGTCATTGATGAAGATGTTGAACATCAGGGGTCCCAGTAGCGATCCCTGAGGAATTCCTGAAGGAATATACATAGTTCTAGATGCGTATCCATTGAGAACCACAGTTTGGCATCTGTTGTCTACATAGGACGAGAACCATCTGAAGAGGTTACCACTGATACCTATAGCCAATAGCTTGCGCAAGAGTATAGCATGATCCAGGCGATCAAAACACTTGCTGTAATCAGTGTAGATTACATCTACCTGTGTGCGACGAGACATACACTCGGTCAAGTAGTCATTACAAATAATGAGATTGGTGGTTGTAGACCGACCTCTCAGGAAATCATGTTGGCGGTCGCTAATACTTAATTTCAGAGTAGCATAAAGCTGCTTGTATATAATTTTTTCCAGAATTTTAGCGAAAATACATAACTTGGAGACAGGTCTGTAGTTTTCCACATTGTCTCTAGGTCCTTTTTTATGAATCGGGGTGATTAAAGCCGATTTCCAAATTCCAGGTACTTCACCTTCAGCTAGGGATCGTTTGAACAAAATTGAAAGAGGGGTAGTCAGACTTTTCGCACAACTGTGTATAAAGATAGGTGGGATATTATCGGGCCCTGCAGATTTTGCCAAATCTAATCCCTTTAGTAGTTTAAATATGCACATTATACGGCATTATTGTGATATTTATCGATTGATGTATCTCAATAATATAAATAAACAATTATGCACTTACACAACGTTTCAATTACTTCAGACTACGACAATCATACGCTAGACTAAAATTATCACAAGTCATGTGAATAGAAATCTTAATATATATAAATCTCGTGTCACAATGTTTGTCCTCAATGGACTCCTAAACCACTTAACCGATTATAATAAAATTCGCATACCATGTGCAGTTCGATCCAACTTGAGAGATAGGATAGTTTAAATCTCAAATTATGAGACGCAGACGAAGTTGCGCGAGTCAGCTAGTAATAAATTAAAAATTAAAGGAAGGTAGGTTTTGTAAGATTCGCGCAAAGTAAATTACAAGTACCGTCACAATAATCGCTTCGTAGATCATTAGAGTTATGTTTATGTTATTTCATATTATTATTGATTAGTATTGGATAAGTATTGAAATAGATACTAACGTGTTAACATACATTGCAAGCAAGCACTGTCCCAAAAGTAGCTGAACAACATAAGCGTCAAAAGTGAGGGTTATCAATTCGTCTGTATTTTTTTTTTTTTTTTTTTTTTGTGTTTGTTACCTCAGAACTTTCGACTGGGTGAACCGATTTTGATGATTCTTTTTTTGTTTGAAAGCTGGTGCTTGTCGATTGGTCCCATTTTAATTTATTGAAGATCTGATGCTGATCTTCCGAGATATACAATGGAACTTTCAAAAAAAGACGGCAAATCTGCAGTAATTGCTGCAATCGCTTGTAGGTTCATTGTTCATACTACATCATGACGTAATATCACGCCTGTATGCTCTGAGGGAGTACCTAGATGTGTACAATACTCCCAGATTTCGACAATGTTTGTTGCCTCTAAACTTTCGACTGGGTAAACCGATTTTGATGATTCTTTTTTTATTTGAATGCTGGTGCTTTCCGTGTGGTTCCATTTCAATTTGGTTGAGATCTGACGCTGATCTTCGGAGATATAAATGGAACTCTTCAAAAATACACGGCAAAGCTGCAGTAATTGCTGCAATCGCTTGGTTGTTTATTGTTTATGTAACATAGTGACGTAACATCACGCCTGTATGCTCTGAGGGAGTACGCAGAATTGTACAATACACCTAGATTGCGACAGTTAGATGTGTTAAGTTCCATTTAATGGGATCTTGGAGAAATAGAGGGAATTCCTTAAATTTTATAGGCACATCAGAAGTGATTTGGTAGTTTTTGGAAGAGTACGTTCTTGGAGTGATCCCATTTCAATTTGGTAAAGATCTGATGAAGAACTTCTGAAGATAGGCGACGGGAACTCCTCAATAAATGATAGCAAATGTACTGGGATCGCTGAAATCTCATATCTGTCTATTGTTTACACTAGTTCATAAAAAAAATACGCCGGTACGCTGTGAAGGGGTAAGTACATGTGACCCACTAAAAAATTAAAAATAAAAACTTTTTTACAAAAAATAAAACCGACTTCAGAGAAAACAAAAAAGTGAAAAATAACGTTAGCTTCAGAAGTCGGTGACAAAAAAACTAAATCAATCAAACAAAGGTCACCGACTTCTGAAGCTAAAGTTATTTTTCACTTTTTTGTTTTCTCTGAAGTCGGTTTTATGATACAATGATGTTCAGCGACATTTGGATTGATGGTGTACAGCGACTTTAGGAATACTAGTGCACATGTACTTTTGAATTAGTCGTGTTTAACGACTTTTGTAAATTTCTGGTGTACAGGCTATTTTGTTTCCTAGTTGTGACTATAACTTATGGCATTTTATTGTGAACAGGTGTTTTGTTAAGTTGATTCTGCTCATCGACTTTTGGTGCTGACTGTACGTATTTTTAGGGTGAATAAATGAATGTATTAAATCAAAAATATTGAAAATTAACCTATTTGTACACGTAGGTACAAATAATATATGTACCCATCGATATTTAGGACCTTCGATAGTTTGTACTTCGATATTTAGGACATTCGAGAATCTGTATTTCGATATTTGGATCTTTCGATGTAACTTTTGTAGATATTTAGCTTTTAGATATATTGGACGTAGGATATTTAGCCATTCGATACTATAAACTTTCGTAATTTTAATTTTCGGTTTTATATTCATCCGATATTTTCATTTTAGATGTTTTGAACATCGATATTTTAGCAGTAGATATTTTAATTTTCGATATTCAAATACGTACCCGTTTCCACGCCACCGGTGAAGTGGTCGTACCTGGCGTGTTGTTTTTACGTGGTTACTCCAGTGAGCCTATTCCACGATCTTATGTAGTCATGTCTAATAAAAAATTGTTTTGGAGTGGTCTGTTATGCTTTCGCGGTTGCACAACGACATGTTTTGCTTATGCTTTGCTTGGTAGTATACATGCAGGCCTACCTTAGAATCTTAAATCCCAGGCCTAGGGTAATACCTCCCCCCTTCTCCATGATCCTTCGCCCAGACCCGCCCTCCTTTCTCCCCTTTATCCTTTCGGTCCATGAGCATGGGTAACCTCGATTCCAAAAAAGCCCACCCATACCAAATTCGCAGAACAGTGAATATAATAATCCCCAGGTGGGTCCCGGTAAAGCTGGGGGGGGGAGGAATCTCACACCGACTCGTCGGTCTGCCTCCACCGTAATCTTCACTTTTCTGCCTAAGACGGTTTTACCGCCAATAGCATCGGCTGCGGCTGACTCGACGACGGCTGCGACTACTGCGCCAAAGACTGTGACTAACGTTACACCTTCCACGATAGCCTGGCAACAGAGTATCGTTCGGTACAGTGTAACAAACAATCCCGACAATGACGGCGATAACCCGCGAATATCCAGCCTTAGCAGCGAATTCCGCAAGGTTGAGGGAGATAGACTCTCTCGAAACGGGAAAGGAAGCGGAGCCTGGAGTTTCTAGTTTCATCTCTGTGGACGAGGTCAACACTCAGCGCGGAAAGATTGAAACAGAGAAAGAGAGCTCAACAAACGTTTGCGCAAAGCCCGCGAAGGCAATAGTCTAAGCGATGCGCAAACGGGAGGTTGTAAGGGAGTACGCGACAGGCTACAGGCACGCGAAGGGGAAACCCAGCGCAAGCAGCAGTCGGACGCGAAAACGAGCAGGCAGGGAAGGAGAAGAAAGCGTAAGAAAAACAATTCTCAATTTCTATTAATGGTAAGCCTAAATACTATTATGCTTATAGTCATTATGCGAATGAAAACTATGCCAAAACAAATAAGCCTTCAAGATAATTATGCTAACATAAACTGTATGCCAAAATATAATATGGTAAAACAAATTATGCCAAAGTATATTAGGAAAAGAACATTATGCTAAAAAAAGGGATCCCTATAGATTTCAAGCTAAGTGCTCGCGTAAGCAGTAGACTCGTGGGTAATGCACTTACCCCTATTGTTTCCCTTGACACATCAGCTACTTGTTTTTTTTTTTTAGGTTTTGCTGCGTCGGGAATTATTTGCCCTTCCTCTTCGGTTCGGTGGTCAGGTCCCGCAACAATATCCTTGTGAAAAAATATAGGAACACCGTCTTGTTCCTTAGTTTTTTCAAGACGTGTTCGTGGACTACGTTTAAAAATATTTTCGCCAATTATTATATCTGTTTTCTGTTTCGGAGGGTCGTTTATCATCTCTAAGCTTATGCCATCTAATTTCGACCTCTTTTCGTTTAGCGTTTGTCTTTTAGGGTGGAGTTCTTTCCTTGGAGATTTTCGTTTAGGGTGTGTTTTTTTCACAAAGACATTTATTCGTTTAATAAGTGATTTCTGCATTTTTATCATAGATAACTTTAGCGGCTCCGATGAATCCCGTCCAGTCATCTTTTCGCTTTGCGTTTGTATTGTATTTTGTCTTTTATCATTTTCCTTTTCTCGTAAGTGTTCAGCCCTTAATTTTTGAAATTCAGCGGCTGTCACTCCAAGGAACGATTTCATTGGAGATGTTTGTTGTTGAGGTTGTGTTTTCTTCACTAAGACATTTATTTCTTTACTTAATGATTTCTGTATAGTTATGTTTCTCTGATCCAATGAATCCCGTTCAGTCTTTTTAGTTCGTTTAACTTTCTCAGAAGACGCATCTTTTTCATTTTTTCCTTTCTTGGAAATTGCATCTTTATTTTCATTTTCCTTTCTCATCAGTTCTTGATTTTCTTTCTTTTTGAGTTCTTTCTCTTGAGCAGCCTGTTTTTTAAGGTATTCCATATCTGATTCCTTTTCTTGTCGAATTTTATCACGTTTTGTTCCTTTATCTAGGTCACTCTTTGCACCGTTACCTGTTTGTTCAAAAGTTCAAGTGTCATTACTTTGCATGTACCTTGGCTACTTTTATGTAAGAATTTTCTTTCATCTTGTAACTATGAAACACATTATGACAGTGGCTGACGACAGTGACAAGGAAAGGTACTGTTAAGTCAATGCAACATGGTTTTGCTTATACTAGACGACTAAGGTCCATGTTCACCGAAAAGATAACGGTCTGGTTATCTAAAAACAGCTGTCACTGTGACATGTTGCCATACAAAAAGGCGAAAGGCTGTTTTTAGATGATCAGACCGTCACCTTATTGGTGAGCATGGACCTAAATGTAATAAAATTGAAAGTATAAAAATATGACACATAAGACGCTAGTTGCGAGATTTACTTATTTAGTTTGATATTTTTTTTTAATTATATTCAATTAGTTCGAGTTATGCTGAATTTCAAAAATTAAGGGCTGAACGCCCTTACTTTTTGAAATTCAGCGGCTGTCATTCCACGGAACGGTTTCATTGGAGATGTTTGTTGTTGAGGTTGTGTTTTCTTCACTAAGACATTTATTTCTTTACTTAATGATTTCTGTATTTTTAGCACAGTTATGTTTCTCTGATCCGATGAATCCCGTCCAGTATTTTCAGTTCGTTTAACTTTCTCAGAAGACGCACCTTTTTCATTTTTTCCTTTCTTGGAAATTGCATCTTTATTTTCATTTTCCTTTCTCATCAGTTCTTGATTTTCTTTCTTTTTGAGTTCTTTCTCTTGAGCAGCCTGTTTTTTAAGGTATTCCATATCTGATTCGTTTTCTTGTAGAATTTTATCACGTTTTGTTTCTTTATCCAGGTCACTCTTCGCACCGTTACCTGTTTGTTCAAAAGTTCAAGTGTCATTACTTTGCATGTACCTTGGCTACTATTATGTGAGAATTTTCTTTCCTCTTGTAACTATGAAACACATTATGACAGTGGCTGACGACAGTGACAAGGAAAGGTACTGTTAAGTCAATGCAACATGGTTTTGCTTATACTAGACGACTAAGGTCCATGTTCACCGAAAAGATAACGGTCTGGTTATCTAAAAACAGCTGTCACTGTGACATGTTGCCATACAAAAAGGCGAAAGGCTGTTTTTAGACGATCAGACCGTCACCTTATTGGTGAACATGGACCTAAATGTAATAAAATTGAAAGTATAAAAATATGACACATAAGACGCTAGTTGCGAGATTTACTTATTTAGTTTGATATTTTTTTTAAATTATATTCAATTAGTTCGAGTTATGCTGAATTTCAAAAAAAAATCAGCGGCTGTCATTCCACGGAACGGTTTCATTGGAGATGTTTGTTGTTGAGGTTGTGTTTTCTTCACTAAGACATTTATTTCTTTACTTAATGATTTCTGTATTTTTAGCACAGTTATGTTTCTCTAATCCGATGAATCCCGTCCAGTATTTTCAGTTCGTTTAACTTTCTCAGAAGACGCACCTTTTTCATTTTTTCCTTTCTTGGAAATTGCATCTTTATTTTCATTTTCCTTTCTCATCAGTTCTTGATTTTCTTTCTTTTTGAGTTCTTTCTCTTTAGCAGCCTGTTTTTTAAGGTATTCCATATCTGATTCGTTTTCTTGTAGAATTTTATCACGTTTTGTTTCTTTATCCAGGTCACTCTTCGCACCGTTACCTGTTTGTTCAAAAGTTCAAGTGTCATTACTTTGCATGTACCTTGGCTACTATTATGTGAGAATTTTCTTTCCTCTTGTAACTATGAAATACATTATGACAGTGGCTGACGACAGTGACAAGGAAAGGTACTGTTAAGTCAATGCAACATGGTTTTGCTTATACTAGACGACTAAAGTCCATGTTCGCCGAAAAGATAACGGTCTGGTTATCTAAAAACAGCTGTCACTGTGACATGTTGCCATACAAAAGGCGAAAAGCTGTTTTTACATGATCAGACCGTCGTCTTATGGTGAACATGGACCTAAATGTAATAAAATTGAAAGTATTAAAATATGACACATAAGACGCTAGTCACGAGATTTACTTATTTAGTTTGATATGTTTTTAAAATTATAATCTTAATTTATTCTAAAATTTAATAACTCGAACTAATTCGAGTTATTAAATTTACTTGATTATCTTCACAGATAAATCTCGCGACAAGCTTTTGTGTCATACAAATCGTGTAATGAAATTTTAAGTTAATTTAGAGAAAGAATTTATTAGACTCGCTCATCTAGCACCAAAGCACTCATCAAGACCGATCAAACGAGTATAATCTCGATGAGGTCGTTTAATTACAGAGTTGCTGTTGTATTAATTAGTTGAACCCTACTCTATATGTGGTAATAACATTTAGTTTGTGAGTACTACACTATTTTTGTTTATGATACTTTTAAGTTTGTCTATGATTTTTTCTTCTTGTGAAATCTCTCGTAATAAAACTACGTAAAACTTATCCAAGTATATTTTATTAATCACATCAGTTCCTATGGCCATCTTCCAGCTGCATCATGAGAACCTGGCTACCATCTAGCACCAATGTACTTCAAAACGGATCAAACGAGCCCAAACTCGAAATGGTAACGTTGTTTTATTACGGAGATCCTTTGTCCACCTTTCAGCTTCATCATTAAACTAATGGTACCATTTAGGGCCGAAATACTCTTTAAGACTCAAACAAGCCCAAACTCGATGGGATTATGTCTTTTTATCGGAGTTCCTATGGCCACCTTCCGGCTCCATCATCAGAGACTGGAAACCATCTAAAGACAAAGTACTTAACAAGAATAATCAAACGAGTCCTGATGGGATTGCATCGTTTCATTACAGAGTTCCTATGGCCACCTTCCAGCTCTATCATCAGACCCTGGATACTATCTGAAGACAGAGTACTCATCAAACCAAATCAAACGAGTCTAAATTTGATGGGGTTACGTCGTTTTATAACGGAGTTCTTATGGCCACCTTCCAGGTCCATCATCAGAACCTGGATACTATCTGAAGACAAAGTACTCATCAAACTGAATCAAACCAGTCCAAATTCGATGGGGTTGCATCGTCTCATTACAGAGTTCTTATGGCCACCTTCCAGCTCCACATCCGACCCTAGATACCAACTAAATAGCAGAGGCTACTACACGGTGGGCTATGCCGACGACCTGACTATAATAATAAACGGCACACATGAAAACACACTATGCAACCTCATGCGCCAGGCCCTAAGGATAGTAGAAGAATGGTGCAAGGAACACAAACTAGCAGTGAACCCCACCAAAACCGAACTTGTCCTCTTCACAAGGGAATGGAAGCTGGCAACGTTGCACCTACCAAGTTTCTTTGGGGCAACCCTAAGCCTATCGACTGAGACCAAATACCTGGGTATCTATTTGGACAAACAGCTAAACTGGGCAAAACACACGGATTACATCATCACAAAAGCCAGTATATCCCTCTGGCAATGCAAGAGACTCCTTGGGAGAAACTGGGGCCTAAGCCCCAAAATTACCTACTGGCTATACACCACAGTTATCCGACCAATTATCACATATGGGTCTTTAGTATGGTGGCCCAGGACCAACTTAAGTACGACCCAAAAGGACCTTGGGAAACTACAAAGATTTGCCTGCGTGGCAATCACCGGCAGCATGAGAACATCACTAACTGCTGCCCTACAGGTGATGCTGGGGCTACCACCCCTACACCTCGCCGTGAGAGAGGAGGCGGCCGTAGCGATTTTCAAACTCGAATTAGCCGGCACCCTAAGTAACGACTCTAGAATAAAATATACACGCATCAAAGGAGATGCAATCAAAGATCAGCCGATGATGGCATCACCTATCGACAGTACTCTGAAAACTCACTGCTTCAAAAAACACTACAATATAGAGCTTATAGAGGAGTTGTGCGACTACTCAGGCACAAAAGAGCTAAGAATCTACACTGATGGATCAAAAACCAACGATGAGACAGGCGGCGGGGTGTTCTCCGACGACCTCAACATTAAAATATCAAAATCTCTCGGACGGTTCAACTCTGTCTACCAAGCAGAGTGTGTAGGCATCATCCAAGCAGCACACGCCATAGAGGCCAGGGAGGTTACGGACACCAACATTCGTATACTCTCCGACAGAGCCTCAGTCCTTCAATCCCTAAAGAGTAACCAGATCACGTCGAAACTAATACTAGAATGCCACAAGGCCCTAGAACGAATCACGGTGCTGAATCACAACACGGTAACGCTGCAATGGATTAGAGGACACAGTGGATCACTCGGCAATGATGCGGCTGACGAACTTGCCAGAAGAGGATCCAGCACAAAACCCTACGGACCCGAACCCATTGTGCCCATTCCCTTCAAGCAGCTGAGGAACTGGTTATAGGATCACACCCGATTACAAGCAGAGAAATGGTGGGCCTTGACACCAGGTTGTAGGCAATCCAAGGAAGCTATGCCATCCTTGGATCCAAAGCTGACCAGGCGCCTTCTGCACCTGGACAGAGATAGCCTGCGTCTGGTGGCGGGGACCATCACTGGTCACTGCTCGCTGAACAAACACTTCCACACCCTAGGTATCACTGATAGTCCCCTGTGCAGAGCGTGCATGGAGGCGGAGGAGACGGTAGCGCATGTGCTCCTGGAGTGCACAGGCGTTTATACCAAGATTCGCGAGGAGACCCTGGGAACGCCAGGATCACTTGCAGATATCCTGAGGAGACCGGGAAGTTTAATCTGCTTCTGGAGGGAGGTGGGCTGGTTGGAGTAATCGGCCACCATGGCTCACGCAGAATGGTCCACTTCAAGGACTAAGTGCGAAAACCTAAACCCCCCAACTAAATCCAAAGTACTCATCAAGACGAATCAAAACGAGTCCAAATTCAATGGGGTTACGTCGTCTCATTACAGAGTCCCTATGACCACCTTCCAGCTCCATCATCAGACCCTAAATCTATACCTAATATATGTTTGTTTGTTTGTTTGGTTGAACGCGCTTATCTCAAGAACTATTGGCTCGAATTGAAAAAATAATTTTGCGTTGGATAGTCCATTTATCGAAGAAGGCTATATAACATCACGCTATGACCAATAGGAGCGGAGCAAAAGTGAAAATGTTGCAAAAACGGGTTAATATAATATCTTATTAGTATAACATTCAAAATCTATAGTAACGTTAATTATAATTTTGAAACGTCTACTTTTTTGTATTTTTTTGCAAAAACTGATTGGACTATACGCCTGCTACTTTCGTGTTCCCCCCAGAGTCTCTCGAGTGCCAGATCCCCTGTATTGTTGGACAATCATCTGGGTAAGGTTAGGTTAGAACAGTGAACTTTTGTTTAGCAACTTTTATATTGTTTTGTCATGTTGCGCGCGAACTGGCAACGTCGCGCGATGTCGGGCAACGCCGCCGAACATGTTGAGATTCACGTGTCGCGCGTCAATTGTTGCCTAGTGGATACGAGGCTTAACACTAACATTAAAGAGACAAAATTTACCAATTTTTGTTTTTTCTTTTTGTTTTGTTCTTACGCCACTTCTTTGTTCATCACTCTTCGCCTCACCAACGTGAACTTGTTTTTTTGGTTTGGGTTCTTTCTTAATACCCATTTTGGTTTTACTTTGTCGTTTAGAGATTGGTTTTGTGTCTGTTAAATCAACGGGTTTTTTCTCAATGGCCGGCTTGGTTTTACTTTGTCGTTTTTTATCTTGAAGAGCCTGTTCTTTTTTATTTTCAAGTGCCTGTTTTTTTTTTTCTTCGCGTTGTAGTATTTTCTCTTTTTGAGCTTGTTCAAGTTTTGCCTTTTCTCTTTCAGCTTTTTGTGCGTATTTTTCTTGGGCATCTTTTATAAGCTGCGAAGAACTCAAATTGGCTTTAATTTCAATAATTTTCTTTTCTTTTATTTTTGGAAATGAAAAACTAAAGTCGGGCTTGAGAACGCTTCCCACAGTTTCTAGGGATTTACTTTTTGACACTTGTTTTGTATTTTTCATTTTGGGACTAATTTTGTCGAAACTGCGTTCAATTTCTATATCTTCATCCTTTTTAATATAAATGTCATGGTGCTTTGGATCAAATTTACTTGGCTCAAAATAGGAATCTTTTAAGTTCTTTTGCGAGGTTCTTAATGGTATAAATCGTAATTGCTTATTTGGATCATCTCGATCACGAGCGCTAGGATCCTGTTTTGATTTTGTTGGTGTTGATATTTTTTTTATATCCGCTATCTGCTCCCATGGACTCATTATTGGGCTTTCACATACAGGCCTTTCTGAATCAGACTGTGGACCATTGGTATCCTTGTCAAGTCTCATCATTTGTCTCAAGCTAATATCATGTCTTCTTTTCAAGGCTTCTTTAGCATCCCATGAAGGTATATCTTCAAAGATTTGTTCTTGCTTGTTTGACTCTAATAACGAAAGATCCGGAATTATTGTATGTTTGCTTTCGTGCGATTCTATGGGTTGAATAAAAGTAACACCTTTTTTCTTACACAATTCTCTTAAATCAGTTTCACTCATTTCTGTCGTATCTGATTTAAGATCTGTATGTGAGTAGAACAATGGTTGAACATCAGGGTCATGCTTAAAGGGTGCGCTGTGGTTAACATTGATTTGTGTGTCGGAGAATGTGCGAGTTTGTTTTTTTTTTTTTATCGTTACGTCTTTCCGAAATAATCCAATTTCCGGCGGAAATAATTGCTTAGCGTATTTTTTTGTGTCTTCTTTTTCTTCACCTTTAACGTACATAAATTTCTTAACTATTTGGTCACAGTCACAAAACGGCTTCTCTGTAGTTTGTGAATGTTTACGACAGTGGTCGCATATGCCCATTACGATTTTCCTATCTATTGATTTTACACCCTGCATGAGTTCTTCAGCATGCTCAAATGTTTTTCTGCATCGTGGGCAACTTATATTTTTCTTTTCTGGAACCAGTAATATATCTGTCACCGTAAAATTGTCAAATACGTTATATTTTAATATCTCTAGCGATATTGTAAAGTCTCGAATTATTGTCAAACGAACATACTGCTTATAACAAAACGCGTTATTTTTCGTGAAATGCATGCGATGGTAGTCATCTTACGTGGTGTGGAGGGAAGGACGGGTCCCCCTTGCCCAGTGGCACAACTCTCATGAAAAGATAATGGACCATTCCTGAGAAATACCGATTGATATAACATAACCTTAAAACACTTTATATTCCCCCGAAACAGCGTAGTCGACGGAGCCCCGCTTCGCGGGGCCCCTATTTCCGAGAGCAGGGTTTAAAGGAACCTACTAACCTAACGGGGGGGTGCCCCAAGTCCCGGTTATGGGGGCAGAGATACTTCCGTATGTCCAGTTGACAATAATTCGAGACATTACAATATCGCGAGAAAAAACACGTTATATTGTAATATAACGTGTTTGACAATTTTACGGTGACATATCCATGAGGTCCTATTAAAATAGGTGGACAAATTTTAACACAGCGGTCAGTACTGTACTTCTAACAAAAGATATCTAAGCAAAAACACAACACATTGATTAATGTGATTTTATTTTAGCCTAGAATAATAAATTGCCGGCCGTCAGTTCTGTATTTAACATTCTGTATTTAACTCCTAAGCCACAGGCACATACACCTAGTTTAGGAGTCAGAGAATTAAAATTATTGTGACCTAGTTATAACCCTTATTATGCTCTGTGTTTTGGATTATTGTACTGTGATGGCTTTTGGTGCAATAAATAATTTATTTATTTATTTATTCTGTATTTAACGATAGTAACTTTCAGTTGACAACACATCACCTTTTTAGGATAGTGCTGTTAGGTTATAAGTGGAAGATAGCAAGTAATTAAGCGCAAAATAACATCACTTTAATCAGTGTTTTTTTGCTTAGCTATCTTTGGTTAGACGTAATGAACGATGTGTTATTTGTACATCTGTTTTAATGGGACCTTTTATGTATTCAATAATTATGTAATGTAACTTCGCTGAGTTTTTACTAGTATATTCAACGATAATATAGCTGTAACAATACCACTAAGAGTAATCAATTTAACAGCACGAACTAAATGCATGCTATCTCATCCGACATCACGAGCGAAAGGGTTAGACGCTGTGATGAGCAGTAAAGGAGCTAGTGCGCGTCCACATACGCACTCCTTACGCTGAGCGACGTATACATGCGCTTGCGCGACTTCATTGAAGAGTGGACGACCGCGGGCGGCGTCTGTATTGTGCTATCGGTGGCGTATAGGCGATTCGTGTTTGAAAGAAGACATGAACTCAAACAAATAGATGTTAGAACTAAGGATTATCACTGTGTGAAACGTAATAATAAGCACCCAATTTACCTACTTAAGTAGTTGTTATCGTGAATGGTCAAGCTCCTACATAATACTTATCTGTGACTTTGCCCACGTGACAATGAGTTCTCTTGCTAAAGTGTGAACATTATTATAAGTTGGATAATGTAGGTAGATATTGTTAGTATCAACCAATAATTCATTGATTAGATTTTTTTTCTTTGAGGCTTGTTGTGGGTTCATCAAATAAAAAAATGTGTTATTTTGAATATTGTTTATGTCACCGGACTTGACCGAACGATAGCAAACTCCGATTATTTATAAAATATCTTGAGAGATTATAAGCTCGATGTAAAAGTTGTAGGTATCTATACCTAAAACTTGGTTTTTTATTATCTTGGTATTGGTGTGAAAATAGGTAAAAATATGGCTGGACATTACACACAGCGCCATCTAGTGCCACACTAAGCAACGAGGCTTGTGTCGTAGACACCAGATAGTTGATATACTACATATATATTTTTTGTTAGTAAATACATACTTATCATACATAATAACATCCATCACTCGGAAACAAAATAACGTCCATGCTCATCACACAAACATTTGCTCCTACCGGGATTCGAACCCGGAACTCTAAGAACGTAAGGCAGTCTCACCACCACTACGCAATTCGTGTCGTCGTATAATTAGGTATACACGAAAAAGAACTTACGATTCAGAAAAAGTCATTGTTGCAGGAATATTTTCTCCATTTGCATTTAAAAATCTCCCTTTAACTCTGCACCTCTGGACATAGCAGACAAAGGTAACTACAGGCCTATTTCACTGGCAACTATGATAGCCAAAGTGTTTGACAGTGTGCCCGCCTCACACCTCGGTAGATACACCCAGTTACACGACACACAGTTTGGTTTCCGTGCTGGGCTATCTACACCGGCACTGGCTGTGAGGGGAAATATGATATGCAGAAGATTTAATGGTTGTTCTGTTCCCGTAAAATTAACTCTTTTTAAGGCCTACTGCCAAACATTTTATACCAGCAGCCTTTGGGATAACCACACCCTAAAAGCAGACAATGCTCTGAATGCCTTCAGGGCGCTGTTGGGGCTTCCATCTTACTGTAGTGCATCAGGTATGTTCGCCGAAGCGCACACTGACGATTACTTCGCGGATATATAATATACTAGCTTTTGCCAGCGGCTTCGCCCGCGTGAAGTTTGATAATTGTCCCATAGGATCTTACTACCGGGATAAAAAGTATCCTATGTGTTAATCTAGGTTATAAACTATCTGTGTGCAAAATTTCATCCAAATCCGTTCAGTAGTTTTTTCGTGAAAGAGTAACAAACATACATCCATCCTCACAAACTTTCGCATTTATAATACTAGCTTCTGCCAGCGGCTTCGCCCGCGTGAAGTTTGAAATTATCCCACGGGATCTTATTACCGGGATAAAAAGTATCCTATGTGTTAATCCAGGTAATAAACTATCTGTGTGCTAAATTTGATCCAAATCCGTTCAGTAGTTTTTGCGTGAAAGAGTAACAAACATACATCCTCACAAACTTTCGCATTTATAATATTAGTAGGATTAAGGATAAGGATAGTAGGAAGGATATTAATTAATATTATATATTATATTATATTATTAGTAGGATAGGAAGTAGGATAGATAACGCGGAAGAAAGTTGCCTCAGTAATATCCCGAGTGAGGGGAAGCAGCAATAGCGTTCCGAGGGAGTTTGCGGAGAGGCTGGAAGGGCCTACATCCTACAATGGGGAGGTTTACCAACCTACACGTTGGCAACAAAGCTTGTTAAACCTTCGTGTAATTTGTGATTTTTTTCTGTCTTTTTTCATTTTTTTTCTGTTCCTAACAACTAACATAGTCTTTAAGGAAGATGTAATACTAACACCCTATGGGCCTTGATGCCTGACAATAAAATATTTTTATTTAATTTTATTATAAAACAACATCTCTGTTGCATCTGTCTTTTTGTCTGTCCGTGACAAACTCAAAATCTGCGGTTTTAACCAATAGACAGAGTGATTCATGAAGAAGGTGTTTACACTTTTGTTGAGAAACTTGATCGACTCGGGTAAAGTGTTTCTACTTATTAGTTGTAGACACAAAATAGCTCGGCTATTAGCTTTTAATATTCACACAGACATAAGTAGTATGTCAAGTTTAGTTCTATTATTAATACTGCGACTATTAGTACTAATACTTATGAACAGGTGGTGACTTGAAATAAACATAGCATTAGTGCTATTGATGTTAACAAACTTTGTACTGAGGAGGATTCATATGTTACTGTGGAAACTTCTCAATTAGATCTTAGTAATGATAGGATCATGTTGTCTGGCGATGGATCGGGAGTCTCGGGGCTCTCTCCAGATCTTAATATTAATTTTAACTAGGAAGTGAGACAACAGAAGGTACCATTAACAATATTGTTAATCCTACCAACAGCAAGATCTCTTCTCGCACTCTATTAGTTCATAAAAAAAAATATAACCGACTTCACACAAAAAAGTGAAAAATAACTAAGTTTTTTTGTCACCGACTTCTGAAGCTAAAGCTTCAGAAGTGACAAAAAAACTTAATCAATCAAACAAAGGTCACGACTTCTAAAGCTAAAGTTATTTTTCACTTTTTTGTGTGAAGTCGGTTATATTTTTTGCAAAAAAGTTTTTATTTTTCACTTCGACGTGATTTTTTGTTATGAACTGGTGTAAACAATAGACAGACATGAGATTTCAGCGATCCCAGTACATTTGCTATCATTTATTGAGGAGTTCCCGTCGCCTATCTTCCGAAGTTCTTCATCAGATCTTTACCAAATTGAAATGGGATCACTCCAAGAACGTACTCTTCCAAAAACTACCCAAATCGCTTCTGGTGTGCCTATAAAATTTAAGGAATTCCCTCTATTTCTCCAGGATTCCATTAAATGGAACTTAACACATCTAACTGTCGAAATCTGGATGTGTTGTACACTTCCAAGCGATTGCAGCAATTACTGCAGCTTTGCCGTGTATTTTTGAAGAGTTCCATTTATATCTTCGAAGATCAGCGTCAGATCTTAACCAAATTTAAATGGGACCACACGGAAAGCTCCAGCTTTCAAATAAAAAAACATCATCAAAATCAGTTTACCCAGTCGAAAGTTCAGAGGAAACAAACATTGTCGAAATCAGGGAGTATTGTACACATCTGCGTACCTCCTCAGAGCATACAGGCGTGATGTTACGTCATAATGTAGTATGAACAATGAACTTACAAGCGATTGCAGCAATTACTGCAGATTTGCCGTCTATTTTTGAAGAGTTCCATTGTATATCTCGGAAGGTCAGCATCAGATCTTCAGCAAATTAAAATAGGACCAAACGAAAAGCACCAGCTTTCAAATAAAAGAATCATCAAAATCGGTTCACCCAGTCGAAAGTTCTGAGGTAACAAACACAAAAAAAAAAAAAAAATAGACTAATTGAGAACCTCCTCTTTTTGGAAGTCGGTTGAAAAGGGCCTCAGCAGAATTCTTTAAAATTATTCCACCAAAATATCCAAGGCATTTCTTCCAAATTATTAGTAATTGAGTTGTATTTAGAGAAAAGTATGTTTGACATTGTTTGCTTTACTGAACATTGGTTAAAGTTTTACCAAATGCTTATTTATTATGAGAACTTTGGGTAGCTGCTTTAACCGTAAATCTATGCTGCGTCTCGTATCTATCCCTAATATTACTGAAAAATTGTGTTAAATATAAGCAACGTGCTGACATAGTAGGTCTCTCGGTTGAACATTGCGTTGAACTATCCTGTGTTGAGGAGAGATAAGCATGTCATTGTGTGTGTGTACAGACCCCCTAACTATTAAAACTTTTCCTTATTTGAATCAATAATGGAAGATATTCTGGCAAAACTTACAGCTAGTAATCATCTACAATTCTTTGTGGTGACATATCAATATTTTAGAAGATAATTCAAACCACAGACCGACGCGACGTCTGGGAGGAACTTTTATCTGAATAGCAATGTAGGTGGGACAATTTCATCAAGGGCAGACACCTCCACCAGTTCTTTCCATCCGTTCGTGAGCGGCTGGACAGGACATGGCTGGAGGTTGATTACTGTGTGTGAACAGCAAAGATGTAAACCATAAAAACAGAAGAGTAATTAACCAGTTATGGGAAGAAATTAAAAACGAACTGATTTCTAATTCACTGATTCTGGTGTAGTCGTAGAATTTGTCGGGACATTGTCTCTGTTCTTCATAATTTCGATAAAACTCGCCTTTTATTTTCCTTGCTTTTTATAGTGGGGATTTACTTCTTCTTTTGACCACAATAAATCGAGCGTTAGGAATAAATTTGAATCAAAAAGATGTAGCCGCCATTGTTCAGATGTTCGGTCGCGAATAAAAACAAATATCTCGACGACACAATCACGAAAACAACACTACGCCGCTATAGTGACGCGCGATTTGCCCGCTAGTTTTGAGAACGGGTCTGCGATGCCCGCCGCGCTCTCGCGCCGCCGCCAGCACCGCCCCGCTGCCCGCAAGATTCGAGGCAGAGGCCTGAGTGTTCCACGCGCGCCTCATAGAGATGTCAGCACAGTGAAGAGCAAGGGCCGAAGCCTGCCGGGGTTGCGGGACTGTTCGAAAGAGATACCGCGGCCCCGGAACGTAAAGGTCGAGGAAGGAACATGGACGGGTTTTAGTCAGTAAAAGTCTGACACTCCCTCCCGCTCCGCCCAGAGTGGGAGAAGTTATTTGATGATTACCCATCCTAAAAAAAGGTTGTACAAGCCAGTCATTCTTTTATACAAACGTAGTCTGGTGATTACTCCTGTGTTTGACGTGTATGTTCAAAATTTAAAAACATAGCAAATCGTCTTGTCATTATCTAGCCCTGTATGGAAGCAGAATTTTATGAGCGTCGAAACTTTCATATTTTAGCACGAATTTTAAGTCATCTTTGGGCGTAAATAAGTAACGTATATAGCATGAAAATGAAAAAAAATGAAACCATACAGTAGTAAATTAGTTATTCAAAATTTCAAATAATGATATGATATCTAGACTACCAAAGTTGACGACCCGATTGGCGTAGTGGTAGTGACGCTGCCTTACGTTTTTAGGGTCCTGGGTTCGAATCCCGGTAGGAGCAAATGTTTGTGATGAGCACGGACATTTGTTTCCAAGTCATGGATATTTATATGTATAATAAATATGTATTTACAAACAAAAAAGTATATATGTAGTATATCAACTGTCTAGTGTCCACGACACAAGCTTTGCTTAGTGTGGCACTAGGTGGCGCTGTGTGTTAATGTCCAGCGATATTTATTTATTTATAAAGGTCTGCATAGAAAATTTCGCGCGCCCGTTTTAGTTGTAAATCGCATTCCACTTCCATAGAAACTGTGCGGTTGTCTATTAGAATTGGCAAACTCACCGCCCCATAGTTATTCAGACATAACTAATGAAAATCCTCCTGCGGGTGCCGTGCTTCCTCCTCTGGTTGTTGATCTTCCACAACTCCGCCGTAGTGAAAGCCTCGCCCCGAGCTCCCCGGATAGCCGCGTCCGCTTTTCGTATTGTTATTTTCTGACTCATTATTCGAACATACGCGACGCAGATGCCAGATTCGTCCGCAACGACTACACTCATAGTCCCGGAACCGGCACTCGTTGTATCCATGGTTTGTAGCTCCGCAAGCTGCGCAATGTCGCTCCCCTCGGTCAGGCCCGCCCGGCCTGCCGGTGCCGCCGCGTGGCGGGCCGGGCGCTGCCCACGACCCACCTGTTGCGCGCCGGGCTGCCCGTGGCCCGCGCCCCCTGGCGCCACCACCGCCGCCGCTGCCATGCGCTCGTGCCTGCACCGAGTGCACGCAAAATGCAAATGCAAAGCAAATGTTTGTATGATAAGTATGTATTTACTAACAAAAAATATATATGTAGTATATCAACTATCTGGTGTCTACGACACAAGCCTCGTTGCTTAGTGTGGCACTAGATGGCGCTGTGTGTATTGTCCAGCAATATTTTTACTTATTTTCACACCAATACTATAATAAAAAATGTATCTTCTTACCGATCACAATTTATTATCTCTCAAGTTTTAGGTATAGATACCTACAACTTTTACATCGAGTTTATAATCTCTCAAGATATTTTATAAGTAGTCGGAGTTTGCTATCGTCCGGTCAAGTCCGGTGACATATACCCACCTTTATTTTTTTATGTGCTCTGCGGATACCTACATCAATACGTACTGCAAATGTAGAAAATGCCCAAGGCATCAGCCGCAGTCCGTCTTTGTACATTAAGTGCATAAAGTTTTAATAAATAAATAAATGTCACCAAGAACCTACGTGGCAAATATTGTGGCAAGTCTTTCACCTAGTCCCTGTGCTTACACAATGCCTATTGTTGATAACTGTATACTAAGAGATTATTGTAAACGCTTATTGTACTATTGACCGCTATTGTAAATAAACAGCCAATAAACAATTTTCAAAATAACACTTTTTTATTTGATGAACCCATAACAAGCCTCAAAGAAAAAAAATCTAATCAATGAATTATTTGTTGATACTAACAATATCTACCTACATTATTCAACTTATAATAATGTTCACACTTTAGCAAGAGAACTCATTGTCACATGGGCAAAGTCACAGATAAGTATTATGTAGGAGCTTGACCATTCACGGTAACAACTAGGTAAATTGGGTGCATATTATTACGTTTCACACAGTGGTAATCCATGTTTGAGTTCATGTCGTCTTTCAAACATGAATCGCCTACGCGCCGCCGATAGCACAAACACAGCGTCACTTAGCGTCAGGAGTGTGTACGTGTACGCGCACTAGCTCCTTACTGCTCATGACAGCGTCAATTCCTTTCTCCTCGTGATGTCGGATGAGATAGCATGCATTTTAACCCCCGCCCAAAACCTAGTTCGTGCCGTCAAATTGTTTACCCTTAAGGGGGATGCTCCAAGTTAGCCCGCGAAATTCAAATTTTCTTACCTTTTTTTTGCAATTTCCAGGGCAGTGCTAAGTTTTATGTTGATAAACATATCGGTCGCGACTGTAAGACGATAATCATCAATACAACCCTCCAAGTTCATAAGAGTAGAAGAAGGACTTTGACCGTGAAAAATTCGTTCATCGACTCTTATGAACTTTGGGGGTTGTACAGGTTTCCGTCCAATATATCTTGACCTCTGGCTATCTTGCTCACGCAAATATGTTTATCTCGGACGTGTATGCCAATATTAGAGAGTTAGTGTACATTTCATTGATAAAGATTCAGTGCTTTACGCACGAGGGCGGGGTCATTAATAAGTTACTATGCTTGTTGATTATAATTCTGTAACTTAAAATATCTTACAGTCGCGACTAATTTGTTTATCAACATAAAACTTAGCACTGCCCTGGAAATTGCAAAATACGTAAGAAAACTTGAATTTCACGGGCCACCCTAACTATATTCTCTTCCTTTTCCAATGGGTTTCATTCTACTATGATTTTTTTTACCATTTTCGAAGGTATCTGCACTGGTCCAATAGTATAACTTTATTTTAAAATACCTCCATGACCGGCGACCCCCGCACTATTCAATCAGAAATGTTTTATTGAGTCGTAACATCGAGTTTTACCGTAAAACGTGTTAATCCACCATAAAAAAAAGTTGATTTCCTAGCAATAAATTGTTGCGTAGTGATTTAGTTTGATGTACAGATTGCTTGAATGACGGCTTCGTGAAGGCTCCGTTCACACTCTATATGAACTAATAGAAATTAAAATAAGTTTTACCGAATTCTGACATTAATTCAGAAGTTGTTACTTTCACATTCTTCTTATTCTGAATTATAATAACATCTTCGGATGGGTTTAATGTGTCTCTAACCGCTCTGCCTTGTCTTATCTGTTGATTAAAAAAAAAACGTTCAAGAAGAATATTTAAACAAATAAATGTACATTATTGCCGGGTCCCGACGTGTTTAACGTGTAATGTAATTTATCGTCGACGGCATTACGAGCGTTACATGTAATGCTCGTTATACATTACGCGTTACACAAGTCTTGACCCCGATTTACATTACGTGTAATTTAGTGTCAACAGTGTGGACGGCACACGAACTCAACGCGAATCGTGTAAGCGAATCTTTTGACGTAAAAATGTCTTTTATCCGACTTCAAATTTGCCGCAAAGTGCCTCGTGGTGGCAGCGTGGCTGCAGCGCTGTCACCGCGCTGCTATGTTAATCCATATAAATAAAAAACGCACGACTGCAGCGCTGCAACCGCGCTGCAACCGCGCTGCGGCAACGCATCAGTTCATGCTGTGCTCTCTTAGAACATTGGAGCCTGGTCGAAAATTTTGAACGGAAACTAGCTCTAGCTATCCCTCATAGGTGAAAACTATTTACCCACTGGTTGGGTTAGGTACCACTTTTTAACGGTGTTATGATTTAATTGAAAATAACAATATTGATAATTTAGATTAAGAAACTTAAAATATTAAATTTACACCAATCTTAGTAAATAGAAAATAAAAAGATTTAATTCAATCAATGATAGAAACTTATTTTAGTCATGGTTACACTATCAACCATCTGTCACCAACTGACAACTATCCTAACATGCAATAGAACCGCTATTTTATACAGATCGCCAGTGCCTCCTGCACTGAATGCAGCAAAGTGGAAAGAAGCAATTACAGATGAGTATAAGTCCCCCTTCCCCCAGGACCTCTGAGCAGTTCAGACGTATTTCTACAGAGATCTCAGATTTATTTGTTTAATTTATAATATTTTAATTCAAAAAACGATAACTTAATCAGTGTGAAAAAATAGGAGTGCATGAACATAATTATGAGAGTTCGTCGCGACTCGCGCCGAACAACGATCGGCAACGTCCACCAACACACACCAACGCTGCGCGTGAGTCACAAAACAAGCATAGTAACTTATTAATGACCCCGCCCTCGTGCGTAAAGCACTGAATCTTTATCAATGAAATGTACACTAACTCTCTAATATTGGCATACACGTCCGAGATAAACATATTTGCGTGAGCAAGATAGCCAGAGGTCAAGATATATTGGACGGAAACCTGTTTTCTTCGGATCTTTCGATAATGCCCACTCTAACCTGAGCCAATAATACATATTCGAAGATCTTCGTGTCCTTATCTCTTCGTAACTTTTGCGTGCCTGGTACTTTTGGGAAATACATACATACTCCGTAAATATTCTCTATCCTTCAACGCTCGCCACCACCGCCTACACGAACAGCTCAGCCGCCGACAACGCCGCTTTTCAGCACACCGCAGCCTGGTCTACTCATGCATCATAGCTCATCAGAACCGAGTTTAAATGTAAACCTGGTTTCGACAAATAATATTTCACCAGCTATAACGACGAGGAGGGTAGCCTGTCCGCGACTATGATAGAAATAATAGACATGTTTCGCGAGTTCAAACAACAGCAAGATGATAAGTACAATAAGCTGTACCACTGTGGTGAACGACCTCCGAGACACAGTTGATCTCATGGCTGCTAAATTTAACGAAATAACTTCGCGTGTTGCCTCTTTGGAAACCGAGCGTAAGGAAAACTTGTCCTACATACATAAGTTGGAGGTAAAACTCGAAACTCGCACAAGTCAACCATGCTGCGGCTAGAAAGGGCGCAGAGAGCCGTTATAAAAGTACTCGCTAAGAAACCTATCAGATTTCCCACTTCTGAGCTTTACTCACTTTGTGATGTCCTCTCAGTTAGACAGCTGTTCGTGCTGCAAACAGTTCTTAGGAAGCACCTACTTCTCCCTTACGAGCCACAGTCCCTTACAAAGAAGCGTCGTGCTGACAGAGTCTGTAAGACTGAACACTGCAGGTTAGCGATGGTCAGTCGCCATTTCACTCACATCACCTCCAAACTTTATAATGCCCTGCATGAAAGAATTAAAATATACCCTATGACTAGGATTCAATCCTAGTCATAGGGTATATTTGGGCTTAAGTGCATGTCCTATGATGAGACTGAGCAACTTATGGTGTCATACATGCGGTAGACACACACACACATATACACACACACACATACACACACACACATACACAAATACACATCTCATCCTCACCTCCACATATTTATTACATAGTACCACATAGTGTTCTTTATATTTTTCTTTGTCATCCCTAGTTTATAATTTAACTTTCCTTTTTAGGTTAATCTGGAACAATTTCTCTTATTGTATAATGTATCTTGAATTGGGCGTTAATAGCTGCGCCACAGTACTTTACTTTTGTAACTATCTTCGTTTTTCCTTTGTAATTTGTAAACTAAAGTTGTTCCAAATAAACAAATGACCAGAAACCAGTTAAATTTAAAATGGATTTTTAAGAAGAAAAGGGGTCTCAATAGTGAATTGTTGCAACAATATGGAGTAGATTATGAAGAAACATTTTTTCCAGTTGTAAGATACTCTACAATAAGGACTCTGATTGCCATTGCTGCTCAATATAACTAAAATATTGATCATTTGGATGCAAAGACTGCATTCATAAAAGGCGATTTAAAAGAAACAGTTTATATGGAACAACCAGAGGGTTTTAAGATAAATGGCAAAGAACATTTTGTTTACAAATTAAACAAAGCCATTTACGGATTGAAACAAGCATCTAGAATGTGGTATGAATAAATAAATGATGTTTTAATGAAGAAATTTGGATTTAATAGAACATCATCAGAACTAATGTGTTTATTGCAAAAGATTATTACAAAGCGAGTTTGTAATAATTGCTTTGAACGTCGATAACATCTTTTTGTTCTCATCGCGGCGAATAATTCGTCTTTAAGGTCTAAAGTCAAAAAAGACCCAGTTCTGGGGGAAAAGCTACGGTTATAATCCTCAACGAGCCTTCATTCTCCAAAGAAAAAAAACAATACGTACAATTATTGTCAGAATCTCACAAATAGAAAGTTGTCGTATTCTAACATTGCCCAGCTTATACATTGCTGTGTTAGTTAATTTAAAAAATATTTTCATGAATTCGAGTCTGAGGAAGAAAGAACAACCAGGGAAAACACTCGTAGGAAGGATTTAAAAAATAAAGTTTTAACTAACTTCAACATTGTCAAGCGAAAAATAAAAAATGTTTTAACTGTTTTTGTTTTTGTTATCACCTATTTTTTTTTTTCAATTATTGCTGCATGTTTTATATATCTGTATTTGATGCCAGGCCATTGTTACTTACCCAATGATAAAGACTTCGTTGATATTGAGAGAGCTTTGAAGTACAATCAATGGATTTAGACGCCTGATGACTACATTCAAATAATGACTATATGCAAAAATAAAAACCTCTGATAACTTGCCAAATGGAAATCGATGATTTCTACTCGACTGACACTCTAGAAAAGTTCATAGAGAATCGCAAAAAAGCAACAAATAAAGAAAAAGAAAACATAAAAATCATACATAAATTAGATGAAAACAAGAGAATTAGAATAACAAATCCAGACCAATATCATATTTATATGGAGTCTGACTTTGACCAAGAAGCTTGCGACTGTTTGTATATTACTTACTCGTAAAATGTAAAGACGAAGAGTCAGCTAACTAAATTATGGCCAAATGGAAAACCTATAGAAGAGCTCAAGGCTATGTGATATAATATCAATAATACATCTATTCCAGAAGATGCTCGACACTTTGACATATACACCTGCTATTGAAGATGACGTAGATGGATTTAATACTGAGTTAGATTTTATTTTAGATGATGAATAAGAGCGAAAATTCGAAGACATGACATGTGACATCTACCAAACCGTACTGGACCAGCGTGGTGGATTATAGTCCATACGCAAAAAACGCGCTTTGACGTGGAGTTGCGGACACCAGCCCGATGTACAACACAAGTGCGAAAATTTATGTTTTGCGTATAATAGTTTGTGACGTTTTAATATATTTTTTTAATATAAGTAGGTATATTTCTAATATTCTATTGCCATGTTTTTAGTCAAATCATTTTTTTATCATTCAATATATTTGATTTTAATAAGACCTAAAGGAAGTGTACCTAGTTAAAGTAAAAAACAGTATGAATACTTACATACTACAACAGTTGGATTATTTTAGTGAACGTAGGTAAACATTTTAGTTAAGTACTCGTAGCTTCTACACTTAATACTTTCTTGTCTGTTTTTTATTTTTTAAATAGCTACAGATCACATTTTAAAACACAGCCAACTAACATGGTTGGTTTATGCATTATTGTGATTGAAATTCTAGATAGGATACAATAAATAACAATATAAACACCAATATGTCTCAAATCAAAAATAATCAGAAAATTAATAACAACACTGTATACAACCGAAGTGCAACCATCGACGGAAAAATGCTTATAACTCTGTTTGTACTTTTCCCAACATGGCTGCCTACTGCATAACACGGTCCAATTCTGTTTCATAAGGTTTAGGCGTCGATTTATATCGTGGATTGACTATACTTGAATTCTGGAAGATTTTTCTTCCAGTGATAGTTTCATTTCTTCATACTTTTCGTTAAAAACTTTTTACAAAAAATAAAACCGACTTCAGAGAAAACAAAAAAGTGAAAAATAACTTCAGAAAAAACGCTTCAGAAGTCGGTGACCTTTGTTTGATTGATTTAGTTTTTTTGTCACCGACTTCTGAAGCGTTTTTTCTGAAGTTATTTTTCACTTTTTTGTTTTCTCTGAAGTCGGTTTTATTTTTTGTAAAAAAGTTTTTATTTTTCGCTTTTTAGTTGTTCACATGTGCTTACCCGTTCACAGCGTACCGGCGTGATTTTAGGTTATGAACTGGTGTAAACAATAGACAGATATGAGATTTCAGCAATCCCAGTACATTTGCTATCATTTATTAAGGAGTTCCCTTGCATATCTCCGAAGTTCTTCATCAGATCTTCATCAAATTGAAATAGGAGCACTTCGAGAAAGTACACTTCCTAAAACTACCCAAATCGCTTCTAGTGTGCCTATAAAATGTGAAGAATTCTCTCAATTTCTCCAGAATCCCATCATCAGATACTGATTTGATGTTTATGAGACCACACAAAAAGCACCAGCTCTCAAATAAAAGAAGAACCATCAAAATCGTTTAACCCAGTCGAAAGTTCTGAGCTAACAAAATTTTTCGAAATCTGGGTGTATTTACACATGTGCGTACCCCCTCAGAGCATACAAGCGTGATGTTACGTCATGATATAGTATAAACAATGAACCTACAAGCGATTGTAGCAATTATTGCAGATTTGCTGTGTATTTTTGAAGAGTTCCGTTGTATATCTCCGAAGATCAGCATCAGGTCTTCAGCAAATTAAAATGGGACCAAACGGGAAGCATCAGCTTTCAAACAAAAAAAGAACCATCAAAATCGGTACACCCAGTCGAAAGTTCTGAGGTAACAAACACAAAAAAAAAAAAAAAAAAAAAAAAAAAAAAAATAATTGAGAACCTCCTCTTTTTGGAAGTCGGTTGAAAAAGTCAAGGGAAGCCCAAAAGTCTGTTATTAGCTCGCTGATTTGCTTAAACTGATCAGCCACAACATCTTTAAGCGCGCAGGCAATCTCTTGCTTTATAATTTGCCTGAGGGAACCTTTTGGAATTTCTAAAATGGTGTCGTCGTTAATTGGACTCTCAGGGGGCTGCTCTGTCTTATCTGTTTATTCCGGACAGTTACGTTGGATTCGGTAGGTGAGCTGTGATGTTGCTGATCTGTATAGTTGTTGTTGGAGCAATCGCCTCGTGCAGCTGCTGATCGGACTGGTGTATCCTTGTTGTTTGTCTTCGGTTCTTTGCTCTGACAGTCAGGCCATTTTTGAGTCGTTTTTTTAGCTTTACCCATTGATTTAATTGCTTTTCGGGTACGTTAGAACACAGCAAGTCGTACCGTAGTTTAGAAATACAACATTGCAGGAAATCTTTGCTTTGGATTGTATTCTTACAACTAGGGATGCCTCGATACGCCTTTTTGCCGATACGATACCGATACCGATACTGTTATAAAAATATCGGCGATACTGATACCGATACGCTTATAGAATTCAAAAAGGAAGGTAGAATAAATAAAACACAATTAATTAATAGTTTTAGTAATCAAAATTAACATTTATAAGATTTTTATTTAAAAAAACAAAGTAGGTATTCTTAAGTTTTGCGGGCAAAGGCGATTTCGCAAGTCTGTTTGAATAAGACTTGCGGTGGAAAACAGTCGTCATTTTTAAAGCGCGAATTATTTTGAAAAGTATCGTTGAATCTGCCATAAAATTATCGCCGATACCGATATATTGGCAAACCTGAAGTATCGCCGATATATCGGTATCGGTATCGGATGCATCCCTACTTACAACCAGCGCATATATTGGCCATTATCGTAAGTAATCTGTTTTTAAGAATTGGACAAATTACAAAAATTATTTTGAATCGTCAGGCTCGAACTCGTGACACATAGATTCCGACTGTATGCCGAAGCTGCTGCGCCATTTGAACGTTAACTTGTGTGATAAAATTAGGAAGGGTATTGTTCGGATTTTAGATTTCAAATAATAAAATACGTTTCAAGATTGACTCATTTGTCACACATTCCGAACATTTTTTCACTGTTGATGGTTTTGTTTATCACTTTTTAACACTGTGTTTTGCGATTGTCTTGCGGCTAATCGTTATTATTATGTTTTTTAATGATACTTTGTTGTTTAGGCACTTTTACATGTTATATTCGTGGTAAAACTGCACTTGGTCATGTGATTTTAAATTGAATGGGTTCTCAGATTTCCGTCACAAAGAGCTTGAATAACACTTTCACTTTCGATAGTTGTCCTAGTACCTTCTCGTTGATTACTAAATTAGGTGAAATTACACTGTTTTTTGTCTTGTCATCTTTAGAGAAATATTAACACGGAGCTTATGAAACTTAGATATTCACCTAGTGGCGCCAGTATGCAAGCAAGCATGCAGCATGCAAACGAGCAAGCATCATGCAGCAGGCATGGTTTCTGTCACGGCTCCGGCGCTGCGGGACTCCGGTGGCCTCACGCGAGCTTATCGTCGCAGAAGGGTTTAACGCACCTGTTCCTCAACCCGCGGCCCGCCTCGCCCCTCCGCGCCTACGCGATTTTAAATTACACTCTTGGGGTAGGGCAGACAAGACTGCGTGGAGTCGGATTTACAGCGATTCGTTTCTGTCACTAAAACCTAACTATTGGGGATTTTTTTAGCGTCTAACAATTTATAAATGACCATTCGGAATCATACACATCATGTGATACAATACTTAGGATATACGACTTTATGTCATGTTAAATTAGGAGATTTAGTATAGTGTTACATTGGACCTACTAGAACATTCGAGAAAGCACCGTTGGAATTTCGAGTGCTTTCCATTATTATTATACTTGTTACGTTAAGCTAACTATCGCATCGCATCGCTTGCACTGTACCCAGCGCGGTTGCGCAAATGGACCACCCGGCAACGCAACGTCAGCTCTTCACGGCGACATCTTCTCACGGTCACATCTCCGAATTTAGGAACACCTGTGTGATCCCTATTATGAATCAAACCTCGATCATGGTCACTTGTATAATTTAATTTTAATTTTTAATGTAAAGTTTTATCTAATTAAATCTTCGTCTCCAAAACTATCTTTTTCTTGCGACTCGCCTGTAGAAATCGTAATTGGCGCAGCCGACAGGAAACTTGTATAAACTAGACCATCATAGACAAGTCACCGAACCTACATTGATTTCTGCAGTGAGTGATCTGAACATTGATTGTGCAGGAGAAAGATACTGGAGCATTATGCAGTAAGTACTTTGAATCTTTCTTAGTCCTTGCTTTCCTACATTAGTCCTTCCTAGTATATTATATATCTATTTTAAGTGTGTCGTTTTAATATTTCGCGAGTGATTTTTTGGTGTTAGTTTAACGTATAACCGTCAAGATTTTCCATCCGGGAGAATCACGGAATAATAGGTTAGCTAGTGATAGAAATAGGAATAGAGATAGATCGATAGATCAACGCAGGGATCTAGGAGATATTTTAGAGGATAGTGAATTAGACTCCAATTTGGAAGAAAATATGGAAAATAATAATAGTAATCCACTAGATTTAATCTATAAGTCACTTAGACTTGTTCCAGATTTTGATGGAAATTCACATATATTAACCCGTTTCATAAATTTATGCGATCAATTGGTACTTGCGCATTTTAGAACTGAGCCTGGGCACGAATTAACTAATCTAGCCCTAATTAATGGCATTTTAAATAAAATTTCTGGATCTGCAGCTAGGCTTATTAATTCTAATGGGATACCAGAGAAAATGATTTAATTAAATATGCTCATCTTTTCCAAATTTTTACTATTCTTAGCGATAACATAGATTATATATCGCAAGAACTTAATAAATTAGAAAATGTTCTTGCATTTATAAGAATATCTACTGCTCATCACGCAGTTGTAGATTTAATTACTATTAAGGATATAATTAAAAACTTAACTAGAATATATAACAAAGATAATATAGTAGATTTAGATGTAAGGGAAATATATGATGTAATCAGACTAGGCTCCTACTACATGGGAAATAAAATAGTTATAGTATATAAAATTCCGATCCTCATCCCCTTAACCTATGATTTTTATAAATTATGTATGATTCCTAATAAATTAAATCAAGTCCTATCACCCCCACATCCTTTTCTTGCCTTACATAAGAAAGACTTCAAGTATATAGAGACAGAATGTCCGAAAACGAGCAAATGGTATCTATGCAACGAGTTGAAAACTATGCACAATCAAACAGCACCAGATTGTATCCAGAATTTGATCACCACTCAACAACGAACAACTTCATGCAGTCCTAAGACAGGATCCCTGAAGAAACCTGCATATGAAGAGCTCGATGACAGACACTACGGTATCAGCTTTCCCACGCCTACGAAAGTACATCTATCCTGCGGACGTGACCTGTATGACACCTTAAAAGGCAGCTACCTCGCTATAATACCTCAGAGATGCTCTCTTGAAACACCGCACTTTAAGATCTACAACTTCAAGGACCGCCTCAAGGGACAAGCGTTGAAAATCATCGATATCCCAGCCGATAATTTGACTTTTTGGCAGCAGACGACATCTTCAGCCCTAACCTTTAAGTTAAACTCAATCAAGTTGGACCATTTACACGAGACTAGTAGGAAATTGTCCATGCAGTCACCAATAACCCTGGTTGAAGACAGCAACTCCAGTGTATATCACACCACTATACCGATGTACG
Source organism: Xestia c-nigrum (assembly GCA_916618015.1). Classification (NCBI taxonomy): domain Eukaryota; kingdom Metazoa; phylum Arthropoda; class Insecta; order Lepidoptera; family Noctuidae; genus Xestia; species Xestia c-nigrum. The sequence goes on from OU745245.1 coordinate 17,603,848, forward strand.
TGATAGTGATCATCGTCTGTGGAATCGTCAGTGTCCTGCTCTATCGGAAATACTTTCTACGACGAAAAGCAATGATAACACCTGCTGAACCTGCGAGCAACCAGATGGAACTTCAAAGAGTCTTCCCTGTACCAGCTACCAGAGTAGACTGCACAAATCAACCTCCAGCTCAATTTACGACTTCTGTCTTCAATAGTCGCTGTTCTACGGGGGGAGGTGTTACGTTAAGCTAACTATCGCATCGCATCGCTTGCACTGTACCCAGCGCGGTTGCGCAAATGGACCACCCGGCAACGCAACGTCAGCTCTTCACGGCGACATCTTCTCACGGTCACATCTCCGAATTTAGGAACACCTGTGTGATCCCTATTATGAATCAAACCTCGATCATGGTCACTTGTATAATTTAATTTTAATTTTTAATGTAAAGTTTTATCTAATTAAATCTTCGTCTCCAAAACTATCTTTTTCTTGCGACTCGCCTGTAGAAATCGTAATTTACTTTTTAAGTTAGGTAGCTACAAATTCGCGACCTATTTATTTACTTTTTATCACCAACACAGCGCTGCGCCACCTGCCATTCCGCATGGTAGCGGCGTTGGTGCGCCTGTATACGGCGATACTGGGCACCAGGGCCTTTCCCGCCTCGTGGAAAGAGGGGCGCGTCATAATGCTGCCCAAGGCGGGGAAGAATATCCTGAAGCCGGAGAGCTATCGGCCCGTTACGCTGCTGCCGACTACCTCCAAGGTGTTCGAGGCGCTCCTGTTGCGGCATCTCCAGCCGCACATCACGCCACGGCCGGAACAATTTGGGTTTCGGTCGGAGCACAGCACGACGCTCCAGCTGTCGAGAGTACTGCACCACTTGACGGCGGCGATGAATAAGAAGGAAGTCTCCGTGGCAGTATTCCTCGACATGGAGAAGGCATTCGACCGTGTATGGCATGACGGCCTAATTTATAAGCTGGTCACCTCTGGAGCGCCCCGTTGCGTGGTAAGAGTGTACCGCGTGGTGGTCGGGGGGGCGCTCTCCAACGCCCGTCCGGTGCTAGCGGGCAGCTGCGTGTCGCCAGCGTGTTACTCGCGGTTCACCGACGACATCCCCACTACGCCACAGGTGACGCTCGCGCTGTATGCAGACGACGCCGCGTACATCGCCACCTCGCTTAACGCGGGGCACGCGGCGGTCAAAATGCAGCGCGCGCTCGATTTACTCCCTGATTGGCTGTTAAAGTGGCGGCTGTCGGTGAACGTGGGTAAGACGCAGGCGATAATTCTCAGCTCCACGCGCCTCCTCCCATCGCGCCTGACTCTTCAAGGCGCCGACGTCGATTGGGCGCCCCAGGCCAAATACCTGGGTGTGACCATCGACCGTCGGCTCACCATGGGGCCACACGTCCGCCAGGTCGCGGGCCGGACTAGGGCTGCCCGCGCCCTACTCTGCCCAGCGCTCTCGTCCCGACTCCCGGCGCGCGTCAAGTTGAGCGTGTATAAAACATATATCGCTCGATATTGACGTACGCCGCCCACGCCTGGTTCGCCCTCACTAGCGAGGGAAACAAGAAGACTTTCCGCGCGCAACAGGCTCTGGCGCCCGTAGTTGGTGCCCCTCGCTATTTGAGGAACGACGTCATCCAGCGGGATCTCAGGATTGAGAGCCTGGACGACTTCATCCGTCGCCTCGCGACGGGAATATTCGCGCGTGCCGACGCATCTGCACCTAGCGCCCTGGCATGCGGCGGGGGAGGCGCCCCCCTGATGCGAGGCGCCTCCCCCGCGACCTGGTAGCGGACGCTGACCCCACTCCACCAGATTGACCCGGTTAAGCTGTACCAGGCTACACGCAGCTTACCTGCACAATATGACTCCACACATAACATACAACCAGCTGCGTGTCGTACTCGTAATACAGGTACGACACTCAGCAAAACCACACACGCACGTCCCTACACTCACGTCGACTCACGCGTGGTTGCGAGTCGCGGGCCCGCGACGCACGCAAACACTGGGCGCGGTTACACAATACAATACCGCCCACACATACACGTCGGTTCCTTAGTCCGTACCACTGCCGGCTAGCTCTGGTTAGTGGGGCGGGCGGGAACCACACACCCACTGTAGGTGCGCTATAAGTCGGCACCTCTGTTGCGAATGCTATGATGATGATGCGACCGTCAGTCTTGTTTTGGCTATCAACGAAGCGATTCGAAGTGAACTTGAAGTGAGATATCTAAGTGAAAAGTGAACAGTAGTGTATTTGTGATTAAGTTTTAATTGTTTTGTGATTTATAAAGTTATTGTGTTGTTAAATCGGTAGTAATTAATTTATCTCATACCCAGCTCGTAACAATAGTATTCGATATTTTGACAAAATAGTATTAGAAGTAAAGTTAGTTATGTAAAACAAAATTTCGGTATTTTGAACATTATGATTACTAGAGTTTATAGCAAACGTGTTATGGATAATGATTTTCGGACCAAAAAAAATTAGGACAAGCAAGGGAGGGAGTACCGTCACTGCCCTCCATTCAATAACTTAAACTATTATGAAATTAAAATATCTGACTACTAACCAAAGATGGTGTGTAAGTATCGTCTGCACGTGCCTTATGAAGATAGACCACCAAGCCGGAGTTCTTTAGTTCCAAAAGTTTTTGGAACGATTGGCCCTTCTTGGAGCAGGGACATGCATGCTTTTCCCTGCACGTAAGAAAATGTCGTTGAAAGTATTGGATATTTAGAATAATCTTTTGTTAATGAAATAATAACTCTTATGAACTCACCCTGCAAATACGTCCATAACTAAATAAAATTGAAAGAGTAATAAAAATGCAACAAACTTATCTATTTAAGTAGATAGTTTTATTCTGTTTTGTCAGTTTGACAGCCCATAGTTTGTATTTAATTATTTATGGAATTAGTAAGTACTATCTACTCTTATAATTATACCTGGTAAATAATGGTATTGCTAGGTGGTGTTGACGCGCGGCCATGTGAGGACTAACGCCGGCGAAGCCGCAAAAATGGTTTTCCCGATGCAATTTCGAGAATGCTTTCTTATATCGAGGGACTAAATCACTAAACAAAGCCATAATATACCCGAGGTGGTTTGACTCCCGAGCTTGCGAGGTACCTAGTCAATTAAATCGATTTAGTCTCGAGTTGCTAACTATACTTTTCACTTTGAGTGCTAAATAAATAGTCAATATAGTACAAAAACATTTTGTTTCTTATTCCTCCAGTCCATGAAACTTTCAAGTTTTTAGGTAAATTTTCCTCGATTTTGGCGGCAACATATTATCTATTATACCTTTTGCTCTTTGCTCGACGTGAAACTCTTCACAGTCACTGAAGAAACCTAATTTATTAAAAACCACACACTCGACAAAAATTCTGAATCTTTCGCGGTCAGTTTTCTTCTTAACCAGTCACAGATTAACAATTTATAACACATGTCGTCACCTTCTTTGCGGAAGAACAATGGAATTAAAACTTCCAACATTTTTGCAATGAAGATGTATGGTCCATTTGTATATTTAATGGCTGTTTGAGTTTGTTCATGTCACCTGAAGAAAATTGAAAAACTAATTAAGTACTTTTACTTCCTAGGGAGTAAAGTGGTCAAATTAGTCCCGCTTCTTAGGGCTATATTGGCGTACTTTTAGAGCATGAGAAGTGAAAAATATATATCAAGCGACGAAAGAACCGCACTGTGGTGCGTCCAGCTACAGTCACAAGCGTTACCGTAGTGCCGCGTGCGTCGCCGCGTACAGGGGGTGAAACTACCATGCATTGGCTTCAAACAAAATTTTCATTGATAGTGCTGCCTGTTAAAGTGGTCGGATCTTTTATTAAAACTAAGATAGAAATAAATCAATATAAGTAATATATTTACACAACGAAGAAAAACATGAGTGACGTTGTCAAAGTAACAGTTAACAAAAAAAAAACAGTTTCAATATCAGTCTATGAAACCTCCTTCAATACCCTCCCTTTTTGATATCACTGTTACTAATCAGTGCTCATCAGGCCAATCTTCTTTAGAAGTACCAGAAGCCTTGGCCCACTTACTGGTTTTGTCAGCATATCTACACATTGATACTCAGTTGGAGTATATTTCACTTGGACTTGCTTGTCGGTTACCAATTATCTGATGTAGAAGTGCCTAAGCGCTATATGCTTGGTTCTCCTGTGTAGGTCAGGATTTTGAGATATCTTTATCGCTGCATCATTGTCCACCAGTAGGCTCGGAGTCCCATTCAGCTGGGAGACTTCTATGATCAGCCTTTTTAACCAGATCATCTCCCTTGCAGTTTCACTGGCCGCTACTAGTTCGGCTTCAGTGCTCGAGATCGCTACGCAGGTCTGGCGCCTACTGGCCCAGGATATAATTCCACCGGAGTACGTGCAGAGGATACCCGATGTAGAGCGTCCTGTCTGTTTATCTCCTCCATGGTCAGAGTCACTGTAGCATAGTAGTCCTTTATTTCCTTTTCGGTAAATTAGACCATAGTCAACAGTACCCTTGATGTAGCGGAATATACGCTTTACTTTTGTAACATCCTCCCTGCTGGGATTCTCGAGATTGCGCGAAACAACACTGATAGCATAAGACAAGTCCGGTCTAGATCCAGTCATCAGATACATAAGTGCTCCAACTACTTCTCTGTACGGGAAATTAAGTTCCTCATCGGTTGCTGTTGGATGTGCTGTAGCATCCTTGATAATAGGAGTGCTCACAGATTTACATTCATGCATTCCAAAGCGTTCTAGCAATTTGCTAATCAGCATAATGCTTGAACTGCGTAAGCGTACTGCGTACCGTTCTCGTGCTTTAATATCTCCATACCTAAGTAGTATTTTGCAGGTTTTGCGGTTATTTTGAACCGTTTCTTCAATTCAGATAAAAATGTTTCTGAATCCTTAGGGTTCGTGGCAGCGATCAAACCGTCGTCCACATACAATGCAAGTATGATCTTTGCACCTTGTTTAACTCTCACAAATAAACAGGGATAATTTTTACATTGTTTAAATCCAATACTGATCAAGTAATCGACGATACATCTGTTCCAACATCTTGGAGCCTGCTTTAAGCCATACAGGCTTCTCAGAAGTTGACACACTTTGTTTGTTCTGTCACTATAGCCTTCCGGTTGGTTCATGTAAATATCTTCATCAAGTGAACCATTGAGGAATGCCGTTGCAACATCAAACTGTGTTAGAGCAAGATCTTCATCAACTGCAATTTTTATGATCAGTTTGACTGTAGCTAGCTTTGCCACAGGGCTGAAAGTTTCGTAGAAGTCAACTCCTTCCTTTTGACTGAATCCTCTAGCCACTAGCCTAGCTTTGAATTTGTCGAGGCTTCCATCCGCATTTGTCTTAACTTTAAAGATCCATTTACGTGAAATTGGTTTTCGACCTTCGGGTAAGTCCACCAAAATCCAGGTCTTAGTTTCAGGCAGCGATTTCATCTCGTATTTCATAGCTTTCAGCCATTTCTCCTTCTGTGGGCTTGTCAATGCTTCTTTGTAAGTCTTGTTTTCAACGAAGGAACTCAAATTTAATACGAAGTCACCATACCTCGCAGGTGGGCGTAGCTGGCTTCCATCTCGAAGGACCCTATCTACACTTTCTTCTTCCTCAGAATCATATGGAGTTCCGTAACTTTCCTATTCCTGTTTATCAATCTGAGGCACTTCATCCGTTGAGTCAGGAAAATCTTGGCTTGTCTGGGGCATACAGATAGATGGCCGATTGGCTTCATCTTGCTCATCCTCCCTTGCACCTGACATGTCAATAGGCGGTTGAATGGCTTCGTTAGGCTCATCCTCCCTTGCTCTTGACACTTGACCATTTTCTTTGATCGAGGGAAGTTTGTACTCGATTTCATTATCAGGTTCTGGTTCAATCTCATCATTTAATCCAATCGATTCTATGATGGATTCATTAAATATTACGTCTCTTGATCTGATGATCGTGGGCTTTCCACATTTGTCGAAGCTTACTAGACGGTACCCTTCATCACCTTCGCAACCGATTAGGATACATTTCTGAGCTTTCTTGGCAAGCTTCTTACGCTTCTGTTTGGGCACATGGGCGTAGCATTCACTGCCAATGACTCTGAGATGCTTTATTCCTGGTTTTCGACGATACCAAAGTTCGTATGGTGATTTGCCATCTATGCATGTGGGCCCTGTCCTATTCAGAACATATGCGGCTGTACCTATCAGCTCGCACCACAAGGCAATCGGAAGTTCTTTGTGAGAGTGCATCATACTGCGTGCGGCTTCTACAAGCGTCCTATTTTCCCGTTCACTTGTCCCATTTTGCTGTGGGGTGTAGGGCATAGTCAGCCTTTGAGTAATACCAGCATTTTGCATAATTTGCTTTACTCTAGCATTATCGAACTCTCCGCCATTGTCACATTAAATTTCTTTTACAATGTAACCCCTTGTTTTAATCTCTTTCAGAACTTGAAGAAGTTTATCTGCAACTTCCGATTTTTTTCTCATGAAATAGACGTAGCGATATTTGCTATAGTCATCTTTGAACAGGACAAAGTATCTGTTCTTGCCGAAGGAAGGTGGGAATGGACCACAAACGTCGGTATGTAGTATTTCACCAGGTTCTTTTGCTTGAGCCCTTGTCCCAAATTTTCTACGATGTGTCTTTCCATATACACAACCAGTACATAATTCGGAATCTAGCTTCACTTTGATACCGAGTTCCTTTTCGATGTTCCTTCTTTACATGTCTTTTGTTCTCGTGAGCTAATCTTTCGTGGTAAAGTTGTAGGTTGGTCATTACGTTGGCTTCAATGTTGGAAGCAGCTTTATTGACTATTGTTTTCGCAAGTAGTTCATAGAGTCCGCCATTCTTTGAACGTTTTCCCATTAGCAAGACCTTTCCTTTTTCTTTTAACCAACAAGATTCTCTTTCAGATTTGAATTTGCTATTTTCCAATGTGTCTTGTGCCGCAAGTCTTGTACCGAAAAGGAAAAAGGTTATTAGTAACACCCGGTACATACCATACATTATTTAGTCGAATGTCTTGCTTTTCTTTATGCACATAGGCAATCAAGTCAACTGTCCCTCTTCCAATCACTTTAACAACAGCACCATTTGCGGTGGTCAACGTATAATATTGTTGTCGTTGTATAATCTTCAAAACTTTCGAAAGTTGTGAAGTAGTCTCTACGACCTGTGACATGGACTGTCGCACAATTGTCAACATACCAACTCTCGGTATTTGCCTTGGAAACAGCGGCTTTCTTTAACGCTTGCTGATTTTCTGCTGTTGTAATTGTCATGTTAGCTTTGCTTGTAGTAGAAGCTTTCGGTGGTTTTCTATCTGAGATCCACTTTTGACATCTCTTGACTTTATGGCCTGGTTTGCCACAATAACCACATTTTATTTTGGAAAACTTTTTATTTTGATTTGGTTGGACGGTCAATACATCTGAATTCCGTTACTTTTTCCAGCTAATGTTTTTTCAAAATGGCACAATTGGGCAGTTAGATTGTCTATATTGCGATCTGACTTTGACATTAGCAACCATGTAGATTTGAAACTGAATTAATCCTCGGGAAGTGTGTCGAGAATCTTGCAAATTAGGAGGACATCCGGTAGGTCACACTTGTACTCCTTCATCAGCTCTGTTTTCAAATCATGCCATAAATTTCTCACCTTGGAGATATGTGTCGCCATATCATGTGTCGGATCTTTACAATAATGGTAGAAATCCAGTGAGTACGTGTACATCCTGTCATCAGACGATAAGTCGAACAGGCGATGTAGCTCGTCTCAAATCTCTTGAGCATTTTGAAGCATCATGACTTTTTGCAGCGTCTCGTCCGTGACGACAGAACGGCATGGCTGTCAACTTCGTTGTAGTGTTGAGTTTCCTTTTCATACGTAGCCATTTTTTCTGCAGTCGCTGCAGATCCTGGGTGGATAGGTTTTGCGAGTTTGCCCTCGATAGCACTCAATCCGCCTTGGCTGCCCCTTAAAAGCTGAGTGACTTTGTAGCGCCATGTGGCCTAATTTTCTTTTCCTTTTGTTGCCCGATGTTGATCTTACAGCTGGTTGAGCCTGATGATGACATGACGACAAAAACTTGGAAAATATTTTTTACGTAAGTAAATATTTTTCGGAAATCTTCTTACACCTTTATATTTTCGATCATTTCTATGATTTCAACGCTCTGCTACCATCTACCACGTTAAAGTGGTCGGATCTTTTATTAAAACTAAGATAGAAATAAATCAATATAAGTAATATATTTACGCAACGAAGAAAAACATGAGTAACGTTGTCAAAGTAACAGTTAACAAAAAAAAAAACAGTTTCAATATCAGTCAATGAAACCTCCTTCAACACTGCCATCTGTGTGTTTAAGGACACAACCTTTTCAACTGTTTGACAGCTTACAACTGTCATAAAGAGAACAGCTATTTTGAACAACTTTTCAGTGATGTAGATAGCCTAGCGGTGGCAGTGGTTGACTTGTCCCGTCTCTTAAACGTAGTGATTATATACTCTGTGTATATAATCTTCCACACAATCCATTGGAATGGCATTACATGGCTTTCCAACACCAACAGATACCACAAAGATGCCAAACAGCAGGAGCACAGAGTATATAATCACTACGTTTAAACAGGAGTGCCAACCTAATGAACCAAATAGTGCTTACCAAATAGATTTTTATCGATATCTATAAAATATGCAGCGTAAAAACTGAGGCTACTACTGTTATGTTTAATGTTTAGGTATTGAATTCGCATTTATGAGTCTAATATTGATGAGGGGGATATTTGGTACTTTTACGTTACTTTCTCGTTACAGTCAAGTTCCGTAGTACGTTAGTAAATTTAGATTTTCTTAGAAACGTAGTCATCAGTACGGCAAATATCTATACATATAATAAAATCGTTGATTTCAAAAAATCTGTATATTGAAGATTTAGAAAAAAACCGATCTTGGTGACTTAAAATAAGTAACTGAACATATTAAAACCATTTTTAAAATTCGTGTTTGTTTGTTTGTTTGATCGCGCATCACGTAAAAACTGCTGGACGGATTTTGATGAAAACTTTTTTACAAAAAATAAAACCGACTTCAGAGAAAACAAAAAAGTGAAAAATAACTTTAACTTCAGAAGTCGGTGGCCTTTGTTTGATTGATTTAGTTTTTTTGTCACCGACTTCTGAAGCTAAAGTTATTTTTCACTTTTTTGTTTTCTCTGAAGTCGGTTTTATTTTTTGTAAAAAAGTTTTTATTTTTCATTTTTTAGCGGTTCACATATACTTACCCCTTCACAGCGTACCGGCGTGATTTTCTTTTATGAACTGGTGTTAACAATAGACAGATATGAGATTTCAGCGATCCCAGTACATTTGCTATCATTTATTGAGGAGTTCCCGTCGCCTATCTTCCGAAGAGTGATCCCATTTCAATTTGGTAAAGATCTGATGAAGAAATCAGATCTTTACCAAATTGAAATGGGATCACTCTAAGAACGTACTCTTCTTAAAACTACCCAAATCGCTTCTGGTGTGCCTATTTCTCCAGAATCCCATTAAACAGAACTTAACATATCTAACTGTCGAAATCTGGGTGTATAGTACACTTCTGCGCACTCCCTCAGAGCAAACAGGCGTAATGTTACGTCACTTTGTTACATAAACAATTAACAACAAAGCGATTGCAGCAATTACTGCAGCTTTGCCGTGTATTTTTGAAGAGTTCCATTTATATCTCCGAAGATCAGCATCAGATCTTCAACAAATTAAAATGGGACCAATCGAGAAGCACCAGCTTTCAAACAAAAAAAGAATCATTAAAATCGGTTCACCCAGTCGAAAGTTTTGAGGTAACAAACACAAAAAAAAAAAAAATACAGACGAATTGATGACCTCCTCTCCTTTTGGAAGTCGGTTGAAAACTTCACTAATCTATTTAAATAAATCCAGAATAACATTTAGGCTATAGAAATTATGGAATTTTTTGGAAAAAGGGGGTGAAAAGGGGAGGTAAAGTTAGTATGAAAAAAAAAATTTTGATTGTTCTCGATTCATGAAACTCAGAGTAAATACTTATTATTAAAAATAGAGAAATACCTGTCTCAGCATTTTTTTTTAATTATCCAGAGACGTCAAAAAAGGTTTTGTGTTTAAAATTAATTAACTTCACACACCTTTAGAATAAAATCCATTGAAGTGGAAACCTTTAAAAGTTGCTGTAAATACTTCAAATCTAATACAGGTACAGTAAGCGTTCATAAGCGCACAGGCACGCTAAGGATCATATTGCTGTGAACGCACGGTCGAGCGTCCGTGCGGCTGTATGTGTAAGCTGTCTCAATACAGTACCTACGCACACCACAGCCACAGAGTCGCAACCTACTGTCGCAAGTTGTCGCGTCGCTCTCCACGAAACATAAAGAAATATATTACCGTCTCTTTTGTTATGCACGCAGCAAACGCATGATCGTATTTGCATTCCATAGCTAAATTTCGACCATATTTACCAGGCGTTGATAGCTGTTTAGGTTAAGCAGTGGGTTCACGATCAACGTGTCTTGAGTTCAAATCCCGTTTACATAACATGGGTTTTTTATTTTTTTTTGTAACCACTTTAATTAATATTTGTATTTTATGCAAAAACTATTTACTTAGGTATTTATTTTGAAATGGGTTCATGCTCATTATTTATTTTTATAAGGATTTAAATATAAGTTAATAACCCATCATAACTATTTATGTGATTGTGTAATATTTTTTCGGTGTTGGAAGGTGGAAAAAAAAGTCGTGCTGACAGATAACAACAATTGTTTTATTCGTTTCATTTATTCATATAATTAACAACTTTAATGAGATTTGTGACGTCACATTCCTACCTAGATATAAGAAGTTCTCTTGTAACCGTTCATAAGATTTGTTTGTGTATCTGTATACCCACTTTGAAGTCATTTTTTATTAACATAACAAGGATATTCTAATCACACAAATATAATTGTTGATACCCACTTCTATCTATCGGTATTCAACAGAGCTTACTAAAAACTAATACATAATTTAGACTTCGTGAACATGTTTTTTATGTGACGTGACAATAAATGTAACTCATATTGAGGTTATAGTTTAAGTGTTCATTTTCCCGAAGAAAAGAAGATTGAAACTAAACCTCAATTTAGGAATTATTCTATATTATATTATTGTTAGATGACAACACCAGACACTCCCCACCAGCGCAGCCACGTCTATAAAAGGAAGAACCCAGCGTGGGCTCGCTCATTTTCTCTGCTGTCGTAGAACTATCTACATTGCTCCTCTGCCCATTTTGTGTTTAATTTATATTTCTTTTGTTAATGTGATTATTTTAGTTTGCTATTAAAATTATTTTTTTAATGTTTTAAAAGTTTTATTTATAAGATCAGAAGTGGGATATGAAGGCCTTAATCCGCTTGAATACCATCTCTGATTCTATAAATTTGAACTAGTTTTGTTTTAACGTGTTCTACATAATTTATAGCAGTAGTTTTGAGGTTAAGTAGGGCAGAGACGCAATGCCTTTCAATAGCAAGAGGAAAGGGAGACGTCATGAACGTACTCCCTCGCCTCCTAGAGGTTTAGACCAGATTTTGAAGAGTCTTCAAGATCTGGAGGAACGGACTCGTGGGAACGAGTTGCAACCTGCTTTGGTGGAGAGCCCAGGGTCGCGCCACGCTCTGGCCATGCCGAGCACGCCGCCGCTGGACGTGGAGCCCGCCACAACACCTGCCTGCGCAGCCCCAGCGTCTACCGCCCCAACGCAAGAGTTTGCTGCCACACCGTTGCCGACAGAGAGCGACGCCAAAAGCGTAGCCGAACGATTTCTCGACGCCATGATGTCTTTCCCGGTGAGATCAAACCAATATTTTGTCTCTGATTTTGATCCGAGTGTTCATGATGTCGACACGTGGTGCGATGAAGTTGATAAAGCCCGATCGCTTAATCGTTGGGAGGATGGTGAATGCCTTGCTCGCGTAGGTCGTTGCCTTAAGGGGGAAGCCCGTACCTGGCTTAGCGAGTGGACTAGCACCACGCGTACGTGGTCTAATTTTAAATTAGAATTAAAGTCATTATGCCCACGGTCTGTCGATATCGCGAACATTTTGTATAATGTCATGTGTACCGAATCTGACAAATATTCTACCTATGCTGAATATGCGCGTAAATCCTTGTTGAAATTACGTATCGTTAAAGGATTAAGCAGCGAGTTATTAACAGCAATTATTATACGCGGTATTACCGACCCGCAGGTGCGTGCGTCCGCAAGGAACGCTAAATTAACTCCCGAAAGCATAGTAGATTACTTGTCGAGCTTCGTAAAATGTAGTGCGTCTAATCCTAATAGGAAACCCAATGCACATAGTGCTTCAAATTCCAATCGTAACGGCAATAGCCAGTTTAAACGTAAATCTTACGATATTTCTAAGGTACGTTGTTATCAGTGTAGTGAAGTAGGCCATAAACGCGAAACCTGTCCCAAACGACCTAAATCAGATTCACCAATCAATAATTCTGAAAATAATACGAATAGCTCTTCAACAAAAACCCGTCCAGATAAGTGCGGTTTTTGCAAAAAAGTAGGTCATACGGAAAGTCACTGTTTTGCTAAGGAACGTGTTCGAAATAATAGTTCCGTTAGTTCCGAAAGGCATAATCCGCGAATCAGAATCAGAATACGCCAGTCCGATCCTGCTCGTGAAAAAGAAAGACGGTTCAGATAGGATGGTAGTTGATTATAGAGCCCTAAATCAAATTACAGTTAAAGTCAGACACCCACTTCCGCTGATCAATGATCATGTAGACATGCTTGGTAAAGCTAAATGGTTTAGTGCACTTGATATGGTCTCCGGTTTTCACCAACTGAGAGTCAGTGAGGATTCCATCCACAAAACTGCTTTTATCACCCCTGAAGGGCATTACGAATACTGTAAAATGCCATATGGTCTTGCCAACGCTCCCGTTATTTATCAAAAAACCATCAGTAAAACTTTGAAATCTTTTATCGAATCGGGTAAGGTACTCGTCTATGTCGACGACGTGTTGTTACTATCCGATTCCATCGGTGAGAACCTTATGTTGTTAGACGCAGTTCTAGAAACTTTAACACAAGCTGGGTTTTCTATAAACTTGAAGAAGTGTAGCTTCCTAACTAATGAGATAGAGTACTTAGGTAGAATCATCAGTCAGGGTCAGGTTAGACCGAGCAAACATAAAGTAGAAGCTTTGATTAGGTCGCCGAGACCGAATAACGTTAAGCAGGTTCGCCAATTTCTGGGCCTAGCCGGTTATTTTCGGCGGTATATGTTCCTAGTTACGCAATTAAGACTGCCTGCATGGCTGCTTTAACTCGAAAGGGTGTTGTATTTAATTGGAGTGATGAACACGAAAAAGCTAGGCAGGAAATTATTTCGTATTTAACTAGCGAACCTCTATTAACGATATTTGATCCCGACCTACCTATGCAGTTACACACTGACGCGAGTGCGATAGGTTACGGCGGTATTCTGATGCAAATACACAAAGACGGTCGTAAGCGCGTCGTCGCGTATTTCAGTAAGTTGACGGTAGGTGCAGAATCGAGGTACCATAGTTATGAACTCGAGACCCTAGCCGTTGTAAAATCATTGCAGCATTTCCGTCAATACCTTGTTGGTATACCGTTTAAAATGATATGATACCGGTGAAAAAGCTAAAAAGAACTTTTATTCCTTAACGAGGATATCCAAATCTACGTGGGGATTGTCATTTTTAACTTTAAAGACCATCTACGTGGCTACTTACTTGGGTTGTATGTGCTACGGGGCACCTGTTTGGGCCGATAGGGCCACCATAGGAGCGGTGCGACGTAAATTGCTTCAAAGCCAGCGTTTGGCGTTGATATTCTTATGCAAAGCGTACCGGTAAAATGGGGGGAATAGGGATCCAGGGGTGAATAGAAACAAAACTTTGGAAGGGATTTTATCGCTGAACTTATATTGTATATTGCCAACAAGGTACTTTTATAATTCAGTATAATTTAGTTAACACAATAGCGTACTTGTTGGTACCATATCATGTGAATTCAACTTTAAAATCCATTCCAAAGTTTTGTTTCTATTCACCCCTGGATCCCTATTCCCCCCATTTTACGGTACAGGACGGTTAGTACCGAAGCTCTTCCGGTGCTTGCGGGTGTACTTCCAGTCGATCTTGAGGTGCAGCGGCGGGCGGCAATGTACTATAACGCGCGTGAGACCACGGACGCAGACTTTTTAACCGTACGTGATCGTGCTAGGATTTCTAGATTATTCAAACCACAGACCGACGTCTGGGAGGAACTTTTATCTGAATGGCAATGTAGGTGGGATAATTCCATCAAGGGCAGGCACCTCCACCAGTTCTTTCCATCCGTTCGTGAGCTGCTGGACAGGACATGGCTGGAGGTTGATCACTGTGTTGCCCAATTTCTCACGGGCCATGGCAACTTTAAGAGTAAATTATTTTCCTTCAAGCTTGTTGACTCGCCTTTTTGTCAATGTTCAACATCTGACTGCGAATATGAACAATCTGCTCATCACATTTTGTGGGAGTGTAGTCTTTGGCAAAATGAACGCAATATTATGTTGGATAGTGTACAGGTTACATCCGGAGTTATTTACTATACGGACCTTGTGGAAACTAGAGCAAATTTCCGTGCGTTCAAGCGTTTTTGCCATACCTATTATTGGAATCAAATATAACAGCTCTCAACTTAGGACCCATTAACGTTAATATTTATCCGTGGTGCTAGGCAACTGGGCCTATCCCAGTTGTAAACGTCCCTTTGTGCCTATTGGCCTTGTTTCGTTCTGTCTCCTGCTGATATGGAGGGAAGTGGAAATTACAGTTCTTTCCTACTCCTCCGCTTTACTTTCTGATTAATTTCGTTGCGGGATCCAAGACAGTTAAATTCATTCTCTGGGACTTCGTCGAGCTTCATTGTCTCGGCGCTTTTCTGGTGGTCGCCACTGTTGATTCTGGCTTTCAGGAGTTACAGTGGTTTGGGCGTGTGTGGCGGGCTTGTCCCAAAAAAAAAAAAATACCGTTTAAAATAATAACAGACTGTAACGCGCTAAAAATGACCCAGCGCAAGAAAGATCTTCAGCCGAGAGTAGCACGATGGTGGATCTATATGCAGGATTTTAACTTTACCTTAGAATACCGCAAGGGTTGTTTAATGTCTCATGTAGATTATTTGAGTCGAAATCCGGTTAACGTCATAAATGCTGTTCAGAAACCCCTTAATTGGGCGCAGATAGCTCAGGCGGGTGACGAAGAAACTGTGTCACTAATAGAAAAGTTAAATAACGGTGAGTTAGATTCAAGCCGCTATGTAAAACGTAACGATCTTTTGTATTATAAGTACTGTGTTGAGGGCGAGCTAGAGCGTTACCTATGTTATGTCCCTAAAGCGTTTCGTTTAAGCTTGTTACGTGTGTTCCACGACGAACATGAACACTTGGGAATGGACAAAACTATTGATTTGATTCTCAAACACTTTTGGTTCCCGGGTCTAAGACGATTTGTTACTAAATACATAACACACTGCGTCGTATGTATATCGCATAAACAAGTACCCCGAGCCCCTTTACAACCGATATCCTCTTGGCAAAAGAACCCGATACCGTTTGATACAGTACATGCTGATGTACTCGGTCCGCTGAGAGAATGCAATGGGTTTAAGTACGTACTCATAATAGTTGACGCGTATACTAAATATTGTTTGTTGTATAGCCTGTACAGACAGGATTGTGACGAATTAAAGAGGGTAGTTACTCAAACTATATCTTTGTTTGGTACTTTTAAGCGATTAGTGTGCGATCGCAGTCGGATGTTTGATAACCACAATATTTTACACTGGTTAACTGAGTTTGGTATTGAAGTACACTTCATTACGCCTGAGATGCATCAGGAGAATGGTCAGGTCGAACGTTATTGCCGAACGGTGCTGAATATGGTCAGGATCGAAGTTAATAATAACGAAAACGAATGGCCAAACGTTTTGTGGAAATTACAGCTCATACTAAATATTACCAAACATAAGACGACACAATATTCCGCACTAAATCTATTAATCGGAACGGAATCCACTACGCCAGTAATTAACTCATTAATTAGGGATGTCACGTTGGAGGGTTCAAATCCTAACCGCGAATCGATCCGTGAGTTACGTAGGCAACGCGCAGATGAATTAATAAATAAAAACAAATCTAAACAAGACGCGTATGTCAATAAAAATAGAAACCCTCCTAAGAAGTTCAATGTTAATGATCGAGTGTTTGTGATTAAGAGATCACAAAGTACTGGCAAGTTGGATTGTGGCATGCGAGGCCCATATAGGGTTGTGAGTGTTCTACCTAACGATAGGTACGAACTAAAATTGTTGGCTGGTTCGTATGGCAAAACCAGTCAAGCAGCTGCTGGGTTCATGGTGTTGTGGCGTGGCGAATGGACGCCTGATACATGCGCCGGTTTCTTTGAAAGTTAGTTGAGAACTTTCGTTGATTTTGTTTGTTGTATGCACCCAGCTTTTGCTTACACTTGTAGACTGTATGTACCGAACAATCACTGATTGCAATTGTTTTATTTTGTGGTTGGGTGCCGGAGACTCATGTAAATCCTTAGTGCACATGGTTTTGAGTGGCACATACTGTGGACTGTACTATTGAGAGTGCAGTTCATAGTGAAGGTGTCGAGGTTGATGTCGGTGGGGCCCATGCTGACTATAGACCGAGTGTAAATCCTGAAGTAGGTCTCATGGTTGACCTGCTGTAACCAATGTAAATCCTGATGCGCGCATGGTATTTGGTGTGGGAATATGACCTGAGTAAATCCTACTTGTGATATGAAAAGTCGCTGTGTACGACTGTTGGATTGTTTTGCAAAGTGCTTGTGTTGTTCGATACATAAAGTTCAATGCTATTTGAATATTACGACTCTTTTGCTATCTTGTGTTATAAGTTTGTATGTGATCTTAACGTTTGTGTACTGTGGTTACAGGTTGCGATGAAGATCTATCATTCAATGATGAGGACGATGGTGCTGGTCCATCATCGAGGGCTGACGAAGGCTGCGAGGACGCTGCCATGTCAGGAGAGGCCGTGTTAGATGACAACACCAGACACTCCCCACCAGCGCAGCCACGTCTATAAAAGGAAGAACCCAGCGTGGGCTCGCTCATCAGACCGAAAACATACCGACCTCGCCGCAGAGGTCCGGCGCGAAATCCCCGATCAATCCCTCCCCGACCCTTGCTCGAGCCAGCCCGCGACGCTGAGCCTGTAGTATTAAATCAGTCCCTAAATAAGGACAATCAGATCCAGCCTGTCCCTTTGCTGCCCCCAGCGACGCCCTAAGCCGAGGTTCGTACCCCACAGGGGGTGCCCTTAGAGCGCTGTCGCTTAGTTTTTAGTTATTTTCGCCCTGGCTGGAGGCCTTAGATTCAAGGCATCCACAGGATTAGCCCGGTTAAGCAGAAGCCAGTCTTCTCAGACTGAACTGCGAGATGCCATATCCAAAAAAAAAAAAAAAAAAAAAAAAAAAGGGCTCGCTCATTTTCTCTGCTGTCGTAGAACTATCTACATTGCTCCTCTGCCCATTTTGTGTTTAATTTATATTTCTTTTGTTAATGTGATTATTTTAGTTTGCTATTAAAATTATTTTTTTAATGTTTTAAAAGTTTTATTTATAAGATTATATTATATATTATTATAGACGTCTAATTAAAACTAGAACATTAGGATTAATATTTTGTATAACCCCCATTATTTTCAATGCAGTCAAGTAGACGTATGCGCATGGACCCCACAATGTTTCAACATATTTCGGTTCTTCTTAAATTTTCCCACACCTTTATGTAATGGGTTGTTAATTGTGTTATACACCTCTCATCTCGTGTATCCCACCTTTGCACTATCAAACCCCATAGATTTTCTATGGGGGCACTCATTCATCCATAATTCGACCTGAGTCTGTATTAGGGATTACAATTCCATCGGACCAGCGAGTGTTATCCTTGCGCCATAAATGAAGTCTACCCTTTTGACTTGATGTAAAAGTCTTTTCATCAGAAAAAATGGTAGTGATCCCGTCAAAGTCTAAATATTCCCGTGCGAAACGTAATCGTTCTTCTTTATGTCTTTCTGTCAAGAAGGGCATTTTAGCTGATCTTCTGTGATGCAAGCCTTCAGCGTGGAGGGCATGGCGAACAGTTTGCGGTGACTCCGAGTGTGTCGTAGGTGTGAAACCATTGGTTTCATACTCGCCCACGATATGTTGTCGCTGCGCTTCGCTAATAAACGACGACCTTCCACTTCGGTGTCTACTTGCAAAGCTCCCCTCTTCCTCATACCTTTTGATCCAGAGACTTACTGCATTTCTCTAAAACAAAAAAAAAATATATGTAAGGCAGCTGTAATACAGATGCTATAAATCAACACTTCACAATTCACTCTGCAATTGTAAATTCAATAATAAACACTAATTATTTATCTTGCATGATAGATTGAAAAAAACAACGAATTATGTAAACCACAGGTCACCAAATAAATGGACAATTTATAATACCCATTCGCTTTTAATTTTTAATGTTTAAGTTACAATTCATAAATAATTATAATACTCACATTCAGTTCTATTAAGGCCACTTTTATGCAGCGCGATAATAGTCGCCCTCGCCATAATATTAATATTTTCCCGCATTTTAAGAATCACACCAACAACAATACTGCTATCTATTAAACCACACGTCACTGACCATCAACTACCACATTATATAGTGTATTATGTATGTCTACAACCAAACGACAAAGTTCATTCCGAAATTCCGATCAAGTTAAAATATTCATAAAACTCATGTCTACCTCACAGAAATCTAACTAAATTCTTGACTTATTTTTCTATCTACCTCCTTAACTTTACGAAATGTGTGAACAAAGCAAACAAGTTAAAGAATATAATATTTCTGTAGAGTAAAAACTTACAAAAAGTCTAAAAGTAACTGTGCGGGATTTGAACTCACGGCTTACTGATTCACTCTTAATTCTGGACGGGCCCAACCGCTAGGCCATCATGTCTTAGATATTACCATTGAAATTATGAACTACAACTAGTTGCTGACAATATCTATTTTGTTGAAAGTAGAAGGTCGTAAGTCAAACTAAACGTCAAGCTATTGCTTTGTGAGATTGCCTATCGACTTTTGGTCGGCACTGTAAATGTAATTTCTCAATTTTCTTAAACTTTGATTTTTGAAGTAAATACGCCCAAAATAGCGGAACTCAAGAAAATCGGCTTTCCTTGGTATAAGTAGTTGGTAATACACGGATATCTATGGTGGAAACGGTAAACGGGGCAGTAAGGGGAGCTGCAGCTACACAAAAATGGTCTTAGGTAACAATCCGTAATTTTTTCATAAAATTTTTATCCACAGATTTAATTAAAAAATAAAGTACAGTTAGCAAGAAAATTGCCATTTTACATAAAACAATTTTTTTGATGTCAATCGATCTTCTTTCCGACACTAATCAAGAAGTTCTTCCAAACCAACCCAAGTTGGAGTACTCAAAAAGTCAGAAAACGCAAAAAAATAACTTTCAGCGGGGCAGTGTAGGGGAAATAGCCAAAAAATTCCTATTTTACACAAAGCATTATTTTGATGCCAATCATTATTTTTATTTTACATAAGACATAAAGCCGGAAAAGTTTCGAATACATTACAACGAGTACAAATCCTACTATCTACAAATAAAAAATGCTTTGTCGTTTTGAATTTGATATCAATACTCCTTCGAGATTTTGATAATGTAAACTTCAAGTTATTTTGATACATGTTTCAAAACCCAATCCGATTTTATTCCAAAAAGGTTGAACTCACATAAAAATTTGGTGCAAAATTGCAAATACTCTTTAAAATTGGAATGTCTCGAAAGTCAGCGTAAAATATTAATACCGCATTTGAAGGTTTCTAAGATTTGAAGAGGTTGTGCACTTTAAGACACGGCGTCATAGCATAGCGTAGGGACGTAGAGTTTGAAATTTTAAATGGTAAGCAGTTGTAAGAGGTCCGCAACGGTTTACAGCAGCTATATCGTGTAAACCCTCTTTTTTACGTCTCTGGATGATTTTTAAATAAAATGCTGAAACAGGTTTTTCTTTATTTTTAATAATTAGTATTTACTCGGAGTTTCATGAATCTAGAACCATATATTTTTTTTATATAAACTTTATCCCCCTTTTCACCCCCTTTTTCCAAAAAATTCCGTAATTTCTATAGCCTAAATGTTATTCTGAGTTTATTTAAATAGATTAGTGAAGTTTTCATCAAAATCCGTCCAGCAGTTTTTACGTGATGCGCGGTCAAACAAACAAACAAACGCGAATTTTAAAAATGGTTTTAATAAGTTTTGTTACTTATTTTAAGTCGGGTGACTTAAAATAAGTACCTAACTAAACATATCGGTTTATTTGATCGGTTTTTTTTTAAATCTTCAATGTACAGATTTTATGGTCTCAACGATTTTATTATATAATAAAGGAGATAATTATTATTAATAATAATAATATTTTAATAATTATTTAATCATTTTTATTGGTCCTAAAAACACAAAGTTTTAAACGCAACAATATATTTTTGAGTTTATCTCTAGTCAAACACAGATAAAAGTCAAATGACAAAACAGGAAAGGCATCAAATGCACTCTACTTATTTAAAATCTTAAGATTCTTCTTCGGCCACGGCCAACGACAGCAAAACTTTTTCTTTAAAATTAAAAGACATCTTTCTTCAATGAGAGTCGGACAAAAATGGCACGCGGGAAGTCGCGTCAGTTTGCTCTCAAACTGACGCGACTTCCCGCGTGCCATTTTCCGATTTTTTTTTGCGATTCGCTCGCTCGCTTAGCAGAGCGAGCGAATCGCACGAGGCCGCGTCCCGCGTACCGCACGGGATTCGCTCCAGTTTGACTGCAGCTTCAGGCCGAATATGGCCTTGCTCTTCTTTACTCCAACCAGGTGCACGGACTCTACAGGCACATGAGTAAGTAAATGGAACAGCTTCATACAACCGCGCGAATCGGTTGCACCAAATGCGAGACCACTGGCTGCTTTACCGGTTTACGCTGTCACAGCCAGTTGAAAATCTCAGGGTTGTCAGGGCAACACACGTTGTTTGTTTTGTGACAAGTTATATTTTAAACTTGGTATTTATTCATAATGGTTGTTTATTAAATTGTGTGTATGAATAATACTAGAAGAAAATAAAAATATAACATACTTTAAATATCTCAGGAGTACAATAGGTAAGTAAATATTTGATTAATTTGTCTTCAGCTATTGTGACAACCCTTCCAAAATAGTAACCTATTTTGGCAGGGTTAGGGCAATTTTGCACGTTGTTAAGAAACTTAAATACTCTGTTTCGTTTACTTACTCATGTGCTACGGGAAACTGATGTAGTGATTACGCAATAATACAATAATACACGAATAATCACAACAATTATTAATTGAGTTGAAAAAAATTGCATAGGGAGTTAACTCATCGTAACACGCGTTTACGCTGAGCTTGCAGCCACCGCCAGCATGCGTCGTATTGCAACTATGCATTTTACGTAAATTCAATAGAATTATTTTTCTTTGCATTGTATTCAGTCTTGCATCAGCCACCGGCTTAATATCCTGTATTTTTATAATTAAATTAATATTGTAATAAATAAATATTTTTTTAACTTAAATACCGACCGCCGAAACATAACTGGCGCAGCCGGTAGGATTTACGACGCTCTAAGATCGAATCCAACTCTTCATCTTAAGAGCGACGGTTCTCAAATCGTTCTATCGTAACCTACAAAGAACCTATCGCGCGGTCGGACACCTCTACGGTCATCGGGATAAAGCTCCGGAGAATTGGAGAAAGCTGCGTTGGCGGAGACTCGACTCGACAGGAGATGCAGTGGCTACTTTGGTGAGTGCTCTTATGTTACCAAGTGTCCTTGCTCGATTTCCTGCCTTATTCTAATTTGTGTATTTTATGTTAATCTAAGTGTGTCTGTCTATAAGCTAAAATCGCAGTAGGCAACCACAATATTATAATAAGTAGCGCTAAATATCCCACGAGTAAATTCCAAAGTGTTTAACTTGACACCGCTATTGTTTTACGTTAAGTGCCACTAGACAGTCAAGCTACAGAAAAACAATGTCGCTCAGGGATTATGATGCTAACTACAAACCGTACAAACTAATTGCAGATTTAATGCCAAGATATGATGGCAATCCTAAACTACTTAATTATTATATTAGGGAAGTAGAAAGCTTATTACAGTTAACTACTGAGGCAGATCGTTCGCACCCGGCATTCATTTGTTTAATTAAAAGTAGGCTCAGTGGTCCAGCCGTAGACGCAATAGCGTACGAAGGCTACTTAGACTCATGGCTATCAATTAAAAACGCGTTAATTAGACGCCTTGGCGAACCACGGAACGAAATACAAGTAATGCAGGAGCTAACGCGAGTGCGTAAGTCTAAGACAGAAGACGCTGAAAGCTTCGGCAAACGCCTCCGTGAGCTGTTGGATACTCTGTACTCCGTAGGGGAGCACGGTAATAAATCGTATTACGAAAAGATGGTTATTGAACAGTATATAAACCAGTTAGACTTCCACGTCTCGTTGGGCGTTCGAATCGCTAAACCAGACACCTTTGAAGCAGCTATCATAGCGGCTAGACAAGAAGAGGCTAGGCTTTCTTATAATAGAACTAATTACCTTAATACTAATCCTTCAACGTCACAAGCAAAGCCAAAGGAGTTTTCTAAACAACCAGGAAATAATAATCCTATCCGTAATACAGTAAACCCATTTGTACCTGGCTTTATTGTTCCCCCACAAAACTTTGTACCTCAACCAAATATGACCCCCGAACAGCGTCAACAATGGGTACAATCCGCATTGCCCTGGAAGGCTAAACCAGCATCAGGTAACTATAGACAAAATGGTTCAAATAACTTTAGGAATCAACCTAACATTCCGAAACCACCGGTTCCCACACCAGTATCATCGGACGTCACAATGCGTACGGCAGGTAAGCCAGAAAAACCACAATTTGCTCAGCAGTTGTACTACATACCGATTCAGATGGCCGAACAAGATCAACCAGGACCCAGCGATATGGGACTTTATAACAACGTCACAGACGGTAACGGCATGTCGGTCGAGCCGAATGCAAACATGGACGAACAAGAGGTAGGTAGTAACCAGGATTTTTCCTTGGACATCAACCGAGACAGCCAGACCTAGTTTCTATTAATTTCCATGCCAAGAAATATTTACCGTACATAATACTACCAGAGTTCGACGGTAAGTTTCTATTAGATACAGGTGCCAGTCATTCAACTATAGCAACCGACGTAATCGCAGGTACTATATTTGAGTTCTGCGTAGAAACAGAACCTTTTCAAATTAATACGGCACATAGTACATCAGTTCACGATAAAGTAGTTTACCTACCCTTACCTCCCGCGTTTAATAGTGATATAACACATAAGTTTCTTATATTTGACTTCGACCCCAAATATAAAGGTATTATCGGAATTGACCTTCTGCAAAAACTAAAGAGTACAATTGAATTAAATAATAATGTTTTACGGACTTCCACAGCGGAAATACCAATACATTTTAGTACGCCACCTCAAAAGATAAGTATCGAACCTAGATGTGAAAAGTTAGTCAAAGTTAAAACCAACTATTTAGATGGACAATATCTTCACGACGATTTAATCTGGTCGGATGGTTTAATGTCACCAGCAGCAATAGTTAAAGTTACAAACGGTTCTTTTAAAACGTCGGTAATCAATCAAAGTGATCAAAAGAAATGTATTCCGTTTAACCCGTCAATTGAATTGGAAACATTTTCCAAGGTCATCGAAAATGAAAACCACGATATTAATACCATACAGGTTAAAACTAACATTGACCAAATATTAAATGAAAACCTTCAAAAATCCGTACAGAACATTTGAACGACGAAGAAAGACGCGAAATAACCCGGTTATGTTATCAGTATAGGGACTTGTTCTATGCAGAAGACATACCACTCACTTTTACACACGCAGTAAAACACGAGCTCAGATTAAGGGATAATACACCAGTTTTCGTACGTAGTTACAGACAAGCTCCTCAACAACGAGAAGAAATCCGTAAACAAGTAGATAAGCTCCTTCAGCAAGGTATCGTGCGAGAGAGCATATCTCCTTGGTCATGCCCCGTACATATTGTACCGAAAAAGCCCGATTCCGCAGGCAACGTCAAATGGAGACTTGTAATCGATTATAGACGGCTTAACGATCGTATCATCGAAGACAAATACCCCTTACCAAACATACATGACATACTAGATAGATTAGGTCGAGCGCAATACTTCACAACCCTAGACCTTGCTAGCGGTTATCACCAAGTGGAAATGCACCCTAACGATATTGAAAAAACCGCATTTACCACAGAACGAGGTCATTATGAGTTTCTTCGAATGCCCTTTGGACTTAAAAATGCACCAAGTACATTTCAAAGACTAATGGATCATATATTAAGAGGCATAGAAAATGTTTACACCTACTTGGATGACGTAATAATAATATCTACGTCATTGCAGCAACACATAGAAACATTAAAGCAAGTATTTGACCGATTTAAAATACATAACCTTAAGATCCAACTAGATAAATCACAGTTCCTACAAAAACAGGTTAACTTCTTAGGACACGAACTAACAGATGAAGGCTTAAAACCAAACAAAGACAAGATAAAAGCCGTTCTTAATTTTTCCCTACCTAAGACTCAGAAAGAAATAAAAGCCTTCCTAGGTTTAGTTGGATATTACAGAAAATTCATAAAAGATTTCGCCAGACTTACGAAACCAATGACACTTTGTCTTAAGAAAAATAGTAGAGTCATACACTCCCCTGATTTCCTAGAAGCTTTTAATAAGTGCAAACACATTTTAACTAACGCTCCAATACTACAGAACCCGAATTTTGATGAACCGTTCATCCTCACCACCGATGCTTCAGATGTGGCATTAGGTGCGGTACTATCCCAAGGAATAGTAGCATCCGACAAACCAGTAGCATTTGCATCCCGGACACTATCAGATACCGAATCTCGTTACTCTACTATAGAAAAGGAGCTACTCGCCATAGTATGGGCAATTAAATATTTCAGACCCTATCTTTACGGTAGAAAGTTTATCATCTACACAGACCACAGGCCACTCACCTGGCTAATGTCATTAAAAGACCCTAACTCTAAATTGACTAGATGGCGTTTAAAACTCTCGGAATATGACTATAAGGTTGTATACAAGAAGGGTCGTCAAAATACTAACGCAGACGCTCTATCACGTGTTAAAATCTTCCACGGCAGTGTCGACTCTCTAGCGGTGAATTTAGATGACAACGAAGATGATGAGATAATTAATAGAATATTTGAAAATGCACGTAGGGAAGCGGAAAATCAAACAGAGACAGTAGCACCCGATAGAAATATAGAGTCACAAAACCCAAGCATTCCCGAATCTCATATCGGTACAGATAGTATGAGTATAGTGTCAACAGAATCTGAATTAGTGTCTACAAGACATACACAGCCTGACAACGAAACTAGAGGCATACCTATAATTACAGACGCTATTGATAGGCAGATGAAACAGTTCCACATTAGGTCAACGCCCGGATCAACGTATAGAGTAGATAACCGATCCACTAACTCAAAAGTAGTTATAAAAGATGTTTTCATCCCAGTAAATAATACGGAGTCTGAAATAATTCGATTTCTTAAAGAACACACCATCGCTGACCGTGTATTCCATTGTTACTTTCATAATGAAGAACTATACCAAGCCTTTTCTAGAGTTTACACAACAATATTTAACGACAGAGGTCCTAAGCTACTTAAATGCACAACACGCGTAACTCTAGTAGAAAACAAACCTGAACAACAAGAGTTGATTAAGAAATTTCACGAAGGTAAGACTGTTCACCGTAGTATTCAGGAGACGTACAAGCAGTTGCACAGAAACTACCATTGGCCAAACATGCTCCTTACCATTCAAAGCCTCGTCAACCAATGTGACACTTGCTTAAAATCTAAATATGAACGCAATCCTCTAAAACCACCTTTAGCTCTAACCGATACCCCTCGCAAACCGATGGAACACATTTTTATGGACCTTTATTCAACCGGAGGTGCAACGTTCCTTACAGTTATTGATAACTTTTCTAAATACGCCCAAGCGGTCCAACTAACAGCATGCAGCAGTGTCCATATAGCTGAATCATTACTAAACGTTTTCTCAGTGTTAGGTTTACCGGATAAGATAACTACAGATTCAGATACCAAATTTGACAACGATGTTATTAAAGAAATATGCGCACTACATAACATTCAAATACATTTTACAACGCCCTATAATCCCAATTCTAACTCCCCTATTGAACGTTTGCACTCTACTTTAGCTGAAATGATTAGGATACAAAGAATGACCAACAAAGATGATCCTCTACAGCTAATCATGAAGTACTCTATAATAGCATACAACACCGCTATCCATTCGGCAACAGATTATACACCTCATGAGTTATTATTCGGACACACAGCATCTAGAAACCCATTAGAGTTATATTACCCAAAAGAATTTTACCAGGACTATGTTATTAAGCATCGCGCCAATGCAGAGGCCGTTCAAGAGTGCATCGCTGCACACATGTCCAAAAACAAGGAACAGGTGATTGCTAAACGTAACCAAGAAGCAGAAGAAATGAAATTCAAGGTAGGTGAAACCGTCTATAAACAGGTAGCAAAGTCAGCACGCAGTGACAAAACGAAGCCAGTCTTCAAAGGACCATACAAGATTATACACCTTCACCCAAATAACGTGGCCGAAATTATAGGTAACCATCCAAATTCTAAGTCCATTAGGGTTCACTTCAAGCTACTACGGAGGCCTCATCTTGTTGCAGGACCTTCATCGCAGGAGCCGTCGTGCTCAACACAACAGCAACCGTAACCATTACCCAGGTAGATAATGACAATGGAATCCTACTCCTAAAGCAAGGTCAACTCCTTAAACAAGACAACTACTTTAGCCTTGCTTGCGTTTACAACATTACTAATCTGCACTTTACATCCATCCAATTAATGTCTCTATATACAAGTACGAAAAATGCTGAGAATACAGCATCCGGAGAGTTACATACAACATATAGAAACCAAATAGAATATAGCCTTAATATTATAGGTAAGAAGATTAAGTTTTTAACGCCGCAAGTCAGAAAGCGACGCGGTCTTATAGATGGATTAGGTACTGTAGTTAAGTCTATTACTGGTAACCTCGACCACGAAGATGCAACTAAGTTCGAAGAAGAAATCTTTAATATTAAAAACAGAGTTAAAAACGTTCAGGATTCACAAAGAAAATCCTTAGTATTAGCACATAATACAATAGACGAATTTAGTAAACAATTAACAAAATTAAACAATAACCAGAAGCATTTGGCTAGCTTATTACAAAACATTACAAATAATTCCAACAACTTATCTAACCATTTACATTTCTTAGATATTTACGTACAGATAGATTTTAGTTTACAGATAATTTTAGATAGGTTAATGTTATTAGAAGATGCTATGACTTTTGCTCAGATGGGCACCATGCATCCTAGTATTATAAGCCCTCAGAATCTATTAGAGGAGCTTAGAAACTTAGAAAATATTTTTTTGTTTAAACCAGTGGCTAGTATTAGTATGAGTAACATATACAGGATAGAAAAGTCAATTAAGGTTAAAGCTTACAGCACAGAACACTCGGTTAATTTTATTCTCGAAATCCCATCAATTTCCCCAAAAACATATGACCTTATCCACCTTTATTCTGTCCCTAATAAAAATAACCTGACTATCATCCCTAAATCCAAATACCTACACTTGGTAACGATGAGTACGCTTACCTGGAAGAAGACTGCCAGCCACTGACTGACAACACCCAGCTCTGCAAGCTTCTCGACACCAGAAGAATTGAAGACTCAGATGACTGCATACTATCACTCATTCAGCATCGCCCCGCTAACTGCACTCACGCTAAGATGAACTTAAGAAGAGGAAAAGTCCAGAAGATCAGAGACAACACCTGGCTATTAGTCCTTAGAGAAGACGAAGTCACCAAAACACAATGTAACACCAAGACAGACTACAAGAAGCTATCTGGAATTCACCTCGCTACACTATCAGAAGACTGCCAGATGAACATCATGAACAAAACACTGCGATCACACACTGATACGGTCGTCATCAACGAGGTCATACCGTTACCGGAGCAGCAGCAAGTTCCAGAACAAACAATACAATACGAGCTTCAATTAGAAGACATCTCATTAGACAGCATCCATGAACTGATCAATAGAGCAGGCAACATATCCATACCAGAAGAAGATAATTGGACAATCATATCAGCCACACCCAGCTGGAGCACAATCATCCTATATATCCTACTGGTCGCTGCAGCATCTTGGAAGCTGTATCAATGGAGAACTAAGAACATCCCGGAGGACACCAAGGGCAGCGCGGACGCCGCCAGAAGCAAGAGTTGCTTCTATCTTATGGAGGGAGGAGTTAACTCATCGTAACACGCGTTTACGCTGAGCTTGCAGCCACCGCCAGCATGCGTCGTATTGCAACTATGCATTTTACGTAAATTCAATAGAATTATTTTTCTTTGCATTGTATTCAGTCTTGCATCAGCCACCGGCTTAATATCCTGTATTTTTATAATTAAATTAATATTGTAATAAATAAATATTTTTTTAACTTAAATACCGACCGCCGAAACATAACTAGGGTCATGACTCTTTTTGTATTCAACACCAAATTAAATATGCGTGATTTCCCGCCACTAACTGTCAATGGCTGGCTTGGGCTGACAACTTTGGTTCTAAATTGTCATTTGATGGTGTTGACTTGGCTTGGCGGGTTTACAATGTACATGGTGTATTGTATATAATACTAGCTTCTGCCAGCGACTACGCCCGCGTGAAATTTGATTATTGTCCCATGGGATCTTACTACCGGGATAAAAAGTATCCTATGTGATAATCACAGGTTATAAACTATCTGTGTGCAAAATTTCATCGAAATCAGATCAGTAGTTTTTGCGTGAAAGAGTAACAAACAAACTTACATTCACATTTATAATATTAGTAGGGATTATTATCAAGAGTAGGCACTTTAAAGACTTTGCAGGAAACAATAATCAACGTTTTCACTTCTCATGCTCTAAAAGTACCCCATTATAGCCCTACGAAGCGGGATTAAAGTGACCGTTTATTCCCTAGGGAGTAAAAAGTAATTTAAAAATGGAACGATATTTTACTCTGAAACATGGTCACAAAAGAGTAACTTGTCCAAGGTTT
Source organism: Xestia c-nigrum (assembly GCA_916618015.1). Taxonomy (NCBI): domain Eukaryota; kingdom Metazoa; phylum Arthropoda; class Insecta; order Lepidoptera; family Noctuidae; genus Xestia; species Xestia c-nigrum. Next base: position 17,633,376 of record OU745245.1, read on the forward strand.
TATTTAAATTTCGAATTGGCTTGCAAATAGAAAGCGGTATATTGAAAAAAAAACAAATGAACTCTTCAACGCGGGAAAATTTATGGTTTGATTTTGAAAAAGTACGTGGAATACCTCTGTTGCTAGCCGCTGCAGTAATGTAGGTACTATAATTATCTGTGAAGTGTGGATCATTTTCATTGCGAGAATGCTTTACCTATAAATTCCTTGGTGAGAATGTTGAGAGTTTGTGTCGTGTTTTATATTGTTAATCTGTGACTGACCTGATAGAAGAAAATCTGACTGCTCAGTTCAGAATTTTAGTCGAGTGTACATTTGTTCGGTTTTAAAAAATTACTAATTTTCTCGCACTCGAAGTGAAAAGTACAGTTTGCACCTCGAGACTAAACGCCAATTTAATATACCCTCGCTTTCATTGCCTCCCTCGCAAGCTCGGGAGTCAAACCACCTCGGGTATATAATGGCATCGTTTAGTCCCTCGTTATAAAATATACTATTCAAGTATTCTTTCTAGCGGGCGCTTTATATTTCACTAAGTAGTTTTCCACTTTTGGAAATTTTTATGGGCCAAGAAACGGAAAATGTATATTCTGATAACAGTTTGGGTATCTACAGGGTTATTTTTTGTTTATACTAAACCCGAAAAGGGGTCATTGTACTCATCATTTTGAACAAATTTTTCTATGGGACGAACCGTGAAATCGCGAAAAAAAAAACAGCTGTTCCCTACATTTATGTTCGCATAACTCGTCAAAATGTAGGGAACAGCTGATTTTTTTTCGCGATTTCAAGGTTCGTCCCATAGAAAAAGTTGTTCAAAATGATGAGTACAATGACCCCTTTTCGGGTTTAGTATAACAAAAAATAAGGTTGTATATGTCACCGTAAAATTGTCAAACACATTAGATTGTAATATAGTAAGCTCTCGAAATATGGTCAAACAAACATACTGCTTACAATAAATTGCATTATTTTTCGGTAGATTGTAATCTATCAAAGTGAAACTGTAATGTTGTGAAATGTATGTGTCACCGTAAAATTGTCAAACACGTTATATTAGAATATAACGTGTTTCTCTCTACAGATATTGTAAACTCTCGAATTATTGTCAACTGAACATACGGAAGTATCTCTGCCCCCATAATCGAGTCATGGGGCACCCCCCCGTTAGGTTAGTTAGGTTCCTTTAAACCCTGCACTCGGAAATAGGGGCTCCGCGAAGCGGGGTTTTGTCGACTACGCTTTTTAGGGGAATATAAAGCGTTTTAAGGTTAGGTTATAATAATCGTATTTCTCAGGAATGGTACAATATCTTTTCATGAGAGTAGTACCACTAGGCAAGGGGGACTCCTCCTTCCTTCCACACCGCGTAAGTTGACTACCATCGCATGCATATCACGAAAAATAATGCGTTTTGTTGTAAGCAGTATGTTCATTTGACAATATTTCGAGATTTTACAATATCGCTAGAGATATTACAATATAACGTATTTGACAATTTTACGGTGACATATGCAATGGAAGTCAACTCACGCGGTGTAGAGGAGAGGGAGGGATGGAGGGGTCCCTCATGCCCAATGGTACATAAATAAAAATCTAGTACTATTATTGATCGAAGACTAAATCCTACGATTTTTTTTTCAAGACACGAATATCTCGAAAAAAAAATCGAAGGATTTTATTAATTTTTTTTTCGTAGGAAATTAGGACTGAAGGACCCCCCCATTCTTTCAGTCCTTATTTAAAGCGCTGCACCCTGGTATCATGACGCATTGATGCTGGGAACGAACGAACTGGCTCCAAGAAATAGCACAAAAACAAGTAAGTAGGTAAAAACAAAAAAAAAACTTATTTAGAAAATATAAGACTAAATAATCATTTATTGTTTGTTTTAATAAATCTAAATTTACAAAATAAAATTTTTGTAAGGAAAAATAACTAGCAAGCACAAACAAGTGAATTATTCAAAGGAGACGGGTATTATAATACAAATTGTTTGTGGGTTTTCTACTACAGTATCCACTACATCGTCCAGTGGTAGACGAAGATCCAGTGGGCACTGTTCTGAAAGGCAGACGCATGGGCGGGGAGGCAGCGGCAGTCAAATTATCGGCACTAGCACACGGCTCTGCAGGCCGCAGTCGGCGCTCTCGATTTGAGCGCAGTCGCTCATAGCGTTGTGCGTAAGCGACACTACGCTGTAAGCCCGCCAGGCTATCAGTGCGAGCTGGAAACCGCTCTAAACTGTTCGAAACTTCGCCCACTTCAGCAGTGTCAGTATCCACTATTTCTTGATGGTCTAGTATCATGCCTATGTTTAGCTTCAGGTTAGTTGAGCCATCTCTAAAAATGAGATAGACTGTGGCTTGGTCTAAAACTTTCAGAGAAAAATGTTCGTTGATCTTCAAAGCTTTCATTTTGATCTGAAATGGTTTAAATTTTTGGGATAATTTCTTGCTCTTCTCTTTAATGAAGTTATCAAATTCTATGGCTAACATTTCTTCATTATCTGATCGTATAACTTTCTTTTCAGCTGATGATCCAAGTTTTAAAATATTAGGATCCTTGTGTGCCATTTGGGTATCTATCATGACCTGCTGTAGTACAGGCGGATCGTTCAAAGTATGCCATTTCCAATGTGAAACGGGACCTATTCCGCGATCAAGCACCACTCCTTCAGTCTGATTGTATTTAAGGCTGGGAAAAAAAAATTGTCTGTAAAGTCTGTTTACGGTTGTTACGATAACAAAACATTAATGAAAAGGAGAAAAGGAGTGAAAAGGAGTTAATTAAAATTACATTTTTTATTTTCGGTTTATTTTACTTCGAAAATTTTCTTTCCATACAGAACCTCATCCCCTTTTTTAACCTTTTGGAAAAGATCATCAAATAAGCTGAGACACATATAAATTAATTTTCAATCGTCAGCCTAAACAGTAAATTTTAAGTTCATAACTTCTAAAACTGACGTGACTTTCATACAAACTTTCATGCCCTATTTAACTCCCTTATTAGATGCGGCCATCTTGGATTGAAATTTATCCTAGTGTATAGTATTCTACTAGTCAAGGCCTTTCATTTCCGCCATATCCCAGTAGTGCCATTCTCTAGTTCCATTATGGGACTACTGGGATTTTTTTTCTCCCAGTAGTTCCATGGAACTAGAATACTTTTTACCTAATCCCATTAGTTCCGTTACGTACAGTTGAATGGTAACAAACGGTTAATAGTCTCGCTGACTACCAGGAGGCCAGAATCATAAAAGAGGTATTATATTTTGTAAATAGGAATCCTCACACTTAATCTATTACTTCTTCATGATTCTGGTCTCCTGGTAGTTTGTGAGACTTTACTATCCTTGTATCTCATATCCTAAATTGGCTTTCTTTTCTTTTATTTTAGTTAGTGTTACCTGTCGAGATATTTTATACCAATCGGTATCGGTGTTAGACAACATGGTGTAAGTGAACGGTAACATGGTGTCCTGACTGTACCTATTAACCCAATGTAACGGTATTTTTAAAGGGTAAAAAAACAATATTTTGCAAATACAATAAGCTCTCAGAACTCCTTACTTTATCCTCTAGAGTAGACGATAAAAACGGCTTTTGCACTCAGATATCGAAGAGCAAAAATACGCTATCCGAGATGGGGGGATGAAAAAACGATTTTTGGCATTTCGGGATGACATTTTTTACTACTTTTTTATATTTTAGGCACTACATAAATAAAATTGCACTACAACACTTAAAAGCTCAATAAAAAGTTACACCTTTTCTACAACAGGCGGATCGCTAGTTTATAATAAGCTGTTTATAATAATTACCGTATCTTGCCAGCATGATCGAATACAATACCATTGCCTAGATAGTCAAAAGTGGCAAGTATCGTAATAGGCTGAGAGCGGCCGCGCTCGTCGTGTTCCCCGCTGCTGTATATCACGAACCGCTGCTGAGCATTTGTCTCTGCAATTCATAATTGTCATAATAAGATTAGAATTAAACTTTCACACAGTTTCGCAAACCGATAAAACGTTCAGAAATGCTTAGCTAGTCAACTGCATAGATGTTACAACTAATATTGCAGTTGCAGAGTTCGAGATATTGTTTGTACTTAAACATCTAGCTAGATGCTAAATAGCCGCTAATACCCATAAATCTCAGGAAGATAACCACCTTCAGCATCATAATAATCTAGTGCCAGTCGACCACTTCTGTAATACCAGCGACCTCGTCCGTTATCGTCGAACTCGGCTAGCCTTTCGCCGGTGTCGTAAGTCATCAGTCGTTTGCTCTTGTTATGTTCGAACCAGTCAAACTCGGGGTGTGCCGGACGCATACGATAAACATTCATCTGAAATCAAAGAATTGGGTAATCTATACACATAAGCTTTCAACAATAAGACCTAGGTAACCTTGTTTAGAACAACATCCACTCAGCCGATAATTCGTACTCAGCCAATAATTATTTTGGTAAACGTAAAACATAATATTTTCTTACCTACCGAGCATGCTGATGGATACCATTTAAAGCGGGTCAGAGGGACGAACGAGGGGGTGACTGAAAACTTGCGAAAATGTTAGACATAGTTGATAGCCATGGTAAATGGTATGGACATTATGATGCAGACGGGAGTAAAGTTGTAGAGTATGAATGTGGACTGTCGATGGCTAGCAGGAGAAGACCAAAGAAATGGTGGACGCACTGTGTAAAAGGGGATATGGCTAAAAAGAGAGGTAACTACTGAGATTACCTCTGCACTTTTTTGACTTACCACCTTTTAGCTAAGGATAGTCACCGGTTGTTAAATACGAATGGCAATACAAGTTCCTGAAAAGTACCTTTTTAGTAAGCCCATAACCATTTTGAAATTTTCATTTACCTTCCGCACTACTTTTTCAGTTGGTAGCATAGTCCAACCTTTTTCAATAAAGGTGCGATCAGATAAAGCGTACTTTAAAATCCCTTTACAAGATTCGAACTCATCCTGAAATTTAAAAACGTAAGTATTAATCAAGGAAATGCTAGGTTATGCTCGCAACTGCCTCTCGCATGGAAGTAATATCGTATGCACTTTTTAAGTTACATTTTTGCAACGTCTTGTCATGAGTGGAGAGATTTTCGTTAATTCAAAGCTCGAGTTTCCTATTCTAAGTCGAAGACTTCATGTGTGCAGGGATGCTGCTCTTGCTATACTTAGTGTTTGTGTTTATAAGCGTGACGTAGGAGCGCGATCGATACTTTCTTAAAAAAAAACACAATATTCTTTTAGAACTACATAATTTTACTTTTTTAGCCACTCGGGATAGGGCCACCTATGTGTACAAATTATGTTTAGCTGCAGCTTGTGTAGCGCGATGACTCAAAGGCTTTACGAAAGTTCATCCTGGGCTTATACGATTTACAGCGAACATGAAAGTTTGTTAACAATCCACAAATCCCTTCGGGCAAGTTTGTACCCAATAAAAATATAATTTGAAAAGTCTTGTGATATTTTTTTCTTACACAGTTCTCTAACGAGCTAAAACATTAATAATATCCCCCATAGGCATACATAAAAAGGTTTTTTTGTTTTTCAACCAATTCAGTACAGCACTTCAGCAGAAAAAAACCGGCCAAGAGCGAGTCCGACTCGCGCACCGAGAGTTCCGTACAAACTTTATAAAGGACAAACTTAACTTTGCTGTTCGATCCCCAGAAACGGCAATTGCACTAACCGCAAAAATAATAAGTTTGTAATAATGTTATTAAGCTACGTAGGTACTTTACATGTGCTGTAAGATGTTGTTTCTCGCCAAATTTCGTGATTCTAGGTCAACGGAACTACCCTCGAGGTTTTCGATCCAAAACCTATAGGTACTTCTGGTTGTCCTAGAATATTAATCAACATCGGGTTCTTTGCCAGCCGCATCCAGTTGCTCCGTTCCTTTGTCTCTCTAAAACTCTCTACTTACCGTTTCTGCAGCATGTTTCTTTTTAGACATAATGGATGATAAACTAAATACTTATAGGAAACACTTCACAAAGGATAAAATTGCAAATGAAAAATAGTTCCAGGTCATTAATATCAAAATGTAACTATACGACTATACATATAATTATGTCAATATTCGCGACAGTCAGTTTTTTAAACGACTTTCCGATTAATTACTACAAACGGCCAGTACGTACAGAGTAGCACACAGGTTTTGACGAACTTCAAAAAGAAGTTGTCAATCCGATCCATAAACAATGCCACAGTAGTCACGTAGGGTAAGCGGGGGGGTTGTCTATTGTTTGCCCGAAGACTATATGCCATAATCATCATTTTCCCGAATTTCATTTGCCCGAATGTTTCATAAGTAAGTCGGAGTATGCGGAGGCCTATGTAGTCATGTCTAATAAAAACTTTTTTGCACTTTTTAGTGGTTCACATGTCGTGATATTATGTAATAAACTGGTGTAAACAATAGACACACATGAGGTTTCAGCAATCCCAATACATTTGCTATCATTAATTGAAGAGTTCCGTTGCCCATCTCCAAAGTTCTTCATCAGGTCTTAAGCAAATGAAATGGGACCACTCCGAGAAAGTACTCTTCTGAAATTAGACCACACGACGATAGATCGCCGACGGAAATAATGAAACTGCGAAATCAGTCTTCCGGCATTGAAGGTCACAAATAATACAGCTAAAGGTAAAAGCGTCAGCGTAACACGCGAAATTAAAATTTCCCTACGTTTTTTTTAATTTGCTGGCTCAAATTTGGTACCTAGGTTGTTTGAAGTTAAAAATATCGTTCGCGACTGTAAAACGTATGTAGTTACAGAATTATAATCATGAAAATCATCAATGCAACCCTATGTATAAGTCAAGGAACGACTTTGGCTTTAAAAATCTTGCCTCGACTTAGATGAAGGGTTATATTTTGGTTATGGGGCCGCCCCTGTGGAACATCGGTTTTAACTGGGTGCTGCGCGCGGACCTCCCTAGTGGCGTCAGCGTCGTTTGCTACGCTGACGAGACGCTGGTGCTGGCATAGGGTAGGTCGCACGAGGCGGCGGCCGACATTATGACACGCGGGGTTGCGATAGTCGTAGAGAGGATCCGGTAACTGGGTCTTGAGGTAGCATTGCACAAGTCCGAGGCCATGTACTTTCATGGGCCTCGGAATGCGCCACTGCCGGGATCCCCACTGACAGGAGGATACATCGACGTCGAGTCAACGTTGAAGTACCTAGGAGTCGTCCTCGACAGCCGGTGGAACTTCGTGGCGCATTTCCGACGTTTGGCCCCCAAATTGGAACGGACCGAGGCTGCCTCCTGCCCAACAGGCGAGGCGGCTCCTGCCCAACCTGGGGGGGGCCAAAAGCCTCCTGCCTCTTTGTGGGGTCGTGCGGTCCATGGCCCTTTACGGGGCCCCAATGTGGGCGCGCCCCAAAAGGTGGTAGCCGAAAAGCTGGCCCGTGGGAACCGCACGATCTCCCGCGAGGTGGCGAGCCTGCTTGTAGGATTGCCGCCATGGGATCTGGAGGCGATAGTCCTCATGCGCCTGCACGAATGGCGCGCGGAGGCACTACGCCGGGGGAAACTCCGCTGCGGCGGCAAACCGTCGTTCAGCGGACAGACCTCCGGTCACGGATATTTCGGGAGGTTCCTGCATCGAATCGGGTGGGAGGCCCGGGTGTTTCTACTGAGAGGATCGACCGGAGGACACGGTGGAGGTCTACCCCGCGTGGGCGGAGCAACGCCGTGTCTTCGTATCAATATTCAATCATGCTAGCGAAGGAGGTGGCGGAACGTGAGAGGGAGAAAGCCTCTCTTCCCAGCCGCCGCGGGAAACGCATCGGGCGTCGGGGGCCACGTGGTGGGTACCGGCCACCGTAGACGCGGGCCTGTGGACGGTTAGCTATGGGCTAGCTAGCCATCCGTCCGTCTTACGACGACTGGCCGTGTCGACGGCGCGTTCGTGTTCCACGCGCGCCTCAAAGAGATGTCAACATAAGGGGAGGGGCCCGCAGGGCACGCCACGATAGTGGCGGTAAGTCCCCTCTTTGAGGAGTGGCTGGAGAGGCGCCACGGCGTCCTCACCTTCCGCCTGACGCAGGTCCTCACCGGACACGGAAGTTTCGGGAGGTACCTGCACCGAATCGGGCGGGAGGAGGCGCCCGGGTGTCTCCACTGCGAGGATCGACCGGAGGACACGGTGGAGCACACGGTGGAAGTCTGCCCTGCGTGGGCGGAGCACCGCCGTGTCCCCGTAGCGGCGATCGGCGGCGGCGACGTGTTTCTCCCTAGCGATATTGTAAACTCTCGAATTATTGTCAACTAAATATACAGAAGTATCTCTGCCCCCATAATCGGGACTTGGGGCACCCCCCGGTTAGGTTAGTTAGGTTCCTTTAAACCCTGCACTCGGAAATAGGGGCCCCGCGAAGCGGGGCTCCGTCGACTATGCTTTTTAGGGGAATATAAAGTGTTTTAAGGTTAGGTTCTATTAAGCGATATGACAATTTTACGGTGACATATATATAAAGTGGCCAATATAAGTACTATTTGATGACATTTTTAGCAAACTTTTGACGATCAATTAATATGGGATGAATTACATTTAAACGTACTGAGTTACAAAATTAGAAGCTAAATAAATATAAGTTTTGATGTCATTTAATAGTATTTTAGAAGTTTACTGTTAGAATGCATGTTACAAATTTATATGCTAAAAAATAACCATCATGCTGAGTTGTATTTAGAGTGGTTTACATAGAAGATAACTAGTGGCTAAGATAGTATTATTTAGATGCTCGTTAATTGTGGCTGACTTAGTAATTTAGAAGGCAACATACATTTTTGGAGGCAAATAATGATAATAAAAAGAAGCCTGTTTAATTAGCACCCTTAAAAAACCTATAACCTTAATTTTTGACAAAATTGCATAATAAAGTACATTACTAAATTTGGAATGGTTGAATCCATGATGGCCGGGCTGCCACCACAGATCGTGGTTTTTCAATTGTTTGGTTCTCAATCCACGGCTGGCACACTCAGCTGAATTTTCAATGGTTTTGACATAGCTCCAGTTTTCTTTTGGTATTATTTTGGATATGGCTTTCACGCGATTTGAGACAAATGGTTTCCATCTCGCTGGATCTGCTTGAATCCATCCTAACACTGCTGATGAATCTCTCCAGCAATATATTTCCTGGTTATACGACTCCAAGCAAGTCTGTACTATTTGCATCAGCTGTGATAATAGTTGGGCACGCATTAGCTCCAACCTTGGTATTGAGATATCTTTACTAACAGACACTAAACTTGCTTTTGCTGCAACCAGAGTAACCTTTTTGGCGTTATTTTGGTTGCTGACTTTGTAGTAACTACAGCGGCATACGCCTTGTTCGACGCATCACAAAATCCGTGTAGTTGCAAGGTATGGTTATTCTTTATTCCTAACCACCGGTTTACTTCTGTGGTGTTGATGTCTTTTAATTCTCCCCTTAGTGTGCGTCCACACTGAATGCGTGGTGACTGGGGCCTGAGGCGGGCGCAGCGAGCGGTGGCGTGCGGTGGCCACAGTGACGCGCGAGCTCTTGTAGCGGTTCGACGTATTTCAGGGGTTGCAAACAATGGACGATGATTTGATATTTTTACTCGACAGTCCGATCCTGAGATGGGAGGTGTGGAACACTAGAGATACATTTTTACATATGCATTTTTTACACATAGATTTACAACAAACAATATACAGACGCGCATACGCCGAGCGACAAGACCGAATTGGTTTGTTACTCCCGCTACCCGCGCGTTATGTCGCTTGCTAACTAGGCCCGTAGTGCGGCCAGAACGCGCGGACGGGAACGTTTGAAAACTACGCGAGTTGTCTCGCTCAGTCCCGTCGCGCTAGACTTCCGCCTTAGTCACTACACTATGGACGCAAAGGCGCGTTTCATTTGTTTGATAATTCGCGCCCGTCGTCGCAACCGCGATAGGCTCGCAATGTGGACGCACATACTTACGTTTAGCCACTTGATCTTGATATCTTCTGGTAGCGCATCATCCCAGTCAAGACTTGATGCCCAGATACTTTAGAATAGCATTTTCATGGTAATAGCTGTTAATGGTGTGAGACAGCCTAATGGGTCGAATATTTTTAATATGTCGGAGAGAACCAAAACCAACCAAAAGGTCGCCCGAGCTTTTGGTTGCTTTTGGTTCTGGTAATGATAGTACTGGCTCCAGTTTCGAGTCAAAGACGAATTTGTCCTGATGCGGATTCCATCCTAGCCCCAAGCAAAGTCTTCGTTGAGACTGGCTGCTTAAACTCGTAGATTTGCTGGTTCCGAAAATCTTTTTATAAGTCCGCGAGTAATTTTGTTTCATTTGTGTCCCATTTTCGTAAATTAAACCCACCCTTTTTTTTAGGATGGGAAATCATCAATTGACTTCTCCCACTCTGGGCGGAGCGGGAGGGAGTGTCAGACTCTTACTGACTAAAACCCATCGATAACTCGCCCTTTATGTTCCGGGGCCGCGGTATCTCTTTCGAACAGGCCCGCAACCCCGGCAGGCTTCGGCCCTTGCGTGCCCCTCCCCTTATGTTGAAATTAAACCCACCCTTGCGGAGTATTTTTACTAGATCTGATTTAAGTTGTTTTGCTTGTTCTATGGTATTTGCTTCGCCACAGTAGTCGTCTATATAGAAGCACTCTTGTAACGCTTTTGCTGCATCGGGGAAATATTGTTTTTCCTCGACAGCTAGTTGTTTTAATTACATCATAGCCAAAAATGATGCAGGCTTTGTGCCGTAAGTTATGGTTGTTAGTTGGTATGTTTTAATAGGTTGGTATGGTGAGTCTCTCCAAAGTATCTTCTGATACGACTGATCTTCAGAATGCACCATTATCTGTCGACACAGCAGTGTAAACGTACTGATACTCCCTTCCATTTTAAAATCAGCTCCTGCAGTTCTGGTTGTAGGTTGGGATCTTGGTACATAACGTCATTCAAGCTATGGCCTGAAGATGATCTAGCAGACGCGTTGAACACAACACGCAACTTTGTAGTGGTTGACTCAGCACGAGTGACGCAATGGTGTAGACGTCAGTCATTGCGGGCCAAAAAGCGCGAAATAAGTGGTTTCGATCGATTTACAAAAAAACGATTGATTGGATTAAAAAACTAAAACACTATCATGCTAAAATATTGCTTATAAAATTATTTGCCAAAAAATCAGAATAATCGCATGCATATTGGTATGTTGTTTTTTGTTTGAAAGATATTTTTAGAGATAGTTCGTGATTTTTTTATCGAGTCGTATACATTGTATTGTTTTCAAAACACTATCATGCTAGCATATATTCTGAAGAATATCATATATTTTTCTGGTCTTGTTTATAGCAGTGAATCATATACTTTTAGTAATTATAACACTCGCGTTTAGCTCATGTAATCGCCTTAACACACTCTTCAACAATAATGCGTGTTCAAATAAAAAATTATAAGAATCACAAGACAAACCACTTGAAACCTTTGTATGGTCATTTCCAAGTTTTGTACGGAAACCTCTGTGTGCGAGTAAGAATCACACTTGTCCGGTTTATGGATTAAATACTGTTTAACTTGGGAAACAGCGTTAAAAAGAGATTATGAAAAAAAAAAACCACTGTCTCGAAAATAATACAAAAATATCTAAAAAGTGCGTCCTCTGATAAGTATTTATTTACTGTAGACAACTTAAGTACGTTTAACACTCGAAATAAATACCTACGTAACATTGCATCACTTACCTTTTCAGCATTCATTTTAGAAAACAGAATGAGCTTTTGAGCCTGTTCCGTCATTTGCACTATTTCTTTGGGCGGTACAGTGCCGGGGAAAAACACCTTTGGGTATTTAGGATCAGCTTCCGGTTCTTTCGTTTTCTCAAGTTGAACAATTTTTTCGCCTTTTATAATATCAGTAATTATTGCTGCCGGTTTATATATTTGGCTATCTAAGCTTAAAACGTCCAGTTCCAAGTCAGAATTATGACAAAGATCAGGTCGTTCAAGATATTTCGGTTTTGTGAAAACGCTGATTTCTTTATTCTTAATTTTCACTGAAGATTTTAATTTAACTGACCCTAAAATCAGATTATCCTTAGATGTTCCTGTAAGAACTTTTACATCACGTATTTTTAATTCCTGAAATTCTTTTTCTTTCCGTAATTGCTCCATTAGCTTCAGTCTCTCTGCATTCTCTTTAGCTATTTTTTCTCTTTGTATTTCTGCATTCTCTTTAGCTATTTTTTCTCTTTGTGCTATTTCAATACTTCTCTCTTGAGCCGTTTTTATATTTTGTTCTTTTTCCGCATCTTTACCTTCCTTCACTATAATACCGTTTTCTAACTTATTAATTTTATCGTTTTGTTCTGTTCCTGACTTAAATTTTTTACCGACTTTCTTCGCTGTTTTATCGCCGTCTGTCGGTTTTGTGAAAACGCTGATTTCTTTATTCTTAATTTTCACTGAAGATTTTAATTTAACTGAGCCTAAAATCAGATTATCCTTAGATGTTCCTGTAAGAACTTTTACATCACGTATTTTTAATTCCTGAAATTCTTTTTCTTTCTGTAATTGCTCCATTAGCTTCAGTCTCTCTGCATTCTCTTTAGCTATTTTTTCTCTTTGTATTTCTGCATTCTCTTTAGCTATTTTTTCTCTTTGTGCTATTTCAATACTTCTCTCTTGAGCCGTTTTTATATTTTGTTCTTTTTCCGCATCTTTACCTTCCTTCACTATAATACCGTTTTCTAACTTATTAATTTTATCGTTTTGTTCTGTTCCTGACTTAAATTTTTTACCGACTTTCTTCGCTGTTTTATCGCCGTCTGTCGATTCAAGGTTTTGGTCAACGCCTTGTTTTCCCTTTTCTTTTGTTTCTTTCCGGGTATTCCAAGCTTTCATCATCATCAGATCATCATCAATACTTTTTCGTTTGGGTTGTTTTTTCAAATCATTTTTTGCATCCTTTTCTGCTGGTGCAGATTTTTTCCGAACCATTTCTTTCGTTTTTTCCAACACTTCAATGCCATCTTTTTTGTTTGTCTTCAATTTTTTTCCATGTTTCTCTTCTTCAGGTGTAGACTCATCATTTTTAGTTTTTCGCAGTACTTCATCAATTTTATCTCTTTGTTGAGGTTTATGCTTTAAATTTTGTTTCTCATCTTTCTGTTGTTCTTTCTGGGCTTTTCTAGCTTTCATCATCATTAGATCATCATCCACACTCTTTTGTTTGGGTTTTTCTATCAAGTAATTTTTTTTACCCTTTTCTGCCGGTGCAGATTTTTCTTTAACACCTTCTTTCGTTTTTTCCAAGACTTCAATTTTATCTTTTTTTATTTTCTGCAACACTACATCAATTTTACTTCCTTGTTGAGATATATGCTTTAAATTTTGTTTCTCATCTTTCTGTTGTTCTTTCTGGGCTTTCCTAGCTTTCATCTTCATTGGATCCTCATCTACCCTCTTTTGTTTCGGTTTTTCTATCAAGTCACTTTTTGTATCCTTTTGTGCCGGTCCAGATTTTTCTTTAACGCCTTCTTTAGTTTTTTGCAACACTTCAATTTTATCTTTTTTTGGTTTCTGCAACACTACATCAATTTTACTTCCTTGTTGAGATATATGCTTTAAATTTTGTTTCTCATCTTTCTGTTGTTCTTTCTGGGCTTTCCTAGCTTTAATCTTCATTGGATCCTCATCTACCCTCTTTTGTTTCGGTTTTTCTATCAAGTCACTTTTTGTATCCTTTTGTGCCGGTCCAGATTTTTCTTTAACGCCTTCTTTAGTTTTTTGCAACACTTCAATTTTATCTTTTTTTGTTTTCTGCAATACTTCATCACTTTCATCTCCAATCTCAGTTCTCAATTTTTTTGTAGTTTTCGGCAAAACTTCATGAGTTTTGTCTTCTTGATCAGTTCTTGGCTTTGTGTCTCTTTTAGTACCCACAAAATCTTTATATTCCTCACCAACGAGTTCTTTTTCAAATCCTTCTTCCTTGATTTTTTTTTCTTCAACAGCCTGTCTTGCTATTTCTTCAGCTTCTATTTTTATCTTTTCTCGTGCAAGTTTTTTCTCTTGATCTTGAACACGTCTTTGCTGGCGACGCTCTTCTTGCCCTTTCTTTACTCTTTCAGCCTGTAGATGATACTTTTCTTGAATATCTTTTATGAGTTGCGAAGAAGGCACATCAGGTGCTTTTCTTATTTCTCCCTTTTCTTTTACATTAGTAAAAAAAAAACTAAATTGGGGTTCGTTTACTAAAGTTTCTTTGAGCTTGAGGGGCCTTTTGTGCCAACTTTTTGCTTTTGCCATTTGCGTAACGGATGTTTTAGTTTTATGAATTATTTTGTCTACACTGCGTCGTAAATGTAATGCTTCATCCGTAAAACGGCGGTCTTTTAATTTCATAACATCCTGTTTTGAGGTGATCGATGATCCATAATAATCTCGTTTATTCGATACATAATTTAGATCACGAGTACCAAGATCGTGTTTGGTTTTTGTTAGTTTCGTATCTATGTCGGACATATGATGTTTTATTTCTTTCTGTTCCCATGGAGCAGTTTTTGAAGTTTCATATACTGATGTATACGAATATGGAACTCTAAAATCCTTATCAAGTCTCATCATTTGTCTCAAGCTAAGGTCATGTCTTCTTTTCAATTCTTGTTTAGCATCCATTGAAGGTGTATCCTCGAACATTTCATCTTGTTCGCGGTTTTTAAGAGAAGTTCTTGGGAGTTTTTGGACGTCTACAAAAGTGTCGTCTACAAAGGATTTTCCTGGAACCATTTTTTCGCTTCCACTTTCGAGCGGTGTGAGACTTAAAGGTGTTTCCATCGGCTTAGGTTGCAAAAAGGTAACAGATTGCGTTTTGCGACCAATTTTAAAATTATGTTCTCTCATTTCTGCATTTGCAAACATTGGTTGGGTTTCAGACCCATGTCCAGGCGCAGGTGAGGCGAAACTTTGATTAATTTGTGGGTCAGAGTAAACACGAGTTTTTATTTGCTGTGATTTTTTAAACATTCTGCCATCTTTAAAAAGATTTCCGAATTTTAAGGACCCAGTTTTAACAAGATTTTCTTTGTCTTCCGTTTGTTCAGCGTTAGAGGATTTTAATTTCTTTATAATTTTATCGCAGTCACAAAACGGCTTTTTAATTGTTTGAGCTTTTTTAGTGCAGTGGTCGCATATGCCCTTTACAACATTCCTATCTACTGATTTTACTTCTTTCATGAGTTCTTGAGCATGTTTAATAGTTTTTCTACATCGTGGACAACTTATATTCTCCTTTTCTGCAAACAGTAATATACAAGGTATTTTAATGTATGTAGTACGTAGTACCTAACGTATTCTTACGTGTCAGTATCGATACTGACACGTGATTAGCACTTGGTAGTGGTCGGACAGAGATACAAAATGTGCTGAAGGATAAAAAGAAGAAGTTCAAAGTTTTGCAGACTGTTGGAAATGAGAGTGCTAGTTTAAAAGCTGAAAAGAGAAAAAGGCCAAGAGATCTGTGGCTGTAGCGGAAGCTGTAGGATGGTCTAGCAGGCCAAAAACAGCTATACTGACTTGCTAGCGAGATCTTCAACCTGCGAAGACTAAACGCGGGAAAAATGCAAATTAAATCATGTTTTCCTATAATTAATGACAAAAATACTTTTCGTTTTATAGTTTGTTTCGTGACTGCCTCATTGGTCTTGTGGTCGCAAGCGCGACTGCTGAGCATGAGGTCCTGGGTTTCGATTCCCAGATCGAACAAAGTGTTATTTGTCAAAGTGGTTTTTCATCAAGAATTTCTCAGTAGCAGCCACAGAGTCTGGATTTGTGCTCGTTTGATAGTTATATGCTCATATTTCTAATCAGCTCGTTGTCGTTTCTATTGCATCCTCCCCTAATAGGCAGTCACTTTCGCAACCCCAGCGATAGTTGTGGTAGGTCTTGGTCCCTGCAAGTGCAACCCATATCTTAGTCTTTCCCATTTTGCGAGGTAAGTGTACTGATGTTGGCAAGGGGAAGATTTCCCTATAGGCCGAGAAGGCTCGGGCCTAGGGCGGCAAAATGGTCGATTTTTTTTTAGTAATTGCCCACGCGCCTCCGTTTAAAAACTCAAAAATTTGTCCATATAGCATCCCGCAAAAAATATGTATGGCTATTACGATTAATACAAGTTTTGCTCATCCAACTGAATCTTTGCTTACTAGTTTATGCCAAGGTTAGTTTAATTTCTATAGTTTATTTATTTTTTCATGCTTTACAGCACATAGGGAGCGGCAATGTTTCGTAGGCTTAGGGCAACCAACGTATCAAATCCGCCTCTGGATGTTGAATAGCTAAATACCTTAATGTGATCTTTAAGCATAGGTACCGCTTTGTTGTTTACGGAGCTGATTTCACTGCATAGTAATAATATTACATTAAGAATATGGGATTAGTTTGAAGTACTTATTATTATAACTGAAATTGTGGTTTGGATCATTATGACCCCCGGAACCCCCGAGTTCCCGGGGTTTTAACTACTTAAGTCCAGTTTACAATAATACGCGCCTGTACTTGTAGGTTATGTCAAACACAAACATACTAACATTTCACAAAGATCATATAAATTCAAGGTTTTACCTCGTTCGGAATACAATTTTGAAGTTCTTATTTTCGCTTCTTTTTTATTGTATATGATAAAAACATCTTGGGATAATATGTTTTCAACCGCTTCATCTTGTATTATCTGTTGATGTAAAAACATCACATTACTGATGAATCAATAGTCAATTTTATGAAATACAGAAACCATCGACATAACTATGTAGATATCTAAGTATTTTCTTTTCGTGCGCAAAGGGTAAGAGGAGAGGACACTAAATTAAACAAGAGTTATGAGAAAAATATGTTAACTAATTATAGAAATTTTAAATTCATCATATCTAATCTTTACATCATCGTACTTTCAAAATATACATTTGGGAACATAGATATTCTGTAGTGTGTATTTATTTTAATTGGATTGGAAATGTGTTTAATTTACACATTATTTTGGTATTACGTTTGTATGAACTACGAAAGCTCCGCGGGCCTCTTAAGTGGCCGTGGAGTTGCGGACACCCACATTGGAAATACGCTGCCGATGCACTATTCGTCTATCTACTAGGGAACGGTCAGTGTCATGTTAATCATTTGGTCGAATGATTAACCAGTTCATTCTAAGCTAGGCGCAATAACACTACGTGCCACCAATTTTCCAATGAATTTGATTGATGGCATGGCGACGCTATCTCCGTGATATTTTCGACAGTGGATATGTGTACTGTAGGTCTTTATACAGCCTAGGGCTTAAACCTGTGCGCCACAAACACGCAGTGCAAAACAGGTTAGATATGTTCTGATCACCTGTGTGAGTCCGGTTATGATAACTGGCTTGCAAAAACCTATCGGCAGATTGTTTATTCAGCGGCAATCTCTTGGAAACCAGTTGACTCCCCGAAGTAAATAATACGACAGAACATGAGACAAAACTAGGTACCTACATGAGAATAAGGTAAGTATCTACTAACATTCACTGCTTGTTTCCTATGACAATGGACCACCAAGCCGAGGCCGCTTATTTCTGCAAGCTTGTGGAACCCTGGGCACTCCGTGTAGCATGGACATTGTTGTTGCTCACCCACTCCACGAAAGAACATACTGTTTTGGTACACTGTAACACAATCATGCTTTAAATTCAATCAAGTCTGTTCCTCTTACTCTCAGAATTCTCTGACAGCATAAATAACTAGGTATATATCAAAATATAGACATTCCTTAAAAGGATAAAAATAATATTTATTGAAACCCGCAAAAGATTACTTCACTTATACAAAGACTTAGAGAAAGTTTATACCAAATAAATTATATAAATGTTGTTCTGTGTGTTACACGTACAAAGACATTATAAACTACACAGAATATCACAGAGTATATAATCACTACGTTTAATATTCTAGTTTTGTCCATGGTACAATAATATAAAACTGACAAAATGACAATGCACTACAGAGCTGAGTTGACTAGAACTGGATAATAGAACCTGTGGCGACTATCACATCGCCCTCTTTAGTATTCAATTTCAATGTGTAACATCATACGGATAGGACACATCCCTAGGGCCAGGTGACTTTTACTAATCACATGAGTTTTATTTCATACTAGCTGACCCGCGCAACTTCGTCTGCGTAAGACGAACCAACAGTTCCTAAAATTAGAGCGTTCAACAACCCAACCAAACAAACAAACTCTGCATCTTTATAATATTAGTACAGATTCAAGTAAGTAACAATTTATTTTTTCTCGAATAGGTTTACATTAATCGCCAAAATATTCTACTTTTGTTTTTCCAATTATGGGCCGTTCCTTCGACTGCCTTACGTTTCTATCCTTGGACACTCGACGATTTCATACTCCAGCTAGGTCGAAAGTTCTCATCAAGTGGCATGGCATGAGCGTGTTCGTTTCGATGGCGCGGTCATGACGCATATTTTTTTTTAAATAAGCCAGTAGACTCCCAAAACCATACATTTGTCAAAGCTATGGTTAAAAAGTTATAAGGGTTTGAACGTGGCCGCGCCATTTAAACGCTCCGAACCGCGCAGCCACGGAGATCTTTAAAAACTAAGCATTGCAGAGACCTGAGTAACAGATTGAATTTGTAAAACATTTGTAAAAATATAGAAAAATATTTCTGGGCTTATATTTTAGGAGCTGTAAGACTAATACGCCATGGCCGCGCCATCGAAACGGTGAAAACACATTTTCGCCCATATCTCGCTAAAAAAGCAACGCAGACATCTGAAGTTTTTTGTAAAACCCAGATTTGAATTTGTCAAAACTAGTAAATAAATAAACAAAAAATCCTAGGTTCATATTTCAGGAACTGTAAGACTAAACCGTCATGGCGCGCCATTGAAACGATTGATTTTTTCAAAATACGTAATCGCCGATATCTCTCTGAAGTAGCAACGCAGACGTCTGAAGTTTTGAGAGACATGGATTTGAATTTGTCAAATCTAGTGAAAAAAATATAAAATCCTAGGTCCATATTTCAGGAGCTGTAAGACTAATCGTTCTCTCGTTACTTAGGGCCCAGGGACTTAGAAAAAAAACGAATATAAAAAAATACGATTTTTTGCGGGTTTGTTTTACATCTTCTCATGGTTTACGACTAAAGCAACAAATTATTTCCCAAAAAGTTTTTTATCCGAGCTACCATTTTGGATCTCTTGCAAACTGCCTTCAGTCGCATGACAGTCATACTCCAGCTAGGTTTAAAAGTTCTCATCAAGGTGTACGAAATGAACCTCAAAACACGATAGAGCAGATATGAAGTGTTGCGGACCTCTTGTGACTGCCTTTCGTGTCCATCGTTAGACCTTCGATGATACTCATACTCCAGCTAGGTCTCAAGTTTATATCAAGGTGCATGAAATGAGCCGACACACGATATAGCTGCTGTAAACTGTTTCGGACCTCTTGTGACTGTCTTACGTCTCCATCGCTAGACCTTCGATCACAGTTAAACTTCAGCCGGGTCTAAAGTTGTCAAAAAGGTTTATGAAATAAGCCCCAACACGATCTTCTTCTTTATCGTGTGGTTGGTGCCTAACCTGGTGTCAGAGTTTTTATCCCGCCCAAGGTCCTCAGTCCTAGCTTTACATGCCGTCGATCAAATATCTCGCAGGCATGCTGATATCCTCACGATGTTTCAGCATGCGATGATTATACAATACGCACATGAGTCTGAAAAATCAGAAGTGCGTGACTTTGATTTGAACACGACTATTTTCAATATAAAATGGGACAAACTTTGCGATACACGCTTTTCAATAAAAAAATAACCATGAAAATCGGACTTCTCTGGAAAAAGTTATGCGTCATCATCATCATCATCCATAGTCCGACTTCACCCACTGCTGGCTGTACAGGCCTCTCTTTGTTTGTGCCAAGCTCCACGCTCGTGTGCCAGTCTCATCCAAGATATCCCCGTAATGGCAACAATAACGTCTGCTTATCTCACCTCTGGACGACCAAACTTTTGTTTCGATTTCTAGAACGCCACTTGGTCACAGCTTTACTCCAACTGACATCACCGCGGCCTGCTAGGTGACCTGCCCTACTCCATTGAATCATCATCATTCTTGATTATTTCAGGCGAAAGACGTCGAATGCCGGACATGTGTCGCCACATTGACCAGACTTGTGCGACTCACATCCAGCGGATTCTTACAACACGTCATTCAAGTATTGCTCAGCCTTAATATAGGGACCTATACATAAAGAAAAACAGGCGTTGGATAGAAAACCTCTTCCAAAAAACCAAACTTGAGACATCTGAAACGGGCGAAAATCAGTGTCATTCTTTCACGGAAAATCATAATACCGTGATTCAGAAAATGGAGTCAAATGAACAACGCCATTAACTATAGAGCACGAAGTTAAACTGCTAGAACACATGCATGGAAAGCGGTCGAACAGATACTCTACCGGCTACGCAGATTTTTAAAAGCAGGGTCATGTTGACTATTCTCTTCTTCTCTATCTTGTGATGTTTATTCATTAGTACCATTTTGATTCAATAGATGTCACTGCATGTATCCTTAGATCATGATGATAAGTTCTCCTTAAAAACTTTAAAGTCATAATCTTAATATATATAAATCTCGTGTCACAATGTTTGTCCTCAATGGACTCCTAAACCACTTAACCGATTATAATAAAATTCGCACACCATGTGCAGTTCGATCCAACTTGAGAGATAGGATAGTTTAAATCTCAAATTATGAGACGCAGACGAAGTTGCGCGAGTCAGCTAGTATTATATAAGTATCTTTTAATGGAGAGCACCGATTACAAAGAAACAAAAATGAAAACCTTCTCACAATATTAATTTGTGCATTGAATCGAACCACATTGGTTTTATAATTTACACATTATGCTATAACAAAAGGGCTACGTAGAGAGACACACAGACATAGACGAAAATTTATGAAATAGTAGAAAAAGGGTTCCGTGTGTGATCCTTTAACAGCTTAAGTGCTATATTTACAGATTTATTATTTGAAATAAGTGATTCCCAAACTGTCGTTTAAGTGTTGAAAAAAGTGTGTATTTAAACAATGATTTGGAAATCTCAAAGCTTTAAAAAAAACTGGTTGTCTGTAAAGTCGGTTTACTGACGATAGTTGAACGTGACAAGCAACGTCTTAAGAAAATACTGATGGAATGGTAGCATTTTTTGACACCACATTCACTTTTCACTGCACTTGATACTCGATCAAAACATGTAAATGTACTATAGTATAGCAGCTGTCCACGCAGCCTTACATGGAACGCCTCAGAGCGATCAGCGAGGTAATGCCGCATGAGGTAACGCCGCATGAGTCATGTTTTTTCGTGCGTGCAGCCGGCTCTATCGAATTATAAGACGTTGTCACGTCAAAACGTTTGTTAGAAAAAGTGAAAACCGTGTGGGTTTTGAACGTGCGAACCAAAGTTATTATCGGAAATCTTGCAGCATTAAACAAAATCAAAATGTATTGCATGTCTTTACTGAGGCTTGAACTTACGACTCATTGTTCGAAAGGCGGTAGCCGTCACCGATGGCTATTTGCTCTAATGACAATTCGTTAAAAATAGTAATTCTATTACAATGCATGTGTGTACGTTACCCTAGCTGGAAAGTGTCTCCTAGAGTTATCTGAGTAGAATGTATAATTAGAGCCGTAGCTGCTGTAATTGTGCCCCTTGTAGTTTTGGAGAAAAACTGAAAAAAAGATTCCTGCTAGGGTAACGTTTTTCCAGCAGGAAAATTCTAAACAAATGATCGGAGAGATACTTATAATAAAACAGCCCTGCTTTCAGAATTAGCGTTTATTCCACATGACATAACAGATATGGTTTCTATAGTTACAAACATTAAGAAACATTTTTATATCTAAATGCTGTACACAGAAGCTGTTGGTGAACCTATGTTAATAAATAAATAAATTTAGAAGGTTTCTCAATATAAAACCTACATCATTCTCCCCCCCCCCTTTTTTTTAGGATGGGAAATCATCAAATGCCTTCTCCCACTCTGGGCGGAGCGGGAGGGAGTGTCAGACTTTTACTGACTAAAACCCATTCATGTTCCTTCCTCGCCCTTTATGTTCCGGGGCCGCGGTATCTCTTTCGAATAGGCGCACAACCCCGGCAGCCTTCGGCCCTTGCGGGCCCCTCCCCTTATGCTGACATCTCTTTGAGGCGCGCGTGGAACACGAACGCGCCGTCGACACGGCCTGTCGTCGTTAGACGAACGGACGGCTAGTTAGCCCATAGCTAACCGTCCACAGGCCCGCGGCGGCTGGGAAGAGTGGCTCTTTCCCTTTCACGTTTCGCCAACTCCTTCGCTAGCATGACTGCTTCGCAGAAGGAGGTGACGGCTTCCCGTTCCGTCTCGCTCCGGACCATGGATTGAACCAGGGCCGGACGCGAGAGGTCGCCGCCGCCGAATCATTTTTTCCCTCTTAAGTTAGTTTCGTAGTCCTGTAGATGAGTTGGCGGACGCCGGCTTCTTTCAGATCGCCGAGGGTCAGGTGGTGGAAGTGGAGGAGATTCTTCTGTGTCATGAAAATCGATATCCTCAGAGTCTGAAGTTCCGCTAACATCTACGCCTCCAGCTCTTGGCGCCAAGTGTCTGTTGGATACGATAATTTCCCGTCCATTTGCAAATCGCACTCTGCCATTCATTGGAGATGGTTCGATCATTTCTACTTCTTCCACTAGTGGATCGTACTTGTTACGGACATGTTTCTTCAAAAGCACTTTATCATCTTTGAACCATGTTGGCAGTGATTGTCTTGGGTGGACAAACATGCGTTCGTGTGGAGTCATGTCAGTTGCGGTGCACAGAAGTGACCGAATGCTGTGTAGAGACTGCGTTAAAACATTCTCTCACATTTCTACAGCCATGTTATTTGTTTTCAGTGCAAGACGTATTGTTTGCCATAGCGTTCCATTTAGACGCTCCATTTGTCCATTGCAGTGAGGATTGTACGGTGCTGACCGGCTGGTAGAGATTCCTTTAGCGTTTAAAAAGTCTTTAAGTAATCTGGACATAAACACAGCTCCGTATGCATATCTGCATGTATCATACATGGTAGTCCAAACATTGAAAATAATTCCGTTAAGCTTTTGATAACACTGTCTGAGCTTGTGTCTTTGCAGGGGTATGCAAATGTGAATCTCGAATATTCATCAATCGGTGTAATTATATACTTGTTTGCGGTGGAAGATGGTATATTATTGGCTCTTTAAAATCTAGAGATAAACGTTCGAAAGGTGTTGTTGCTTTTATCAAATTACCGGATAAATCTCTTTTGAATCTTGGTTTTTCTTCGGCACATACTACAAGACATGATAACGCGTTTAACCTCTTCCACTGTGATATAAGTAAAGAAAACGCAAAGCCTTTCGAAATTAAGGCTTTATTCTACTTAAAAGAAATTTGCTTAATATTTTGAAACTAGATTAAAGAAGACACATTGACTACATAGACATATAATGGCATAGCCATAGATACGTCACACTGAATATATGGAAGATTTTTGCATCTTCCCCAATGTATCATTCTCGTTATTCCAGGATGGCACAAAGATTCGTGTAATCTCATAACATCATTGCCATTTGTATTTGCACATACTGCTTTAATACGTGACAGAGTATCGGCCACAATATTTTCATTTCCACATCGATACTAAATGTTTATTTTGTAGTTTGCGAGTTCCATTCGCCATCTTTGTTTTTTTTTTCGCATGTACATCTTTAGTCGCTAGACAAATAAACAACGCAGTTATATTCTTTTGTGGTCTTTATTCCACGCCCCTTGTCGCTTTTAACATCTATGAAACCAGTATAATCAAAGACATTAAATTTAATCTCTTTGAGTATAATACACTCCGGTGTGACAGAATGGTGGGGCGGGGTTGCTTCTGGCTACAGGTAAGTCTCCCATGAATTGATGCTGTAGTTTGGGCTCATGTTTTCTACAGGTGACACAGTTTCGTACTTCTTTCTGATGAGTTTGCTGAATTATTAGAGTAGTAAGCCGACTGCTATAAGGCAATATGGCTGGATGCTTCATTTCCATCGTCATGTTTGCTTGGGTTAAACGGCCTCCTACTCGTAGAATCCCGTTGTGGTCAAGGAAGGGATTTAATTTTAATAAATTACTTTTGCTACTCAATTTGTTATGTTTTCATAATGACGTGATTTCCTTAGTAAACTCAGTTCCTTGTACATATTTTATAAGAAGTAACTTTGCTTTCCGCAATACATGCATGGTAAGAAATTTAGGCAAACCACTATGTTTACATAACGTGATTGGAATCCGCTTGAATTGTAGTTTTGTTGGCTCGTAATAAAAGCCATGCCACTATTTAAGTTATTTTGTGAAGTGAGCTGAACTTGAGTAACAATTGTAATATGAGTAACAATTGTAATATGATGCTTTCCTTGTTATCTGTCTGGGCAGCATTCACTTTGCTCGCTGTTGATTTGGCTTTTGTTTCTTGGTCCGTGGTATAAACGCTTTGTTTTGCTTCACATTTTTCATCAAACGTTTTCAATGACTGCGGTCCTTGCCACCACAGTGTTTGATCTTTCAATTATGAGGCTGTAATGCCTCTACTTGCTGGATCTGCAGCTTTGCTTCATTGTTGCTGTGATAACTTTAGTCCTATTCGCTACAAAGGGTTTCCAACGGCTGATATAACCTTGTAGCCACCCTAAGACCACCATGGAATCCGTCCACCCATATATCCGGATGTTCATTCCGCTTAAACAGTTATTAATTTTATTCATTAACTTGGCTAGTAGGTACAGTGCCGACCAAAAGTCGATAGGCAATCTCACAAAGCAATAGCTTGACGTTTAGTTTGACTTACGACCTTCTACTTTCAACAAAATAGATATTGTCAGCAACTAGTTGTAGTTCATAATTTCAATGCCAATATCTAAGACATGATGGCCTAGCGGTTGGGCCCGTCCAGAATTAAGAGTGAATCAGTAAGCCGTGAGTTCAAATCCCGCACAGTTTCTTTTAGACTTTTTGTAAGTTTTTACTCTACAGAAATATTATATTCTTTAACTTGTTTGCTTTGTTCACACATTTCGTAAAGTTAGGGAGGTAGATAGAAAAATAAGTCAAGAATTTATTTAGATTTCTGTGAGGTAGACTATGAGTTTTATGAATATTTTAACTTGATCGGAATGAACTTTGTCGTTTGGTTATAGTCTAATACACTATATAATGTGGTAGTTGATGGTCCGTGACGTGTAGTTTAATAGATAGCGGTATTGTTGTTGGTGTGATTCTTAAAATGCGGGCAAATATTAATATTAAGGCGAGGGCGACTATTATCGCGAATTATCCGCGCTTCATAAAAGTGGCCTTTATAGAACTGAATGTGAGTATTATAATTATTTATGAATTGTAACTTAAACATTAAAAATTAAAAACGAATGGGTATAAATTATAAATTGTCCATTTATTTGGTGACCTGTGGTTTACTTAATTCGTTGTTTTTTTTTCAATCTATCATGCAAGATAAATAATTAGTGTTTATTATTGGATTTATAAATCCAGAGTAAATGAAGTCACTTTAGTATTTATTACAGCTGCCTAACATCATTTTTTTTGTTTAGAGAAATGCAGTAAGTCTCTGGATCAAAAGGTATGAGGAAGAAGGGAGCCTTGCAAGTAGACAGCGAAGTGGAAGGTCGTCGCTTATTAGCGAAGCGCAGCGACAACATATCGTGGGCGAGTAAGAAACCAATGGTTTCACATCTACGACACACTCGGAGTCACCGCAAACTGTTCGCCGAGCCCTCCACGCTGAAGGCTTGCATCACAGAAGATCAGCTAAAATGCCCTTCTTGACAGAAAGACATAAAGAAGAACGATTACGTTTCGCACGGGAATATTTAGACTTTGACTGGATTACTTCCATTTTGTTCCGGTTCGCGGTCGCCACTCCAGAACATTTCGACCCCATCGGCCATCCGTTCTGCGAGCAATGTGCCCTGCCCACTGCCACTTAAGTTTAGCAATTCTTCGGGCTACGTCGGTGACCTTGGTTCTCTTGCTTGAAATGAAGACGGATGTCTTCATTTCAAGCAAGATGATGATGATGATGATGATGATGATGATGAAGCTGATGCGATCACGCAAGTAAACTCCGAGCATAGCCCTCTCCATTGCCCTTTGGGTGACTTTAAGCCGCATACGTCTACTTGACTGCATTGAAAATAATGGGGGTTATACAAAATATTGATCCCTAATGTTCTAGTTTTAATTAGACGTGTTACAAAATGTTTAGCGATATTAATAATTCCTAAATTGAGGTTTAGTTTCAATCTTCTTTTCTTCAGGAAAATGAATACTTAACTATAACCTCAATATGAGTTACATTTATTGTGACGTCACATAAAAAACATATTCACGAAGTATAAATTATGTATTAGTTTTCAGTAAGCTGTGTTGAATACCGATAGATAGAAGTGGGTATCAACAATTATATTTGTGTGATTAGAATATCCTTGTTATGTTAATAAAAAATGACATCAAAGTGGGTATACAGATACACAAAAAAATCTTATGAACGGTTACAAAAGAACTTCTTATATTAGGTAGGAATGTGACGTTACAAATCTTATTAAAGTTGTTAATTATATAAATAAATGAAACAAATAAAACATTTTTTGTTATCTGTCAGCACGACTTTTTTTTCCACCTTCCAACACCGAAAAAATATTACACAATCACATAAATAGTTATGATGGGTTATTAACTTATATTTAAATCTTTATAAAAATAAATAATGAGCATGAACCCATTTCAAAATAAATACCTAAGTAAATAGTTTTTGCATAAAATGCAAATATTAATTAAAGTGGTTACAAAAAAAAAACCCTTATAATGTAAACGGGATTTGAACTCAAGACACGTTGATCGTGAACCCACTGCTTAACATAAACAGCTATCAACACCTGGTAGATATGGTCGAAGTTTAGCTATCCAATGCAAATACGATCATGCGTTTGCTGCGTGTATAACAAAAGAGACGGTAATATATATCTTTTTGTTTCGTGGAGAGCGACGCGACAGCTTGCGACAGTAGGCGACTCTGTAGCTGTGGTGTGCGTAGGTACTGTATTGAGACAGCTTACACATACAGCCGCACGGACGCTCGCCCGTGCGTTCACAGCAATACGATCCTTAGCGTGCCTGTGCACTTATCAACGCTTACTGTACGCTCCGCTTAATTCTAATCTAGGTAAAGACACGCTTTTAGTTAAAAATAAAATACGAAACACGTCTTTCATCAATTCTGATAGAAAGGTTTATGCAAAATTTCAAGCAGATTGGATCAGGGAATCACATTGTCTCATACAAACTTCGCCCCCCTTTTTACTCCCTTAGGGGTACAATCTTGGAAAATTCTTTCATATCTGATGCCTACATCATATAAAGATTATATCATAATATAAAGATATCATCATATTATAAAGATATTCAATATTCACCTCAAAAATCAAGTTTCAAGGAAACTGAGAAATTATATTTACCTGTTTTAGATGGTACTCCCTTGATTGTCCTAAACTTTTTTGTCCCAAAATCATTATCCATAACACGTTTGCTATAAACTCAGTAACCATAATGTTCAAAACACCGATATTATGTTTTACATAACTAACTTTACTTCTAATACTATTTTGTCATAATATCGAATACTATAACAATTGAATCTCCTAATTTTACATGATATAAAGTCGTTTGTCCTAAGTATTGTATCACATAATGTATATGATTCCGAATGGTCATTTATAAATTGTTGGTCGCTAAAAAAATCCCTAAAAGTTAGGTTTTAGTGACAGAAACGAATTGCTGTAAATCCGACTCCACGCAGTCTTGTCTGCCCTTCCCCAAGAGTGTTATTTAAAATCGCGTAGACGCGAAGGGGCGAGGCGGGCCGCGAGTTGAGGAGCAGGTGGTTGTAACACAACTTCGGCTTGCCGCGGCCGCGGCGGTGAGCGTTAAACACATCTGCGACGATAAGCTCGCGTGAGGCCGCCAGAGCCCCGCAGCGCCGGAGCCGTGACAGAAACCATGCCTGCTGCATGATGCTTGCTTGCATACTGTATGCTTGCTTGCACGCTGCACGCTTGCTTGCATGCTTGCTTGCTGCATGCTTGGTTGTTGCATGCTTGCACGCTGCACGCTTGCTTGCATCCTTGCTTGCTGCATGCTTGCTTGCTTGCTGTATGCTTGCCCATGCTTGCTACATGCGTACTGCAATCTTGCGGCATGCTTGTTTGCATTACATGCTTGCTACATGCGTGCTGCATACTTGCTTGTATTACATGCTTGCTACATGCGTGCTGCATGCTTGCTTGCTACATGCTTCCTTGCTTGCCGTATGCTTGCCGCATGCTTACTGCATGCTTGCTTGCATTGCAGGTCAACGCCTACATACGATTATACATTTACTTAGAATAGGACTTATGACTTTTATTGAAAACAATTTTATGTCATTGGTATATTATTGATTGTAATACTTATGTAAATAGTTACACACGTTAGGCGCTAGATGGCGCGACTGAGCGCCTATAAACAGCAGCAGGCATCGTGCGGTGTCGTCATGCGGCGGCGCTGGCATCGGTGAACGGTTGTTGTACTAACGTCGTGCGATCGACCAATAGGAAGACTGAAGCAACACGCCACCTCTGCGAACCAATCGGTGAAGCTGGATGTGGCCTGATGTTGGATTACGAGGTGTGGACGTTTTTGCCACAAGTTTCTTAGTCAGTGTTCTTTGGAAATCTCAACGAATTACCTATAAGGAAATAACAGCAGTTGATAATAATTATGTACTGGTTATTGTGTTTATTGGTAAAATTATGTCGTTCAACGTAATTTCAAATACCATCATACTATACTGCGTGTACCATTGTATATCCATGCTTGAAGATAGTAAATACATGCCTTTATAAACTGTGTTACCGTTGTTTAATTAATATGATTGTTCTAATGGATGTAACATTTTCAGAAGTGGGATGAGTTCTGATGGTCACAGCCGGTCTCGCAGCCGGTCGCACAGCCCTATCAGATGGAGTCGCCGGCGGATGGAGCGCCCACAGCAGGAGCGTCGCAGCTGTTCCCGCGACACTTGGCGACCGGGGTGTTCGCCTGTCCGGAACCGTAGAGGCCGTTCCCCGCCCGGCTTCTCAAATGAACCTGGTAGGTCTTTTCCATATTATTCGGGCGTGATGGTTAAGCCGGATATAATACCGGAATTTGATCCTGAACGGCCAGAGCTACCTGCATCTCTTTGGCTTAACAAAGTAGAGCAACTAGGTGCTATACATGGATGGAACGACAACGTTAAAAGTTATTATATGCAGGCACGTCTTGTGGGATTGGCAAAACTGTGGCATGGTGCGCTACGAAGCTACGAATTTACGTGGGCGGAATGGAAACAGAAAATTCTGGAAGCATTTCCTCAAAGCGTAGATTACGCGGATGCATTGAGGGAAATGTTAAATAGGAAAAAGGTAGTTAGTGAAACGATGACTCATTATTTTTATTCGAAATGCACCATGCTAACTAAATGTGACATCATTGGGGAAAAAGCAGTGTCTTGTATTATAGAAGGTCTGCCGTTCCACATGAGGACTTCTGCAAGAGCCGGTAACTATAAAACCCCAGGCGAACTTTATTCACACTTTCTATGTATGAATGACGACAGAAGAATGAATCGATCTCACAGTCAGAGGAATACTCCTCGAGGTCGAGATTCCACATCAGGGTCTTTAAAAGAAGCAACCCGGGATCAAAAGGAACGAAAGCCAGGAGTAATTTGTTTTCTTTGCAACGAATCGGGGCATGTTGTCCGAGCATGTCCTAATAATCCTAACGCTGTAAAATGCGAAATCTGCGGGAAAACTAACCACAAGAAGGAGCAGTGTTATAAAAAGGCTGTCAGCGTTGTACAAATACAGGTAAATGAATGTTACTTTAAACAAGTCTTGATTAATGGTTTAAAATGTACTGCTTATTTAGATACGGGGGCTCAAGTCAACCTTATTACTCGTGACTGCGTTCTGAAACTTGATGTAGCAATGCAACCTTGTGTTGTTTTCGTTAACGGGTTTGGTGGACCTCCAATTAAAGCTCACGGACAGGTATCGTTGGAATTCATAATAGATGAGATCAACGTGGAAATTGATGAGTCAACTGAACTGTTCGTAGATAATCATACAATTGTTTATAATGGTTATAACTATAGCGTTCCCGCTTCTATACATTGTTTTCCAGTTCAGGCCGTTTTCATAATTAATCACAAAGACCAGATTGTAGCTCGTGGATTAGTCACGCAGGAAGTAGATTGTTCTCAAAACTCTGCAGGTAGTCTTGCTTCGATCATGAGTATAGACACAACAAAAATTAAATGTGGTTCCGGAGATCCTCAGGTTGTTAAGGAATTGGCAGCAATTTTAAAGGAATATTCAGATTGTTTTTCGGTAGATACAGGAGAATTGGGTAGGACTGACAAAACAGAAGTAAATACTGAACTTAACTCTGATAAGCCGGTTTGTTATCGTCCTTACAGGCTTTCTTTTTCAGAAAAAGCAATAGTACGAGAAAAAGTTCAAGATATGATGTCCAATGGTATTATTAGGGAATCGTCGTCTAATTATGCCAGTCCGATTGTATTAGTACGGAAAAAGAACGGAGATTACCGGTTTTGTGTGGATTTTAGAAAATTAAATAGCATCACAGTAAAGGATAAATATCCTCTGCCAATCATAGAAGATCAAATCGAGAAACTAGGTGGTAAGAAACTTTTTACGAGTCTTGATTTGTCGCAAAGTTTCTTTCAGATTCCTGTAGCGGAAGCTTCAATACATCGAACTGGTTTTGTCACACCTAAAGGCCACTATGAATTTTTACGCATGCCCTTTGGTTTGGCTAATTCCCCAGCAATTTTCCAGCGACTTATGGATAAAATATTTTCTTATTTGCGTCACGATAAGGTGCTTCCTTTTATAGATGATCTGTTGCTGCCCACCAAAACTGAGCAGGAAGGTCTCGATCTACTTCGGATAGTTTTGAAAATAATCAGGGACGCAAAATTGACGTTAAATTTGGATAAGTGTTTTTTCTTGCAAGACAAAATAGATTACCTCGGTTACGAGATCAGCGGGAACGGTATTAGACCTGGTAGCAAGAAAATTGATGCTGTGGTCAACTATATAGAACCTAAGAACGTACACGAGCTCAGAATGTTTCTGCGTTTGACTAGTTATTTCAGGAAATTTGTTAAGGATTATGCGTCTGTCACGCATGATCTGTACGGGTTGTTAAAAAAGAATGCAGCGTGGATTTGGGGTCCAGCACAGCAGAAAGCTTTTGATCAGCTGAAGAAAATTCTGACGACTCGTCCAACTCTCTCATTATTTTGCAGGAAAGGTGATATAGAAGTTCACACTGACGCAAGCAGTAAAGGTGTAGCTGGAATTCTCTTTCAGGATCAAGATGGAGGTATGAAACCCATTGCGTATTTTAGTCGAAAAACCAGCAAAGAAGAGTCTATGTATCATTCCTACGAATTGGAAACATTAGCTGTAGTAGAATCGTTAAGGAGATTTAGAATTTATTTAGCAGGAAATCATTTCAAAGTGGTGACCGACTGTGCAGCCATTCGGGACACCTTCTTGAAAAAGGATCTACTCCCTCGAATAGCCAGATGGTGGTTATCTATTCAGGAGTACGACATGGAAGTCGTTCATAAGCCAGGTAAGTCTCATGGGCACGTTAATGCATTGAGCCGATTTCCAGTAGATCCTCCCTTAGTAGCAGACATCAACGTGATTGACGTATTTGATTGGTTAGTATGTCTTCAAAATCAAGATGAGAAGATTCGTATCATTCGGACAAAATTAGAATCTGGGAATGACGACCCAGACATACGAAACAATTACAAGTTGAAGGATGGTCGAGTATATAAGCTTGTTAAGGATGGAGATCTAAGGTTAGTAGTCCCTAAATTTGGAAGGTGGAATATCATGAGGAAGTATCATGATTGCATGGGACACCCGGGCCTAAAACGTTGTGAGGACATCATCAACGGTAACTTCTGGTTTGCAGGAATGACACGTTTCATACGTAAATATGTCAACTCATGTTTAGACTGCCTATACAAGAGGGGGCAGTACGGAAGGCCTGAAGGTGAGTTACACCCTATTGAAAAAGTTCCAGAGCCAATGCACACTCTGCACATTGACCATCTCGGCCCTTTTTGCAAAAGTCGAGCAGGTAATAGTTTTGTGCTGATGGTGGTCGATTCCTTCACGAAGTTCACATGGGCAGTACCAGTTAAAACTACAAAAACTCTGGAGGTAATAAAATCTTTAAGTGACATTTTTTGTTTATTTGGTTATCCAAAAAGAATAATATCCGACAGTGGGACGAGTTTCAAGAGTAAACGTTTCAAGCAATTTTGTTTGGATAATCAAATAAAACATATAATCAATGCTGTAGCGTGTCCACGTGCGAATGGTCAAGTGGAGAGGTATAATCGTACATTACTAGATTCACTCAATACAAGCGTGGAAGATGAAAAGGATTGGGATACTCGGATCGCAAATATCACGTGGGGAATTAATAATTTACAAAACGGTTCGACCGGATTTACACCATATAGGCTCATGTTTTCTGCGAGTCGAAGCAGATATCAAGGTATGGGAGATAACATTGTAGATAATGAGGAGACAGCTGCACGAGTAAGGGCCGAAGTTACAGCAAACCTTAATCGGACGGCGGAGAAAATGCGCAAATATTTTAACTTAAAGCGAAAACCTCCAACAAAATATAAGGTAAGTGATTTAGTATTGTGGAAAGGTGCTGCTGACCGTAATGTGAACTTTCGAAGAAAACTGAAGGAAAAGTACAGCGGCCCATATAAGGTAACGAAGGTAGTAGGAAATGATAGGTACATAATTTCTTCGTTGAAAGGTATAAAAGGGTATAAACGATTCAGCGCTCTCGTGTCGTCGGACTCTTTGAAACCTGCGAGGACTCGAGCGCCAGCTCAAATGAAAGTGAAGTGGACAGCACGGAGGAATTGATCGACTTACTTGAAGGCTAAACCTTGAATAAGAAATTATCAGGTTGACATCATTTCAATGTGGGAAATTATGTCTTTGAGGGTTATGGAATTTCACAATTTGGATTGTGATTGGTACTTTTATTATTAAAGTGGTTGGCATAATTTCAATATGGAAAAATTGTGTCTTTGATGGTTATGGGATTTCACAATTTGGATTGTGATTGGTACTTTTGTTATTAAAGTGGTTGACATAATTTCAATGTGGAAAAATTATGTCTTTGATGGTTATGGAATTTCACAATTTGGATTGTGATTGGTACTTTTGTTATTAAAGTGGTTGACATAATTTAAATGTGGAAAAATTGTGTCCTTGATGGTTATGGGATTTCACAATTTGGATTGTGATTGGTACTTTTATTACTAAAGTGGTCTTAAGTGAGAATTACATATTTGTTTTTTGGTTTTCATTGGCTTAGAAAATTAAGGCATCTTTGGAAATTTATAAACCAAATTAATTGAAAATAAGCACTTCAAATATTTTTGCTGTGTTTATTTATGGTCAAATATTGTTTTATTCTTAATGAATATATGTTTATTTTCCCTGCTCTAGGACTGAGTACTTATGCTATTTTTGAACAATTACATAGCACTTTTTTTTTCTCCTTTGCAGAGTCGCAAAAGCGTCAGGATGGACGAGTGTAAATAGTTACACACGTTAGGCGCTAGATGGCGCGACTGAGCGCCTATAAACAGCAGCAGGCATCGTGCGGTGTCGTCATGCGGCGGCGCTGGCATCGGTGGACGGTTGTTGTACTAACGTCGTGCGATCGACCAATAGGAAGACTGAAGCAACACGCCACCTCTGCGAACCAATCGGTGAAGCTGGATGTGGCCTGATGTTGGATTACGAGGTGTGGACGTTTTTGCCACAAGTTTCTTAGTCAGTGTTCTTTGGAAATCTCAACGAATTACCTATAAGGAAATAACAGCAGTTGATAATAATTATTCAGTGTGTAGTAGTACAGTGCAGGACATTTCTGATTTTAAAAGCTAAGTATTTTACCTTTGGAATTGTTAAAATTATTGAATATTGATGTTGTTGCTTTAATCATTTTAAATGTGCCTTTATCAGCTATAAGCAATTATTTGTGTTTTCCTCTGTGGCAGCTTTATTTTAACTTGAGCTTTGAATTATGTACTGGTTATTGTGTTTATTGGTAAAATTATGTCGTTCAACGTAATTTCAAACACCATCATACTATACTGCGTGTACCATTGTAGATCCATGCTTGAAGATAGTAAATACATGCCTTTATAAACTGTGTTACCGTTGTTTAATTAATATGATTGTTCTAATGGATGTAACACTTATGACAAACGGATTTAGGGCTTATTATATTTAGGGATTTCTACTTTATGGCTTATGATATTATGTGATTTAAAGTTCGGGTAAATTATCATTCGGACAAATGATGATTATGACAAAAAAACATGTCATTTGAGATTATGGATTAAAAAGTTAAGTAATACGATAGAGAACCGTATTAGATTAGAAGTATATGTAGCTACTTTTAAAGGTTTACACTTCATTGGATTTTATGCTATAGGTGTATGAAGGTAATTAATTTTAAACTCAAAACCCTCTTTTTTACATATCTGGATAAAAAACTTTAAAAATGCTGAAACAGGTATTTCTTTATTTTTATTAATAAGTATTTACTCAGAGTTTCATGGTTCTAGAAAAATCTAAATTTTTTTTTCGATATAAACTCTACCCCTCCTTTTCACCCCCTTTTTCCAAAATTTTCCATAATTTCTATAGCCTAAATGTTATTCTGAGTTTATTTAAATAGATTAGTGAAGTTTTCATCAAAACCCGTCAAACAGTTTTTACGCGATGCGCGGTCAAACAAACAAACAAAAATTTTAAAAATGGTTTTAATATTCAGTTACTTATTTTAAGTCACCCTGTTCGGTTTTTTTTTTAATCTTCAATGTACAGATTTTTTGGTTTCAACGATTTTATTATGTGTTTATGTCACCGTAAAATTGTCAAACACGTTATCGATACATATAATAAAATTGTTCAAACAGCCCTATTTGCTGACGACACCACGATCTACTACACTGGCCGTTCTCAGGCTAACATCCGCCGCATTCTCCAGAAAGCTGCCGACTCGCTCGCAAAATCACCCTTACGTCCGTAACGATAGTCTTCACGTAGACCTCAGAATCCCCACCGTTAAGCAGTTCATGAAACGCCTTTCCAAGCGTTACTTCGACACTGCTATTAAGCATAGGAATCCCCTAATCGCATCGGCCGCCCGGTACGACCCATCGCGTATTAGCTCCGTCCAACGACCGCGTCACACCCTAGTCGCCCCCGACGATCCGATCACTATCTTGCAAGAGAGTAGGAAAGATACCAGTACAGTTCGTAGAGTGTACAAATACAAACCGAAGACATACCGACCTCGCCGCAGAGGTCCGGCGCGTAATCCCCAGTCAATCCCTCCCCGACCCTTGCTCGAGCCAGCCTGCGATGCTGAGCCTGTAGTAATAAAACAGTCCCTAAATAAAGACAACCAAATCCAGCTTGTCCCTTTGCTGCCCCCAGCGACGCCCTAAGCCGAGGTTCGTACCCCACAGGGGGTGCCCTTAGAGCGCTGTCGTTTAGTTCATAGTCATTTTTGCCCTGGCTGGAGGCCTTAAATGCAAGGCATCCACAGGACTTGTCCGGTTAAGCAGAAGCCAGTCTACTCAGACTGAACTGCGAGACGCCCACCCCAAAAAAAAAAAAAAAAAAGTAAAAAAGAGGGTTTTGTGTTTAAAATTAATTAACTTCATAAACCTATAGAATACATTCCATTGAAGTGGAAACCTTTAAAAGTTGCTGTAAGTACTTCAAATCTAATACAGGTAAATACGAATTCTCAATTTTCTTGAAATTTGATTTTTGAAGTGAATACGCCCATAATAGCGGAACTCAAGAATATCGGCTTTCCTCGGTATAAGTAGTTGGTAACAGGGTGGAAACGGTAAACGGGGCAGGTATAGGGTAAGGGGAGCTGCAGCTACACAAATATGGTCTTAGGTAACATCCGAAATTTTTTCACAAAATGTTAACCCCATTCACAGATTTAATTAAAAAAAAAGTACAGTTAGCAAGAAAATTGCCATTTTACATAAAACAATTTTTTTGATGCCATTCGATCTTCTTTCCGACACTAATCAAGAAGTTCTTCCAAACCAACCCAGGTTAGAGTACTCAAAAAGTCAGAAATCGCAAAAAAATAACTTTCAGCGGGGCAGTGTAGGGGAAATAGTTAACCAGAAAATTGCTATTATACACAAAACATTTTTTTGATGCCAATCATTATTTTTTATTTTACATAAGATATGAAGCCGGAAAAGTTACAAATACATTACAAACGAGTGCAAATCCTACTATCTACAAATAAAAAATGTTTTGTCCTGAAGGACTGTCTGATGGATCAACGCACAGCTCAAACCGCAGATTGTAGAAACCTGAAACTTGGAGGATACGATAAGAAAGAATTTTGGAATTATACCCCCCTAAGGGGGTGAAAAGGTCCCCCTTTAGGAAGCAAAGATTGTATGGGAAAATTTGATTCCTTGGTCCAATCTACTTCAAACTTTGCAATCAACAATATTAATAGAATTGATGGACGCGTTTCATATTGCATTGAAATTCATCTCCTAACGGGGTTAAAAATGGGTAGAAAGTTATTTTGGCGGTGATTTGTTTCGAATTTGATATCAATACTCCTTCGAGATTTTCATATAAGCTACAAGTTATTTTGATACATGTTTCAAAACCCAATCCGATTTTGTTCCTAAAGGTTGAACTCACATAAAAATTTGGTGTAAAATTGCAAATACTCTTTAAAATTGGAATGTCTCGAAAGTCACCGTAAAATATGAATACCGCATTTGAAGGTTTCTAAGCTTTGGAGAGGTTGTGCACTTTAAGACACGGCTTCATAGCGTAGGGACGTAGAGTTTGAAATTTTAAATGGTAAGCAGTTGTAAGAGGTCCGCAACGGTTTACAGCAGCTGTATCGTGTTGCGGCTCATTTAATGCACCTTGATGAGAACTGCTGACCTAGCTGGAGTATGACTGTCATCGAGTGTCTAAGTATGAAGATGTAAAGCTGTGAATAGAAGCCTTTAAAGCTGTTTTTGTAAACATGGTAATTTATTCTTATTCAAATAAATACGTTGTTAATCACAAGTATTTGATTTTGAACAAAACTGCCCTTGGGTACGTAAATTGACTTCAATGCATATCTTAGGAGATACACCGTTTTAAATAACTCCGCAGCAAAATAATGATCATGTACCGGGCGCGCATTTTCATTATGCGGAAGGATGTGTGTGATGTGCTCTTTGAAAATTGTATTACAGGTGCTTACGACCCACTCTCTGTAACCCTCTCTTTCTCTTATGTGACGCAGACGAAGTTGCGCGGGTCAGCTAGTATTACAATATAACGTGTTTCTCTCTAGCGATATTGTAATATCTCGAATTATTGTCAACTGAACATACGGAAGTATCTCTGCCCCCATAATCGGGACTTGGGGCACCCCCCCCCCTCCCCGTTAGGTTAGTTAAGTTCCTTTAAATCCTGCACGGGGAGAGCAGCGGTGGCCCAGTGGTGGCGGCCCCGACTTACGAACAGTAGGTCGTGGGTTCGAACCCAGACAGGCGCATTACTTTGTGTAATTTATTTCATCACCGCTGCTCTCAAAACGGTGAAGGAAAACATCGTGAGGAAACCGGCATGTCCTAGAAACAAAAATTCGAAGACATGTGACATCTACCAATCCGCACTGGGCCCGCGTGGTAGATTATAGCCCATTCCCTCTCATTGAGAGGAGGCCGTGTCCCAGCAGTGGGAACATTATAGGCTGTTGATGATGATGAAACCCTGCACTCGGAAATAGGGGGGCCCCGCGAAGCGGGGCTCCGTCGACTACGCTTTTTAGGGGAATATAAAGTGTTATAAGGTTAGGTTATAATAATCGGTATTTCTCAGGAATGGTAATTAAATACAACAGTTCGTCCGTTCCACCTAGTTACATTGTAGTTCACTTCCCTCCGCGCACTCGTTCGGGTTGGATGCAATTTATTTTGCTGTTGTTTTTAATTACGATTTTCGTGTTCCGTGATCGATTCCCGGCTCGTGAGTTGTTTCTAGGTGTGTGCTATTGTGCTAAGTGCTGGTATCGTAAGTTTTTTAGTGTTTTTACGTCGGTTATTACTGGTAATTAGTTCATTTCGTTTACTTTCGGTGAGTACATTTACTTTCTTTGGTGTGTGGGTACCTCGATATAATTTTGTCGCTTGGTAATTCTGTTACTTTTCTTACGTTTTAATAGTTTGTGTGAATTACATAATTTATAATATGTTGTCCATTAATGATGACCCGCCTGACCGTGGCAGAGATGCATTCCATACACCCGGGTCGCCGACGACCTCCGCTAATATTTCGACAAAACGTTTGTTTCGCGAAATGTCACCTTCGTACATCTCGCCCGAAGATAGGTCAAAACGGCTTCACACATCCAACTCAATTGAAAAGCCCTCGCCTATTTTAAACGTCAGTACTGCGAGCAACGACCACTATTGCGATTTAGTGTCACAGGCGTCTGCATTTTTATCTAAAATTAACGACCTTGTTAATGATCAAGGGTCCCGCATTAATGTCGCAAATAAATCCGCTATCATGGACATGACTCAGCGCGTAACGGCCATCGTTTCTTTGTTAGCAATAAAATCATCCTCCAACGAAACTAAATTAGCCAATACGGAACGCGAATTAGATAAAATTCAATTCAAATCCAATACTGTCAATAATCATAATAATGTCAATACTTGTGATTGTAACAAATCTTCGTATGCGGATTCGTTGAAACTGCGCCTACCTAAAGTTGTGCCAGCGGTCGAGTCGCGCGCCCCTCTCCCGTGCGTCGTCGCCTACCCTACTGCTGAGCGGTCAGCCGATTACTCGTCATCGTCCGCGACTAAACAAGCGCTTATGAAAGCGATTAAGCCTAGTGACGACGGATTTCAAATTGTAGGCGTTAAGAAAACCGCGAAATCTGGCGTTGTATTACGTGTCGCTAATGACAACCAAATTAAAAAATTACAATCGGTCGAGGCTATTAGGTCCGCCGGTCTAAGACTAGAAAAACCGAAAGGCCGAAGGCCCCGTATATTAGTTAAGGACGTCCCATCCTCAATGGAAGACAATGTTTTTCTGCACGCGTTATACCGTCAAAACATTAAAGATGAGTTGCCAATAAATGAGGATGATTTTATTAAGTCAACCAAAATTATTCGTCGGCGTTCCTTAGATAACGGTCGCAAGTGGATAGGTGTTGAAATCGAGTCCTCCGTACGTAAACATCTGGTGTCCACCAAAGAAAAATTATTTATTGATTGGGCGACCTGCCGTTTCATCGATGATGTCGAGGTAGTTCGTTGTTTACATTGTCAACAGTTCGGTCACGTTAAGAAACATTGCGTTAACAAATCACCTACCTGTGCTAACTGCTCCGAAGCGCATGAAACAAATAACTGCCCGCACAAGGATAACTTAAACTATATACCGACTTGCGTGGCGTGTAAACGTTTTAAAAAACCGTTTGACCATCGTTGCGGGTCTCCAGAGTGTACCACATACAAACTTAAGCTCGAACAGTTAATCCTCAACACTAACTACTAAAATAATGGATAGTTTAAATATAGGACAATTAAATCTCCACAACGATAGGGTGGCGACCTCTGAATTAGACAAATTAATTATCGATTATAACTTAGACATTGTACTTGTTCAAGAACAATACCAGAATGCACACTTACGTCACAAAGTAGTTCAGCTGGACAGCAAAGCACGAGCCGGAATTTACGTGACGCGTTCTTCTAACTTTACAGTAACATCTTTGCGTAACCTCATGACGCCCCACTGTGCCGTTGCGGAAGTCTCATCAGCTTCTTTCAAAGTTTACGTTGTGAGCTGTTACTTTCAATACTCAGATCCTGTTGCTCCTCATATACATAACCTCCGTCACGTCTTGCAGTCACTCGCGGGCTGTAAAGTTATCGTTGGCGCTGATGTTAACGCGTCATCGTCTCTGTGGTATGGCAAGGTTAGGTCAACGGATTCCGACCGACGTTGTGCTGTTGAAGATTTTATTGCTGAAATGAACCTATCGATTCATAATACCCCTGATGCACCACCTACTTTTTGCAGCCCAATGGGCGAATCTTGTATTGACGTCACACTTTCTAGTGCAGACGTTCGCTTGGATAGGTGGCGTGTCTTACCAGATGCGTCTTGTAGCGATCATCGCCTGATCGTGTACGAATTTGTTCCGATGTCTACTCAAGGTCCGACTCATATCACTGGTAATTTTAGATATAAAAGTAAAGGCGCGAACTGGGAATTCTTTGGCTCGCTGTTTGCAAGTCACGCCAAAGACTTCACTCGTGATGGGCTGTCAGCTGAAGAAAGTGCTGAAATTATGTCAGACACCTTCACTTACTGTGCTGACATCGCTATTGGTCGCGCATCTATGACCAACCTCCGTAGATGTGATTGGTGGTGTGACTACTTAATTGAACAACGTAAAAGCTATCGCCGAGCGCGTAGACATTTAAACAAGCTTAAAAAACAAAAAGTCACCGGAGACCCATTTACCATTGCTTTAAATGCGTTTAGAGTTGCCAGGTCCCGCTACAGAGCATCGACGGAAAAATCTAAGGGTAATTTACTGCGAAAAATTGTAGAAAAATTAGATAAAGAAGGTCCGTGGTCTCCTTTGTATCACGAGTTCAAAGCTAATCGTTCGGTCGACCTAGCGTTTATCCAAAACATTAAAGTAAATAATAAACACACCACCGGTATTGAGGAAACGACCGAAGTTCTATTAAATACTCTGATACCTGATGATTCGCCGGTAAATGACAATGACTACCATCAACAGATCAGAGCGTGGGCTGCTGTGCCACCTGAATCACCAGCGTCAGACCTTCCATCCATTGACGAATTCATTAATGTTGTCAGGAAACTGCCTCTTAAAAAATCAGCAGGTGAAGATAAAATATCTAATCGGATGATCATAGAAGCGTGTAAAACAGCGGGCGACGCCATTCTATCTGTTTTCAACCGATGTATTGCGGAAGGCGTTTTTCCTCGCGTATGGCGACGTGGCTTTATACGAATAATTCCGAAAAGTGGTGATAAGCCACCGGACGACCCTAAGTCGTACAGGCCCCTAACCCTACTACCAAATTTGGGAAAACTCCTGGAGCGTCTTATCGTTCCGCGATTGCTACCGGACGGACCAAAGTTTCATAACAACCAATTCGGATTCACCGTGGGTAAATCTACTGTTGACGCGGCACTTTCTGTTAGAAAAATTGTTAATAATTCTGAACACAAGTACGTGGTTGGAATCTTTTTAGATATTTCCGGGGCTTTTGATAACGCCTGGTGGCCGATGCTACTACTTAAAATGAAAAATCGTGGCTGCTACAAAAACATATATAATCTTGTTCATTCATTCTTTTTAAATGGTACCGCGCAACTAAAACTCGGACATCATTCTATGTCAAAGTCCCTTACCATGGGATGTCCACAGGGCTCGGTAATCTCTCCGTATGTATGGAATATAGGTTTTGATGATTTCCTCGCGATCCCACTGCCACCGGGCTGTTCATTAACCGGTTACGCGGACGACGGCCTGCTGCTCATTCAGTCAAGTACT
Source organism: Xestia c-nigrum (assembly GCA_916618015.1). Lineage (NCBI taxonomy): Eukaryota > Metazoa > Arthropoda > Insecta > Lepidoptera > Noctuidae > Xestia > Xestia c-nigrum. The sequence continues at coordinate 17,675,371 of OU745245.1, forward strand.
CGGGCTGGACTCGAGAATTTAGCTGACACTTGCCTACGATTAATATCTCAGTGGGGCGATCGAAACCGTCTGACCTTTGCACCGCATAAAACATTTCAACTAATTTTAAAAGGTGATCTTAAATCGTGGCCGAGCATTAAATTTAATAACGTTCCCGTGAAAAGAAAGCAGTCCGTGTGCTACCTTGGACTGGTCTTAGAGAGGAATTTTTCATTCGTAGATCACATAAAAAATGTCGGTGAAAAAGCTAAAAAGAACTTTTATTCCTTAACGAGGATATCCAAATCTACGTGGGGATTGTCGTTTTTAACTTTAAAGACCATCTACGTGGCTACTTACTTGGGTTGTATGTGCTACGGGGCACCTGTTTGGGCCGATAGGGCCACCATAGGAGCGGTGCGACGTAAATTGCTTCAAAGCCAGCGTTTGGCGTTGATATTCTTATGCAAAGCGTATAGGACGGTTAGTACCGAAGCTCTTCCGGTGCTTGCGGGTGTACTTCCAGTCGATCTGGAGGTGCAGCGGCGGGCTGCAATGTACTATAACGCGCGTGAGACCACGGACGCAGACTTTTTAACCGTACGTGATCGTGCTAGGATTGCTAGATTATTCAAACCACAGACCGACGTCTGGGAGGAACTTTTATCTGAATGGCAATGTAGGTGGGACAATTCCATCAAGGGCAGACACCTCCACCAGTTCTTTCCATCCGTTCGTGGGCGGCTGGACAGGACATGGCTGGAGGTTGATCACTGTGTTGCCCAATTTCTCACGGGCCATGGCAACTTTAAGAGTAAATTATTTTCCTTCAAGCTTGTTGACTCGCCTTTTTGTCAATGTTCAACATCTGACTGCGAATATGAACAATCTGCTCATCACATTTTGTGGGAGTGTAGTCTTTGGCAAAATGAACGCAATATTATGTTGGATAGTGTACAGGTTACATCCGGAGTTATTTACTATACGGACCTTGTGGAAACTAGAGCAAATTTCCGTGCGTTCAAGCGTTTTTGCCATACCTATTATTGGGATCAAATATAACAGCTCTCAACTAGGACCCATTAACGTTAATATTTATCCGTGGTGCTTGGCAACTGGGCCTATCCCAGTTGTAAACGTCCCTTTGTGCCTATTGGCCTTGTTTCGTTCTGTCTCCTGCTGATATGGAGGGAAGTGGAAATTACAGTTCTTTCCTACTCCTCCGCTATACTTTCTGATTAATTTCGTTGCGGGATCCAAGACAGTTAAATTCATTCTCTGGGACTTCGTCGAGCTTCATTGTCTCGGCGCTTTTCTGGTGGTCGCCACTGTTGATTCTGGCTTTCAGGAGTTACAGTGGTTTGGGCATGTGTGGCGGGCTTGTCCCAAAAAAAAAAAAAAAAAAGTTACATTGTAGTTACATTGATGTAACTAGCTGGACATTTTTATTACAAGTAGTTACGTTATTTTTAAAAATTAACTTTAACGTAACTAATGAGACTTTTTTGTTCCACCTAGTTACATCGTAGATAGGTACCATCGTCGGTTCAAAAAATATATTAGTTAGCTCTCGTGAGTCATGTACTCCTAGTACTTTCATGCTCATGGCAACCAACGTCTTAATGAACTTACTTAATGAAACCTCTTTGGTGAGGAAATGTACTGGCCACTTATAAATAATAACGAAGTCATCGACGTCAATGAAAAGTGTGTTGGCTCAATTACATTGTCTACTGTAAGTAATATTTGTCCTACACACCTAATCGCTTTTTTCCGATAAAATATGATTATCGAGTTTGGAATTTATGTCTAAGTTACATCTTATGAAGATTTCATTCGAACGCAACGCAGTCATATAGCTATCGTTGTCAAAAAGCGATATACCAGCTATTTTTTAAATCTTTTATTAAACTTCACATGTTTGTTTAAGGGTCGATTTCACCAAACATGACTTTACTCGAGAATAGCTATCCACGTAATATATTTATTCTTATATTTAAATCTTGGTTAACTTCGTCCACGTTCCACCACTCTACACCGGAGTAAATTTACTCTCGGATAGTTACTCTGTGGCAGGGAGTGAATCCGAATGATTGAAATGAATGACTGTATAAGCCACCCAAATTCAATTGCTTGTTTCTCCTCTAATAATTAAAGCGTATTGCGCATTATTCTATTCGGTAGGCTTATACCCATGTCAAAAGTGTCAAAATTAGAAATTTTAACCTCGTCAATATTTATTGTTATAATATATATTTTGCTCATCTAAACTATTTTCACTTTTACAAAAACAATACTTTTAATAATGTAATAATATTTTATGCCAGCGCGCCAGAATCAGCTGTTACAATATATAATAAAACAATGACACTCGGACGCCATATTGAACTTATCCCTATTAAAAGCCCGCTGTTCCTTGAAAATCGGCGGAGTAGAGATTTACTCCTGCATAAACGTTTACCCTTGGATTAAGTCTATGGTGAAACGTAAAAACATGTTATACTAGGAGTAACTGCTCGTATACTCTCGAGTAAGATTTACTCTTGTTTGGTGAAATCGACCCTAAGTATGTATGTGGCGTACAAATCTTGCAAGCCTAATTTGACACACACTAACGGTTTCGTGATTTTCTTTTTTTTTGTGCGTTTAAATAAAATCTTGTCGTGAGACTGTTTTTTCTATTAATTTTGTTTTATTTTAAGGATGAGACAATGCTAAAATGAAAACCTCATATCAATAACTGTCAGCCCGATGATGTACTCGTACAAAATACTATTGATATAATTATCAATGAGGCTTGTTTAGAAGCCGTGGATGGTAGAGAACCGGCACCAAAAGTTTTTAATAAAGCATTGCAACATATTAATGAGAAGGGTTATAATATGGCTGCTAAAAAGCCAGTGCCATCTTTTAAAAATAAAAATCTGCTATTTACAAAAGAAGGAATGAAAAAGCCGGTGTGAAAATAAACTTCCACTAGAAATATAGAGGAAGTGGAAGTGCCACATCAATTCAATTCATTTTTACTGGCGGACTACAAAAATGGTAACATGCGTATCATAATATTCTGTTCGCAACATATTGTAAGGCAGTATATTAAGACCGTTATATTTTATGGACGGAACGTTTAAAACTTGCCCAACGCCGTTCCGTCAATTATTTACCATTCAAGGTGGTGTTGGAAGTGACATGAATAATACAAATATTATACCAATGATTTATGCCTTTATGACACATCAAAACAAGGAAGCGTATATTATATTATTTCATTTAATTAAAGCACAATTAAATGATTGGAAGCCACAGAAAATAATGATAGATTTTGAAGAGGGAATAATTGCAGCGCTAAGAGAGATTAACACTGTTCACGAAATAAAAGGTTGTCACTTCCATTATAACAATAGTTTGAAAAGCAAAGCAAAGCAAATGGGTATATTTAAGGATAAAAGTCACAAAACTATAGTTTTACTCTGCAGTAGTCTAGCAAAACGTAAAAACATGTTATACTAGGAGTAACTGCTCGTATACTCTCGAGTAAGATTTACTCTTGTTTGGTGAAATCGACCCTTACCAGAAGAGGAAATATTATCAGTTTGGAATTACATAAAGAGTGAAATTGTACTAGAAGATGATCGAATAGAACTTGAACAGTTTCAACATTATTTAAAAAAAAATTGGCTAAAAGAAAAAGTGGTGAAAATGTGGTGTAACTATGGTGAGTTACATCGAACAAACAATGTCGTGGAAGGATGGAATTTTAAGGGAAGACCTGGAAGAAGACCAGGAAGACCTAGAAGAAGACCGGGAAGACCTGGAAGAAGACCGGGCAGACCTGGAAGAAGACCAGGAAGACCGGGAAGAAGACCGGGAAGACCGTAAAGAAGACTGAGAAGAAAGTAACTATACGATACCTCTTTTTTATGAATAAAATGCACATCGGTCTTCCCGGTCTTCCCGTTCTTCCCGGTCTTTCGGTTCTGCCCGTTCTTCCCGATCTTCCCGTTCTTCCCGGTCTTCTACCCTGCCTTCCTGGTCTTCTCGGTCTTCTTCTAGGTCTTCCCGGTCTTCTTACAGGTCTTCCCGGTCTTCGTACAGGTCTTCCCGGTCTTCTACCCTGTTTTCCCGGTCTTCTCGGTCCGGAGACCGGGAAGACCAGGAAGAAGACCGGGAAGACCGGAAAGACCTGGAAGAAGACCGGGAAGACCGGGAAAAAGCCCGGGGAGACCATGAAGAAGACCGGGAAGACCGGGAAGAAGACCAGGAAGACCGGGAAGAAGACCGGGAAGACCGTAAAGAAGACCGAGAAGATAGGGAAGACCGGCAAGACCGGAAAGACCTGGAAGAAGACCGGGAAGAACGGGAAGAAGCGGAAAGAACGGGAAGAACGGGAAGAACGGGAAGAACGGGAAGACCGGGAAGAACGTGATAATACAGGGTGTAAACCACCTCATCACAAAGCCGTCAACCAAGCATTCTGTCCATCAAACTAAGTAACTTTACGCAAAAAATATTGCTGGGAAACAACTTTTGTTTTTGAGGTCATAAATCATGTTGGTAGAACTCAATTAAACGCACTTAAAACATTGTGCTGATGGATGGATTTAATAGTACGGGGGAGATAGAGGTGTTTAAAGTAAAATCTTGTATTTAAAAAAAAAGTTGGAACTTTGACCCCCAATATCTCCGTAACTAGAAGGTTCCCAGGTATGATGTAGAACTAAAAAATGAGCGCAATGATGGGGAGAACGAGTGCTATATTTCCTTTCGACCAGACGAGTATGACAGCGCCATGAAGGACCTTAACGAAGATCTCCACGAATCGCTGTTTGGTCCGAGGAGAACTGTTTGTCGCTAAATCCAACAAAAACAAAGTATATTGTATTTGGTACCAGACAGCAGTTGGCTCGACTACCTATGACTTTTGACTTAGAACTAATAGGCGAACCAATTGAGCGATTGTATGAGGCGCGAAATCTTGGTCTAACGATGGACAAAGACCTTCGTTTTGAAAAACACGTAGCAGACTCGATACGAAACTGTTTTTATCGCCTGAAGGTTTTGTACAAGATGAGGCCTTATTTATCCGAAACGCTACGGGAACAACTTGTGGAAACCTTAGTCTTGTCTCGGTTAAACTACGCCGACACTGTGTATGGCCCACGCCTTTTAGCTCGTACAGATCAGCTCATACAAAGGGTACAAAACACGTGCGCTCGATTTTGTTATAACATACCTCGCAGAAATCATGTTACACCATTTCTTAACAAGCATTTATCGCTAAAAATGAAGTCCAGACGCAAACTACACCTGGCTTGCCTTTTATTTGGTGTGGTGAAATACCAAAACCCGGACTACTTGTATAACAAACTAAGTTGGATAACAAGTAGGCGGGAATGTGGTAGAAGACAATGTTCACAACAACTCTCGAGTCAGTCTCATAATACAGCTGCTTTTAGAGGCACTTTTCGTTATGCGGCATCCAAAGTATGGAATAACCTGCCTCCACCGATAAGACAGATAAACACGATAGGCACTTTCAGAATTCGTTTACGGCAGTTTCTCATAGAAGCGCAACGTAAGCTAGATATGATTGTCTTAAATGAATCCATAATATGATGAACGTCCCTACGTTCCTACCTAATTAAATGTTTTCATTATTGTTATTATTTTTTTATTAACACTGCAATTATTTAATAATCCTGGACATTTTTTATTTTTTGATGTTATTTTTTTTATTAATTCACACCTCATTATTTAATAATCCTGGATATTTTTATTTATACTTATTTTTTATGCAAAACTAGTTGTTGTCAAGCGCTTACCTCGTAACTACCTCCTTTTCCTTCATCTCTTTTCACTTTCACTTACGCTTCAACATGCTTCAATGACCTATTTACGTACGTAAATAAATAAATAGGAGATCATATTAACCGGTCACACCAACCTACTGTTAACATTAACAATGAGCGTAAAACAGTCATGGTGCAAAACAGGTTCTTTTATCATGCGACCGTCCCATTTATGTATCTCCCTGTTTTTTTCTTAGATGTATATTTCTGATTAAAATTTGTTTTTCACTTTCACTTGTTCACTCTAATTTATTTATTATTCGTTTGTGTTTATTACATATTTGTTTTATTTATTTTTTCTATTCATATAGATCGTAATTACATAATATATTTAAGCACCTACTCACCACCACCATTGACACAAAATATAAAGTTGCTTCACATCCGTAACCTCACTAATCCAGGTCCAGTTGAAAACCAGCGTCGGGCACTAGTTGTCGGGCACTATTTTGCTGAACTGCTTACTTTTTAGTTTTGTTTTTTTTTTTGTTTAGATTTAAGTTTTATTTTTCTCTTATTATTAGTATTTTTATAGCGTGTGCACTTGTGGCGTGTGCCAAATAAATGATTTTTCTTTCTTTTCTTTCTTTCTTCCCGGTCTGCTTCCCGGTCTTCTTCCCAGTCTTCCCGAACTGCTTCCCAGTCTTCTTCCCAGTCTTCCCGGTCTGCTTCCCGGTCGTCTTCCTGGTCTTTCCGTTCTTCCCGGTCTTCCCGGTCTTCCCGGTCTTCTTCCAGGTCTTCCCGGTCTTCTTCCAGGTCTTCCCGGTCTTCTTCCAGGTCTTCCCGGTCTTCTGCCCGGTCTTCTTCCAGGTCTTCCCGGTTTTCTGCCTGGTCTTCATCCAGGTCTTCCCGGTCTTCTTCCAGGTCTTCCCGGTCTTCTTCCAGGTCTTCCCGGTCTTTTTCCAGTTCTAACACGTAGTGTCAAAAATGCAAAACAAAAGCATGTCAACAAAGAAAGCAACAGATAGCGTCAAATAAGCCGGTGCACGGATATCAGAATTCTGAACGAAAATCGTATGGACGCGCACAAGTGACTACGCGGCTTGCAGTACCGTTTTGTAAGGACCTAGGTAAGCAGGGAGTTACGGCAGAAATAGAAAGCACGTATAGTACTCGTAGAACGAGATAGAATGAGTACTTGTCGAAATCGTACTTGGTAATATGTCTGTTTGTCTGTATGTCTCTATGTCTGCATAACTGTATGTCTGTGTGTCTGTATGTCTGTTTGTCTGTATGTCTGTTTGTCTGTATGTATGTCAGGGCTAAACTCAAAAAGAACGGCATGGATTTACTTCAAATTTTTGGTGTCGTTTTCCGTGGTTTTGGTGTCGTTTTCCGTGGTTCGAACCCAGGACCTCATGCTCAATAGCGCTTGTGACAACAAATCTAAAAAGGCCGATTACACAAATACCGTCACACGTACATCAGAACTAGCGACGGAAAATGGGCCATATATAATGACCAAAAAGCGTTAAGGTTTGATCAACACTTAGAAGAAACTTTTCACCTACGGGGGAGGAGCTGTGAATCTTTATTTTTCATACGCATTCTGTGACAGCGAGTAATCTAACGACGCATATTTAAATGTTGTCTTTGAGAAAATTTGAACAATTAAACATAAAGCTAATAATGATCCAAAGTTTCATCAAGCTGAAATATTTAATGGGGATGGTAAATCAATTAATAAGCCATGCTATTATCTAGCGTTACACAATAAAAACTATGCCATTAAAGTAACTTGGGCAGAGAAACATAGTTTAATGAATGTTAGTGAGAGATTACAATCGAACGTAATTTGACAATTTTACGGTGACATTATATGGTAATGTGCATTTTATTCATAAAAAAGAGGTATCGTATAGTTACGTTCTTCCCGGTATTCCCGTTCTTCTCGGTCTTCCCGATAATCCCGGTCTTCTTCCCGGTCTTCCCGGTCTTCCGGTCTTCCCGTTCTTTCCGGTATTCTCGTTCCTCCCGTTCTTCCCGGTCTTCCCGATCATCCCGGTCTTCTTCCCGGTCTTCTTCCCGGTCTGATACCCGGTCTTCCCGGTCTTCTTCCCCGTCTGCTTCCCGGTCTTCTTCCCCGTCTTCTCGGTCTTTTTCCAGGTCTTCCCGGGCTTCTTCCCGGGCTTACCGTTCTTTCGTTCTTCCCGTTCTTCCCGGTCTTCCTGGTCTTCTTCCAGGTCTTCTTCCCGGTCTTCCAGGTCTTCCCGGACTTCTTCCCGGTCTGCTACCCAGTCTTCCCGGTCTTTCTCCCGGTCTTCTCGGTCTTCTTCCCGGTCTTCTTCCCCGTCTTCTCGGTCTGCTTCCCAGTCTTCTTCCCGGTTTTCCCGGTCTTCCCGTTCTTCCCGGTCATCCCGTTCTTACGTTCTTCCCGTTCTTCCCGATCATCCCGGTCTTCTTCCCGGTCTTCCCGGGCTTCCGGTCTTCCCGTTCTTCCCGGTATTCCCGTTCTTCCCGGTCTTAGATAAAACGGTTTTCCTGGGGATTACGCTTGATTCAAGGCTACAATGGGGTTCTCATTTAACATCTCTTGCGGGGCGGCTAAGTTCAGCAGCATAAGCCATTAGAAAAATCCGTCAATTTACTGATGTAGATACCGCTAGACTGGTCTATTTTAGTTAGTTCCATAGTATAATGTCTTACGGTATTTTGCTACGGGGACGAGCTGCAGATATTGAGTCTATATTTAATCTGCAGAAAAGAGCCATTAGAGCCATATATAATCTTCGTAGGTGCGATTCTCTAAGAGAGCTGTTTAAGGATATTGGCATTATGACGGTACATTGTCAATACATCTACGAAAACATAATGTACGTCAGAAAAAATTTGCATCTTTTTGGTAAAAGAGGTGCCAGACATAACTACAGTACTAGAAATAGGGACCAATTAGTTCAGCCAGGCTTTAGACACGCTAAAGTAGACTCATCTTTCATGGGGTACTGTTTGAGATGCTATAATAAAATTCCACAAAGTATTCTTGAACTGAATGAGACGAAATTTAAAACATGCATTAAACGCACACTATGTAAGCAAGCATATTACAAGTTGAGCGATTATATCGCTGATAAAAATGCTTGGCTCAATACTGGTCCTGCTCCACAAGGACAGGGGCGCAAAAATTGATAGCATTAAATGGTATTGTTGGAGCTGCTGAAGATTGTACAACTATCTTTGCATTGTATAGATTCAATGTTAGTATCATATAATCGCATAGACCATATTATGTGAGTCCTATGTACTAGAAAGCTATCATTCACTGAAAGCCTACGGCAGTTCTTGACTAGAATGTGCCCTGGCGGTTGAGAGTATGTCATGCTCTCTCAAATGTCTCGCTGATGGTGGCGCGTGTGTCGGACCATTTAGCTCCCTTCAAAATGGTTGAGCTGAATGGTGCTGATCCATGCGTCAAGTTCGTGAACGGGCGCTGTCAGTTGTGACTGGTCATCTCTTAGTCGCCATGGTTTATTTGAATTAATTATTTAGTTTTTGAGTTGTATTTTATTTTTGTTTTGCTATGGACACTTTTAACGTGCACATCTTGCTACATTGTTCTCACATAATATACCATCTCAACATGCATGATGTAACCAGGATTTTGTAACAATATTTTGATTTAAAAGAGTGTCCATGGAGTTTCTTGCCCGTTCTTCTCCATAGAGATCTACGTTAGGGAATGGGCAACTACAGTACTTTCACAGTTTTTATGTCTTGTGACTGGGACTGTAGCTACTTTAAATGTTCATTTTTGTTTCGAGAATTCAAAAGTGCCTGTAACTGGCCTACTTGAAATAAATGCTTTGATTTTGATTTTCGATTTCTTCCCGATCATCCCGGTCTTCTTCCAGGACTTCCCAATCATCTTCCAGGTCTTCCCGGTCTTCTTCCAGGTCTTCCCGGTCTTCTTCCCCGTCTTCCCGGTCTTCTTCCCGGTCTTCCCGGTATCCAGTCTTTCCGGTCTTCTTCCAGGTCTTCTTCCCAGTCTTCCAGACTTTCCCGGTCCTCTTCCCAGTCTTCCCGGTCTACTTCCAGATCTTCCCGGTCTTCTTCAAGGGCTTCCCGGGCTTCTTCCCGGTCTTCCCGGTCTTCCAGTCTTCCCGTTCTTGCCGGACTTCCCGGTCTGCTATCCGGTCTTTTTCCTGGTCTTCCCGGACTTCCCGGTCTTCTTCCAGGTCTTCTTCCTGGTCTTCCCAATCATCTTCCAGGTCTTCCCGGTCTTCTTCCAGGTCTTCCCGGGCTTCTTCCCGGTCTTCCCGTTCTTTCATTCTACCCGTTCTTCCCGGACTTCTTTCCGGTCTGATACCCGGTCTTCCCGGTCTTCTTCCCCGTCTGCTTCCCGGTCTTCTTCCCCGTCTTCTCGGTCTGCTTCCCAGTCTTCTTCCCGGTCTTCCCGGTCTTCCGGTCTTCCCGTTCTTCCCGTTCTTCCCGGTCTTCCCTTTCTTACTTTCTTCCCGTTCTTCCCGGTCTTCCCGGTCTTCTTCCAGGTCTTCTTCCCGGTCTTCCAGGTCTTCCCGGTCTGCTTCCCGGTCTTCTTCCAGGTCTTCCCGGTCTTCTTCCAGGTCTTCCCGGTCTTCTGCCCGGTCTTCTTCCAGGTCTTCCCGGTCTTCTTCCAGGTCTTCTCGGTCTTCTTCCCCGTCTTCTCGGTCTGCTTCCCGGTCTTCTTCCCCGTTTTCTCGGTCTTCTTCCAGGTCTTCCCGGGCTTCTTCCCGGGCTTCCCGTTCTTTCTATCTTCCCGTTCTTCCCGGTCTTCCTGGTCTTCTTCCCGGTCTTCCAGGTCTTCCTGGTCTGCTACCCGGTCTTCCCGGTCTTCTTCCCCGTCTTCTCGGTCTGCTACCCGGTCTTCTTCCTTTTCCAGTTCTTACACGTAGTGTCAAAAATGCAAAACAAAAGCATGTCAACAAAGAAAGCAACAGATAGCGTCAATTAAGCCGGTGCACGTATGTCAGAATTCAGAACTAAAATCGTATGGACGCGCACAAGTGACTACGCGGCTGGCAGTATCGTTTTGTAAGGACCTAGGTAAGCAGGGAGTTACGGTAGAAATAGAAAGTACGTATAGTACTCGTAGAACGAGATAGAGTGAGTAATTGTTGATATCGTATTTGGTACTTGGTCTGTATGTCTGTTTGTCTGTATGTATGTCCGGGCTAAACTCAAAAAGTACGGCATGGATTTACTTCAAATTTTTGGTGTCGTTTTCCGTGGTTTTGGTGTCGTTTTCCGTGGTTCGAACCCAGGACCTTATGCTCAATAGCGCTTGCGACAACAAATCTAAAAAGGCCGATTACACAAATATCGTCCGTACACGTACATCAGAACTAGCGACGGAAAATGGGCCATATATAATGACCAAAAAGCGTTAAGGTTTGATCAACACTTAGAAGAAACTTTTCACCTACGGGGGAGGAGCTGTGAATCTTTATTTTTCTTACGCATTCTGTGACAGCGAGTAATCTAACGACGCATATTTAAATGTTGTCTTTGAGTAAGCCATGCTATTATCTAGCGTTACACAATAAAAACTATGCCATTAAAGTAACTTGGGCAGAGAAACATAGTTTGATGAATGTTAGTGAGAGATTACAATCGAACGTATTTGACAATTTTACGGTGACATTATATGGTAATGTGCATTTTATTCATAAAAAAGAGGTATCGTATAGTTACGTTCTTCCCGGTATTCCCGTTCTTCCCGTTCTTCCCGGTCTTCCCGATCATCCCGGTTTTCTTCCCAGTCTTCCCGGTCTTCCGGTCTTCCCGTTCTTCCCGGTATTCCCGTTCTTCCCGTTCTTTCGTTCTTCTCGTTCTTCCCGGTCTTCCCAGTCTTCTTCCAGGTCTTCTTCCCAGTCTTCCAGGTCTTCCCGGACTTCTTCCCGGTTTGCTACCCGGTCTTCCCAGTCTTCTTCCAGGTCTTCTTCCCAGTCTTCCAGGTCTTCCCGGACTTCTTCCCGGTTTGCTACCCGGTCTTCCCGGTCTTCTTCCCCGTCTTCTCGGTCTGCTTCCCGGTCTTCTTCCCCGTCTTCTCGGTCTTCTTCCAGGTCTTCTTTCCCGTCTTCTCGGTCTTCTTCCAGGTCTTTCCGGGCTTCTTCCCGGTCTTCCCGTTCTTTCGTTTTTCCCGTTCTTCCCGGTCTTCCCGGTCTTCTTCCAGGTTTGCTACCCGGTCTTCCCGGTCTTCTTCCCCGTCTTCTCGGTCTGCTTCCCGGTCTTCTTCCCCGTCTTCTCGGTCTTCTTCCAGGTCTTCTTCCCCGTCTTCTCGGTCTTCTTCCAGGTCTTCCCGGGCTTCTTCCCGGTCTTCCCGTTCTTTCGTTCTTCCCGTTCTTTCCGGTCTTCCCGGTCTTCTTCCAGGTCTTCATCCCGGTCTTCCAGGACTTCACTGTCTTCTTACCGGTCTGCTTCCCGGTCTGCTTCCCGGTCTGCTTCCCGGTATTCTTCCCAGTCTACCCGGTCTGCTTCCCGGTATTCTTCCCAGTCTTCTTCCCGGTCTTCTTCCCAGTCTTCCCGGTCTTCTTCCCGGTCATCTTCCTGGTCTTCCCGGTCTTCCCGGACTTCTTCCCAGTCTTCCCGGTCTGCTTCCAGGTCTTCCCGGTCTTTTTCCTGGTCTTCCCGGTCTTCCGGTCTTCCCGTTCTTCTCTGTCTTCCCGTTCTTTCCGGTCTTCCCTGTCTTCTTCCAGGTCTTCTTTCCGGTCTTCCATGTCTTCCCGGTCTTCTTCCAGGTCTTCCCGGTCTTTTTCCAGTTAAATAGAAAGTACAAGTAATTGTCGATATCGTATTTGGTAATAGTCTGTTTGTCTGTTTGTCTGTATGTCTGTATGTCTGTATAACTGTATGTCTGTATAACTGTATGTCTGTGTGTCTGTATGTCTGTTTGTCTGTATGTCTGTATGTCTGTATGTCTGTATGTCTGTATGTCTGTTTGTCTGTATGTATGTCCGGGCTAACCTCAAAAAGTACGGCATGGATTTACTTCAAATTTTTGGTGTCGTTTTCCGTGCTTTTTGATGTCGTTTTTCGTGGTTCGAACCCAGGACCTCATGCTCAATAGCGCTTGCGACAACAAATCTAAAAAAGCCGATTAAACAAATACCGCCCATCAGAACTAGCGACGGAAAATGGGCCATATATAATGACCAAAAAGCGTTAAGGTTTGATCAACACTTAGAAGAAACTTTTAACCCACGGCGGAGGAGCTGTGAACCTTTATTTTTCGACGCATTCTGTGACAGCGTGTAATCTAACGACGCATATTTAAATGTTGTCTTTGAGTAAGCCATGCTATTATCTAGCGTTACACAATCAAAACTATGCCATTAAAGTAACTTGGGCAGAGAATCATTTTTATTTTATTTTATTTTATTCGAAAGCAACAGCAAACAGCTACAATATAAAATATAAAAAAGTAGATACACATAACATTTTTAGGTTAGAAACTAAACTTACTTAACTGTCATGCTTATCTGTATTTTTATTTATACATAGATCAAGAGAGCTCCTTGAGTATGAGACATTTGAACATACTGGGAGAACAAGCAAAAATATCAATATGTTCAAAAGTCATGTTGTAGGCATCAATCATCCTGCGAACAGGTGAGCGCAAACCAGTGTTAGAATGACAGGTACGCGTGAAAAATAGTCTACCTGCGCGCACCTTTCGCTTGTACACAGTTCTAGGAACAACATAGCACAACATATTAGTTAACTCAATGCAGTCAAAACTACTTCTTACAATGTTATAGAGATTCATGGCCATCAAGTACTTGCGTCTACTTTCAAGTGTTGTAAGTTTCTACTTTTTGAGTAAATCCTGATATGTCAAGTAATATCCAAAGCACCCAAAATGCATTGCACGTAGGAATTTCTGTTGAACACTCTCAATCGCCTCAATGTACTTTTTATAGTATGGACTCCAGACGGACACTGCATACTCCAGTTGCGAGCGTACAAGAGACATATTACAGACAGAAATAGGATCATTAGATTCTGAGTTTTGATATTGAAGCTTAGCTGGTATACTGGTTTCTCTTTCCGATTCGAAATGTATGTCCAGAAATGCTTAATATTTACGCGTAGGCTATCTTCCACCGACCTGATATATGAGTTAAAACATTTCAGACACGTGTCCTTAAACTGTCCTCTGTAGCTAGCAAATGTATTGTAGTCCGAAATGTTTTGATATTTTTTCCACTTAACCCACGCCTTGTGCTTCTTCTTCGAGATGGCTATAAGAAACCTAGAGGACCAAACAGGATAACTAACTGATCTGGCACGAGCCAAGGGAGTATCCTGCTTGATAATCTTATCCAACTCATCGTAAAAAGTAGTTAATGCGTCTTCGGAATTTTTAGAGCTAAACAGATCTGTCCAATTAGTTTGTTGTATGTTACAGTTAATGTTGTCAAAATTAGCTTTATGAAAGTTGTATTTGTGTAGGGGACTCTTTTTCAATGGGGTGATTTTAATATCTAAGCAGATCTCGCAGGTTAAAGCAGGGTGATAAATGTCAATAGGCAGTAGCGTAGTTGTGGAACGGGAAACGATACAGGCGTTATTAGATATAACCAAGTCAAGTATTTTACCTTTGTCGTTCGCTACATTATTGAGTTGAGAAGCTCCAAGAAGTGAAATGAAATTGAGTAGGTTAGAGTAAGTCGCAGATGTCACAGTGGAATCCGTGACACTGCCAGGGGATGCAAGCCATTTGGCTTCTGGAAGATTATAGTCACCCACAACATAGAAGCTGTCAACACTAGGATGACTTAACACTTCATGTAACGTTTCGAAATGCATATTGTACACCCGTGAAGGAGCGTTAGGTGGTATATAGGCCGCACTTACAATGTTCCGTTTTTTTATTACGAGTGCTTTGCAATTCTACCATGAGGTGTTCGATATAGTTATGTGAAAGGTCGCTTTGCTGAGTTAGCGCGAGGTCTAGCTCAGACGGCTTGAGAGAGCTCAAAATTGTAACCAATACACCGCCGCCATCCTGCTTTGTGTCTGCTTTTAGTGGCACTTTACTACATACCGGCCGTCTTCGCGACGTTTTGTAGTGGAGAAATAAAAATCTACACATTCTTGATTTTCTAATGATAAATTTGTTTTTTCGCTAATATCATCGATGTCCCAAAACTGTTGATTATCTTGGATATTATTCATGATCACGTTGCACTGTAGTGATGCTATTTGTCCATCACCGTATATGATCCACCCAAGCTATGTTTCTTGCAACACTGGCTGCGATGTACTCTCTCCTTTGATCAATCCTCCCATTGATATCAAGGCATTGACTTGAGCGCTTAGTAATAAGTCCACTGGATGGCTAATGTTAAAATATAGATCAGCTAATTTAAGATTTTCTATGTAAGACCACTTCGATGTGTCAATGGATTTATACGGGATATCCTTAAGTATGTTTTCCATGACAAGTACGTCGGTGGTAAATGAATAGTCGTTATACCTACGTTGAGAAGCAGCTTAGTGACTACACCATTACAGTTATGCTCGACTTCACCTTCTCCGCATATCAGTCCATTGAATTCAGATCTACGTAATCCTAGTTTCTTTGCTGTACTTTCTTATATTATTGAAATTTGTGTCAATGAGTGCCCTTAAAGTGTGATACGATCCATCCCTCGTTTCGACTTTTAACAAAGCTGTAGCTAATAAAACTTCATTCGTCTCTGGATCATTCTGAGACACATGTGCAGACATTGCGACATTCTCTTTTGGATTTGAGTTAGTTATTGTTGTTGCTATATTGCTCGCAAGCGTCATGTAAAACGGAGTGATGATTTCCGTTAGGTACATTTGCGACATCGCCTAACGGAAATGCATTGCTGGCCATCATGATCGAATAAACAATTTCGACATAATTTCAAGTTTGCTACTGATTTCAATTTTGCTTCATCAGGCAATTGCAAAAACTTTGCGCAATTAAACATAGCATGTTGTTGGCCGCAAAATTGGCATTTTGTGGTAGACACGTGTAAGGATTTTGAATGTGGTTGTGCCTTGTTGTATTTATTGGCAAAGTTATGCGGATACATCGTCTTGCCTTTCGATTTTCAGGAACATCGCTGTTTGTCTGATTAGTTGATTTCGGTGTCGCTTGATCAAACTCAAACTCAAATCATTTATTTCAACTAGACCATTATGGCACTTCGAATGTCGATAAAACGAGAAAAAAAAGCCTAGTCACAGACACAAGGCATAATAACTTGAGAAAGTACTGTAGTTTCGATAAAACGAGAAAAAAAAGCCTACAGTCACAGACACAAGGCATAATAACTTGAGAAAGTACTGTAGTTGCCCATTCCCTAGCGTAGATCTCTATGGAGAAGAACGGGCAAGAAACTCCATGGACACTCTTTTCAATCAAAAATGTTGTTCAAAATCTTGGTTACATCTTTCATGTTGAGATTACTTATATTTATAGTTGAGCACTTATAGTTGCGGAGCAGGACCAGCATTTAGCCAAGCATTTTTATCCTCAATGTAATACCCCAGCTTTTAATATGCTTGCCTACATAGTGTGCGTTTTACACAAGAATTAAATTTCGTCTCATTCAGTTGTAGAATGTGGGGAGGTATTTTCAACCGACTTCCAAAAAGAGGAGGTTATCAATTCGTCTGTATTTTTTTTTTTTTTTTTTTTTTTTTTTTTTTTTTTGTGTTTGTTACCTCCGTACTCTCGACTGGGTGAACCGATTTTGATGGTTCTTTTTTTGTTTGAAAGCTGGTGCTTCCCGTTTGGTCCCATTTTAGTTTGTTGAAGACCTGATGCTGATCTTCGGAGATATACAACGGAACTCTTCAAAAATACACAGCAAATCTGCAGTGATTGCTGCCATCGCTTGTAGGTTCATTGTTTATACTATATTATGACGTAACATCACGCCTGTATGCTCTGAGGGGGTACGCACATGTGTAAAATACACCCGATTTCGAAAATATTTGTTACCTCAGTACTTTCTACTGGGTGAACCGATTTTGATCGTTTTTATTTCATTTGAAAGCTGGTGCTTCCTGTGTGGTCTTATAATCATCAAATCAGTAGCTGATGATGGGATTCTGGAGAAATAGAGAGAATTCTTCACATTTTATAGGCACACTAGAAGCGGTTTGGGTAGTTTTAGGAATTGTACTTTCTCGAAGTGATTCCAATTCAATTTGATGAAGATCTGATGAAGAACTTCGGAGATATGCAACGGAATATTAGATTTAACGTGTATAGATGCCCTTATTATATTTTTCTTGTATGGCATCACCGGATGTGTGAACTATTCTTTATTACTATATACTCTGTTCCGTTTCCTTTTCCTCTCTCGCTTGCTGACCACGAACACGTTGGTTGTAACTGTAATTGTGCTCAGATAAACTAATCAAGTATATAGTGCATTCTTTGTTATTGTGACGATCTTATGTGTGCATTTATTGTGTCAATAAACTGCTTCATATAAATGAAGGTTGGACTCGTTCTGTTCACTTATTCGCTACCGGTGCTCCCCAAACACTGCCACGAACCACGTGCCTCATCATCATATTAAAAGGTTATGGGCCCAGAGAAAAGAGCATCTTGGCTTGCTTTGTTTTGCATGTAATGAAAAGGTTCGTTTTTTGGGAGAGTGATTCGATGCGCACGTGCAGTACTGCAAGCCGTGCATAATGGAACATAACCTCAATGGGTTCGAAAAATTGGATGGTATATCTAACTTCCATACCTGGAAGTTTTCAGTCAAGAACCTGCTTATTTTAGAAGGCTTGTGGGAAGTCGTTGTTGGAACAGACCAAGCCGAAGGTCACTTGAGGCGTGATCAAAGAGCACTTGCACGCATTTGCTTAACATTAAAGCCGCATTTATTTCAATATGTACGAAGCTGTGACACTGCTAAAGATGCTTGGAAGGCGTTGCTTGACGTTTACGAAGATAAAGGTCTTTACCGAAGAGTTCTTCTACTGAGGAGACTGCACCGCGTTCAGTACTCTGAATTTTCTGATATGCAAGCTTATATTGATTCTGTGTTTACACTAGTTCAGCAGCTTGACGACATCGGAAAACATACCGAAGATGAGGAAGTTGCTGAGATTTTATTGAGTGGTCTGCCAACTGAATATGATTCTGTTGTTTCAAATTTGTCAACTGCTGCAGTCACTACTACGGTATCGAGTGAACTTGTGCGAGCCCGACTACTGCAAGAGTATTCGAGGAAGACATCGGCTGATGAAGAAAGTACAGCTTATGTCTCCAAAAGTAGAAAAGTTATTGTTTGTGAATTTTGCAAAAAGAGTGGTCACAAGAAATCAACTTGTTTTAAATTAAAGAAACTTAAAAGGGCCAGAAAATCCAATGATAAAGAAAATGAAGATAAAACTTTTTCAGCAACAGCATTTCTGTCAAAAGCCAGTGAGTTTTATATTGACAGCGGAGCTACCAGTCATATGGTGAACAACAGGGACATACTTCAGGACTTGAAAAAGTCAGATAACTTAATAACTATGGCTGATAATTCTAAAATTAAATGTGAAGGTATAGGCACTTTGGAGATTCAGTCAAATCATAAGGTTAGACTTTTAAATGTTTTATATGTTCCCCAAATTGCGGCCAATCTTATTTCTGTTAGCAAATTAGTGTTGTCTGGCCATTCAGTTAGGTTTAGCAGTGAGAAATGTTTTATTTATAATGACAACGTTGGTCATAAAGACAAGTCTGGCAACTTAGTTGCATCTGGTGTATGCATTAATGGTTTGTTTAAACTTAATGGGTGTGTTGTTATGTCTGAGTGTGTAAATGTAAATGGTTTCGGGTCTTCGACTAAAAGTGGACACTCTCTACTCCTTGATCATGGAGAGGAGCTGTTGAGTACCAGAGACATTGCTGGTCTTCCTGCTGAATTATGGCACAGACGTCTCGGCCACCTGAATATACAAGGTATGAAAACGCTGGAGAAAGTTGCATGTGGAATGCGTTGTCTATTTCAGGATGAAAAGTCACTCAAGAACTGTCTTGCTTGTCTCGAGGGGAAGTTGTCGGCCGCAGCTTATCCTGACAGCACATCGAAAACGACGCAGCCTCTGCAACTGATCCATTCCGATGTCTGTGGACCCATGCAGGAGCCAAGCTGGTCTGGAGCGAAGTACATCGTAACTTTTACCGATGACTACACTCGGAAGAGCTTTGCATGCTTGATGAAAAATAAGTTTGAGGTAATTAACCATTTTATTACATTTAAAACATTAGTTGAGAAACAGACAGGCTTGCAAATTAAGATTTTAAGATCAGATAATGGTGGTGAATACTGCAATAACAAGTTTAGTAACTATTTAAAAGAGCAGGGTATTGTCCATCAGGTCACTGTCCCTTACTGCCCTGAGCAGAATGGGGTTTCAGAAAGACTGAACCGTACCTTAATGGACAAGGTTAGGAGTATGCTGGCAGAGGCGGGTCTCGGCAAGGAATACTGGGGTGAAGCTGTTATGACAGCTGTTTATTTAAAAAATAGGTCACCTACAGCTGCTTTGTCTGGACGAGTGCCTGAAGAAGTATGGACTGGGTCTCCAGTTGACCTCAGCCATCTTCGTGTGTTCGGATGCTTAGCATACTACCTGATGCCATCGCAAAAACGGCAGAAGCTGGATTCAAAAGCCAGACTTTCCATTTTTGTTGGCTACAGTGACACCTGCAAAGGTTATAGACTTGTGGAGCCTTCAAATCCAAAGAAAGTGGTATTGTCGCGTACAGTAGCTTTCATAGAGAATAAATTTTACAAGGATTTGGGACATGATTTTAAAAATGACCAACATAATTTTGTATTTTTAAAAGATTTTATGAATGTTGATGGAAATAAGTCATTAATAAATAATAATAATTTGCATACTATTGAATTGAATTCTGATAATGATATAATTGATAATAATGAAATTAATTGTAATAATAATATTGAATTAAATACTGACTCAATTATTACAAATGATGAATCAGATTCAAGTATTTTAAAAAATGACATGAATTCTTATTCTGACATTTCAGGATCAGAAGAGAACTCAAGAGCGTCTAGTGAGACCCATGACTCATGGAGTACCTCAGCTGGAAAGTCTACTGATGTTGGAGGTGATGGCGGTCTGACATGTGGTGGGATATCTGCTGGAGCTGGAGGGGAAGTTATTAACACAGAGACAGTCTCTACTGGGCGTACTGTGCGTTCTACACGCAACATTCCTCCCATAAGGTACAAGGATTATGGTTGTTTTGTGTCTATGTTTTTGCATGACGATTTGTGTGGAGAACCACATTCATATGAAGACGCATTGTCTTCTCCACATTCTGATGAGTGGCAAGCCGCTATGCAGCGCGAGTATGACTCGCTAGTCGTCAACAAGGTATGGGAAATAGTTGATAAGCCTCCTAACAAAAACATTGTTCAATGTAAATGGGTTTTTAAGGTTAAACATGACACAGATGGTAATTTCAACTGCTTTAAGGCGCGACTAGTTGCCAGAGGCTTCACTCAGAAGCAAGGTATAGATTACAATGATACATTCTCACCGGTGGTTCGACATTCTTCAATGAGAATTCTGTTTAATATAAGCAATCAACTAAACTTAGAAATTGATCACATTGACGTAGCAACTGCGTTTTTAAATGGAGATCTTGATGAAGAAATATATATGCAGCCACCCTTGGGTTTTTCGGAACACTTTAATGGTAAAGTTTGTTTACTAAAGAAAGCTATCTATGGTTTAAAGCAATCCAGCAAGATGTGGAACAAAAAGGTACATGACTTGTTAATTGTTAATGATTTTAAACAATGTAAAAGTGAACCATGTGTGTACAGTAAAAAGGTAGGCAATGACATAGTTTTACTGGCACTTTATGTGGATGATTTTTATCTATTTTATAATAAAAATAGTAAAATTAAAGTACATCTGCAAATAGCATTAGAAAAACAGTTTAATGTAAAAAATTTAGGTCCACTTAAAAATTGTCTAGGTATAAGAGTTTCTAGACATAGAACAAAAGGTATATTATGTTTAGACCAAATTGAATACACAAAGAAATTATTGGTTAAATTTAACATGCAAAATTGTAAACCAGTAACCACACCTTTGCCTCTTAATTGTAAGTTACAGAAGTCTGAACATACAAGTGTAGAGTTGGATGATAGTGTTTATAAATACAGACAACTTTTAGGATGTCTTATGTATTTATGTGTTTGCACTAGGCCAGATATTGCCTATGCTTGTAGTTATTTAAGCCAGTTTAACAACTGTTTCGATAAAAGCCATTGGCTCGCAGCCAAACATGTACTTAGATATTTAGCTGGTACAATTGATCACTGTTTGCTTTTCACAAAAAGTGTCAATTGGAAATTGAGCGCGTACACTGATGCTGATTGGGCTAACGACGCTACTGACCGTAAATCGTACACTGGTTACGTTATAAAACTAGGTAATTCCACCATAAACTGGGAATCGCGTAAGCAGAGGTGTGTTGCTCTCTCAAGTACAGAAGCAGAATACCTCGCAATAGGCGATGCTTGTAAAGATATCTGTTTTATTCAAAATTTACTTTCAGAACTAACATTGATTCAATTGGATGAATGTATTTTGTATAATGATAGTCAAAGTGCCCATAAGTTATTAGAGTCTAAAGAAGTATGCCATAAACGAACCAAACATATTGACATCCGATATCATTTTGTCAAAGACTTAATTAATAATGGTTCTATAACAGTTAGATACTTGCCTACAGACAGGATGATAGCGGATGTTCTTACTAAATCTTTAGGTAAACAAAAACACAGTAGTTTCACACAAAATTTGAATGTGGTTAAAACTATAAAGTAAGTTAATATAGTGTAATGTGTATCTTACGTAAAAACTAATATAATTTTATTGACTTGTTAACTTAATAACTGATATGTTTATGTGATACCTATATAAGTTGTAGAGACTGCAGTGTAATATTTATTTTATAGTGTCAATTGTATGTTTATTTTGTATGTCTTTTGACTAAAAATATAATAGGACAAGGGGAAGTATTAGATTTAACGTGTATAGATGCCCTTATTATATTTTTCTTGTATGGCATCACCGGATGTGTGAACTATTCTTTATTACTATATACTCTGTTCCGTTTCCTTTTCCTCTCTCGCTTGCTGACCACGAACACGTTGGTTGTAACTGTAATTGTGCTCAGATAAACTAATCAAGTATATAGTGCATTCTTTGTTATTGTGACGATCTTATGTGTGCATTTATTGTGTCAATAAACTGCTTCATATAAATGAAGGTTGGACTCGTTC
The DNA here is from genome assembly GCA_916618015.1 of Xestia c-nigrum. NCBI lineage: Eukaryota > Metazoa > Arthropoda > Insecta > Lepidoptera > Noctuidae > Xestia > Xestia c-nigrum. The sequence goes on from OU745245.1 coordinate 17,697,497, forward strand.
TGTTCACTTATTCGCTACCGGTGCTCCCCAAACACTGCCACGAACCACGTGCCTCATCATCATATTAAAACGGAACTCCTCAATAAATGATAGCAAATGTACTGGGATTGCCGAAATCTCATATCTGTCTATTGTTTACACCAGTTCATAACCTAAAATCACGCCGGTACGCTGTGAAGGGGTAAGCACATGTGAACCACTAAAAAGTGAAAAATAAAAACTTTTTTACAAAAAATAAAACCGACTTCAGAGAAAACAAAAAAGTGAAAAATAACTTCAGAAAAAACGCTTCAGAAGTCGGTGACAAAAAAACTAAATCAATCAAAAAAAGGTCACCCACTTCTGAAGCGTATTTTCTGAAGTTATTTTTCACTTTTTTGTTTTCTCTGAAGTCGGTTTTTATTGTAACATTTTAAACAGTACGAAAGATGAATCTCCTTTAGAAAGCCTGAAACCAGGCTGAACTAGTTGGTCCCTATTTCTAGTATTATAGTGGTGTCTGTCACCTCTTTTACTGAATAAATGCAGATTTTTCTTAACGTAGGTACATGATGTTTTCATATTTGTATTGACAAAGTACTGTCATGATATTCATTTCCTTAAACAGTTCTCTTAGAGAATCTCGTCTACGTAATTCATATATGGCTCCGATGGCTCTTTTCTGCAGAATAACAATAGACTCGATGTCTGCAGCCCGTCCCCATATTAAAGTACCGTATGACATAATACTATGAAAATAACTAAAATAGACTATCTTCGCCGTATCAACATCAGTAAATTGACGGATTTTTCTAACAGCATACACTGCTGAGCACAGCCGGCCTGCAAGAGATGTTAAATGAGGACCCCATTGTAACCTGTGGACGAGCGTTATTCCCAAGAAAACCGTTTTATTAACAAATTCAAGTTTTTCTTGATTCAATACTATGTCACAATCATACTTTTGACATTTGGTAAAGCAAATCTTATGCACTTAGTTTTATTCCCATTTAGTACTAAATTATTAGCGGTAAACCAATTATGAACAAGCAAGCCAAGGACGCCGACGGCCGCTTCACCAAACGCGCACTTAAGCTAACCAAGCCACAGGTGCGCACAATTACAGCCGCCATCACCGGACACGGCTCTTTTAAAAAAACACCTGTTTGTCATAGGAGTCACAGACAGCCCCTTTTTTTTTTGGGATGAAAATCATCAAATGACTTCTCCCACTCTGGGCGGAGCGGGAGGGAGTGTCAGACTCTTACTGACTAAAACCCATCCATGTTCCTTCCTCGCCCTTTATGTTCCGGGGCCGCGGTATCTCTTTCGAACAGGCCCGCAACCCCGGCAGACAGACAGCCCCCTGTGCCGTGCATGCATGAAGGAAGACGAGACAGCCGCCCACGTGCTTGCCCAGTGGTTGCAACATACAGGTACTCTCCGCAAGAATTTCCCACCCGTACGCAAAATAGTCTTGACGTGGAGTTGCGGACACTAGCCCGTTATACATTACAATATAGATCACAAAATACAGTTAACTGTTTATCATTTCATTTATTCAGTTCAATACTTCATTTAAAATACTTTTAAATCAAAACAAAAATAACACTAACTAATCTTTCTTTTTCTTAAATAAGTTTAAAAGTTTTTGGGTAAGTGAGACAGGTGTACCCAAGGGCTTCAGAATTAGCTCTTTTGTGCAAATGTTATGTAGTGGACCAAATGCCAATGCCACCACAGTACAGGCAAGGCAGATGACGTTGTATGGCATACTGAAGTCTGGGGTAGGTAGCGATACCATGGCACCATTAGTCCTGAAAACTATGGGATACCCTGAAAAAAGTAAGATAATTAGCCTTTGGCAATATTATGTAAATATGTTTATGACCTTGAATGCATATAAAGTGTCATTTTTTGAGTGATACTAATGACTTTCTGGTAATTACATGCAAACTACATACAGGGTGCAAACAGACTCTTCACGATACAGTCAAACAAGCATTCTGTACAACAAACTAAGTCTATTGCTGGAAAACCACCTTTTTTAAAATTCATGTTTTACAGTGAAACTCAATGGAACACCCTCATAACATTGTGCTGATGGATGCATTGAATGCTAAACGGGTTATGGATGTATATAAAGTTATAAATAAACTAGTATTTAAAAAAAAGTTGTGATAAGGTTGTAACTCTCCAATATCTCCATAACTAGAATGAATGAATTATCATAAAGAAGAAGTGCCTTACGGCTTCGTTAAGGGTCTATTTACACCCTTTATATCTTTATTATTTGTTTAAATATAGTTGGCATGTTGCGTTGCTAATGCTTTATCTAAATCCTTTAAGATTGTACTTTATTTTAAACTAGCCTATGCCCGTGGCTTCGCCCGCGTAAAATTATATACTAAAACCTTCCTCTTGAACCATTCTATCTATTAAAAAAACCTGCATACATAGGGACAAGATCTAAGCATACATAGGGACGGACAGATGTGGTGACAGATTTTGTTTTATAATAATATGTAGTGATATCAGTACTTACAAATATTAGCAATTTAACATACTTACATATCTTTGATGCATTAACAAAAGAATCAAATGTAGTGCCTGTAATAGGAACACTAGTGTAGTTTCGGGCTGTGGGTAAATTTGCTGAAATTAATGCCGAGCCAACATAGAAGCCATGATTAGCATCAGGAGGATATTCCTGCCATTTCAAGAAGACAAATTCAAAGTCTATTGTGATTGTGGTGGTTGATTTTGGAGGCAATTTCATGAGCAGTTCTAAGTGGTATGGCTTCTGTCGGCTTCTGCCTGGTGAATAGTACTGAGAGATAACTAAACTACTTTCAGCTTCACCGTTTATTCTTAGTGAACTCAGCTGTATTGGCAACCACCATGGTGCATTCTCTAAAACAACCACATTGATAGAAGTCCAGCAGTTGTTTGTTATCTCTGTCACAATACCTCCAAACTCTTTACCATAACCAAGGATGTAACGGGTAAAGTGCAGAGGTGGAGGGATTGAAACTGGTAAATCTAACTTAGATTTATATTTCACACCTATGTTCATCATTTGACCATCAGGGTTTATCTTATAAGCTGCTAGTTTAGTATCCATACCACCTCTTTGTGACACTATGATATTGTCTGGTGGTGGGGTTAATGTGAAACTATGTGTGTCATTTGAGGTAACATCAACATAAATCTTGCTGTCTGAAGACAGTGGACAGGCTCCAGGCAGACCTTGGCCAAACAATTTTCTGAATGACCAGTCATTGCTTCCTATTATATCATAGTCGTAAACAAGAGCTACAGTTTGTTTGAACTCTAGTTGAGTCTCCCAACAATCACTGGATTTACATACTTTTCTGACATGAACTCCAATTGAATGATAGTTGGTGTTGTGGATCATTCTAGAATTAAGCAATGCTGAAAAACCACGACTAGATTCACATGGTAAAAGTTTCTTCCATGGTGTTAGATTCTCAGTGCATACTATCTCTCTGGGTAATGATGCGTATCGCAGTTGTGAGGTTACATTTTGACTAGATTTAACAGCCCCCATAGGCCATAAAGCCATTTGAGGCGTCACTGTATTAAAGTTATCAATAAAATTAAGTGAAGCACAAAAGAGTCCTGAGAGTGTGGCACTTAGTTTTTTCCATTGTGTATCTACATCAACCACATCAGGTGAGAACCAGGCATAGAGCTCTGCCCCAGGCGCTGCATCCAACACTGGATATCCCCATTGGTTGTGCCTCCATTGTCCTTCGGTTAAAGTTAGATGGAGCTCTTCAACTTGGAATCGAGATACAACTTCAGCCAATGACCGAGGGGCCAAATGAGAATGAACTATAAGAAAAGAAACATTGTATTATATCTTCCTTCTTTTAGATTTATAGATAGATAATTTCGTATCAGTAGTAAATATCCTTACATGAAGGTGACTCGCTATTGACTAAAGTGGCAAATTGAAAGTAGCTGTAGAGATGGGTCGGTGGTAGAGGTTTAATATATAATTCTTCTTTAAAGTCATCACAACGAACGCACAAGAAATATGTGAGATAAATACTGTAGTATAATAATTTTCGAGGCTCCATTGATTACGCCTAAGCCGATTTGGTATTAAAACGAACTACAACAGGTTATATTTTCGTTCTGTTCTGATAACGACTAATTGACAAATTTGACAATGACAAAGACAATGTCAAATAAATGACTTTTGACATTGACATACAGAAAAAGAAATAAGCATGGAATTTATAAGTACCCAATCGAATCACATGTGGCTGCTGGCTTGAAAAAACTGGAAATAATAATGATCATAGTACGGTCGAACAAGCTATTTGGTTTACAGTAACAGCTTATTCGACCTGGCAAATGAGCTTAGGTCTGCCAAAACATGCAAACGGCCTTCATAGCCATTCACAAACGTGCTGTCTATAATTATTATTTGTCATCAAAAAGCGAGCTAGATAAACATTTATGACTTTCCGAATCGAAGCGTTGCTAAATACCTATGCTGGTCAACTACAGATCACCGCACATTAAAACTCTCATCATCTGAATAGTTTTGATAATTTTTGATACAATGTTGGATGAGGCATTTCACGAAAACTAATGCGTTATAATGTAAGCAGTCATGGACCTAAAAAAAAGGTCCATGTAAGCAGTATGTTCGTTAGACAATAATTCGAGAGTTTTGTAACGCTCCAGTATTGTATTGACCAACGCCAAGCCATTGTGTACACGGGACAACCATGCCAAGCCATGCCACGCCATTGTGTACACGGTACAGCCATGCCAAGCCAAGCCAAGCCTTCGCCATTTGGAGCCAAAGTTGTCAAAGCGAGCAAATGACAGTGAATGGCGGGAGACCATACATTTTTAGATTGAGCAGTGAAAGTGTAAAACTTTGTCGAAGTTTTTATAACTTATTACTACCTTCTTAATTACTTTTATTACTCTAAAATAAATCATCATCATCATCATCATCAGCCTTTAATGTTCCCACTGCTGGGACACGGCCTCCTCTCAATGAGAGGGAATGGGCTATAATCTACCGCGCGGGCCCAGTGCGGATTGGTAGATGTCACATGTCTTCGAATTTTTGGTTCTAGGACAAGCCGGTTTCCTCACGATGTTTTCCTTCACCGGTTTGAGAGCAGCGGTGATGAAAATAACTTACACAAAGTAATGCGCCTGTCTGGGTTCGAACCCACGACTTACTGTTCGTAAGTCGGGGCCGCCACCACTGGGCCACCGCTGATAAAAAACCATTAAAATAAATAACCATTGTGAATATACAAGAAGAAAGTATTATTTCACTCCCGTTTCAGTTTACAATATCGCTAGAGATATTACAATATAACGTATTTGACAATTTTACGGTGACATGTATAATAAATGAAGAGGACAGGGGCAAAACAAGGAATGTCACAAAAAATCCAAAAGTTAATTTTTGATGGCAACATTCTCATTTTCCCGCGTATTTTTATTGGCATTACTATTATTATACAAAAAGCGTAAAAACAAGCATAGTCAGATGTAAAACTAGAATTTAAAAATTGCGTGCAGGAACAAAACAGGGAAGGTCCATGTTGTAACGGAACGTAAGAAGGAATGTCCCATCTTACGTTCAAAAAATTTAGCAGTAACTTTTTTTTATGTTTGTTTCTGTTTCAATATGTTTAAGAAACCACCTGAATAGTCGTGTAAAGCATTTACCTAGAAATATTTTGTGATTTAGTAGGTGGACAGAACAAGAACTACTTGGTATGAGGTTTATCAATTTTTGTAAGGGACATGCTGGACATTATTTTCCTGTTTTTGTGTTCTAAAAGGAAACTACCTACATTAATTTTTGTATCCCTTCCAACTTTTTATTTTCATAAAAGTATTTTTAATGTTTCTAAAATTAATACTTTAAAAGGTATACTTAAGTAGTACTTAGTAGCAGTTTACAAGTTTAAGTAATACCTAAGAAAGTTGTTAACTTTGAAAAATAAAAATGTTAAATAAACAACTTTTAGTTTTTGTGACATTTCTTGTTTTGCCCCTGTACCCTTCAAATACGATCTACCTGTACGAAAACCACATTGATTGTCCGATAAAAGTTAGCTTGTTTCTAGGTAATTGACTAGTAGATTATTAATCACTTTCTCAAGAATTTTGGATAGTTACGGCAAAATGGATATTGGGCGGTAGTTATTGACACAGTCTCTGCTACTGATTTCTTGAGATCTGAGGGATATTCACCAGTGAAAAGATAGTTCAGATAATTAGTAAGCATATCGTTTTATTAATTCACTGGGAATATCGTTACACTTTACAACCTAAGTAGTCTTAAGAGATGCTATGCTGTTTTTCATGTCATCCGCATCTGTAGGCTGGACAAAAGAGAAGAGACACGTCGACAGAGATGAAGGAGTAGGGTCCATCAAACCCTGTGATAGATCCTGCTATAGTTTTACCGATTCCTATAAAGAATTGATTAATCTAATTCACACAATGTTTGGGCTGATCTGGATCAATCAGATCCATAGGTGGACTTTTCTGTTTGGTGGGGTAGGTGATTGTTTTGATGGGGTCCCACAATTTCTTAATGTTGCCCATACTTTTCGAGAGTTCAGCCTTTCCATACTCTTGCTTAACTGTTTTTAGAATGTTGTTACAAAAATTACGATAATGTGTGGGTTATTTTTGCAACTTCGTGATTAGGATGCTTTTTAGACTTAAGATGAAGATTGTCTCGACTTCGCATGCATTCAGGAGTAATCCATGGTTCAATTAATTGCTTATGTCTCAGCACTGTGATCTTTTTAGAAAAATAGTCAAAAGACACTGGTTTTAGTGAGTCTGACAGACCCCTTCTCCCGCCACCACCAGCAGAATTTCATGAGTTTCAATTGAAAAAATATATCACAAAGTGCAGAGAAAAATAATTTATTGAAGTTAGTTACTCCTATCTATAAACAAGTCAAAGTGATTATTTTGAGTAAAACTTATAAACTAAACCTATGCATGGTATGATTTTTATTCTGTAGTTTACTGTTTAGTTTTTTAAGCCAGTGTGACCTTCACTGAGTGCATGGTTTAATGATTTCTGAAACTGAAATTTTTGAAATAAATATTTTTTATTAAGTATCAAAACATATACAAGGCACAGCACTTTTTGGTTTCAAACATGACACTTATATTTTTTAAGCTTTATAAATATGAAGCACAGCTTGATAATATTACGTGGTTTAAAAACTAATCCTCACATTATATCTCAAACATTAACACATTAGTCAGAAGCTGTGAGTGCCATCACTGTAAAACGAACTTCATTTGGATCACGAGCCATGAACTCCTTGCATATCTTAGCAGCATCTTCTAATAAAGAATCAGGTGTAGTCGACCCATGGTTAACAGGGGAAGATTTACTTCCATCCAATTCATACAGAAAGCCATCTTTGTGAACAAAAGTAATGAAGTGATGATTGACAGGCTCTTCAGCACTAGGAGTATTAGTTTGTCCTTCCTGGGCTAATTCCTTATGAGCTTTAATAATACCTTCAGATTTTTCAAACAATTTTCCTCTTGAGGGAGCATCCATATCTTTGGCTTCATCTAAGAAGGACTTCATGTGCCCATCAGCCAGTTCTATTTTATCAGTATTATTAGCAACACTGTGCACAAGAGCGATAGTGCCACAGGCATTACTTACAAACTGTTTCATATAGAAAATATTGCTAGAAACTTCTTGACCTTTCGACAGAATATTGCTTTGTTGTTTTTGTTTATGCTCTTCATAAGCATCAGAAATTGGGAAAAGAAGCATGACAGACAGTACAGGACGAGGCACCCAAGCCAGCATGTCTGGGTCTAAGCCCATGACATCGACGACACTCCATTGACTAGGTACTCCCAATTTCTGCAGAAACTTATTCATAACCTCAGGATTTGATTCCAAAGGGATTAAAGTTTCACTCGCCATTTCGTTCTGTTTTGTCTGAAAATAAACAAGTAGGTTACCGGTATTTCAAAAGTGGGATACGAACTGAATGTTGCTGAAACCAAAATATATTACTTAAGTAAAGTAATGTTAACGTACCAATTGCTGGTTTCCACAATAAAACAAATCTCGAAAGGTTTATTATAATTAAATTAACTGAGTCAGTCTTTTTAACTTTTTTAGGCTATATTTTTCTATGTTGTGATTGTGGTGACTTGCAGCTGTTGTTAGGATTCTTGCGAATTTGCGCGATTGTCATTGTTTGTCATTTTGTTGTCATCCATCACCTGACATTCCTGACAATGACAACCACAGACTACTTTATCCTACTGACTTAGAAACCTATGGACCTGCCAACGTGCGCAGCTGATATCGATGGCTCTTTCGAAAGACAGACTGTCTCGTATGTAGAAAAGAAGATAACTTTTAGTATAATCTATCTAAAATTTAACATATTTTATTAGACCATCGATTACAATAAACTTGGTTTCAAGCATTATATTTGTGAGAACAAAAGTACTATAAAGACGCTTTTTGTGAAAAAAAAACTACATTTTAAAATAGAGAATTAAACCTTGAATACAAATTGTCTGTTATGGAGCAAGTGATTAATCCGGCATTATACATAGGCAATTTGTTATAAATTATTGAAATAAATAAATAACAATTGACTGGACTTTACCCTCATAATATTGTTAACAGTGTGCTGCGAGAAAAAACAAAAATCAGCCTAATTTGGCTCTTCACAGGTTAGTTACTAATTTTCATTACTCCAGTCGAATATTGTGGAATTTTGTGTAATGTATTGTTAAAAGATGATATTTTTAAAGATTATTGAAACATGTGTCATGTTTGTATGGCTTATATATAACGCTAGTATTTTCTTGGTTTCTTTGTATTGTTTACATCGATAATATTGATAAAGAGTGTAAAATACATTGCAGTTATATTTTATTTCACAGAATTTCTGGAAACGAAATTTTAAAGAAGAAATGGATAGAAGCTGTTGGTTTAGGAAAAAGAAACCCTCGACATAATATGTCGCATATCTGCTTCATGAACTTTGCAGAATCTTGTTTAACAGAACCCTCCGACTCGTAGACTGTCTTAATAATAATAATCGTACTGACCTATTCTGTAATAAAATCAATGTAAACATTAAAATAAACACATATTTATTCATCCGCCCCAATAAGGAATAAGCATTATTCAGAAAGTCCAGTCAATTTAATTATTTCAATATTTTTTAACGAACTGCCTATGTATAATGCCGGATTAATCACTTGGTCCATAACAGACGATCTAAAGGTTTAAATTCTCCATTTTAAAATGTAGTTTTTTTTTCACAGAGAGCGTCTTACAGTACTTAGTTTTGTTCTCACAAATATAATGCTTAAAAAGCAAGTTTATTGTAATCGATAGTTTAGTAAATATTAAATTTTAGATAGATTATACTAAAAGTAATCTTCTTTTCTACCTAGGAGACAGTCTGTCTTTCCTATTTCTTTCCGACAGAAATAATTCACTGTTGTCTTTCGATTTGAAGGGAAAGAGCCAGTGTAAGAACAGGCTATGATGAAACATAAAACACTCAGAACTTCTAAACTTTATATATACGAGAAACAAACACAAATTTGTTATTCCTGCTACGAGGCTCAAGAAAATAGGGGGAACGTTCAGATGCCAATGTATACGCTTTTACAATAAACTTCCGAGCCATATTCAAGCACTTAGTCTAAATAAATTCAAATCGTTTATAAAACGGAAGCTATGCCTGAAAGCCTACTATCATGTTAATCACTACCTCGATGATAAAAAGGCTTGGGATTAAGCTGCTCCAACGAAATTTGCTCTGCGAATATAGAAATTTCGGACTTCGCTTGTTTATTATTGATTCCTTTCTTTTATACACTTTGACATGAATGCATATTATTTTTTATTTTTTTTACTTTATTGTTTATTATTTTGTGTGTGTTTGTGTGTGTATTTGACATGAATATTTACTTGTGGTTTTTGACATTTAATGACTTGACATGAATACTTAGTTCAGTATTTTATTATTTTTTACATTTTTAGTTAATTGTTATTGTTTTATGTGTGTGTATTTGACATATCGTATTTTTATTGACATTCATTTTGTAAATTATTATTAATTTAATTTTAATTTTTGCGTTTTTGTGAATGTGAGGACCATGTGGGTTACATTTTATTTTAGTTTATTTTATTTTTTTTACCCCTCAACCGTCTGGCAGTTTGAGTGCTATAAGCGACCTACCCAAATGTCCTTTCTTTGGTATTGTTCGTCGTTTCGTTGAGCTGCTTGTGTTATAAGTCGAGCTACACGATAACTGACAAATGCTTGCACTGACTGGACAGGTTTACTCAAATTTGTATGGTTCTTTCTTCAAAAGACCATCTCAGACACTAACATCTACATGATCCTCATGTGAATTGAGCAAGATTATGTCTGGACTTCAAAAGAGACCTCTGAGTTTGTTTCGGCTATTTCTTCTCAGAGTAGTCAGGTACGAAACACCGGCCCCATCTAGTTTAAAAAAAAATTGACGTGTAAAAGTGCTTGTGAAAACCTACTTACAAAATAAAGATCATTTATCATTTATCATAATAAAAACATCAAAAAGTTCGATATCGATATCGGCTGCGTATGTTGCTCGCAGTTTCAGCCCTACGAATGGCAGCCATTTTATTTGCCCGATTTTTATAGATATGCACGCTAATTTCGTAGGAATGGCAGGTCCATAGGTTTCTATGGGATGACAGTCATGTCTCAACCAATTTATACCTAATCTGTGGTCTCAACTGTATGTCATTACTACCTACCTGTCAGTGGTGAATTGGTGATAATATCGCACAGCTTGCAAGAGGAAAATGAAAACAAAGCCTTTTTTTATTTATTACTGTGGATTCTGAGTACGTCATAATCATGTGTATAATTTAAAGGATACGTCCTCCTTTTTTGAATTAATAAAGCTATTGTCAGCAGTGAATTTTAGAAAGTTTAATATCAAAGTGTGTGGTGTTTGGTTGAAAGAACGTAATTTTCTATTTTAGTTTAAAGTTTTTTTAGATATTATTACAAAATGGATTCTGAATTCGTGCACATATCCACCAGTCTTCGGTTACAGCTTGGCTATGGGATTGGTCATGTATTAAATGATGTCTGTGCAAGTTTATGGTTCACTTATTTCTTAGTATTTTTTCATTTAGTACTTGAATTTAGTGCATCACAATCAGGTAACTTGATGTTGATAGGTCAAGTTATGGATGCTTTATCAACGCCTTTTGTTGGTTATCATTCAGATCACACAGACAATCATATAAGTTCAAAGTATGGTAGGCGGAAACTGTGGCATTTGTTTGGTAAGTGAGATCAAGGATTTTGGTCCGTAATTTATATAAAAAAATAATCTTATTAAAGTTTATGCAGTGTTAGTGTTTTTCCAACTTTCCTAATAGATAATATTAACCTTTTGATGATATTCCAGGTACAGTCTGCGTCCTGGCATCATTTCCGTTCATATTCACAGAATGCATTGGTTGCTCGTCAACTCACAAATGGGCACAAATGTACTATTATGCAGCATTTATTGTAATATTCCAAATTGGATGGGCTGCAGTGCAAATATCCCACTTAAGTTTGATTCCAGAGCTTTCAGATGATGATCACACTAGGACACATTTGACTGCCATCAGGTAAAAAAATAAGATTATAGATCATAGAACAGGGACTATTCAAGAAAATCAAAACGTTTTTATTCCTTAAAATGCTTTGTATTGGCACATATAAACATTGTGGTACACTTGTTTAATGTTCCAATACAACATTTTTTATTTTTAATGTTTTTTTTTTATGTTAACTTTCTAAAACAACATTTATTTTACAATGTAATATTTTATATTTTGGCAACCCGAATGTTGCAGCAGTAGTGAGGCTACCTTATGGTTGTAAGGTCCCGGGTTTGAATCATGGTAGAAGCAAATGTTTGTGTGAAGGCTTGGTATGTTTTTACAAACAAAAAGTTTCTATGTAGTATATCAATTATCTGGTATCAACTACACAAGCCTCGTTGCTTAGTGTGGCACTAGATGGCGCTGTGTGTAATGTCCAGCGATATTTATTAATATAATAATTACACAAATACAAATAAATAAATATTGCTGGACATAATGTATTATAAATATAAACATCAATGACTTGAAAACAAATGTTCATGCTCATCACACTAACATTTGCCCCCACCAGGTTCGAACCCGGGACCCTAATTTATAACAGTTTTTTTTTTGTATTTAATCGAAATATTACTAAAACTAAAACTAATACTAATTACGTCATTATTTGTATTTCAGATATGGATTCACAGTATTCTCAAATCTATTTGTTTATATTATCACTTGGATTATATTGCATTTGACTGGGGAATGTGATAAGCATGTATGTTGAAATCATTAAAACTATTTATTTTCTAGTATTGATTGTAATGGCATGTTTCATCTCTTCCTGTTTTTAAACAACTTCATTTTATTTTGTAAATAATTTCATATACTTAAATTTTTTACATTTTTTACATGACTGTCCAAAAAAATGTGTTATGTTAAGGGCCTGCGCAGACGACGGACTTATTGTGCGTGACTGACAAAAAGTCTACGACAAATTTTGCGTGTTTAATTGTGTTTCACTACGTTTTGTCCACTATAAGGATCCACTGATGGAAAGGCTCCTACTGATCGCCTTTTAGTCGACAAAAAAGGTCAAATAAGTAGTCAAATACATTAATCACGCAAAATTTGTCGCAGACTTTTTGTCCGTCACGCACAATAAGTCCGTCGTCTGCGCAGGTCCTTAAAGTGTTCAATAAATTGAATTAATTTCAATCTATAATCTTATGAAGGGCGAAGTGTTTAGATTTTATAATATTTTATTTTTATTTTATTTTAGCAAGTGGGCCCTTCTGATGCTTGGAAGTTTAGGCATGTTGTCTATATAGTATTAGGGGTAGGGACACTAGCATCAGTAATATTTCACATTTCTGTAACTGAAAAAAACAACTACCGTCATGAACAGCTCTTAGCTGAAGGTGAAAGTGGCGCCCACCATGATTTCCTACGAAAACCAGTTATGTATCAGGTAAATTTAAAGCAAACCTATTAGATAATTTATTGTAACTTGAGCTGATACCAAAGTGGAATAATTATGTAATTGCAACAAACAAATTCATATGTAAAAGGTTTGGTTATCAGCAAAATTCTAGCACACATAAGATAACAGTTCTAATTAATTGTATGTTTCAATTAATTGTTTACTGTTACATATTTTTGTTTCTAGGTAGCAGGAGTGTACATGTGTACCAGACTTGTGGTGAACATATCGCAGGTGCTGATCCCCCTGTATCTGCACCGCACGCTAGGCCTGGCCGCCCGCGCCCTCGCCGCCGTCCCTCTCGCCCTGTACCTCGGCAGTCTGGCTGCTGCCGGAGTCCAGAGGTTGGCACCACGATCCTTCACCCGAAAACTTAATTATTTGACCGGTTCCGCATGCGCAATAGCTGGTTTGGTGTGGATTTACCTCGGGTCAGATGATGACTACAAAGTATATTTCATTTATGTGGTTGCTGTGTTAATAGGTTTGTACCTACCCACATGTTACATAAATTGTATTATATCCACCTATACAGTACAATGCCCTCAACCATCTTTATCAACATTTTGTGTCATAGTGTTTCATGTACCTAAACACTGTAAAACATTGTTTCAAATATTTACTCCATTGAGTTTGCTTCCTATATAATATACCTCTATATACCTAAACAAACTAAAATTATGTTGAATGAGCTGTGTTCACGCACGCTTTGACGAAGTAATAACAGTTATTATTCGTGTATTAGTCACTGTATTTCTGTGTAATTTCTGTTACAATGTTGTAGATTGATTGTTTTGGCTATTGTCAGGTTTTGGCGGAGCAGTGATGTTGGTGACTAGTCTAGCTCTGACGGCTGACCTGGTTGGCGCTAGGACAGAAGCTTCCGCCTTTGTCTACGGCCTCATGAGTTTCACTGATAAGCTCGCATGCGGCATTGCTATAGCGAGTATTCAAGCGTAGTGAGTTCATCTGTGATTCATACTCTGACAGTCGATGTTGTTGCTGTAGGAACACGATTCACCTCAGTTCACTCATGGAATGTTATCTAAACACATCATTTTAGTCACGTATTGATAACTTGATAACCCTACCCACTTTCGATAAGCGGTGCTAATTGGGGTTAAGTTTATTCTTTGTTGAATATAATTATCAAAAACCCAAAAATAAGGTGGAGTTAACACAAAAAGAAAAAAACGTAGAGTTCAATTAATGTCTGACCGTCGCGTCGGACGCTAATCGGAGGCCCAAGACTTGAATCTATAAATGTTGTAAATCGCGATAAGTGTTACCTATGTAGGCTGTCTCCGGGGTAGGGTAGCTGGGCCAGATTAGCCGCGTAGTAGGTGTAGCAAATGTTGAGCTAAAGAAGCGACAAAAAAATTGTCATCCCAAACTTCGCACGTCCAAAGCGAAACTACCTTATCATCATCTTTATACCTACAAATAGCCATTATTATGGTATTTATTAACGCATTTAGCGAATTATTGATGTGTTCGCCATTGCATCTAAGAATTTCAAGATACGGGTGCTATAAAAGGCGTGGTATTTTTGTGATAGGTCCCGGTCCCGTATAATTTGGGGGCCAACAGGCCAATACTCATTATTTGATGTTATAAATTTTCTAAAATGTTTCAAATAATAATAGGGTTTGGTTCTACCATATACATATACCAGACTCACAATCTCTAATAAGCAATCGAACATTATTTACTATCCATCCAAATCATTGGTTAGAACAGGGGGCCTAAAATTGCCGTAGCCGTTCTTAAAATGGTCACAGACGAAGTAAATATGATGAATTGCTATTTTACGTATTTTAACGTTATATAAATTACCTACCTACCTACTTATTACTATAAATGTTTCTGAATAAGTGATAATTTTGGGCCCCAGATTTAGAATGACTCAGCATTACATACATAGGCAATAACTATCCAAAATCTATACAATTTACATTATGACAGAATTACTCTCTTATAAAAAATAAATATTTCCAGTGCAGACGGCGCGGGTCCGGCATACTACGCGAACGCACTAGTATGGGTGTGCGGGGTCGCAGCCATCATAGGACTAACTCTCACGCTGCTACTGCCGAAGTTCAGAGCTGATGCTTTAGCGAATAGTGGTAAGCTGATGATAGCAACATACTACGTGTTATTATTTCAGTCAATAGGTTATAGCAGCGTTACGGAAATGAAAACATTTGTAATGCCTTGTCATGATAAGGACAATAAGGCTTCAAAATATAATATAATATGGGTACCTACGTATCTGTTCCTAACATACAACCCTGAAGAGTTGGGTAGACTTGTAACTAATAGTACCTACTTACCTACCCATTTTCCGCCAGTCATGCTAAATCCGATCAAAAAGGGAGCGAGCCTATTGCCATCACCCGGACACAAAACCAGACCCTGTTATGCTAAACTTTAATTGCTTATTGGACGAGAAAGGTGATCAATAACAATGTTAGTCTCAAATCTATCACATCACATAGATATAAAAAGGTATATAAAAATCGAATGTCTGTTTGCACCTTATGAACTCCTAAACTGGTTTTTATGAAATTTTCCAGTTTTTCTACATACGCCAGGGAAGGTTTCTGTAAAAAAAACCGGCCAATAGCGAGTCAGACTCGCGCACCGAGGGTTCCGTACAAACTTTTTAAAGAACAAACTTAATCTAGCTGTTCGATCCCAAAAAAAGGCTATTGCACCAACCGCAAATTATAAGTGTGTAATAGTAAAATCGTTTCTTTTTTGTATTAAACTACATATTTACGGTTTTTAGATTTTTCCCTTTACATGTGCGACGCAGGTCAACGGGAACAACCATTAAGATTTTCGACCAAAACCTAAATGGTAGTTCCCGAAAAGAATTATCAATTTTAGTCAAAAGCATGGTCTTACAGTACAAGTAAAGGAAAACAAGAGCGTGTCGGGCCACGCTCAGTGTAGGCTTCCGTAGTTTCCCGTCCGTCACAATAAGTGTTCAATCCAATCCGATGTTAATAATTCTTTTTTTGTTTGAAAAAAAAAAATATCTTGGGGAAACCTGGTTAGCTGCCACTTTTTTCTCAAGGTTCTTTTTTCTCTTATCAGATCTGTTATTTCTTTTGGATAAGAATTAATCATCACAGTTCTTTTTTTTATGGGTGTATTAGCCCATGCACTTTGTTGGACATCTACAATAAATTTGCTTAATTCTAAATTAAGTTTTTGCTTATCATTTATGAATATATTTAAGTCTATTTTATTTTCTAAGTCTATTTTAAAGGATGAAGCTTGTTCACGAGAAACGGAATACCTTCTCTTTGTTTGACATGTTCACTAGTATATAAAATTATTGGTGAGTGATCAGAGTTCATATTAAATCCTTCTTCGGCATTTATAAAAAGTCAATTAAATCTGGAATTTTTCTTGAGTCTGTTGGCCAATATGTCGGCTTTCCAGTTGAAAGAACCTCTGATTTTGTTTCTTGTATAGCACTTAGGAGCTCTCTGCCTTTTGTTGTAGTTAGTCTGGAGCTCCAATAGGTATTCTTGGCATTGAAGTCACCACCTAATATAAATCTATTCCCAAGTAACGCTAAGAGTGTCTTGTATTGCTCTTTTTTTAGTGCATATTTTGGGGGGATGTATATAGCCGCTATAGTAACCGAGTCGTATCTTTTCATTTTAATAGTTACACCGATCACTTGCATTTCCTGATCTTCACATTTTGTCTGTTCATAATGTTGTATGGTTTCTCTAATTATAACGGCGCTGCCTCCTCTCGCTGCGTTATCAGGATGCAGGGCATGATATATCTTGTAGCCTTGAAATTTTACAAATGATTGTCGTGTGAAGTGTGATTCTGATATTAAGCATATATCTATGTTTTCTGTATCTAGGACTACTTGTAACTCATGTTGGTGTTGCAGCAGTCCATTAGCATTCCAAGCCATGATCTTGAGGTTAGTAATCATTTTCGCAGATGAATAGGAGCTTTTTTGGCACTCATTTCTAGTTTTATAACCCGTTCATCAAATGTTGACATTAGACTTAAAATTTGGTCGAGTTTTGATTCCAAACTGGTCGCCATATTGTTTTTGACTACTTGAGAGTACGAGGACGGCTTGGGTGGTTGGTGGGTCATTCCCTTCTTTTCGTTCGTATCTTTGGTAGCTGATGGTTCAGTATGCTTCTTTGGTTGGGATGAAGTTTGCCTTTTAGAGTATTTACTTTTTAATACTTGCATCTCCTTTGCTACTATACACCCTCTATAGTTAGCTGGATGTGGCTCACCACAATGAACACATTTTGGTTTATCCTGTGCCGGTTTCGCGCAGTCTCTTGTGAGGTGTTTGCCCGTGCACTTGACGCACCTTGGTTCTTTTGCACAGTATTTTTGGGTGTGTCCATAGGCTTGGCATCTTTTGCACTGAGGGACTAGCGTCGATGCTCTTAGTGGGTGGATTTCAACTTTGCACCCTAGAATATTGGTGATTCCATAAACTTTGTTTATATCTTCATCTTTTTCAAATGTCAACATAAACATGTTGAGTGGTTCTTTTTTCCTCCAACTCAGTTTGATATCAGCATTTTCAATTTTGTAGCCCTTGTTTTTCAGGTACTCTACAATTCTTTCTGGCTGGCATGTATGATGCAGCTTTTTGGCCATCACTCGTATCGGCCTGGCTTGTTTGTTTTCATACGTGTGCCAGAGTAAATTATTTGAAGTTAGTAGCTTCGTAATCTCTCTATAGGCATCTTCATTGGTTGCATTTATTTTGACGCTATCCCCGTTCATCATTTTAATAGTGAACATATCGCCTTGAGTACTAGCTATTGTGTCATAGAATGACTGGTAATCTTTAACACCCTGCACATTTATTGGGGGTGGCTTTGGCGTTCTCTTGGGTTTTATATTCTCTTGTACATTATTAGCATTGTGTTGAGAGGGGGGAGTCAGCGTACGGTTCAGCTTCCGTTTCTTTCTTTTATTTTCTATCCTAATCCACTCCGTTTCTCTGGCTAGTTCCTCCTCATCCGTCTCATATTCGATAGGCTCGGATGAACTCTCTTTGTTGGCCTTTTCAGTGGCCTTATTTTTTTCTTGATCACTTTGATGTTTCAAAATTTCGCGTAACTTTTCCATTTCGGTTTTGAGCTCTATTACTTGACATTGCAATTCTTGTCGCTTTGCCTTTTCTTCGCTGTAATACTTAAACAGCTCATGTTCCAATTTGGTAGTTAAATTTATCGTCTGCGGTTTCGTAGCCATGTCGGTGAAAGATGTCTTCGCCTTAACAAATGTAAAGATGATCAAGCATTTTTCGCACAAACAGTATCTAGGTCATTGCGACAACTTCGAGCGAACTGATGACGCACGGGTCGGCCACACTGTTGTGATGCGTATGCACTTTGCTAGCTACGGCACGCGATCGCGAGAGGCACGTCCGTCCTCTAAGTAAACCGAGCTGACTGATGACTACGACTTTGAGTGGTAAAATAATTTTAATGTGAATATTCATTCGTATAGTAGGAAGAAGGATGAAATAATAGTAACAATTTAAAACATTTATTTATACAAAGAATTATATTTAAAACATTAATTTATACAAAGAATCTCGCACTGAATTTCATATTAACAAAATTTTATTTTTACCTTTACACATACATACCTATCTCTCTCACTCTCTCTCTCTCGCTCTGTCTCTCTCGCTCTTAGGCGGGCTAACTGTGCTCGAGTGGAAGGGACGCGTGCCTTTCACTTTTTATGTCTGTCTCTCTCGCTCTTAGGCGGGCTAACCATGCCCGAGTGGAAGGGACGCGTGCCTCTCACTCGCTCTCATTGTGAGCGCATAACGTGAGCGGAGCGTAACGCAGTTTCTTGAAGTGTCACCCGGCAAACCAATTTATAAGACGTTGTCACGTCAAAAGATACGTTCAGGATAATAAAATATGTAAACGAAGTTAAAAAAAATGCTTGCTTAAACGATTATACTACAAACTTAGTCCAGAAATTATTTTGTACAACTTTTTGTCTTTTTTGTACAAAAACTTGTTTCCATCCAAGTTCAAAATGATTTTCCTAGAAAGTCTTTATAAAGTTCTACTTTTCAGATTTTTTTCGTATTTTCTAAACTTATAGTTCAAAGGTTAGAGGGGGGGACACATTGTTTTTACTTTTGGAGCGATTATTTCCGAAATTATTGACATAATCAAAAAAATATTTTAGTAAACCCCTATTCATTTTTAAATACCTTTCCAATAATATATCACACGTTAGGGCTAAAATAAAAAAAAAAATCACTTCCCACTTTTATAATAAGTAAAACATTTTTTTTCCAATTTTTATTTTACCACTGTCGGCGTGATTCAGCTTCCTAGTGCTAATGGTCACAGAGATTAGGCGAGGACGGACAGACAGACAGACATGGCGAAACTATAAGGGTTCCTAGTTGACTACGGAACCCTAAAAGGTGAAAATTAAGGTCAATTTTGGTACTTACAAGTTTTTACGAAAATTTAAATTTGCCCATATCTTTTTATTATCGAATTGAAACGGGACCTTGATGTTTACACCTAATAAGGGCTTAGATCTCTAGTATCTTTCATAAATTTCAACTAGCTAGGTCCACCCCTTCCTGAGAAAATCGGTGGTGACAGACGGACAGACAAACAGACAAGAAAGTGATCCTTTTTTTACTTTTGTGGTACAGAACCCTAAAAAGGCATTGTAACGCATGCAACAAGTGCAAAAACTAGTAAGTGATAAACAAAATGTTCTATGTTTCAGAAAACTCATCAATAAACAACTCGGATATGAATACAGAAGAACAAGATGCTGCACCAATAGAAAGTTTATGAAGTGGATTTTAGTTATTTTAGACAATAGCGAAGTTTATTAAGTATACCATTAATGATATTATTCACTGCTGGTTGACAGACCGGAAACAAAGTGTAAAAACAACAAATGGATAATGTTTTAATCTACTCAAGCGCTCTCTTCCTCTTAATATTTGTAAATAAATAAAGTTGATACAGAAATACACATTCTGTGAAAGTTTCAACGGTATACATATTCATGAGATACAGCCCGCTGATGGACAGACGGACGGACAGTGGAGGATTAATAATAAGGTTCCGTTGGTTACGGAACCCTAAAAAGGAAGAAAAGTTGATAAGTGTTCCTAAAAGTAAAATAAAAAGCAATGCTTCGTTTACATTTTGTTTCCCGTCTCTTTCAAACAATGTGGCATGAAGTGTGACATCTGAAACCAGTCCGTGCGCCTAAGCGTACTAAGTATTAGAAACATTGCTCAGCAAGGCAACTAGGAAATGAATAGATCTCAAATGACTGCTGTGGTGTCGCAAGGGACGTATAGCACAAATGACGAAGTTTATTTCATTGCATTGACTGTTATGAATATTAGTAAAATTGGTTCAATACATATAGGTAGATATTTAATTAATTTTTCACCTTGGAACGAACGCCGACGCACAAACAGGTTAGAGTCCGTTCCCACGGATCCGATCAGTCTTTTTGCCCTGAAACCGGACGCCGGACGTGGGTGTTCAGTGTTCACGTTATATCCGATCAGTGTGTTTCTCCGGATGGTATTTCGTACGCGATGAACGGCGACGATGATGTTCTAATATTGTGGTGGTATTTGAGACGAATGAGACGACAAAGAAGTAGAAAACGAAGACAACTTTGGGTGCATCCTATACTTCGAGACCGATTTTCAACAGGGACATTTGAAACATTGATGCGTTAACTACTTTAGAACCAACGTCTTTTTCCTCTTTTGCCGATCTCCTGGGAAGAATTTTAATGAAGATAAAGAAGGAAGGGCGGTGCGGAGGCGGTCTCGTTTTCAGTCTTGACGCAACGTTCGTTCACACTCATCCGATCCGGGCGTTTTGACTGATCGTCGCGGTGGCAAAACGTCCGTCAAATAACTCGGATCAGTTTTTTTTCCCGGATCAGTCATAATGTGAACAGCTCCATACATATTAACTGCCACTGGCACATTCGTCTATGTAGAGACTGACCCTGACCCTGACTGAGAAAAAAGCCTGATCGGTTAAGTGGGAACGGGCTCTTACCGTTTTACGTTTTGTGCATCGGGGCCCTTTCCACCCTACCTATATTATATTTTTAAGATTGAGCTTCAGGGTGAAAACCTAATCAGTCGATTTAGGAGTAAACGAATCCTGCATTTTTTGTTTTAATTTTTTAAATCTTCGCTCGAACGTTTTAGCGAAATAAAAGGGTCTATTACATTACACAAATTTCAGGGCACGATCGGCAGTGCGGCAGGAAGGTAGGGCGGTCGGGACCACTCGACCACCCGATTTCTTATTACACTTCCCTTTCCCAGCAGGCAGGGCCCGATAAATCGTGTATACCTAATGTTATAAGGCCTTTAGTGTTATCAAGAAATCACGTGCCATAGAGCCAGCCTTGAAGTTCCAGCTCAAAAATACACCTTGTATTCATGTTAAAGTTTATGACTGGAGTGCCTATTTAAAATAAATAAAATCTGTTACTATCTGCAAAAGTAGGTGCTATAGTGTAAATTTCCATTTACCTTTGGTAAGGAGTTGGTGACTTGTTATAATCTTAAAAAATATATTTTTATAAATAGTAATTCTACAAGCAATATTTATCAATGTTAATATTTAGTTTGGTACTACAGTTAAGTAACCTAAAGTTTAAGTATTTAAATTGGCTCTCATTCAGTACTTATATGTAAGTAACCTAATAAAAAGAATGTAATTATTATTATTATAAACATTTTTAATGATTTTATAAAAATACTTTTATTAACCGACTTCCCAAAAGGAGGAGGTTCTCAATTCGTCGGAACCTTTTTTTAATTTTTATGTATGTTCCCCGATTACTCGAAGATGGCTGGACCGATTTGGATTATTTTTTATTTAGTTTGAAAGGGTATGCTTCACAGGTGGTCCCATAATCATTAAGTGAGGATCTGATGATGGGATCCTGGAGAAATAGAGAGAACTCTTCAAACTTTATAGGCACACATGAAGCGATTTGGATAGATTTCGGTAGAGTACTTTCTCGGAGTGGTCCCTCTTCAATTTGGTGAAGATCCAATGAAGAACTTCGGAGATAGCTAACGGAACTCCTCAATAACGGACTGGGTTTGCTGAAATCTCATGTCTATTGTTTACACCAGTTCATGACATAACATCACGCCAGTACCTACGCTGTAAAGGGGTAAGCGCATGTGAAACACTAAAAAGTGAAAAATAAAAATAAATTTTAGCTTCAGAAGTCGGTGGCAAAATATGAATTTCAGGGTACCTAGTTAAGGGCACGCCACGATAGTGGCGGTAAGTCCCCTCTTTGAGGAGTGGCTGGAGAGGCGCCACGGCGTCCTCACCTTCCGCCTGACGCAGGTCCTCACCGGACACGGATGTTTCGGGAGGTACCTGCACCGAACCGGGCGGGAGGAAACGCCCGGGTGTCTCCACTGCGAGGATCGACCGGAGGACATGGTGGAAGTCTGCCCTGCGTGGGCGGAGCTCCGCCGTGTCCTCGTGGCGGCGATCGGCGGCGTGTGCGTACGCGCAGCGGAATGTTGTTGAATTTAAAGATTTTAATTATGCAGATATTTAGTGTATGATGTCGTATAATTGTGTATGGTAAAAAAAAAATTGTGCACGCAACCATTGTGGAGAAATTCACCAAAAACTGATTCCGCTGGGCGAACGTTGTCCTGGCGGAACTTTTTTTAATCCATAGACTTTAGAAGAAAAGAGATGTGTCCAAAAATTAGTGTGTATTTGTGTGTAATTGTGTATGTATGAATAAAACTAGTGCATCCATAAACTTCGGAGAAATTCAAGTTTCCGCTACGCGAACGTTTGGCCATTAGCTAGTTTTCATATAAAGCGCTTACATAGAGAACTGTAGATTTTTACATACGTTGTTTTGAATTTGTTTATATTATATTAAAAAACAGATTTAGAAAAAATCGTAGGGCTTAAAAGATAAAAATATAAACGTAAAATACGCTTATTAGGTCTTAGTTCTTAAAGTATGCACTTTGGGGTCTAGATTTTCACGTTTATACAAACCTTGTAAGTGTCTGCAACATGTTGCCAAGTATCAATGATGTTCCGTTAGTAATTAAAGAGTTATAGGACAAATTTACCATGAATAGATCACTGTTTACAAAGCAGTCAAATATCACGACGTTCTAAATGAATTGCATGGTAAAATGTATGCCAATAATTAGTGTATTCATTCAACTATTCACATGCAAAATTTCATGTCATTAAATTCAGTAATTAAAGAAAAACAATAATAATACTGACGAAGCATCGAAAACCTACATAACCCGACCAAGTTCGCATGGCTACAAAAAAGCGGCCGTGCCATATATCTAAGAAACGTTCTTAACCTTCCAATATAGTATTTATTAATATGGTACAGTTGCATACACAAGCGTTAGGAAAAAATAATACAATTGCATTTCTTGAATGAAAAATATTTTTTTAATAATAACGCCACTATCTACATGATCCACTAAAGTTGCAAAGGGGAACGCTCGTGCATGCCTAGTCTATTGGTTAAATAGTGTAATAAGCTACAATATGATAAATATTTACCTAAACAGTAGTAGATACATGTGGTAAATATTTAATTAATCCCCGATCTCCGATTTTTTTAAAATCCTGATCCGTGAAATCTTCAATAGAAATTAGCTGTATGAATTTTGTTTGTCTTAAATAATATATTTAGATTATATCTCAAGTCTCAAGCGCATACTTAAATACAGTACCTACGTAAATAGTACCTACTTTCTGTCATAGTCAAATACATTAAAAAAAGTAGGTGTACAAAAATAAATTACCTATAAACGAAACAACAATTGTGTTATCACCTATACCAATTCAATACCGGTATTATACTGTAAATTTTGGGATGTTACCTAAATATATTGCACGGCCGCTTTTTTGTAGCCATCCGAACTTGGTCGGGTTATGTAGGTTTTCGATGCTTCGTCAGTATTATTATTGTTTTTCTTTAATTACTGAATTTAATGACATGAAATTTTGCATGTGAATAGTTGAATGAATACACTAATTATTGGCATACATTTTACCATGCAATTCATTTAGAACGTCGTGATATTTGACTGCTTTGTAAACAGTGATCTATTCATGGTAAATTTGTCCTATAACTCTTTAATTACTAACGGAACATCATTGATACTTGGCAACATGTTGCAGACACTTACAAGGTTTGTATAAACGTGAAAATCTAGACCCCAAAGTGCATACTTTAAGAACTAAGACCTAATAAGCGTATTTTACGTTTATATTTTTATCTTTTAAGCCCTACGATTTTTTCTAAATCTGTTTTTTAATATAATATAAACAAATTCAAAACAACGTATGTAAAAATCTACAGTTCTCTATGTAAGCGCTTTATATGAAAACTAGCTAATGGCCAAACGTTCGCGTAGCGGAAACTTGAATTTCTCCGAAGTTTATGGATGCACTAGTTTTATTCATACATACACAATTACACACAAATACACACTAATTTTTGGACACATCTCTTTTCTTCTAAAGTCTATGGATTAAAAAAAGTTCCGCCAGGACAACGTTCGCCCAGCGGAATCAGTTTTTGGTGAATTTCTCCACAATGGTTGCGTGCACAATTTTTTTTTTACCATACACAATTATACGAAATCATACACTAAATATCTGCATAATTAAAATCTTTAAATTCAACAACATTCCGCTGCGCGTACGCACACATCGGCGGCGGCGACCTCTCGCGTCCGGCCCTGGTTCAATTCATGGTCCGGAGCGAGACGGAATGGGAAGCCGTCGCCTCCTTCTGCGAAGCAGTCATGCTAGCGAAGGAGGTGGCGGAACGAGAGAGGGAGAGATCCTCTCTTCCCGGCCGCCGCGGGAGACGCAACGGGCGTCGGGGGCCACGTGGTGGCTATACCGGCCACCGTAGATGCGGGCCTGTGGACGGCTGGCTATGGGCTAGCTAGCCGTCCGGCCGTCTAACGACGACGACAGGCCGTGTCGACGGCGCGTTCGTGTTCCACGCGCGCCTCAAAGAGATGTCAGCAAGAGGAGAGGGGCCCGCAAGGGCCGAAGCCTGCCGGGGTTGCGGGCCTGTTCGAAAGAGATACCGCGGCCCCGGAACGTAAAAGGCGAGGAAGGAACATGGATGGTTTTTAGTCAGTAAGAGTCTGACACCTCCCGCTCCGCCCAGAGTGGGGGGGGTCATTTGATGATTTCCCATCCTTAAAAAAAAAAAAGAAAAAGGGTACCTAGTTATTGAAAAAAGAAACTACGATTAAAAAGAACTCGTGATGAATGAGTCTAATATTGTGTTATGTCTTATTTAAGTTGATGGGAATATCTAGTTGGAAAAAGCCCGACACGCATCAGGTAGCACCTAGGTACCTGTTTTATTATTTTAGTCAAAATTCTCGCGTAGACAGTGTTCAGTGGCACGCGACGACTTTGCGCAGCATAATATGTAGGTACCTACTACCTACCTAAATACAATAGGCACACAGGTACCAGTCTGTCTGCAACCGCTCGATATATTTTGCCGCAACTGCGTAAGTCGTCTGAAGGAGAAAAGGCTATTAGACTTACGCAAAATAATTTTTCCAAGCTGCTTAAAAATTATTAAGTATGTCATACAATAACAAGATTATAAGATCAGCTATTTTTGAATACAGACTTAAATATGTAATGACTCCTCAACTACATAAGCCAATAAAGAAGTTAATAATTTAAATATAGTTTCAATGGCTTCATTTTTTTGGGTTTATTTGTATTTGGACAAATTTAAAGTTTTACTGCGTACCTACTGTGACTCACAGACTCATAAGCCCTGTGTCAAAAATCCTAGTGACCTTTTGCTAAGGCATTTGTATAATATGTATGACCTAAGTCTTAGTGTAAACTGACAATAGCAGTATTTAGCAGCTCTTGAAGGAATTACTAAATTATTAATAAAAAGACATTACATATTATATTGACAAATTTATTTTACGAAGTCTATTTCAAAATAAATACTTTATATTAAGTATCACAAAAGCTTGCATTGCACCTTTTTGTATCAAATGACAATATTTTTAAGCTTGAGTAAGCACAGCTCAATATAAACTACAGCCTGCAAACTGCTGTAGTTCGCTTAAATCTAAAAACTTTAGTCGGCACATTAGTCGGAAGCTGTCAGTGCCATCACTGTAAAACGAACTTCTTCCGGATCACGAGCCATGAACTCCTTGCATATCTTAGCAGAATCTTCGAGTAGAGAATCAGGTGTAGTAGGACCGTGGTTCACAGGGAAAGCTTTACGCCCATCTAATTCATACAGAAAGCCATCTTTGTGAACAAAGGTAATGAAGTGGTGATTCACAGGGTCTTCAGCACTAGGAGTATTAGTTTGTCCTTCTTGGGCTAATTCCTTGTGGGCTTTGATAATATCCTCAGACTTTTCCAACAATTTCCCTCGAGAGGGAGCATCCAGATCTTTGGCTTCATCTAAGAATGACTTCATGTGCCCATCAGCAAGCTCAATTTTATCAGTATTATTAGCAACACTGTGCACAAGAGCAACAGTGCCACAGGCGTTACTTATGAACTGTTTCATATAAAAAATATCATTGGAAATTTCTTGGCCTTTAGACAGAATATCGCTTTCTTCTTTTTGTTTATGTTCTTCATAAGCATCAGAAACTGGAAAGAGGAGCATGACAGAAAGCACAGGACGGGGCACCCAGGACAGCATTTCTGGTTCTAAGCCCATAACATCGACGACACCCCATTGACTAGGTACTCCTAATTTCTGCAGAAACTTGTTCATTACCTCAGGATTTGATTCTAATGGGATTAAAGTTTCAGTCGCCATTTCGAGTTTTTCTGCAAATACGAACAAGTGAGGTTACCGGTATTTCAGTGAAACTCTTAATTGCGAATAAATTCGTAAATGTTAAATTAAATTGTTTTCATACTTACCAATTAACGCTGTTTTCCACACAAAAAATTTCTGATAATGGCAGACAAACACAGCTGTCTCGGTCTCGGAAAAATTCAAATTATGATGAGTAAACCCCGATCAATACAACACAATTCTTGACAATTCAACAGAGTTGACCAGTAAGAAATCGACTAATTTATAATGTTTTTGAAAATCAACTAATTTAAAATGCATTGGACTAAGTTTCCATTAAGGGGCGTCCCCACTAGCCGCGCAGCTTTTCGGGCAGCCCGTTGTACAACACAATGCAAGTTGTATTTTATTCCAATTCTCTACAAGACAGAAGTCAGGTAAAAAACTGATTTCATTTAGTTTTAAGACAACAAAGAATGGAAGAAGAAAACGTATTGCGCCGACCCCAAATAAAATGGGACAAGGGCAGGAAGATGATAATAACAAAGGAGTTTGTAACAATATTATATTCTGTGCTAGCACACTAACAGCAATCGGCTTCTTTTGAAGTAGACCGACAACCGTTGGGTTGCGTTACCCACGGAACAGAGAAAACACAGTAATTTTGGTGGATTGCACTTCCACTGTTTACTCTGTTCCGTGGCGTTGCCCGTCCACACAAACAAGGCTCAGCCGCGCGGGCTCACGGAGCCGTGTGGCTCATTAAATATCAAACTATAATTTCCTTTTTTTTAAACTCTGGACTACTTTATTCAAATCATCAAACCAATCCATACGAGTGCACTCGGATGATGGGTTGGGTCAAGACGAGTTGCGTCCGAATAGGTAATTTAGTTGGCCGAGTCTATTCGATTCGAGCATATTTTGATAGCAGAACGTAGCTTTACCCTTAATCCAGTTGCCTAACGAGAGCCTCCTCAGGGATTGATCGAGGCTCTTAGCAATTGATCCACCACGGTCTGGAAGGAATAATCAAACTATTGTTAGTCGATTTGTAGTTTTATTGCTGCAAATTTTGACAGTAATTTTTAAAATATGTTACATGTGTCACAACACTAATTGTAGTGAAACTTCTCTTTGATGGACACAAGACGAAATTATTTTTTAGTCAAAATAATGTTTATTTTATAGTTTTATGTATTACAATGAAGTAAAGTCGTGAATATTTAAAATGTGCACACATATTTAATGAAAATTTACAAAAAGTAATACGATTCAGTCAAGTATCTCGTCGAAATGGCAGTTTGTGGTCTAAGAACGTTACTGTTGTTATTCTGTATTTTAGAATTGGTATGTTTTCTGTTTGATTTATTTTGGTAGAATTCACTCTAATCAACATATTATGTTAATTCATCAATATTATACTAATAACTTCTAAATACTGATTAATTTTCCACTAAGGATGACTTAGGGTTAAGATGGTTTAGATCAAAACCTAGAGATTGATGACCTCCAATGGGTACCTTGTAGAGTCTGATCATAATATATCATTAATGATTCATCTATTACGAGTTATTCCGATGACTAATGCTATGGTTGTTATTACAGATCATCACAATACAGCGGCAAGTTTTTGATTTCCTGGGATATATGTGGCTACCAATCATTGCAAACTTCACTAACATACTATTGATAATATTTGGATCATTTGGAGCAGTTCAGTATATCACGAAATATCTATTGGCTGTAAGTTTATTAGTTATCATTATGGTAGCCTATGGTGTTGAAGTGACCTACTTTGTTCTTTTGCTTTCACCATGTGTGTTAAAACAACATTATGTAACTTATGGAGCTAATTTTCTCTTTAACATTATTTAAAGTTCAAGGGAAGGCTTTTTCTTTTTCTAGTTATTAATGTCTGGCCCTAGGTTCAATTCCCAGGTTGCAGGTTTGCAATGCTTTTTACTCCAGATAATCCTTCGTATCCCGGAATGTAGATCTACACGAGACCCGATGGCATTACAGCATACAAGGGGATAAGCAGCATAAAGGGGATTCTTGAGTTTTTTCACTTCTCTTTATTCTTTACTATGTACACTAGATTTTATATTTTGACTCATAACCAGAATGCTTTAATAAAAGGCTTTTTTTTCAATCTAACTGTGTGCCTGTCTTTGGCACTGGTGAACCGTTTTGGATGCAGCTTATTTGTTCATTACTTATAATGATTCATTTATTCTTAAGGAAACAAAATTTACTATAGGTACCTCTGCGAAAGCCTTGGCGAAATACAAATGTGATGCTATCCAATACTTTGCAAAACTCTTTAATTTGTTCTTGAATGTTCTCTACAAGATGTAACAGAATAAGCCCAGTATTTCTTTGTTGGTGATTCATGGGTTAAAAAATAATTATTCAGCTTCTTCAAATAATAATATTTTGTTTGGAAATTATTTTTTATCTTTTCCTTATGGAAAGTTGTCCAGTTTGATGGTCTAAATAAATACATAAGAGGTATTGTACTTATTCTGCTACACACTGTTGGAAAATATGTTGTTACATCTCGCTGTAATTTAGAGGTTGTATAGAAGTCAAAACATGGTTCAATAGAAATTGAAAATAGAACTAGTTTTTTTTTAATAATTTGACAGCTGTCAGTTGAAAGTGATTTTTCCTAGGGCTAAAAAGTTACTTTCAACCCGCTCCTCAGGCAACTTCAGACCTACTTTCCGAGTATGAGTAATGAAAAATATTGTTCATTGTTACAGTACGCAATATGGAGTTTTATGTGGCTGGTTTGGAATACTTTCCTGATTTGCTACTACCTAAATTTGGGATCATTGAATCGGGTATGTTTTTTTTTTGCCATATAACTATTACATTGAAATCAGGGTTGTTATGGTTGCAAAAATTTTGACACCCGCGGATGCAGATGCGGATGCGGATTATTAGAAGTTCACATCCGCGGATGCGGATTCGATGCAGATGCAGATGCCATGCGGATGTGGATTTTAAAAGGACAATTATTTAAACTTTAAGTGCATAAATAACTGAAAATCAATTTTATTGACGTGACAACGTCTTATAATTCGATAGAGCCGGCTGCACGCACGAAAAAACATGACTCATGCGGCGTTACCTCATGCGGCGTTACCTCGCTGATCGCTCTGAGGCGTTCCATGTAAGGCTTGAAGTGCAAGCGAGAGCGCGGAACGAGTGACAAAGAAGCACAATCGGCCTTTGCGTTCGGCAGCGTTCGACATCCGTCTCTCTCCTACTTGAGTGAGCGATGCGTCTGCGTGGACAGCTGCTATACTATAGTACATTTACATGTTTTGATCGAGTATCAAGTGCAGTGAAAAGTGAATGTGGTGTCAAAAAATGCTACCATTCCATCAGTATTTTCTTAAGACGTTATCACATTCAACTATCGTCAGTAAACCGACTTTACAGACAGCCAGTTATTTTTTATTTTTTATTTATCCTACTAATATTATAAATGCGAAAGTTTGTGAGGATGGATGTATGTTTGTTACTCTTTCACGCAAAAACTACTGAACGGATTTGGATGAAATTTTGCACACAGATGGTTTACAACCTGGATTAACACATAGGATACATTTTATCTCGGTAGTAAGATCCCATGGGACAATTTTGAAACTTCACGCGAGCGAAGCCGCTGGCAGAAGCTAGTTTAGTTATATTTTATCGTATGCAGATGTCTGAATTAATGCGAATATTCCGCATTTGCGGATGCGGATGCGAATATTCGTAACACCCCTGATTGAAATCTTGTATTTAACTATTGAAACATATTTGCAGGACAGTGGCTTGTTATCGTTGGGTACAGGCAGTGTGAGTTGGTGGGAGAGCAATGGTTGGGGATGTCAGCCAGTGTGGGATGAAGTGGACGGGCCTGGCACATGGCGGCCCACACGTGTGGAGGGCTGCTTCATGCAGTGGGACCATGTCGAGCTGGGCCAGTCAGCTGTTGCTGCTATATTTGCTGCCACGGCATTACCTCTCGCTGTAGTTTTGGCTTATCGATCATTTAAGAAGCAAAAGCCATCAGCAGGTATTATATTATTTATTATAGATGCTAATTTTAATGCAATTTAAATGCGACACTTAAAATCATACTCACGCGCATATTGTGTTTACAGATAAAGGAACAATGTCGCGTCGTCCAGTGTACACGATTGAGTTGAGTCCTACAGAAACAAACATCAGCGAAACTTCAATGAAACCAATGACACCCCGCCGAGTGAAACGTCGTTCAGGTTCCCGGGGAAACAATTCTTCAGTGCGCAGATCACGTCGATCATATAGAAATGCGGGATATTTATCGTCTAATGCTTCGTTGCCGCGTGAGGCGAGAGCGTCTCGTCCGACGTCGGCACACTCGTCATACTCTAACTTCCACGCAGCGCGACCAGTGTCATATCATACAGCAGAAAGGGAAAACTTCCCTGGTGTAGAAGATGCTTACGACCCACCGCCTCCTGTCGAATCTGTTCCTATAGTTACTAATAATAGATATAACACAATAGGACGCAGCAGTATGAAATCTGGCTATGACGTCGTCGGGCCGTACAACGAACCGAACCCACCGAGGAAGTACGAATCGAACATTCCATCCTATGATAATATTGAACGAAATTATGAGGCGGCGCCAACTTATGATAATAGAGCGGACAATATAACTCCTTGCGAGTCTCCGTCGTATGTGTACGGGGGCGCGTACGGCGAGGGCGCCTGGCAGACGCCGCCGCCGCCCGCGCCGCCGTACAGCGCGCGCGCCACGCCGCAGGCGCCCGGCCCGCCCGCCTATCAGCCAACGAATGATCATTATAACTGAATATAGCAGCAATAATGTCCTTAATTCTTGCAGAGTACTAAGTGCCTTACTCTTGTGATGTTAGTCGAAAGCTGAATCATGAAGCCCTTTTACTGTACTTAGTTATTAAGTTCTGATCTATATTTAAGAATATCGAAAGAATTGCCATCAAGTGGTGTGTTTCTGAATGAATGAATTGTAATCTGAATGTGATTTTATACGAATTACTTATAAACCAGTTTTGAAACTGTTTCAAAATGCTTATTTTTTAATTGGGTTTTAGGCGAGGATATTTTAAGTCATTGTTATTACTTTGTCAAGACATTAGCTTTAATGAAACTGTTAGTGTTAAGTTTCTGCCAGAAATAGGTTAGTGGTTTTACCATAATATCACAAGAATATTGTCATTCAAATCTGAGACCAGGTTAAGATAATAATGTATTAAACAGCAGACCATTGATATTACTGTCCACTGGCGCAGTTTATACCCAGTGGCTTAGTTGATACTTAGTAATGTTTGCACTAGTTTTTTTTTATATAATCCAGGTGACATTGTACACCCCTGTAACATTCCAGTGGTAACATTCCTGACGAAAGCTGCAAAGCATAAAATATAATATTAGAAACATACCTATTGTTCTAGTACAACAGTGTGGATTTAGTAAATTAGGTAGGCACATAAAGATTGCTTGTGAAAGCTTTCTTTGTTGATGAGAAACTATGATTCATTGTTTGTGTTATAGGAATTTACAAGGTTTTAGACTGCCGTCCAAGTTATAATCTAGAATCTCATGATTATCTCTTTTTAATATGAACTTCGAATATGTCAATGATTAAAATAATCGAATTTTACTAAACAGTCTTGATGATTATGGACCAATTTTGTACCTAGCAATTATTTAGATTACAACGAGCTTTATTAGGTTAAGAGAATAAGTTATAGGTTATATTTGAACCAGACTGTCTGGTAATTTTTATACCAAATATACACCTACTAAGGAAATATTGTATTTTATTTGAATCACTTTCCATGTACAAATAGAGACAAGCGAAGCGAAAACGTACAAGTATCGACCGGCTGATGTACATTTCAGCCAAAGGTGTCCATATGTCTTAGCTCTGCTCCGTTTGACTTTGCGTCAGTGGAAACGCTCCCTAAAATATTTTACTAGTTCGTGAAAACAACAAAATAAGGTAAACACTTCATCATCATAAAATTTAAATACAGAAATGATTAGTCCAACAGGGTGACCTGCTATTTGCCAAACTGTTCACTAGTACCAGAAAGTCTTCAGCAAGTTGTCGGTAAATTGGAAGAAAAGAGATATATTGTCGTCGACGGGACGACGTTTTCGCATTCTCAGGCACAGAACTTCCTGCCGGGGTTGCGGGCCTGTTCGAAAGAGATACCGCGGCCCCGGAACATAAAGGGCGAGGGAGAAGGAACATGGATGGGTTTTAGTCAGTAAGAGTCTTGACACTCCCTCCCGCTCCGCCCAGAGTGGGAGAAGTCATTTGATGATTTCCCATCCTAAAAAAAAAAAAAGGCACAGAACTTCAGCAGATGGTTCTACACCTAAGCTAAGTGATCGAGCCATAGGGTTTGACTAATGATGAACACGTGGAAGACCAAGTTATGTGCAATGAAACATCTAAAATAATGACAGTAGACGACGCGCGACGGGGAGACAATATAACTAAACTTGTTCAAGCATATCTAATACCTATACTAGGGTAAGCACCTAGTCTTGTTTAGCTATAGTAACAAGAAACTGCCTCGTTGGTCGCGTGGATGCAATTGTGGCTGCTGATTACGAGGGTTTATTCCATCAGAAATGCCTCAATAGCAGCCGCGGAGTTTGACGACAATAGATTCGCTCTCTATTACATGGGACTTTAAACATAACTAAGGAAATGTGGGTGTAGGTACTTTTGGGTAAGTACTTACATATCTGCTTATCCCTTCAGGGATAACAGGTTTCCTAGCCTCGCTCAGCGCAGCTCCAGTGAAAATGGCTCAGCGGAGCGAGGTTATTATACTGTATACAAAACAAGGGAAAGATGGGTCGAGGCATGTGTGCAAGGTACGGACGGTGACAGTAGACGGTGTGGTTACCGCTCTCGCACCTGAAACGAGGCCGCTACGCTCTCGCACCACTCATCTGCGCACGTTTCACAGCGTCGCTACGCATCTTCCCACCGCTCAGCGCCTTAGCACATCTTTGGTGGAAACACTAACACCGTTCCACAGACTCGCTCCGCCTCACCTCGCCTCGATGTACCTTGCACATCTCTGGTGAAAACGCAGCTTAAGTCCTGGTTTCCATCAAAGCAGAGACGAGAGATGTGTTTTGAATAACCAACCAGATTTAGTAATTTCCACATCTCTCCGCTTAGCTTCGGTTAAATGAATCAAGCTGAGAGGCAAGACATGTCTGATCTCCAGAAATTGACACGCCTAAGTACTTTCTATAGAATTTTGTGCCGTGAGCTGGTAAGCGGCTCGACAGAGCGGAGATGCGTGTAGTCGGGCGACTGGGCGGCTGGGCGGCGATGCGGCGCGGATTCGGCACCCGCACTCGTGAGTCTCGTTCCCTGCGTCATTAAATTGACTTACAGCTGCGCACATGTTCGCTACACATATCACTCCGCTTTGGTGGAGATAAAATGTGCCAGCTTCGCAGAACCTCTCTCGTCTCGCTTTGGTGGAAACCAAGCCTTAGGCCAGGCCTCCGTCACTCCATGTACTTGCGCGCTATAAGTGCCTACCGCCCAGCCGAGCGGTCTCGGTCCGCCGGCGGATCAAATTCAGTGCGGTTTTCGCAACTAAAGCGCGCGCACGCCGTTCAATTTTAATAGTGCTGTTCGTTCGTACGCGTATTACGATGCCGTGTGGTGCCTTATGTGCTGTAGATGGGTGTAAATCAATCTGTGAAATCAATCAAGCAAAAGAAGGGATAAACACCTAACATTTACGTAGTAACTATTCAGTAATCTGTGGCAGTGGGTTGTCAAAAGCCACGCGGTGCGCACGTACGCACGTTCCCCAAAGATAACTTTGAACTTATTAAAATTATTTGACCGATTTCGCATATTCTCTACGTTAAATTTTAGCAATAAGGAATTTAAAGAAGGAAAAAAACTTGAATCATTACATCAAAATAAAACACCTCCACGCTATTTATTTTAACAATTCTTATTCATACATATTTCGTTGTTATACTTATTTTTAAAACAATTATAAATTCTGATACATTATAGAACATGTTTTATTTTATATTGTACGTCTATACACGGAAAAAAATGGGGTCTGGCAAAGTTTTAATTCAAGAATAAAATTATTCTCAAGTATATTGTTTAATCTCAAGCATATATTTACTTAAGGTAACAATAATATCTTGAATAAAATAAAATGGAATTCTTCTAGATATATAATATTATTCTTCATTTATTTATTTACATCAAGAATATTTTTTTGGATCAAGACGATATTTACTCTTGACTGTAGAAAACATTTGCATTTTGAAACAAGTCATTAAGAATTCTTACTCTGAATATAAAAGGCTTTAGCTTAAGAAGCTCAGAGATTAGGGCCAAGAATAAAAATAAATTATTGGTTCAAGAAAATGTGTAAATTCGTTCAACAATAATATTATTGTGAGAAAAGTTTTATATTCTTCATAGAAGTATTTACTATTCTCGTAATCAGAAAGCAGGAACGTTTTCGATGGAGAAAAATATTTTTTGTTCTAAGAAGAAAACATTAAATGTGAGAAAATAACGGATTTGAAAGAAGAATCTGAAATGATTCGAAATAAGAAAGACTTAAATTTTATCATAATAAAATAAATGTTTGGTTTAAGAAGAGTTTGTTTTTTGGTTAAGTATATAGTTGCATTGACGTAAGAATCTAAATTATTCAAGTAAAGGTAGTCAAATGTTTTCGAACAAGGCCTTTTTTTCTTTGGAAATAAGTTATGGTGTTGAACTAAGAATCTAAATTGTTTCAAAATAAGACATACTAACGTGTTTTAGTAAGAAAAAACTCCATTTAATGTGAGAAAATAACGGATTTGAAAGAAGAATCTAAAATGATTCGAAACACGAAAGACTTACATTTTGTAATAATACAATAAATGTTTGGTTTAAGAAGAGTTTGTTTTTTGGGTAAGTATATAGTTGCATTGACGTAAGAGTCTAAATTATTAAAGCAAAGGTAGTCAAATGTTTTCGAATAAGACATGTTTGTTTTGTGGAAATAAGTTATGGTGTTGAACTAAGAATCTAAATTGTTTCAAAATAATATATACTAACGTATTTTAGTAAGAAAGTATATGTTTGGTTTGAGAAAAAAATGTTTTTGGGTAAGTATATAGTTGCATTGACGTAAGAATCTAAATTATTCAGGTAAAGGTAGTCAAATGTTTTCGAACAAGACATTCTTGTTTTGAGGAAAGAAGTTATGGTGTTGATATAGGAATGTAGATTGTTTCAAAATAAAATATACTAACGTGTTTTAGTAAGAACATATATGCTTGGTTTGAGAAAAAATTGTTTTTGGGTAAGTAAATAGTTGTATTGACGTAATAATCTTAATTATTCAAGTGAAGGCAGCCAAATGTTTTCGAACAAGACATTCTTGATTTGTGGAAATAAGTTATGGTGTTGAACTAGGAATATAAATTGTTTCAAAATAAAATATACTAACGTGCTTTAGTAAGAAAATATAAGTTTGGTTTCAGAAGAGTTTGTTTTGGGGTAAGTAAATAGTTGCATTGGCGTAAGAATCGAAATTATTCAAGTAAAGGTAGTCAAATGTTTTCGAACAAGACATTCTTGTTTTGAGGAAAGAAGTTATGGTGTTGAATTATGAATGTAAATTGTTTGAAAATAAGATATACTAACGTGTTTTAGTAAGAACAAATATGCTTGGTTTGAGAAAAAATTGTTTTTGGGTAAGTAAATAGTTGTATTGACGTAAGAATCTAAATTATTCAAGTAAAGATAGTCAAATGTTTTCGAACAAGACATTCTTGTTTTGTGGAAGTAAGTTATGGTGTTGAACTAGGAATCTAAATTGTTTTAAAATAAGATATTCTAACGTTTTCTGGTATGAAAATATATGTTTAGTTTAAGACGATTACACGAGCTAAACGCGAGTTTTATAATTAGTAAAAGTATATGATTCACTGCTATAAACAAGATCAGAAAAATATATGATATTCTTCAGGATATATGCTAGCATGATACTGTTTTGAAAACATAATACAATTAATTTGGCTCGAGAAAAAGAAATCACGAACTTACCTCTAAAGATATCTTTCAAACAATAAAAAACATACTAATATGCATGCGATCATTCTGATTTTTTGGCAAATAAATCTACAAGCAATATATTAGCATGATACTGTTTTAGTTTTTTAATCCAATCAAAAGTTTTTTTGCAAATCGATCGAAACCACTCATTTCGCGCTGTTTGGCCCGCAGTGGCTGACGTAACAACCACTTTGTAGTGCAAGCTGATTAGAACTTTATTCTAACAGCATTTCAAACGAAGTTTGAACCACCACAAATAGAGTTGCTAATTTAGCTCGTATAAGCGCCTTAAGAAAAGTTTGTTTCTGGTTAAGTATTAAATAGTTGCATTGACGTAGACACTAAATTATTCAAGTAAAGGTAGGTACTCAAATGTTTTCGAATAAGACATTTTTGTTTTGTGGAAATAAGTTATGGTGTTGAACTAGGAATATAAATTGTTTCAAAATAAGATATACTTACTAACGTTTTTTAGTACGATAATGTTTTGATCAGATTTTTTTAATGCCGGGTCACATTCTTACTGTCAACAAGTTTTTACACTGACAGCCGTACCTATACACGTTGTATAGCGTCTGTATTAATAGTTACACAACGATTTGTCTTCTTCTCTCGAATGTCAAATTACTGACGACTGAAAGAGAGAAATCTGTGGAGAAATCAGTGTGTAACTATAAATTATTCACCTGCTATGCAACGGTTATTAGTAAGGCAGTGAGCAAAGAAAGCCCATAATACCTAATCTAATCTGTTTTCGATCATCTTTTGAATGACCTTTCAATTGTAGCCGTAGCCTATGGCATTGCCAACAAAACTTATAGGGTTGTTTTCACCTTTCGTCGCTGCGCTTGCGAATCCGCGTAAGAGCATCTTGTTAAGACCGCGTATTTACTTTTTGGTCATTTTACAGGAGGAAGAAAAAACTTAATATCTCAGCGATTTCAAATCTTATTACCGACTGAACTTAACAGCTAGTTCTTTACAACTGTCTTTAATGGAAAATAACGTAAATTTACTCGTAGTTGGCTTACATTTTGTGTAGTCACTTACGCGGTTTTTTTAACTGATTACAAAATAAGTAGATTTTTATTGAAGGTACGCGTTTTTGAAATAAAATAATTTACGAGTGTTGTATTTATTATTCGAAAAATCAAACCTGAAACAATATAATCTAACAAAAATATTATGTACTTATTTATCATCGAAATCAGTTTCGTTACAAAATTATTTCTATTACCTATGTGCTGTACAACCATCTGGAAATATAACAACATCCTTGCAACCATTATCCAGTAATTTTAATATTAGTCAGAACCATTAAATTAAAACAGAATTACATGTAATTTAAATATAGTAGCATACCTAAACACATTACAAACGAAAAATAACATAACATAAATGGTGGTTATTCACGGCAAAATAATTATTTTCGGGAGGGCACACTAGGTAATCACGTCGGTGCCTCATTGGAACTTTGATCTTTTTTAGTTTTTTGCCACCGACTAGGCAGGCAGGTAATAAACACTGCTCAAAATGCCGCAGGCTACAGTGGGGCTGGGCTGGCCATGTCTGCCGTATGCCTGACGAGCTGTGGGCCAAAATAACCAAAATGTGGAGCCCTGACACAACCAAAAGGCGACGCGGTAGACCTCGCAGGAGATGGCGGGATGAGCTAGACAAAACCAACGACCAGTGGCCCACATTGGCCCTGGATCGAAAAATTTGGAAGTCATGGGGAGAGGCCTTTGCCCAGCAGTGGGATGACACAGGCTAACAGTAACGAGTATTTAGGTTGCTTCAGCTTTACTAAAGTTTTTTATCTACCTATTAGGTAAGGAAGAATTAATACTATGTATGTACCTACCTAAGTCAAAAGGTACTACTTATGCTTACTTATTTTTATTTAAAAATAATATTTTTACAATAACGTGCAAGTACCTCTATTAATATCTATAAATATCCTACATAGAACTATTACACTGCCGCGTATCTACATAATTACCTATTTTTCGAGAGCCACATTTGTGACAAATGGACGGACCGAAAAACCCTAATAGCAGGTACCTATTCCCTTCCATAATCCAAAAAGAATTAGGTACCTACCAGCTAGGCCTACTTAAACATCTGAAATTATGTACAGCCTACGTAATATTTATTGCTATGGCAGTGCTAAGTACCTACCTATGGTATGTTGGTAACTAACTACCTACCTAAGTACCTACCTATTTAATTTTATAACAATATAAAAATGATTATCAAATGTGAAGCCTGATTGCTGACCAAAACTTAATTAGAAAGGTACATACGGAGACAACGGAAATAGGTTTTAAAGTTTATAATAAACCCTCATTTTATTCCCTGTAATATTGTCGAAATTTTATAGGTACCTACAAGTCGTAGGAAAGACAACAAACTCGTACAAGACTTTTAATCTACATATACCTAATTAATACCTAACTACGTGAAGCAAAAAATTTGCTTAGGTAGGTTGGTACCTACCTACCCCTTTTTACGAAAATTGCGCGGACGGAGGAGTATGAATTTCGCACACTTAAAGTTTTTAAAGAGAAGCAGTGCAAAATGCTAATATTTTTATAAAGTAAAGATATGTACCTACTTATAAAAAAATCGAAAAGCGAAATCTGAGATTATAGAAGTAGGTAGGTATAGTCTTTGATAATAGAACCTTATCAATGTTCAAACTTATAATTTAAATTAATTATGGTCGAATTTCGACAACTGGGCGACCAATTAGCACCAGAACAGTACCTACATCTTTCAAGAATCACGAATTTGATTTAAGACTCGTTATTCTTAAACCAAATTCGCGTTTTTTGAAAATATGCTACGTCACAACCGTCGTCAACAAAAAGGTTGCAATTTCACAAATTGTTTCCCCAATTTTTGGGAGTATGTTTATACCAATCTGTTTTTAGAGGCACGATGTTCGATCATTAGTAGTGTATGAAATAAAGTAGGTACAAAAGCCATTCGTTCCGTTTGGTTGTAATGAACTTAAATAATATAAAAACTATTTGGAGAACTTAGTGGAAAATACCTTAGTATTTTCCACCAAGTTCTCCAAATAGGTTTTATTTTTTATTTTATTTTATTTATTAGATCTGCCAACAATTGTTTACACTAATTTACAAACAAAAATAAAACATGCCTTTAAACTCTACAAAGCGCAACAATTACTTAGAGGTAAACACCACATGGACAAAAAAAAACAATAATAAGTAGTTTCATACGTTACTATCATTAAACTCTACCTACCCCTATCTACTCCAGGTTTTTTTATCAATAAAAGCATAATAGTTATAGTCTATGTAGGTATAACTATTTTTATCACCATTACAAAAATAAATTATTACAAAATGGAAATCAAGAGTAATCATGGCATTGTGGTAATAAAATAAAGCTGGTAGGTGCTCTTCTAAACTACTAAGCAATCTTGCCATAACATTATTTTAAAAGTAATTTTTAAAGTAAACGTGGAGTATGATTATCGTTACTCAGACACCGTGAAATAGGTTTTATGTATGCATAATGTTATTAATAATAAATTTCGTAGTAAGTCGGAAAAATAGTGGACGTGACAGATTCGGCCTTATTTTTGGTAAATAACATTTCGTAGCAGGCAACACACTTTTTGTCTGTGTACTCTGTGCCCTGTGGACTTGGATTTGGATGTGCCGGCGCAGTGCACATGAAATTCATTACCGGCATTACGTCTTCTGCAAGTGTCAGTTCGTTCGTGGTGACTCTGCTCTGTCGAGTGATTCTTTTGCGTTGTTGGAGATTGTGTTGTGTTGTGTGTGCTTAGGTAAGTGTTTAATTATTGGAATATACATCTAATTAAGTTATTGCATTTTAAAGATCGACTAACACACGATGAATGACGGCACCGGGGCCGGCTAGGCGCCATGTTGTGAGCAAAAATCATCTTACTTGTTTTACTACCTATTTACCTACCCATAGTTAAATAACTCAATGTACCTACCTATTCGGTTCGATTATGGGTGCACTAATTGTAAAATGATAGGCTGGTAGTAGGTAGATATGCGAAGCGGTAGACATTTCGCGGTTCCCTTACGAATTCTGCTCAAAAAAATGCTTTGCGCTTCAATGTTCAAATTTACCGGTAGGTACCTACCTACCACGCAACCGCATTCCCGGCATTCTCTTCTCACTGTGATAGGAAGCTGCTTTTTACGTTCAGAATCTAGGCAGACCCGGCCGGTAGATGTAGGCATCTAGCTGGTGAAAATACCACCAGCCGCCTGACCGCCAAGTTTGGTGAAGTTCACCGAGCCTATGCAACTTCTGATTCCAATCTGGTAGGTCAGAATCAGAGGTGTGTAAGCTCGGTGAACTTCACCAAACATGGTGGAAAAGGCTGCTGGACTGCCTTTCACGTTAGGTACCTATGTCTCTGGGTGATGGAAAATGTAATCACTACCTAACTTAATGAGCATGAGGTTATTGTTACTTTAATAAAGGCTATACCGTAGCTACAATGCTAAACCTGCTGAATGTTTATCCTACCCGGCTGTTTTTTACATACTTAGTTAGGTACTAGAATAATCACTAATTTATGTTCTGTCTATTTGCAGATTTAAATCAAAACCTGTATCAGCATACCATACTATCTTTAATAACTTATAGAGGATATTGAAATGGAGTTGCTTCTTAGGGAATGGAATATCCCACAGGATATAATTACAAATTTCAACGGTAGGTGAATATTTATACTTATAAACATTTTGTCCGGAAAAGGCCATCAAGTGAGTACTCTAACTGTACTAATAATATTACTATTCCAAAAAGAAATGTACAAAGTTGTAAATAATAACAGATAAATTCATTTAAACACAATTTTAATGTGTTAATGAACTTTAGGCTGCTTAACAGCCGGTATAATTAAGATACATTCAGATACATCAGCATTAGGGCTTGTTTGAATGTTATAAAATTTAGGTAATTAGTATTTTGTTTAAACTTGTCTAGTGATTATGGAAATTTTGTTTTAGAAAATGATGTAACTGTGGATCAATTAAAGGAAATCAATGACAATATCCTGAAAGAACTGTGCCCAAAGATTGGACTAAGAATAGAACTAAAAAAAAAAATTGATGAGTATTTAGTAGCGACTAGCACAGTAAGTTACCTACCTATTGAATATTCTATTATCCTGTTTATATTATGGGGTTTTCTAAGGGGACAATTTGGCATCGTATCTTTGTATGTATGTAGGTACATACGTATAAATATAAAACTTCGTCAAAAGTCAGAGGGGGGGGGGAGAGGTCGAGAGGTATTTTTTCAGTTGGTCGGCCAGGTCCTTTGCTTTTTCTTGTTTATTTTTTTTGTAACAAATTAAGTACCTACCTTAGTTTAAAACAGTTAGATTTAAAACATCAAAGCCGATCTACAGGCAAAA
The DNA here is from genome assembly GCA_916618015.1 of Xestia c-nigrum. NCBI lineage: Eukaryota > Metazoa > Arthropoda > Insecta > Lepidoptera > Noctuidae > Xestia > Xestia c-nigrum. Next base: position 17,740,134 of record OU745245.1, read on the forward strand.
ACTCCAAGTCAAAGCATTTATTTCAATTAGACCATTACGGCAGTTTTTAATGTCAACAATACAAAAAAAAAACTACAGTCACAGTCACAAGGCATTATAACTTGAGAAAGTACTGTAGGTGAACATTCTCTAGCGTAGATCTCTATGGAGAAGAACGGCTTTCTTACAATTATTACTTAAATGTTTTCAGACTAATACAGTAACAAATAGCAGCATCACTGCTCCTTATCTATTCACGGAGAACGAGGACCTGGAAGACTTACAAGATATCCTTACAGGCGATATTTATGTCCGACCAAATTTCCCTGATTTTGACCTCAAGACGCTTCTAACAGTAACACCATGTGGCAAGAGTATATTAAATTATTACACTGCAAATAGTACCTTGACAAACAAGCACCGAAATCAACTCACTGATATCATTGTTAGACATCTCTTCACACGTGTCGTAAATTAGTAAGTACCTACCAGTACATACTCGTTCATTCATTTTCCCACTATACTTTTATGTGGTTCTTTGAGCACAAACTGGGGGAAGCAATAAAAGCATATCCCTTCTCTTAATGGACCTTGTGGATGGAGAGGGCCTAAGGATCATTTATTGTGGCATTTTAGATAAACGGGAAGGCAGTATGTATTCACTAGCTGATGATGATAATACTATGTTGTATGCTAGCTGACCTGCAAAGCACGAAACTAATAAGTTCTAATCTAAAAAATATTTTTTATCATTCTTAAGATTCCGAAGTCCAACAATGAACAATGAACCCTTATACTTAGATTTATTTTTTACCTATTTCAGTAAAATAACATATGAAGAATACAACATTTTAACCGCAAAAATAATAGCTTTATTTCCATTTGAAAACACTGGCACATACTTTGTACCACCAATTAAAAAAAGACAGTCCATATCCGGTAAACCTTCATTTGCTAAAGGCAAGCTGGTTGATAAAATTCGGAATACCCTGTATAAGTCTGGTGAAAAGAGAAAAAAATCAACATCAGAAGAGAATGTCATTCCAAATAAAACAAAAAAATATGAGGAGTTGAAAGGTTTTAAATGATTACTTGACCTACATAAATAGTAGCTAGAGTAGTTACTTGTCTGTATACATGAGATGGCGAATTTTTGAAAATGTGTGTAATATTGTTATTAATATCTAATTATTGTGTAGTCGGTAGTTAGGTACTTAATAAGTAGGTAAGTACTTTGTAGATCATAAAAGTTATAGGGTAAGCAGTAGTGCCCTGTCAGGTAGTTTGCTTCAGTAATACCTACAACCAATTTATTTATATCTGTCTTACATATTGGCTAACATAATTTTTCTATATTACAGAAGATCACACAGACCAAATAATTTTTCTTAAGAATAACAATGAGCCATGGAGTGAAATCATGGACTGTTGGAACAAAACATTCAAAGTGAGGCAGTGTAGCACCAACAACAACATTTCGGATTTTATTGATGAGTGGAACATTTTAAATGATCCAAGGAGTGATAGTTTGGTAAGTATTTTTTTTTGTACAAAAAATACAAAAAGTTTATTTTCTTTCACATTTTTTTTTAATTTTCTTAACAGTAGGTACCTATTTGAAACCGTTATTGGCTTAAAGTTGTATTTATAAGATACATTTTGTACAGCTATGGGTTTTGTTAATAAATAAAAGTAGTTATGTATTTACAAAAAAAGTACCTATAATATGAATATCAGAGCTTTGCTTAGTTTGTTTATGTTTATTTCTTTTTAGATTGACATTTTCATTATTGTTATTTAGAGCTGTTCAATGTTTCACTGTTCACTAGCCAATTTGAATCTACATTTACTGGAATTTAGGGCTAGATAGTGTTGTGTGGATTGCCCACAAATATTTTTATTTGTTTATGTTGTCTGTAACTAGATTGGTCCAACTCCAGCATGCCAAATACGTTTCTGAAAAATTGTTTACGTTTCTAGATAAACCTGGACTTTGAAAGACTGTATCCTGAAAGATCAACATGCTTTTTCAGGAATTGGAAATGGTTTATTAATAAAATCATCAGCCTCAAATTTGGAGAATCAAAAGATGACACGTTGAGTACTTTATATGAAAGTATTCAAGAGCAGCCTGATGATGGTAATAAACAGTTTAATTTTCATTTATTAGGTTTACCTTCAGCGTCACCGTCACTATTCTTATTTATATTATTTACGTTACTAGCATCCGCTCGTGGCTCCGCTCGCATGGTACCTACTTACTTCAAAATAAATCACCTGTTTTATACATTTCAGATCTAAAAGTGCCAGATCAAATAAAACTGTTGTCCTACCTGATTCCCCCGAGAGGAAGACTGAACAAGCGTAGAAAATTTTCCACATTAGAATGCGTCGAAAACTTCATAATTTACGTCCAGGTAAATATATTGGGGTACTATTTTATTAAGTTGAATGGTATGGTATTTAATATCTATACCTCGCGGTTACGTAATTTTATGGAATGTTTTGGTTTTTTCCTGGATAAAGAGTAACATCTGTTAACCAGGGTATAATTTACATTCATACCAAATTTCATCCAAATTTTCAGATCAGATTCAATCACAAGCTTTCCCATTTATAATATTAGTAGTAAACACGCGTGCTTTGTAGGTATGTTCATCAGTTTTGCAATTTTTATATGTTTGCTATTATTTTCAGAATCCTGGAGATATACAAACGAAAATTGATGAAGTAAAAGACAAGGCTCTACGCAGCAAGCAAAGTGTTCAACCGTACGTAATTAAATGTGGTGCTGCCGATGATGGTAACGATATCTATTATTTGGTAATAGACAAGGTTATGTGGAAGTTTACCTCGCCAATGAAAGCTTTTGACACATTGTTCAAATCATACCATGCGCTTCACGCCACATATCCAGCAGCTGCTGCGCATTTATACGTGCTGATTCAGCGTTGTGTCTATCAAATAGAAACAAAGTATGATAAGATAGTACCATACATCGCAGATTTGTTGTCGCTTGCGAAAATGTAAACAAAATTGTTGTTTAATCTTGTTGAAATTAACTATAAATAATTGCACGATGAAGTGCCTTGAATGTCGCAACGAATATCAAGATTTTCAGCAATACTTTGTGCATTTGCGTTACGCGCATAGTATTGTTAATTATTTTAAATGTCCTGAAGAAAATTGTGCCAGGTTATATCACTCTAAGAGTGATCTAAAGAAGCATTTAACTCATTATCATGAAACCTCGAGTAGCAATCTCGTCTCAGATGCCAATGTATTTGATGTTAGTGGTAAAGCAAACTGTAATTCCGGTTCAACGTCTGAATTAACACCTTTGAATGAAGCCCCTAAATTGAATAATAATACTAAAAATGAAACCTCAAATTTATCTGATTTTCAAATAGAAGTCGATAATGCGTTACTTACATTTATTGCAAAATTATATAACATGTCCAATTTGCCAAGAAGTGTTATCCAAAATATAATTGAAATCGTGTCTGAGCTGTTTATATCGGAGCCGTTTAACATTATTAGACAATCCCTAATAATGTCAAAGAATGATTTGAATAATGATAGTTTGCTGATGTTATCAATACTTCAAGATTCGTTTAAAAACATCAATACCGATTATAAAAGAATAGAACATTTCAAAAAATTAAGATCGTATGTCAAACCTATTAAAAAAACCATTGGTGTTTCCGAAGATAGTAATCGTAGGAATAACACTGTTGAAATGGTAATCAAAAATAGATTTTCTTATTTTATACCTTTGCGTGACACTCTTAAGGAGTTTCTCGAAGCAGCAAATACATTAGAAATTATAATTAACTACCAGAAAAAAGTAAGCGAAGAGAAAGATGTCCTTAGAAACATAATAAATGGCACATCTTGGCAGGATACAAAAGAAAAATGTAATCACGGAACCATTCTACCTTTGACAGTGTATTATGATGATTTTGAATCTGGTAATCCACTAGGCAGTCACGCTGGAAATCAGAAAATAGGTGCTGTATATGTAACTATATCTACAATACCACCACAGTTCTGCAGTCGTTTAGATAATGTCTTACCAGTTCTTTTGTTTTATACACAAGATAGAAACACTTTTGGTAATGAACCTGTTTTCAGACCGTTACTTAAAGAATTAAAGTTTTTACAGGAGGAAGGGATAAACGTAAAATCTAAGAAATCTAGTATATGTGTTACTTTTTGTGTAGCCAATATTTCAGGAGACAATTTAGGGCTTCATTCAATTTTAGGTTTTCACGAAAGTTTTTCTTCCAATAATTTTTGTAGATTTTGCACAGTACAAAAAGAGCAAACAAAAACTGACACCAAAGAGCGATCTGAATACATTCGTAAAAAAGAAGAATATAATGCACATTATACTAACAAAATTGGCGTTAAAGAAAAATGCATATGGCATGATTTAAATTATTTCCATGTTTACAACAATTTCACGTGCGATGTTATGCACGATTTGTGTGAGGGCATACACCGTTATGACATGTGCTTAATAATCAAACATTTTATTGATAACAATATTTTTGATTTGGACAACTTAAATTCAAGAATAAAATACTATACTTATTTAAAGTCTGAAAAAAATTGTCCTCCACCTGTCACAAAACAAAACTTGTTAAATGGCAAAATAATGTTTTCGGCTTCTGAGATGTTGTGTCTTGTTCGTAATTTTAGGTACATAATTGGTGACTTAATTGCGGAGCATGATCCAGTAATGGAAACAATATTTAACTCTGTTAGAAATTACAGAGATATTAACATCTCAGATTTTCACTTCACACTTGATTGATTACTTGAAAACTTCAATCGAAGCTTACTTGGAAAATTTAATTCAATTATTTAACTGTACATTAAAACCGAAACATCATTTTCTCCTACATTACCCAAGAATAATACAAAAAGTTGGTCCACCAATATTAATAAGTGCCTTTAAATTTGAGGCTAAGCACAAAGAGTTGAAAAAAATAGCACAATCAATAGCTAGCCGTAAAAACTTGCCACTAACACTTGCAACAAGACATCAATTGACGAATAGTCATAAATTACTTGTTAATACTGGACTTACTGATCGCTATTTACACGGAAAAATATTAAAACTAAATAATATGACAGAAATTGATGGTGATGTTTATAATTGTGTTGGTTTTATAGAGATTAATGGTATAACATATTGTGAAAAAAATGTTATCTTGTATAGGTATGCAGTCCAAGATCTACCATTATTTTTGAAAATTGAACAAGTGTTATTTAACGAATCTGATAAAAATAAAATTTACTTTAAGTGTAGAGTTCTTAAAACAATTAATTATTCTCCTCATTACATGGCGTTTTTGGTCAATTGTACAAGTAGTTTTGAAGTTATTTCCTTACAAGATTGCTATAGCACAACACCGAATATAATTCATAAAATAGGTATGAATCAATATGTTGATTTGAGAAGTTGATTCATTATTAATGATTATTAACAATACAAAATGGAACATACAATACGGCCAGCGGATCTTGGCAGTTCTGAAGTGAGTCATTGGTGCGAAAATGGCCAATGAATGACTGACGAAAGATTCGCAAAACGGCTAACTTCAGACCCGGCCAAGATCAGCCGGCCGTATTGTATCTTGTGTAGATATGAACGAGAATAGCTGTTTGTTACAATTTTAAGATTGAATTCATTTTTTTATAAGAATTGATGGTATAACCCGCGCCAATAAAGCAATTAACGAATCTTAAATAGCGACGTTAATCTATCTCTAAAGTACTAGAGTAAGCAATAGTGTATAAGTGAGAGGTAATGATTTACGCTGCCATTTCAGATTGTTTTTTTTTTATTGACGTGCGTGGGTTATAGCTAAAGCTTATTATGTGTAAATAATATTCAGGGGTGGAAATTTACTAACCAATTTTTGCATAATAATCTGATGGTATAATAATAACCTGCGCCAATAGAGGAACGAACTAAGTTTCGTTTCTTTATTGAGGCGGGTTATATAAAGTAAAATTCACATAATGAGTGATCATAAGTATGTTTATTGGCGGCCATAATATTACCGTCATCAGTTTATAAAAAATCGCAAGTAGCGATGTTGTGTGCAACACGGTTGAGCAAAAACATACTTTTGATCCAAACAAATTTGCCTTCCAAAAAGTTTGCAAAAGTATGAAAATCAGTAAGGCAAACTTTTTGGTAGAAAAACGTGTTTGGATTAAAATATTTTTTTTTGCTAAACTGCAATATAATGTTAAAATGTATAAAGTTGTCAAATACCTACCCAAATAACACACAAAATAATGTTAAAATGTATAAAGTTGTCAAATAACTTCAAAATATTATGAATAAGCGATTATGATTAAATTAAGATATTAACATTATATTTCAGTTGCTATTGATAGGATTTGACAAATATTTTGTATGACTATAAAAATGTGATAGTAGGCGGGTTGCCAGCACCTTAAGATTAAGAATGATCATGATAAAGCGATATTATCAAGATATTAAGTATTGTATTTAAGATGATAATTACTGAATTCCTAGGTACCTACTCGTATTATTACGTATAAGAATCTGATGGTATAGGTCCAATAAAGAAACAAATCTTAAATGGCGGCGCTAATTTATACTTCTTACGAGTGCAGCTAGGCAGCTAATGTAAACAATAGTTTGCGATGTCCCCTTAAGTAATATTCACAGTAATAACATTAGGTAATATGATTAATACCTAGAATATATTTAAATAAAATGATCAATACTTTTGTTTTAGGAAGTTTATTTTTTAATAAATGATTTCATAGAATTAAATCCATTGTATTATTTTATCTATTATTAATTTGAGTACCTCCCACTTATTTACCTACCTCTATTTACAGGCATGAAATAACACGCGGAGATCAGATTGAAAGATGTGATGGTGCATCAGACTCGAAATTCTGTAAGTGAGTTTTAGTGCTTTTTCTTGTTCATTTTATGTTTCAAATGGTACTCAATAATCATGGTATTTTAGTGAAGCCGTTTCAGTTCTATGTACAGATTCAAGTGCTTTGTTAAATACGGAGTTAAGGTTGTCTTAATTGAATTACAATAGTCTTGGTTCAATGCTTAAGATGCGTTTCAGTCAATATTTTTCAGTTCATCGTTCGATTTATTCAAGCTAAAGTTTAGTCACAATGTGAACATTTTGTTTAATTACATTTTGACTAAACTTTAACTTGAAAAATCGAACGATGAACTGAAAAAAATTTACTGAAACGCATTTCAACCATTGAACCAAGACTATTGTAATTCTTTAAATAAGACAAGCTGACTTTCGTATGAAACATGCCATGATTTGAATCAAGAACTGAAAATTCTTACAGTAAAATACTTTATTATTGAGCCAAGAGATCTCTTATCTCCGTATGAAACATGCAATGAATTAGATCAAGAACTAAAACTTCTTTACTGAAGTACAGGGTTTTTAGATCAATAATAATGACATTATTTGTTGGAAACAATCTGATCTTCGTATGAAACATGACATGCATTGAACCAAGAACTGAGATTTCTTGCAGTGAAATACACTAATATTGAGCTAAGAGATTTCTGATCTCCGAATGAAACATGCAATGAATTAGATCAAAAACTATAACTTCTTCAGTTAAGTACCTGCAGTCCTGCACGTTCTTAAATAAACAATATTAACATTATTGATTGGAGACAATCTGATCTCCGTATCAATTGCTTATTGATTTGAATTAAGAACTGGGCTTCTTCACTGAAATACGCTATAAATATTGAACTAAGAACATTGATATTGTTCTTTCTAGACAACGTGATCTCCGCTTAAATTCGATTAAATTATTAAACTAAGAAATAAAACTTCTTCACTAAAAACGCATGATTATTGAACTAAGAACATTGAGACTATATTTTTAAAACAACGTGATCTCCAGAGAATAACTTATTGTTATTGAACTAGTACCATAAACTTCTTCACTGAAGAGCATCTACTAGTAATTAAGATTGTTGGTATTTTTCATTAGAGATAAATTTTCTCAGTGTGAAAATAGAATTAAATTGATGCAAGAGTTAAAGCTGCTTCACTGAAATATGCCGTAGCATACAGACAACTCATTTATTTTTCATACTGAGAATTTATTTTCTTGTAAGAAAACTCCGGGATCCGTTTGACAAAGTGTTCAACTGAGAAAAGCATTATTCTCAAATATATTGTTTAATCACAAGTATGTAAATTCTAGAAGGAAGACAAATATCTTGACTTAACTATTTATTTACTAGCATTGAGAATAATTGTGTTTTGATACAACCATTTATTGTTTTCCCCATATATGAATCACGGAAATTCTTGACCAATAGATATATTCTTGATCAGAAACAATGACATTTCTTGTCCAATAAATATATTCTTGATAAAAGATATTGCTCTTCATAGTCGGAGGAGTAATCGGAGAACTTCGAGGAGTACAATCTAGATTTAAGACATAATTGTCTTAAATTTGAGAATTTAATATTCTAGACTTAAAAAAAAAAACTTACTTATGCAAAGAAAACGTTTCTTTCTGATTGCAAGAATAGGATATTGCCTTGGTTAGTGAGTATAAATACTTGGAAGAAAAATGAATAACAAGACAAATATTTACTAATTTTAAGAATAAAATGTTTTCCCCATATATGAATCACGCAATGTCTTGACCAAGTGAAATATTCTTAGTTTAAAACAATTTTTTTTTTCCGTGTACTAAAAATCCCGTCATCTTCGTCGACAGAGGCAGCCCTAGCAATTCACGATATCCACGCGGCTGCGCGATCTACAAAGCAAAACCCACTTTACGATTGTAAGATTAGGTACATTTTCGTTCGCAGCGTCTATCGAGTTGAAAGTGTAGGCTATTATAGCGGTAGGTATTGAAAATTTTGTATGGAGTGAGTTATCTGGTTTAATCTGTGCTTAGGCTGCGGTTCTACTGAGGCGGAGCGGAGACGAGCTGTGCCGCGATTCATCAATCACATGGCTTTTATGGCATGGAATTTTATGGATGGGCATGAGGATTGGTGAATCGCGGCACAGCTCGTCTCCGCTCTGCCTCAGTGGAACTGCAGCATTATAGAGGGTATCTGTTGTACATAAACGGGCGACGCGCTAGAAGTAGAAGGAATGAAGTCTTTGCCCACGATTGGGACAACAGGCTAGAAAAAAAAACACTTCGTATCGAGCATTGGAATTTTATTCTTAACATAAATCTTAATAGACAGATATAAGATCGCAAAAATATATCACAAGGTATTATTAAATACTGGTTCCGTAATAACCAATCAACAAATGTTAAAATAAGTCACTTTTTTAGTAACGTTGTATAAAATTGCCGACTATATACAGAAAAATGATAAAAGAAACATTAGTTGACCATTATTACGATTATAGTTAATGGATAATGAAATTGTTAGTTACATTCAATACAAATGCATCAACATAATATACAAAATCGACTACCAACTTCCAGTTCACGAAGTTTCGTATAAATTCAAACAGATCTTTATTACGACAAAGACTTCAGAGATAAAAAGAGATTTACGAACATAATAGATTATAACGCGTAAAGGAGATTCTTTAAGAAATTCAAAGTTAATTGTGCGGAACCAACATGACATTAAATGCTAAGAAATTTATCGTCGTTCAATATTCATTTAAAATTGACTAGTTTCTTCATTACTACAACTTTAAAAGTATTAGTCTTCATTCTTACATAAAATACTCATTCGTGGTGCGATCAGTTGGTCATACGCTTATTCTATTTGATATGGGTACGGTAAAGGCGCGTGCACACTTAGGCGTGTCTGACATCAGATGGGCGGCAGCGTGCGGCGCTCGGCGGGTGTGAGCGCGGGGTGCCACACGTCCACGATGAGCACGAGGCGCGTGCCCGTGCCGTTGTGCCACACTTCGTGCTCGAAGCTGTCGTCGAACATCAACGTCTTGCCCACTTGCCACTGTCTGTGAATAAAATACTTTCATTATTATAAAAAAAAACCTGTAAAGGATAAGTACTTTAGTGATCGTGGGACAGAATATTGGAATTGGTAAAAATTGGTATTCCATTGATCCTCCAATGATTTAATTAAAAAATAACTGTTGCTTCTTTTTGTGACTGCGGACGTAAGTTGATCACAGTGATCAATTTACGTGCGTAGCCGGGTCTTCGCTCGCTTTGGTCGCGCGTTGCTGGTCGCAATTTTAACTTAACCCTTTTAGTTAGGTCTAGCCCTAGCTTAGTAACAGCAACCAACCATAACGGTGCAGATAGTTTAACAAACCAGAAAGGTAAAACATAGACAAGTAAAAAGAAAAGTTGAAGAAAAAGTTTGTACTAACATCAATAAAGTATACTTATGAAAAAAAATAATCACCTAGTTTCTTGATCGACTCTTATGTAAGTATCTTTGGTATTGCTGAGACCTAAGTGCATTCGTAACCGGCAGTTGGTGGGTCCGACGTGAGGTCGTATATGAGTGCCGGCCTCCATGGCACTGAACTTGACCTGTCCGCGCCGACAGCCCGCCGCGGCGACCTCAGAGCGCACGATAGAACACGTTACCGGCGCCCTTTGACATCTATTAGGAACTTCCTGCCCCCGAACGAACAAGTCCAGTTGCGACCAGTCGCCTCGCTCTTTCAACCCTTCTTTCTCCTGCTCATATAAAGCTTTGGCAGTTTCTCCTTCCTTTAGAATTTCCTTCCAGGAGTTTTCAAGAGCACGAGCCAACTTAGAGTATGGAGTCTGCTCTATATTCCACCACGGTTGACTTTTTAGTCGGTCAACATTGTAGAGTGAACGTTGTGCGGGAGACAAAAAGTATCCCAGTGCCGCCCCTCGCTTGTGGACTTCATGAGCTTCTGAGAATCGACCCAGTAGGAGGAGCGAGTCTCCCAGGTGGTAGTAGAACCGAGGTTCGGTCGCGGGTCCGATGTCTCCCTCCAACGCTTTCTGGAAGGCGTCAACTGCCTCTTCGAGTCGGTTATGTTTAGTTTTGAGAACGAAGCCGTGGTGAGCCAAGGCAAAGCGATCTTCGGGCCACTTTTGAAGAGTTTCTTTTATGACCTGTTCTGCCAGATCAACCCTGAAACAGAAACAAGAATTTTAGTAACTCAAATATTCTACCATGCTTTAGAAATATCCAGGTTTTATTAATTTATAATAACTACCTGTTAGCCATAAGGAAGGACACCGTTAAGTTGTTGTGGTAGTCCACAACTTCAGGAAATCTACGAATCAGCAACCTGTAGACAGGTTCCGCACTTAAATAGTTACCTGAGAACAATCATACATGACCACTGAATATACATGTCACCGTAAAATTGTCAATATCGTTATATTGTAATATCTCTAGCGATATTGTAAAATCTCGAAATATTGTCAAATGAACATACTGCTTACAACAAAACGCATTATTTTTCGTGAAATGCAAGCGATGGTAGTCAACTCACGCGGTGTGGAGGGAAGGTGGGGTCCCCCTAGCCCAGTGGTACAACTCTCATGAAAAGATATTGTACCATTCCTGAGAAATACCGATAAATATAACCTAACCTTAAAACACTTTATATTCCCCTAAAAAGCGTAGTCCACGGAGCCCCGCTTCGCGGGGCCTCTATTTCCGAGTGCAGGGTTTAAAGCAGTGGTTCCCAACCTTTCTTAGACCAGTGACCACTTTGGTATGTTCACTGTTAACAGGGACCATATTATTATGGTCCTAGATAAACATGGACACCGACAGGATTATAACTAGGGGAGTGAATATTTAACTCACACTATACGAAAATTGGATAATGTGATGAGAACCTTTAGAATGACGATAGTGATGGATACAAAAGAGATCGGATTGAGCTCGAAAAATTTAGCAATCATTAAGCATAAGATTCTCAAAAAAATTTAGAAGTTTGCCTCTGATAGGTTCAATAGGTTGAGTTGAGCTTGCATCTTCTGTCAAGTTAAAAAGTACGAATAACATTTTAATCTTTCACGGACCGTTGTCGAGGCTCCTGCGGACCACCAGTGGTCCGCGGACCGTAGGTTGGGGAGAGTTTACAATATCGCTAGAGAGAAACACGTTATATTGTAATATAACGTGTTTGACAATTTTACGGTGACATACATACATCACAGAATCGTTCCAAAAAACGATAATAGCGGTAGAATCTTACCTCTAAATCGTATTCTGTCAAGTGTTCGATTGGCGACCTCGAGTAGCCTCTTGTCGGTGAGACGTTCGTTCATTTTGAGCACGTCCAGGTAAGAAGTGATGGCTTTAGTGAGCAGTCGGTTGTCCCGCCGCGCCTCGGCCTCCGCGTCCACGGCGCGCGCCAGCTGCCAGCGAGCTCGCGCGCTGCCCGCTAGCTGGGCGGCTCCCAAGCGTTGCTTCGCCGCGCTCCAGCCGCCCTCCGCACGTTAGTACACAATACACTCACACACACGCACACACAACAGCAGTTCACTCGCATAAAACGAAGTGGGAAGCAAATTTCACCAATTTCAAAGCTTTCGTTCGCTTATGGCAGACGATTGATCAGTTTATTTGGTTCCCACTACGTGTTTCGGGATGAGCAACTGCTCCTAGTCTAGGGGAGACGATGTCGTCGGGATAAGCCGGGCGGGCCGCGCGGGGTGCGGGCGCGGCACAGGCCCGGCGTGTCCCGATGAGTCGACAGGAAAATGGCACAACGAGCAAAGTATGATGGATGCGAATATTGGATGCAAAAAACTAAAAATAAGTTAGTCGAGCCACTCCTGTAATTCGATTAAATTGTCTCGTGAGAATTGTTCTTAATGTTCACAAACCTATCCAGTTATTAATATAATTATTGTTGGTGTTTTCGTAGTGATGTTATGAGATGCGAGCAAAGCTATAAGCTTTAAGAAAAAATCACATCTGAGTAGCATGCTAGTTAAAACACACAGTTACGTGCACTTCAAATAATCTGTATCACACCATTCGTAAATTAAATTCTGAGAATACACCAACAATAACCTATCAATTATTCTAGAAGAAGAAAAAATGGTATCGAATCGAAATTGTACGTACGCCTTTGTACAAGTTTTTTTCAGATATCTTCAACTTGACTAGAGACTCACCTGGCGCAACTCTTCTTCGGCTTGGTCGAGCTGCTGGCGCCAGTACTGGTCATTGGGCTCTCCCGGCCAGTCGTCCTCTATACTGTTTCCACCATCCTCTGAAAATGGAGAATGTAAGGTTTTAAACTTTATCCATAGAAATAGCTTCATGGAAAGAACTCATAAACATCAGTTATTTTCTAGCTGACTATCTCTAGTTTGCTGAAATTCTCATGTAAACGATAGTATGGTCGTTGTATCGTAATGTTAACGCTTTAATCGAGAACATTCTCATAAATTATCTAAGCTGAGTTGAGATACTTCCTTCACAGGATTGAACATCTATTTTGTGAGAAGACACAAATATTCATAATTAAAATTTCGAAACTTAAAAAAAAGAACTCTTGGATTTGGACAGCAAAAAATAAGTAAGTACACATCAAAAAATATTAATTCATATCCACTCACGTTACGGTTAGTTCATGCCAGGGAGTATTAATTGGTTAGAATGATGAAGCCAAGAACGAGTCTACACGAGCAAGCGGGCACGCGCATACAGTCGTCTTTACTGTGTTTTTGTCCGGGACGCTCCGGCTCAGGCAGACGTCCATATTTAGCTTCAAGACGACTGAGAAGCTCTGCATCATCTACGTCCGATATTTCTTCTTCCTCGTCATCTTCCTCTTCTATTTCTTCCTCAATTTGTTCTTCGTCGATTATTTCTACGTCATCAGGTACATCGACGTCAGGCTCTGGCGCGGCTGCCTTTTGAATAGGCGCGCTTTGTGTCGGAGGCTCCCTTACTACATTTTTCTCAATTTTTTCTTCTTCCTCTTCTTCAGCTTCTTCGTCGTCGCTGTACAGTTCTTTGTCTTTCGTGGGTTCTTTTGCAGGTACATTCTGTGGGTATTTTATTATATTACGTTTATTTGTAAGCGTTATATTATGATGTACAGGTTTATAATATCAGTTACTGTCTTACCTTAGTGTCAATCACTACTACGTCTTCGTTTTCTTCTTCTTCTTCAACTTCCTCGTCTTCGCTTTCTTCCTTGTGAGGTGCACCAGGTTTAAGTACAGAAGAAATCTGTTCATGTAAACTTTCTTGCACTATTGGTTCAATTTCTTCTACAACTTCAATTGGTATTGCTGAAGCACGTAAAACAACTAATTATGAAGTGTTTGAGGTGTTGTTAGTGTATGCAATATCTGTTAGAAATGTTTCCTACCAGCTGCGGCTTCTTCTTCGGATATGAGAGTCATACGTCGGTCAATCACTGGTGTTTCCTCCCTACTAGCGTGCTCGTCACTTGCTGCCGTATCATCTGTTACGGAAATTACATTTCATTTTCTGACTTTCATATTGTGAATCATCTTCGCAATCCCCAAATGGCTACGAGTCAAGACTGTATAGTTCTATCGGTAAGAATTTAAAGTTAAAGGGAAATATGCTATAATGTTGAATAAGTTTTCATGGTTATGATTTGGTGGTACCAATTCAATTGTAACTGGGTAATATATTCTCTAATTGCTGTTAATTTATGATACTTGTCAAATATAAATAGAAACGGTTTATTGGAGTAGTTCCAAAATAATAATTATTGGATTCTAATAAGTCAGTAAGCATTTTTAAAGTCGCCGTGGCTTTTTTTTTTTCTGTGTACTGTAACTACCCAAATAATAGACAGAGAATCTTAAAATTGAAAGATTTTAACAATTTCGTTGCATTTTGTCCCATGAATTCGGCTAACATGGCAATTTTATAGAATAAACAATTTTTCCATTAGGTACATTTGAATGCCTTCACGGCTCCATGTCTTGTGTGTCGACATGTCATATTTGCTTGAAAGTGATGATCAATAACTCAATGTTGTTCAGTTAGGTTGGTCCTTTCACAATTTTTTTGCCTCTGACTTTGTATCACTATTAACAGCACTGTCGTCTCTATTATCGTTGAAATAATGCTGCTGATTAGTTGGTGCCACAGAGAGCACTGACAAAATGAAAGTAGTCTTTATTTCCGTAACAATAAGGTTGCTGTTGTTAGAGGTAGAATAACTGTGCAAGGGGTGTAGTGTACGCACCGCGCGGGGCAAAGGCGCGGCGCACGACCGCGTGTGTGGCGACGAGCAGCGCGCCGCCCACCACCAGTTTCAGCCACACTGCAACACACGCGGCACTCGCGTTAGCCCCTCAGCCGTCAGCCACACGCTCTCGGCACTGACTTGTGCAGTCGCAATAACTGAACGAAAGATAGTAAGTAGGTACCCCTAGCGCGAACATCGAGGAAAAATGTTCGTTGCCATCGACCAGTAATTATACCATGTGTACCTAGACTAACGTCTGGGATCGTTTAGCGAGGAAAACGTTACTACAATGTTTCATTACAGACCCATGTTGGTGCTAGAGGTACAGGTTATTGCGACAACACAATCTTCCGTAACACCTTCACGGCCAAGCTTTGTATTTAACATTATGCGTGTGTTGCTTCGCTAATAAAACATGAGGGGAATGGGAATTAACATCCACAGTTTATTCGTACGACATTTTATTTAAGTATGCAAAGGTCGACACGATTCTGCTGTTGTTAGGTAGGTATGGCCAACTTTAAATAAAAAAAAGTCTGTTCTACATTTAAATATATGCAAAACATTCCATGCTCAGCATTTACAAAGTCCTTTGTCTTTAAGATATCTTTAGGAAACAGAAATAGCGCGCCGTAATGAGAACTGCGGGATTCTATTTTGGGTGTGGGCTTATTGCAAAGCCCTTTTCACCTTCAAGAGTTCCGGATGAGCGTGGAGTTAAAACTTGTATGCCTTATTTAAATGAAAAACAAACGAACAAGGAATGATATGACTTTTGTTTGGTAAACTTTGGATTTAATATTAACTTTGAGTTTTGAATTTAATGAAAAGATAACGTGAAATGTTAAATTGAGACGATACTGCCTTGTGTGTTAGTGTTAACCACTAAAATGTAGGAAAACTGAAAAAAAAAAACTGTAAACTATGGTTTAATATTATAATTCAATTTTGCGGTTCTTGACCAGTTCAAAAAGTATTTGGGAGTAGAAGAATATAATTTCGTTAAGCTTCACAATACAAAACCTGACTTTAAATCCCTTCTATGTTTTGAATTACGTTACAAGCATTACAACACAGAAACAAAAAGTCCAAAACAAATAGAAAAAGTAAGAAAACCAATAATGTGTTTGTGAGTCCCGTGTCATAATAACAAAAAAGAAAATAATCTTATCTTAGCACGTCTAAAGAGAATGGGTCGAAATAAAAGAAATTAATTTCAGCAACATTTATTTTTACATAGTTTTATGAAATAAAATTTCAGTTGTTAGATCTTTTGTTATTTCGTAATTTTAAAACCAAAAACTTTTGTTAGTAAAAGTGGAAGTCAAATATGCAGTGATAAATGTACATTGTAAAAATCTTTACGCGAAGTAAGTAAGACACAGGGTTAGTGCAAAAAAGTACAGCAAGAATATGATTGTAACTTAAAAATTGTCTAAAACAGAGTTCGAGATGTGTTAAAGGGTAGGCAGGTAGAAATTGTCCCGATGGTGTAGAAAAAAAGCATGTTATTAAGGGTTATAATGGCATGCAGGGAGCAATGATCATCAAATAACTCACTGTGGGAAGCCTGTTCCTGCTCACGTCTCAATTCTTCTTGTTGTTTCTCGTATTCTTCTTCGTCGGCAAGTGTGTCTGCGGGCTTTATTGTTGCGGGTTCTTCTTCAACCTACACAAGAGGAACTTAGTAATATTTGGCAGTTTAATTAGACTATTTTTCTTTACTCTAAAGCTGTCTAATTTTATCATAATCAAAAGTCATTAGTGAGTGACATATCAAGAAAAGATATTTTAAAGTCCTTAAACATTCCATATTTTCAGTGAAACACCCAAAAAGTTGACTGTAAGCGATTTCTAGTGTTAAAAATTGAAAAATAAGCAGCGCCATAACATTGAATCACGATTATATCGCGATTATATTTCGATAGTCACTATCTAGATCTACGTAAAATCGCCACAGATTTGGAGCCATGTTAAGAAGTGTCAGTATTGGTATGATAAGCCTACAGTGTACATCACTTACCTCAACTAAAGGTTTTCCTTTAGGTACAACAATGGCCTCCACAACGTCGTCTGCATCCAAGAACTCCTCGTCCTCAGCGACATCATCTTCAACGTCATCGACATCTCCGACGTCACCGGGAGCTAATTCACTCGAGATTTCTGAAATCAATAAATTACTTTTGAAGAGAAGAAACTAATGAGCTACGAAAATCATTATTATTGTTCCAAAGAAAAGGCGTTTTCACTGTCAAGTTTATGCGTCTATCACATTCTAATTAGTGTTGATAATATCGCCTAAAAGAAAAAATACTGTTTTATTTATTTCTTGTTCATAGGTTTACCTTCACTCTTATCGTTATCCTCTGCTTCGGCTGGTGATTCTTCAGACAATGCATCTTCATCAGAAACCTCTTTCTCTAGCTTCTCCACTTCGACTCCTAGATCTTCTACTTCTTCCTCGTGTTCCTCTTCTTCCTGTAACATTCTTTGACTGTTAACCAAGAAGACTAGAATGGTGGTACTTCATGTGTCACAAATCACAACAGTAACAAGACAGTCTACAAATTAAAGTACTGGATTGTAAATGTAGACCAAAAGCCAAATACGATAAAGATGTCCAGATGTGGTATTATCTCTGTTCACCTTCATTTGAAATACTTTAGTCAATCAATTTTAGGCAAGTCTGAAAGTGAGCAGGTTAAATATTCTAAGGTGACAATTTCTTAATATCTGAAAGCTCCCATCCTTAGATTCAATTCGGAATTAACGAACGAGATCCAAATGATAACGCAGCTTCTAAGCACATGAGTTACATTTTACACAAACAAATGTTAATTTTAAACAAAACTAAAATAACAGTAATAAGCCATACTGTAGTCTCGCGATACATGTAATATTGTCAGAGGCATTACAAGTTAATAGTTATTATTTCTCATTCCCTAACACAACATATTACAAAAAAATGCACTGCAACTTTGTGTAATAATGAAGTAAAATTTTGAAAAATAAATAAGCTTAAAACTGTGTTAGTGCCAATCAAATCAAATTTATTTATTGTTGCCAAGCATCACACTTTGCACCTCGTTTTCACGTGTTTCATTGTCATCTTCTTTATTTTCTTCACTATTGTCATTATCATCATCACCTTCCACATCATCATTCTCTATATTGTCATTTTTTGCTTCGTTTTGTTCATTATCGTCATCATCTTCTGCTGTATCGTTTTCGTTTACCCTCTGTAGGTCGTCGTCATCATCATCATCATCATCATCATCATCCGCATCATCTTTTTCATCTTCACCACTTTCTTCATACTTTCCGTAACTGTGTTCTTCATTATCATTGTCCTGTTAAAAGTTAATAAAGACAAGGATAGTAACATAAGTTTTAAACCATCACAATAACAAGTGATTTGACTGAAAAGAATCACACCTCATTTGATTTGTCTAAATCTTGTTCATCACTGTTATCATCTTGTTGATTATGTTCGCCTTCATCATCGCCGTCTTCATCATTATCAGGTTGATCATCAAGTTCATCAGCTTCGTTTTCGTCATCATCATGATCATCTACTTCTTGGTTGTCATCATCATCTTCTCCATGCTCATCTTCGTCATCATCATGATTATCGTCTTCTTCATCATCATCACGGTCATCATCTTCATCATCATGATCTTCATCTTCATCATCATCAACTTCGTGTTCATCGTCTTCATCATCATGATCATCAACTTCGTGTTCATCGTCTTCATCATCATGATCATCAACTTCGTGTTCATTGTCTTCATCATCATGATCTATTTCTGGGCTATGGTCATCATGATCTGTTTCTTCATCATCCTAGATCACAAGCTTAAGATAAAACACTGCATGGCATTGTGAAATTAATAAAAGTTATGCTTTTTCCTTTTGCTTCAGAAGTAGGAGTAGTGTTACTAAAGAAGATAAATATTATACTTACAGAACTTGATGAGTTGGTAAGCTATATGATATTTAGAATACCTTCTCATGATTATGATCATTCACATTGTTTACACATTTTTGATAAAAGAACTTTTAAAAAGGATAATATTTTTGTGTTCACCAAAAATCTAAAGGTACATCAAGATACATCTATGTATGCATTTCTAAAATACTGATCGTGCACCAAATATTCCTGAATGTTACACAAAATATGTATTGTTTTTTCTCGCGATATTGTAATGTCTCGAAGTATTGTCAACTGAACATACGGAAGTATCTCTGCCCCCATAATCAGAACTTGGGGCACCCCCCCGTTAGGTTAGTTAGGTTCCTTTAAACCCTGCACTCGGAAATAGGGGCCCCGCGAAGCGGGGCTCCGTCGAGTACGCTTTTTAGGGGGAATATAAAGTGTTTTAAGGTTATGTTATATTAATCGGTATTTCTCAGGAATGGTGCATTAACTTTTCATGAGAGTTGTGCTACTGGGCAAGGGTGTTTGACACTTTGATTAAATACATTTTGCAGTGCATTATCTGAAGTAAAACTAAAAAAATAAATGCTTGTTTTTAAAATTAGGTGATTTTAATTGAGTTGTTAAATAGATGCTCGTTATGACATATTTTAATGAACATATTTTGGTGCACATTCAGTATATTTGGTGGAACACAGGCAAAATTAGGTAAATGAAATGGGAATAAATTGAAGTACTTTTAAATACCATCCTTTTAAAAATGTACCTGTGATCCACAATAATATAATTGGTAGACAATGCACATCTGAAAACAAAGATCTCAAGAACTCTTTTGCTTATTTATTAAAAACTTACATGGTGGTTCAGTTCTAGAGTATGTTCATCATGATGGTCATCATCGGGTGCATCTTCCAACCAACCCTCGAGGACTCCAGAATACCGAGACTCCACTGAATTTGCTTCTACTGTAAAGTTTATGAAATATATTGTGCTAGGTATTATGTCTCAACTATTAATTCTTTTTTTCAATCAATTATTGATAATGAGGTAAATCTAGGTAATTAGGTCACTTGAAACTAGAGATGAAATGATCTGTTTTATGCAGTTTGAAAATACTTACATTCTGAAAGACCTCTGTTTTCCAATATGATCAGTCCAATAAGGGTTACAAGTATGGCAAGTAATGAGAAGAAAATGATCTTGGCACACCAATGTCCACCAGTGCCATGTTCATTAGGAGAATGCATAAACACGTCGCCTTCACCAAGCGCTGCAGCCGTGCCACGAGGCCCTTCTTCTACGCCTAACTCATCTGTAACGCAAATTAAAGGCCATTTAAATCTCATTGGTATGCATCCCACATCTCTTCACTATACTGATCATTTCTTACCTTTCTTCCTTTTCTTATCCTTACGTTTCCTTGGCTGCACATCTCCTGACATGGTTCACAAAGACTGGCGCTCCCGAGGCGACAGAGATCCACTTTATTGTTTCATAACCCTGAGTAAACAATGAACATAATATGAACTTGCAGTTATTAAATGACACGAGTTTTACAATTATCCAAATGCGCAATTTTCATGAATAAAGAAATGTTTGGCGCACGATGAAATTTTAAAATAACCTACGTACAAAAGTATGTACCACCGCAGCTTTCTTCAATTTATTTTAGAATTTTAACCTAAAAATAACCGGCTAGACAGCTGAGGAGGGAGACAGGGATAGATGAAAACTGATGTCTAGAAATTCTCTTGTGTCCAATTTATATGAAATCGGATATTCTTAAAATTATTATATTAATTTTATTATTGTATTTATTTAAATCTTATACAGTCTCGTAGAGTAAACATAACTTTATCTACCCACAATAAATTTTGCACCCAGTTCAATAGGTTTTATTCTCGATACAGCAGAAAGTTAAAAGACGAGTTCTTGAACGAAAAACAAAAAGTCAATTTTTGACGTTTGTACGTTCCGGTGACAAACAGCTGCTGTTTTGTTGCATTAAAAATTGTTTAATTTGTATTCTATCTTTTTTACATGCGTGGGAATCAAATAAACTTAGCTCAGCTTTCTTAGACACAACATTTGTAAAGTCCCAAGCTCTTTTATTTACAACAACAAATACCTACCTACTCATATGCAAGCAGGTAGATCTGGCTGCTGATAACCAGGTTTACGAGGCTTGACTTACTTTCAGAAGACAGTTTATAAACATATGAGCCAAAATGAGTGAAGTAATAGTTTTGTATGATGGTTACTCGGTAATGACGGGAAACGATCAGATGTCAGCAAATTGCAGTTGTACACTATTAAAAGGACTCCACAATGTTATAATAGACACAATGACTGCTTGGGATTCCCAGAAAATAATTACTGGTAAGGACATATCTGTGCAACATGCCTCAGAGGAAACATCCAATTGTTTTTAAATGATTAATCTGTGGTTTCCTTTTGTATTGTTATAGCATTAGCTGGAAATAATGTAAGGCCAGAAGATGTAAACTATGTTATTTCCACTCATGGGCATTCAGATCACATTGGTAACAATAACCTGTTCTTGATGGCAAAGCACATAGTTGGATTTAGTGTTTCATTCCAAGATGAATATCACATGCATCCTTTTGATAAAGGTAATGTTTACTTCAAACACTTAAGAGTCAAATGCTACTTATAACTACAGTACATACACTATCGAATTAGTGATTACACAAAAAAAATCTGTGAAACAAAAAATAAACTCAACTACTATTTTGATTAAATTAATACAATTTCACAACATATTAAATACAAAGTCCTCTGCTGCATCTGTCTGTCTGTTCACTAAAAACTCAAAAACTGCATTGATTTTCATGCTCTTTTCACCAATGGATAGAGTGGTTCACGAATATAATTTGTATGCTGGCAAAGCTGCAGGCATCCGCTAGTCACTATTAAAAAAACATCTTCATACTTACCTTATTTTCAGGTGAAGAGCTCAGAATTGATGAGAATGTAAAAGTGGTGCCCACACCAGGACACACTCTTTCTGATGTCACTGTACTAGTCAAATCTAAACAAGCCACTACAGTAGCTATTGTCGGTAAGTATCAAGTGAGACATCAATTTATGATGTTGATCTTAAGGTGCTCCCTCACTTGAAGCATTCGCCTGTAATGTAAAGTTACAAAAGCATTACATCAGTGAGGGCAGAGAACTGAGTATTAAAGTGCGTAAAGTGCGCAATCTGTAATGTTACAGATTCTAGCATTACACTGGTGAGAGAAAAAAACCAAACATAACAGTCAGGGACTTAAAAACCCTTCATAAAGGTTACTAAATTATAAGTGTTACATGTTGAATTGGTAACAGAATCAAATAAATGTAATGTGTTTTCAATGTGTTAACCCAAAACATTTACAAAAGTGTAACTGTAACATATCTGTAACAGATATAAAAGGTTTAACAGTGTTAATAAGTGTTTAACAGGCAGTGTTGGGCAAAATTAAATTGCAAGAACAATTAAAGATTAACAATTAATCAATTGTAATTGTGAAAAATTACAACTAACAATTAATCAATTGTAATTGTGAAAAATTACAACTAACAATTAATCAATTGTAATTGTGAAAAATTACAACTAACAATTATTTAATTGTTAACTGTATTAGTAGCAATTAACAATTAATTAATTTTCAATTGTTTTGTTAATTTTAATTAAAAATAACAATTAAAAAAATACTGCTGTATAATATAAAGCCGGTATATGTAAATATACAATATACCCGTGTGGTTCCGGGTAGTAGAATAGTGCCTCCCTCCATCTTTTCATGTAGTTAAATAAATATTATGTTGGCAACAAATAAAAGACTAAGACAATGTACTCGTACGGGTCGACAAAATGAATACGTTACGACTTGAAATGTTTTTGTTGTATACCTACGCTGTAGAAATATTTATCAATGCAGCATTGTTATACATAAAAATAAACAAACATTTTTTTTTTCTGTTTAAAGAAAGATTTAGAAAAAATAAGCTATACTTACAGCCTTTGACCACATTTTTATTCGTCTAAAGTCTAATACTTATAGCTTAATTTTCCTAAAATTTTACTAATTTCATTTTGATACATAAAGTTAATTGTTAGTTTTAATTGTTTTATAAAACAACTAAAAAAGTTAATTGCAATTATTTTAATTGTAAGTTGCAATTGACACACGTTAATCAAATTAATTTAATTGCAAGGAGCAATTAAAAGTTCAATTGCGATTAATTTAATTGTAATTAAATTAATTGCAATTACTTTTTTAGTCAATTAACAAGATAATTGACAAATTGATTGATTAATGCCCAACACTGTTAACAGGTAAACTCAGCGTAGCCGAAATCTAGTCGCAGTCTGTTGTAAAACTGATTATTTCAGTTACACATATTAACACATATAAAAGATTACAGTTTGGTTCTGTAACATTATTGTATCTGTTACATCTAGTCTATGTGTTTTTCTGTTGGAAACTGTTTTATTTAAAAACAGTGTTAACAACACATTATTACGGTTACAGTTTGAGTCCCTGAATCCTGATTACAGTACTCAACTTAATGATACAATAATTATGTAATATTCAGAATTTTTTCTTTTGCAAATAAACTATGTTGCATTTAAATTGTTGCAGTCAGCACAATAAATGCTTGCATCTGACATTGTGGAATCAGCTAAATGGTCAAAATCAAATCAAATTTTACATTAAGAGGCAAATGCTCAAGCTAGTTCACATCAACCTGCATAGTTATTCACAAATGTTCGATTCTATTTCGATTCGACAAGTCGTATCTCTTATCAAAAGGCTTAAGTCACCCAAAGGGCAATGGAGAGGGCTATGCTTCGGAGTTTCCTTGCGTGATCGAATCAGCTGAAATGAAGACATCCGCAAAAGAACCAAGGTCACCGACGTAGCCCGAAGAATTGCCAAACTTAAGTGGCAGTGGGCAGGGCACATTGCTTGCAGAACGGATGGCCGATGGGGCCATCCGTTCTGCAAGCTGGGTTCTAGAGGTGAGACCG
This sequence comes from Xestia c-nigrum, assembly GCA_916618015.1. Lineage (NCBI taxonomy): Eukaryota > Metazoa > Arthropoda > Insecta > Lepidoptera > Noctuidae > Xestia > Xestia c-nigrum. The sequence goes on from OU745245.1 coordinate 17,764,303, forward strand.
CGAATCGGAAGACGGTGCGTTGGAAGACCTTCCACTAGGTGGACCGATGACCTGGTGAAGGTTGCGGAAATCCGTTGGATGCTCGAGTAGCACGGGACCGGTCAATGTGGCGACACCTGGGTGAGGCCTGTCTTTCGGCTGAAATGAAGATGATGATGAAGTCGTACCTATGTCTATCTTTTTTTGGCATTACGAAAGCGAGCGAGATAGACAAACGACTTTCCGAATCGTAATCGAATCGAGCGTTGGTGAATAACTATGCTGATGGCTTATAAAATGGAACAGTATTAAAAGTGAAATTAACTATTAGATAAATTAACCAGAACTTGCCAGTTGGTGGTGGAAGTAACTATTAAGATATGTGTACATACAGAAACTTGTTTTCAGGAGATCTATTTGAAAGATTTGAAGATATTCAAAATCCAAACATCTGGTTGGAGGCAGGGAGTGAAGATCCTGTACAGCAAATGAAGAACAGGGCAAAAGTAGCTGAAATAGCTGATTGGATTGTACCTGGACATGGTCCCAAGTTTCAAGTCAATGAGCAAATTAGACAGACACTAAAGAAACAAATTGGCCCTGATACTCCTTCATAAATCAGTGACTTGAAACTTGGGACCAATCTTAAGACTTGTAGCTTTTCTACATTTGTATTTAGATTTTAAATATATTATAAGTTCTAAATCAAGGATGTTTAATTTAATCAACATGGCATAAACGTACAACCAGAATGTCACAAGACATTCTGGTTATACGTAAGAAAAATGATGTGATAAACCACAAATGGTGAAACTAAAGCCTGAATTCTTGTCGCCAGCGAGAACATAATACGGCAGTCGGTCACCGCTGACGTCAGGGTCGCAGTATGGTGCTATATTATAGAGTACACAATGTATACTCTACGCCCCTTCGTACACAAGGCTACAAAAATCTTCGATAGGTACTCGACGATTATCGAGACGATAGTCTCCAAGCGAGTACGCGACCGAATGTCAGCGCGGCAAGAATTCAGGCCGTAGGATACCTTTTTCCTTCGCTTATAGGTTGAGTTGATTGATACAATAGGAATAACAAATGAAAGTCGAGTTTTAAGGTCAGATTTAATACACACAAAGAAATTCAATTTGCTAAGTTTTTAAAACGAAGCAAGATTTATTTTACACAAATCAAAGAGGATACTTTAACATTCAGTATAAAATTTTGAAAAATACAGAATTTCTCGACACGTTTTAATCCTGACAATTTGAGATCAAATTAATTTAATCAGCAAAATGCTATGTCATACTTACACAATAATTATAAATACAATGATATGAGACAACTAAAAGCAATATAGTAGGACATAACTAAAAGTATATTATATTTTTGAACATGAAATGCAAAAAAGTGATAATTTACACGATGGAAACAAAGCGCCTTCCTCTTAATTTTATCCAAGATCTAATTAGAAAATAATGATGTGGTTTTAGAAACCTTTTTTCTTGTAATAATTAATTTCGTCAATACAATCACGGACACGTAGGTACATAAAAACAAGAAATTCAACATAAAAAAGATTAACTACCCTTTCCCAGAAACTTAAATAAAAACTGCCCATTTCATGGTCAACAAATAGATCTTAATCAAATTGTTCTAAACAAGCACAACATTAATTTTACAATATTCAGTAAGTAGGTAGGTACATAATAATAGACTAGATTGTTTAACATGAAAGTGTATTAATAGGCGAGTTGGTAAAAGTAAGTGAAGTAAAGCGTCGCACTTTCTCTTATAAAGTACGAACTTTTGGTGAAGTACCTATAAAATGAATGAACCTATTGCTACACTTAAGACAAAAAAGTGCTAACCTCGCGATTAATTCGGCTAAATGACGACAAAGAAAAATTCAAATGTTTTTTTTTTCACTTCCTAGTAAGAATGAAATAAGATTGCTACATTATAAAGAAAATAAAAATTGCATTACCTATATCGGGAGTGCTTTGTATACGACTCCCGAAACTAAAACTTTATAATTATTTGCATTGCAGCCATGGATTCGTAATTACTGTTTATGATCAGATCTTACATTCACGTCTCATAATTATCACATTAAAATACAAATTCATTCGTGTCCACATTGCGTATTAAGCACACACTGGCCATAACAACATTAATTTACTAACACTTTAACTGTTTATATTTTTTATTTATCAGACCAGGCAAAGAATATTTGTATACTTTGGTTACATACAGAATGATTATAGATCCAATACCTATCCAATCCATCCTATATTGTGTTATAAACAGTTAAAATCTTATATTTGCGCAGAAAAAGTCATTAAATGGATAATATTTATATTATACAAAATTGTGGCACTAATTTTCCAATTTCGTTATTCATAATCAAAGTAGTCAATTTAAGTATTTATATGTTGCTACCAGTGATACCTTCCACAGAAATCCTTGTGTCCACCAGTCCTGGCCATAATTGCTGCGTGCAATAATTAAAAAGGAATTTCCTATTAATCATACATTTTTCTATATGATATTAGAGCAAATTTCATATCACAGCCGTGGATCACTAAAGCTACAAAGCTCAAACATGCCCATATCCATTCCGAACGTTAATCGATAGCTGCAACCAAAAAAAGAAAATATATGAAATACTTACAAACAAATACGTGTACATAATATTGTAAGTAAAAAATAAATAGAAGTAATGTGATAGAGATACAAAAAAATGGCGAGAAAATTTATGAGATTTTTTTTTCATTTTTCATGGATAAAAAAATAAAAATAAAATCGTAATAATATACTGACAATCTCATTTTATTTTATTGCAACACCTCATTGTTTGCGACATGCTAATAAAATTGTAAGCTTAAAATGGTAAGTAAAGCCTGACAATTACAGCTGACATAATTACGACGTACTTGTAATATCAAGTTTACAATATAAAGTTTACCTGTGGGTCAATACTCGTAGGAACGGGATGTTGTTCATCGATGCACAGGTCTGAATCAGAGTCGGTCCTACGCAGCGAATTATCCTGTAAACACAAGAGTTTGTTTAAGTTATTTTTGTGGTTTGTTTTAAACAGGGTGGATGGGACATCGACGCACAAACGAATATCACAATTTTGAACCGAACATTTTCATCCACAATTGAAAAAAAAAAATCTGCTGTTCCATACATTTCATTCGTGTAGGTATTACCTTTCGTAGAAAACAGCTCTTTCTTCTTTTAAATTTCCAATGAAACATTATAATAATAAGTGGGAGGAGTGGTCGAAATGATATAATGACCTATTCTGAATTCCTGACCGCAGCAGCAGCAAGCGCCAAGTCGCGGTCGCCATGTCGCCATTTACGGAAAAGTTTTAATGGCAAATAATAGTCATTGTCACTGAAGAAAGCAGTATTACCGCAGCGGTTTGCCTTCGGAATTGTCTAAAAACTGAACTTACCCCCTGCGTGTACTGGTGAGTAGTGGTAAGTACCCTCGCTAGTGGCCTCATGAAGCCTGGCAGGGTCTCTGTCAGCGGTGGGCGCGCATGGGTTAGCAGGGGCTTCAGTAGCTTGGAGTCCACAGCGCCCCAAAGCCGCGCTAGTCGAGCCTTCTGGCCGGTAGCTACATCACCGTGGTCACGAGGTGTGTCCTAATGTTGCAGAGGGGAAGATTCGATATAGTTTTGGATAGACAAGTAAATTATATAGAAAAATATAATACACAGATACATTAGTATGTACAGTACATAAACAGTAATAATATACCAGTCATTATTATATTTCAGGATAATTGAATATTCAATTAGTAAAATATAAGTTTATAGTTTGCTTAAGACTAATTGAAATCATTGTTAGAAAACAACCAAACAAATACTTTCAATTCAAACAGTGAAGAAATTTACAGTAAGTACCAATGAGGATTTACAGTTGGCATCAAATGTTTAGCGGTATTTGTAAGTTTCAGCAAATTGCAGATGCAAACAAAACAACACATTTTGTTACCGTCTGTGATATTAAGGACATACTATACAACCTTATTTTTTGTTTATACTAAACCCGAAAAGGGGTCATTGTACTCATCATTTTGAACAACTTTTTCTATGGGACGAACCTTGAAATCGCGAAAAAAAAATCAGCTGTTCCCTACATTTATGTTCGCATAACTCGTCCAAATGTAGGGAACAGCTGATTATTTTTTCGCGATTTCAAGGTTCATCCCATAGAAAAAGTTGTTCAAAATGATGAGTACAATGACCCCTTTTCGGGTTTAGTATAAACAAAAAATAAGGTTCTATAACTGTACAGGTATTTTAATAATGTGGCTCTTGGATAAATAGGTTCTGACAATCATAAATAAAAAAATAAAAACAATAAAACGGTCAGAGAAAAATATGAAAAGAGCAGTTGAAAAAGAAATGTCCATCTAAGAAAGGTTTGTATGCCGAATAATTTTCACATATTGTATCCAAGCACCGCTATCTTATTATATTATTTATTTTAAATTATTAACATTCACCAAATACATGCATAGATCACTGGATGTGCTGTTATTTGCATAATGTTCATGTATTTCATGCATGTGAGTGGTAAACCATATAAATAATAATATAATAAAAAATATTAACATACTTCGATACCGCTTAGTTCCCAAGGCATAATCACTTCCTTCGCTCCATTAGCCCATTTAACTACCATGCGGCCTCTCTAGATATTAAAAGAAACCAAACAAAGCAATAAAGTAAAAGTAAATTTCATGCACGACACAAGACTACATAAATGTATCTTTATCTGCATTTATTTTGCCTTTTCCTCATTAAGTGGCGTGATAATTTAAGAATAATATATAGTGACAATAACTAAAGAAATATTATTTGAAAATTATTGTCAAAAAAACATTCAGCCACGGTGCATTATTGCAGATTGTCCCTGAAACACTGTTTGTAACTAAAAAAATTTAAAAAAATGTTAATTGTTACAAGTATGGAAATGTGCTGTCAATCCCAATATGTATTAGGTGTAAAAAACGTAATGTGATACATAAAAGTTCCGTTTGGTTAGTATGTATGTTTGGTAAGACTCGTGCAGAATTTGTAATGCGTGCATGTATTGATTAGTCTTACTGTTGCCCTGTCACAACTGGCTGGTTGCGTTGAGTCCATGTTACGGAGGCCGAAACCTATGTCAGCGGGCTGAATAACAAAACAGTTTTAGTTACGTGTTAATGGAACGCTTAGGCCAAAACGCCTTTATAGGACGGTCAAACTTATGTTAGGATGATTTCTATGAAACTACATCAACTGTATAAAACTTTCCGTTTTCGTTAAAATTTTTAAGTTAACGAAAGATTTTTGCTAATTTCGTTAACGGTGGTAGCATACAGTTTAGTCATTTCAAAGCCATCCTCCATTTTATGACATATAGATTGATAGGTACACAAAAATAACATCGATATAGTGTAACATTCATCTAGTGACATGAATGAATCCTTGTAACTAAAAACTATAAATCTTCTCCAAACACATTATTCTATTGATATGGGTGCTGGTAAGCAAAATCATATTAGTATTTGAAGAAGATTTTGAAATCACCGCTTCTCAACCTGTGGAGGCTGTGGAACTCACAAAAAAAAGTAATACGAGGAAGAAAGTTAGTGTAAGCAAAAAGTTATAATTTATTACCAAATTAGATACCCTTTAACCCTTAAACACAGAGTAACATTAAAAGATTGAGAAACGAATGCCAAAATGATGGTAAGCGCGATGTGTGAACATCCAAAGCTCCAGTAAAGTGCAAACATAGCGCTATGAATACGTACCGGTCCAGCAGAGTCCGTGGCCTGGTACAGCTGCCACAATAATGTCTTATTAATCACATGCTTGCCCGTAGCACACGCTTCTAACGTGCCTTATGTACATACGAGCCAATGATACGTGCGCGTCTGCGGCTGCCTTAATGTGCCCGATGACCGCCATTATGTACTTTTTATACAAAATATTACTTACTAGGGATCTAGATTTGAGATTAGTATTTTGTGCATTAATTGTGCTTTTATAATAGAATAGACGACAAAAAAATCTAATTTTAGTCCGTCAGTTAGATTATCACAAAATATTTTACCCGTATTTTTTCGTTTGTTACGTAAACCAACATTGACGAAGATACGAGTACGTCGCTTTTAAAATTCTGAATACGTCACGCCTTGGTATAACTTATAGTTCTGACACCACGAGCCCCCATTCCCGAGTTTTGATGTGTTTTATCTTTGTCAATATTCATTGATTTACAAAAACAAAAAATATGTGCGTGTACTAGCGTACACTCGTAAGAAGTGAAACTTCTTTATGACGTTATTTAAAAAAAAAAAAAACTACTCAAAACGGGCCGCAAAATACATTGGAGACATTTACCAATCCCTACTCCGCTGGAGAAAGTATACTTCGAATCACGCGTGGTAGGGATAAGAAAAAGATGGCGCGTAACGGAAAAATGTGACGCGTAACGAAAAAATGTTACACTAAATTTTTTTCCAACCCCGATAAAGAAGTTTCACTTCAAAAAATACGTGTCCATTATTTTCCAATACTCTAACTGACGGACTAAATAGATTTCCAATATTTTGATACTGTCGTCATGCCTATTGAGTGTAGTTCTTTACAAAAGTGTACAGTCACCAGGATACAGCAGAGCCAAAATATCAAAATAGTCTTAAAAAATGAAAAAGACCAATGTGAACTTGGTAATATTTTATATAAACATATAAAATCAATCATGCCTGATAAACTGCTCAAAACGCTTAAGTAATATCACGATCGACCAAAGTTGTTGTTTTTGTGATCGTCTTTTCCAAAATATTAAAAATGCGACCTTGCTTCAGTTTCTCAAAATTCAAATAATTTGTTTTACTATTGCAAGATAAAAGGGGGGTTACAGATTGTTAGACCATAGAAAAATAAGGCACACAGAAAGCAGCGGTTGAAAAAAAAAGGAAATACAAGGGAAAGCAACAAAGAAATTATTGTAATCTACGATTTGTTAAAAAGCTGTTTACGTGTAGGTTCTTATTTTAAATAGAAACGCTACCAAGTTTACAGTTCAACTCTTTGCCTGCATTACATCTCAAGAAAAAAAAATGTTTTAACAAAAGAGAAGTAAAAACATTCTAGCAGGACGATAATAGGTTAACAAATACAAATGAATGTATATGAACGAAATGCTTACTAGAAAAACTGTTTTGCCAATCGATAGTGTGAATGATTTTGTCTACTACTAGTAGAAAAAAAGTGTAATTTCAGCACTACTTTACAAAGTGTTTTAATCAAAGTTTTTTAAGCAACCCAAAGTTAATTTACATTACTATTTATAGGGTGATGAAAAAACTTACGCTTCTGACATCCCGATATGGTAGGGCGTCGTTTTCATCGCTGCCCGATGATTCCCTGGAAAATATTGTTTTTTGTTAGGTACCTACTTATATTAAAAGCCATACAAAAATCTACCATAGCTCAACATCTTTTGGAATCAGGATCGACCCACTAGATTGAGTTACATAGCCCTCAGGTCATATCGACAGAACGCCACTATACAGGGTGTAAACAACCTCATGACGAAGCCGTCAAGCAAGCATTCTGTACATCAAACTAAGTAAACTTACGCAAAAAATATTGCTGGGCTTTTTTAACCGAGTAAGTATAAAAAAAAACTTGTCAAAAAGTTGGAACTTTGAACCCCCATATCTCCGTAACTAGAAGGTACGGTGTAGAATAAAAAAAATATCCCAATGATCCCCATCATTGGGATATTTTTTATAGAACATGTGCTTTTCGGCTTCGTTAAGAGGTGTTTTACACTCTTTATATTTAGACTGGTAATAGAAGCTTTTGAGATTATTAAATATAAGAACTTCAACCGGGAGGATGTGTTTGAAGAACCTGGAATCCAGTGGTTCAAATGTGTAAAAAAAATACTAAAAAATGCCGAAAAAAGTTCGCGTGTGTCCCGACACATTAACACACACGAACAGAATTAAGTTGTGAGTGACACTACTGGTAGCGGCATGTAAAACGTACGGTCGAACAAGCTATTTGATTTACATTTTACAATGTAATTTCTGGGTTAAACTGTAAACTAACTGTAAACTAAAAAAGCTTGTTCGACCGTACAACGAAAAGGGTAGAGAGATTTGTTTGCCCATAAACACCCTCAATAACTTCAGTTTATCCGTGACCATGGGACTTGCAACAGTTCCGAAATATTAGGATCTCAAAGCAAACAATAAACATGGTAAATAAACATCCCATTTTCAGCGTTAATGATTATGTTTTAAGAATGTTTTGAAAGGATACTCGAATCGAGAACAACAGGAAAACGTATAAAGGTTTTCATGCGGTTCCAATCGCAACCAAAGGTGAAAATAGCTTTGCCCTAGCTTAACTGTACATGTGCCAGGACTCTTTATCCTGTCCTAGGTCGAATAATGACATGAATATTTTGATTCGGAAGTGGGGGGCTTTTATCAAGCCATAACTTTAAGTGAAGTATGTTTTTTAACCGACTTCCAAAAGGAGGTTCTCAATTCGTTGGAACCCTTTTTTTATTTTTTATGTATGTTCCCCGATTACTCGAAGATGTCTGGACCGACTTGAATTATTATTCTTTTGTTTAAAAGGGTATACTTCCCAGGTGGTCCCCTAATCAACAAGTCAGGATCTGATGATGGGATCCTGGAGAAATAGAGATAACCCTTCAAATTTTATAGGCACACTTGATGCGATTTGGGTAGTTTTAAGAAGAGTACTTTCTTAAAGTGGTCCCATTTCAATTTGGTGAAGATTATTGATGAAGAATTTCGGAGATAGGCGGAACGGAACTTCTCAATCAATGATAGCAAATGGACTGGGATTGCTGAAATCTCATATCTGTCTATTGTTTACACCAGTTCAAAACATAACATCACGCCAGTACGGTGTAAAGGGGTAAGCGCATGTGCACCACTAAAAACTGAAAAATAAAAACTTTTTGCAAAAAAAATTTGAAAAAACTTAAAAAAAAAACAAAATAAATTGTATGGTCCTTTTGGAGTTTGAAAACTTATTTTTGTTATAAGCGACCCCGAAAACCAAGGGAAACGGCAGGAATCGGCTTATTAGACGCCTTCGGGCCAGACGTGCAGGACTTTATTCATTATAACCCATACCGATACGTCTACTAACGGAGGTAAGATTATTTGAGGAAATAATGGAATACATACCCAGTAGGTATACGCAGATAGGCAAGCGCATGCGTGGCGGCACCGCCCTGCAGTACCACAGTCGCTATCACGATCAAAGATGTAGTCGTCAACATGGCCTGCCGGGCTTCCGACACTGTGTTACGAATGGCTAGGGCGAACGACATTGCTCCTCGAAGACCTGTAAGTGAAGGATTTTGGTAGGATAATTTCAGAGTATGGATCCTATCCTTTTCCCAACTATGTTGGGATCGGCTTCTAGTCTTACCGGATGCAGTAGAATACCAGTATTTTACATGGAGCGACTGCCTATCTGACCTTCACAACCCAGTTAGTACTGGGTAATACGATACCCCTTGGTAAGACTGATAGTCAGACCTATTGGGCCACTGACTACCTGTAACGACTGTCAGTCTAAAAATGAAAGCTAGAACCAACTGCGGGAATCTCGTTATGTAATGGGTGGTCACCCATCCACAGATCAACCTAGGTAAGCACGGCTTAACCTAACGATCGATTTGTTTGAGGCAGTTAACTTACCACAGTTTTAAAATACGAAGCATAGACTAATACGTGGCTAGAGTATTTTTTCTGATGTAGGTATTTAGTCACAAGCATTATGTGACATCTATTACATTCCATAAGGTTTAAATTACAATACCTGAGAAGAACAGCATGTGCTGGAAGTTCATCGGTATCGGTGGTTTTCGTCCTAGATTGAGAAGGAACGACAGTGGGTATATGTTGATAGCGCGCCCGAGGACTGAAGTTACCTGTGTTTTGGCTAAGGAACATTATCGTAGCATAACATTGATAAAAGATTAAGATTTTCATACATGGTGGCGCGCAAATGTAATCATAAATTCAGTACATGATTAATACATTTTTCATCGGTTACTACAAAAATATCTGGTTCATCCATAAGTTCAATATCTCATCATCTGCCTAGCCTTTTCCTAACTACGTTTGGGTTCGGTTTCCAGTCCAACCCGATGCAGCTGAATTCCAGTCTTTTACATGGAGTGACTGCCTATCTGACCTACACAACCTAGTTAGTACCTAACGAGTAATACGATACCCCTTGGTAAGAGTGGTTGTCAGACGTTGGGCCACTGACTATTTGTAACGACTGTCAAAGATCTACAAATTACGGCATGATAGCGTCTACAATCATTGTGGTCATGCCAAAAGTTGTGGTTCGATACATCTCGTAGAATAGTATACGTCGTTGTATTCGTCGTTGTGTGTCGTCGTGTGTGTGTGTGTCTCGTTTTCTTATATTTAGAAAATATTCTATGCGACGATTGGCGATTGCGCAATGGAATTCGAGTTCGATTACAAAACGAATCAAATATTTGTTTCGTCTACACTACAGATAGTAGATGCCTGATGAAATAAATACAAGCAGTATCTATGTTCTAGCTGTTTTTACACTTGAGTTTACAGGAGAAATTCCTAGAGAAGTTTACAAAAACAGACACGGTATTACGGAAGTTTAAACAGATTGATGGATCAGTAAATTACAAGACGCCAACAGCCTAAGCTAGTAGTTGTTACTAGTTTTATAGCCCCTCTTAAAATTAGATAAAAATAGACGTACCTAGCTCGTATAGAACGATAGATATGACGATGATGATACGATTATCGAATTGACGAACACTTTAAGTAACGTCCGAAACATGTCACGCGCGTTTGAATAGGGAATATGCATGTATTTTTTCTTCACTTAATTCAATTAATTACACTATTATCAACCCAAGAAAAGTATTAGAAGTTAATTTCAACTACTGCTTGTCGCTTAAAAATAATACTAAACTTCTGTAATTTTCTATGACAGTTCAAACTTCCGTGATTCTCGCGACCATACTTTGACGTCATTTATCAAAATCTACCTTGTTTACATACATTTTTTTGGCCTTAATAAAGTAATTTTACTTATTGTATGTGATTTATTCAAGCAAAAATTGCGATAACGATATTATAATAAAATCGTAGTGCAACTTTACCTACATCTATATAAATAAAAATGAATTGTTGTTCGTTAGTCTGATTAAAACTCGAGAACGGCTGGGCCGATTGAGCTGATTTTGGTTTTAAAATGTTTGTCGTAGTCCAGGGAAGGTTTAAACGGTGAGAAGTAGACAGGTAGGTAGGTAGGTAGTAGGTAGGTAGGAAAAAATGCATTGCAACGCGTGCCGGGTACAGCTAGTTTCAAATAAAAGTTGTTTTTTGACATTTGAATTTTGATGTCACTACCGCCCTTATCGAGGACGACGTGTTTTGAGAGTGCGTTCCGTTTCACCAAAAACATGCTACATAAAACAATAAATTGTAAAATAAGTGATGTATTAGAAACTTAAACAAGCGCACCATAATGTTTATAAGCGCCAATACAAGGCATTTTTAATAATTAAAAAGAGTTTTTCATTTCTTGCATATTCCCTATTAAATGGTCAGCCTAACTTTCGCTTTTTTTTAAAGTAGCTGATTGCATACAACCTATTTTAATCGAAATCTGGTATCATCTATTCTATCGATTGATGTAAGTTCTACGCTGGCTTAGCTGGGAACTTAGGCGGACAAGGCTTCCTACAAAAATCTTACAAGCCCTTTTTGGCTGAAGCTACACTAGGCAGCGATTTGCGATGCGACTGGAAGAGCGAAACGAAAAAACTTGGTATGGCTACATTACAAGCGAGATTTTCTAATAAATTCGCTTAAATTTTGCTCTGTTGGTGTAGCCGATGCCATGATTACAGTAATGTTGTTCCGATCGCTTATAGAAATCAAAGATAGCTAGTAATTGATGTGCAGTGTAGCCATATACGTGTGCATTCATTTACTTGTTTTAATCGCTCATGTGTCGCAGATCGCGTCGCGGCCTATAGTAGCCTCAGCCTTAGAAGGAAACTAACAACCACTAACTAAACTTATGCTTTAAACATATTGTACTATAATCTTCTATAATATAAAAATGAATCGCGAAATGTTGTTCACTAATTCTTTTTTTGTTGTTTTTGTTTTTGTCAGGAGAAGGTTCTTATGAAAAAAAAATGTAGTAGTAGGTAGGTAGTAGTAGGTAGGTAGTAGTAGGTAGATAGTAGAACGTAGGTAGTAGTAGGTAGGTAGTAGTAGGTAGATAGTAGAAGGTAGGTAGTAGTAGGTAGGTAGCTTTTCCCTCTTATGTGACGCAGACGAAGTTGCGTGGGTCAGCTAGTTCACAATATTCGTTTAGAATTTTCATCATCTGCCTAACTTTTCCCCAACTATGTTGGGTTCGGCTTCCAGTCTAACCGGATGCAGCTGAATACCACTATTTTAAATAGAGCGACTGCCTTGTTCTTCATACTGAGTAATACGATACCACTTGGATAGACTGGTTGTCAGACTTTTTGGGCCACCGACTACCTGTAACGACTGCCAAAGATGGACCAATGACAGCCGGGACCAACAACGTTAGCTTCTTCTTTTAATTTTTTTGTTTGTTTTTGTATAGTTTTAATTAGTAAGTTTCAATACTGCTCATTTTGATATGTTTTGTCCTGTGCGGGCTAATAAATCCTTTTTCTTTCTTTCTTAACGTGCTTTCTAAGGCACGAAGGTAACTGGGTATGTTAGGGTGCATTCATCCAGACCAGTGATTCCCAAAGTGGTCCAGGTGGACCCCCAAGGGTCTACGGGAGACCCATCGGGGGTCTACATTGGCTTGAAGAAAATGTGGGGGTTCACAAGCTGCAAGTGGGGGTCCACGAAATTTTACCTGGGTTCGATGCCAAAGAACAAAAATGTTGGCTTAGCTTGATCAATGTAGCCAGATATTAAGCTAGGTACTAGAAAAAGTAATAAAGATCAAATGTTCCGGTTATGACAGGTTGTATTTCGGTGAAAATGGCCGTGTTAAGTCATAAAAAAAAAAACATTTCGAAGCCAGAAGATTTCAATTTTCGGATTTTTGCCAAAAAAATATCTTGGGAACAACTATCCTCATGCAATCCTAACAGATAGTGCGAAAAAAATATATTGCAAATGACTTGCTTTTTTTTTTTAGTTCACGGACTTGAAAGAAAATGCTACAGGGGGTCCACCGACACCAAAACAAATTCAAAGTGGTCTACCAGGAAAAAATGTTTGAGAACCTCTCATCCAGACCAACCTAGGCAAGCACGGCTTAACCTAAAGATGGGCCCGAGCGGCTGTATTTATTTAGCAACGAGCTCTTCCTCACTCATTCGAAATTGAAATTGTTAAATTGAAAACATTGAACTCAGTTGAAATTGTTATACTTAAGATTTAAAATAATACATACTTATTTTATCACAACAGCGATTTGTAGATTACAAGATTAGGTTTGATAAAGGTAAGTGCTGCATCGCGATGCGGAAGTCGACAAAACTATTTTTTATATTTTTTCCTTAAGAATTCCAACACCGCTTGATTGACCAATCACAGCGAAAGTAAGCAAATATACGTTTTTGTTGAGCTCCACATCGGTAAGGAAAAATATATTAGGTTATGCAAAATATTTAGTTCTAATACCGCGAAAAAAAAACGGAAACAGGTTTTTCGCGGAATTAAAACTATGATTCAATAGCTAGTTATTATATATAACTAGTTTATTGTAACGTCTATGTGCATAAACGCGAGCACAACATTATCCTGTTTACGTGATTATTTTGTAAGATATTTTCCTCGACTAAATTTTTATACAGACGGGATTATGTTTTGTTGAGCAACATTACATAATGCTTATTATAAATATAGACAGTGTTTTATATACCTACCATATAACGATTCCTCAATTTTTAAATATTATGTAGTTAAAGCACGATTCAAGAATATTAAGCGATATAAAAATTTATGCTTAAAACGAGATCTGGTGGTCTAAAATGGCCGCTTTAGCAGAATCATAATTATGATAATTATATAAATTGCGTTACAATTTTTAAAATGGTCACAGACACCTTCAATATTAAGAATTTTCTTTCAAGACTGTGATATACTAAAAATCGTAGCGTGAGCTTTATGGTTCCGTGTGTCGACCAGCTCCCACTTATCTCGGGCAGCGAGCACACGTATCCCTGAAGTAGTTCATCTACTTACTTATAATTTGGTGTTTTTATTCTAAACCCTAAGTAGTGTTTTTAGTGAACACCACAAAGACCATTATAAAAATTGTAACGCAGTTCATAATATTATCCTATTACGATTCTGGTAAACTGGCCATTTTAGACCCCCTGTTCTATAGTATATCTTCATACTACCGACCTAAGTCTTTAAATACATTGTCAAAAGGATACAAATCCAGCGATGATAAACCAGGGGTCGAAGTGATGCTTGGGGAAGGTGAACATAGACACGCCGATGTAGGTGAAGATAAAGTTCTCGGCCAAGAAGTTGAGTAGCTCGAAGAGTTGCTTCGTGCGGTTCCGAGAGTCCGACGACAGGTTGTTGTACGTGTAGTGAGCCTGGCATATGCCGCAGAATAGAACCGCAACCACACCTGGAGAGAGATTTATTTATTTTATTTCTATAGGAAAAACAAACAGTCGTCATTATCTGCCTAGCTTTTTCACAACTATGTCGAAACGGCGCGGAAAAAGGCGAATACTTCTTAGATTCATCAACCGACCACTTTCATTAAGCAGAAAAAATGTTGGACTCTTCATTTTAATTGCGTCAGTCATATTTTGCATGGAAGTCCATTTTTTTTTCAGCCAGTGTTCCTTGAAAATGTTAATCAGTTTGAAGTTGATGATTTATGCGCAATATGTACTTTTAAATAATTGTGTAGGTATCACGCTTATGTGCCTGTACAAATAATTAACACCACACAGTAATATCTGAAAACGCAATTTTGACGACTAATAAGTATGTATTAATAAAAAAATATATATGTAGTATAATTATCAACTATCTGGTGTCCACGACACAAGCCTTGCTTAGTGTGGCACTAGATGGCGCTGTGTGTAATGTCCAGCGATATTTATTTATTTATTTAATTAAACAAATACAAAATGGAGGAGACTCGCAAAGGCAGAAGATATTATTTACAGGAATGAGAGCATTCGCATTTATCGCTAAAATATCTTTCGATTACAAACTTTCTAAATTCACCATAAAATCTATGGTACCGGTATACCTTAACTGCAGTGGCTTTACCGCAGAAAGAAAAGAAACTCTTTAGCAACGGCACCGCCATTATCACAAACCGAACTAGGTTATTCTGGTTATTCCGCAATTTGTATACAACTCAGTACTCGGCTTGACTGTTTAACGAAGCGATAAGTCGGGACAAAAGATGTCTTTCACCGTTATGCTTTTTGACGACTTTGGCTTGAACTCATGAATAACAATGTTTGTCTTGTTTGATTGTATGACGTATACCTATATATATATTTGTAAAGTACACAGTTGTTGTCAGGCCTCTCAGAATGAAGTATAAACACTGTTATATGATTATCATCATCATCATCAGCCTATTAATGTTCCCACTACTGGGACGCAGGCCTCCTCTTTGTGAGAGGGAATGGGCTAAAATCCACCACGCGGGCCCAGTGCGGATGTTTCCCTTCACCGTTTTGGGAGCGGTGGTGATGAAATAAATTACACAAGATAATGCGCCTGTCTGGGTTCGAACTCACGACTTACTGTCGTATTCGTATGTCGGGTCGCCAACATTGGGCCACTGCTGAACTAAAGTCTATTTGTATGATTATTTTATTATTAAAAGAGTTATAACCGTGGAGTTTATTTCCGTTCTTTCTCAACGGCAACGAGTAATTCGAATCAAACCACGCGATAGTATTATCTTCTGGCGAGTCGTAATTGCACAAGTGGGTGTTTTTGGAAATAAATTAGATTAAATTTTGTTCTTCACTCAATTATTTTTGTTATGATGGTATAGCCCACTTTGTTATCGTAGCCAGTTATTTTACCTATCCATTCAAACAAGCGGAAATGTGACTTACTTAGCCGCTATGCAATTTGGATATCCCGTTTCATTTCCTTTTATTGGCAACAACTAACCTAATTAATGCTGGCCACTAATACTGTTCTAGTTTTTAACTTTGTATTGAATACATTCTGAACTTTCAAAGTCAAAATAATTTGTTCAATAAGTTAGAAGTAAACTTATATTGCCACTTACGGGATATCTTCCGTGATTATTTTTACTGTTAAAATAATCACGGAAGATATCCCGTAAGTGACAATATAAGTTTAGTTTTAAACCGTAAAAGCCTAAAACAGTGTTTAAGTTAGAAGTATGACAAGCTTTATTCTGTTTATTCGTGTGGTTTATTGATACTCATCACGTCTGTGAAGTTTACATAACAGTAAAAAGGTATATATGTAGTATATCAACTATCTGGTGTCCAAGACACAAGACTTGCTTGTGGCATTAGATGGCGCTGTGTGTTAATGTCCAGCGATATTTATTTATTTTATTTATTTATAAGTGTATTTTTTTATTATAAAAACATACACTGTTACGGAGGCACGATCGCGTTCACGTAAACTTAGTTGATAAGCAGTGATAAGATTTTTTAGGACGTAATGTTAAGTCCAACCTGTGATTAAATCTTTCTAGCGTTCCCGGGCCCCCGACCTATCTCTATGTACAGCACTGTGACGTAAGAGTGTAGGCCACACCTACCTGATGACGCGCGGACAAGTTTACTTTTTGTAAATTCATTACCAAATATGGTGACGGAGCAGTGCTGTGCAATGCTATTGGTCAAGATCGGGAGCTCGTGAAATACAATTGTGGCCAGCGCCGTGTCCCGCGAAGGTTCATGAAGTAAATTCGTCGCCAACGCCGTGTCACGCGGGGGTGAAGGGCATGAGCGGGGGTGCGGATCGATGTCATAGGTCGATATGGAAATGCACCCGCTCCCTCGCCTCATGCCCCTCTCACCAGTTTAAAAGCCCTGGACACGAGGGATGAAGGAGTCTTGTTCCCGCAAAACTTAGCCCGCTTTAGTGGTCGTAATGTCTGGCCAGTGCGTCGCGTAAAACAATTGTATATATTTTCTGTATTAAGTGTGATATTCTTGTTAAATTAGTTTAGTTACATCAGTCAGATTGACATAGAAAAGTACGTAGTGTAAAGTAAATAAAGTTTAAAGGTTCACGTAATATTGTTAACTCTGGCTCCGATATGTGTGATAATCATGTGTTAGCGTCATAGTAATATTCAAAAATACAAGTGTGTTTATGTGGAATCTGCGTATAATTTCACCTCCTCCTGACTCAACACCCCCGGCACGTACTCTGCACAAACTTCTGTGTTATAAACGCACCTCGCACCTCAAATCTCTAAGTAGCACTCACCACCAGCCGCGTTATCAAAGGCATATTGCTACAAACACAATAAAATACAGTCCACACAACATAGCTCTGAAGCTTCGAAGAAGGGTGCGCTAACTGCCCACCATAGGGAGGTTACCGTCAGAGGTTTCCCTACAATTTTTGGTCCTTGCGAGCCGGATCCGGTTTATAAGTGCAGAGTACCCCAGAGTGCAAGTACCATGAGTCAGAGGTGTACTATGACGACAAGGAGTCAGACCAGAAGAATGACGTCACGAGATGATGGGGACGTCACGATCACGGACTCGGGCATGCCATGCTCGCCGTCCGTCGTGCCGACGGGGTCGTCCACGCCGGCGCCGCGCATACCATCGTTGGATGGCCGCGTCATAGACCACACTGATCGAAGAACCACAATGGCACCGTCGGCGGCGCGGGCTGAAACGGGTGAGCGACGGTCGTCGGCACACAGCAGAGCGTCCACCAGGCACAGCCGCAGAAGCGCGGAGTGCCTACGGAAGAAGGTGGAATACGAAGCGGAGCGCGAACTGGTGAAGTTGCGGGAACAGCTCATCAGGAAGAAGCTCGAAGCCGACCTCGCCGAGATAGACGCGGACGAGGAGATTGACGATTCGGTGAGCTGCGGGTCCGACGAGGGAACGACGCGGCGCGTGGCGGAGTGGGTCGACACAACCCCGCCATGCGCGCCGGCCGTGAGTGCTCCGGGTCAGGTAACAGGAGCACAACTCCACAGTGCGTCGGAGCCGGTACGGGATCAAAATGTGAGTACAATCCAGATTACTGATAAATGTGAAAACAGTGTAGAATGCGCGCCTATATCGGGCAGATTCGTGCACACCGTTCCGGTCGCGTCGGCGAGTGCCACGCCGGCTTGTCAAGGGGCCCACTTTCGTCCACCTAGCGATCACGCAGGTCACGCCACTCCGGTCGCCAGAGCGCGGCAGTTGAAGTACGGAGAGGTCGACCAACCTATGTTGCGCGGTTCACTAGGACCTGGAAGAAGAGACGAGGTGAGCCAGCTGGCGGACGCGATCAGACAACTAGCACACCCGAGACCAAGTACGAGGCAAGCATATGAGCTACCGCATTTTTCTGGAGATCCCGCAGAGTGGTTATCATTCAAAAGTATGTACTGGGAAACCACTAAAAATTATGAGTTCAAACCATACGAAAACTTAGCTAGATTAAGAACATCGTTGCGAGGCGACGCAAAGGCGGCCGTAGAAGACTTATTACGTACGTCGATTGACCCGTCAGAAATAATGAAAGTGTTAGACGAGGAATACGGCCACCCTATCTTGATTTTACAGTGCGCGCTAGGTAAAATAAGAAATCTACCTAAAGTCAGTGAGAGCGGTCGCGAGTTCAGACAGTTGGCAACCACAGTGCGTAATTGCGTATCTCTGTTGAAACATATACGCGCGGAGGGATACATTAATAACCCCCAGTTAGTTAACGAACTGCTAGAAAAACTAACCCCGACCCAGAGAGCGAAATACGGTGAATACGCAATGAAATTAGACGACAATATCGGGATAGACTTGAGAATATCACCTAATATGCGCATATTATCAGATTACCTAGCATATCAAGCCCGCGTATCATCGTATCACAACCAGTTGGATAATAGCGCGTCAACTACGAAAGCAACAAATAAAACAACTCGCAAATTACCTACCGGCTCCGAGCACTCAAAGACGCACCGAGTGCATGTGCAAAGTGACTCGACAAAGTCAAGCAAAAGTGAACCTAAAATCAAGGACATAAAGTGCGTTTTGTGCCAGCAATCTCACGTGTTATCAAAATGTGATAAGTTTCTTAGTGAAAATGTAAACAAACGGTGGGAACTCATAAAAACAAATAAACTGTGTTTTAAGGACGCTGTTACTTTTTTCCACGAATATTAGTGTTTTTCAGGTACCATTTTAATGTATAAGCTGTCACAAATGTGAAAATTTCATGGTCTTAATTTAAAGATAATATATTAATCTCCAGATAATCATCAGAAAAAATATATGACGTCATACAAAAATTTCGCACAAATACGTTTTTCCCATCACAAGAATCGCAGAAAATTTAAAAAAAGGGGTCAGAATAGGTACCAATTTAGGTCATTTTAAAGCATATTTTATCTTAATAATTAATAAGAAATTGCGGTAAATATAGTTCTTTACAGAAAATCCTTTTTTTTTTGTATTAAAATCACAACATTTTCCAATTACTAGCCAAAGTATAAACATTTGGCGAATTCTTCATACATTTTGCGCCTCGCGGTTCGTCAATCTGCGCTGAGACGCGCTCCTCAACGGACGGGTGTATCGCTCTGTCGCAAAAAATAAATACGATTTTATTACTAAAAAATATTGAAGTGTGCATGCGTGTGAGTAGGTACCCCCGGTTGTATAGCGTATTCGGAATGAGTTGAAACTTTTTCCAACGACATTAAAGTAAGTACTTACGAGTTCCTACTTTTATTATTATCGGGATTTGTGAAATGGATGGGTGGTGTTAAGCAACTCTTAGTAAGGTTAGGGTTTGGATGGGTAAGGCCAAGCTGTTCACGGTGAGGTTCGGAAGTGGATGGGGAGGAGAGTTATGATTTTACTGATAAACATAAGCGTAACCTTCACGACTATAATCCTTAGAGGGGTAAGCAGACATGTTCATCGTACGCCAGATTTCACAATTGGTCGTATTAGTTATTATGAGTTCAAAACGATCCGTTTGCCAAGTTCTGGGGACGAAATCTTCACGACTATAATCCTTAGAGGGGTAAGCACACATGTTCTTCGCACGCCAGATTACACAATTGCTCGCAATAGTTATTACGAGTTGAAAACGATCTGTTTGCTTAGTCTTGGAGACGAAATCTTCACGACTGTAATCCTCAGAGGTGTATGCAGACATGTTCATCGTACGCCGGATTTCACAATTGGTCGCATTAGTTATAATGAGCTGAAAACGATATATTATCTAGTGTTACAACGGACCTACTAGAACATTCGAGAAAGCAAGTGATTGCAGTGTGTGTACGTTAGAAGTTCGAGAGCATTCTATTATCATTTGTTGTAAAGTTAGGTAGGTAGAAACTCGCGACCTATTTATAAAAAGACATTGGAATTTCGACCGTACGCCTAGGGCATACGGTTCATATTGGTTTGTACAAGTAGCTAGTAATAATAATTGTATTGTTTGTTTGTATGTATAATAAGTATGTATTTACAAACAAAAAAGTATATATGTAGTATATCAACTATCTGGTGTCCACGACACAAGCCTTGCTTAGTGTGGCACTAGATGGCGCTGTGTGTTTAATGTCCAGCGATACTTACTTACTTACTTACCTACCTATAGGTAGGTAATCTTTTGTTAGTGTTTTTTATGACCCTTTAGAATATTCGTGATTGTTCTGGTGTGTCTGTTGGCGAGTATAATTAAATACATCGCTCAGACCCGCGACCGTCAGTCTTATTTTAACTACACAACGAAGCGAATCGAAGTGAACTTGAAGAGCGATATCTAAGCGAATTGTGAACAGTATTGTAGTGTACTTGTGATTAAGTTTAAATTGTTTTGTGATTAATAAAGTTATTGTGTTGTTTAATCGGTAGTAATTAATTTATTTCATACCCAGCTCGTAACACTAGGATTATATCATATATTATATAGGATAGGATTGGAAAGGATTCAATTAAATGTTCCATATAATTAATAACAAAATGTTCAATTCGTTTTTAGGGTTCCGTTGCCAAATGGCAAAAAACGGAACCCTTACAGATACGTCATGTCTGACTGTCTGTCTGTCTGTCTATCCGTATGTCACAGCCACTTTTTTCCGCAACTATAAGAACTATGCTGTTGAAACTTGGTACGTAGATATATTCTGTGAACCGCATTAAGATTTATACACAAATTATAAAAAAAAAAAAAATTTTTTTTTTTCTAAACTGAATAGTTTGCGCGAGAGACACTTCCAAAGTGGTAAAATGTGTCCCCCCCCCCCTTTTAATTCTTGTGACCGGGAGGTTAACACTGAGATGATGATTTTCTTTACGGTAGTCGGTGTCGGTACTTTTGTTTTAGTTTTTGAACACGGGGCAGGTTTTTTTATGTTGGTACCATATTAGGTGTACATATTCTGTTACCCTTAACAGGCGTGATTTTATGTTATGAAAATCGCGAAGAAAAAGATACTATTGATAGGGTCAAGCACCTTCTTTTTTTGCAGTTGGTTGAAAATACTAACCTATTATCACGACGGTACTAAGTAATAGTAACCAAACGCATTTTCAAAGGTCCAAGTATTCTTCCGGAGTTAATTTCAATAACATTACAAAATAAAACCAAGGAGCTAAATTATTTAGGTGAAGTATAAAATCGAGCGCTCGGAGTTGTTGAATGTGTGCGTAGTGCGTACGCGTGATGTTGCTGTGTGCGGCATTGAATACCTAAATTTGAATTCAACGAAAACGTTGCAGCGTCCTTAAGTGTTTATCGTCATCTCATGCTAAAAAGTTTGGTAAAGCGCCTCGCTGCAAGGAATGCGATTACAGTCATCACACATTGCTTCACTTTGATAAGAAGGACAGCACTGATAAGAGCGACGTCAGTGAAAAGAGTGAGGGCAAGCAGGAACGTGTAACTAATATCAGTGGCATGCACACATCGGCCCTATTGAAGGTGTTACCGGTATCAGTAGGTAGCAAGGGCGGTGAAGATATCGAGTGTTACGCGCTCCTGGATGACGGCGCGACGGTATCACTTATCGATAGTGAGCTCGCAAAGGATATGGCGGGGCCCACTATGCCGCTGTTGCTGAAGACAGCACGCGGGCACAGCGTATGTGATAAACGATCACGGCTGGTGAGCTGTGACGTCACTGGACCAAGCGGTGAGAAACGGAAGATAAGGTGCCGCACTATTTCTAATCTCGATTTACCTCCTCAGACCGTCGGTGTTTCGGTAATCCGGGACAACGCCCACCTGCGCGACCTGGGATGCGCAGAAATGAGGGACGCCAAGCCGCTGCTACTGTTGGGCCAGGACAACTGGGAGCTGTTGGTCAGCCGGGAGATCCGAAGAGGAAGATCCGGTAAGCCAGTTGCCTCTCTAACTAAACTAGGTTGGGTCATTCACGGACCAAGTAATTCCTTCAGTAGCGGGGAAAGTATAAACTGTATGGCGGCCTCCCTCCCCGACCTTCATAACTTAGTGAAGTCACAGTTTGATTTAGAGTCAATAGGTATATCAGCTAAATTACGTCAGCACGATGACGTCACGCGAGCTGTGACTATTTTAGATTCGACCGCCTGTCGAATAAATGAAGGCAATCAGTGGCAGATAGGCCTCTTGTGGAAACGCGACTCAACGACGTTGCCTGACAATTACGGGCAGGCGTTGCAACGTTTATGCGGTATTGAAAAACGTATGCGCCGAGATGAAACGTTCGCGGAGACATATTGTAAACAGATTGATCGGTTGATAACAGAGGGCTATGCTCGGAAGTTAGAGGCAAACGAGATAAAAACGGATAGTAAGGCAGTGTGGCACCTACCGCATTTTGGTGTAACGAATCCCAACAAACCGGGAAAGTTACGATTGGTCTTTGACGCAGCGGCGTCATTTAATGGTACGTGTCTTAATGACAATTTGTTGACTGGTCCGGATCTACTCAACTCACTGATAGGGGTTCTGTTGAGGTTTAGGATAGGCCCAGTGGCGTTCGCGGGAGACATCGCCGACATGTTTCTGCGAATTAAAATAAGACCTGAGGATCAACACGCGCAACGCTTCCTGTGGGGCGGTCCCGCCCGGTCCAGGGAGCCGCCAGACGTGTACGTGATGACCTCTATGATCTTCGGTGCTGTCTCGTCTCCGACGTCCGCCATCTATGTCCTCAATAGGAACACGAGGGAGTACGAGGACGGTTGTCCTAGGGCAGTCAAAGCGATAGAGTCCAAATTTTATATGGACGATTACTTAGATAGCGCTTGGTCGATGGAAGAGGCCAATGACCTCATCGAGTCAGTGACCCGGATAAACGCCTCGGGCGGGTTCAACATACGGGGGTGGGTCACTAACTCACCTGAGTTGAAAACAAAGCTTAGGGTTACCATGCCGGATAGAGTAGCGCTAGATAAGGGTGACGTCGAGCGAACATTAGGTATGATATGGGCTCCAGGGCCGGACTCGCTCGCGTTTGACCTCTCGTTTAAAAGGTTACCTACGGAACTTGTTTCAGGAACAATTGTACCTACAAAAAGGCAATTTTTAAGTTTCATAATGTCAATTTTTGACCCCCTAGGATTATTGTACCCATGCATAATACAATCTAGGATGTTGATGCAACGGGTTTGGGGCACAGGGATTGGATGGGATGAACCGCTCAGAGAAAAAGAGGCGGCCTTGTGGTTTGAATGGTTAGGTAGCCTAATTTATTTACCAGATTTTAAGGTACCACGGTGGTACAATATTAGAGTAGATTGTAAATTAGAATTGCATACTTTCGGTGATGCTAGTGAGGCCGCATACGCCGCGGTGACGTATCTGGTAGGTACCAACGCGGCCGGGGAAAGGGAGGTCGCCATGCTGTTGGGCAAAGCTAGGGTGGCGCCTCGAAAGGTTGTGTCCATTCCCCGGCTGGAGCTGCAGGCCGCAGTATTAGCAAGTAGACTGGGTGACACCGTTGAGAAGGAATTAGGGTTGCCCATCAGTAGGAAAGTCTATTGGACTGACAGTAAAACAGTCCTCACCTGGATAAATTCGAACGCGTATGAATTCCAAAAGTATGTTTCACATCGGTTAGCTGAAATTGATAGACTAACTGAAAGAGGCAGCTGGCGCTGGGTCCCTTCTGCGGAGAATCCGGCAGATAAGGCGACCAGGCTGGACTGGCCTAAAAATAGCAAAGAATGGTGTACTGGCCCCTTGTTTTTGCGTTTTCCAGAGTCTCAATGGCCGGCTAGTCAAGGAACCGGACTACCGGCGGCTGAGGAGGAGTCTCCGGAAGCGGCCAGAGAACGGGTCCAGCGAGTACTCGTCGCGGCGCCACAGCGTGCGCCGCCCCTGCTGGACCACGAGAGGGTGTCGACGTGGACGCTGGCCGTGCGCTCGCTTGCGCGCGCGCTGGCATTCATCAACCGCTGCCGCCGTCGCCGCGAGACGACGCAGCTCGTCGCGCAAGACCTGCGAGACGCCGAGCTCCTTCTGCTGCGCGAGATGCAGATGGACTCCTTTGCGGATGAGCTGCGAGACCTTCGTGCGGCGCGGCCTGTGTCGCGAGGCAGCAAGCTGCGTGGCGTCGACCCCATACTAACTGACGACGGTCTGCTGCGCGTCAGAGGCAGACTGGGAGCGTGCGAAGAGCTCCCCTTTGGCGCACGACACCCCGTAATCCTGGACGGGAGACACCCGCTGACTGTGAAGCTGGTGATGACCTATCACGTGGCAGCCCTGCATGCCAACCATGAGACCGTCGTAAACAATGTTCGAGAGAAGTTCTGGGTGCTCCACTTGAGGCCGACGGTGCGCCGAGCGGCAACCAACTGTCAAGTCTGCCGCCTACGCCGGGCGCAGCCGTCACAACCGAAGACGGCCGACCTTCCGAGCGCGCGCCTTACCAGCACCAGGCGTGCCTTCGTCCACGTGGGCGTCGACTACTTCGGGCCCATGGAGGTGACCATCGGGCGACGTCGAGAAAAACGGTGGGGGGCACTATTCACTTGCCTCGCCACACGCGCCGTGCACCTAGAACTAACTGCCAGCCTTAACACAGACTCGGCCATCCTGGCCCTGCGACGCCTGATCGCGCGCCGCGGGCGCCCTGCACACCTTTACTCCGACCGGGGTACGAACTTCGTCGGCGCCGACAACGAGCTGAGGGCGGCGTTTCGGGCGCTCGACAAGCGCAAACTGCAAGACGAAGCCACATCACGCGGCATCGAGTGGCATTTTAACCCTCCTGCCGCACCACACATGGGAGGGTGCTGGGAGCGACTAGTGCGCTCCGTGAAGATCGCGCTGCGAGCCACGCTGTGCGAGAGAGCACCCAGAGAAGAGACTTTGCTCACGCTGCTCGCGGAGGCCGAGCTGGTGATTAACAGCCGGCCACTCTGCTACGTGTCCAGCGACAGCGAGCATCCAGTGGTCCTGACGCCCAACCATTTGCTCCTGGGGACAGCATCGGGCGACACACCGTTCGCCGACAGCCAGCCGCGCGACGTGGACGCGCGCAGTCAGTGGCGCCGAGTCAGCGCACTGGCTGATACGTTCTGGCGGCGGTGGCTCCGGGAGTACCTGCCGACGCTGCAGGTCCGTCAAAAGTGGACCGAGGGCGCGTCGAGGATCAAGGAAGGCGACATAGTGATAGTGGTGGACGAACTCCGGCCGCGAAATCAGTGGACGAAAGGTGTAGTGTGCAAAGTGTATCCCGCGAAAGACAATGTTATCCGTGTGGTAGATATAAGGACACGACATGGGGTCCTGCGTCGACCCGTCGTGAAGGTGATCGTGCTTCCTACTACTCCAAAGTTGTAATCGGTTGGGATCCTCTTACAGGGGGTGGGAATGTTACGGAGGCACGATCGCGTTCACGTAAACTTAGTTGATAAGCAGTGATAAGATTTTTTAGGACGTAATGTTAAGTCCAACCTGTGATTAAATCTTTCTAGCGTTCCCGGGCCCCCGACCTATCTCTATGTACAGCACTGTGACGTAAGAGTGTAGGCCACACCTACCTGATGACGCGCGGACAAGTTTACTTTTTGTAAATTCATTACCAAATATGGTGACGGAGCAGTGCTGTGCAATGCTATTGGTCAAGATCGGGAGCTCGTGAAATACAATTGTGGCCAGCGCCGTGTCCCGCGAAGGTTCATGAAGTAAATTCGTCGCCAACGCCGTGTCACGCGGGGGTGAAGGGCATGAGCGGGGGTGCGGATCGATGTCATAGGTCGATATGGAAATGCACCCGCTCCCTCGCCTCATGCCCCTCTCACCAGTTTAAAAGCCCTGGACACGAGGGATGAAGGAGTCTTGTTCCCGCAAAACTTAGCCCGCTTTAGTGGTCGTAATGTCTGGCCAGTGCGTCGCGTAAAACAATTGTATATATTTTCTGTATTAAGTGTGATATTCTTGTTAAATTAGTTTAGTTACATCAGTCAGATTGACATAGAAAAGTACGTAGTGTAAAGTAAATAAAGTTTAAAGGTTCACGTAATATTGTTAACTCTGGCTCCGATATGTGTGATAATCATGTGTTAGCGTCATAGTAATATTCAAAAATACAAGTGTGTTTATGTGGAATCTGCGTATAATTTCACCTCCTCCTGACTCAACACCCCCGGCACGTACTCTGCACAAACTTCTGTGTTATAAACGCACCTCGCACCTCAAATCTCTAAGTAGCACTCACCACCAGCCGCGTTATCAAAGGCATATTGCTACAAACACAATAAAATACAGTCCACACAACATAGCTCTGAAGCTTCGAAGAAGGGTGCGCTAACTGCCCACCATAGGGAGGTTACCGTCAGAGGTTTCCCTACATACACTTATTAGTGTTATTACTGTTAACACTTCTAATTTCTACACTTATAAATTCATATACATACACAATAAAAATAAATGTATTTAGATAATTAATCATATCGAAATTGATCCATCAGTGTCCATCACATATTAAGTTTCGCTCGCTATTGTAATGTGACCCTGTGTAATTAAAAATCCTGTGAACGAGAAAATCCTACGGTAATACGATGGCTTGCACTTTACAATTATCTATTTATGCTATTATATCGTCACGTGGATGGACTTTTCTATGTGTTGTTGTTTGTGCTGCTCTATGAAAACTGTTCCCCTCCGCCACCTCCTTCTCTTGTCTTGGTTAAAATCTTTTTATCGCAACAAACAACACGATTCTATGTGTGTTACGTGAGTGTGCAGTGAGAACGCACAGTTATTCACACGTTTTCTAAACAACAAGACATTGGATATGCTTTGTAAGATTGAGCAGCAGATTCACACTTATCTAAGAGCTAAATGTACTTACTTATCGCATTTTGTGTGCGAACGAAACATACCACGAGCGAAGTTGTAAATCAAAATGGAAGGGAAAATTCTCGTTGCATTTTTAAATCAATCCTCATTTTGAAAACATGTCATTCATCTTATTCGTCTTATGATAAAACAAGTCCATCTTTAGTTTTGGATTATCATATTTTTTCGTATTTCTAAATTCTAACCTATAACGACAAGTTTGCATTCACAAGGTAAAATTGTGAATGCAAACTTTTCTGTTTTCAAAACACAAAACGGGCGCGAAAGCTAAGGTTGATATGAATAAAGAGTTTAGATTTGTAATGAGACGGATTCTGTATAGTCTTATGTACGTTTTCACTATCACTACGTGACACCTTAATATTAGCGCTGAAAGTTGAAATTACAACTGAATTATAATTACCTGTCAACTCGCAGACTTCAGCGATGAGGAAGGCCGCATAGGACATCAACACGAAGAGAGCCGACTCGAGCAGCGGCCACTCACGGACATGAGTGAACTTCGTCATGTACACATTAGTTAAGGAGTCGTTGCTATTAATTATACACATAACATAACATCAGGCCTGTTATCCCCAGAGGTGTACGTACTAGTTAGTAATAGAAATTAAATACGTTACTATCAAATGCTCGGTTCGACTAACACTAAGGCTGCGTACGAACTGCCACGTGCCTTGATTAGCGCCTAGAGGTTAGGGAGTTGCCTTGCGATTAGCGCAGTGAAACGAACATTTCAGAATTTTCCATCACGCCGCACTGCGCGCTTGGCTCCTGCGCTAGTTGCCCCCCAGTACGTACATAGCCTAACCGACACTTAAATGAATGCCTAAATATAACTGCACTGCACATTCCCAGCACTAGTCTCACCGCCCAGAGCTAAAGTTCAAACAGTGCAATCATGTTTAGGCTATCCTTAAGGTGTCGCTTAGTATTCGTGAAAACGACTATAGTATAGTAAACTGCATGATCATGGTAACTGTTTGACTGTGACAGCGCCTCTAGTTCGTAGCAATTAGGTTTTCGTTGTTCAAGTTTGTAGGAATGTCTAATGATAATACACATGGGACATCGTGAGTCACACAACTAAATATTACTGCTTAGATACGAGACACCGGATGTGTCACGCTTAAGATTTCGCGGTCATCTCTTACGATTCGCACTTGTTATTTTCCCAAGCCATGCATGAAAGTCATGATCAACAAAAAATAAAATTACATCAGATTCGTTTTACACGTGGCTACGCCTACGCGGAATTCCGAAAATATTCCACGGCAACATACTACTAGAAAAAAAAGTCTATTCTAAGTTTTTACTCAGTTGATAATCTGCCTCAGATTACAATAATATCAAAATCCGTTCAGCCGTTAACGCGTGAAAAGATTACAAACAGACAGTTTCGCATTCATAATTTTAGTATGGAATTATGAATTTTACTAGAATATTTAACACTAGCGGACCTCACGCGGTTTCACCCGCATAGTTCTCGTTCCAGTGGGAGTACGGGGATAAAATATAGCCTATGTTACTCGCTGATAATGTAGCTACCCATTGCTGACCGAATTTTTCAAATCGGTCCAGTAGTTTTTAAGTTACACACAAAAATACAATATAGTAAAACAATAATCGCACACTATTATGGGGTTGGGCAAAAACTACAGTACGCTACATGCTATTACGATCTTAAGGGGCCGGCGGAGCATGCGTTTTTCATACAACCGTAATATGAAAATCAAACATATTCTTAAGGTAGTGTGTATATATTTAGACGGTATTACAGAATAGCTATGTTCCCAAATAAATATTTTTATAGGACAATGATATAAAGAAGAAGAACAAGAAGTTGGCAGAGTCGTCTCAGAACACCGAAGAGACTAACACCTGAGAGATTAACAAAAAAACTACAAGTTATGTAGTTTTTTTGTTAATCTCTCAGAACCTTTTTTATATTTTGCTTTATGTATGTATATATGTATTTATTATTGTATTTTAGTTTTATGTTTTAACTATTTTGTTTCTGTTATTGCACCTACTTTGTATTGTCTCTGCATCACCCTAAGGTAGACTGGTAGAAAATGCCCAAGGCATTAAGTCCGCCTTTGTACAGTGTTTACTTGTGCATAAAGTTTTAATAAATAAATAAATATAAAGACGAGATATGAGGAATTAAAAATTCCTATGGAAAAAATATTTTTCTCATAACTCTTGTTTAAACCAGTGTACTTACATTCAAAACATGTGTTTGGGGACCTATATATTCCGTAATCCAATCAAAATAAATACACGCTACCTTAAGAATATGTTTGATTTACAAATTATTTTGGCATTAAGTTTGTATGAAATTCGAATGCTCCGCAGGTCTCTTAAGAATAATTAAAAGTATTAAAAAGGATATCAATGCCGTCATGCATCCCATAAGAGCGCCAACGAGTAGGGATAAACTGAAGATCCCTATAAAGTCGCCAATCGCTCCCAAGAACGCTGTGATTTCAAATCCGCCATCATTGGAATATCTCAACTCATAGTTTTGTATAGCTCTGTAACAATACAAGGTAAAATGTATCGATTGATAAGTGTGCACATAATCTATTGATACAGAGGTGGCTATAAAAATGAAGGACTATTTATATGCAATATTTGCTACTAGGTATAAGATATCGACAGCAATAAACATAATTGCAACTCTTGTAGATTTTTGAAGTAGTCATTTGATTATATTCATCATCATTACATACTGCCCATCCTTTTCCCAACTATGTTGGGGTCGGCTTCCAGTCTAACCACCGACCGGATGCAAATAAATACCTGTATTTTAAACGGAGCGACTGCCTATCGGACCTCCACAACCCAGTTAGTACTACTGAGTAAAACAATACCCCTTGGCAAGACTGGTTATCAGACTTTTTGGGGCACTGACTGTAACGACTGTCAAAGGTCTGCAAATGACAGTCGGGACCAACGGCTTAACGTGCTTTTCGAGTCACGGAGGAAACCTCCTCCTATGTAATGGGTGGTCACCCATCCACAGACCAACCTAGGCAAGCACGGTTTAACCTAAAGATACATTTATCATCATCATGGAAAAACACAATAACACTTTGCCTGACTTGAGAATCGAAAAAACAAGGAATCCAACTTGAAAACAAGTGAAAAACCTAAAATGACCACTCATTATCTAGCGACGAGGAAGTTTATTTGACGCCAACAGAATTAACTGAATTTGTTAATAATGCGCATTTTTGACGTGACAACGTCTTATAAATTGGTTTGCCGGATGACACTTCAAGAAACTGCGTTACGCTCCGCTCACGTTATGCGCTCACAATGAGAGCGAGTGAGAGGCACGCGTCCCTTCCACTCATGGTGGGCATGGTTAGCCCGCCTAAGAGCGAGAGAGACAGACATAAAAAGTGAAAGGCACGCGTCCCTTCCACTCGAGCACAGTTAGCCCGCCTAAGAGCGAGAGAGACAGAGCGAGAGAGAGAGAGTGAGAGAGATAGGCATACACACCGGTTCATTTCATCCTTCTTCCTACTATACGAATGAATATTCACATTAAAATTATTTTACCACTCAAAGTCGTTGTCACGTAAAACTTTCGCCCGTATACCGACTTTACAGGCAACCAATTTTTTTTTTTTGCGTTTGTTCATTTCCTCGCTGAGGTAGGATGAAAAGTTACGTGTTGCACTCGAGTGCAAAGATTTTTCACCTCATGCTCTTTTGATTCCCTCGCTAACGCTCAAGATTCTAAGTTTTGAATCACTCGCTGCGCTCGTGACTCAATTTTAGAATCGTTCGCTTGCTCGGTCATCAAAATTGAGCACGCGGTTAAAAAACAACATTGCACTCATGTATAACAAATAACTATTGTTTATCTAACACTAATTAACTAACATAGGTCCGATAAATGGCGCTTAGTTCGATATGCATCACATAAATTGATGATCATACTAATGGCATCAAAACCAGTGGAGCAAGTTTAGTCTGTATATTATTAGCTAATAACTATAACCAACGTCAAACATGATATCGTGTACACTAGAACTGATTCACTGTATATTTTGTCTGATAATATCACGCCTGTTTTCCCCTAAAATGGGCAGAAGTGACTGACCATCGTCTTATTTGTGTCGACGTTACAATCAAAGAGTAAGGTCCATGTTCACCAAAAAGGTGACGGTCTGATTATCTCAAAACAGCTGTTTAAAATACACACAGTGATGGCTGTTCTTAGATAGCCAGACCGTTATCTTTTTGGTGATCATGGACCTAAGTGTACCTACTCACTTACACTACCCCCACTTTTTGTAAGTTATGTTACGAGTCTCACATAAAAGGGGAGGAAATTGTTACCCAGACGCAAAATCCAGACTCCACATTGATACTGATAACGTTTGAATGAAAACCCAATAATGCCTACTCCAATCCTGGGATGAAACTAGTTTTAAGCAAACTACAAGACCTAAACGTAGAAGATAGACCTAAATATAGTAGGAGATAAAGTATGGATGTAAGACCACCATATAGAAAAAAATACACTTGCAATTAATGTCAGTATAGGCATGAAGACAGTATCAAGAAATTGCAAATTTAATTAAACCGTCAGTTAGAATGTTGTAAAATAATGGACACGAATTTTTTTTGTTTTTGTAAATCATTGAATATTTGACAAAGATAAAACGCATCGAAACTCGGGAGTGGAGGCTCGTGACGTCAGAACGCACTAAAAACTATACCAAGGCGAGACGTATTGAGGATTTTTAAAGCATCGTATCTTCGTTAATTTTGGTTTACGTAACAAAAGAAAAAATACGGGTCTAATATTTTTTGATAATCTAACTAAACGGACTAATTTGATATTTTTTTGTCGTCTGTAATGAAAATTGTTGTCATATTTACCCGCTCAGCACTAGAGCCACTGCATCATTGAGGACACTTTCGCCGAATATCATCGCATACAGATTAACATCCACCTGTAACAATATTGACATATTTCTGATGATTGTACGACAATGGGAGACACCTTGAAAACAAGTTAAATACACGTGAATCAGCAGATCTAATCGATATGGCGTATACAATGCCACATAGCATCGATAACATCGCTTTATTCGACATTACATACATACCTATTACATTTATTTTATAATTTTTATAATACTGTGTATTCCTCCATTCCTATATTTCAACGTTAAAAAAAAACATAGTGGTT
This sequence comes from Xestia c-nigrum, assembly GCA_916618015.1. Taxonomy (NCBI): domain Eukaryota; kingdom Metazoa; phylum Arthropoda; class Insecta; order Lepidoptera; family Noctuidae; genus Xestia; species Xestia c-nigrum. The sequence continues at coordinate 17,797,112 of OU745245.1, forward strand.
AATACATTCGATGTTTTTGCTAGCAGCAGATTTTGTGACCGATATTTTTAGCATACGAATTATCAAATTCTTCGAAAAATATCGAGAGTCACTATTTGATTAAAACAGTATTTACTTTGTTCGCGTGAAGGTCATAATCTTTCTCACGGGAACGTCCTGGTCACCGATTTTTATATGTATTTTTTTTATACCAGTGACCAGGGCCTCGATTCTGCTATTACAATAGTGTCAGAGTAGTCGATCATTGATTTCATAATGGTCAAGTTCTGTCAAATTTTGACAAGTTTGTTAATTCTACTATCATAATGACGCTATTATGACTGTTCAGTGGTCAACCACTGACACTCCAGTGAAAGAAATGTCAAAGAATGATAATCTCGTACATGAAATCTGGCATAAACAAATGTTCGCATTTAGTCGTAGATTTCGAAAACAATTTGTACTAAGGGTTTTATAATAATGACAATACGACAATACCATTAAAACACAATTTTATTACGAGACCATTGACCGACCAATGATCGACCATTGTGAATTTAGCTGATTACGAACTTTAAGCAAAATGACAATGGGATGAGAATGGAATCGTGTTGGAGTGATTAATTTTTTTTAAATAGCAGAATTAAGCCCCAGTGCATTGAAGACTTAAGCCATATTTAGACGAAGCTAGTAACGCTAGCGCCAGTCCTCAGACAAGACAGCGCTGGCCTGGCCCGTGTTTGTTAGATGAGGCCAATAGATTTATTTCATTTCTGGATTATTCTTGTGGTGTGCACATATTTTGTATACGAATAAGAGCGCCACCGACTAGCGCGATGCGTCTACATGCGTCGTCACGTTGTTGGCGCGGCTTGTAAAATAGGCCAGCGCTCTATTCCCGCCAGTGCTGGCAGCCAGGACTGGCTTGTCTTAAAGAACTGTTTATACAAGACCAATAACAAGCCCGCGCTGGCAGTCAACACTGGCTTCGTCTAAACCTTGCTTTACTTAGACAAATCGGATCAGTCTTTCAGGTGTAAAATACTGAAAAAGAAACAGATGGACCGACAGAGACAGTTTCATTAGCATTCCTAATTAAAGTATTCTTGATAGCATCTTAATGAATAAATTGATGTCTGATATCAGTGTACCTGAAGGACTACAAACGAACTTACAATAGTTAATTGTCATTAAATTACTGTGCACTCAATCACAATAATATGAATCAGTTAATATTATCTAGTGTTTTCCCCACTTATCTATCGCTATTAAACCCTAAAACGTGTTGCTGATTATGGTTATAATCAATGATAAGGCTAAGCTTATTACACGTTTTTTTTATTCCTGCTTTTTTATTCAAAATAATATCTAGTGCAAAGATTGAAAGGTTACTTTTACTATGATTGGCACCTACCGAAAGAATCGAATAAAGGGAATTGCCCAATTACTTCTTGTCATGCCAATTGACTAGACTGAAGCAACATAGTAGGTAGGTATTAAAGTTATTCAATAGATGTACTTGTTACCTTTGAATGTTATCTACAATCCTACATAGACGGGTATTAAAACTTGTTTAGTTAATGAATTTATTAGTTAAATTCAATGTTTGCGTCGACGTTTCTCCTAGTAAGGTGCTGTATTTGAGTACTTGCATTCAATATACAATACAATAAAGCTTTTGCCCGCGGCTTCGCCCACTTATGTCGGGATAAGGTAATAACCAACCTCAAGGTCTACCAGTGTGCAAAGTTTCATCGAATTCCATTCAGCCGTCAAGACGTGCAATGGTAACAGGCAAACCGACAGATATGCTTTCGCATGAACAATATTAGTCTTTTTTGCTATTTGATACAAATAAAGTTACATTACCTTTAATTGCGAGAAAATAGCGAGTACAGTCAGTGGATCGGTGGGTGAGATTAGTGCGCCGAAGTACAAGGTGTCTAGGAAGGTGAAACTGGTGGCAAGTGACGCCGGCATCAGTTGTACGCAACCGTACATCAGAGATCCAATGACGAGGGCCGATAGTGCTGTGCCGACCATCGCGAACGTCAATATCGCTCCCAGGTTACGGAAGAAATATTTCTGCAAAATTGTAGATCATTAGCTGATAATGTTCTTTTATAGAGCTGATGTGAAAAACTTGTCCTAACAAAAAGTCCGACATTTGTAAAAAAAAGTCTCAAGTCTCAATTAATTAAATTAAAAAATACTACCTACCTCCATAGGTAAGTAGTATTTTTTATTTAATTTATATTAATAAATCTTCTTCAATTGAGTTGAAACGGGAGGGCCAACGAAGGGTGGTAGCTTGTAGGTAACTTGCGCAAATACATTAACATTTTAGGTAGGTATGTAAATACAATCAACTCAGAAGCTTAATGATGTAATTTTCCGTTAAACTACATTGAGTACAAGCTTAATTAAGTAATTGGGTAACATTGTATCATTAATGTATTTGCGTATTATGGAAAAACTTGTTTTTCCAGGTAAACTGTAATAAATGATAGTGTCTATTAATAAACATTTTTTACTCCGTTCCCAACCAGCTCAAGTTCAAGTCATCTTGATTTTTAACCATATTGTAAAAATGCATGGAATTTATGATATTAATTTGCAACTAATTAATATTATGACCTTTTAGGAGGTACTTAAAGTATATTAATTTACGCCAGTTTTTTAAGTCATTCGACTTACCCTTTTCAGACAGTATCCAGCATGGAATATGATAGGCGGTAGAATAATGTTAAAAAATATTTCTGGATCAAATGTTGCCTTAAGATCTATCTCATTTTGCTCCACATTCACTATTTCTCCTCTAAAGCTATATGCGTACGTCTTGTTAGGTACAGGAACATCTGTATAAGGAAAAATGATAATTTAGCTACTGGTTGGAGTTTTGACAATCCCATCTCAAAGTTTTTATATTATGTTCTATAGTTCTATGAGAATAACTAGCTGCAACTACGACGTCGTTCACATTGAAATTATGATAATAATGTGTCAGAGAAAAAAATTTCGGACTATAATCTATCCCTGTGCCAAATTTCATCCAAATGCATTCAGCTATTCCGACACGGGAACAGCTGAATGATTGAGTAACAAAATATATCCATCCATACAAACTTTTCCATTTATAACAATAATAAGATGTAGTTAAAACACACCACAAAAAAGCATACCAGGTCATATTGTTTGGCCTACAAAGTGTTTATGTAACTGATAAAAAAAACTTCGACAAAAACTCTCAAAGAGGCTGATTGCCAAACCACTCATAACATTATTTCAAATAAATTATTTGTTAAGACTCGCACGCTAAGGGGCCGTCTCCACGAGCGAGAGAATCGCAGCGATAGTATCGTCTTTGCCACGTTTTTCTATACACTCTTTTGGGGCGTCTCCACGAGCGAGAGAATCGCGGCGATATTTTCCTATAGAAATACGTCAAATCGCCGCGATTCTCTCGCTCGTGGAGACGGCCCCTAAGGGTTCCATAGTACCAAACAAAATTTTTAACACTCATTCACTAGTGACTTATAAAAAAATTTTTTTTAGAACCGCATTATTGTTTCTTAAAATCTGTTGATAAACACTGCACACAATATTAATGTTGGCTTTTTTTTTAAATCTTCAGTTACATTTAAATGGAAGGCCAATTTTATACAATTGGTAATTGCACATACTTTTCAAACGTCTCGACTTTAGCCAACAGTCTTGTTGAGTACAATAGGTGTGACAGACAGATTTAGACGAATCTATTCACATGAAGATAAATAAATTTAATCTTCTAACATTGTGACCATTTTACATTAAAGGACTGATTGACTGAACTTCATTATCTAGGTATATTTTGTTTCTTATCAATCGGACTAGATCTTTGAAAAAATAATCAAATAACATTACTTCAAAAGAGATTGAATGTCTGTCATGATTATGATAAAATGTGATATATTATCATAGATTTTGGGCTCTGCTCTTAACTGACCTATGAAATTATTCTGTGTTAACCCAGCAAAATAAAAATATCTCAGTCTTGTAAATGCTCATTTACATTATTTTTTATTAATTCAGTGAATTAAATATAGGAATCACTTTAAAACTTAGCTAGATGGACTCGACATTTCTTATCTGACTACCCGGGGAGAAAATAGTGAAACAAATTCGTAGTTTGGAGAGGCGTCTTTTAAAATCCAGACAATGAAAAAATAAGTGTAACAAAAATACTTGTATTATGAGGAAAATATTGGACAGTTTTGAATAAACCTGTCCCAGTAAATAGTACAACTTACCTCCTGACGACATCATTTTATCGGGGAAGTGTAGACGTAGCATGTCAGGTGGGACTGACAGATTGTACTTTGTTTCCGGTGCGGGATGCACATTGATGTAGGTAACTTGGTTTGTACTAGCTGCATAGCGTATTATTGCTCCTACGATTAGACCTGTTAAGGAAAAACAAGGTTAATACACAAGCAAAAAAAATATATTAATAAACAAAATGCAGTTAATCAAAAATGATTATTTGTTTTAATAAATTATGTTTAATAATTAAAACAATAATCAGGTATTTAGGATCAAAGCCACAAACTACAAAGAAACACATTTCTTTTGATTTTGTCCTTATGTATTTATTTCTATGACTCAATTTTAAATTTAGATCATGCATATTACTTAGTATTTTTAGTATTAGTAAGTAGTACAGTAATGCAGAAGTAACGAGGTAAGTTTTTGATGTATGAATACATAATCAATGTTATGTAAACAACATGAACACAACAAGAAACTGCAATTCAGTAAACCTCACTAAAGTCGGTTGAAATGTTACAATATTTTGAATTGAAATATTCTGTACCCAAAACATGGTTTTCTGTACTAAAGTTGAGGTAACAAACATGCCATTTTCATATTGAACTCTTTATCCTCGTCAATAATATCTTGGTTAATTAAAATTTCTGATATTTATCTGAGGTTACAAAAAACATCATTCAGGGTTAACATGTTATCTGGATTCCATTCACCATTGATTATAATAGATACCAAATGACAAGAGTACCTACTAACACACAAACAGTAGTTTAGCGGGTACATAAAGGAAAATAATTTACGTCAAGGTCTTGAGCATCATATTGTTGAGTGATCACATGACTATCTACTCAGTTATTAAAAAATAACAATGCTGAAAAAGGAAATAAAAAGTATCACTTACCATAAATAACAGCAAGCCCTGTTTCGTGAAGCCAACTCACTCGACGATGTTTAAATACCCAAATAGTAAGCACAGTCAGCGTTAATAGACAAGTGTATATTAAAAGATTCAAGCTGTCTATACGATGAAGAAGTGTAGCTTTTGCGTCCAGCGCGATATCTGTTCCAGAACCTTGACATTGTGCCACCAAATATAAAAGAATCGACCCGAAATTCAGAAAGATATTCATGATTTTTGTGCAATAAAAATAACGTCGTCACATCACAAATACGCACGCTCAATTCACACGAGACACCCTGTTATACGATATCAGAACTTTCAACAAACACGACAACAGGTACACATAGAAATAAATACGTTTTAAATTCCAAATAATTTTCGTTCTAGAAAAATTGTCGATACATTTTTTCTCCACAAGAATTAACCGTACAGACAACCGTGAGTGAGATTTAGAAAAAGCAACTGTCAAATCAGAGTGTCAAAAAGAAAATGTCAATATAAGCGTTCCAAACTGCATTTTGTAGGTAGTTTAGCATGCTAAAGTTTGCCAACACTCAATTTATCACGTTTTTATTTGTAATTAATTAATTATTATTTGTCAACATTTTGTTAAGACAGCAGTTCTGAGAACTAGGTTTTCAAAAATGTTTGTCTAAGAAATTAGAAACTAACACAATTTACTTCTTGTGACTTTCGTCGACAATTACTCCTAATGCTAAAATTGTGATGCGTATCTTGTAAGTATTGAATCGATGTGGTTGGTTCGTTAAATCGTTTATTCCCGATAATGTAGGCGGTTTTCCGGCGGGTCAATTAGATTTTTTATCTGCTGTAGCATACGCACGCACAGGCGCGTTTTCGCGTAAAGCGAAATCTGTTTTTAGTATATTATGTATTGGGAAGGCTACGAAGATAGACAGCCGCGATTGCAACGCCGTAATAGAAGTGGGAGATGATCACAGATTAACAATAGTATGCATTATCGCAATGTCGCAGGACCACTGACCTCTATATAAATATATAGAGGTCAGTGCGCAGGACGCAGAAACACGGAAACGCAGAAACGCAAAACGCGCCTGTGTGTGCCTTAATACTATTGGTATCAGCGATCTGTGATTTTGCAACATTAATAATTAGACAATAGGTACCTGATAATCTTTTCAGATCCGGACGCTATAGTACATTTAACAAGGACCCTTTTATGCAAACGGGAACCATCCCACATTTTTTGTGAAATTGAGTTAAGTACACAGATAGTGGTAAAAAAATGTTTTCTACCTTCCCAAAAAATATGGTAGATTTTTAACTACTAAAAATGAAGGTTTTCACCTGTCACTTGCGGAACCAACCCATTTTGGTCAACTCTCAAATAACAGAAAAGAACCATGCTGTGTGGTTCCTCTAATTCTTCTGTATTTATACGTTAAAAATACCCATGCTACTTGGTTCCTATAGGACCCTTATGTAATCCTCAGCATGTCCATTATGCAAGCTGGAACCAAAGTTGATTGGTTCTATTTATCACAAAAAGCTTTATTACTTTTCAAACTATCCAGAACCAACCGACTTTGGATCTTGTTTGCATAATGCAATTTCTCAGTCTTAACTCATCAAATGGCATAGTTCTATTTAGTATTTTATTTCAATAGTATTCAGTGCAAAATAAAAAGATCCATACAAATATTAACTTTTGTATTCTGTGATTGCCCGTTTTTTACTTGTAACAACTAACAGTGAGCTGCAGGGTTGTTGAAAAACTATTGATGCATCAACATAATATCGATTTATTTTTGAATTTCTGTCATCCTTAGTGGGCTGGCAAGACCTTTGCATTTGCATTGCGTTTACGACCTTCTTAGAGAAACGCTCGTTCGATTTTTATAATGCCTAGAACATGAGATTGGCAAAAGAAGATCCAACCATCGAAACTATCACGTTTGATCTGCAAAAGACGTTACCACTCACAAGGATATCTGCTAATGTTATTTTCTATAAAATATTGCTTTGGATGTACAATTTGGGCATTCACACAGGCAGTAATGACCAGAGCCCTATTTCATAAACGCACACATAAACGTGACAAGTTGACAATTTGTCAGTTTTTGACAAAATTGTCGAATTGTAGCTACAAATTCTGGTTCATAAACGTGAAAAATATGTCTGACTGCGACAGGTAAATAGTTGACAAAATTTTCAGTGTCAATCGCGTTTCATAAAGGTCTACAATATTGTCAGTTTTAAAAGTCAGTATTTAAGAAAATTGTCAGAACTTTTTGGTCATGGTAATCGACTAATTGTCATAAATTGCGACAAACATGTCACAGGATACATTTTGGTTAAAATGATATAGCAGTATGAGGGTAGCAATAAAAATGTTTGCCTTACATTATAATTTTGACTAGCCTTCTAGGATTTGTTCCGTATTAGTATTTGCAACAAGAAAAATGGACACGAAAATAATAATTTTGGGACTTATACACGACAACCGAGAAATATTGTTTGGCAATCACGCCGACGTATTGGTTGGACCAAGTATCCTTAATCGTTGTTGCTACTATTGTCTGTCGATGTTAGCACCATTTCACTGGTAATAAGTAATTCGTTAGTGAGACAATTTGTCGCAGAAAACTCGACATATTTGTTATATGAAACACAAAATTGTAATTACAAGTTGACAAATTTGTAGACTTGTCGAAGATTTCTGACAGGCGACCTCACCCAATGTCAGCGGCTACTTCTCACTAACTAATTACTTATTACCAGTGAAATGGTGCTAACATCGACTGACAATAGTAGCAACAGCGATTACTTGATGCAAGATTTAGCGATTATTGTTTGTTGCAAGTACTAATACCGAATAAATCATAGAATACTATATAGTCAAAATTATAAAGTAAGACAAACATTTTTCTTGCTACCCTCATACTGCTATATAATTTTAATAAAAATGTATGCTGTGACTTATTTGTTATGTCGATTACCATGACAAAAAAAGGTTTTGACAATTTGGACGAACCATTCATAGACGTCAATTTGAAAAAAAAATACCGTTTGACTTTATGTGATATAGACTTGCTCTGGCCCACAGCGAAACCTATTTTCGAGGCCAAATTAACGGATTTAAAAAGTATTATGCATGTTATACCGAGCAACGCCAAAGATTTTTACAAAAAAATAAAAAGCAACGATATTGTAGAAGACGATATCGATGGCTTTTCCGGGGCTCTCGATTTTGAAGTAGAAGATGATGGTGGGGATGTTTAGCCACATGTAGGTGCTTACATTTATTTGTAACATTGTAGTTTCTTCACGTCAGATTTCGTTTTTTATACTTTCCTGCGTTGCTTAACGTTTTATTTTTAATTATAACAACAATAAAAGCTTAAATAAATTTTGCATCATGAAACCAACCCACAAATTTATTTTTTACAAGACAGAACCAAGTGGTTTTTTAACCATTATTTTATTATAATTTAATAAAAAATAATATATCTGTTATCCCTAGAAGGGTTTCAATATGTCACACACGCCTAACAACTTTTTTCTCCAAATTGTACTACGCATACGTTTTGCACACTCTTTTTACAAAAGTCTTATTTTCTCGAAATTGTTCAGTTGTGGGTTGGTTCTCGTTTGCGTAAATGGGTCCATTAATGTAGAAGAAAACAATAGAGAAGGCAAGAAATGTATGAGACGGTATATTATAGCTTTAAGTGAAACAATTTTGTTAAAAAAGGTTCAAAGCAGTATAGACCAGCCCCCGTATTCACAACGCTTCGATTCGCTTCCGATTCGGGAAGTCGTATGACTGTCTTTTTCTGGCATTACGAATACGACCGAGATAGACATACGACTTTCCGAATCGGAAGCGAGTCGAATGGTTGTGAATAAGGGGCCAGGGCCGATGCCTTCAAAAATGGTAAAACGAAAAAAAAATATAGTGAATATGAAACCCATTAGAAAAGGAGGGGAATATGATAAAAATGAAAGGAAATATAAATTACGGTCGATCCGAGTTCGGGAAGTGGGGGAGGGGGGGCTTTTAAGGGGAAAAAATGGTTTATCTCGATTTCCGGCAAACCTACAAGTCCTATGGAAAAAAATTAAATGGCAAAGTTGTAGGTAATAAAAAGATCTATAACTTTTGCGTTAACAATTTTTTCACTTAACCTCAAAATTTAGGTGAAAAATTCAAATAACCAAGTTATTGGTTTTTTATTTTTATCTTTTTCAAACAATTTTTCTCATTTATGAAATTTGGTGAAAATTTACCTTATTATGTCCCAAATACACTGTAATTTATTTGATTTAAAATATTTATTGTTTCGCCTTATTTTAACTTAATTTCAAAAGGTCGGGGGGCTTTTTGTTCGTTGAAACTAACTTTTAAACTAAAAACTAGGCGGGCATGGGCGCCGGCACTATTTTTTTCGAGGAGGTGCACCTTCAACTCCTTGAAAACAGCTCGAAAGTTTTTGCACTTGAATAATTATGTTAGATTCAAGGAAGAACTTGGTCGATCTGTACAGAAAATCCCATCAATGAAAAAAAAGGTAGGATTCCAAAAGCGAGCGCAGCGAGCTTGACAACTTTGCATCCACCTCGAATTTGATAGGTTTTCTTATGTCCTTTATCAAAGCAAAACGCCAATCAACCAATTTATAAAGAAAAGTGTTCATAACACAAAGGGCATAATATGTCTGAGCACGCTCGTATATTTTGTGATAAATTAATTAAATTTAATATTGTTATTAGGGACACCTAGACATAAAATAGGAGTAAGAGCGAGCGAAGCGAGCTCGAATACTTTTGCTTTCTGGTTCGGATTGTTGGTTTTTCTATGTATTTTGTTTTCCGTAACGGCACCTGTGGCCGGCGCTCATGGAACTGTGGAAAACATCGCTGTAACAACTATTCTATAATTTACGTATTTCGCAGTCGTTATGTGATATAAGTAAAGAAAACGCAAAGCCTTTCGAAATTAAGGCTTTATTCTACTTAAAAGAAATTAGCTTAATATTTTGAAAATAGATTTAAAAGAAGACACATTGACACATATATTGGCATAACCATAGATACGTCATTCTTCCCAGCAGGGTTTTTATATCTCGCAAATATAGTCTCTCAAGTAGCCTGGCGGTTTCCGGGGCCTACTTGAGTGGCGCCTCTCGTCTATGTCAGGTTCTTCCCGGACCACCTCTTGTTGGCTTTGAGCAACCTCAGATTCTTGAGGAGTTTCAGACTCCCGCTGAGTAGCTTCTATGCCTATAGGTGCTTCATCACAGATGCTGTCTTCGTCATTAGGTAAAGGAGCTAATTGATTATTTGATACGGTAGACTCCCTACCGTCAGAATATCTTATAAATGAATATGCAGGATTAGCTTGTAAAAGCTCGACTTCTTCTACAAGAGGGTCATATTTTGACTGTCGTACATTCTTCCTCAAGAGGACGGTACTAGAGGTTGAAAGCCATGATGGAATTGATTGGCCATTCATTGATCGTCGTGGATGATAGAATAACCGTTCATGAGGAGTGGTGTTCGTGGATGTGCACAACAATGAACGAATTGCATGGAGTGACTCATGAAGGACCGACTCCCAGTGAGCTACGTCCAAGTTTTTTGATTTTAGAAAGAGTTGTACAGTCCTCCATAAAGTGCCATTCAGGCGCTCCACCTGTCCGTTTCCTTGCGGGTTGTAGGGAGTAGTCCGGCTGCAAGCAATTCCCAGAGACAGCAAGAATTGTTTAACACGTTCTGACATAAACGCGGATCCTCTATCGGAATGAATAAAAAGTGGGGTTCCAAACATAAAGAAAAGATCCTTAAGACTGTTAATCACAGACTCTGTTGACACATCTGGACAGGGGTAGGCAAACGGAAATCTTGAATATTCATCAATTATAGTTAAGATATATTTGTTCTTCGTATTTGTTGGTATTGGTCCCTTGAAATCAATACTCAGTCGTTCAAAAGGGGCCGTTGCTTTTATAAGACTTCCTTGATTTTTATTAAATCGTGGCTTAATTTCAGCGCATATTTTACATGATGACGTTACGGCTTTAATATCATTGACGGAATATGGTAAATTTTTGGTTCTAACCCAGTGTGTCATTCTCGTGATACCAGGATGCCCAAGAGCGTTATGCAGATTAGCTAAATTATTTGTATTTATGTGAGCACAAACACGAGATAGAGCGTCCGCCGCCAAATTCAGTTTTCCGGGCCTGTATACGACGTCATATTTAAAACAAGAAAGTTCGAGTCTCCATCTCTCTATTTTTTCATTTTTTATTTTACTTGTGTGATGAGTGAGCATAAAAGCAACAGACTGTTGATCAGTTATTAAGATGAAATGCTTTCCAGAAAGTAGATGTCGCCATTTACGGAGCGCTTCTACGATGGCGCAAGCTTCTTTTTCAATTGATGAATGACGTCTTTCGGGTGCAGTTAATGATCGTGAAAAATAGGCTACAGGTCGTTCATTTTGTGATAAAATAGCCCCGATTGCAAATTCTGAGGCGTCTGTTTCGACCGTAATGTAGCATTATAATCAATCGTGTTAAGACTTGACTCTGCTAATTCAGTTTTAAGAGCGTTGAAATGAAAAATTGTTTCCTTAGTCAGTGGAAAGTTGTTTGCGTCAATCAAAGGCCTTATTTTATGTGAGAAATTCTTAACCCAAGGACTATAGTGAGCAAATAACCCTAAAACTTTTTTGAGGGACTTGGCATCTTTTGGAACAGGTAAATCTAATAAAGGTTGAACCCTTGTTTTGTCTGGTCTGATAGTCTGGTCGCTTATTGTGTGGCCTAAGAGATTGATAGTCTCTGCGCAGAAAGTACATTTATCCTTATTTAAGGTAATTTTATATTTCTCAGCCGCCTGTAAGAAATCACGCAAGTTTCTATCGTGTTCTTCTTTTGTAACTCCACAAACAGTGACGTCATCAAGGTACGCGTAGGTCCCTTTTAAATTTTCATTTTCAATAATGAATTCTAAAGTACGCTGAAATGCGGCTACCCCGTTAGTGACGCCAAACGGAATACGTGTGAATTCGTATAGCTTACCACAAGCTTCAAAAGCGGTGTACTTTTGTTCTTTTTAGGGTTCCGTACCTCAAAAGGTAAAAACGGAACCCTTATAGGATCACTTTGTTGTCCGTCTGTCTGTCTGTCTGTCTGTCAAGACCTTTTTTCTCAGGAACGCGTGGAGGTATCAAGCTGAAATTCATATCAAATACTCAAGTCTATGGTCTCTTGGAGCTGTGAAAAAATCAAACTTCTAAGTCAACGCGATCAAAAGATACTCCCGTTTATGCCGCAAATTTTCGACACTCGCAAGGGAATCAAAACCTACAGGGTACTTCCCGTGAACTCAGAATCTTGAAATTTGGTACGAAGCAACGTCTTATAACACAGATAAAGGAAAAATTGCGAAAAGCATAAATTTTTAGTTACATCATATAATAAAAATATTTTTTCATCCCCCCATCTCGGAAAGAGTATTTTTGCTCTTCGATATCTGAGTGCAAAAGCCGTTTTTATCGTCTTGAGGGTAAAGTAAATTTGAATTTAGAACATCGTGTGCACTAAACATGTGCATTCAAAACATCATTAAACCTATTTACTTCTACCTCTATGGTGCCGAATTTATCATACATTTTTTTTATTTGTTACGAACTCAGACTCGGAACCTTCTTGGAGTACTTTTTTTAATATGTTTTGCGCGCGCCATTTTCTTTTTACGTCATATTGTTAACACCTTAGGTTAAAAACAAGGAATCCAACATGAATACAAGTGAAAAACCTAAAATGACCACTCTAGCGACGAGGAAGTTTATATGACGCCAACAGAATTAACTGAATTTGTTAATAATGCGATTTTTTTTTTGCATTTGTTCATTTCCTCGCTGAGGTGGGATGAAAAGTTAAGTGTTGCACTCGAGTGCAAAAATTTTTCACCTCGTGCTCTTTTGATTCCCTCGCTAACGCTCAAGATTCTAAGTTTTGAATCACTCGCTGCGCTCGTGGCTCAATTTTAGAATCTTTCGCTTGCGCGGTCATCAAAATTGAGCACGCGGTTAAAAAACGACTTTGCACTCTTGTATAACAAATAACTATTAATAATTTTAAACTTATTACCCCTTTACTCATGAACGCGTAGTGGTATTATATTGAAATTCTTAACAAATACTCAAGTCTATAATATCTTTAAGCTGTAACAAAATCAAACTTCTACGTCAACGCAATCAAAAGATACAGCAATTAAAGCCGCATATTTTGAAACTCGCAACTACTCGCAAGGGAATCAAAACCTAAAGGATACTTCCAGACGACCTGGAATCTTGAAATTTGGCATGAAGCAACGTTATAAAGTACTCATATAGGAAAAATTCCGAAAATCTTAAATTTTTAGTTACATCACATAGTATATTTTTTTTAATAATCATAAACTTACTAACTTTTACTTATATACCTACAGGTTTGTACGGAACCCTCGGTGCGCGAGTCTGACTCGCACTTGGCCGGTTTTTTTAATATAGGGACCTGATGATACGCACTTTTTAGATCGATTTGACCAAAGTATTTATACTTTGATACCTTCGAAATGATACATTCAATTTTAGGTAATGGGTAAGCATCGAGCTCAGTAAATCTATTGATCGTCCTCGAATAATCGATCACTAAGCGTTTTCGATGATGCCCCCCTCCTGCGACTAAAGTCTGAGCCCTCCATGGCGAAGTGCTCGGTTTGATGACACCATCCTCTAGTAGCTTTGTTATTTCTTGTTTTACGAATAATTCATCTTCCTCATTATATCTTCGAGATTTAACTGCAATGGGCTTTATTAAGGGTGAAAGATTTGTAAATATCGAAGCAGGGGGCACAGCAGTTAGCACGTTACATATTATGTTCAAAGGTTCGTCTTTACCACCAAAATTCAGGACAACTGATGAATGTGTTTTTAAAATATCGTGACCGATGATAATATCGGCGCATAAGTTATTCACGATCAACAAAGTCTTCTGTTTGTAGACGTGTTTATTCACTTTTAAAGTTGCAACGCACGAACCTTCTACAATAGAAGTACAACTCAGCGACGCTAATGTGACGGTCTGGTTGCAATGTTTTTTCTTTAGACCCAATGTCTCTGCTAAGCTTTTATTAATAAAGCTCACCGAGCTGCCAGTATCCACGAGAGCGTCTGCAGTGTAGTTATTAATTAAAATAGGGACAGTGGCCTTTTTTAGGCTTCCCGGAGAAGCTGCGATTATGGTTGCAGTGTTTAATGATGTCTCTTCAGAAATCGCATTTGCCGTCGAACCACCAGCGCTACTGCTACGACATACGTTAGCAAAGTGACCTTTTCTTGAGCAAAGTTGACACATCGCATGGAATGCAGGGCATTTTATCCGTTGATGGATGTTCCCGCCACAAAAGAAGCAACGTGGTTTCCTTTGTCCATAAAAACGGGGAGTAGAAGCAGCCAAATGATTTTGGATCTCTTTTTGTTGTTCTACTTGTGGTTCACTGACATTAATACTCCTTTGAGAAGTGATTGCATTCAGTAATGAGTTTGTGTTTGGATTTGAAAAAGATAGTGAACTCTTTTCAGCGCTCTCAAGCGTTAATGTTTGATTTATAGCTTCATCGAATGTCAATGTCATATTCTCCATAAGGGCCCCCGCGCACTAGTCAGCCTGGCTGCGCAGCCAGGCTGCGGCAGCCAGTAAAACATATGACGTTGTATAGGAGCCCGCGCACTAGGCAACCACGAATTCCCGGCTGCGGCAGCCAATACAACGCGCTTGTTTGCACGGCAGCCGGCTGGCTGCGCGCAGCCAGAACGTGTGTAGGCGAATGTATGTGGCTGCGGTCAGTCTCCGCGCACTAGTTGTAGCAGCCAGACGTATTTTGCGTTCCGAACTTTGATAAGATGACTTTCGATACAGAGAAATTTATTCGGGAAATTGAAAGCCGTAAAGCAATTTGGGATATAACATCAGAAGAATACAGTGATCGGGATTTAAAGAAAAGAAGATGGGAAGAAATCACGAACAAAATGTGCTCGGAAAATTTATCAGAAAATGAAAAAAATGAATTTGGTAAGCATGTATTTTTATTTATTTATTTATTTTTATTTATTTATTATCTGGATTATACAGTATAATACAGGGTGATTCTGCAACACCAATCAATATTTTTGTAAGGTATCGCAGAATAACTCTGTATTAGTTATTGTTCTTTTTTGTACTTAACTAGGTATTTTCACTTCAATGTTTTATTTAGATAAATAGGTAGGCACTATTCTAATGCGTATCTGTTTTGCCATTCTAACGGATTTGCATTAATAAAATAATCCGCAAATAAATCCCTATAAGATGCTGATGATCGGCTGCCTCTATTTGTGGGTCCACCGGTTATTTCCAGTTCTGGTGGAACGTACAGTGTGTCTTGAAATCTATACCCGTCTCTTTCGCGCACGTAGTTATGTAAGACACAGCAAGCTTGTACTATGGCAATTGCAAGTTCCTGTCGGACATCTAGTGGACGGTGAAAAATTCTCCATTTGTTGGCTAAAATCCCAAATGTGCATTCTATGTACCGCCTTGCCCGAGACAATCTATAGTTGAAGATTCTTTTCTCCGCTGTTAAACTCCTACCTCCATAAGGTCTCATTAAATTTTCACATAAGCCAAATGCCTCATCCCCCACTATGACGTATGGCATCGGTACTCCATTATTTGATATGGGGCGCTTCTCCGGGATTTGTATATCTTTGTTGACAAGTTTTTGATACAAAATGGATTCTTTATATATAGATGAGTCGCTACATTTTCCATAAGCCCCAACATCTATATATGTGAACTTGTAATCTGCATCGCATACAGCAAGTAAAACGATGGAAAAATAATTTTTATAATTATAGTACAGTGATCCTGAATCGCTGGGTTTTATCACTCTTATATGCTTTCCATCGATGGCACCAACGCAATTGGGATAGTTTGCATTTTCATTGAAACCTTTTGCTATTTCAAGCCACCTCTCTTCATTTAATTCTGGAAACGATGACTGTCTCATATTCTCCCAAATCGCCATGCAAACTTTATATATGATATCTCGGACAGTTGTATGTCCAATCCGATAATTATGACTCAATTCCATTAGAGAACATCCTGTAGCAAGATATCTGTAACAAAGAACAAATATAATTTTCAGGTAAATCTCTACAGAGCAAGTGGAAGAACATCAGGACTAGTTACAGCAGGGAAGTAAAACGCAGAGCTGGTGTTAAAAGTGGATCAGCAGCTTCGCGCAAGAGTCCATACGTGTATTTCGAACAACTTCATTTTCTTCGGCCCACCGTACTAATGAATGAAACTCAAAATAGCATGGATGAAACACGAACTGCCGAAACCAACGTTAACAGCGGTAGTACTCAAGGTGAACGACCTGATTCCAAAAAGAAGAAGACAAGTGACGACGATAATTTGGTGCAGGTATTAAGGGAAAGTATTGTAATGAGAGGAGAGCGTGAAAGAGAGCAAGAGTCTGATTCAGATAGACTATTTATGCTTTCACTTCTAGATGATTTTAAAAACATCCCGAGACATCGTAAGCTTTCTACAAAAATGGAGTTAATTGAAGTTATAAAAAGAGCTCAGATGGAAACTCACGATTCCGAATTTAGTCCGTTTCGCCAACGTTATGTTGATTATGAACCAGGGACTTCGGCCGCCAGATCATATAGACCACAAACATCGTTCAGTGGACAATATCGCCAAGGTCAAGGATACTCAACTGAATATGGACCGGAAACCACAAGCAGTGGGCAGTATCGCTATGGATACTCGACACACTCGAATTATAGACCAGAAGCCTCGACCACTGAAAGCCGCCGTGGGTATTCTACGGCTGTTCCAGACAGGCAAGACAATACTGTTTATACTGATGCGTTATCACCAACTGACACAAATGCAACAGATATGTCTCAGGGTTCTGAATTACTAGAATTATTTACTACACAGGACAACTTGAACTAGGTAATTCATTACCATACATGTAAGAAATAAATAATAAATGTTATGACTAATTAACAATATCTTTCATTTTCGTACTCACCTCAAAGTTATCACCAGTTTTTCTTCAGGACTTATACAAGCTCGCATAGGAGTATCAATGCCCTTGATTGAATTTCGTATTTTTTCCAAAAGGTTATCAAACGATTGCACTGACATCCTCGTGTAGTTAAAAAACCGGTCTGGGAATGCGCGAACATCTTTGAAATAGGTTTGGAATAAGCCTTTTGAATGTCTTTCTAGAAAAAGAGGATGAATCCAGTGTCTTTTCTTTGTTTTGCGTTTTTTACGAGATAGATAAGCAATAATTATAAGTTCTTCCACGTCCATATCGCTCGACGGAAGGATCTAGACTAGTCGTTGATTGGCTGCTATAACTGGCTGCGCAAATATTCTGGTTGCCGCAGCCTGGCTGCGCAGCCAGGCTGACTAGTGCGCGGGGGCCCTTAGTCTTTGGCGGATGTTTTGAGAAGATAAGCCCGATATGAATGCGTTACATATAAATTCGTTTTGATATTCTTCAGCGGATACGGCACGAAAATCACATTCTTGAGCTAGCAGCTTTAAAGCACGAATGTAATCGGATATAGATTCATCGGGTTTTTGAATTCTCGTAGATAAAGTATGACGTGCCAAGATACGGTTTTTCTGTTTTTCATAGGTTTCCGTTAATGTCTTAATAGCCTGTTCGTAATCTGTACAATGCTTTATCAGTGCGAAAACTGTTGGCGCTAAGTAATTAACCAGTAGCTTTAGTTTCAACTCTGATGAAGAATCTGGTACCTCTTCGGAAATAAAATTTTTGAAGGTACTATACCAGTGACTCCAATTGAGCTCTGCGCCAGAATCACTCGGATCAGCACCAAACTTATCTGGATTTAAATATTTCGTTGGACGAACAGCCATTGTAAATTTTGAGTCTTGATTCTTTTCCAGTATGTCAGATGTTTTTTTCCGTCAGACATCAGCGAAAATAATTGTTATTGAATAACTTGAATAGCGTTTACATTATAATTTCTTTTAAGTAGAATAAATTGATATAAGTAAAGAAAACGCAAAGCCTTTCGAAATTAAGGCTTTATTCTACTTAAAAGAAATTAGCTTAATATTTTGAAACTAGATTTAAAAGAAGACACATTGACACATATATTGGCATAACCATAGATACGTCATTATGATCCCGTTTATTTTCAGTCAGATTTCGGGGGGGGAGGATAAATTCCAACTACCCTCCTGTATACGCGGGAAACCTGGGAAAGTGCGTCCGCTACATAATTCTGCGTGTCAGGTCTGCATACGATGTCTTATTTTTATGGAGATAATATTATAAACATAAAAAAACGGATCACCAGAAATGATTTCAGGACTCTACGTTTGCATAATAGTATATTTTATAACGAGGGACTAAACGAAGTCATAATTATACCCGAGATGGTTTGAATCCCGAGCTTGCGAGCGAGTCAATGAAAGCAAGGGTATATTAAATGGACGTTTAGTCTCGCTCGAGGTGTAAACTGTACTTTTCACTTCGAGTGCGAGAAAAATAGTCATTTAAAACCGAACTTTACACTCGACAAAAATTCAGAACTGAGCGGTCAGTTTTTTCTTCAATCGGGTCAGCCACAGATTAACATTTTAAAACACAACACAAATTCTCAACATTTTCGAAATAAAGATGATCCACACTCCACAAATAATACGTACCTACATTACTCCAGCGGCTAGCAATAGAGCAATTGCATATACTTTTCAAAATCAACGATGCACACAAACAACAATAATTTTCAATACACTTTCTCGAAAACTGGTTCTATTCACACTATCCTGTATTTCAAACGCATGCATTTTTCATGTTTTTTCTACATATGTGCAGAAAAAAACATGAAAAATGAACTATACTTAGTCCAAATTGGTTCATTGCATAATTTAAAAAAAACCATCACCTCGGACTATAGAGTCAGAGGTGAATGTTTTTTTTTTATTTCGGAAAAGCGATCTACGTCTTTCTTTATAACATTTTTTGAATATTCTAATAGTGTTTATAAATTCAATATCGTAGATAAACATGATTATTTATAACTAATATTTACTTTTTTAAACAAATCAACATTTATTAGTGTTCTAAATTAAAAAAAATATATTTATATATTTACATATTAGACTGTATAACGGCTTCATACCTTTGCCTCTTCTTCAACCTGGCGAAAGCAAAGCACGGAAAAAATAAAATTTAAATCTAAATAGTCTCGTGACATATATTTTACACAAGACGAGAGTATTGAAAAACGTCGTTTGATACACGTGGACATTTGTTATTGCAGTTTTCGGCTCAAAAACACCCTCGCGTTACGGCACGTGTGTATTGACCCCCTTGAACTACAATAACAAACTTTCTCCACTTGTATCAAAATGTACTATATTCTCGCGTTGAAGAGTTCATTTGTTTTTTTTTTTCAATAAACCGCTTTCTATTTGCCAGCCAATTCGAAATTTAAATAAAACCTTTGATAAGTTACTCTTTTGTTACCATGTTTCAGAGTAAAAAATCGTTCCATCTTCCATACATATAATAAAATCGTTGAGACCAAAAAATCTGTACATTGAAGATTAAAAAAAAATACCGATCAGGGTGACTTAAAATAAGTAACTGAACATATTAAAACCATTTTTAGAATTCGTGTTTGTTTGTTTGACCGCGCATCACGTAAAAACTGCTGAACGGATTTTGATGAAAACTTCACTAATCTATTTAAATAAACCCAGAATAACATTTAGGCTATAGAAATTATGGATAATTTTGGAAAAAGGGGGTGAAAAGGGGGGGTAAAGTTTGTATGAAAAAAAAAATTTAGATTGCTCTAGAGTCATGAAACTCAAAGTAAATACTTATTATTAAAAATAAAGAAATACCTGTTTCAGCATTTTTTTTAAATCATCCAGAGACGTACAAAAGAGGGTTTTGTGTTTAAAATTAATTAACTTCATACACCTATAGAATAAAATCCATTGAAGTGGAAACCTTTAAAAGTTGCTGTAAATACTTCAAATCTAATACAGGTAAATGTAATTTCTCGATTTTCTTGAAATTTCATTTTTGAAGTGAATACGCCCAAAATAGTGGAACTCAAGAAAATCGGCTTTCCTCGGTATAAGTAGTTGGTAATACAGGGTGGAAACGGTAAACGGGGCAGTAAGGGGAGCTGCAGCTACACAAAAATGGTCTTAGGTAACATCCATAATTTTTTCAAAAAATGTTTATCCCCGGTCACAGATTGAATTAAAAAATAAAGCAAGAAAATTGCCATTTTACATAAAACTATTTTTTTTGATGCCAATCGATCTTCTTTCCGACACTAATCAAGAATCACTTCCAAAGCAACCCAGGTTAGAGTACTCCAAAAGTCAGAAATCGCAAAAAAAATACTTTCAGCGGGGCAGTGTAGGGGAAATAGTTGGCCAGAAAATTGCTATTTTACACAAATCATTTTTTGATGCCAATTATTATTTTTTATTTTACTTAAGACATAAAGCCGGAAAAGTTACAAATACATTACAAACGAGTACAAATCCTACTATCTACAAATAAAAAATGCTTTATCCTGAAGGACTATCTGATGGAACAACGCAGAGCCTAAACCGCGATTGTAGAAACTTCCTTCTTTTTCTGTATAACGTAGGCATACGATAAGAAAGAATTTTGAAATTATAGCTAGCGTGTTCAATAGCTAAATGATTCTATTCACTTCGTGGTCTCGAATAGAACGCTACAGCTACCACAGATTAGGCCTGTCCGCCTGCGAAAGGGTTGCCGCAATTGAGTGCTCCGTTGCATCAGTTTCTACAGCAAATGGCATATTATTATCAGTGGCGTGAACACAAGACTATTGTGGCATTCTTAAGTTCTTGGAAAATTTTAATCATATTGTCACTCAGTGGAAATGTCTTGGTCTTTGATGTTCATGTACCTTTCCGGAGAAGTTTGGTATCCACTTGGAATAATGAGCGAACGTACCCAGGGCTCTTCGCAAAGTGGGAAAAAAAAAGGTCGTAGATCATCAGGCAGCGGAGATACATGTGTCCAGCCAGCTTGAACTCAGGTTGGCTGGACATTTAGTTTTATTGATTTCTTGTAAACCCTTTCATGTGACGCTATAAATCAAACGTTATTACTGTCACTCATTGCGTCACTAAATGTTAGTAAAGGAGTCATATTCGAAAACACTACCGTTATTGAGATTCGTAATTCAAGCTGGCTGGACACAGACTTTTGCATTTTTTTTTCTACTAAACCACTGTAGGTACGTATCACAAAAAACCTTTAGCTCGATGCCTGTCACAAATTTATGAGAAGCCCGTTGATATGCAAAAAGTCGTCAAAATCACTTCCTTTATCGAGGTTGAGAGACCAGCGGAAAGTGGGTTTTAAAGCTGGCTGGACACGTTTTCGATCGATTATGTAAGATTCTGTAGCGTCACAAATTCTGGAATAAGGGTGTTTAGCCGTCACATAAAGTGCCCTGTTGACCTAGTTAAATGCAAGCTATTTTGAAGATTTGTCCAGCCAGCCTGAGTCACATACTAGCAGCACTCTCCTGTCAATGTTATTAAAGCGTCAAAAGAACCATGTTGCACAGTAACCAGCTTTCGAAAAGCGACTACTTCATATCTTCGTTTTATTACTAGGTTTTATATGTATTTTGATTGGTGGGTATATTCCCATTTTGCCCATATCGGGCTAATTAATAAGACGTTCGGAACTCAAGGGCTATACGGCCAAGTTAATAACTGATATCTTAAATTATGTTGTAGGTTTCACGTGTACTAAAACACAAAATGTAAAGCATATTTTGTAGAAGCCAAGCTCCACCTGTAGCGTGGACGTGGGGCACAGTCATAGAGTATATAACCACAGTCTTTGGGCACAGTCGATTGATTTCCGGATTATTGCATAATTTAATCACAACTTTGTTGTAGCTCGATTGGACCGATGTGGGCAGATCTATTTCTGCCCACCTACCTTACTTACCTTAGATGCTGATTTGTATTAAAATATTATGCTCAGTAAAGCAAATAAAAACTCAACGTTATCTAACTGTAAGCTGTCTACATTTGGACTAATCCCCAAAATAAAAATAAATAGAGCCCAAAAAGGGGATATACGGGAATTCAAAATAAAATGAGTGAAAAGTGCGTCACCGAATTCGCTTAATAGCTTTGTTAACTGAATTCGTAAAAGGTTTTGGTGTAGTGCTTAGGTAGTTTAAAGCTTGCATTATTACCTTCATAACGGAATTTATAATACCTACCTAAGTAAAGCTTATCCAATCAAGAACTGTTATGACACTCTTGTCTTTGTTTCCGCTTGCGGTTAACGTTGAAAATAATGCAATAGGTAAGACTAGGCTTTAGTTTGATTTTCCGGCTGTTGTCTTTAGATTGTGGAGACTTATTGGCGCAGTTCTGTATGTAACTAGTAGGACCTACCTAGGTAGTATCTACTCGGAATTGTGTAGGTACTACGGCATTCATGCCTGTTCTTAATTAAATTGAAACGAAGTACCTACCTACAAAATTTAGAGTAATGTTTTTTTAATAGGAAAATGTATGAGAATGTTGTTTTTCATTTTAATTTCCATTTTTATTGAAATAGTTTTTAAAATGTTTTAGGGGTTTTTGAGGGGTTTCCAAATCTTTAAAGTACTGTAATAGATTTTAAAAACCTTTTAACGATTCCACTGAATTTTAAAATTGTAATGGGGGTGAATACTTCTCAAAAACACAAAATCTAAAACCATGCAAATACTAGTGTTATAAATATATGTCACCGTAAAATTGTCAAACACGTTATATTACAATACAGGGTTATTTTTTGTTTACACTAAACCCGAAAAGGGGTCAAAATGATGAGTACAATGACCCCTTTTCGGGTTTAGTATAAACAAAAAATAATGTTGTATAACGTGTTTCTCTCTAGCAATATTGTAAACGCTCGAATTATTGTAAACTGAACATACGGAAGTATCTCTGCCCCCATAATCGGGACTTGGGGCACCCCCCCGTTAGGTTAGTTAGGGTCCTTTAAACCCTGCACTCGGAAATACCCCTGCGAAGCTGGGCTCCGTCGACTACGATTTTTAGGGGAATATAAAGTGTTTTTTAAGGTTAGGTTATATTAATCGGTATTTCTGAGAAATGGTAGGGGAACCCGGGGCAATGTGGGCCCCTTAAGGGAAATCTATACATATAATAAAATCGTTGAGACCAAAAAATCTGTACATTGAAGATTTAAAAAAAAAAACCGATCAGGGTGACTTAAAATAAGTAACTGAAAATATTAAAACCATTTTTAAAATTCGTGTTTGTTTGTTTGTTTGTTTGACCGCGCATCACGTAAAAACTGCTAGACGGATTTTGATGAAAACTTCACTAATCTATTTAAATAAACCCAGAATAACATTTCGGCTATAGAAATTACAAAAAAAAATGGAAAAAGGGGGTGAAAAGGGGGGGTAAAGTTTGTATGAAAAAAAAAAATTAGATTGCTCTAGATTCATGAAACTCAGAGTAAATACTTATTATTAAAAATAAAGAAATACCTGTTTCAGCATTTTTTTCAAAAATCATCCAGAGACGAAAAAAAGATGGTTTTGTGTTTAAAATTAATTAACTTCATATACATATAGAATAAAATCCATTGAAGTGGAAACCTTTAAAAGTTGCTGTAAATACTTCAAATCTAATACAGCTAAATGTAATTTCTCAATTTTATTGAAGTTTGATTTTTGAAGTGAATACGCCCAAAATAGCGGAACTCAAGAAAATCGGCATTCCTCGGTATGAGTAGTTGGTAATACAGGGTGGAAACGGTAAACGGGGCAGTAAGGGGAGCTGCAACTACACAAAAATGGTCTTAGGTAACAATCCGTAACTTTTTTCACAAAATGTTTATCCTCGTTCACAGATTTAATTAAAAAATAAAGTACAGATAGCAAGAAAATTGCCAATTTACATAAAACAATTTTTTTGATGCCAATCGATCTTCTTTCCGACACTAATCAAGAAGTTCTTCCAAACCAACCCAGGGTAGAGTACTCAAAAAGTCAGAAATCAGGCAGTGTAGGGGAAATAGTTAGCCAGAAAATTGCTATTTTACACAAATCATTTTTTGATGCCAATAACTATTTTTTATTTTACATAAGACGTAAAGCCGGAAAAGTTACAAATACATTACAAACGAGTACAAATCCTACTATCTACAAATAATAAATGCTTTGTCCTGAAGGACTATCTGATGGAACAACGCACAGCCTAAACCGCGATTGTAGCAACCTGAAACTTGGAGGGTGTATTTTCTGTATAATGTAGGCATACGATAAGAAAGAATTTTGAAATTATACTCCTAAGGGGGTGAAAAGGGGGGGGGGGGCAAAGAAAGTATGGGAAAATGTGATTCCTTGGTTCAATCTACTTCAAACTTTGCAATCAACAATATTAACAGAATTGATGGACGCGTTTCATATTGCATTGAAATTCATCCCCTAACGGGGTTAAAAAGGGGTAGAAAGTTAGTTAGTTAGTTAGTTATTTTGGCGGTGATTTGTTTGGAATTTGATATCAATACTCCTTCGAGATTTTGATATAAACTACAAGTTATTTTGATACATGTTTCAAAATCCAATCCGATTTTATTCCATAAAGGTTGAATTCACATAAAATTTTGATGCAAAATTACAAATACACTTTAAAATTGGAATGTCTCGAAAGTCACCGTAAAATATTAATACCGCATTTGAAGGTTTCTAAGCTTTGAAGAGGTTGTGCACTTTAAGACACGGCGTCATAGCGTAGGGACGTAGAGTTTGAAATTTTAAATGGTAAGCAGTTGTGAGAGATCCGCAACGGTTTACAGCAGCTATATCGTGTTGCGGCTCATTTAATGCACCTTGATGAGAACTGCAGACCTAGCTGGTATGACTGTCATCGAGTGTCTAAGTATGAAGATGTGAAGCTGTCAATAGAAGCCTTTAAAGCTGTTTTTGTAAACATGGTAATTTATTCTTATTCAAATAAATACGTTGTTAATCACAAGTACTTGATTTTGAACAAAATTGCCTTTGGGTACGTAAATTGACTTCAATGCTTATCTTGGGAGATACACCGTTTTAAATAACTCCGCAGCAAAATAATGATCATGTACCGGGAGCGCATTTTCATTATGCGGAAGGATGTGTGTGATGTGCTCTTTGAAAATTGTATTATGGGTGCTTACGACCCACTCTCTGTAACCCGCTCTTCCTCTTATGTGACGCAGACGAAGTTGCGCGGGTCAGCTAGTCATGAATAAAATCTGAGAAAAACAAGATAATGAAAAAAATCAACAGCCATTTATTAGTATCATTATTCCTTATTATCATTAATCTTTAAAAATTGTTTCAGGCTACCAGTATTTGGTGCAAACAGAACTTTAAAAAAAAAATTATATAAGCTGCCTGTTTTGCCCCGTGTCTGGGGTAAAATGGTCACAGGCGGGGCATAATAGGCATGTACGTTTCAAACCGAGCACTAATAGTACAAATGTGACGGGAGTCGTCATCATTATCCTCTTCACCGGCGCAGGAACAGTGGGCCCGTCTCTGACATGCACGGCACGTGACCCAACCCTCAGTAGATTCTGAGTACAAGTATCCACAGTACAAACATTCTACATCTTCTTCCTCCGATTGGTTTTCTTTATTTTTTCATTTTTCCTCATCTTTTTCTTCCTTCCTTTCTTCTCATTAGCCAATGGTTTCCGTGTCTGGGCTTCTTCTATTTCCTTCATTTATGGTAAACTGGTTATTAATGCCATTTTCCGCGTTTCCTAGTGACTCGTTTTCGGACACGTGCTTTGGGTTTTGGCATGATATCTACAGGCGACATGACACGGAAAGATGTTCCAGGCGGTGCATTGGCACATAGCTGCAGTGGCGAACTATAATTGTATCTGCAGAAAGAAGATCAACTTAATAGAATTACTCGAGGCAAAACGGGCACCCTGTCCATTTTGCCCCGCCCAAAATGCCCCCATGGTCAAACAATACAAATGATATCCAAATCAAACGAATATGTGGTGGTTCGTTCAGAACTCTTTCTAGTTATTTAGACACATAATTGAACGTAGCAATTTACTTAATAACTCGGCATTTAACACAAACACGAATTAGCTATAACACAGACTTAAAATCAAAAAGTTATATCAAATGCATCAACTTACGTAATTTCGTTCTGTCGACGTACGATGCGCATCTACACGCACACAACCACTTTTTTCGATAGCGCGAGGTCTACTGGAACGCGATACGACTAGTTTTGAGCGTCTCGGTTTATTATCCTGCGGGGAAAAGGGGGTGCCCGTCTTACCCCGGGGGCCCGTAATGGCCCGGCTTCCCTTACATTATCTTTTCACGAGAGTGGTACCACTGGGCAAAGGGGACACCTCCTTCCCTCCACACCACTGAGTTGACTACCATCGCATGCATTTCATTGCAAATAATGCGTTTTATTGTAAGCAGTATGTTCGTTTGACAATAATTCGAGAGTTTACAATATCGCTAGAGATATTACGATGTAACGTATTTGACAATTTTACGGTGACATATAATATAAAACTGAGGATTGCCTACGTCTACTTCATCCCCATGGAATGGGCGTCAAATGTAAGGGCTTGCTGAGATGAATAGGTACGAGAAAGCGTGGTTTTTTTATTATACCTACCGCATCCATCGATTCGTAATACCTACACAAAAAGATCGATTCTAAACGCTTGAGATTATCGGTTTGTTAGACAGAGACACTACACACTATTGAATAGTGTCAGAGTGTCTACTGTCTAACTTACATGCTAAAATTCCACCAGAGTAGGTATTTTTCATTTTATCTCTTTGTCATGTTAATATTAGATACTTAGGTACCTACCTACTTATTATGTACCGTTTAAGTCTTGCTTGCCGTGATTAGTCAACTACTTAGTTTAAACAACAAGCCAAAGAATATATTATTTGCTAGGTTTCTAAAAAGGCAATTTAAACTAGGTTTTAAAATCAACGGGGATCGACTCTGCCTTGCCCGCTTAATGTTTACGATATAGCGAATTTGTTAATGCTGTTTTCGAACACTTGTTATAGTTCATAATGTAATCTTTTTGGACTGTGTCACAATTAAAAGTGGAGTTACGTAAAATAAATGCACTAAAAGCAGGGAAAAACCGGTTTTCACCTCAGCACCTCAAACATGCAGGTTTTGCTGTTTATAGACAGTGAGCAAAATTTGATTTTGGTGCGAGCGTGAGACAAAGTAACATTTTTTTTTTAACCGAGTACTGTGCAAGTCTATTCACAAAAGTCGAAAGATTTCAACTTCACTTTGGTCTGTCACTTTCACTTCGATACGAAAAAAGCGAGAGATAGAAACAAGTCGATTCGAAATTTGATATTCGAATTCCATATCTAGTAGGCCCAAAAAGAAATAAACAGTAAAACGTTCGGATACATGACCATAATATTGCAAGCAGATATAATAAAGAACTGTTTTTAATCTTTCTATGATTGTAAGTGTAACACGTGTTTAGGTTTTAAATGAAAAATTGTTGTATTTCAAATAATCAAATTATATTTTTTTATAATTAAATCAAGATGAAGAAAGTTGAAGAAAAAATTCGAAGTTAGTTATGGTTTCAACAATCTTTAATGATGAGACAGAATATCACGAGTGTAGAACGCATTTAAAAAAATAGCGTGAATCAATTTTTTATTGTTTAAATTCTCTGTTACGCTATCAATGATTAGGTCAATCAATGTACGCTAGCTACAAAGAAGAATACAATTTGGATAATAAAATAATAATAATAAATAAATATGAGTGAGTCCAGCTATGGAGTTCAGTGACGAAGTCTGCTATTTAAAATAATTGAAGCATAATGTAAAAATGCAGAATTAAATTTCCTGCCTGAAAAGTCTCAAGGTAAATATCTGTACATTATTTTTAATTGTTTAGTTGTTGTCTATTTGAAAGGTAACTTTGCGAGATGCAAAAAACTTTGGTCTCATGCGGTGTAACACATAAGTACAACTTTTCACCTCAGCAGCGAGAACATATCTATACATTTGTTTCAAATAGACAACAATATGCAGAAATTAACTTACTTATTTAATTACGAGAACATAGAATTCGCGTACAAATCTTATCTCGTACATAACGAAGTCGGTGTCCCACAAGGTAGCATATTAATAATACTATTCCTTCTCTACATCAACGATTTACCTAACGTGCCTAATCATCACTGTATACCCTTTTACAGATGATATATCGTTGGTAATTTCACAAAACCCTACTACATTTGATGACAGGTCCCACAGGTGACCAGTCAGTTCACCAAATATTAATTCACAAACTTTTACTTGACAAGCAACGATTAGCAAACACATTATTTGTCATTTCATCATTATACAAAAACAAGTTTAACAAATAATTCACTTAGCAAATAAATTATCCGATAATCTGTTATTTAATAACGTATTATTTGACAAACAATTCGTTACCTACTTTTTCATTTTATCTCATAAAACAATGTTTGAAATAAAGATATTTCACATATTGATTGTGTTATTCCAAAAAAAGGAAACAAATGAATTTGGTTTCCTCACAAATTTTGTGACAGGAATGAATCGCTGCAGAACCGACTCCACGTATAGTCTTTTCTGCCCTACCCCTAAACTGTAATTTAAGCCCGCGTAGGCGCGGAGGGGCGCGGCGGGCCGCGCGCTGAGGAGCAGGTGGCTTTAACACTCGCTGCCGCAGCTGAGGCTGGTCGGCGTCAGCCGGACAGCACGCCGAAGCTACGGTGGTGCGGTGTGGCCGGTGGTGGTTTTTTTGTGTGAAGTCGGTTTTTTTTGCAAATCATTTTTTTATTTTTCACTTTTAGTAGTTCATAATTATGTGCTTACCTTTTCAAAGCGTACCGGCGTGATTTTTTATTATGAACTGGTGTAAACAATAGGCAGACATGAGATTTCAACAATCCAAGTACATTTGCTATCATTTATTGAGGAGTTCCGTTGCCTATCTCTGAAATTCTTAATCAGATCTGTACCAAATTGAAACGGAATCACTCCGAGAAAGTACACTTACTAAAACTACCCAAATCGCTTCTTGTGTGCCTATAGAGTTCCCTCTATCTTTCCAGGATCCCATCATCAGTATCCTTTTTTTATGGGAAATCATCAAATAACTTCTCCCACTCTGGGCGGAGCGAGAGGGAGTGTCAGACTCTTACTGACTAAAACCCATCCATGTTAAATTCCTTCGCCGCCCTTTATGTTCCGGGGCCGCGGTATCTCTTTCGAACAGGCCCGCAACCCCGGTAGTTTGGCCCTTGCGGGCCCCTCCCCTTATGCTGACATCTCTTTGTGGCGCGCGTGGAACACGAACGCGCCGTCGACACGGCATGTCGTCGTTAGACGGACGGACGGCTAGCTAGCCCATAGCCAACCGTCCACAGGCTCGCATCTATTACGGTGGTCGGTAGCCACCACGTGGCCCCCGACGCCCGGTGCGTTTCCCGCGGCGGCCGGGAAGAGAGGCTCTCTCCCTCTTTCGTTCCACCACCTCCTTTGCTAGCATGACTGCTTCGCAGAAGGAGGTGACGGCTTCCCATTCCGTCTCACTCCGGACCATGGATTGAACCAGGGCCGGACGCGAGAGGTCGCCGCCGCCGATCGCCGCTACGAGGACACGGCGGTGCTCCGCCCACGCAGGGCAGACTTCCACCGTGTGGTCCACCGTGTCCTCCGGTCGATCCTCGCAGTGGAGACACACGGGCGTTTCCTCCCGCCCGATTCGGTGCAGGTACCTCCCGAAACATCCGTGTCCGGTGAGGACCTGCGTCAGGCGGAAGGTGAAGACGCCGTGGCGCCTCTCGAGCCACTCCTCAAAGAGGGGACTTACCGCCACTATCGTGGCGTGCCCTACTGTCGTGGCGTGCCCTATCATCAGTATCCTGACTTGATGATTATGGGACCACCTGGGAAGTTTACCCTTTCAAACAATAAATAAAAACAAGAAGAATTGAAGAGTTTTTAACGCACCTAATTGTTGAAATCTGGGAGTATTGTACACATCTGCGTACCCCCTGCAGGCGTGATGTTCTGTCATGATGTTGTATAAACAATAAACATCCAAGCTATTGCAGCAAACACCGCAGATTTGCCGTCTAATTTTAATTTTAAGAGATTAATACCATTAATATCTCCGAAGATCAGACTTAACGGGAAGCACTAGCTTTCAAATAAAAAAGAATCATCAAAATCGGTTCACGCAGTCGAAAGTTCTGAGGTAACAAACACAAAATAAGTAAACATTCCCCGGTTTTGCAACATTTTTCAT
Organism: Xestia c-nigrum; assembly: GCA_916618015.1. NCBI lineage: Eukaryota > Metazoa > Arthropoda > Insecta > Lepidoptera > Noctuidae > Xestia > Xestia c-nigrum. The sequence continues at coordinate 17,827,799 of OU745245.1, forward strand.
TCCTGCTCCGCTCCTAATGGCCGTTTATCGATAAATGGATGTATGGTAACCAACACAAACAGAATTTTTGAATTTGAACCAGTAACATTTCCCGAGATTAGCGCGTGCAACGGAACAAACAAACAAACTCTTCTGCTTTATAATATTAGTAAGTATAGATTTTAGTAGTTGAACGCGCTCAGCTTCGTGTTATTAACCATTAAGAAATTCTTTCATGAGGAGACAATTTTGGTTGCAGGATCAGTTCATGATAGCAATAATTTTTAATTATCAACATTGTACGCATATAGAAAGTTTCGTGTCCAAGCTGTTAACCGTTGAGGAGTTCCCTCGTGAGGAGGTGGCGTGACCTCCTGGCGATTCTACATCAGATCATGTCTGCCATAAAAATGTATTGTCAACATAGAATCAAATGTGTCTGTTATTCGAGGCAAGTTGAAAAAAAACGGGCGTTTTTCTGGATTATTAATGTCTATTATAAGTCAACCAAGGTACTCGAATAGGTCGAAACAATGCTAACCTGTCCAAGGCTAGGTGTAAAAAAACCAACCGTCTCTGAAATGCTCGGACCGGTTTCCGGGTCCCAGTCCAGGCCTGCATATAAAGTTACTTCAATACAGTTTATTGTTATTTAATCGGTCTCGATTCCTTCGTGACTCGTTCAGGCTTTACTGCATTTGTTATTTTATGTGACTGAGTACTTTACCTAGTACTAATCATAGTACATACATAATGATAGCATTGTATTGTTGTTAACATAACATAATATGGACGTAGACATAATCATCTGCCTAGGTAGGTAGTGTAGGTACTTTATTAGGTAATTATAGTTTTATTGAGGTAAATAAACTCAATTTATCTCTTGTTTATTGAACATACTTATTATGCAGTACCTATGGCTTCGTGTAGTCCCTCGTTATAAAATATACTATGATTTTGTCATGACCGTCATCTCATTCATTTATTAACTTTTCACATTGCCTCGGAGACAAGAAGATACGCTCATTAGGTGGCAGCCGGGATGCTTGAAATTGAGATCAACAACGTCCATCCCAACTCTGACTCTGAGAAGGGGAGGGGCTGAACTCTTCCAACCCTTCAGGAAACCTTGACGTTTGCAAAGTGTGTTTTGTAAGTTATGAAATAAGTATTTTGATTTTGATTTGGAATAGTTGGTTTAGGTTATGCCAGACTAGTGGGTGTAGCATATTTACCAAAGCTTCGCCGTATAGACGTCACAAATGTTCAACGAATGTTCAAGGTATGTATCGAGGCCTAGTGCATCTGCTATGAAAATGATGTTGCGGAAATAAACATAAAAATGGTATAAACTTCCTAATAATATAGAGATAAGGTCAACTAGTGACGCAGATACTAAACTACCAAACCACGCGATAATTTCGCAATCTGTGGTTTTATTAACAAGCTAGTAAGGTAGGCACTACTTAGGTCTTGTTTTATTTTTTCCATAGCTTTTGCCGGTGGCTTTACCCACGTAATCAAAATTTACGAGAGCATAGATACAAACGGGATAAAAGTATTTGTAACCTAAAATAACCCAGGAGATATGGTCTTCCTGGGTGCTAAGGTTCATCCATCCATTCAGTCGTTGATCGTCAAAAGGCAGCAGACAGACAGACTTTCGCGTTTATAATATTACTATTTACGTATGTTGTTCCAGCCACTTGGTTATTAGGGATAAGTATTGTTGTTTTTTGGTTTTTCCGTTTGTTTGCTAATTGTGTTTTAAACTTGGGATCGCGCAAAAAATGGTCAGCTCCACCCAACGCATTCTAAGAAATGATTAGCTTTATGACGAGGTTCCATGGATTATGTAATAGATAATGGATTCAAGAGGGGATATACATTCTAACTATTCGACTCAGTAGCACTGAGCAAGCACTGCATAAGAAATGATTACCTAGGACCTACCAAGCTCGAACCTACCACTCCGCAATGACGCAAATAACTACGCAATTTTGTTATGATTCCATAATCATCGTATAAAGGGTGTAACACACCTCTTCTCTTAAGGGCACTTATTCTCCTCGTCATTGCGTTCCCTTTTCAACCGACTTCCAAAAAGAGGAGGTTATCAATTCGTCTGTATTATTTTTTTTTTTTTTTTTTTTTGTGTTTGTTACCTCATTACTCTCGACTGGGTGAACCGATTTTGATGGTTCTTTTTTTGTTTGAAAGCTGGTGCTTCCCGTTTGGTCCCATTTTAGTTTGCTGAAGACCTGGTGCTGATCTTCGGAGATATACAACGGAACTCTTCAAAAATACACAGCAAATCTGCAGTGATTGTTGCCATCGCTTGTAGGTTCATTGTTTATACTATATTATGACGTAACATCACGCCTGTATGCTCTGAGGGGGTACGCACATGACATGTGTAAAATACACCCGATTTCGAAAATATTTGTTACCTCAGTACTTTCTACTGGGTGAACCGATTTTGATCGTTCTTAATTCATTTGAAAGCTGGTGCTTCCTGTGTGGTCTCATAATCATCAAATCAGAAGCTGATGATGGGATTCTGGAGAAATAGAGAGAATTCTTCACATTTTATAGGCACACTAGCAGCGGTTTGGGTAATTTTAGGAATTGTACTTTCTCGAAGTGATCCCAATTCAATTTGATGAAGATCTGATGAAGAACTTCGGAGATATGCAACGGAACTCCTCAATAATTGATAGCAAATGTACTGGGATTGCCGAAATCTCATATCTGTCTATTGTTTACACCAGTTCATAACCTAAAATCACGCTGGTACGCTGTGAAGGGGTAAACACATGTGAACCACTAAAAAGTGAAAAATAAAAAACTTTTTTACAAAAAATAAAACCGACTTCAGAGAAAACAAAAAAGTGAAAAATAACTTCAGAAAAAACGCTTCAGAAGTCGGTGACAAAAAAGTTAAATCAATTAAACAAAGGTCACCGACTTCTGAAGCGTTTTTTCTGAAGTTATTTTTCACTTTTTTGTTTTTTTGTTAGAAACCATACCTGGGAACCTTCTAGTTACGGAGATATTGGGAGTTAAAGTTCCAACTTTTTGACAACTTTTTTATTGTAAGATTTTTACTTTAAACACCGTACATTTTTCACCCCAAAAATAAAGTCATTTCCCAGCTATAATTTTTACATAAAGTTACATAATTTGAAATACAGAATGCTTGGTTGACGGCTTCGTGATGAGGTTGTTATTTATTTGAACTATCTGCCACAAAAAGGCTAAGGCAAATGTAACGCAAATTTTTACAGCATTATTGCATTTTTTTTAGTCCTTTTTCGTCGATAGTGCAATTGATGTTCTACACATACCTACATAAAAATCCGGGTCTTTAAGGAATAAAAGAAATTGACGCGTATTTCAATGGCATAGGCCAAACCCTGGCTGAAGAGGTTTCTGCACAAATGGCGCCAAACAGGTTTTGTGCAGTAACTTTAGTCGGCGTTGAGAGTCACATTGTGGCCTACAAATAAATACTTAATAAGCAACAAATGTCACGTCAAAGCTTGCTCTACAAAATTATTGCATTTTGTCATAACAAGGAGCTCGTGGCTAAATAATAACAGCCGCTCGGGTCGATCTTTAGGTTAAGGCGTGCTTGGTCGCTTGGCCGTTGCTGGGTGACCACTATTACATACCGAGTTTCCTCTGTGCCTCATTGTTGGTCCCGACTGTCATTTGTAGATCTTTGATAGTCGTTATAGGTAGTCGGTGGCCCAAAAAGTATTACAACCAGTCTTACCAAGGGGTGTCGTATTGCCCAGTCCTAACTGGGTTGTGGAGGTCAGGTAGGCAGTCAATCCATGTAAAACTGGTTTTCAGGTGCTTCCGGTTAGACTTGAAACCGACCCCAACATAGTTGGGACAAGGCTGGGCAGATAAATAAATAAATAATAATTAAAAGATGTCATAACAAATACTTATTAATTATAATATTTTGTACGTTACATATACAGGGTGGGAAGGAAAGAAAGGTTCAGAATGTTGTACTGAATACGTAGTCACCGTTTTAGCGTCGGTGCCTCCCTATCACCTTGTATATTGTGAAAATAAACATAAATATTAAAATAAATAACGTTTTGGTTTCGCATATTTTGTGCAAATAAACTGATATCTAGTTATGACCAAGTGGTGGACGTGGTTGTACTTCATAGGGAAATCCAAATTCTATAACAGCAGATGACGCTTATTCATAGGTACCTACGTTTGCACTAAATCGATAGACTGGTTGCGTTAAAAAAAAAAACTCAAAACTCAAATCATTTATTTCAACTAGACCATTACGGCACTTTTGAATGTCGATAAAACGAGAAAAAAAAAAGGCTACAGTCACAGACACAAGGCATAATAACTTGAGAATGTACTGTAGTTGCCCATTCCCTAGCGTAGATCTCTATGGCGAAGAACGGGCAAGAAACTCCATGGACACTCTTTTCAATCAAAAATGTTGTTACAAAATCTTGGTTACATCTTTCTTGTTGAGATTATACATATATGTGAGAACGATGTAGAAAGACGTGCACAATAAGAGCGTCCAGATTAAAAAAAGAAATAAATCAACAATTTATAAAATAAAGCAATTCAAATTATCCATGGCAGCTAAGAGATGACCAGTCCCGACTGACAGCGCCCGTTCACGAACATGACGCATGGCTCAGCGCCATTCAATTCAACCATATTGAAGGGAACTAAATGACCCGACCCACCCGCCACCATCAGCAAGACATTTAAGCGAGCATGACATTCTCTCAGCCACCAAGGCATATTCAAGTCAATGAAAGATAACTAAATGCAAATGGTAGCTTTACTGTACATGGTACTCACACATGCTATGCAATTATACAATACTAAGAGATGGAATCTATACAATGCAAGAATATTTTTACAATCTTCTCCAGCTACCACAATAATATTGTCCAATAAGTTTGCACCTATGGTTGCGGAGCAGGACCAGCATTTAGCCAAGCATTTTTATCCTCAATGTTACGGTCCTATCCGGTTAATCCTCAATGGTACGTTATCATTAGTAGCCTAAGGACAACTACTTAATTATGTTAATGATGAAAAACTATGTGTGTTTACAAACTCAATACACAATGTTAATTTTTAAAGCTCGATCTATCTACCTGTTTTTAGTTAAAATGCGTTTTCCCTAGTTAAACTAGTTTTTTTACTAATTGTCTTAGTTAGGACTAGTAATAACTGCTGTTCAAAAATGAATATCAGTGAAAACTAGTTCTAACTAGGGAAAACTGTTGATATTAACAACAAAAAAAAAGCAAAATTTCATACCCCTATTATCCTTTGTAATGTTTGTGTTTTTGTACTTACTTTTTTAACTATTGTAATCCAAAATATTATCACATGCCATTTCCGAATAACTTCATAGCTTTTATGCGGAGGCTTAGCATGCCTTTTTCGCCTTTTAATTAGTATTATTTAAAGCATTTCTGTACATTTTGGTGTTTCCAAATCTTTGTTTACTTTTGTGATGTCAGATAATGACAATGACATGCCTAGTTTTCTTTTTAATTTATTCCTGTAACTAGTAATTGTAGGTTGTATACGTTTGATGCTAGACCTCTTTTGTAACCATTTTATTCTTCTATGTTCTAGAACACTCTATAAAAAATTATAACCGCATGATGACAGGAAGCCGAGCTTGAATGGGCAGTCTGCGTGCGGTCCTTGACCCAGCAACATGCTGGACATTACTCAGAACTATTTAATGTGATCGCTAAGTTCGCAAAATCCTGCTTAATATCCTTGAAAAGCTGCTGCTAATACGATGATACACTACTACGGAGAGCTTGGACGCTGTCGGCCTCGAAAAGGCATTTACTACTACCTCTGAGAACCTGGACATTGACAGCGGGTGAGCCTCGACCTTCGAACCCTCTCAAGAATGGCGTCTGCAAGCGAGTCTAACGCTGCGGCGAGCCGCTCCTGCCTACTGCGAGCTTCAGTCCTGGACCCTAATCACCACGTTACCTCGGCTTCCTTAACCTATTAAATCATCTTGCTATTATTTACTCTTGTCATCTTTTTCTTATTTTATACAATGCAACCTTACGTTTTCCTTTCCAGGAAAACGTAACGTTACAGTTTGGCGCCCAACGTGGGGCAATGTAATGTTTGTGTTTTTGTACTTACTTTTTTAACTATTGTAATCCAAAATATTATCACATGCCATTTCCGAATAACTTCATAGCTTTTATGCGGAGGCTTAGCATGCCTTTTTCGCCTTTTAATTAGTATTATTTAAAGCATTTCTGTACATTTTGGTGTTTCCAAATCTTTGTTTACTTTTGTGATGTCAGATAATGACAATGACATGCCTAGTTTTCTTTTTAATTTATTCCTGTAACTAGTAATTGTAGGTTGTATACGTTTGATGCTAGACCTCTTTTGTAACCATTTTATTCTTCTATGTTCTAGAACACTCTATAAAAAATTATAACCGCATGATGACAGGAAGCCGAGCTTGAATGGGCAGTCTGCGTGCGGTCCTTGACCCAGCAACATGCTGGACATTACTCAGAACTATTTAATGTGATCGCTAAGTTCGCAAAATCCTGCTTAATATCCTTGAAAAGCTGCTGCTAATACGATGATACACTACTACGGAGAGCTTGGACGCTGTCGGCCTCGAAAAGGCATTTACTACTACCTCTGAGAACCTGGACATTGACAGCGGGTGAGCCTCGACCTTCGAACCCTCTCAAGAATGGCGTCTGCAAGCGAGTCTAACGCTGCGGCGAGCCGCTCCTGCCTACTGCGAGCTTCAGTCCTGGACCCTAATCACCACGTTACCTCGGCTTCCTTAACCTATTAAATCATCTTGCTATTATTTACTCTTGTCATCTTTTTCTTATTTTATACAATGCAACCTTACGTTTTCCTTTCCAGGAAAACGTAACGTTACACCTTAAGGATTTAAATTCCAACTACACTGTGGCTTTAGCTTCCAACCATAATATTTTTTCTGATTTTTACTTCGAAAATTAAGGCCTTTCCATACATAACTTCATCACCTTTTTTAACCCTGTGTGAATTGTCTAAAACACTGAGACACGTTTTATAGTAGATTGTTACCCTAGGGGTGAAAGTAACTTATTCAGTCACGAGACGGGGTTTGGCGCCGACCAAAGTGAGGGCGCTAATAGTTCAAGGGACTAAATAAGTCTTTAACCCGAGGTAAACACTGTGCTTTTCTTCATAACAAAATACAAGGCAAATTAAAATAAAACTTGAATCAACTCGAAAAACAAATAACGTTCGGATTGCCGCTTTCTCGCCTATTTTTTTTTTTGTACATTTTTTCTATCGCCGGCTGAAAATTCAGCCATTTTTTTTTTTGTTTTTAGGGGTCGAATTTCGAAAAATCCTTTCTTATTTCGTTGTCTACATTATACAAAGAACTGTGCTAAATTTCAATTTGTCTATACAGCGTGAAGTTTTAATGGTTCCGCGGCAGGACGATTACCCATCAGTAGGTACCTATCGAAAAGCAAAGTTAAATAAAAAAAAAACTGTTTTATTTTTATATTCAAATTATTATTATAACTTATTGGGTTTTTAAAAGGTACCTATAACCATTTTAAGCCACACAAACCCATTAGCTAAATAATCAATTGTAAAAACAAGCTAATTTACAAAATTAGTTTCTAGAACTCAAGTGTGTCTCTAATCGTATACCTACGTCTCGTGATCTTTTAGCGACACAACTGGAATCTCGCATCATTTAGGTAGGTAGGTACATTTTCACTTCTTTTTTCTGTAAAAGCCATTTCGGTAACAGAAAAATAGGTACGGTCTCGCCTTTATCCTTTAGTTGCTAAAGTATAAAGGTGAGTCCTCTTTTAGTTTAGCAGTACGAAGAGGTGCACTCAGAGTGCCTAGTGTACTTAGGTATATCTACAGTTGCGTTATTATTAGTTACGTCCCCTTTGTACTAACAATACAGCACTACAGCTAATACTAACACTACTACCGGTACCAGGGGCGAAGCTACCATGGTATTAGCCGTAGGTATCAATACCTGGGCCTGGAGTAGCGAGGGATAAAAGTAAAAATGAAAATACAGGGTGTAAACCACCTTAACCTAAGCCGTTAACCAAGCATTCTGTACATGAACCTAAGTAACTAATTATTGTAAGAAACGTAAATATAGGATAGTGATTTCAACTACAAGTCGTTGTTATTTACAACCCCTTCTGGCTACTTCTAATACCACGCTCAACCCGAGTGCCGTAAAGAGCCCCCAAAAAAGTTGATATCTACTGGGCCCTACTAGGACTAGCTACTCCACTGAATGGTATCTAGCCTAGGTACTAAACTAACACTGTCATCATCACCCAAAAAGAGCAAATGAATGGATTTTGAAATTGGGCATACAAATTGGCATCACGAAACGCATACCCTTTCGTACCATCAACAACTCAGTTCTATTTTAACATGCCCCGTGATATACAGGGTGTAAACCACCTCATCACAAAGCCGTTAACCAAGCATTCTGTACATCAACTTTAAGCAAAACATATTGCTGGGAAACAACTTTTTTTTTATTATTTATTTAACACTTCAAGCACAAAGTACAGAGGCGGACTTAATGCCAATGGCATTCTCTACCAGTCAACCTTTAGGTGATGCAGAGACAAGCAGTGGTAGGCGTCATTCCTGAAACTTGACGAATAATTTTATGAAAACTACGATAAACTACAAGGATATATAAAATACTATACCTATAATTATATAAAATACTATAAATATATATTAAAGTTAAAGTAAATAGCGCTTTGTACGGATATACTAAAATAAAAAGACAGACAATTGGGAAAATATTACCGTTGTGACGAAACTGCCAGCTTCTTCCGAATGTACTCGCGAACTTTAATTTTAAAGGATAAACGATTGGTTGCCATCCTGATTTCCTGGGGAAGCACATTCCACAGAGAAATAGACTGGATGAAAAACGATCGATGAATGTAGTCAGTGCGGTGAGAGGGACAGTGAAGTAAGCGGTTTTGAGAAGAGCGCAGGCTCCTGTTATGGTTGGCACAAATGTATTGATAGTGGGGAGCAAGGTAACTAGGGGAAGTGGGAGAGTCAAGAAAAGAAAACAAGGTGGTGGTGGTTTGAGGTTATAATTCATGTTTTGTGGTAGAACTCAATATAACGCTCTTAAAACATTGTGCTGGTGGATGGCTTGAATATTACGGGGGCCGTGGAGGTGATAAAAGTCAAAATCTTACAAAAAAAAACTTGTCAAAAAGTTGTAACTTTGACCCCCCATATCTCCGTAACTAGAAGGTTCCCAGGTATGGTGTAGAACAAAAAAATGATCGCAATGATGGGGAGAATAAGTGCCTTTCGGCTTCGCGAAGAGGTGTTTTACACCCTTTAGCTAAAAGTGAACACATTGTTACTGATTTGGCTCTGCACATAATGGGCAGTTGATAGTTTTATCCGTTAAAAATACACATCTGATAAACCCAGGATAAACTACCGACTTGGCAAGGTAGGTAGGTTACTCATTTATAATTGAAGCTATCGCCGCTGATTCAACACCCTCACTCATTAAGACAAGACTGTTCTGAATAAGTACCTATAGGTACAGGTAGGCACTTCCCTTTAAAACCGACCATAAAATAAGGAAAATTCAGTTACATGGGATTTCATTGTGACTGGTCTTGTTAATAAATAATTATGAATAGTACTTAAAGTAGGTAAATTCCCTTCAAACTGGTCATTGTTTTAGTGGAAAATTTAATGTGTAGCCAACAGGGAACGTTTAATTCAGTAAAACGCAAAGATGTTTATGTACAAAAGACATTAATTGCCACCAGCTCATTATTTTACGAGAAAGAAAATGTCAAACTCATTTAGTTTGTGGTAAGGGGGTTTCTTCAAATGAATGTATGCAGTTTCCCTATGCACTTTTTGAAAACAATAGCAGGGTAGAAAGCCAGCCAAGCTGCTCGCATACGAAAAGGTTCCGTAAAAACCGCTAAAAGAAACACCTTTTATTCTTTTTACTTTTAAAATGTTTTAAATTTTATGTTTATTAAACTTGAATACTTATAAGAACTTTACATTTGTTGTGTGAGCGCTCATAGGAGACTAAAATACCGTTATACACTCTTATAAGTGTCTACGGTTCAAAAGAAACAGTTCTGTGACAGACGAATGGACGGACAGACTTTTACCGTGCCGTAGCTACTCTTTGGGTACAGACGCCAAAAAAGATTTTCGGTCGTTTTTTTGGTCGTACATGATTGTACAACCTATGTATGAGTTTAATTTGTTATGTAAAGAGTTTTTGTTTCAAAGGTGAGAGACACTAAGTGTAAGAAAATACTGGTAATACTTAGGAATATTTTTAAACTAAGTATCAAATAAATCTTAAATTATCATCATCTGCCTAGCCTTTTCCCAACTATGTTGGGGCTGGCTTCCAGTCTAACTGCAGCTGAATACCGCAGTATTTTACATGGGTAATATATAATACGATACCCCTTGGTAAGACTGGTTGTCAGAATTCTTGGGTCAATGACTACCTGTAACAACTGTCAAATATCAACAAATAGCATAAAACTTTTAACAAAATAAAACACAATTTAAACATTTTGGGTTTATTAACCTTAGGTGTAATTTGCACTAATTCGCATTTGGAAATAAGGGGTTTGTTGAACCCGTCGCTGCTAGCCTATTAATCTACAATTCTACATCATGCAGGAAATGCTGAATGTTTTCATTCAGCGTTTGCTTTTGTTTTTCAGTAGTTTAGTCACAGGAAATATTTTTTTATTGTCTTGTGCCAGAATTTCTGTTTTTTTTTTATTGTTTTTTTTTTGTATGTAGACTGAGACCTTCATGAGGTATACGCTATTTTATTTACTGTCGGCATCCGCCTGTATATGATACATATATAAGTTTGATGTTAAATAAATGACAGAGGGTGCATTATTGTTTTTATTAGGTACGTTTTCAAAGGATCCAAACATTATTTTGAGGTTCCATAGAACCTCCTTAACGGTATTAGATAATAGATACAAAAAAACTTGCTAAATAAATAATTATTGATGTATTGTGGAACCTGTTTGAGCCTAGAGGTTAATATGGCAATAACCTAACCGGTTTTTTGGGTTCTTAAATAATTTCGCGTATACCTTGCGTTTTGATGATGTAATATAGTATATTTTATAATGAGGGACTAAACGAAGCCATTATATACCCGAGGTGGTTTGACTCCCGAGCTTGCGAGGGAGGCTATGAAAGCGAGGGTATATTAAATTGGCGTTTAGTCTCGAGGTACAAACTGTACTTTTCACTTCGAGTGCGAGAAAAATAGTCATTTAAAACCGAAAAAAATTACACTCGACTAAACTTCTGAACTGAGCAGTCAGATTTTCTTCTATCAGGTATGTCACAGATTAACAATTTAAAACACAACACAAACTCTCAACATTCTTGCAATGAAGATGATGATCATCACTCCACAGATAATTATAGTACCTACATTACTGCAGCGGCTAGCAACAGAGGCATTCCACATACTTTTTCAAAATCAACGATGCACACAGACAACCATAAATTTTTCCGCGTTGAAGAGTTCATTTGTTTTTTTTTTCAATATACCGCTTTCTATTTGCAAGCCAATTCGAAATTTAAATAAAACCTTGGACAAGTTACTCTTTTGTGACCATGTTTCAGAGTAAAATATCGTTCCATTTTTAAATTACTTTTTACTCCCTAGGGAATAAACGGTCACTTTAATCCCGCTTCGTAGGGCTATAATGGCGTACTTTTAGAGCATGAGAAGTGAAAAAATTTAAATAAATAAAACTAGGCTGTCTAAAAACCACATTGGTTTAGGACTTTCTTTACTACAGATTAACACTTCGCCCGTGACTTCGTCCGTCAATTCTGATGATAGCTCGGCTAATTTTGCATGATATCGATATGATTTACAGCACATGTTATTTGATAAAGATGAAGCTTTCTAATGTTGAAATATTTTTTAGAATCGGTTGAGTAGTTCTTGAGTCAAATCGTAACAAACAAACAAGCATACAAACAAACAAAAAATCTAATATTTCCTCTTCATAATTAAGTTTAGATCTAAGCATCATCGACATCATCTCAGCGTTCAGCAGTCCATTGTTGGACTTGTGTCCTTATTACACACACACAGCCCGATTTTCCGCATCTCTCATTCAGCTGCCTCCATTCAGGAATATGTCTGCCACAACGGTCATCTGCCTTACGGCTAAAATGGTCAGCCTATTGCCACTTCAGCTTGCGGTTTCTGTGAGCTATGTCGACTATTTTGGTTCTCTTCCGAATCTGCATGATGAATTAACCTCTCTGCCCTACCCATTTTGTTCAGTAATAATGTTTTAATATTCTGCTGATAAAGAGGGAAATCGTACTCAGGACCCTCTATTGTGACGGTCAGAAGGTCATAGCGGTGAATGTCATGCATGACTGTATGACGCAGACGAGGTAATAGTCTGGGTTAATGACATTACAATGAGCGATACCTTGACCACCTTATTCACAAAATCTCGACGAAAGGAGATAATTTTTTTTAGGCCCACCTGGTCGTTGCAATTATTATTCATAATAACACCAAAAAAAGAAACCATTTTACTATGGTATTAAACGAAATATTACGTAGAAATGAAAACGGAATCTTAAAATCATAATAAATAAGCTTTGTTATGACATTGTTTTGGTCAATGTCATTTGTCAGCGAACAGTTACGTGAATAGGGGCGTTTTTTTCTGTTTATTAAAAAAAGTACGGTACCTACCCGTTGGTAATCATATCTGCTATAATTATTATCAAATCAGAAAGAATATAAAAATAAACATTTTAAACTGTAAACATTTCTAATGCTACTTTTAGAAGTTTACACTAAAATCGCATAGATGGTTTAAACAATCAACGTGGCACGGAACGTTATAGACCCACTTTTTTAGTAATTGACAGACAACTTCATTATTTAGACATTTACTTTTCTGTTTATTTTGGTTTTCGTAAATGTTTTTGCAGATTTTTCACATTTATTCCGTTTAGACAATGCTTAGCTAATTTTACCACTGTAATGTAGAGGTTATAAGAAAGAAATCCATGTAAGTTCCATTATTAAATGCAAAAAAATATATGGGTGGCCAAATCGCCGAACAAAAAAATTGTTTCCTTTAAGTTTCATAAAGTAAAAGATAAAAGTTTAAAATCAAAATAAATATAACGTCATGCGTAGGCGTATCACTAGGCGTATGTACCACGTTGCCCATATAATGTAATAGAGGGCGACCCTATATTGCCATCAACCACGCATAAATTCAGACCCCGGATTCCTACTTAAAAAATCCTGGTGGTAAAACCCACCCTCACTTTGTTCGATCTGAGAATTGACCTCAAGTTCAGCAATAGTATAGGTGGAAGTACAAACATTAATTTAAAGTGTTTTTCTGGAGTTCCTATCAGTCTGTAGCCATCTCGTGCCTAATTAAAGACCCCGTACACATTCTCTGGAGTAAAGTATTAATTATGTGTGTGACACCGAAACTAGAAATATCTTCAAATTGTCAAAACCTGTCTTCTTAGTTATATTCTTTTAAGATGCCTTTGTTCGGCTCGAACCTTCGTGCCTCGGACTCGTTAAGCCGTTGGTCCCGGCTGTCATTTTTTAATGCTCGACAGTGTTGTTTAGTCTTTGTTACAGTTAAGCCAAGGGCTAAAGCCAAGGGGTATCGGACCTATCTGACCTCCATAACCCAGTCCTAACTGGGATGCGAACGTTAGATAGGCAGTCACTCCATGGTTAAATACTGCTGTATTCAGCTGCATCCGGTGAAACGGTAAGCCGACCTCAATATAGTTGGGTATAAAGGCTAGACAGATGAAGTTCAACTCGAATCCACTGTGTAGATATTGCAGCATCTACAGACGCAACGTGAGCCACAGGAAGTTGCAATAGTGGATTCATGGAACGAGATGACTTTAACCTTAGTATGTCAGATCAATCGTCGTACAATTTTATCCTGTAGAAGGGAATATACCTATATTGGACTTAAGACTGGTTGTACTGTACAGTCAGGTTCCAGCTGTCAACGAGTTTCATAGACGTCATATGACGGCATTACTACGAGGCCTTTATCTCAACCACCTCTCCGTGGGTTTCTTTGAGCGCTCTAAGCTGCGCCGACGCATTCAGTGCGCGTTGGATTTTGGCGCGCATTACACGTCCGACCTTAACTTTATTATTTTATTTACGTTAATTTATTAACTTATCCATAATTAAAGCAATGTTAAGTATTCTAAGTTAAATTATTTCCGACTCGCAGTGACGATTAAGTGATACTGACATATTTTTTTATTCATTTGAATAAGATTTTATTAGTGATATTAGAATAATGGAGTTACACAAACTTTTGGTGATATTTGCAGTATTGTGCATTGGGTAAGCATTACAATTTGTTTGAAATATTAATCAACTTGCACAGCTTTACAAATTATGCAGTACCTTATTAGGAAAATGCGGATAGATAAGTCACGTTTAGCGAAATAGCGGTATGTAAAGATAATAACTTTTACAAACACCTTAATTTCACGACATTAGATACTTAATTACTGTCGGTCGGTGACCGGAGATTTCAAACATTAGGTAGTTATTTAGCCTTATAACTAACCTGCCAGTTACTTTAAACTCAGTATTCAATACTCAATACTCAATACTCAATACATTTATTGCATTCCACAATGTGAACTTAGGTGGTAGGTACATAAAAATACATAATATAGTTTTGGAGCATTGTGGGCCCTGTCGGGCATAACAACATAAAAATTAAAAATTAAAAATAAGGAGGAGGGCTATTATAAATATTTGTTAACAACTTCAACATTAAAGTTTTCTTAATATCTATGATTAATATTATGTAGGTAGATGGGCTTATAATTAATTGAATCACATAATTTTTGCGACTTATGTATTGAATTTATGCATCAATATTTATTTAATTTATACATGTATTATTATTATTTGTATTTACTTATTTATTTATTATATGGCTTCTCAACAATGAGTACACTGTTTCAATGTCATTTGTACATCCCAAACTTAAATCTAAGCGCCTCATCACTTATAGAAAAGCACAGCATGCAATACATTATGCGGAGATAAATATACAATTGAATCATTAATTAAAACAATAAATACATAGTTTGGTAAAATAATTATGCAGGTTACACTTAAATATTTAAATTAAAATAAATAACATGGATTAAATTAAATTACAATTGATAAAGTTAGAAAAAAAAACAAAATTGGAACAAATTAGATTAGAATTTATTAAATTAGAAAAAAATAAATTGGAATAAATTAAATTAAATTTGAGTAAATTAAATTTGAATTAAATTGTTTTATTGTAGACTAAATTATTTTAATATCCAAGGCTACTAGTTAGAATTATTTTATTATAGATATAAAAAAATATTATTAAGGTATTATAGATTTTTGGTATTATTTTTTATTTATTAAAATTATCATTTAAATATTCATGTACATTATAATAACATTTTCGGATTAGCAATTGTTTTAATTTATTTATAAAGATATTAAATTTTTGTTCATTTTTAATGTCATCTGGTAATTTATTATATATTTTAACTGACATTACTAAAGTGCTTGTGGAATGTATTTTTAGTTTAGAACCTGGCTGGTTTAGTCTATTTTTGTGTCGTAGTGTGTAGTGAGTCTGTATGTTTTCTCGTGTAGTGAAGAGTGTTTCATTATTTTTAACAAATTTACACATTTCCAAGATATAAATACAAGGTAGGGTTAGAAGTTTATATTCTTGAAAATGGGGTTTGCAGCTGTCTGTGTTTTCTATGTTGGCTAGTATTCTAATCAGTCGTTTTTGTAGTATAAAAAGTGTTGGTACGTCTGTGCTATTTCCCCATAATATTACGCCGTAGCTTAACCATGCGTATGCATAGGCATAGTACGTAACCAAGGCAGTGGAGAGATTAGTCGTTTTTTTTATTTCACGGAGGGCATAGGCAAATTTTGACAACTTTGTCCTGGTTTTTTTAATATGCGATTTCCAATTTAAATGTGTATCTATGGATAAGCCAAGTAGGTTGAATTGTTTAACTGTTTCTATTGTTTCGTCATTGTAAGTAAATGTTATGTCTAAAGGAGTTTTCTGATGTGGATAGAAGGATATGATTTTAGTTTTATTGTAATTTAGTTCAAGATTATGTTCTGTCATCCAAGTTATAATTTTGTTGAGTATACCTGTGATTATTTCGGTTAGGTTGGTGTTGTCGTGGCAGGAAGTCAGCACTGAGATATCGTCGGCAAACAGAACACATGACTCATTTATGATTGTAGGGAGGTCATTTATATATATGATAAATAGGAGACATCCAATAACACTCCCTTGGGGGATTGAGGCGTTAATTTGCTTGCTATCCGATCGAATGTATTGGATTTGTTTTGTGTGTTCGTTGTAATATTCTACTTCGACTTGGTGTTCTCTATTTTCTAAATATGATTTGAACCATTCGTAAGACTTTCCGCGGATCCCTATTCCTTGTAACTTATTAAGTAGGATGTCAAATTGCACTTTATCGTAAGCTTTTGTCATGTCTAACAGTATACCTACGGCATATTTTTTCTTATCAATTATATTAATGGCTTCCTGGATAAAATGATATACTGCTAGAACTGTAGAGTGGTTTTTGCGGAACGTAGAGTGGTTTTTGCGAAAATTCACCTCAGAATTTACGCCAGTTTTTTACCTGTTTCCAGAAGCACTATAATACTTACTACTATAGCATTCGCTCTTCTTGTAAACATGGAGATTTTTCACATGACTACCTACACGTCTCCCATCTACAAATCTGTGTGATCTGAAACACAAATGTTTTTCAAAAATAAAATAAAGTTGTGACGGTTTATCCAAGTATAATCTACCTTGAACTGGCCATTGTCTTAATACAAACCGTATATTTTATGTTTATTAAGTTAATTATTCTAAGAAGATTGTAATCACCATCAGCCTATAATGTTCCCACTGCTGGGACACGGCCTCCTCTCAATGAGAGGGAATGCTTGGTATTTACAAAACTTTATTCAAATGTAAATCAAGTACAAATAAACATATTAGTTAGTGTCGGAAACTTAAGGAGTGTAATCCAGGATTGGTGTGCACCAAACTACTGGAATAAAACACCGATAAGTAGGTACCTATATCGTTATGATATTATTATAAGAGTATAGTAGAAAAGCACTATTAAACATCCACAACTAGGTGACCCTACACAGTCGTGTTCCCAATGCCATCAACAGCGCCACCTAAGGACCAGGGGCCCAATTCTGTAAAATAATCAACATGTCAATAGTGTGTCGGTAGTGTGTCAGTAGTGACTCAATAGGCTAATCATTGACATTTGGTATTCTACATTTTTTTTATGGTCATTGATTTACGACTGTAGTGTCATTAAAACGCCATAGAGAGACTATTGTAATAACTGGTATTCTGCTCCACTATAATTTGTCAAAGTCATCATGATGGCCAAAGTTACGGTAGTGTATAAATATTTTAAGTGTATTTGACAGTTGTGTCTATCGAACTGCCACACTATCGACACACTACTGAGACACCGCTGAAACGCCATTGAAATTTTTGCAGAATACCAAATTTGCAACAGTGGCAATATAATGTCTGTAGTGTGTCGATAGAGTGTCAATGGCATGTTGCTTAACGTAAAGTTACAGAATTGGCACCCGGATCCTACTATAGCTTAGAGTCTTTAGACCATCTAGGTGACGACATAAGTAAAAAAACAATATACCAAATCGTTAAAGCCGTAAAGTATTTGTGACAAACACACCGGAATTTTATGAATATGGCTTGACCCGTGTTATTCCAAATATAGATCTAACTGTTTATCTTGTCATCAATATGTCATTGAATAAAACATTCACATAAACGGACAGGGTCTTAAGAGTATTCAACAATAAGTTTGCACTCATTGTGGAATACCAGAAAGGCAGTTCAGAAAATATGATCCACACAAGAATGACCGCCCATTGTGTCACCTGAGAAAGAATTTCTTTTAAAATGTTATTTGTATGGTGTATAATAAAGAATAATCTATTCTATTCTAATAATAAAATAATAATAATAAATATCGCTGGACGTTAGGTACACTTTATTTAAATTCTAAAAGTACGTAGGTGTACCGGTTTCACATAAGGAAAAACAAAAAAAAAACTAGAAAATAAAAGAGTTTTCTGTCACTTAGTCAATAACCAGTTTTATCTTAATTCTTGCCGCGATAACTGATGTGTAATGCATTTAGAATGCAACAAAACAATTTTCTGCAATAAAAAGTCGTCATTTTGTCACGAGTTTTTCACAAATAAGTTGCTTCGTTATAAAGACGGTCGCGCCTCTGTGTAGCGAAAACAGCCACAAGACTCTAGTAGAAAAGTAACTAAACAAATACTTACCAAAGAAGACAGTTTTTCCTTTAGTTGGGCAATAAAGTCCTGACTTTTCATCAAAAAAATAAAAACGAAGGAATTTATATTGTTGCCCCATCGTCGCCAGTTTCTATCTACACAACTCTTCAAAATGGTAATATTTGTTCTACCTTTTGTGGAATTTCTCTTATTATATAACTTATCAGTAATCTTATGCACTCGAATTGAGATAAGAGTAATAAAATAATTTACGCTTAGTTAAAGATTATTTTGTCTTATCGCAGAAAAGACAATGGTAATATACAAATCACAAGTATATATTCAATTCGTGCAGGCTGATTAAATTCAGGTTTATTTAACACGCTAAAGAATAGCACTTAAGTAAGATTTGGTAAATAGCTAATCCTAGGTACGTTAGACATTCTCTTATTAAGGCTGTGGTATCTGCTAAATAAGCAACTCTATTTGTGGTGGTTCAAACTTCGTTTGTATTAGATTAAAGTATTAATCAGGTTGCACTATAAACTGGTTGTTACGTCAGTCAAATAGGCAAACTCTCAGCCTGCGCCAGACTTTGTCATTAGAATACATTCTTGTCGCAACCCAACCTTACCTACCTGTAGTTGCCCTGTAATACATAAGGTAAATTCCGTCAAGTACCTAGGTGTTGTAGTAGATCAAAGGTTAAGCTGGTACCCTCACCTCGAACTAACTATAGCGAGGGTGAGAAAACTCATATGGGTTTTCAAATCCTTGAGGAATATAATGACTGCTGAGCTACAGAATAAAATATATATCGCACTGGCCCAATCTGTAATTATATATTGTATCTCGGTATGGGGTGGAGCAGCGAAGTCGTATTTTATAGATCTAGAGAGGGCACAGAGATCCTTGATTAAGGTCATGTACTGTAAACCCTACAGGTTCCCTACTGAAACTCTTTACGCAATCTCTAAGCTGCTCTCCGTCAGAAAACTCCATATACTGCACATGATACTAAGATATCACAAAATTCTACCCTTTAGCCATGACAAACTTAAAAAAAGACGGTGTGATATTGTAGCTCCTACATACCCAGCACGTTCAATCTTTGCTAGTCGTCAAAATGTAGCTCAAGCCCCACGCGTCTATAATAGAGTAAATCGCATTCTTAACATTTACCCCATGCAGCTGTACGAGTGCAAAAAGACATTAACTGAATGGCTCCTCACACTTAATTATGATGCCGTTGAAGACATCTTGGCGACTCTGGGCTGAGTGTCATTCATACTGACACACACACTCACACACACATACTTACACTCCAACACACACACACATACCAACACACACACATTCCAACACACTGTACACTCACTCACACATACACACGCCTACTCACACACAAACCCTCTCTTACACACACAAATACACACAAAATATACATCCTCACACACATGAACACACTTATAAACACACATTTATACCAAACACACTGCCATAAACACGATTCTCATGTTCATTTATTTTTATAATTTTTCTTTTTTCCGTTTATTCGTTTTTCTTTTTATTAGTTTTTCTTTTTTAAAATGTGTAACTTATACCTAATTAGCACAGATAAACAATTGTTAATTAACTCGAGGAAGAGCGAGGTTTATCCCATCACAAGTATCTTCGGATTACTTTCTGGGAAGCCCCGGCAACTTAACTGTATAGATTTAAGATAATAAACACATTTTTATTTTTTTTTATTTTTAAATAGTGCAAAATGAGCGGTTTTCATTTAATTGTAGCCTAATAAATCATTAGATCAAAGTTCCCATTGTACGCTTTGTGAAGAAAATAGCGACAAATATTTGTGTGTAAAAAAAACTAAAACTGCTCTATTTGAATTTTTTTTTCATATAGTAATAATTAATTTAGAATTATTTCAATTGTATAAATTAAAGTTAAAAGTCTAATAAGCAACATATTTTTTTGCACATTTACATTCACTCATCAAAGAGGAATTACCTACATTAGGCCAATCACTTTACGGAGTTCTGTATGGGAAGGTTCGCACAAAATCATAACCGGACTTATGGGGTTCTTTATATGCTGATTGGCTAGATAATATTACGTCTATTTGTGATCGTATATTGCAAAATTAAGGTGGCTTATAGTTTTACTGGAAATTTTGTTTCTAAGTGATTAATTTGAACTGAAATAAAAGCAAATCTAATAACCGAGATATACTTAGGTAAACTTTTACCTTGCCCTAATAAATTACTAACGCTACGTTAATTAAGCTGTTTTTTTAGTTGCTTCTACTAATTTTTAGGGGTTTTAAAAAAAGAGTTAATTGTGACTTTGGCAAAATCGATAACCGTATGTTTTAAAGAGTTTAAGCATTTAGTCAGTTGATTGTTCATAATTATCAAGGAATTAAGCAATTAATTCACTTGCTTTTTTATATTATTTTTTACATGGAATTAAAATACTTAACTGCCATTTTTTTGTTTAACTTTAGTCTCTTAAATAGTTTCAGTAGAAAACTGGCAGAATTAAGCATATATTGCAACTGCTTACATAATCTTTCTTTTTTTACAAAGATCTCGAACTGTAGGTAGTTTGCGCGGCGCGGCCGCAAGTCCTACCTCGCCGTCTGTCGCCCGCCCGCTCCTCCGCGCGGCGCGCGGCGTGCGGGTCTTTTGCCTTGCGTTCATTTCATTCGTTTTCGAAGCGGCGGTGATCAGCGTAAGAAAATGGAATTCCCGAGTTGTGGGATTTGTGGTTGTGAACTTTGATGTTGTGAACATAGGCGTGAAGGGACAAAGAAAGCTTGTATCGTCAAGTGAAAAACGTAAAGACGGATAATTTACAACAGTATCTGAAGAGAACATTAAGTTGCACTCAAAGTGCAGAGCTTCATACATAAACGAACATTGCATTCAAAGTGCGGCAAAAAAAGTGCGGCAGGAAAGACAAGCCGATGATAGTCCGTTTGACTAGGGTGGAGTCTCCTATTATCGGGCTCCTCCTAATATCGGCAGTTTCGAGAAAATGGAACATAACTATAAAAATATCTCTTTAACCATAATAGTTTGAATGCAAAAAGTGACTCTATAACCATCCGCATTACCTCCAATATTTTGATGCGGGTGCATCAATATTTGAACGTTCAGCTGGCAAAAGAGCACGCGCAGGTGTGGACGTGCGTCGTTTGGTGTCATTGCCGAGTCAAATCTCTGAGTGGACGCATTGCGAGGATAACTATTTGGAGGGAATTAAACATACCTATGGTGTTATCTTTTATTTTTTCATGAAGAATAACAGTCAAAGTATCTTTTAGATAACATGTTTTTACATTTATTTGTCTATTTTATTAAATAATAGCGGGGGCGAGATTAGGGATCTACACTGGTCAGCAAATAAACCGAGCCACCCGCTACCTAGGAACTGTGATTCGATTTTCTCAAAAAGTATAAAACTTACAACTATCAAAGTTATACCTACAAAAAGTGCGTTTCATGGTGATTACAATGACTGCAAATTAATTCGTGTTTTTGCTACTTTTTTCGATTAATAATGGATACCTCAGGAAGCGGCTCAAGCTGTAGCATTACTTCAAGCAGGCATTGCGCAACGTGAAGTCGCTCGAAGGCTTCGAATCAGCAGATCTTCGGTGCAAAGAGTTTACAGACGATACCTAGAGACTGGAGCATTCGATCGCCGTCCAGGTACGGGCAGACCTAGGGCTACATCAGCAGCAGATGATCGTTATATCCACCTCACTGTTCTGCAAAATCGCCACCTCAACGCAGTTCTAGTCCAACAAAGTCTGCGTGACGAACGCCAAGTGGTCATAAGTTCAGATACCGTCAGAAGAAGACTTGCTGAACGGAATCTGACCCCAAAAAGAGCTGCAACAGGCCCAGCATTAACGGCAGCAAACCGTCGAGAACGACTTGAATTTGCTCGAGAGCATAGGGATTGGACATTAGAGCAGTGGAGTAATGTACTCTTCACTGATGAGAACAGGGTGAGTCTACATGGAAGTGATCGACGTCAGAGAGTATTTCGACGCCCTAGAGAACGTTATTCTCAGTGTTGGATCGAGGAAACTGATGCTTATGGAGGAGGATCTGTGTGGTCTGGGGCGGCATCTCGTTAATAGCACATACACCGTTAGTTTTCATCGAACCGACGGGCCGTACACGTGGACTGACTTCTCATCGCTACATTACTGAAATCCTTGCAGACCATGTGGTACCTTACGCAGGATATATCGGACAGGATATGTATGCAATTGATGCATGATAATGCACGGCCTCATGTTGCTCATGTGGTGACCCAGTATCTAAGCGACGTCAGCATTCGTACGATGGACTGGCCAGCTCGAAGCCCGGAGTTGAATCCGATAGAACACTTATGGGATGAGCTGAAACGTCGGGTTCGAGCCCGGGTACCTGCTCCAACAAGGCTTCCAGAGCTGCGAATCGCAATTGAAGAGGAGTGGAATACAATTCCTTAAGATTTTATCGTCAGGCTCGTAAGGTCGATGAATACAAGGATGCTGGCAGTTATCCGAGCAAGGTGAGGGAATACGGAATATTGCTCAATTTTTTTTTATTTTATCTTTGTTTTTGGCTTTATTTTTGGCTTTATTTTTTTTTCACTTTATCATTACTAACGCTTGTCATGACTGGAAAACGACTCTTCTTTGTAAAATCCTTAATAAACACTGAACTATTGTTTAAACCCAATGAGTTTCCTTTCATTTTAATCACCATGAAACGCACTTTCTGTAGGTACAACTTTGATAATTGTAGGTTTTTTATTTATTTATTTAACACTTTAAGCACAAAGTACAGAGGCGGACTTAATGCCAATAGCATTCTCTACCAGTCAGTTTTTTAGTTTTTGAGAAAATCGAATTAGAGTGCCTAGGTAGCGGGTGGCTCGGTTTATTTGCTGTCCAGTGTATATTATTGATAAATCTCTATATCGGCCGGGTGGCCGATATTGGGGTAATGCATGAAAATGTTAAACCACATGTTTAGCTATTTTATACGTTAGCAGTAACATTAATAAGGTTAAAAATGAAACAACAGCTCAGTTTGATAACTAGATCCTAACATCAACAACAACTCCTCAAAACGAGTTTTATCAATTACGGCCGATATAAAGGGAATTGGTGCGTAAAAACGGCCACCTTAGTGTGGGTACAAACAACGAGAGGAAAGAAGAAAAAAAAAATTAAGAGAATAAAGCGGAGAGAGAGGCAAAAACTGGAAATGAGAATAAAAAATAAAACCCGCCAAAGAAACAAAAGTAGTAAAGAAGAGTTGATTATAGGACAGAAATCGCGAAACTGACCTCATTGATTTAGCTTCGCAAGACAAGTTTGGAAAAGGAGAAAATTCTTTGTGTTGGCTCTGAAGAAAACCTAATTAGTGATGTTGAAGAAGATGAAAACAAAAATATTGGATGCGACATATGCTCCAATGGTTCCACTTAAAGTATACAGTCCATCGTGGGTGAATTGATGTGGCCTAAGAAGATTCTATTAGAAGGAAATGACATCAGAGTCTTAAAATAAAAATAAATTCTGTTATTATAAACTAAAGATCGCAATGATTCAACATTCCTAAAAACCAAATAATGAAAGGAACTCCAAAAAAAAATATTATACATAAAAATAATTACCAAATAAAGTGAATAGAAATTTAAATAGTGCATTTAAAAAAAAATGAATGTGATGATAATTAATAAAAGTGATTTGTACCTGAGCTGAGTTGAAATATAAAACGTTATATTTTTTTTTGTAGTTTATTCATCTTAAGTACTTCACTTTAGAAAAGGTAGGCCGATATTAGGGTCACAGACGGCGGATATTAGGGTGTTATTGGCCGATATTAAAGGAAATCGCTATATTCGGAAAAAAACATCTATATTATCAATAATAACAAAGAATTCATAATTTTGCGAATGTAGTAATGGAGTTTCAGTATCCATTTACCCAAAAAGACACTGCAAGAAAGCAGAAGCTATTAATGTAAAAATTACAAGCAGACAAAGTCCAAAAAAGTTGACATGGCCGATAATTGGTGCCACCACCCTACCCCACTCTACCCTATTTGAGCAAAAATATATTTTTATCAAATTTTTGGTCGGTAGCAAGATTTTAAAAAACATATTGCGTCAAACCAAACGCAAGCAACATGGGTCGAAATGTTGAGGGAAAAAACAACCACCCATACAAATTGTGCGGTCATCTGATAGGTAGCTACTTTGATACTCATGTTCCTGGGAAAAGGTTGTTCAGTATGACCCGTAGAATCATTCAAATTCGGGTATACCTACCTACCCTTTATTTCATTCTCACAAAAATTGCTTCTGCGCATTCAAGGTCAGCGCTCATAACTCGTTGCACGAATTATATTATAAAATTAATCGAAATAGGTTCAGCAAATAATTTGAAATACTTAGGTATAGGTATTTTTTTATAAATAAAATAAAAATGTTTTATTTTTGACCAGAGATCCCTATTTATAAACACACAGTAGGTATACACAAACAAATAAATATTTAGGTACTATATTTCAGACCATTTATACTAAACCAACTAAACCTTAATGGATTAAACACCTAATAAAACTTTTACATGAATCACTCCTTCGTCAGTGGTACCTACCTGTGCCCACGCTCTGTCTCTCTCGTTCGCACAGGCGGCGTGCAGAGCTGATCACACGCACTCAAATATGAACTTAACGGTCTTAGTGATAAGGTCGACCACTTATAGTATTCCATAAAAAATCTTAAAAAAATTAAGATGCTGTTATTAAATTTGTTTAAATTTAACAATAAATGTTTATGTGATAATATTGTTACGTAATTAAACACTTTTCATTTAGTTATTTTTTTTACTGAATGGATAACGCAGCAATTACTGTTTTGTCACAATGCATTTAAAATATAACTTTAAATTTATGACTTATTTGTCTAAAAACACGCTAACAATGATTTTTCATCATCAGCAGACGGTTATATATAATTACCTATAAGTAATGAATGAAAACATGGGAAACCGCGTTTTTTTAATATAAGTACGTTGCCTGCACTTTTTTTGATTAATTTGTGTACATGCTCTCACAGACCCTTCATTATAAGCTATTTTCAGTTTCTTTATCAAGTTATAATTTTCGCTGCGAAAAATGGCATTATTAGGTTTAATGTCCGTTTTCGTGCAATGCTCTTTCATGATTTGCTTAATTTTAATTTATTACGTAATTAAATAAACAGCTCTACGAAATATATAAAAAGAAAACAGTTATGAATTAGTGTAAGGTCCCACCTTAACTTCCCTGGCCTACATGGAGAAAACCTCTCGTTAGCAGACACCACCCTAAAGGAAGGACCACCTTCTGGTAAAAATGAACCTCCACTTCCCCACCCTAAACAGCGTTGGACGACCACCCTATGTTCCTCCAACGTAGTGTGTGTAGAGTGGTTTGTGTCAGTTACTCTCGATTTCAGATACGAAATCACCGCAAAATAAAAATATAAAGTGCATTGAACTGCTATGATTAGTTCAATGAATTTGCTGTCGACGCGTCGACGACTATAAAGGGAGTATAGCTATTCCCTTGACGAAGCCGAGAATCTTTTTTTACTGTCATTGCTTTTATTCTGCAGATCTGGACCAAACCTGTGAACTTTCTAGTTACGGAGGTTTTGTTTTGATTTCAACCTGCCCTGGGGTATCCGTGAGTCATGTACCTACAGTATACATGGCGCTGTCAATGAATTACATCCTGAAAGATCAAGGTACCTACTACCAACTAGTCATCATAGTGCGTCATACGATGCGGTTTAGTAAGGGTCCAGCCAAAACGGCGCATACAAATTCTGGACGCGCCTCCGGATACGGACACTGACAAACACTTCAGTAAGTATTTGTATGATGGGTGACTGTGACCGGAGTCGCGTCCACAAGGTCCGCGTTTGGCAGTGATAAAAGAAAATGTTACCATTCTTACCTATCCTTATTTCAGGGAAAATACATTAAGCATTTTTATTTAAGTGAACAGTTGTTCCAGCTAATAAGCGGTAGCATTTTTTTTATGTCTGTAACATTGTTGTCATTGATTAATGAATTTAATTGTATAAAGCTCATAAAAACTATTCTGCGTCTTCATTTTTCACACTTTCCATTGTTTCCTTCTTCTTTCGGTTTCGTTTTCGTTCTGTTTTCTAAAACATTTAGGTAATATTAATATCTAAAATGTGAAGTCCTGAGGATCGAACTCACTTTCGTCTCTGTAGGTTCTGTGATTCTGTCTTGCGGAAGCCTTGTAAATAAATATCAAGACCTTGATAATATCCGTGATCCTAGAAGAATTTATTACAAAACTAATAAATGGAATATTAAACAATGATTTATTTGAGATACCTTTTTGTAACATATGTGAGTAGTCTAATGTTTATGGCAAACTTTAATGTTTATAAACATTATCATAAAAGTAAATAAGTGTTTGTGTGTATTATTCTTTCTCATGGCAACAAATAATTATTAAGAATTAAGACGTTATAAAAACCAGAACTATTGTGTATTATAAAATATTAAGAAAAATAAATCACTGCAAAAGTAACAACAATATTCAGTGTTTATATATATATTGCATTACTTAATCTAGAAGACGTGACAGAGTGTTACATTTTGTTTTTCATAATTTTGAATCCATAAAAATATCTAACTGTATTGATTCACTGCTTAGCTGTTTGTAAGTAGTTAACTTTAATTGTGTATTAACATCTAGGTACATCTACATCATAAATTCAACTGTGTGATAGCTAATAACCGAATACATTAATACTATATTTTTAAACGACATTAAAAGTACGTTGGTGGGTAAACAAGTTTATTCAGTATGTTCGCTACGCTATACCTACTTATTAGGAGTTCTGCGAAATCATACTTAATTTTGTTTTTAACTTGGTTTCTAATCCCCAAACAATATAATGAACAATGTATAAAGTGAATATTGTTTATGGAAATTTTAAATGAATGACACCATGTCATTATAATAATTTTTTTTTATGCAAATTGCAATTTTTTTATTTATTTTGTTGCCTCGGGCGGGGCTTATGACCCTAGGCTAGACTCACCGACTTGTTACAAAGTTGTAACAAAGTCATAGATTACGATTTTGTTCGTCTTGCCGGTCTTGTGAATATTTAAATGTCTCATACAGATTCAATCCTGCCATCCTTGCTTGTAAACCAAGAATCGTGGAAAAACCACTCGACTTCGAAGTTTCTATTTAATTACATCAAAACTGTCCGAATGATTACTAAACTAACCACTTTTACAGAGTACTTAACTAGATTATAAACTTTACCGGCGCGTACGAATACGTTTTATGTATCCTCATGGCTTCGGTTTTCCCCTGATAGTAGGAAATGTCATAAAGTATCTTATGGTGTTGCAATTGAGTCCGGGCCGGTACTAAAAATAGAATTTGCTGCAATAGGTCGTTTTGGAATACCGGTTTTAATTGTTATAGAATAAATATGTCCGTAATCGAAATATTCAGACTGACACAAATTTTTTATTTAAAATAATTATGTAGATGTGATAAATTCACATAAAAAGAAGGTGCGTCGAGTAGGCGTAAATGTTTTCATGAATCATTCTTAGTTATGAATGGAGAAAAATATCTTCTGAGGTCAGAGCATTCGCCCAAAACAAGAAAAATTAAGAAGTCGATATAGCGACAATCGACTAATCGGGACGAATTCCTGTCTACTTTGTCATTAATATAAGTAACTAAGATACTGTTTGAGCTTCACGGAGTTCATACAAAGATTCATAGCCACACAGAACATTAATATCATGTTCAGTACTACACCGCACTATGAACCCATTCCGCTAAATTGGAGTTAACAAGTTTTGGGTTAATGGTTCGGTTTATCACGTAACCTTGAATTAACTGCAATGCTTGTCTTTACCACTTAATACCACATAAATACGGCTTACTCGGCATTTTACACCAATTTATTTAACCGAAGACAAATATTTACATTTTCTTGCATAATTCCAGCCTTTAGCACTATTATTAGTAATTACCTTTCAAAACCTTGCGCTTTTTATCACTTAGCATTTAATTGAAATTGAGTGACTGTCTGGTATTTGTCACAGTAGGTTATATGGAAATTATAAATGTATTTTGAGTTCCGTAAAATCTCGATACGGTAGGCCACGAAGGTTTTCCTTGCGGAAACCGGGTAGCAACTTCACATTGACAATGACATAGTTCTTCGATGTATTTTAATAATTCAAGAAAGGGCCTTACCTTTAGAGGTCTTACGCAACTAGCTTATCAAAAGGCATTGAACAAAAGGGAAAGTAAAGTCTTTAGCGATTTATTTTATTTTTATAGTAGGTACAGTACTTTTTATATTCTTCGGAGCAATGACTTCTGTACTTGAAAAGTGGAGCAAGATTACCTTCATTGTATCAATTTTTCATTGAAAATACCTACCTACCGCTTTTTTGAGACGTGGACCACGTGGATTAGTCATGTCTTTCAATAATCTCTATCAAAGGTAAATATTTGTACACCTATTGCATAATTTGATCATTTTATCGTTGACAATGTTTTCGGCAACTGTCATATTGCTATCTCTAGCAGATGAATCAGTGTACGATATGGCTGCAGGTCGCTATATATGTATATGCAATAGAAAGATAATATATAACCTATAAGACCTTTTATGTAAAATTTATTGAGGGTTATGTTCCATTCAATATCTCATATGGTATGTACTTACTTATATGAAAAAAGGAAGTGTCGTTATGTATTCTTTATGCGCGGTTACCTCGAAAACCGATGTGCGAACTTTGATATGTATACGGCTGTAGATTTATTGGATAACCTTTATGGGCCCCAGATCATGCAGAAATACTAAATGGCGACCCTTTTTGAATAAAAATAATGCCAAAAATCGTCTAATCCTTTGCAATGATTAATTACTTATGTTATTCTATTTTGTTTTATTATGATAATGTAAGCTTTGTTTTAATACGGAGAACAGCGGCTTCGTGTACAAAATGAGACCACTTTGGACAGGAAATGCGTGCTTTTTCAATAAACATGGCGCAAGCAGAGTTTTATAGAGCAATCAGACAAGAGCCAATTCATGTGCAACGGTTTTGGTACGTAGGTAGGTACCGCCAGGGAAAGACCAAAGAAGCGAGAGAATGATATGGCAATAAAATAAGTGTCTGGTGAGATGAAGAAAAATAGAGAAGTATGAAAGAGAAAAACATGTTGCGCCGAGCGAGAGAATGATGATGATATAGTTTATGTTTTAGATTGATTGACATAATATCAATGAATCGTAGTCTATATTTTGTCCGTCACAGATATTATACGACAAATGGTTAAATTTTAGTTTTCTTTGAATGCACTGATATAATTATTATTCTCTTTATTCATTTCATATACTTAAGTAAAGTTATCCTTTATTACACGATTACATGTAGGTACGCTCCGGAAAATGTATGTGCTTCAATAAAAATTGGTACTTATGCACTTCATCCAATATCTTCAAATTGGAAAAACCAACGCACGGTGATGACAGTCATCTACACTAATATTATAAAGAGGAAAACTTTGTTTGTTTGGTTGTAATGAATAGGCATAAAAACTACTGGACCGTTTTTAAAAATTCTTCCATCATTCGAAAGCTACATTATCCACGAGTAACATAGGCTACATTTTATCTCTGTACTCCCGCACAAGAACTACGCGGGTGAACCCGCGTGACGTCTGCTAGTCTAATATAAGTACACTTTGGTACAAGACGTTTAAATTTTTTGGCGGCATTAATTTCCGCCATTTTGCGGGTTTTTTAATAGATAGAGTGATTCAAGAGGAAGGTTTTGTATATAATTTTACGCGGGCGGAGCCGCGGGCATTGGCTAGTTTCGTACAATTGATGTCAACTATCAATTGATTGATACAAATTTTAATGCGTGTCTGGTCAAATCAAAGTTGTGCTGAATCTGTCATCAGTGAATGGACTTAACTAGGTCTAACTCGGAAACTTAACACTTAAGAACATTTTGTCTTATTAAAACACTTGTTTGCATTGATACCAGCTATCGATTATTTTAGACCTAAAATACAAAAACTACTTTAAAATAAAAAAATAAATGGCGGAAGTTAATCCGGTCACGCATCATTTTCCAAGCCCTTTGAGGTGGAATTAACGTTAATTGATGTTATTGAGCCGAGAATTGTAAACTATCCATTTTTTCCGCACTTTGCTTTTACCAGTTTGAAGGAGAAACAAGGGTATTATGAAGCCGCTAAACAGCCGAATAGGTATAAAAAATAGATTTCATTAATGTTTTTCAATTTAGGACAGAAATAAATGTTAATTTGTTGCAGTACCTATTAGTTTTAAAAAAATATTTTTTATCTGTGATGATATTTTCTATTATAAACACCATTAGAAAATTAAAAAAAACTATTTAAGCAAGAACGTCGTAAAGACGCATATTGCAAAAAAAAACATTCTCCTGCGACTATTGAACTGATTTGAACTTCATAGGCATAGTTTACCTGTGGAAAGTTTTATTTCCGCACATATGCGGATAAATTTAAAAAAGAACTATAGGTACAACCAGTCCATGCCTGGGCTCCAATTCTGCTATTGCAATAGTGTCACAATCGTCTATCATTGATCTCATAATTGATCATTTTGACAAGTTTGGTGATCTACTAATATAAAAGCGTCATTATCACTTTTCAATGGTCAACCATTGACACTCAATTGAAAGAAATAGTTTAAAATAGTAATCTCGTACATAATGACAAATGAATGACGGACTTACGCGGTAATCTCAAATCTGCCAACATTTGACAGTTCCTTTGAGAATTTAAGCCGAAATTTGCTCAATTTGCACCATTTTGTATTACAATAAATATAGGCTTCTTTAATAAAGACAATTTAAAACACTTGTAAGAAAATAAATCAAAACACCGGCCGCTAGAAATAAAAACAAACAAAACTTCAGTAAATAGTAATCACATTTGACTTTGACAGCTAAACAGATAAAATATTATTTTCTTCCAACTATGCTTTAATTTCATCATAATCACACTAAAAACTCAGTGCAAGTCTGCAGTCTTTAAAGCGATTACATGAGCTAAACGCGAGTTTTATAATTACTAAAAGTATATGATTCACTGCTATAAACAAGACCAGAAAAATATATGATATTCTTCAGGATATATGCTAGCATGATACTGTTTTGAAAACTTAATACAATTAATTTCTAATATCTTTCATACAATAAAAAACATACTAATATGCATGGCAAATAATTCTACAAGCAATATAAATTAGCACGATACTGTCAGTTTTTTAATCGACATTTAAATCGATCGAAACCACTCATTTCGCGCTATTTGGCCCGCAGTGGCTGATGTAACAACCACTTTGTAGTGCAAGCTGATTAGAACTTTATTCTAACAGCATTTCAAACGAAGTTTGAACCACTACAAATAGAGTTGCTAATTTAGCTCGTCATTTTTATTGCTCTAGAGCAATAAAAATGACGTTCTCGTTTGAAATGCTGTTAGAATGTAAATGATTGTGTTTGGAAATGCTTCGTATGAAATTTCATTACTGCACAGTTTATTTTTTAATCGCACCAAAAGGTGCCAATCTCAGTGGATTAGCTCTATTCAGCCAGCCGATATCAAAACTTTTTACGTACGTATTATTCGACTTGACATGACGACTCGAATGACGTAGTGGTAGTGACGCTGCCTTATGTTCTTAGGGTCCTGGGTTCGAATCCCGGTAGGAGCAAATGTTTGTGTGATGAGCATGGACATTTGTTTCCGAGTCATGGATGTTTATATGTATAATAAGTATGTATTTACAAACAAAAAAGTATATATGTGTAGTATATCAACTATCTAGTGTCCACGATACAAGCTTTGCTTAGTGTGGTACTAGGTGGCGCTGTGTGTTAATGTCCAGCGATATTTATTATTCGTTTCTATCCTACTTGTTCCAAATTTAAAAAAATGATTGCTGCTAACTCTGATTTAAAATTAAAGAAATTATAAAAAGTGATTTGGCGGGAACTTACGAGTAGTTAATTTTGCTTGACAATATTTTTGGAAACGATAAAGTGTGATACTATCTGATTTTGAGTGCTTCGGTTTCGAATTAAAATGGAATCGTCTAGCGACACATTAACTCCGGAAAACATTCTAAATGAAGCCGACAGTGTTATAGAAACTTCTATTTTAACTGTTTGATATGAGTTTCTTTTATTCCTATAGGTAATAGTTGAAAGAAAAGCAGATTATGCACCTCGCCTTAAGTAATTTATATTTATATTGCCTCGTGCCTGTTAGATTAGAGCGCTCGCTAACGTTCGGGCTCTAAATCAGGCACTCGGTGCAATAATAAATTACTTTGTGCTCGATGCCATAATCTACTATAAGTTGTATGGTTTGTGTTACACATGACTTGATGTTTTTTGCTATTTACGAACTTCTAACTACTTCAGATTGCTTTTATAACAAATAAATAATATGTAAAAATATATATAAAAGAAATCAGGCTATCATGGCAGGCATCAATGTTTAAATTTAATAGTATATTTTCGAAAATCATTTCTAATAACAGGTTTTATAATAATGGCAATACAACAATGTCATTCTAACACAATTGCGAGACCATTGATCGAACCACTATGATGAATTTAGCAGATAAATTCATTATAATTTTTTAATTTTTCGAAAATGACAATGGAGATCCCATTGTCATTCATCAAGAATTATGAAATCAATCATAGACCATTGTGACACTATAGTAATGACAAAAATTGGGGCCCTGTACTCTCTCTGTTCTCTCAGACTCTTAGGACAAAACGGCAGTTGTCGAATCTCATGCTTGTTGTAGTTTAACTTTGCATAGGTTTAATCCATTTTAATCCTTGTACACTGTAACATAAGACATGGTTAAACTAATTTGCTAATACTTACTTAGGTACTCAGTTAATCAGTTTCACACTCGTATAGACAGAGACACCACTCACCTCGTGTTAATTGTAAAATTACATTGTTTCATAGTTTTCTATGTGTAATTTATCTTCAAGCATATAATACATAATACTACAAGAAGCTTCAAGTATGTTTGCGTCGTCTGGTCTAGTAACTGGATGACTCAATAAGGAAAAGAGCGAAGACTCAATGAATTACTTTTGAGCCAATCACAGACAAGCAGCATGCTAGTATAATCAAAACCTGTTTGTATTATTAAATAAAAGCGGATCATGAGAGCATTGAAAAAAGAAAACTTTAATTGTGGAAAACGTTGTTTTTGTTTTTAAACCCATTTGACATCAATGACTTTCACCTAAGATTTCTTATAAAGATGCTTGCTTATTGTTGCCAACTCAATTTGATTCTATCGA
The DNA here is from genome assembly GCA_916618015.1 of Xestia c-nigrum. Classification (NCBI taxonomy): domain Eukaryota; kingdom Metazoa; phylum Arthropoda; class Insecta; order Lepidoptera; family Noctuidae; genus Xestia; species Xestia c-nigrum. Next base: position 17,861,788 of record OU745245.1, read on the forward strand.
TATTTAATCGTTATAGGCTTTGTTTACACATAGGTAAATAACTGAACTAATTCTAAAGTCCAATATCCCTTTCTAATCAGAATCCTTTCAGGACAATCTCAAACTACATTAACGTGTTATTGCAAGAATCATTATTGCTTGTACATTGCGAACGTATTTATAAAGGTTATTTTTGCTTCAACGTTTTTGATGTTTTGTTACGTTTTTATCTTTTTCGGGACAATAATAACTGTTTTCAAACCTCTACTGTGAGCCTTGAAAAGGTTCACTTTCTGGGTTTACTTAGTCGGATGCTCCGGCGCATCGCACTGATCGCACACCTTTGGGGAAAACCTAAGGTTTCTCCAGATCATTGAATCGTATGCTTGCTTTTTACTCACAGTATTGACAGTATACATAATGACGATATAAGCCTTTGTAGGAATTTTTACCTCTGTGATACTGGTACCAGTATATTACGCCGAATGCCTCTAAAACTAATAAAATAATCATTTTGATTCATCACTCACTCTCTGCTGCATGTAAAATACTGGTATTCAGCTGCATTTGACGACCCGAATGGCATAGTGGTGGGTGAGGCTGCCTTACGTTCTTAAGGTCCTGGGTTCGAATCCCGGTAGGAGCAAGTGTTTGTGTGATGAGCATGGACATTTGTTTCCGAGTCAAGGATGTTTATATGTATAGCAAGTATGTATTTACAAACAAAAAAGTATATATGTAGTATATCAAGTATCTGGTGTCCACGACACTAGCCTTGCTTAGTGTGGCACTAGATGGCGCTGTGTTAAAGTGTCCAGCGATATTTATTTATTTATTCGGTTAGACTGGAAGTCGACTCTAACATAGGTACCTAGTTGGGAAAAGGCTAGGCAGATGATGATGAGGATGATGATTTTCCTGCCCGTGTTTGTTTTAAGTTTTGTCTCATGTTACTTGGAGTCAGTGCAACTAGGTTTTTTCTTCCAATCCTGGGAGATTGTCAGCCGTCAGCGTCACGCTATCATTTACTTCTTTTCTCTCATATCATCCCGCACACAATCCACCTACGTTTTCTTTGGCCTTCTTCTCCCTATCTATCCATCAACAACCTTCATAATCATTACTCTTTTGGTCAAATAAATATTAATTTTGATTATCAAATCAAAATTCAATTATCTACCTATAATCCGCAATCAATTTGTAGTCATGATTTAGATAGGTAAGTACTAAGTCGGCTTATTTTGAATTGCCTGATAATAATTAAACTATTTATTAGGTAGTTAATGGTCTTTGAAATAACAATACTTAACGCCTAGTAATTTATATTGTTAAGATTTTACGATTAAAATCAACAAACTTAATGTGAACTAGGTTTATAAGAACAATAGGTACCTAAATAATAAAAATAATATGTATTTTTATTATTATGAACAGTAGTAAAAGAGGTATTTGTATGTAAATTATACTTTAGCAAAAATAGAGAACAATCAACATGTTCCAAAGATAAAAAAGTAAAAAAAAGAATAGGTACGACAGAAGGATGTTTTATAAGACGCTTTAAACCTGGACCAAGTAGGTAGGTACCTATACGAGTAAACAGGTTTGAACATGTTATGATCTAGGTCGAAGCAATACTTAAGAAATATAAATAAAATCTTATTACTTATAAACAGAAAAATAATATGGTGGTGCCGGTGGTGCCGGCAGTAGATGCTGGTGGGCAGGTTGATGCTGCTTATTTCGATTTTAAAAAAGCTTTTGACACCGTCGACAATGACATCCTACTAACGAAGCTCGCAGAAGTTAGCTGCACACCACATCTATTGCACTTCTTTGCCAGTTATATGCAGGATAGACAGCAGTAGGTACGTAGACTATAATGGGTGTGAAACTGTGAATCCGACCCATATTTCACCTGGTCTGGGGTGAGCCAAGGCAGCAATTTTGGGCAATTTTGGGCCTCTCGAATTCATCATAATGATAAACGATTTGCCAAAGTTGTTAAGCATGGCTCTTGCTTGTTATTTGCGGATGACCTTAAGTTGCTGCTCGAGGTTAATAGTAAAACCGATTACGGAGGGCTGCAGGAGGATATAGATAGGGTAGTCGAATGGAGTCATGACAATAAACTTTTTTCAACGTGCTAAAGTGCTCGGTGATGAGTATTATGCGCGCGCGTGCCCCTATAGTACACGACTACATAGTGGGTGCCGAGCCTATGAAACGTGTCTCTGAGGTGAGGGATTTGGGGGTCACTGTCACTCCTGAACTGTCGTATCGCGATCATATTACGAGGATCTGCAAAAGAGCGTTTAGAAACCTGGGATTTGTTCTAAGGCAGACAAGGCACTTTACCAACATCGCTTCAGTAAGAGTCCTATATGACGCACTGGTAAGGAGTCATTTAGAGCATAGTGCTGTTATGGGCTCCACATGAGGCCAAGTACATGGTTATGCTGGAACGCGTACAGAATAAGTTCACTCGTCACTTATACAGGAAGCTATATGGGGTATATAATATCCATTTTACCCGTTGATGTACCCCACTATTTTTGTGCTAGGTATGGTCGGCTACAACCAACTGAGAGTGCGGCGGGAATTCGCTCTCGTTTCCCATTTAGTTAGGTTACTTCGTGGCATTGAACATAACCCAGGAGTGTTGCAGCGTCTAAGTTTATGTGTACCGGACCGCTATGTGTGGAGGCGGCGCCGCTCGCCGCTGCCGGCTGTGACGGTTGCCAGGACCAACCTTCTCGCTAAAACACCTGTGACCCGCGCGCGCAATTCGAGTTATTAACGATCTTCACGTCCAGATCGATATAGGTAAAGGGTGTAAAACACCTCTTAACGAATACGAAAGGCACTTGTTCTCCTCGTCATTCTGATCATTTTTTTGTTCTACACCATACCTGGGAACCTTCTAGTTACGGAGATATTGGGGGTCAAAGTTGCAAGATTTTGACAAGTTTTTTTTTATATACCACTTTTTATCGCATGATTATTACTTTAAATATCTCTACGACCCCCGTACTATTTGATCCATCCATCCGCACAATGTTTTGAGTGTGTTACATTGAGTTATACCACAAAACATGATTTATAACCTCAATAAAAAAAGTTGTTTCCCAGCAATATTTTTTGCGTAAAGTTACTTAGTTTGATATACAGAATGCTTGGTTAACGGCTTTGTGATAAGGTGAAATACACCCTGTATTTACATGCCATTTGAGTGAATTCGCAAAAGTACTGTTGTTTATTTTATGTTATAGTGTAGTAGGTTAAAAATGTTCTTTTTATTTGTTTTTTATTTTATTTTATACTAGCTGTACCCGGCATGCGTTGCAATGCATTTTTTCCTACCTACCTAGTACCTACCTACCTACGTGTCTACTTCTCACCGTTTAAACCTTCCCTGGACTACGACAAACATTTTAAAACCAAAATCAGCTCAATCGGCCCAGCCGTTCTCGAGTTTTAATCAGACTAACGAACAACAATTCATTTTTATTTATATAGATAAGTTAAATCTTATCTTATGTTTAAGTATATAGTTAGGAAACTTAGTTTCTAAGCTATGATTTTATTAATGTTGTTATGTTAGTAGTAGATACTAGTTTTTTGATATAAGTTAATTTTGAGACCGCGCTATCGCATTAGGATTACCTGTAATGATAGTTGTAAGGAAGATTTGAATAAATTAATTGAAATAAATATTCTATAGTAAAATTCGAAGGTGGAGAGAAATCGTACGCCACATACATAAAAATAGGTTAGTTGTCTTTGTTTGATCTTGTAACATGGTCAACAGTGGATCGCTTTTTTTTATGCATCATATTAGTAAACATGTCAGCCAGAATTGTACGAAAAATTGCCAGAGCACTTGGTTATTCAGTTTTACAATATTATTGGCCTTTCTTAATAATATAATATTAAATTTGTTTATTTATGGCAGCTAGGCCCAATTTTTAGAAACATTATTCTTAAGAACTATTGTTAGTAAACAAATATAGAGACAAATACAAAAAACCAACATAGTCATCCTTTCTGGCCAACATAATACAATAAGATAAGTTTTTTTTTCAACACACTTGCTCATAAAGTGCCTCTAATTTCACCGCAATTAGGCACATAATGACACCTGTAATCAAACTGTGACTTTTTCATTACTATTATTCACAAGCAAAGACATTAAATTTTGTAGGTATATTTAATCTCTTTGTTCACAAGTGAGTTATAGGGTTTTTTTTTTAATTTTATTGGTTGAATTGCTTTGTTCTTAAAAAAGTTTCGATACCAAAAAGATCGCGTTCAATAGTACATATAAATTAATGTACCTATTGCTTGCTCATTTCATGCAACTTCGTATCTACATAGATAATTTCAACTTATAAGTTTCTAAAAAATAAAACTTTCACTCAAATGTTACTTTTGTTTTCTCTGTAAGTATTAAATAAAACTTTGAATTCCCCATTTCGTACGTGGATAAATCGCTATCCGCGAAAAGCCAAAAAAAAAAACCTCATTCTTTTAGTCTATGGCCGATTGCCATTGTTAGATGCGCGCGCATAGGAAAACGGATTAATTATTCCCGCCATTGCGAAAAAAAATTCACAACTCGTTTTCACTGTTGAAATTACAGTTATTTATTAATTCAAATGTCTACAAGTACTAGTTATGAAGAAAATGATTTATTTTGTACACCGCCCGATATAAGATGTGCAGCCCTTAACGTTATCGAAAGTTTACTACCTGAAAACTCCAAAGTCAAATATCTATTTTAGTATTATTTTATTCTCAAGTGTGTTGAAAAACGTCGTATGATACACGTGTGTGTTGATGATTACCGTCCTCGGCTCTCTTAAGACCCTCGCCTAACGGCTCGGGTCTCAATAGCGCCTCAGCGGTAATCACCAACATTACACACTTGTACCATAATGTACTATTATCGTGCGCTTTGATCCACTGTGTACACCAGGGCCCCGATTTTCTTATTGCAATAGTGTCACGATAGTCTTTCATTGATCTCATAATAATAATTGTTCATTTTGACAAGTTTAGTGATCTACTAACATCATGGCGTCAGTATGACTGTCCAATGAACAACCACGGACATTGCATTGAAAGAAATAGCTTATAATAGTAGTCTCGTACATAATGACGAAATGACTGACTTACGCGGTAATCTGCCAACATTTTGACAATTCTTTTGAGAATTAGAGCGGAAATTTGCTCATTTAGCACTATTTTATATTGCAATCCATATAGGCTTCTTTAATAAAGATAATTTAGAACACTTGAAAGAAAATAAATCTAAACAGCGGGCACTAGAAATAAAAACAAATAAACATAAAGTAGAAATGTCACATTTGACTTTGACACCTAAACAGATACAATGAGTTGGAAAGTTGCACATTTATCCACGTTCCACATTACTTTTATTTTTTTTGCTATTTACAAACTTCTTACTACTTCATATTGCTTTTATCACAAATAAAATAATATGTAAAAAAATATATAAATGAAATCTGGCACGAATAACAGTTTAAATTTAATAGTATATTTTAGAAAATCATTTCTATTAATAGGTTTTTTATTAATGGCAATACAAAAATGTCATTCAAATACAATTACGAGACCATTGATCGAACTACTATGATGAATTTAGCAGAATATGAACTTTAAGCAAAATGGCAATAGCGATCCCATTGTCATTCATCATCAATTATGAGATCAATGAAAGACTATCGTGACACTATTGCAATAGCAGAATCGGGGCCCAGGACCTCCTGGTTCTCAGTGGAGCACCCCCTTGGTTTACAGTGGATCAAAGAAAATTTGAACAAGAAAGTAATAAAAGTCTAATACACTGGATGTTTATTTTTGATTGTCCGCTGAATGAGCCGCCCACAGAATGTTTCCTTTAAAAGTTTTTCAACGACAGAACCTTTCCGCTGCGAACGTTTCGCTGACAGAACGTGTATTATAAGGGTGAAACGACGACACAATTTTTCACCAAAAAAGAAATATTCGTCGACAACACTGATTTAGGCATGGCTTAACACTACTGACTAAATCTAAAAATTATTCAAATGTTTTTAAAGGTAAAATGAAAAATCAAACAAACAAACTATAAAATCTATGGATTATCTGTCAGTGTCTTCATATAAGTGGGTAGATAATGATTGAACTACTTGACAAACTTGAACTTGAAAAACCATTGACTGCTGAAAGTAGACGTTGGTCAACTTTATCTTGTCAGCTGGAAGCGTATGAGATGATCTTGCATTAGCTTTATCAGATATGTCTGATGTAGCTCATGCAACATCACGATAACATTAGCATTTATTGGTGAATCATATTTAGAGAAGGGAATTGAGCAAAATGGTCTTTTACTTCAACAAATTGTGACAATATGGCTGCAATTGAAATTATGCTGTATATTTCAACCGGCAGACAACCAGACAGGTTGTTATTTAAAGGTATTAAGGTCCATGTTCACCGAAATAACGGTCTGGATATCTTGAAACAGCTGTTTAAGGGACATCTTCTCCTACATAATTGTGTTTTAAACAGCTGTTTTTAGATAATCAGACCGTCATTGTCCTCTTTTTGGTGGTCTAGGTACACATACTATATTTATATATACTTTTGAGTAACCACTCATTACATACTAAGTGTCCTCCGTGTCTCGGAAAGCACGTTACGTTGATCGCGGCTGTCATTTTGTTGACTTTTGACAGTCGTTACAGCCAGAAGGCAGATGATGATTATCATAGAGCCGAATTACTTTTTTTGCAATGTTTTGTAATAATGGACATTGCTCTTTTGTTTTTCAACTACTTCCCGAACGGAAAGATAATATGAAGCTTTATAACATTCCGTACCTATAAGGAATTTTAACTTTGCGACTGTCCTTGGTCGGATAGTTATTGCATTCCTAGATCGATCGATGGAATTAAATCGTAGCAAGGTTTTAGTCGTGACTGGTCCCTACTACTAACGGTGGAACTGTATTATTGAATAATCATTTTTCATTGACGATAACCATGGTCTCGCATATTTTTATATCCGCTTCCTGCTTTATTACATAGTTGTTGATATCGGAAAATCGGTAAACATATCTATTAAAAAGCTGTCTAAGGGTAAGGCCAAACGATGGTAAAACGAGTTATGAGTCACGTAATTTACGCCACATTTTCATATGAAAGTCTGGTTTGTGTCACGCGAGGACAGCTTACAATACCTATGTATGAAACCGAAATTACGCGACTCAAAAATTACGCCAGTGTAGCCTCACCCTAAGAAGTACCTACACACTGCCTTAAAAGAGTGAAAATTTACAACTTTTATTCTTTTTTGTTTACAGAGATGCTGAAATTCTCAACTTTTCCGGAGGTTTAAAATCGAATTACACATTCCCAAAAGACTTCATATTTGGAGTTTCTACGGCGGCTTACCAAATTGAGGGGGGATGGAACGAAGATGGTACGCCACTTGCTGTTGATTACACTAAACTTTTGAGATGTTCAACCAAAACAACTATTAACTACAATATTTTTTGTAATTTTTTCAGGAAAATCTGAAAACATATGGGATCATCTAGTACACAACAACAAAACATTCGTGAAAGACGGTTCAAACGGTGACGTGGCAGCCGACTCCTACCATCTCTACGAAAGAGATGTTGAGATGGTCCAGGAACTCGGTGTTGACGTCTACAGATTCTCTATATCATGGGCGAGGGTCTTGCCTACTGGCCTCACAAACAAAATAAATCCTTTGGGCATCAAATATTACAACAACCTTATTAATGAGTGTATAAAACACAATGTCACTCCTATGGTGACTATTTATCACTGGGACTTACCGCAGAAACTGCAGGATATTGGAGGATTTAGTAGTTCTCACATGGTGGACTACTACACAGATTATGCAAAGGTTTTGTTCGAAAATTTCGCGGATAGGGTGAAATACTGGGTGACATTCAATGAGCCGATGCAGACATGTCTGGAAGGATACGGTGGAACCTATCGAGCGCCTGCATTGAACCGGCATGGAGTTGCTGAATACCTCTGTGCACACAACCTTTTGAAAGCACACGCGAGCGTCTACCATCTCTTCAACGAGAACTACCGCCATATCAATCAAGGTAATGAATTAATTAAGGGAATGATGCATCTGTTAACTTGTTACAGCGAATCCAGACAGTGAAAAATTATTCATATTTTTTTGAAACTTTCAGGTAAAATTGGACTGTCCTTGGATTCCAACTGGGCTGAGCCAAAAGACGACACGCCACAAGACAGAGATGCTGCTGAGTTGTACTTAAAAACACATGTAGGTATCATTAACTAAATCATCCGTCATTTTTTTGTTATTTACTAATTTAAGACTACTTAACAACGACCTTCTCAAGCAAATAATGTCATTCTGAAGGATATTTCTAGGTCAGTTTTCACTCAAATGTTACCGGTTACCTACCAACAAAATATCCTATCCGGTGTTTAGTGTAACGTAACGTCATACTTAGGTAATGTTGTTTGTTATGTGTACAGAATATTTTTAGATATATGTAATTGTGTAATGGTTACATATATATCTATGAATGTAGCGGTGACTGATTGCTATTCTAGACTGCAATGGGAATAAGGTTGTTTTTTTTATCTTTTGAGAGTTTACATTAACTTATTTTAGTCCTTATGACTTTCTATATGAATTTCTTTTTTGTTATCATTTGATTGGTTACAAATTCAACAAACACAGATACATATCGGTTTAGGTTCGTATCAGTTGGTTTTAATCAAAGCAAAATTTCTCTTCAGTTACTTGAGCTGTGAGTCATAACTTTTTTGATACCTTCCTTGAAACTGGAATCAGTAAATAATGCAATATTTTTCTATTAATTCCAGTTAGGATGGTACGCGCACCCAGTCTACTCGAAAGAAGGCAACTACCCTGCCGAACTAATAAAACTGGTTGATGAGAAGAGTCTACAACAGAACTACACTCGATCCCGACTGCCGAAGTTCACTCCTGAGGAGGTGAACTACATCAAAGGAACTGCTGACTTCTTCGGCTTGAACCACTACACCACGTACCTTCTGTCCATGGCTGATAAGCCTGTAGGAGCAATACCTTCGCACGAAAACGATGTTGGAATTGTTCGAGTCCAGGACCCCAAGTGGCCTTCTGATTCGTCTTCATCTTGGCTTAAGGTGATTGCATATTTTTTTTATTCAGTACTAGCTATTGTCCATGACTTCGCTCGTGTTATTGGAAATTGTCTCATGGGAATGTCCAATGACCCTCGGGGATAATGTAGCTTCCCATCATTGATGTATAAAAAGGCGGTAGATACGGGACATAGTCACAGCGTCTGGTCCTACTCAACTAAGTGATTGCCTGTAGCTGGCACTCAGTCGCGCACTGAACATCGTTGATCACACACCTTTTCAGCTTTTTTATAATAAATACGCTGATGACACTGATCTGATCCGATATGTGAGTTTCGATGCACAGGTTTTCTGATTGCGATGTTAGCGCGTAACGTATTTTCCTCCTTTTACTATGTCAATGCTTCCCATTGGGTTTTCGGATTTGAATCAGTAAGTTCTGAAGATTACCTCTACATGCAAACTTACAAACCTCTTTATAATATTAGGTATACCTTCTTCATCGTATTATAAAACGAGATCTAACTGTAGCATGCGCTTTAATCTGGAAACCAGTTTTTCTATTATGAATCTAATTTTAAAATATATTCAAAGTTCGTGATGCGATAGTTTAATGAACCTGGGTCTAAAATTAACCTGGTTGTGTAATAAAACAGTTTATGTTTAAGATATGACTCAATATCCCCGAATTTTGGGGCTTTGCACCCAGATCATCACACACCACACCACACCTATTGACATTTTTCTATTGAATTGAACTATCGCGCAAACTTGAATATATTTTAAGAGCTTTATTTTCCATGTGATAAAGTTCAAAATACTAAAAATAATTCAAGGAGTTTCTACCTTGTAAAATTCAGGTCACGTTTTTATACTTGTCTCTTTATCTCATTCGATGGTAACATTGTACAAAGAAAGAACACTCGATAATAAGCATTCTGACAACAGAAACAAATCCTTTTAATCTTCTGAGAAGATACTTGTACTTGAGTACCGTTGAACTGTATGATAGCTATGTAAATTGATGAGACTTATCTATCCTACATTTATTTTATTATGAGTTGAAGAATGCGAGATATTTTTTAAATGGGAGCTAAATAATTCCAAACTGTCCCAATATATGCAGTACTCTGATATTTGAAAGATTGACTTTTTACTTACCTCTAGAGACTACCGATAGTGTCTACAGTTACTTGCTATTGAAAATAGCAAATGAGCTTTTTTTTAAAAAAAAATGCCCCGATTTTTGTCAAAATTGGTAAAAGTAGACTCCCAAACCCATAAATTTGTCAAAGCTATGGTTATAAAGTTATGAGGGTTTGAACGTGGCCGCGCCATTGAAACGCTCCGAAACGCGCGGCCACGCCGGCCACGGAGATCTTTAAAACTAAGCATTGCAGAGACCTGAAATTTTGGTAAGCAGCAGATTGAATTTTTAAAAAATCTGTAAAGATATAGAAAAAAATCCTGCGCTTATATTTTAGGAGCTGTAAGACTAATATGCCATGGCTGCGTCATTGAAACGGTGAAAATCACATTTTCGCCGATATCTCGCTGAAAAAGCAACTCAGACATCTGAAGTTTTTTCTAAAACCCAGATTTGAATTCGTCAAAACTAGTAAAAATAAAACAAAAATCCTAGGTTTATATTTCAGGGGCTGTAAGACTAACACGCCATGGCCACGCCATTGAAATGGTGAAAAAATACGTAATCGCCGATATCTCGGTAAAAAGGAACGCAGAGGTCTGAAGTTTTTTGTAAAACCTAGATCTGAATAAGTCAAAACAGGTAAAAATGCTCAAAAATACTCTAGGTTTAGATTTAAGGAGCTGTAGAACGGAATCTTAAATACGTCTTGAATATCGACGCCTTAGAGTGAAAACCTCGTAAGTGTAAAAGAGGTAACTTTTCAGGAGGAAGAAAAAACTGCGATAATCGTTGCAAGGTATTCACGGGAAACTGATAGATGCGAGTATTTACGAGGTTCTCATTTACTGTCATAGGTGGCGCTATGAGTATTGAATGAACAAATGAGTCAGATTTGGACGTGCGTAGCGAATTTTTCTTCCTAGAAACGTAATAAAATAAATTTGAGCAAAAATGCATTCCCGAGGTTTTCACTCTAAGGCGACGATAATATGTCGATTCGATTTGAGTCTTACAGCTGCTAAAATGTGAACCTAGGATTTTTTGTTTTATTTTTACTAGTTTTGACAAACTCAAATCTGGGTTTTACAAAAAAATTCAGACGTCTGCGTTGCTTTTCAACCGACTTCCAAAAAGAGGAGGTTATCAATTTGTCTGTATGTTTTTTTTTTTTTTTGTGTTTGTTACCTCAGAACTTTCGACTGGGTGAACCGATTTTGATGATTCTTTTTTTATTTGAAAGCTGGTGCTTCTCGTTTGGTCCCAATTTAATTTGCTGAAGATCTGATGCTGATCTTCCGAGATATACAATGGAACTCTTCAAAAATAGTCGGCAAATCTGCAGTAATTGCTGCAATCGCTTGTAGGTTTATTGTTTATACTATATCATGACGTAACATTACGCCTGTATGCTCTGAGGGGGTACGCAGATGTGTCCAATACTCCCAGATTTCGACAATGTTTGTTGCCTCTGAACTTTCGACTGGATAAACCGATTTTGATGATTCTTTTTTTATTTGAAAGCTGGTGCTTTCCATGTGGTACCATTTCAATTTGGTTAAGATCTGATGCTGATCTTCGGAGATATAAATGGAACTCTTCAAAAATACACGGCAAAGCTGCAGTAATTGCTGAAATCGCTTGGTTGTTTATTGTTTATGTAAACTAGTGACGTAACATCACGCCTGTATGCTCTGAGGGAGTACGCAGAAGTGTACAAGAAACCCAGATTTCGACAGTTAGATGTGTTAAGTTCCATTTAATGGGATCCTGGAGAAATAGAGGGAATTCCTTAAATTTTATAGGCACACCAGAAGCGATTTGGGTAGTTTTAGGAAGAGTACGTTCTTGGAGTGATCCCTTTTCAATTTGGTAAATATCTCATGAAGAACTTCGAAGATAGGCGACGGGAACTTCTCAATAAATGATAGCAAATGTACTGGGATCGCTGAAATCTCATGTCTGTCTATTGTTTACACCAGTTCATAACAAAAAATCACGCCGTTACGCTGTGAAAGGGTAAACACATATGAACCCCTAAAAAGAGAAAAATAAAAACTTTTTTGCAAAAAATAAAACCGACTTCACACAAAAAAGTGAAAAATAACTTTAGCTTCAGAAGTCGGTGACAAAAAAACTAAATCAATCAAACAAAGGTCATATTCAGCGAGATATTGGCGTAAGTGTGTTTTTTCGCCATTTGCAATGCAGCGGCCATGGCGTATTAGTCTTATAGATCCTGAAATATTTTTTATTATATTTTTACTAGTTTTGACAAATTCAAGTCTAGGTTTTACAAAAAACTTCAGACGTCTGCGTTGCTTTTTTAGTGACATATCAGCGAAAGTGTGTTTTCCACCGTTTCAATGGCGTGGCCTTGGCGTATTAGTCTTACAGCTCCTAAAATATAAGCCCAGGATTTTTTCTAGTCTTTTTACAAACTTTTTACAAATTCAATCTGTTAAGTTTACCAACATTTCAGGTCTCTGCAATGCTTAGTTTAAAAGTTCTCCTTGGCTGCGCGCTTCGGAGCGTTTCAATGGCGCGCCACGTTCAAACTCTTATAACTTTTAAACCATAGCTTTGACAAATTTATGGTTTTGGGAGTCTACTTTTACATTTTTTACAAAATCGTGGCATATTTAAAAAATAAATGTCATGGCGGCGCCATCGAAACGGACAATTTAGCAACAACAAACGACACTTTTGTATTCATAAGCACCTAAATATTGTCTAACTACCGTATTTTGTTCAGGTGGTGCCTTTCGGCTTCAGGCGTCTTCTCAAATGGATTAACAAGACTTATAACAATGTTCCTATAATAGTTACTGAGAATGGTTACGCTGACTTCTCTGGATTAGAGGACAAGGCTCGCGTGGCGTATTACAGCCACTATTTGAACGCGCTGCTCCACGCCATCCACGAAGACAAGGTCAACGTCCAGGGTTATTTCGCGTGGAGTCTCATGGATAACTTCGAATGGGATGACGGTTATGTGTAAGTATTGATTTGTAATTATTTCTGGGAAATCTTTATCATCACCGTTCTTTGGTCAAAGGACTCGTAAGATATAATGTGGTGATTAGTAACGATTTTGAAAATGGAAAACTCTATTGGATTAAGCTTGTGTCAATCCCGAGGAATGTCAGGTCTAATGTCTAGGTGTCAAACATGAGATAAACTGACATTCTTCAGAGGTGAAGCTTATGTTAGCGTGTAATAGTTATTTGTTATACAAGAGTGCAAAGTTGCTTTTTAACCGCGTGCTCAATTTTGATGACCAAGCAAGCGAAAGATTCTAAAATTGAGTCACGAGCGATGCGAGTGATTCAAAACTTAGAATCTTGAGCGTTAGCGAGGGAATCAAAAGAGCACGAGGTGAAAAATCTTTGCACTCGAGTGCAACACGTAACTTTTCATCCCACCTCAGCGAGGAAATGGATAAACGCAAAAAAAATGCGCATTGTTAACAAATTCAGTTACTTAAGGGGCGTTTTACAGTCCACTAGCGCCGCCAATCGAAAAAATGTCATAACTCGTAAATAGAATCAAAAATACAAAATGTGGTCTATTATTACTGTAGAAAAGGCAATAACTTAATTTTATAACACATTGTCACCACTTGAAATATAGCTGTTTAGCTAAATCGTGCATTTGTAACAAAAACGGCCGTTTATGTTTTGAATGCACGATTTAGCTAAACAGCTATATTTCAAGTGTTGATAAGGTGTTATACAATTACGTTATTGCCTTTTCCACAGTAATAATAGACCACATTTTGTATTTTTGATTCTATTTACGAGTTATGACATTTTTTCGATTGGCGGCGCTAGTGGACTGTAAGAGGGCTCTTAATTCTTTTGGCGTCAAATAAACTTCCTCGTCGCTAGATAATGAGTGATCATTTTAGGTTTTTCACTGGTTTTCGAGTTGGATTCCTTATTTTTAACATAAAGTGTTAACAATATGACGCGAAAAGAAAATGGCGCGCGCAAAACATAAGTTTAAAAAAAAAGTACACCAAGAAGTTTCCGAGTCTGAGTTCTTAACAAATTAAAAAAAAAAATACGATAAATTCGGCACCATAGAGGTAGAAGTAAATAGGTTTAATGATGTTTTGAATTCACATACTTAGTGCACACGATGTTCTAAATTCAAATTTACTTTACCCTCATGACGATAAAAACGGCTTTTGCACTCAGATATCGAAGAGCAAAAATACTCTTTCCGAGATGGGGGGATGAAAAAAAAATTAAAAGCTTTCGAAAAGCTTAGTCAATGCTGTTGACAATCGTAGAAATAGAGAAGAAGGTTGAATTGAATGAAAAATTGTTCTTGGACGCAATTTGGGTTTACAACTAACGGCTTGTAATAATTGTCATAAAGAAGTCGGATTGAGTATTTGCTATGATCGTCAAAACATCAAATCCGGTCGCAAAATTCAATGATATGATGATGTCAGGATAGTAGGAGTAGCCATTTACTGTCGTCTTCAATCGTTTTATTGAACCAATTATGTGGAATCAATTGAATGGTACGTGTGTCACAAAGTAATTTCAATAACTCACATTTTTATCTGTGCAAATGACTCAATTAATGGAAAGCTTCTGATAGTAATGTAGAACTACGGAGGTAGTAAATAATGTAGTTGATTATACATAGTTATTTGCAGTGCAGAGTTATTTAGTATTCGCACGATAACAACAAAGATCTCAATAACCTTGGGCTAGTAACCATGCAATAATAATACCTTTATGATACGAAACTAATTGCTGATGATTTTATAATTACTATCTCGTTATGGTGAGGAATTTACTGTTGGAACTCTTTGGTTCAATGGTAGTGTGGAAAAGCGACATCTATGGGCAACCTCTTGAATCAAAATTGTTCTATCTAGTTGTGGTCGTCATTTTGAAATCATTTTTTATACTCATACTAGATGGCATTGCCGGGTTTGTACAAGTGGTGTATTTACTCTGGGATTATTAATTACAGACAAACCCATTTGGTTTCTGAGATAACTCAAGAACCAAAGGCTACTTAAAGGCATACGCATAAGCATATGCCTTTATGTAGCCTTCTCATCATTTTTATTGGTTACTATTGTTTTCAACATTAGAGGTTAGAGCTCAATTTTCCATTCTTATAGCAGTAGCATGAGATGTCTGGGTTCGACTCTCAGACCGGGGGTTTCCACTATCCACATTAGAAATTAGTGTTGACTAGGTAATTCAGAAAGTATAGCCAGCTTTTAATAACAAATTAGGTAAGGTTTAAGATATCTTCTATCAGCGATATTAAAGACAGGAAATTAAAAAAAAAAGAATAAAAAAAATGCAATTTTATGGGTCTAATCCAAGATTGGACATCCGTCCAATAATAACGCTTTGAGCTCACGGTCTGTCAACTCACGTTCCTAATCATTATCTCGTGTGCCCGCGACGTCCTTGTAAGCCCATAAAAGTGAATCATATTGTTTTTTAAATAACTTATCGCCTTCAATCTGATCATTTTATCATTTACAAAAAGATGCATCATCATGGATTTGCAAAGTTATAGATAAGGTGTCTTGAAGATTTGATAACTTGGTTTATATCTGCACATAATGGTGACTTGGGGTTTATAGAATCGCTTTTTTTAAGAATTGCTGAGGTGTCTCATAGTTTATGCATTCATACCGTATTAAGTTCACAAGCGAATCTAGCATTATTCATGTAGCTTTAGCGGTCAGATAAGCAGTCGTTCCATATAAATCTGGTAGTCAGCTGCAACTGGTTAGACTGAAAGCCTATTTTTTTATTATTTGTATGATGATGTAGTTTTAGAGATTGATATAATACAGGGTGACTGGTTCTGGACCCGCCATAGCAAATTCGCGGTCATTTTCTAATTACTGAACCTTACTTTCCGTAACCACAGTTTTATAGTTTAGGTGATAGGTCAATTTTTATACTTTATTGAGATTTTTCCAAAATTTGATCTTCAAGCATTCATAACTTTTTATCGCTTTATTTAGTAGGGTTTTTTTTCCTATTTGTTGGTAGTCATAAACATTGGTGATTAAAATACTTCGGAACTTCCATAAAACTAAGGTAAAAAATAATATAGAACGCTTTTTAAAGAAAATAATGCTAAATCAAAATCATTACGATCAAATTCAACCTCAAATAAAAAAAAAGCTACGGTGTTTCAATAACTATTTTTTTATCAAAGTTTGTTCTTTAGTTTATAACCTTTCCAACGATACCCAATTTGTATTAAAAAGTACTATTTAAAAAAAAACAATTCAGTATAAGTTTGTTGAAGCGAATTGTGCTAAGTATTTTTTGCTAATTTATGACTAGGTAGGTAGAAATTCTTGATGTATTTACATTTTTTATTATTCAAAAGAATACTTTTACAATGTAAAATGCTTATCAATCGCGGGCAGCAATTCGAGCAAAATCTTTTATTGTTTGCTTTTGCTTCCCGATATCTTTTCCTATATTTTTTCTGTTTTACATTGTAAATATATTTTTTTGTATAACAAAAAATGTAAGTCCTCTAAGAATTTCTTTAAATAATTGTTTTTTTCTTTTTAACTAGTATTTTTTTAATACAATTTGGTATCGTTGGAAAGGTTATAATCTAAAGAACAAACTTTGATAAAAAATAATATAATTGAGACACCGTTGCTTTTTTTTATTTGATGTTGAATTTGATCGTAATGATTTTGATTTGGCATTATTTTCTTTAAAAAGCGTACTGGCTTATTTTTTTACCCTAGTTTGAGGGTAGTACCGAAGTATTTTAATCACCAATATTCATGACTACCAACAATTAGTAAAAACCCCACAAAAAAAAGCGAAAAAAAGTTATGCATGCTTAAAAGTCAAATTTTGGAAAAATCTCAATAAAGTTTAAAAATTGACCTATCTCCTAAACTATAAAACTTTGGTTACGGAAAGTAAGGTTCAGTAATTAGAAAATGACCTCCTCTGTATGCGAATTTGCTATGGCGGGTCCCGAGCCAGTCACCCTGTATACGTATATTTATTTATTTGAATAATTCTGTCTAATGACCTAACCTGACTGCTAGTATTGATTCATATGACCTGATTACTAATATATTATTTGCAAAGCTATTTAGCCTTAATACAAAATTAAATATAATTCTTCAATAGGCTTAGGAGACGAGAAGATGAAATATTCATGCCCGAATTCGATTCGAATAACGCCATAATTATAGCGATGGATCTGAAATGTTTAAATTGAAATTTTGTCATAGGATTAGGATTTAAAGGCAATTTTTTCTTAAACGCCAATTCCACTGCTAAATGGTTCCATTTTGCTCCAATATCCAAGCAATTGGCGAAATATGAGGACGTTAAAAATATAACCGAGTAACCCAGAATACTCTCTTTCTCTCAAAATGGCCTAGCTTAGCCGCTGTTTGCGTCATAAGCCACCTAAATTCGAAACTATTTTTATCGACCCATATCTCGAAGAGTACCTACAATTTCTCTTTAATCAACTTCAAAAAGTCTACGTTTTGGAGGCACGTTCTGTATGTTATCAATAATTGATGAGTTTTATCTTACGATAGCTGTTTGTTGTTTATCTTCTTCGTATATTGGATAGTTTAATACTATCGATTCCACAGACATCAAAGGAATCTTGGAAGAATTTATTAAGCTTATTTTGATCAAATTTCTAGATTACAGAAGAAAGATTCAGAGTAGAACATAACATTTTAAGAGCTATAAAATATGTTTAAGTATTTTGGATTTTATGCATTCAGGTCTCTGCTGTATAGTTTACTTTACAATAAAGAACTGTAGATTTATTCTGGTCATGAAAATATCGGCGAAGCTAATTTATCTAAAACGATAGGGTAGGCTACAATGGAAATCAATGATTCAGTTAATTGGACTTTATTAGCTATTTATTACATATTGTAATTAGCTAGCTAGGATCGCAAAGTAGGTACTTATTTACAAGTCTATCTACTTTTTATAAAATATCAATAAGTTAAGGGTAGTCCAAAAAAAATTACATCGATGCTTTCCGTAGTCTTTTTGGTAAGGAATAAAACTCATACATCAGTCAGAAATGTCTAATTTCACTCATTTCACAGTTGTAAATGCATTTGCAGGTCCCGCTTCGGTCTGTATCTGGTGGATTTCAAGAGTCCGAACAAGACGAGGACGGCGAAGCATTCGGCCAAGCTGTACGCGAGCGTGATCCGCTCGCGCGCTCTGCCGGCCAGCTACGACCCCGAGGACTTCACTGCCTTCTCGGGCGCCGCCCTCCTAGCCCCCTCCATACTCCCTCTACTGTGCATACACAGGCTACTCTTGTAATAGTGTCTACAATACTTTATAGAAAACTGTACGTTGTTACACTATTCTATGCTATAAGTATTTTAAACTTTAAGTATCAATATCCTTAACTGTCATTCCAACTTGCTTGATCCCTTAAAACACATTAAAGTAAAGCTTATGCTAAACTAGTGAGAAGTTATCCGGTGGACGATGTCTCCGGAGTTCAGTACTCGACGGTGGCCAGCTTCTTAGCGTTGTCTCGCGCCACCTCTCTCTTCAGCTGCGCCTGGATGCACGCGAACGACTTGCCCTTCGTCTCCGGCAACATCACCAGCATGAACACCAGGCCGAGGAATGAGAACACGGAGAATCCCCAGAATACTGTGTATATTTCGTATGCGTCTTTGACCACCTGGAATGACAAAAGATTCTTATTACAGCAAAGATATTGTGATCTAGTTAAGCTGATTGGATTATATTATTTGCAAAACGTAGAACTTGTATAATAGTTCTAAGTAATACAAAACAAAATCATTTGATTTTGTTTTGTATTTATTGCAGTGAGTGTACAAAAATATTTGTAAAATAAATGGGAATTTTGTTAGAACGTGACGTTTGTTTTCATCCGAAATTTCAGCTTTGAAAACTAATATCTAGTTAGTGATACTGTGGTGTGAACAGCAATCTCACCTGAAATAGTTTTTGAACTGCGAACATTGAGATGCCAGTGTAGATATGGGCGACACAGGAAGCGTACAGCTTGACGTTGGTGGGGAACATCTCTCCTATGATGACGTAGGGGACAGTCGACAACCCGATGGCGTAGCACACGATGTAAACGAGCAGGGAAGCGAGAGGCAGCCAGTGAAGATGTGACACTGCCGCTGTGTTGACGTGATCGAAGTAGAAATATGTTCCGATCGTAGCATTCATTAGCCCTACTCCAAGAGCTGATAGCAACAGAAGTGGCTTCCTTCCGACGCGGTCGACGAGTATTACTGACAGGACGCAGGTGGCTACTTGTACGCATCCAAGAATTATAGACTCTTGGTAGGGTTCTATGCCACCAGAGGTGACGGTGGAATTGTCCAGCGCGGTGATATTTACGGGAGAGTTGGTGCAGTTGAAGATGGTCTGCGCGTACGCCACTACAGCGGCGCTGCCACAGAGTTGTTGTATCGTGAACACGCCTAGCGTGATCCACATTGCTTTCCTGTTGGTAGCTTCAAAGATCAAATCCCCCCATGTTCCTCGATTCTTCATGTCCTCTTGGACATTCAGTTCTATACTTTTGAGTTCAGTTCTAATGTCACCACTACGTAGATTCCTGAGCGAGCGTTCTGCTCTCTCACTTCGCTCAAACTTTAAGTAGTAGTAAGGAGATTCTGGCAAAAAGATGAAGGTGATGACGAATGTGATGGGCAGGATCAAGTTGATGGCGGCGAGGGTTTGCATCGAGACGAACGGGCCGATGCAGTACTGGGCAAGAATTCCGACCTGGAAACAAATGAGAATCATTCATGAGTATTCTGCTATTCTTGAAACTTAAACACTATCAAGTAAATCTAAAAGTATCAATTGTGTTGTATCCGAAGAGATCATAAAACGTGTTTTAGGGTAATTACATGTATCTAGACACGTTTTATTATGCCTACGTTTTACGGACGAAGTCGTATGATACCGGGGTTAGCTGACTGCAACCATAAACAATGGGTTTACATCATTATTCGTCAAGATAAGCCAGCTTAGTGCGAGTTTACGTGAAGATAAAATCATTACAATGATTAACTGAATACAATAGCGACACGTGAATTCCAGGTATATCACAATCAATTTTATTACAGTCAAAACTGTATTTAATTAGGATTTGGAATTGGATTTGGATTTATGATCTGTTTGTTGCTCAAAAGATTAGTTACATTATTAAAACTCACGTCAGTTCTGAGCTCATCGAGACGTTATTAAATGTAATAAACTTTCAAATCAGGATTGTGTATGTTTCAAGTTTTATATGAATCGCGGGAACTATGCGCGCTGCGTAATTGAGGTAATGAGTCACGTTTGCGTCGCGACTGCTCGTGTGCTCGCCGCCTTAATTACGTGCAAATACAACACAATGAGAAATAAATTGTTGTCATAGAAGATCTCGCTGAATAGCTTTTGATTAAACTCATGTACGCTGACGATGCAAGCTCTATTAAACGACTCTCCAATGTAATTTTTCAAGTACTTTGTGTCGCGAGGCGTCAAGAGTAATTTAATTTTCTAATTAATAGCTATAGTTGATGTACGCACGTATAATGTGTTTTATGGCAATATCACAGGCTTATCACGTGAACATTTTATGACTTGATAAAATGTATTGCTAGGTATTTTTTTGCTGAATTACTGGTTTCTACATATGATTATTTACGCAAGTTAGGAGTAAAATTAGTCTGTAACTAAGTAATTTATAAGCTTTGATATTATTGGCAACTTCAATAAAGAATCTGTTGTACTAGACAAAATCCAACTTTTAGAATAAAAATTATGTTGGTGCTTATGTTAATTATTTTCTCAATTTAACCGAAATATCTCATATACGTGGTGGATGTAATGTAACAATATGAGTATTATGTATGTAGTCCAATGGACTCTGACAAAGGAAACCGTACACCTGTTGGTTGCACAAGTATAATACGTACACACTACACACCGTGCGATTCTACGAATATATCATTTAGAAATCGCATATCTAACTCTCAAAGCAGAAAGCGAGCTTATGAAACAGGCAACAGAGCATGGAATATGTAAATATTCCGCGATAAGGCAGAGCAGGCTCCACGAGACATAATTTATCATTTGAATTGCCTCTTACCCTGCAAAGGATATCGCCCATTAGTTGAACTTATCCAAAGTGAATAATTGCAATAAGATGGCATTATACTCAATTATTTCATTGAACTTGATCAATTGTGCGTCATTACAGAAGACATTGATCTATCACACAACCGCAGCTTCTCACATGACATTATGATCGGCCTTCTATCAACTCGCATCCCATTCCTTCTACAACTCAATTAAGTGTTACTTAAATGTGTTTATCTGTGCTCGCAGATAGAACTAGACTAGCCAATCAAGGCGATGAATAATTTATTGGTATTATTCTGGTATTGACTCATGTTTTTTAATGTGTTTCTAGGTTTAAAAAAAATCGTTTCACAGACGAGATAATGCTTCGGATTGTGTCGATTTCAACAATCAATCATCAGTAGTAGGTACTTACTTTATTCATTAACGTGATGAGTGTTGAGAGGGCCCCTCGAACTTGATTTGTGGCAATCTCTCCTGTGTACATTGGAGCCACTGTGTAGACGATGCCGTAACCCAGGCCGGAGAACATGCGTGCCACGTATAGAAGAGCGACAGAGTTGGCTACGATGACCAGCACCCAGCCAATGATGAAGGGAACCGCCCCGAGGAGCAGCGTTGTCTTCCTGCCGAACCGGTCGGCGAAGTAGGCGGAGGGGATAGGCGTCAGCGCGGAGCACAGGATCATGATGGAGACTATCCATGATCCCTCGTCGAATGAAGTTGGTATCTTGCTCTCAGATGACTGTAGGTAAGGTAATGTAGGTGAGGGCCAGCCGTAGCAGGTACCCGCTGTAGCGGTGATAAGCGTTGCTGAAATAGAAGAAAAACAACAGTTAGTTTTAGGCGATATTTATGTTAATGAAAACGCAAACTATGCCAAAAGTGTTAATAGAAACGAACTGCTTTTGGCAAAAGCATTGTACGAGTATGCTCAAGTAATTAGGAGTAACTAAGAGAATCCACGATAGTTATTGATGATTACATTGCTTATAAAAAGTGCATTGCCCTCGATAAAGTACTTAGAAGTAGGTGTTTATCTGTGTACGTTAAGAAATATGAATGTGAAAATGTTTACAGATGTAGATAATGTCGGAGTGGGCTTTAAAACTATGTTCACAGGAGTATAAGTTGTGTAAACATGTTTATGTATACAATATGCGTGTTACAATGATGTCTACGACGCACGAGACCTTGGCGCTAATTATCGCGGCTAAACATTTTCCGGACATCGATAATGATCATCAAGACTTTTAATTAAACCCCATTAAACTGTGCTATTGTTTACTAAAACTTAAGCCATGACAAGATAATTTGAACTGTCCTGTTTTTCAAAGAACCTTGCTTGTCTAGAAGTTACAGTTAATAAAGTTTTTATAAAAATATTAATGGAGTAACGAGAATGTTTACTAATGATCGATTGACCTTCCTCTAAGCAAAACGGAACCTGGCAGAAGGCCAGGTACCCATAAGAATGAAGAAAAAGAAATTGCATATAATACGTCGGTCTACCGTCAAGGCGTCAACTATGCAACTATTATAGAAATAATAGAACTAGCAACTTTTCAAATAATAAATCAAATACAACGAAGATCTAGATTCAGGCTACAAACACGTACACGATTAAATAGAACGAGATTGGTCTGTAAAAGTACATTGTCTCACATTTAAATCTCCTCGTAAGATGCAAGTTGAATTGAATTAAATATAAGATTTGTGTTCAGACGTGTTTGTAACATTAAGAGCCCTTTTACAGTCCACTAGCGCCGCCAATCGAAAAAATGTCATAACTCGTAAATATAATCAAAAATACAAAATGTGGTCTATTATTACTGTAGAAAAGGCAATAACGTAATTTTATAACACATTGTCACCACTTGAAATATAGCTGTTTAGCTAAATCGTGCATTTGTAACAAAAACGGCCGTTTATGTTTTGAATGCACGATTTAGCTTTTTTTTTTTATTCACATTTTTTCGATTGGCGGCGCTAGTGGACTGTAAGAGGGCTCTTAAAATAGAGTATTATTTGTTTTCTACTAATATTAGCCCAAGATCGTAATCTGAGTAGTTACATATTTGTAATACCAAACAATTGTACACATCGTTAATCTAATTAAGTAATTAGGCAAGATTAGGATCTCTACATTGATATTGCGGATTATAAATGTATCCATGTTGTTTACATTTCCTACTTTTAGTTTAAATTCTAATGGAAGATAATTTGTAAGGGAAATTATAGTAGTTATTCATCACAAATGTCTGAGTATGAGTAATTAAGAAAGTATGCTTATTGCAAATCTTTCGAAAAGCTGTTACCATATTGATTTTCTTGATTGTCCGACGTTTGATAATTTACTGCACATAAAATCTTGTCTGTCTTTTATGGCTTCTGACGGGTTTAGTAGTTTTAATTTGCGTCAAGCCAAAGCACTATTGGAAATGCGCGTTTGGCACGAAGATGGTGGAGCAAGACAAGACTGCAAGAGGAAATAATCCACTGAGTTTAGCTGGCTCGAAGATGAAGTCAAGAAGTCGCTCTATTCATCTGATATTTTACTAAGAATATTGAGGTGACATCTTAGTTGTGTACAGTAATAATTTACCTAGATAGGTATATTTTTATTGTTTACAACTGGCTATAGCCCAGGAATTACGCTAACGCGCACATTGTAACGAACATTCCTGTCAGTGTAGTAAAAACAAGTTTGGGAGTGGCGACGATATCATGTCTTATCGCGTGTTCGTGGAAACTTCTGACCACTCCAATATACTCGACACGTTCCTCGACCCTGTATCTGATAATTAATACGACAGATGCCACAGTTTCATGACAATATGAGATTAGAAAGTTACTAAGTAGGTACGCCTATTTGCCGACGAGTAGAATATAATCACTTTTTCTCGTACCAATGTCTACAACTAATTGGTGTGACGATGTTCGTTTTTATCTCTTACTCATTATTCAAAGACGTACACCCGACATATTGACCCTGATCCACTATTATCAGATCTTATTTGATAAAGGTTTACTGAAGTTGTAAAACACTAAATTGTGTTTTCAGAGTGCCTGAAAGTGGGACAACGGTAGATCATAACATCATTTTTATGAAGCAGTTTTGTTTGTTAGATTTCGAACTGCTCATTCAATTGAATTTCATTTATCCGTTCAGTAAAGCACCCATAACACGTACTCGAGTCTCGAGTGGCTATCTTACCGCGCAGGTTGTTGAAACTGCTTAATATTTCAGTATATCTGGTGTACGTGCGCCATACGAAATGCAGAAGCGAATTCAAGTCTGTACGGTGTACCTAAGTTTAATCACAAATATGTACCTACATAGTTAGTGCAGAACAGAATCAAACTGTAGTCTACGGGCTAAAGTTTACATGGTTGCCGTGTAGTAGTACCAAGATAGAGGACTGCCCCGCTCACATACACGTAAATACTAAATAGTTTGCGCCCACGATGAAGCTTTTCATGAATCTGACAACAAACACGTGAGTCAGAGTCGAGGAAGTTAACATTAAAACACACAAGAGAAAATATTTTACGACACGATAAAACTCATTTAATGTGGTGAGGTAGATTGCAACATTTAACTAAGAAATGAGAAACAAACGTTTCTCAGACTTCGAGACATATTTCAGGAGAGACAGAACTTGCGTCTGCTGAACGCGGTTGAAATGTTTCGTACGTCAGAAGTGTAAACAGAGGAGCTACAGTGGAGCTGTATAATTTATATAGCAACAGATTCGGGGAACGAAAGCCGAATGCCAGTTGGCACAATCAACGGGTTGTCAATATATAGTTATGTACGATTACGTCGGTGGACGGTGACTTTAACGTCACAATGTGCTTGAATACTTGCTATTCTTGCTAATGAGTATACAAAACTTCTTTTATTAAGATCTCGGTCAATGATTGAAACGATTCATTTATTTATGTGCCGTTAGAATACAGTTTATTTTTGCGTAAGCAAGGCATAAAAAATCTTCATTTTTAATGATGTTTAGATATATTTTTTTTGGATTTTTTTGATGGGGAATTGTCAACTGATAGTTCTCATGCGGTTAGGTTTAATAGTTGAATTCTTGAGCATCACAAACCTGCCACGTGCTTTACTGAAAACACTTTTCTCGTGAAATAGTGATTTAAATAATTTAATCTGACGATCAATCAGGCAATAATAAAGAATTCGTATCTATGGCAGACTTTGAAAAATTAGTCTGGACGTTTGAAAAATCGCTTTTGGTTGAGTCGGGTTGGGTTAAAATTTAAATTTAAATGGATTGATAGAGTTGGTAGTCTTTTTGATAAAATCTCAGAATAATATGATTAATTTTACAGCATTTCATATGCAAATGAAGCTATATTTGTCTACCAACAGTAATAATGTAAAATTGTAACAGAAAACTTACTGATTTATGAATAAAAGGGATTACAGATATGTTTTCAAGATTCATTTAAGTATTATTTTTCTATTGAATGGAAAATATTTTTCTTTGTGTTTCGGAAAATATCAACCGAATTGCTACAGAGAGAGAATTGCAATTTGAATTCATTCACATATTAAACTACATAAATTTACTATTTACTAGTATATTCTCACACAAGCTGCGCGTGTCACCACAAAGTCATCTCGCTTGAACGCTATTTAGAGATAATGAACCTAATAAAAGTGATACTTAAGGTATAATTTAATGAGCGTGGTAGTGGTCCCGTGTGAGGTAGGCGAGGTCGCGGCGCCGCTCCGCTCCGCTCACCGCGACCCGCCCGCACCCGCGCGGTGACGCAACGCGCGAACCGTCATACAAAGGGTGCGTTCAAACTATTCTCGCATTTAATTTGCATTTTTGTACAGCTAATTAGTACTGCTAATTACGCAAAGATATACAAGTCACAATTTAACATCTGTTTACATAACCGATAGCTGGTAGAGGCCTTGGTCGCAAA
The DNA here is from genome assembly GCA_916618015.1 of Xestia c-nigrum. Taxonomy (NCBI): domain Eukaryota; kingdom Metazoa; phylum Arthropoda; class Insecta; order Lepidoptera; family Noctuidae; genus Xestia; species Xestia c-nigrum. The sequence continues at coordinate 17,888,196 of OU745245.1, forward strand.
ACCTTATCATTTGTTTTTGTTACAAGCTTTTGGGTAAACAAGTTTTAAAAGAAAATTAAACATTCCACAAAATTCTGTTTCAGGTAATCTGGCACAGCTATGCATAAATAGCTTTCGGGAGAGTAAAAAGTTGGCAATACTTTTTGGGGAAAAATGTAAATGTAGCAGATTTATATTTAAGGTCGGGATATTTCAGGAGGTAGAAGCCCAAAGTGTGAACGTGTCCTAATAGCAACACACATCTCAGAATAACAATAATTGTGATTGTAATATTGTTGAAATTTGTATCGTGCGACAATGTGCCCGTTACTGAACTTATACAAGTAGCATCGTTTGTGTGCGTGATTGAGTCGCGACCAAGTAGAACAATGGCTATATTGGACAGCTTTATTTGTTGGTAAAAAACATGTCCAGTTGACTTGTCAGTTGATCAATGAAAATAATTATTACATTACGTCGCATGAACTTGGCGTGTTTTATTTATGGCTTGTAACAATTACGCTCAATGTTGAAGGAAAATAGATTTAATGTGAATTATGATTTGCTCAATGAGTTTTTATTGGCAATCTCAGTATTTTCTTGAATTAAGTGTTTGATTAGAATACTCAAAGTGTGTATTAAAGAGAGGTGTGTCGCTAAGAGCCGTGTGTTTGATTTATGGCACTGTTGTGTTGACAGGATGTAGTCAATCCCACTAGTACTACACACTTCAAAGCAAACGGCTTGAGTTGACACTCACGTTCCGATTATGAGAGCTAGCTGTTGATACACAACACGTTTTTATGTAGTAAGTACGTAATTAATCTCCACTAAAACGCTGAGAATGTTAAGATGAAAAGTTCAGAAAGCTTTTATTTTTATGCGTACCTAAGTACTTATTTAATTAATTTACTTACATCTCGATTTGTTAATATGTTTCAATCTCAATTCAAACTCAAACTCAAACTCAAATCATTTAATTCAATTAGACCATTGCGGCACTTTTGAATGTAAAAAAAATGTCAATTGCATCTAAAAGTAAAACGACTGAAAACAACCACCCTAAAATAATATTGCTCCCGTTTCAAATCGACCTTTTAAATTTTTCATTCGCTAATTTAACCTGTCAGTCACCCCGTCAGTTATTTAGACGTTGGTACATATAACGTCCATACAGTACGGAAATAGGAACGTTGCCTTCTCAGAATAAATCAATTGTTTGTTGAGCTATTTCGTTTATTAAAAACTTATTTGTCACAATCGTATGAAACTATAAGGCTTGAATTCTTATCACGCTGACGGACGGTCGCGCAGAGTCGGTCGCGTAAGAGTATTTTGCATTTTGTTCAATATAGTACCATTCTGCGATGGTGACGTCAGCGGTGACAGACCGTACCCGACCGACCGACAGCGCGATAAGAATTCAGGCCTAAATCTTAACTTGAATCAGACTATTATAATCATCATTGCGAGAATCTTTATCGTCTGAATGCCAATATTATGCTTCGCATTGAATATATTACGATTGGCATCGATAAACAAACTCATTGTATGGTTAGTAGTAGCACAAAGCACGTTATATTGTAGCCATAAGTAAGACTTCGTGATTGGTCGTCAATATCGATAAGGGAAAATACCGTAATACACATAAATGGTCGAGAGAGCGTGAACGTACCTACAGAATGTACTCGTATTTTCATAGAAATGGAACAACAAACAAATTATCATAAGAATCAGACGATACGATCAAGCGAACCTGGAAGTTCAGTTGACAAACATTGAGGACTATTCCGTAATATTAGGTAAAATAAATCCTTGATCTGAGACAGTGAATCAAAGGGAAATGCGTCTGTATATTATAGAGAATCTGTGTTAAAATTTTCGTATACCTAAATAAAGAAAATTTGAACCATTTCCCGTTCGTGTTAGGTGACGATAACATAAAAATATGTACTTTTTTATTATCATGGTATGTATTAATAGCGGAAATATACGCACAGCCGCCGTTTGGGTATTTTAATAATCATCACGTGATAGTATGGCGATTACAGTTAAAATACATAAATACCACAAAAGGACACTACCCACCTCTTGACCCGTATTAACATTATTTCATGGCACTTAAAATAATAATAGTTTCTATATTATAATGGAATAACATCCTCATTCATCGGTATCGGAATATAATAGCTATATTGTGCACGTGTTGAAAGCACGTGGGGCCAAACACTAGCACGTCTATATAGCTCGAGCTTAGGTTCAAGACCTCTATGACGTCAGCACTAGAACAATCCCACTCTGCTATACTATGCCGTAGAGATTTCCACGAATAACTTAACTGCCTTTGTCAGAGTATGAATAAAACAAGCCTGCTAATGTTTTTTCATCTGTCCGCTTAGTCATCAGACCCAAAAAAAGGTGTTCGTGGGTTTTTCTGCCGCATAGTTTGTACACGTAAATGGAGCGATTGGTACCTATGCAGTTACAATGTCTTAATACCAACGAAAAAAACGTGGGTCTACGTAAAGTTTTGATATTTTAATCTATTCCTGCACATAAAGTATAAGTATAAGTAAGTTATAGGTAAATATTTACAGTAGTAGTTTATTTTGTTTAATATGTGTATGTATTTGTATGTTATGTGTTTATATTAAATAGTCATAGTTTTGTTTTAAGTTTTAATTTATATTTTCTTGTTGACTTTTCTACACACTGTGTCTACATTTCTTATCAGACTTTCCTCTCGCAGGTCTGCTGGAAGAAATTTATTTTGAAATAAGCAGTACCTTTGTGCTCTTCTATGTTAATATAATTATTGTCCTTTTATGTATTTTGTGTGTACATGAATAAATAAATAAATAAACCGTTTTCGTATTACATAACTCATCTAGAAGGCAATTCTTTTACGTAATTTTAATTAGGTACGTTCTGCCATTATTTTCGTCATACCTATTATTTTATTACTTCTAGACTCATTAACCTTGAACAAAATATAAACACAGAACCCATTCATTTATGTGCTTGTACACATTTATTTTATTCATTGTAGATGTAGAAGCGCTCTATATCTTATTGCAGCCCGCATTTCTTTTTTTAAACATTTATTTCCCGACGATTTGCAAATGGAAGAAAAACAATGGCGTACGTACCAATTGTTTACCTTTCGTGTATATTGTAACGTTTTCACAGAAATGGGTTATAGTATTGTTTTGGGAGCTTATTAGCGGGTAACAACCTTTTACCAAACCGTACTGATTTAATTCTTGGATAAAATGCTCGTAGAAAATAATTTATAAGTCAGTTTTTGCCTACTTCTATAATGCCATTATACTTATAGACAGGCTTACAAGTCCCGGGCCAACTGTTTGATCAAATATAGCGCTAGTCGGTCGGCACACAAACAGTGAGTTTATTTCTCTTCTCTGATGGTTGGACGACTTCACCCAAGACCAAACATAGCTCTATCAAAAATCGATTGAATCAACAGCGATATATCGAAGACTTTATTGCTGAATTGCTGGTCAAGATTTTGTTTAACTCGGCTCAATCAGCTTCAGCTTATAAAAGCTCTTTTTTTCTTGAAAGATTGCATTGATATGCGGAAGGATATGTAGGTACATTGATAGCTGAGCGTAATTACAGAAATATAATTAATTTTCACGGATGAATACTTATTAATCAGTTTAATATCTTATAAATTCTTTCACGTTACGCTGAAGACTTTATAAAAAAGTTTGATTGAAACTTAAAATGTAAATTATCACGGTGTGTCGTTTTGACAGACAGCATTCATTTTAACATCAGCTTCATTAGTGACGGTTCGGTGAAGAATTCAACGCTTGTAACTTGTAAGATAAAAACATAACGATTCACGATAAAAAAATACCGTAAACAAGTCTTTATTGGGTTAAGACTTACTATTTAGAATAATATATTTATTGTTTACAGATTGGCTATGGTTTCGCTGTTTGAAAAATATATTTTTTGTCTTTCTTGAACAAAACCTATTGTAGTCATGAAAATCCAAATTACGCTTCAAAATAGTCTAAACATTACAGCGCAGCGGTGACATTAATTATAATTTCGGTATGTGCTTAAATGCGTAACGATTAAGACAGTGCCACTGTGCCAGTGACACTAGTCTCGGCCACAAATAGACAATATTCCTTTGGAATTTATGGTCGGCGTCAGAAATGCATTCACCTAATCACATCACTAACACTCTAATACCATCACTACAGCTGTCAAACGTAGTGATTTTGGCACAGTCCCATCCAGGTGTGAATGTTCAGCTATGGATGGTCATACAAATGCATATCGCATTTCTATGACGTAGGTAATGCAAATGCATAACCTATTTAATGAATGTAAGTACATATGTACTTATATGTTGCAATAATGGAACTGTTTATCTGTACTTAGCAAAGAAAGAGAAGCTACATTTTTTATTTTTTGAATAATGTACACATACACCATTATTCTGCGAAAACAAAACTTTTATATTTTGTTGATTTCGTCGAAAGGTTTTGTTTTTGTACTTACGTTGCATTGTCTGTTTTTGATGTAAATGCATGTTTTTGTTTACATACTTTATGTATGGTATGTATCTAAATACGGGTAATTTGAATTATTATTTAAATACTCAATGTGTTATATCTGAAAGTATATCAAATTGCATAAGAACTTTTATAATCGCGACGTAATAATATGAGTACCTATGTACCTAAGCAACTGAATAATTTGTATATTGAAATTCATGATTATTCTTCGTAACTCTAAAAAATCCGGAAAATATTAGTAAAAAACATATGTTTAAGTGTGTACTCACATAATGCTCTTAAGTGTTATTTTATTTATCACCCGGAAAATGGAATTGATACAAGATAATATACCTACATGAAAACTGTTTTATTAAGCTTTGCCAAAGTGTTCTTTCTAAATATAAACAAGAAAATGTATGAAAATACAGCCATAATTCACGAAAATTTAATTTACACAAATTTTCAAAATATTTGATGCAAAACGCGTTTAGTTTTTGCCATCTGTGAGTCATCATTCAAAATATGTTGATGACGCCAGCATTAAGAGTCGTGTGTAGTCTGGTCTCAAGCAAAAAAGGGGCGCAGAACATTTTATCATTACGTAAGATTCCAAGAAGGTGCCTTTGGAGTGGAACAAACGATGGCTGGCCATTGTTTATAAACATGGGCTGTCGTCGCCGCGTCGTCGGCGTTTCCACGGCACTCTCTCCGCGAGTGTGAATCGCAGAAAATCGCAATGCAACTGTAAACTATCGGATGTCGATGTCAATGACATTCGAGTTTAACTGGAACTGCATACCTGAGTTTATAGTATAAGCCCGCTATTTACTCAAGTATAACACCGTGCAGTCGTGCTACCTATTTAAATACCTACTTACGAACATTAGTAGAGTGCGTGCTTAGACGCCATGAACAATATTTTGGGGTAGAAATGGAACTTTTTTAAATGGGTCTGTCATTGTATGAGGGTAGGGGAATACGTCGTTAATGCATGTGAGGATGCACGTCATTTCAGGATACGAACTGACTGTTCTGCATTACGATAAAGATGAAGGCTTGTTCACAAATCACAATAAAACAAAGCTTCCATAATGTTTTCGGGGAAAAAGTGTTTGATACAGGAATTTTCATTAAAACAGAAACAAAATCATTATTGTATACCTACGTATAAAGTAGAAAACTTAATGCAGTACCTACTAACAGTACCCCGTTATCAGTGGTTCATTAATTAATGAGCGATAAACTCTATTCTGAGCACTAATTGCGTATTGTATAAGGTAACGCAATGTGGACTCATGGTGTTGATAAAACATAATATTTTTGGTGTTTTGTAATATTTATAATTTACACTTGCAGCCATGATTATAGGGATCAGTCATACGACAAAATGTTGTCCTATAGATATGAGGATGACCTGCAGGTCTAACTTGAATATCTTGTGTCGAGTCTGATAATGAAATCTGTTCATGAAGACAAGACATTGTATGGGTAGTTAAACGTTGTAAGTACAGGAACCCTTGGCTATCAAATACTCCTGACGTTAGAACGTTACATGCACGAAGTTGTCTACAAAGTTTCAGGAACTGCTGCACTAGCTACCAAGTTAACTAGTTAGGTAAGTCGAATCTCAGCGATAGCAAGAAAATAAATTGCAAATTGCCACACTTGCATGCAAAAATACAATGACAGAATTTATGGAGCTCTTTATTAAATCGCAATAGACTATAATTATGTAGTTTATTTATCAATTGGCACGTGGGCAGTGTAATGTAAACGAAAGTGGAAGTGAGTCAAAATTTTTCATTATATAATTTCATTTGCCGTAATTGTTATTCGATATTTCTTTATTTTGGTTTTCCCTTTCGGAACTTGATAAAGTGTAAAGTTAAAAATAGGAACATTGAGGAAATGAGGAAAATGTCGTAGTATCGGGCACTCAGGCCGGGAGTGAAGGAAGACCAAAGAAACGATGGATAGACTGTGCAAAGGATGACATGGCAAGAAAGAGAAAGAGAGTGTCTGAAGAAGAAGACTTGCTGCATCAATTAAATTGGGATTAGGGCAGAAGAATAATCATGAGTTTCCTGTTTGGTTATTTTTGTCTTTACGTATAAGTAATTGTAAATAATATCATAAGCGATAAGTAGATACACAATCCTTTACTTATAGGGTGTTGTTAGAGTATGAAAGAAGAAGACTTGCTCAACCAAATAAATTGGGATTAGGGCAGAAAAATAATTTATGTGTTTCCTGTTTGGTTATTTTTGTCTTTACGTATAAGTCATTGTAAATAATATCATAAGCGATACGTAGATACACAATCCTTTACTTATAGGGTGTTAGAGTATGAAAGAAGAAGACTTGCTGTACCAAATAAATTGGGATTAGGGCAGAAGAATAATCATGAGTTTCCTGTTTGGTTATTGTTGTCTTTACGTATAAGTCATTGTAAATAATATACTTAACGATAAGTAGATACACAATTAATCCTTTACTTATAGGGTGTTAGTTGCATGTATTTAGCTTTCTTGTTTGGACAGAATGACTAAAGTTATCATTATTTCAAAGTTTATAAACTTCTTCATTTTATTTTCTTATAACTTTCAACTACTACTCATTGGTTTAATTGCTTGCTATGATTTAAGTACACAGTGTATTTAGATCTGTTGTTTTCAAGAACATCAATATTTAACTTTTGGTTCCTCAACTTTTTCATAATATTTACGTTACAGCAATTAAATAACATGATTCAAAAGTAAAACAACATGTAGGTAGATATAAGAAAGTTATTACTTTATCTCTATTGACGCAAATTACCCAGCGGCACCTATGTACACTCATGATTATGTACTGTCTATGTAATTACATTGAATTGTTTACATTCGCCGATATACATTTAATAAATTGGATTACTTTAATCTTGATTGACGAAGAGCGATTCTTTTACAGGGTACTCTTGAATTACATACGTGTAATATTTTGAGATTAAATGCTTAGTTAGGTAGTTTTTCTTTAGGTGTTAGGAAAACTGACCAGAAAATCCAGAAAAATAACTATTTTATGAGATGGCACAGAATACTACACAAGTAGAAGAAGAATACTAAGAAGAATACTAAACAAGAAGACTAGTCAGAGAAAAAATCTCATCAAAATCCGTAGCGTTGTTTAGCAGAACAATGCTGTAAAAAAAAACAGATTCGTAAATCTCTTTAATTATAATAGAGAGGTAGAGAATAAATTCGTACGTGTGTGAAATTGGCTATTTAGGAAAGCTTCCTACTTATATGACGAAGGTTTTAAGTTTTCAGGAAACTAGTGTCTAAAAGTAGTAGGTACATATTTCTTAATTACTTTAAGAGTTGTGCAAAAGTCCACAGGACATTCAGATTAGTCATTATGAAAGGAAGGCAGATCTGAACATTTGCAAATAGGAAAAAACCGAACAATTAAATTAGTTACGGGGGATATTCCGCTCGTTATTCAATTATTTAATAGTCATAGAATTCAGCGGAAACTGTTAATACCTACCTGTGTATTGGTTGGGCTTTGAAATTAAAGTACCTACATAGTTAGTATGTTTACCTGTTTATTTCTCTATTTAATTGTGTTCTAAAGGTCGCGTAAACAGTCTGGTTTATTTGTTATTTCGTCGTAAAAGATAAAGCAATACAAAACTTTGACAGTGAATGAAGTTCAATTAGATTAATTTTTTGAATTTTTTTACTTTTCAATCCAGTACTTGTTAATAACATTGCCATAAACAAGTATGGATACTGCACTGCATCCATACTTGTTTATGGCAATGTCATGCATTATCGAATGCATTGTATTTGTTTTTTTTGCTCCTAGCGGTTAAGTTCAAAACAGACCAGCACTTATCCCGTTTTTTAATTCTTTCTACCTGATCCTTCGGTGTTCTTGGTATGAATGGAATTCCCCACAGGAGATACAAACTAAGGTTGTAATGGACGCTTCTAATAAATGTTTACAAATATGTAGTTTTAAAGAATGTTCCATTAGCTCGATGAGAGATATCTTCTAGAAGGATTTAACTCGTTTATTTGATGATAATGTCTTGACAGAGTGTTTTATATTATACATAGAGGGAATAGAGTATGAATCTTATGATACCTACTTTACATTTTAATGACCAATAAATCATTCGTTATCGAGATGTAACAGCGTGGTATTGGCATCGCTTTCACGATTTCACGACGCACTAGAAATACTTCAATATACGAGAGTCATATACGATCAAAACATTTATTTATTTCTTATTTATATTTGAAAACTTTTAAAAATATTCGCCAGAGCCTCCGGAAAAATAAATACATATTCGTTCTTGAAAATGTTTTTCCAGGCGAAAATGTTTCAGGAACGGGCCAATTCTACAAATGAAACGAAATCATTCAAAGTGATGAATGACGCGACTCGATCATTCCAATGTTCACTTTGTAACATGTCAATAAAGAATGAATGCTTATGATATTACAGGGGAACTATTAAAAACATGTATAAATAAGTCTTGTTGAATAGGCAACAATGTTATAGTTTTACGATGCTTTAATTTACCCTGTCGGAAGAGCAGATTGATAACCTATTCACCCGCGGTTTGTTGTGGCGAATTAACTATCAAGTGACACAAGTAATTAAGAAAACAAAAATTAGGGGTCTCAGATATACAGTAACTTGGTACTTTTAACAGTATGGTATTGGTACGCCCATTTAAAAAGTCATGGTAAGTACCAATAAGGAAAATCTATGGCCCATTCTTCATCATAGTACGTTGGTGCTATTATAACTTTAAATATGGAATGGAACTTATGTAAGTACGTCAGTAGTATGTAGTTTCATGATTTTCCTTGCACAGTGCGCAATTTGACGCCAAGTTTAGAAATAACTTGCACAGGATGTTAATAAACATGAGGCAAAGACGCTATTTTGTAGGCCATCATGCAAGCCATGCATGTTATGCGATGTGTTTATATCCTAAAACTTGTCAACAGTATTGCATAACTATAATTTATATTTCAGGTCAACATTACTTGTTCAACTTTTCACCAAATATCGAAGTCTGAGCAAATGAAGTCAATTGAAGGTTCTGGAAAGCTTCAATTTGAAAGGTTTTCCCGGTAAAATCTTCACGCTTTATTCAAAGAATATAGAGACCAGCACGTGCGGTTGGATTGCTACTTCTACAGAATTGTCCTCGAAAAAACCCCGAGGCGTATTGCAAGTTCTGGTTTTAAATAAAAGCATTGCCATGTTACAAAATAGAATACGTGGAACGTGGAATGTAGTGCTAACAATGCCAACGGTAATGGGAATGTGTTCAACTTTACCGCTGTTTGGCGATAATGACAAGTGACGGCGATATGCTTACATTATGACATTCGGTAGAGTCATTGTTGTCATTAGGGAGCAAAATTGATTGGCACTCGAAGTGCATGAATGCTACATTATAAAATCTGCGTTAACTTAAATATTATGTGGTTCTTGGTGAAATCATGCATCGGTGGCTTTCACAAAATAATTTTATGGACGTGAAACAACAGCGACGGCCCGAGGTAAGCCGGGGTGGGACAAAATGAAAATGACAGGGATTTACTGAGTATTTAGGGGTAATTAAGTATAATAAATGAGTATTTACGTCATCGCCGCGGCCGGTCACATACATACGGACACATGGCGGACGCATGCGATAGTGATAGGTTAGAAAACGAACTCACCACAGAGTGCTGTTCCATATTCCTTCCAATGTGAACGAGTTTTTGCTGTCATCGCAATTCTTGTAGCAAGACTTCTAGTTAATTACCGCGATTTGGAATGAGATTATCTTGAGCACTGAATTTATTTTATATATTAAAAATAATAATATTAAATAAAGTAAATTGAATTCATCGTAACGATTATAAATATTAAAAATACGGAGAACTAACTAAATATCACAATAATTATATATATTCGATCTAAATTAAAATTGGGTTTGTTAACAAAACGTTATAACCGATTAGGCTTCATGTTGATGGTTTATGTGTTGTTGGCTTGCTGGTTCATTGCGCGGGAAGATCGCGAGAGTCGTGCTAGCGCGGTGGCGACGAGTGAGTAACTGAACGAAACGGCGCGATAGTGGGGCGAACGAACTAATCGCAACGCACCAAGTGGGATGGAATGAGGCAAAACGGCGCGGGCGCACGCTTTTGCTCCTTGTTTATCGGGCGGTGGAGTAGTTCTTGTTGAGATAAGAAGAAGGTCGATAACGCGGCGCGACACGCGGCTGACGCGGGCGGTGCGGTGACGCCGCTGCAACCAGTCAACCACGCCGCCAGACACTGTCGTACACTCCCGCTCTCCGAATATTTGTTAAGACTACTTATAAATAGACTTTACAGGACTAAAATAACACTGACAAACGTTAGACCCGTGCGATGCACGAGACCAGTTTTATAAACGACATCTGTCCACTGATAAAAATCTCTACCTATTATTTGCTTATTTTGAAATAATAGGCCATATAGAATTATTTCCGCTCTGCTGCCTCTTCCGTCGTACTTAGATCGACATGAATGCTACAGAAATAGAAATATAATTAATAATGCTTGTCCAATTGTTGCATTTCATAAACAGCGGGATGGTCTTTGTGGAAATTCAACAAACATGACATATGTGTCACTTGTATTGTGCTGACGCGCCATCAGCGTCATCGTGCCCAATGTGACACTGATTGACTGAACACCCGACAGCCTCAGTCTCCTAAAATAACGTTAAGTATGATTATAATTCTGATCTTACATGTTTTATTTTACTCCAATATCTCCTGTTTGTGATAAAACCAGACAGACAGGACTCACATTTCATTAAATCTAACTTTTTAATCTCTTGCTATATTGGATTTTTTCGTGTTTAACTTACCCCAATAGTCGATATACTCATGCATATAAAGTTAAATGGGCCTTTCAACTTATATTGGTGTTTCATCCCTTGCTCTACCAATGTGTTTGCGAACTTCAAAATAGCCCATTTCTTGTTAAGAAAACCATTTGTTTTCAGGGATAGGCCATAATACCGCAATTATTGTATTTTTATTGAGATGGACCACAGTTTTAGAATCGACCTATCGAATCGTTAGTTTCCATTATCGACTCGAAAAAGTCGATACAAAGAATTAAATAAAATCGGATGGGTAGAGACTGAAACATTAGGAAAAATTGTATCGAAATACAAATCGAATGCACTATCTGGAATGTAGGCCAGGAGTTGAAGAAATTCGAAATAGGTTTCAGATTTTAATCAGGTCACATTTTCAGAAACGTCGTTCTAAATGTAGTTCAGACAGTTCCCTTAGCTTTTTAATTGATATTAATTCTTCGCGCGTTTTTCGTGAACATCCAAAGTACATAGGTCAATTTATTTACACCACCAAGGACAGAGATACGTTGCCTCGAAAACTGGAAGCCAATTTAACGTTTACGTGTCGCAGTAAAAGTACGAATCGTATAAGGTCAATTCCGAATGTCTGATGAAAGTATAAACATTGTTAGCAAAATTAGATCCGACAAGGTCAACAAAAAACTACAAATTACTATCTTTATTTACTTTATTTATTCCGTATTCGTTTGTCGAAGTGCTCTGACTTTATAATTTAAACAGCGTTAAATCTTACTAGCACATGTATGCTTTTTGGCTTCATTCCATTGATTAGATATATGTATATTCGACACAGAGGACATTCTCTGTTAGGATGCAAGGGCTACAGATGCATGTTTGGCATAAGTGAGTTGTTTTGAAACTATTTCTGTAAATAAACATATTCCTGAAACAGATTTATGGCATGGCGAAACGGTAAATTCTGAGTCTTGCAGTAGTAAAAGGACAATGTATTAATGGATACCACAATGAAAACTCTTCTCAACTCAATCGCTATAATATATAGTGCTGCCACTACATGAATTATTAAAAAAAAAACTGCAAATAAACTACTCAAAACTAAATAGGGCCCACCATGTTTTTTGCCTTAACTTAACATTGAACGTAATTGTTCAGTTTTTATGAATGTACAAGTGTCAAGTGGGCATTCAGGAATAGTGTAAAAATAAACAATGGAATCATTTGTTTATTTCCTTTAATAAAAACACAAATAACAGTTTTTAGGAAAAAATACACAAAATAAAGGATCAACATGATCTTGTAAAGCACACGTCTTCTGAAAAAAATTATGGTGCTTGTTATTTTTTAATAACGAGTGGGTCCTCCTCTGCTCCGTATGCACTCTCTGAGCCTATCTGGTACACTTTCAATCAAGTGAGTCACGTTTGTATGCGGTATTTGTTCCCAACAGTCTTTCAGGGCGTTAATGAGCTCCTGCTGTCTGTTAACATCACTGTAGTTTTCTTTCAGGCTTCTTTTGAGTTGATCCCATAAATGTTCTATTGGGTCGAGGTCGGTACTCATGGCTGGCCATGGCAAAACGGTGATATTGGCTTCAGAAAGGGCTCTTTGTGTGGTGCGGGCTGTGTGTGCGCGAGCGTTGTCATGCATAAAGACAAAATTATTGCCCACTCTTTGTGAAAACGGGATGACATGTGGCCGGATTACTCGCTCGATGTAACTGGCGGCGGTTACGGTACCTTCATTGAGAATTACCAGCTCTGTTTTGCCGTGTAAGCTAATTCCACCCCATACCATAACACTGGGACCCCCCCATCGGTCTGTTCCATGGACGCATGGTTCAGAAAAACGTTCCCCTTCTCTTCTCCACACGCGTATCCGTCTGTCATCACTGTAAAACTTCACTTTAGACTCGTCCGTAAAAAGCACATTCCTCCAGTTACCCATGGTCCATTCCAAATGTTCCCGGGCGTACCTTAATCGTGCTGCACGATGAGCCCTCGTTAGTTTCAGTCGAATAACGCGTACTCTAGAGCGTTGTCCATCTTCGTGAAGCAGATTCCGAATGGTTTGGTCGCTGACTCTCGTCCCTGTGGATTGCCGTAGTCGAGTTTGTAAGGTCCGAGCGGTAACAGTACGCTCCCGTCGTGCGGTTAACCTTAGATATCGGTCTTCCTGAGTAGTCGTAGCCCTAACTCTTCCTGTGCCAGGTCTCCTAGCTACACTTCCGGTCTCCTGATACCGTTCCCAAACATTTCGGATTGCTCGTCGCGAAACACCGAGGTGGATAGCCGCAGACCTCTGAGACTGTCCCTCTTAAAGCAAGGATACTGCTCTTGCAGCGGTTTCCATGTCCATATGACGGCGAGGACCAGGCATAGTGATCACAACTAACACAGAAACTAAACAAAATTGTTAAAAACGTGAGTATTCCACAATACTGTTTAGTGTAGACTGAAAACTTAAGTGACTGAGAATTTGTGCATTCGACGATTTTGTCGAGTACTTCACTTTTTAGCTACCCTCTTGAAACCAATATGAATGTTGTCGAAATAAACATTGATAAGGGTTCCTAAACATGTGAGCTTGACGGTTCAATGCATAACTTTGTCAACAACTACTTAGATAACTTTATTTTGACCAAAATAGTGACTGATTCGAGGTGGGCCCTATTTTGTTTTGAGTAGTTTATAAAAAAAATGGCCCAAAGCTCGGTTAGAATATTGTTAAAATGACAAACACGTTGAACGAGTGTGTTTATTTTAACACAATTAATTTCATTCACTCGTTTTAATTTTAGTTCAGTTACGTAAGAATTACTGTTTCTAAAATAATAATGTATTATTCATCATTAGTCATAAATTCATAATAGGAATATGGTAACCAAAGAGGCTTTACATTCTCTAGGCCTCGTGTAGGTATAACTGTAATTGTAGATACGATTTTCCTGTTTACATTTGCACGATTCGCTTATGTATGCTAAACTCAATACATGATTTATTTCAATGAACGTTGAAAAATGCATCATCTTCATCTCCCTTTTCCCAATTTGGGAAAACCCCCTTTCCTATGTTGGGATCAGCTTTCAGTCTCACCGGATGCAGCTGAAATTACATGAAGCGACTGCCTATCTGACCTCCACAGTTAATACCGGGTAAAAGGATACTACTTCGTAAGACTGGCTGTCACACTTTATGAGCCACTCACTACCTATAACGACTGTCATGGACAAATGACAGCCGGGACCAACAGCTTACAACACAAAATAAATCCATTACAAAATAAATTGTCTATAAACAATTAATTCTTGTCTAAAATAAAATCAAATTAAAGGTTAATTCATTATTAACTTCGCTACGGAACAATAAACATACCAAATCACTTTTAAAAATCGAATGGGTCAGTATAAGGTGCCTCGACTGCCTCACTGGGGGCCTAAGCCACGGACCCTATAAGAAAGGGGTATAATAAATACCCCAATCAATAATTCTGTTTTAATAGAAAACTAAATTAAACTTAGGAAAATCAAATAAATTGTATTTGATTTTTTGTATTGTGATTTTCAAAACGCGCTTGCAAGGAATAGCTTTGAAATAAAATGAATGAATACCGAAGTAGAATAAAACGTACATAAAATGCAAAGGTGAAAGTAAGATTCTTGCAAACGGCTAAAGACTGCAAAACATCGTCACTGAGGCTCCAAAATAGTGCAAAATTACCTACCTATATGAAGAGAGAAAGCAAGAGTATATGGAAACTTGTCTGAAATGCTCACCTTTCTCTATGATTGATCAGAAAACAGTCGCAGTACAGTCGCAGTCAATATCGACTATTTTCTAGTAGCTTGGTTGTTTTTACATAAATAAAACTACTTTGGTGTTTAAATTATATTATACTTAATTATATTACTTCATAATATACACCACCTATTACCATACATACATTAAAATCCTTAATATACCTACAGAAGATATTATGGAGTTAAAAATACTCTGCTTTGGTCAATAATTACCTTGGTATACATTATCCTTGTTTTCACTCGTAATGGTGTCTTGACATTTTTCAAAAACATCGGTTTTTCCTTGCGGCACGCCCCCAAGTGCTGATTTTCACGCCATTTTATGCTCGTAATGCTTGATAAGGTTTTGGTGGAACTGAAGATATTAGGTACAATGATGTATGATGTGGGCTCGGCCTGATCGTCATGACATTCAGATAAAAATATACGATAAAGAATAAATAATTTTAATCCCTATCTTATTACATCAGAATTTATTTGTTTCTTCCCCACGTCACGTTATGCTGATTTCCACGCAATTCGGTGTTGGGTGATAAAGTCTTGTACAATATAAGTCTTAATCATACCGCTGAAAGAAACGTATGAGTAAGCATTCAATGGTGAAATGGCTTCAGTTATCAGCGGTTATCTGATAGTGTGTGGAGTGACAGTTTTATCGCGCACCTGGCTATAAATAGTACAATATTGTTTTGCTTAGGATTCAAGAGATTTCGGGAAATAAACTTTTCAACGCACCATTGCGACATTGGCACGTGACTACGTGACTCTACACGTATGGTTTTGATAAAATAGGGATTCCGCATTAAGTTCAATTAAAATATTATTCCCTAGAGTCCTAGAGCAACCCCATTTTCTCAGCAATCTTCTATCTTTGTTCAAAGTGTCTCGTGACTTCACCACCATCTTTTTTAGTGTATCTCGTGCGTTGTCTCATAGGCGACAGTCAGTCAGAATTTCAAAGAAATTTCAATGGTTGACAGATAGATGTCTGACCGAACTTAATGTACATTTAGTTTCATAAATTAATTACGCAACATCTTAAAATGTCATTTAGAATCTTTGTTGTTTAGACAGTAGATACGAGCTTAGTACGTACCCATTTTGGGCTCAGGACGGGCGAAGTTCAATGTACTTGTTAAGACTTAGCTTTATTTATAGGATCATTGGCGGTATCAATTTTGAAATAACGATAACTGCTTATGAGAAACTTATCGTAAATATCTATGGCCCGTACCTATACAGCTGCTATAAATGGTTTCTTGACACTGGGTATAATAATAGAATAATAATCCTACAATGTTGTGGTTTATTTTTATGACGACTAAGCCACGACGATCTTGAAAGACGTAATTAGAACAATTTTGTTGTAATTTGCTAATTACTAAACCATCTTAGTGTTGGTTTTATATCGAGATGTTTCATCATGTCGAGTTTAGCCTTGGTATAAAACAAGAGAGAGTAAAGCCTTCGTATAAAACAATTGCATTGTAATTTATTTACTTATTCATTCGGTTTTTTTTTGTACTAGAAACTAAAGCAAGTAGATAATAAAGTAACATCAAAATTACCTTTAACTGTCAAAACGTCTGAAGACTAGAAAGGCAGACTATTTATAATTGTTATCTCAGAGTATTTTACTTGAAAGTGTTCTTATCAAGAAAATCCTATTGTTCATAATTTATTGGATTGAATCATTACTTAACAATAATTATTTTTAGAAGCTGAAAGATAAAACTTATTATTGCGCACACTATATTACACTTATCTTATCCACACAGAGCATCAATGGAGGTTTCATACCAAAAAAGGTGAAAAAAAGCAAAGTATTTCGGTAGAGTACCTAAAGTATACCTACTGACATGTTTTTTTAGTATCAAAGATTATGATGTCAGTTTAGCTCATTGGCGCTTGCCTAACACCTATTAATACCAACTGATCCAATCGATTCATACAATTTACGTGGGAAGAAAATGTTACAGTCTATTTATTGATTTTAATTATACACCTTATAAATAAAGGCATATTAAGCTCTATCATCAATCAATAAGTGAAATGATTTATGGTGCTTTTCTTTGTCCAAAATCTCAATGAATAATACTGCTGATTGTATCACGTAAGGAGTTAAATGGGCCTCAATTAAAGTGAATCATTTTGTGTAGGAGTCGCTCGACTTTGGACCGATCGTTTATGTTGAAGGCATCATTGTCTTTCTGCGTACAAAAAAGCTCAATCGAAAAAGGCCAGTCAAAGAAGATATTGATAAGTAGAAGTTAATTTAGGCTTTAATCTAATCTACTTAATACCTCGATAAAAAATTAGTGTCATAGTACCGAACTCCTCCGAAACGTCTTGACCGATTTTTACTAACGTTTTTTTTGTAAATTTTGCAGTTTAGAGAATGGGTTGAAGGCTATGTTTTAGTCTCACATATTACACATTAAAATTTTCACACGTACAAAGTTGCGGGTAACAGTAGTCATCAGTAGATATCAGTGGTCATGCCGAATAAAAGAAGGAAAAAAGATTTTTTTTTCCGGCGCCAAATAAGATAATAGACAATGAATTGATGGAATGTAGACAAGATATGTAAACACGTGCAGGCAAAAGTTACGGTCAACAAAATTCAGCTGAAATCGGGTTTCAGATATCTCTCTTAAATGACAAATGTCAATCTAATCTAAGCTCTGAATTTCTTACAATTGAATTCTTTTTACGTATCACGCAGACAGCAGGTGAGATAAAATCCATTTACACAAAAAAAATGTGTCGAGGACATACTCTCGTTTGCTAAGAATGGAAAATAATTTCTGCTGGAAATTGCAATATTATAAATTTGCTTAATTTCGGGTTTGGTATTGTAGCTCTATATACTTATGTATGAAGGATAGGAGCCCTAGAAATTGCGGAGTGTGCGGCCTTGGAAAACTTTTGGGTTCGCTCTGTAGACTTGAAACTAATATCTTTGTTAACAGAAGGTCTATTCCTTTGGGAGTTCATTACATAATGAAGTAAGTACGCTGTTAGTAAGATTCTGAAAAATGAGACAAGTAATTCCGCTTGTCGATGGAGAATGTTGGCACCGTCGTTGCCTGTTCTTCTACTCTTAGATACTAAATCGGCGCGTGGGCATTAAGTGATGGTAGCTTACGCAAAGGAAATGGAGAATTCAAGATGGTGACAAATCTTCGTAACATGTTTAACTGCATCTGTCGTGTACAAACTGGATGTTGTTAAAGCCAGGATTGGTTGCTTCCTCCGAAGATCAAGCAATTTGCTTGGTCAGCCTATGTTTAAAGTGAGCTATCATTTCATATTGAGTCGCAGTCTAAAAATAAAACACTTATGATTAGATCATATTATTATACGAGTATTTTTGTTAAACTGTGTCTCGTCTAGTAAGTAAAAAAGAGTGACATAACGCGTTATTACAATACTTTCTGGTGCCACTTGTTCAAATAAAGGTACGATAGTGAACATCCACTTAAACGGAATGTTTACTGATATAACTGAAGTTTAAAATAAATAATCGTGTAATATTCCATTAAACTTTCCATAATCGACCGGGAATTAATGAAAATGGCTCTCGGCTGTATACCAGTCGTCGGTGGAAGTAGGGAGAACTGGTTTTTGGAAATGGAATAGCAATATAACGCGATGTCTGCACTATTCACATTTATAATCCATCGATAAACTACCTGTGCCATTAGTCGTCCACTAGAGTTTAATCAAATAGGTTCAGACATTTCAGAGACATGAGGAAAATTTAGAGATGTTCCTTTTTTGCTAGAGTCCTACGATGAAGGTACTTATTTGTCTAATTTTAAAGAGTAATAACTACGGAAAGACTCTTAGATTTTTCTTTTTCGGTTTTTTCGCCTTCAAATCCCATGAAAAATGTCACTATGAGTGATGTAAAGTTACCTTTTGTCTGAAATACTTGGAGGTTTGCCCACCTTGTAAAAGACAAAACAATGATTTATTAATACCCTTTTCCTGGCGGGAAAAATCTGCACGAAATATCATCCCACTGTTGTCAGTCAGCTCTTTGTCAATGTTATGTAGAGTGATGCATGATTCTTTTCGCACATTAATGGCATTGACAGGAGGGCGCTGTTGGTTAACATTTTTTGAAATTGTATTGATAAAAAGCAACATGGTGGCGTTAGTTCCGATTTAAACCACGCGCCAGAAGAGTCACATTTAATAAAATGATAAGTCAAATAATAGTCACTTATAACGGGTTAGGCGGCCACTCGTCCACTTCGAACTAGGACCAAGGACCAGTTGCCCCTTTTAAAAATGTATATGGTTTTATGGGACAAAGAGTCCTCTAAATGACAAAATAGAACTTCTTATTACTTTTCCGACAGTGGAAAAACCTACAGACGAAAGGCAAGAGAAACTAGCAGCACACATTGTATCCTGAATTCAGACGGCCATCGCTCGGTAAAACCAGAAATAAACAGACCAAAGAAACGGATCTTTTGCTAACGAGTGCACTAGTTTCTTCAAGTAAACTAGACCCTGGTGAAAAGCCAGAGAACAATAACACAAACACGAATCAAGTAAGCATAATGATTTGTAAACATACATTTTTGCTTAGTTATACTGCATGATGACCAATTTGGGCAAAAAAGGTGATTTTCAATTCGTTTCATTCAATACCTAGCTAATATAATTACTGGAGTCAGGACAAAAAAACAATTTTTAGCTAAAACCACAATAGCAGGAAATTAAATAATCGTTGAGGAAAGAAATAAGTACGCCCCCACACTGGGGGAGAGGTCGATAAGGAATATCAAAGGAAACAAAATATAGCAATCGGTACATAATGTATAATGTAATATTGCCTCAATCATTTCTTAGAAAATACAAAAAAAGACGGAAGGAGCAAACAAACACGGCAAGGTTTTCGTATTATTCGAATCGAAGGACGGAATGGCGCAGTTAGTCACCATCTTCGTTCTACGACGGACGCTTATGCTAATCCTGTGCAGATAAAAACTTACAGCAACTCCATGACCGTGTTATGAAATCCAAATCGCAAAATCTTATGAATCATCGTTATATAGCATTTAAAATTACTTATTTGTCATCGTATGCGCCCCGATCACGTCATTTGTAATCAAGATACGGAAGGTAAAGTACGAAGTTCAGTTTCATTTTCACATTTTCTGATTTCTTGGCTACCTTGTGAAACTAGTGGAATCATTTTCACAACAATGTCGAGGAGTATTATATATATTATACTTGTACATTTCCGTCAAAAATGCATGTAGTGTGCTTTTGCACACAGCGGTTATAAGCACGTTGGAATGTGAACATTGATCACGCGTTCAGCACGTGAAGTCTGCATACGCACACAGCGACACGAACACACACATCACATGTGTGCCAAATGCCAATGTACGCATTGTTGGCAGCTACGCGTGTGTGAGCGCTCTTTACAGAGTCACCCACACAGGCACGTCCAGTGAGCCGGCCATATATTTTCAAATCCGCACGATATTATGATTCGGGTCAACTTGACATTATAGGGTGATTTTTTTGTTGACTTTCAGGCCGCTCCACAATATTTTAACGTAGGCGGTACCCGTCAAATATGTATTTTCAGCTTATTTTATTCCGGACTTAAATTTACTCTCGAAGGACATTGACCCGCTCACTTCAGCTGACATCACCGTTTTGAGCGGAGATTTGTCAGTACATTAGCTACGCACTGATACTAGTGGAATCTTTGGATTTGGGTTCAGACGTCTCGTTGATAACCTGCGTTGTTACTACATGACATTATAAACAGTAGATATTTGTCATGTTCAAATAATGTTTATATTTTAACTTAACCTTTGTAAAGTTGTTTGAAATCTGTAATTCCTGAACACACGTTGTTGGTCACGTTACATCCACATCCTGTGACATTGTTTGGAATGAACCTTCACGCAAGAGCAGGCAAATTGTGAAAAGGCAGTGCTTCCAAGCGAGGTGGGGTACCTACTAATGTGTTCTCATACGAGTACACAGTGAGTCAACAAGTTTGTGACGTGCATCGAACACACCCACGGAGATAATGTCAAATTAATTAACAAGCTAACGTTATCGCCGCCATTATTGTGGACTAATGTTTAACTTTAGAGTGTATTAAACTATAGTAAGCTGCGTTGATGTGTAAAAATATAAATAACGCTATAAATTGCAGTACAAACACGGAGATCGTGCGTCATAGCGGTTGAGTGTGCGATGGGCACAGTCGCTGGTGTCAATATTGTACTGAGATAAGTTCTACGTCTTTCTTAAGACTGACAGCTTACGGGTACCGGTGTTCATATTTATGTTTAGCGAGTTAATGGGAATTAAGATTGAAATGTGCAAAACTCGAACATATTTTCCGAGAAATGGATGTTGGGGATCGGTTGGCTAGTGGGTAGGTATTAGTACATATTTGTTGCTGTTGTTGTTTGTGTCTTAAATGATTGTAGAAATAAATGTTAGGCACATGGGGTGGTCAACAAAATATAAAATCAACAGATTGAAATTGAAAAACGTGCAGGGCTTGCTATGTATTTTTTATATTTCCAGCTTTTATGGTGCCTTTTCCCCTTATCGAGCTCTAAGAAAATTCATCGAGACATCTTAAACATTCGAGTGGCTTCCAATTTGAAGAATCTTTGTTAACTTACCTTTAACAACTTTAATTACGTTCCTGAATTTTTTATCCATTACTACGTAGGTACATTATTTACAAACTAGGTACAATTGAATAAGTAGTTCTAGAATGGTTAGGGTAAGTAGGTAGGCCTTGGTGTGAGATGTACGAGTAACTTGCGTCTCGGCATTCGTCAACTGGCGACTGAAACCTTCCGATTTTAATTTATTTGCTCGCACGTTATAAAGTACTGTTCAATGAAAAATATTTTATTCTACTTACCTATTTATTTTAAAGACAAGTCGTTTAAAATATTTTATATGTTTATAGTGGGTACAGCTTTTATACGAAGTTAATGTAGCTGACTCAAGGGTCAAGCGAGCGTTCGACAAAAAAATCAATTAAAATCGTAATAAAACTAACATAAGTTTCACAGTTGCCAGTTGACGAATAAGCTTGTGGATAGCCAAGGTGGCCAAGGACCCCAACTGCCATGGCATTGTGGTCATAGGTACGATCCGGTCTCTTCCCATCGTCAACTGAATACTGTAGACACAAGCTGATCACGCGACGAAGATGTGATTGGTAGGTACGTCAAACTTTAAAATTGCGTAAAAACCGTAAACATCAATTAATCTGTTATCTGTTAACTACTGTTTATTCTGAGAAAATGAAGTGACAACATTTTTGTAGAATAAACAATAGTTTTTAAAAGTTTTCATATGATCACGTTTATGAAAGAAAGATAGAAAGAAAATTGTGTTTATTTGGCGTTAAAATACCAAAAAAATTACATAATATATAAAAAACAGCTTATAATGCCAAAAGGGCCTCAGCTCAACATAATGTCAGCAGATAATAATGAACCATAATCACAGATCTAAATACTAAGTTTTGATGTGTAATTATGGTTTAGATATGGCCAAAAAAATAAAAATAAATATGCCCGAGAAAGTTTGATAATTTCAGCAAAATAAGTATCACATTTTTTGCGTGTATTAGAGTGTAGCTCAAATACAAGAACAAAATATGTCCCTCTTAAATCGCGATATTCTACGCCTAGCATCGTTTCTATACGCAGTATAGTCTATGCTGTATCTTGTGTAGGCACTAATTAGATCTTTTCTCGCCTATCTTGGAGTCGGTCAGTCTAACCAGATAGGGGTGAATATCTGTATCACACAGGGCGACTGCGATCTGACCTCTGCAACCCAATTTCTGGGGCCCTGATATACGAAGGTTAGACCGGTTATCTGACTGTCGGGGTTTTGAATTCTTGTAGTGTCGTAGGCATACGAGTAACACGGTCCTATGTTTTACGGATGTTATCAGCTATAATGGGGGGTAGGTATCCATGACTATCAATGGGTAAAAATAAAATAAAAAATATCTTATTTTACCACTATCAAACAGGATCACTCCGTGGTTGCTTATTGACTAACAGAAAGATTATGCACAATCTAATATAATAACGAAATATAAATCAATACAAAATTGTGATTTTTCACGACTTCCTCAGTGAAGTTTGTTGGCAAAAGAAGTTAAGTTTTGCTATTGGTAGGTGTCTAATCTAAGTCCAAATTTTTAGTCAACGTCATGGTATTTCTATCTAACGTAAATTTATTTATGCCAGCTACCTAAAATTGTACGGTACATTGTTTTTCGCCTGTGCCAGTAAATTATACGTGGCTTTTTGTCCTGTGCTCAACACCGTAGCAGCAAATAGACGAGAACTGTAACAAAGCTTTGTTCCACCAAAATTATTGTACAGGTGGCTCATTTTGTTAGGCCTTTACATCCGGTCATCCGGTTTTCTATACCTAATAATACTGAAATGTAATAAGAGATAAATCTCTTGTTTTAACAGTTGTCTATAAACTAACTAAATATGCTGTAACTACTTAGTTTTATGAACATAACTTTACGAATTTTGGTAAGTTGTCGGAAATCCTAAGTGAGTGTGAGAATCAAGCATTTATGGTCTTAATAACAATGGACATACGTAAAACTTGGTTGTGAGAATGTTTCGATACTTCGTGGGTTGCAGTAGACAAACATTGCATGTTATGAGACGGAATGCAGACGACAATCCAGATTATTAAGACCAGACTTTGATTACCCCACACATTGTAAAACGTTTCTCATGTTTAAATGCATAAAGTCAATATTAATTAAGTAGTATAAAGTAAGCTTCTACTATCTTGTAGGTTGGTAAATTATTTGATTATCCAATGGAAATTAGATGTTGTAAATTTTTCGAAACACCGGAAATTACTCCATTCTGGAATAATTACGGTTTATACTTAATGCTGATCGGAGAAGTACAGATCTGATTGATGACACTTGAGGAAAACCCATGCCCAAAAGTGGATATATGTATTTCGATTTAATGTTGGTGAATTGGTGATGGTTCAGGGTGCCGCTTGTAAAAAAATATTCATGTTAAAATTTCATTGCACGTTAGGATTTGTTTTGCTTCTAACCATAACATCCGTGAAATTACAAAATACCATGATACCCAAAAAACGAAGACTCACAAGGAAAATAACACCATCATACCAAACATGGTTCCAATGCTTGGTAAATCTGCCATGCAGCATACCGCTGGAACAGATCTCGAGTTGTTCTCTAGCGAATCGCTCTAATAGGCGTTGTGTAGGCGAAACCCAACTGTAACAAGGCTACAATTTGTAGGATTGGATGCTCAATTGAATGTAGTCAATGGCGAAAACAAGCCTCGGTACCAGCTTGATTCGATTAGATTTATAGTGGGTAGGTAGGATCTATTAAGATAACTAGCCAGCTATGAAATTGTCTCTTAAGAAATCATTGTTAATGTCTGAGTTAACATATCCTCATCATCAGCTTATTGATGTTTCTACTGCTGGGACACCGGCCTCCTTTGTATGAGTGGATTTAGCTATTACACAGGATAAGTATCTTCCGTGATTATTTATTATTTTGAGCTCCCGATATTTTGACGCTGTTGCAAGCGCCATGATTGCGGATTGACTGATATCCCATAAGTGACAATATAAGTTTAGTTTTAAACCACGAAAGCTTAAAACAGTGTTATTACACAGGAGATGTCACATATCTCCGATTTTTTGGTGTTTGGACATGCCGATGCCGGTTTCCTCACTATGTTCCTTTCGCCGTTTTGAGAGCACCACCATTAATTCATACCGTCCCTATTAACCATCTTTGGTGATGAAATAAATTAAACAAAGTAATGCGCCTGTCTGGCTTCGAACCCACGACTTACTATGTGAAAAATCATAAAATTAAACAAACTCAACAAACACTATTCATTTGTTGATGATATGATTAGTATGGACCCACTTTCCTTTTGGTCCTTCGAGCCGGATTCCAGCCTAACCTGGAACATCTTTTGGATTATAGAAGCCTCAAAATTTTATTCGATTTAAGGAAACACTACATCAAGTTTCCATTAATTCATCATACCAGTAAGAGCTGGTAGTAAACCACGATATGATGTGGTAACTGTAGGAAAACCAATCTCGTTATTATTCAATATTAACCACAACACCAAATTTAATTAAGTCTGTACCTAAGTCTTATCAATAATTCGTCAATTTTTTTTCAGCAATACGGAAATAATTTAACCAAAAAGTCCGAATCGTATACCGACTGCAGGAAATGTGACGTAGGAACATAACTATACCAACATATCTATATTAATACATCCATCTACGTATTAATGAATTGAGGATTATCTACGAGTCATTAGGTACAGGTAGTATACAACGTGTTTGGTATAGACATATCCTGTTACAATAGCAAGCATCAAGAGGCTCGACTTACTTGGGGTAATGAAAATACGCACTCATGTATACATAGGAGTCATAGGCATCATCACATAGAGGTTAATAAAACTAATAGCATACGTACGTTGAGCGCTGGTATTCTGATAGGGCCCAAAGTGAAGGTGATGCCACGGTCGGGCCAGATACGGATAAAAATAAGAACCCCATCCATCAGTATTTTGAGTATGTTGCTTCAGACACGATTTCCTACAACTATGCCAAAAATAGCTTTTGCACGAGTTATTTTCCCTATTTATTAACGAAGCCGAAAGGCACTTGTTCTCCTCATCACTGCGATCATTGTATCAACTCATCATTCATCAATGTTTTCAGTGCGTTACGTTGAGTTTTACCGAAGAACGTGATTTTTCACCCCAAAAAAATAGTCATTTTCGTTTCCCAGGTTACTTAGTTTGATGTACAGAGTGCTTGGTAAACGGCTTCGTGAAGAGTTTGTTTACACCCTGTATATTTTATTTCTACCCCCAATCAAATTTATTTGGGGTCACCGCAACATGTCTTCCTCTTATACACTCATCATCTCAGCTAAACTAACTCTCAAACAATCCAGAGCCATTCTTCTATTTTTCTGTTATATGTCTTTAAAAACAAACAGGTGTGTAATCAAGTTTTAATCTAGGTACACATAAATATAACTATGTTAAGATCACCATTAAATAACTTGACCGTAAATTCGAAGCTTAAATGATTGAGACAGCATTTCCGTTTCCGCGTAGTTCCCTTCTCTCTTTCTACCTTATATACCCTTCTCTTTCGCACATCCGTCCCCTCTCCCTCTCACCACCAGGTGGGCTCATGGCCTGATGAGCCTGAGCCTCTTGCTCATTGGCGTTTCGTTTCCCGGCGCATTCGGTTCGACCACGAACCGTGTTATAAATTTCCCCAAAATTAAACTTACTGTGCTATTAACGTCTTACCTAAGTGTTTTACAAGCGCAGTTTATTCACGTAAGTGTTTGCACAGTATCATTCTAAAAGTTTTTCACTTGCCAGGGAAATTCAACATTCTGGCCGATCGTCTTTCTCGGGGTCGGGCTGCCGTAGAATGGCACTTAATATCTCGATGCACCGAAATAATATTCCGGAAATTCGGAATCCCGGTAATAGATCTCTTGGCCTCGGAAACGGCTCATGTCGTTGCCAATTATGTTTCGCTGGACTTGAACGACAAACAGGCCATTCATCACGATGCGTTTTCGATCGAATGGAACTACCAGCTAGCGTGGGTGTTCCCACCACCTTGTCTGGTCCCAAGAGTACTAGCGCACCTCAACCGAGCGACCGGAATTTTCCTGTTAGTGGTTCCTCGGTGGCACCGAGTTTTCTGGAGAGGAGACATGAAGACACGAGCAATAGGTCCTCCCTTCACTATTCGGAACCTGGACCATTATTTAGTGAACACAGCAACCGGCCTTCCACCTCCCAGAGTCCAAGATATAACTTTAGAGGTATGGAAATGTGGGGATGGGGTCAAAACTTGACAAACTGGAATGTAAACCAAATAAAACTGTTAGAATCATCCTGGACGCCATCAACTCGCAAAACTTACAGAGCTGCTTGGTCACGATGGTTGAAATGGGCAGAAAAACATAAAATTAACCCAGTTAATCCAGAAAGATCTGTAGTGGCACAATTTTTAGCAGATTTGTATTTAATTGAAAAATTATCGTATAATACAATACTCTTGCATAAATCTGTAGTTGCTACCCTGTGCAATGCGGATTCAGATGGCCTTTTAAGTTCCCACACCTTAGTAAAACATGTGCTAAAATCAATTGCTCTTAAACAGCCGGTAACAAGCAAAACCGCTATCTGGAATATTGATGATCTATTATCTCATTTAGCGAATAGTGCCATAGACTCTAACAATCTTTTTGCAACATCTAGGCACACAGCCGCATTACTACTCCTTTGTTCGGGCAGACGAATTCATGATTTAACTCTCCTCTGTATTGATTCCGATCACTTAATTATGTCTGATAGTGTAATTGTGTGGCCAGTTTTTGGTTCCAAAACCGATTCTACTACGCATAGACAATCAGGTTGGAAGTTATTAAAAAATCCTAATAACAAGAATCTCGATCCTGTTTATTGGATACGTCAGACTATTGACCTACTCAAAAATAGACGGAATTTGGCTAAATGTCATAATTTATTTGTGAACATAAGAGGTCAGGCTAGACCTGCTTCTCGAGCTGTGATAGCGGGTTGGATTAGATCCCTGCTTTTAGAAGCCAAGATAATAGCGACTCCTGGTAGCTTTCGGTCTGCGGTTGCATCAAAACATTGGTCAGAAAATCTTCCAATTGATACTATCTTGGCTAGAGGTAATTGGAAAGTTGAAAATACTTTCCAAAAATTTTATAAACGTCAAGTTATGCCGGCTGCTTCGGTTTCCGGTTTATCCATAACGAATTTGTTTGATCCTTTAAATTAAGTGACTGATTAAGTACCTAATTATTCGAATCACACAATATTTAATGATTATGTAATTTTGTAATTTCACAACTAAATTGTTCAAGTCATATAAATTGACATTAATATAAGTTTCTTTATTTTTAGTTAACCTCATTATACGGTGATTTTTAAAGAAATTTTTTGTTTGTTTTTGTTTATGCAAAAATAAATTGTTTATGTTATACGCACATCGATGTTTTTGTTTTCTTAATTAGGAAAAAGTAAAACTAAAATAACATTAGTTTCTGATTATTTCCATTCTCAAATCTCACATTGGCGTTCTTCACCACCAGGCGATAACAAACACGTCTCAATCATTTAAGCTTCGAATTTACGGTCAAGTTATTTAATAGCAGCGTTTTTCCTGAAATAAAACGCTTATTAAATTACTTACCTAAATTCGAAGCTTAACTTAATTCCTGCCTGTTGATTTTCAACACAATGAGCAAGAGGCTCAGGCTCATCAGGCCATGAGCCCACCTGGTGGTGAGAGGGAGAGGGGACGGATGTGCGAAAGAGAAGGGTATATAAGATAGAAAGAGAGAAGGGAACTACGCGGAAACGGAAATGCTGTCTCAATCATTTAAGCTTCGAATTTAGGTAAGTAATTTAATAAGCGTTTTATTTCAGGAAAAACGCTGCTATTGTTGTTATCTGGTGTTCTACTAAGATTTAAAAGTAAGTAGATAAATTGGATTTTTGTCTCAAAACAAACTCGGCTTAAGAAAATTGGTTAATTTAAAAGTGTGTCCTATGTTGAGATCAATAGATCATGAACATCTAAAAAAATAAGTTCAGAAACTAAAACCAGACTGCTGAAAAATTACGTTCTTAAAACTGTCCAGGAATTGTTATGAACATGTACAATCAATTAAACCACCAGTTTCACCAGTTTTTCTCGGCTTAAGTGTTGATTGGTGAAGAGCTTTTTTATGAATAAGTAGTTTATATGTGTGACTGCAGTTTTAAGTTTTTTCTGACTTTTATATAACATTTTAGTTTGTAGTTTGTATTATTTATGTATTATTTATATGTCGATAGTGTTGCTATTTTTCAAAACTTATAATAGGTATTTTGTACCAACCTCTTTCTTTTGTTGGTTTTCTTTTTTGTTTCGAATGTATTTATCTGCAGAAACTTGTAAATAACCTTCGAATCCATATCATTTAAGAGTTTTTTTTTGTTAGTTGTAGTTAAAATAAAATAATAATAAGTAATAAACTTCCTTGTCGCTTGAACCACTCATTTTAGGTTTTTCACTTGTTTTCAAGTTTTTGTTATAACCTAGCAAAAACATTACACTCAACAAGTAACTGTAGCAGAGTTACTTAATTTTTTCTTAATTATAGATACCCAAGTATTATTTGTTATAATTTAAAAATTATAATTCTGTAACACTACCTATCATAATGTAGTCGTTAATACCTAAACTGTAATAAAAGTATCTTGTGATTGTAAATACGAAACTTACGTTAGGTAAATCTTATCAGTTTATTTGGTGTAAAGATGGCAAAGTCAGTGTAAGAAAGGTCAGTAACAGCAAAATATATTATGTTCGTACACTCGAAGACATCAAACGAATTCCAAATCAATTCAAAGACTCAACTCCAATATAATTTTGTAAGTTTATACCCAACTCACTGCTTTGTTTATTAAAGTCTTATGGATACTCAAATCAACGAAATATTTAATTGTAGTACTACAACTGATTATTTTAAGCAACTACCTCTTAAAAGTCACTTAAGTTTCTCATGCATTCATATTAATATCAGATCACTTAAAAAAAACTTTACAAAATTACTCCAAATGATTCATAATTGCGCTTTCCCATTAGATGTTATAGTCATTACCGAAGCTGGCATCCCAGAAGATATTGTTCACCTATATAATATCCCTACCTATAACACGTACTCACAACTACGTTCCGATAAGAGGGGTGGAGGTATTATCATTTACGTAAAAAATCACATTAAATTTACCTTGTTTCAACATAAAACCTCAACATTTGAAAACTTAACTGGCACAATAAAATTAAACTCAAACCAGGACGTGGTTGTGTGTTCCGTGTATAGGCCACCAAGTACAAATAAGCGTATTTTTGTAAGGGAACTTGGTAACTACATTTCTATGTTTGACTCGAAACAAAACTTGTTATTAGTTGGCGACACGAACATTGACCTAAAATCCATATCATCATATAAAGATTTATATCTAGAAACACTCAGCGAGCACGGCCTTATGTGTGGAATTTCTGACTTTACCCGAATAGAAACAAAACTTAACATTATCACAAAATCTTGCATTGACCACTTTTTTGCACGGTTCCCCACATTAATTCCGTGCTCGGCGGTGTTAGACACCGTACTGGCCGATCATCGAGCTATTATCCTTTCCTGCGTTCAAGACGCGCCAACTAAGCCTATACAGCATGTCACCAATAAAATAAATTATGAGATATTGAAACTCGAGTTAAAAAAAGTTAACTGGACACTGACACAAAGCATGGATAACCCAGCTGATATTTATAATTTCATCCGTGATTCATTTAAAAATGCAAGCAAAATTGCAAGATCCAGTAAAACTACCGCAAAGCGTAGCAAGTTCAATCGTTTTAAATTACCCTGGATAGATGAAAACATCAATCGCCTTTGCGACAAACGAGATGAATTGTTTAACTTGTGGAAAAAAAGTTCTAACAATCCTCAATTACGGTTGCAATACAATAAAACTCGTAACAAATTACATAAACTTATAGAAAATAGAAGAAACACTTATTATATGAACAAAATAAATGAGAACATAAAAAATACAAAAATAGTTTATCAAATGGTGAACCAAATGTTGGGAAGAGTGACATTATCAATCGATGCTGCCATTCTCAAAGCGTTTGATGCACAGGGTCTTACAACTAAGGCAATTGCAGACAATTTTGCGTTCGGATTTGACAGAGCCGTAAAAAATATTGTTCCAAACTGTAGTATTAAAATATTGGACCCCAAAACTTATTGTAAACCAATTAATTCAAGCTTAAAGTTTAAGAAAGCATCAGGCGACAAAATACTTAAAATAATAAATAATCTTAATTCCAATAAGGCTCCCGGACTAGATGACATAAAAGTTGCGGATATCAAAATGATAGGTCCAGATGTATCAAAAGCTATTGCGAACTTAATTAACTGCAGTTTTAAAAGTGGTTTATACCCTGACGAATTAAAGTTGGGCTGTGTTAGACCAGTTTATAAAAAGGGTAAGCGACATGAGTACGCTAATTATCGTCCTATTGCGTTGCTTTCTTCTATTGATAAAATCGTAGAAAAATACGTGTGTCAACAAATACACTCATTTTATAGGAAACACGAAGTGATTTACCCGAACCAATTTGGATTCCAAACTGGTAAAGGTACATCAGACCTATTGTCCAAGTTTACTGATGAAGTCAACGAGCACCTTAATCAAAAAAAGATTACATACGCACTTTTCATTGATTTTTCCCGTGCTTTTGACACGCTTGATCACAAGCAACTGATTAGTAAACTGGACCATAGTGGAATTCGTGGCCCTCTGCTCAACTGGTGCGAGAATTACCTCCAAAACCGAAAATTTTCCGTCAAAATTGGTAATTCACTAAGTGAAGCAGTTCATGTTACAGAGGGCACGGCTCAAGGGTCAGTTTTGGGGCCCCTCCATTTTCTATCTTATGTAAATGACATGAGCAGGTGCATCAAACACTGTACATGCTATCAGTTTGCAGATGATACATGTCTTGTAATAGCTGATAAGAACCCCCAAAAAGCTTGTGATCTTTTGCAATCTGACCTGAACTCTTTGTTAGAATGGTGCCACGATGTTGGGTTGGTGCTTAATTCTACTAAAACCAAATTGCTAGTCGTAAAATCACCATACATAAAATGTATTCCTCCTAATAATTTGGTTGCACACGACCACAGTTGCTTACATAACTTAAATAACACGAAGTGTAGCTGCCCTCGTATAGAAGAAGTAGATTCTCAAAAGTATCTGGGTCTAGACATCGATAACAAATTCAGCTGGAGTATACATATAGAGCATGTTTGCAATAAGTTAAGACAATTTTTAGCAAATATTATAATTCTGAAGAACCGCATTCCTTTCAAAGTAAAACTTATGTTATACAACTCATTAGCAGAATCATACATTCAATATGGACTCAGTAGTTACGGTCGAACATTCAAATCTTATCTCAGTAAAATATATAGACTCCAACTAAAAATCCTAAAGAACATCGTATCTAAACAAATTAGACACCAGTTTCAAAACAATGAGCTACAACTTTTTTATCACTGTAAAACATTACCTGTACATACACAATTTAAATATACATTGCTAAAAGAACAATATTTTAACGGTTATTTAGAGCAAAAAATTCAACATCCTGTATTCACGCGGGCCGTCGCACGTAACGAACTACGCACAGTTCCTGCAAATAATACGTACGGCGAGCGGACAACTTCTTACCTTGTTCCTCGGTTAATTAACAACCTACCTTCCGATTTGCGCAGTAACATTACGCCAAGAAATATTAAAGTAAAACTTAAGTCCCACTACCTACAACACATTGAATGCTCAATGTGAACTGTATACCAACAGAGATGAAGTTACCAAATTTCGAACACTAAGTATGTAATTTTAATATGATGTTTTTTTTTTATTGTTTACCTTGGTTTTGTTTTGTACTACGATGTAGAATTACAAGTAGCATTAAGTACAAACCTTAGTGGTTTATAAATGCTATTCTGCCTAGACAAATGTAATAATTTTTTAAAAGGTAAATAAATGAAAAAAAAAAAAAAAAATGTTTTTTTTTTTGGATTTAGTCATTTCCTCGCTGAGGTGGGATGAAAAGTTACGTGTTGCACTTAAGTGCCAAGATTTTTCACCTCGTGCTCTTTTGATCCTTCGCTTGCTCGGTCATCAAAAATAAGCAAGCAGTTAAAAAGCAACTTCAAGTAACTATTAATGTGATTATGTGATTAATGTGAATAAATCTATTTAATAAATTCACAGTGATTTTCAGAGGATAGCCGTGGCCTTTACTACTGTTAGAAAGTAGGTATTGTATTATAGAATAAGCTTTTTTTTGCTTTGCTGTAGGCGGTTTATTTCTTTTTATTTTTTTTTATTCTGGAATCACCCACTGCTGGGTATAGGCACAGAATAGAAAACGTACAGAAGTTGCTCTCCTTTGATCTTGAAGAAAGCCGGCGCTAGGCAAACTAGGCGCGGTCGATCTAAATTGTGCCTTGACGCCACGCGTTAGCGTATTTTATTCGGCGTCTTGCTGCTTAATGCTCAATCGGTAGGGTTGCCACAAATATTAAAAATAAATACTACCAACGTTTTTGTATTTCAATGTATTAAATATTTAAGATGAAAGCGTCAGGGTCTTACGTTTATTGCAATTCGCAGGCCAGTGCTAGGTTGTATGTTGTTTAATAGTATATTTTATAATGAGGGACTAAACGAAGCCATTATATACCCGAGGTGGTTTGACTCCCGAGCTTGCGAGGGAGGCAATGAAAGCGAGGGTATATTATATTGGCGTTTAGTCTCGAGGTGCAAACTGTACTTTTCACTTAGAGTGCGAGAAAAATAGTCATTTATAACTGAACAAATTTACACTCGACAAAAATTCTGAACTGAGCGGTCAGGTTTTTCGTCTATCAGGTCAGTCACAGATTAACCATTGAAAAAACAACACAAACTCTCAACATTTTCGCAATGAAGATGATCCACACTCCACAGATAATTAGTACCTACATTACTGCAGCAGCTAGCAACAGTGGCATTGCTTTTCAAAATCAACGATGCACATAAACAACCATAATTTTTTCTCGCGTTGAAGAGTTGTTTTGTTTTTTTTTTTCAATAAACCGCTATCTATTTGCATGCCAATTCTAAATTTAAATAAAACCTTTGATAAGTTACTCTTTTGTGACCATGTTTCAGAGTAAAAGATCGTTCCGTTTTTAAATTACGTTTTACTCCCTAGGGAATAAACGGTCACTTTAATCCCGCTTCGTACGGCTATAACGGCGTACTTTTAGAGCATGAGAAGTGAAAAATATTGTATGCGACGGTAAGACGTATGTACTTACAGATTCATAATCATCGAAGTCATCAATGTTCTACAAGTTCATTAAGGTCGAGGAACTACTTTTTCAAGGTCAAAATCGTTCCTGCCTGCAAATTGAAAAAAAGTAAGAAAATTTGAATTTCGCGGGCTACCCTAAAGCATCAGCAGCTTTAAATGTTAACCGAAACTTTTAAACCTACTTACAATTGTTTTACTATTTTTTTTTCTTCTTCATCTAATAAATGTACTAAAAAAAAATCATACACGCATTAACAGTTGGTCCTGCTTTTTATTTTCAATAATGATCAATAAATCAGTCAGTTAACAAACACGAAGTACGAGTACCTAGAGGTACGCGACGCAAGCGACCAGATGAAAGAGCGTGAAAAATTAACGTGGCATATACTACCGTGCTTGCACATTCAATATGCACGTAGCAGTAGGTAATTATCTCTTGCCTACACACGTAGTGACATAGCTCTGGTATAGGTCTCACCTTTTTTCTGATTCTATACTAATTCATTTTAATTATTGTAAAGTTATAGCAGTGCCTATCTAACTTACCTACTCTGTGAATTAATATTATGCAATAAAACCGCAAACGCAGTTAGGTTTATGAATACGGTCATTAATGGCCTAGTGGAATAAACTGGCTCTCACAGACTCTCACTAGACCAGCCGCTTCTTTGAAGTGGTTTAATGAGTAACGATTTAAACATAGGAACATAGGTCATTACCTATGTTCCTAT
Source organism: Xestia c-nigrum (assembly GCA_916618015.1). Lineage (NCBI taxonomy): Eukaryota > Metazoa > Arthropoda > Insecta > Lepidoptera > Noctuidae > Xestia > Xestia c-nigrum. Next base: position 17,923,211 of record OU745245.1, read on the forward strand.
GTTTAAATCGCATCACTAACTATCAGGGCTGTGCAAAATAAGTATTTTGTTGTAATCGTTTTGCATCAGATGTGATCGAGGTCAAGAGCACGCCCATTTTGCATTAAAAAAATACAAATAACCAAATACGTTATCGTCATTTTAATTAAGTATTTAAAGTGCGTAAGAGTGGGTCTTAAAATGTACATGGACAAGACGAAGGTCAAGTTGAATGCCCTAACACTCCTATCAAGATCGTAAATTCTGCAATCGAAGTTGTAGATGATTATATTGTGTACCTGGGACAAACGGCCCAGTTCTAACTTTGAGAAAAAGGTCAATCGTCAAATCCGACTCGACTCGGGAAGCGGCGCGGTATTTTGTCGTCCAACTTACCGCAGTGTCTCAAGACGAAAGTCTATGACCAGTGTGTGTTGCCAGTGATTAAAGACGAAAGTTTATGACCAGTGTGTGTTGCCAGTGATTACATTCGATACCGAAATGTGGTTGCTCACAATGGGCCATATCAAAAGTTTCCTTGCGTGATCGAATCGGAAATTAAGACATCCACAAGAGAACCAAGGTCACCGACGTAGCCCGAAGAATTGCCAAACTTAAGTGGCAGTGGCCAGGTCACATTGCTCGCAGAACGGATGGCCGATGGCCTGGTGAAGGTTGCGGGAATCCGTTGGATGCGAGTCGCACGGGACCGGTCAATGTGGCGAACTGGCGATGCTTGGTTGAGGCCTATGTCCAGCAGTGGACGTCTTTCGGCTGAAATGATAATGATGATTTAAAATAAATAAATAAAAAATACGAAACATAAATCATTTTAGAATCATGTAAAGGGTCCTTTACACTTTGTATTTGTAAGTCATAAGTCTTTGACAAACCAATACAAATTACAGTTTTAGGAAGTAATTGAAATACAAATTGTACCTATTTGTTTCTTAAATCATCATCTTCCTGTCCTTGTCCCCCTTCTACTTGGGGTCGGCACAAGACGTTTTTTTCCATGATGAAATTCAATCTGATGCAGTGACATCTGAAACGAGAGAACCATTCCCACCGTGATGTTACGGCATCATTTATGCCTTTGTCTGTCATATCATTCGTCACATAAACCATGCAACTTTGGACTTCTTCTCCTTCTCCATCCATCATTTCCACACTATCAAGCCACATTTACATCTATCACTCTCTTAGTCACTTGCGTTTAATCCTTTCTCATCACATGGTCATACTAAACGACTCCCTTTCAATTTTTCTATAACAGAGGCGCTACTTAAACTTCCTCTAATATACCTACTCATTCCTTGCTTTATCCTTTTTCGACAATCCACAAATCTATCTCACTTTTTTTTATTCGTTGTATTGTCCCACAGCTGGCAGATGCCTCGCTCAATTCGTTTTATGTGCATGAGGTTGAGAGAGAACATAGGTTTCCTCCGTGCCTCGGAAAGCACGTTAAACTGTTGGACCCAGCTGTCATTTGACCATCTTTGGCAGTCATTACAGGTAGTCAGTGGCCCAAAAAGTCTGACAACCAGTCATACCAGGGGGTATTTCATTTAATTTATTCAACAACAATAACAATTGTGTCTGAAAGCGTTACATAAAAAAGTTTAAATTAGTTAAATAAGTAAACAGGATAGAAAAAAAATCGTCGGTATCGTATTACCCAGTAGTCGCTACTGTTGATTCTGGCTTACAGGAGTTACAGAGGTTTGGGAAACGGTGGCGGGTCCCAAAAAAAGCTGAGTTTTAGAACTATTAATCGCAAGTCCCACCCTTAAGCTGACCGTTAAACACTACCAATTAATTCTGCTAGTTATTCATCATCATCATCAGCCAATTAATGTTCCCACTGCTGGGACAAGGCCTCCCCTCTATGAGAGGGAATGGGCTATAATTTACCTCGCGGACCCAGTGCGGATTGTTAGATGTCACATGTCTTCGAAGTTTTTGGACATCCCGGGTTCCTCACGATGTTTCCCTTCAACGTTTTGAGAGCAGTGGGGGTGATGAAATGAATTACACCAAGTAATGCGCTGTCTGGGTTCGAACCCACGACTAGTTATTATCGGTATAAAAACATCAAGTTACGAGATGTATAAAAACAACAATATTTCGATAATTCCAATGACACATAAACAAATATTTGTATATTCGTAGTATTAATATGTAAACAACAGATATCAGATAAATGGAACTTAAGAATTTTCCAGTGATATGTTATGTCCATGAGTTTACTTTTGATAGCAATACTATCTGACTTTCTAACACCTACAGCTCTATTGTATGAAGAAACAGATAAAAATACCGGTATATTTCCACGTGGTAGGTTTTCATTTTAATCCAATTTGATCTGTTTATTTAGTTCAACTGATGGCCAAGTTTCATGTGATTGGTTAAGTTTAGTAATCTAGGAGAAGGTCTACGTATTATTACCATTGTGATGTAAATTTAAATTAGCCGATGGAAGTTTGACAGATAATTATATAGAAGATGGCACCCACTAAGGAATGATTAAGGTTCTTATATCCAATCTGCCCATATTCTATGATGAAAAATATGATTGGCCAAATGTAAGGTCTTGCTGTTCATACACGAAATCTCTTAAGCACTCATCATTATGAACAAATTTTACTATGGGACCAAACAAATATAAATTGCAAAAAATATGTTGTTTCCTACAATTAACAAGCTACAGTCGTTGGATAAAACAAAGCAGTTCGAGACTTGAATTTAACCACAACTAACTTTAACCTGCGGCTTCACATAAGCGGATTTCGGAAACTATTGTACCACTTGGGATGAAAAACAGCCTATAAGTAACCCTAATCCAGGTCATAATTTCATCAAAATCCGTTCGTTTGGTATGTAGTCTAAAGATAACAGACAGACCGACAAACATACAGAGAGTTTCACACTGCAATTGGATACTACGAGCATGTATATGAACATAAAAACCATTTCTAAGTTAATTAAATTACTGCCACTCACAAAGAACTTTAGCCTTTGTGTAAAAGAGTTCGAACAGTATATACTCGTACCTAGCCAGCTCAAACAAATAAGGGAGGTCATCGAACCGCTACTGAAACAGTGCAACCTTATGTATCCCAAGCTAATAATTAGGATAATGGTAATAGCAAATGGGAGAGACAAAACCTAACTGTAGCAGACAACAGTGTAATTTGTAACTGTACAATGTACCTACATACTTTCAACGGTTTGTTCCAAGCTTTTTGTGTTTAGTTTTTCAAGTTGCTAATGGATGTACTGACTGAATTTTTAAAATGAAAGGTGATATTTTAGTTTTGGGATAGACATTACTGGTGTTTTCAATATTATTTATAATTATAAACTACTACCCGATGCCGCGGTTTTCGCCCGCGTATTATTTATTATATACTAAAACCTTCCTCTTAAATCATTCTATCTATTAAAAAAACCCGCATCAAAATCCGTTGCGGAGTTTTAAAGATCTAAGCATACATAGGGACAGACAGACGCGGCGGGAGACTTTGTTTTATAATTTATACTAGCTTCTGCCCGCGACTATTTCTTATTGCTGCTCCGCTCCTATTGGTCATAGCGTAATGTAATATAGCCTATAGCCTTCCTCGATAAATGGACTATCCAACATAAAAATATTTTTTCAATTCGAGCCGGTAGTTTCTGAGATTAGCGAGTTCAACCAAACAAACAAACTCTTCTGCTTTATAATATATTAGTACATTAGTATAGATATAAAAATATAAATAAATAAATAGTATAGATGTAGTGATGATAACTCACCACGCAAGCCAAGTGTAGCTTGTGGATCTACGGATACCATTTCAACCCTCAGTTAAGTACATGTATGGAAATCCAACCCTGTTTTAAAATAGTAGTTTATCTACCCAAATATCATAAACCCTCTCTAATGCGTTCAAAAACCATAGGCAATGACCAGCATTACCAACCTGCAGAAATAAACGGAACTGTAACGAACTCATAACGCAACTGAAAACAGTAGGCATGGTCAAATAAAACAAGATCTGGCATTCCGGGAGCGACACGTGCCTACGTCACTATTAAGTTGCCACTTTATTGCAACAAAACACAAAATTATGGAAACATTTTCAGTCAACATTCTGTTAAAAAAATATAAATTGATTTAAATTATTGGTTTCGTTTGCTTGATCAAACGAAATAATTCAATTTAATCATATACCAATGTAATTGTTAATTGAAACTTCAATGTTTGATCGGATTCGTACAGGGATTGCAGGTAGTTAGGGAGTTATTCTTTCACACTATTGGTAACACTGAAACGGGCTGTCTTATTGACATTCCGCCAATTCGTCGTGTATCGCTATTCTTTTCTAACACATGAGCCGGTCTCGCTCAGTGCCAGTAAAACAGTGATTCCCAATAATAATATTGTTTTGTGGACGTCTAACCAGATTGTTTTTAACCGACTTCAAAAAGGAGAAGGTTACTCAATTCGATCGTATTTTTTTGTCTTATGAGTGTTCGCGGATAACTTCGTCGTTTATGAACCGATTTTAATGATTCTTTTTTTTTGGAAAGGAGATGTCCTAGGGGTGGTACCATGATAAGGAAATCAGGATCTGATGATGGCAGTTCAGAGAAATCGAGGGAAACCTTCGAAAATTGAACTGGCGACTAGTGCGTTCGTTAATATTTTTATTAAGTAGTTTAAAGCACTACTAATAATGTAATGAATGTCTGGAGTGGATCTAATGATGGAGCCGAAAGACAGTCGAGGTAACTCCTCGACGATTTATAGCAATCACCTGGTGTTTGGGCTTGATTAACTTATATTGATGAGAAATTTACTTCTAAGGTCCGGAGTGGATCTAGTGATGGAGCCGAAAGACAGTCGAGGTAACGCCTCGACGATTTACAGCAATTACCTGGTGTTTGAGCTTGATTAATTTATATTTATATTGATTTTTCTCTAATGTCTCTATCTGTGGTACCTTTGTTCACATAAATAGACTACCGTACAGCTAAAGGCAAAAGTTAGTAGGAATTTAATAATTAGATCACTGTTTTACTAGATTGAATTTCCCCAGATTATAAAGTTTGAGAACAATTGATAGCGGTTATGACGTAGATGCGTGTCACCCACGTGACTTCTGTCTCTCGGAATGCTATACCTGGCGAAACATAGTATTGTACCATGACAGTAGGTTATGAGTTTTAAATTTGGAACAGGTGTCAAATTCAAGTGAGTTTGCTATTCTAGTACCACCTACATTAAATCAGATATCGATAAAAAAAAAACCCAATTCAGTATGATTTTAATTATAAATCGCACGACATTTTGATCTCGAGTGACACAAGAATAGTGACTTTGTTCGTTTGCCTATGATTTAAAAAAAAATGACAGATATCCTAAACGCCGCCATTTCGAGCTGTCATTTGTTCGTTAGCTTTTTATTTCCAGTAATCCAGTTACGAGTAGACAAATTTTCTGATAAGTTCTTTATTTCTGTCGAAAATGAGTGATAGTGACTTAGAAATTGACATGAATACTCTGCCAGATATCGTAAATGCAGCGACGAATGCAACTAATAACCTGTTGGCACAAAAATCAAGGGCCAAGTAACAATGCAGGTCATTTCCCTATGGTTCCTGAACCCATCATAGAGCCCTTATGATACTTGGGTAGATAAAGTAGTGTATGCAACTATACATAATTAGTCATTACAACACTCGTGTGATGCTATTAAGAAACTCGCCTTCGGCTCGTTTCTTAAACCCACACTCGTGTTGTAATGCCCTTCATTCTGCACAGTACACAGCATAACCTACTATTATGCGACTGTGCATAATGAAGGGCATTACTTGGCCCTTGATTTTTGTGCCAACAGGTTATTAGTTGCATTCGTCGCTTTGATGACCGAGCAAGCGAAAGATTCTAAAATTGTGTCACGAGCGAAGCGAGTGATTCATAACTTAGATTCTTGAGCGTTAGCGAGGGAATCAAAAGAGCACGAGGTGAAAAATCTTTGCACTCGAGTGCAACATGTAACTTTTCATCCCACCTCAGCGAGGAAATGCATAAACGCAAAAAAAAATGCGCATTATTAACAAATTCAGTTAATTCTGTTGGCGTCAAATAAACTTCCTCGTCGCTAGATAATGAGTGGTCATTTTAGGGTTTTCACTTGTTTTCAAGTTGGATTCCTTGTTTTAAACCTAAGGTGTTAACAATATGACGCGAAAAGAAAATGGCGCGCGCAAAACATACCTATTAGAAAAGCACACCAAGAAGGTTCCGAGTCTGAGTTCTAAACAAATTTAAAAAAAATTGTATGATAAATTCGGCACCATAGAGGTAGAAGTAAATAGGTTTAATGATGTTTTGAATTCACATGCTTAGTGCACACGATGTTCTAAATTCAAATTTACTTTACCCTCATGACGTTAAAAACGGCCTTTGCACTCAGATATCGAAGAGCAAAATAGTTATTTGTTATACAAGAGTGCAAAGTTGTTTTTGTTGTTTTGTTTTTTACTTAGAATCTTGAGCGTTAGCGAGGGAATCAAAAGAGCACGAGGTGAAAAATCTTTGCACTCGAGTGCAACACGTAACTTTTCATCCCACCTCAGCGAGGAAATGAATAACCGCAAAAAAAAATGCGCATTGTTAACAAATTCAGTTAATTCTTTTGGCGTCAAATAAACTTCCTCGTCGCTAGATAATGAGTGGTAATTTTAGGTTTTTCACTAATTGTTTTCGAGTTGGATTCCTTGTTTTTAACCTAAGGTGTTAACAATATGACGCGAAAAGAAAATGGCGCGCGCAAAACATATCTATTAAAAAAAAAGTACACCAAGAAGGTTCCGAGTCTGAGTTCTTAACAAATTAAAAAAAAATGTTCGATAAATTCGGCACCATAGAGGTAGAAGTAAATAGGTTTAATGATGTTTTGAATTCACATACTTAGTGCACACGATGTTCTAAATTCAAATTTAATTTAACCTCATGACGATAAAAACGGCTTTTGCACTCAGATATCGAAGAGCAAAAATACTCTTTCCGAGATGGGGGGATGAAAATACTCTTTCCGAGATGGGGGGATGAAAAAATACTTTAGTTTTGTGTAGCGGTTATTAGAAACATATAATCTCCAAATTTTTACTCTGTGGTACCAACAGTCTCGGAGTTAAATGGCCGTGACATGCAGATATAGATAGACAAACTGTTAGTCTGACAGACTGACTAACTTAAATTTGCTGTTCGATCCCATGACACGGTTATTGTACCAACCGCAAATGTTTGTAATAGTGGAATTGGTTTTTATTTGTTATTAGAATTTTCCCTATACGTGTGCCTTAGGACATTGCTTTTCGCCAAATTATGTGATTCTAGGTCAATGGGAACTGTGTTATAGGTTTTGGACCCAAAACAAACAGTTGACCTAGAATTGACCATTTTGGTTAAAAGCAAGGTCTTTTATCACAAGTAAAGATAAAATTCCAAAAAATAAAATAAGTTGAAAAGTAAGGTTAATTTTGGTACTTGCAAGTTTTTGCAGAAAAAACAAAAATTTGCCAATATCTTTTTATCGTGATGACTCAGGACCTTGATTTCATATAAGTATATTGATTTAAATACACTTAATAAGGACTATAGACCGTAGTAAAGCTGGTATACATTTCAACATGCTAGGTCCAACCGTACCTGAGAAAATCGGTGGTGACGGACGAATAGACGAACAGACTGGAAGATGGACAGCCGGACAAGAGAGAGATCTTATAAGGGTTCCTTTTTTACCTTTTGAGGTACGAAACTCTAAAAAATGAACAGATTACTTACTTGAAATTGGCATACAGCTAACGAACCACCAGATTTACCAAAATATAACGCAAAATATCACGATTGATTGACAAAATTAGTAAATCACCAATGTTAATCCCCATTTTATCGTGAAATTAGAGCCAAAAATTCTTTTTTTAGTTAAGGCGACTACATGAGCTAAACTAGCTACTCTGTTTGTGGTGGTTCAAATTTCGTTTGAAATGCTGTTAGAATAAAGTTCAAATCAGCTCGTGTGTGGGAAAAATAATGCGAATGGTTTCGATCGATTTACAAAGAATCTATTGTATTGTATTGTATTGTACAACGGGCTGGTGTCCGCAACTCTACGTCAAAGCGCGTATTTTTGCGTATGGGCAATAATCCACCACGCGGGCCCAGTGCGGTTTTTGTCACATGTCTACGATTTTTTTTTTGTTATAGGACATGCCGGTTTCCTCACGATGTTTTCCTTCACCGTTTTTGAGAGCAGTGGTGATGAAATAAATTACACAAAGTAATGCACCTGTCTGGGTTCGAACCCACGACTCACTGTTTGTAAGTCGGGGCCGCCACCACTGGGCCACTGCTGCTCTCTAAAGAATCTATTGATTGAACTAAAAAAATAAAACTCTATTATAGTGCTAACAAGTATTGCTTGTAGAATTATTTGCCATATAATCAGAATTATCGCATGTATTTTAGTCAGTTTTATTTGGTTGGAATATTTTTTTAGAGACAAGTTCATAATTTTTTTCTATCGAGTAAAATTAATTGTATTGTGTTTTCAAAACACTATCATACTAGCATTATCCCGAAGAATATCATATATTTTGCAGTTTATTGCAGTGTATCATAATTATACTTTTAGGTATTATAAAACTCGCGTTTAACTCATGTAGTCACCTTAATGACCACCAGAAATTGAACTGTTATGCTCTTACAACCGAGTCCAGGGAGACCCGGTCGACGGAGCCCCGCTTTGCAGGGCTCCCAAGTAGGACCACTTCTGAATGTTTTTAAAATTGAACCACGATGGAAACCTGGGGTTCTAAAATGTCCGCTTTAGGAGATTGAGCAATTGATATTTTAGGTGATAGATGTTAGTAGTCACTAAGTTATTTTTGGTGGTCATTATATTTCCCACCCTTGAAATTATCTACCTACCAGTACCAGATGACCTAATCGGAACTTGTTTAGAGTGATGAAACAGGTCAGTTCGGTATTAGGTACGACCTGCTATGACAGCTTTGCTACTACTAAGCACTTGGTTCTGATCCGACTACACGTATTTTTTTTTTTTAGTATAAAGGGTGTAAAAAACCTCGTAACGAAACCGTCGCAAGCGCCACTTCTGAGCATGGTCCTGTGGGTTTGATTCCCGGGTCAGGCAACTGATATTTAGTTTTTTCATCAGGAATGTTTCAGTAGCAACCACGGAGTCTCGATTTGTGCTTGGTTGATGGCTATAAGCTGGCCCCCTATTACATGGGACTTAAAACATAACTATAATTACTGTAGTTAATAAGTTAAATTTTGTATGTATTAGTATATTTTTAAGTTGTAATATTTTTTTGTGTATTTTATCAATGGGCCTTCAGATGCCTGATAATAAAATGATTGATTGATTGATTGATAATTGGCGAAATGTGGGTGGGTGTACTGTAAGGTATACACTTCTGCTTTACCCATCTGGGATTAAAGGCCTACTAACTGCCTATCTGACGTCAACAATTCAGTATCTGGTCAACATGATACCCTTTGGCTTACCAAAGGGTACCGGGGTAAGGGTAAGGGTACCGATAAGGGTACTGACTACAACTAGTCTTAACTAGTTCTAGTCAGTTTTTTTTATTTTTCTGCTACAAATGACAGCCGGGACCAACGGTTTAAAGTGCTTTTTGAGTCACGGGGGGTAGGGATAAAAATGAAAACGTCAAAAGTAAAGTTTAGTTATCACAATAGGTTTTAATTATACAAATATTTACTTATAAAACTAATTAGAGATGTTCACAAAACATTGGATTCCGACTTAACAAAATAATTTATTTATTTTTATATTGTATAAATGGCACGAGGATCCGTGAGACATTCGGAATGTTTGTATCATCACAATTTATTTATGTATTACAAGGTAATATAGAAGTGTCCATTACATATATGAATTTACACCTGACAGCATAAAATCAACAAGTTTTTTATAGTAACCTGCTCATACAACAAGAGGTAACTGACATTATTTTAAAAAATCACAATCGTCTAGAATTCAATAGCTTAATGATGCTGCGAAAGTGTGAAAGTTCCCTTAAACCCATAATTGGTCTTGTGGGGTCCAACATACCCCAGCACATCTTCGAAGGTTTCGTTTTTTTTTGTTTTTATACAATAGGCTCGCTGAAACTCCTGTTAGCTTCATAAAAACACGTGCCCTCTGTTCAAGTATGCATTTCATAGTTTATTTGTATGACCAGGGTGTCACGCACCCCACGGAACAGTTTACGTAACTTCTTGAGCGCAACCAATTAGTTTAAATCAGTTTTCACGTACACTTATATATTACCTAATATTAAATGCTGTGCGGCCTAAGTACGTACAAAATCTTACATACAAATAACAATATTAGTAACAATTTTTAATAAATAATATTTCTCCGAAGTACCATTATGGTACATAAGTTAAGTGCCGAAAAGGAACTTATTCAAGCTTTTTTAAAAATGATTCAATTCGTTAATGAAATGCATTTTGATTTATAATTATATCCCCTAAATAATGGTCCACAATATTTTTACTAATACGATATCACAAGGGTTGCATTAAACAGACTGAAATCTCAAAATAAACTTTACTACGGTAAGGCATTTAGAGATGTTTGCTACAGACACCAGGTCATCAAACTACTACAATCTTTCAAAAAAAATTAACCGATTTTCAACTTTATAGCTAAAGCATTAGATTCAAGGTTGTTTGGTAAAATTTGTCAGTTTCGGAAAGCTTGATATGTTGGCGTCTGTAAATTATAAGAGCCACTTCAAAACAACGATCCAACTAAGACATAATATCTGATTTACAAAGGCAAGTTTATTCCGTATGGAAAGCTTTTAAGCCAGTAAAGTCATATGTGTTCAAGACTAATAAGTAGGTATACTTTATACGGAGCAAAACCGCAACAAAGCGCAACCATGCTCTAAAGATTTCACTACAGCAATATAATCCCAGACAGTATCGGTTTGGAGCCGCCAAAATATTGAGCTGTTAACAGCAAACAAGTTTGAGAGCGAAGTTTGCTGCAAAAATGTAGCGAAGAGCCGTAATGAAGTGAATATAGTTGTACTAACCGCTAGCGTAAGAAACTGTGTGTGAAGCTTTGAACAAGAAAAATAATAGACAACCCCTGTTTTACAACTCTTTCTCAGGTAATTTACCTCTATCTACCGACCATCGTTTTCAAAATCACTGTGTTCTTTAAGCTATTATCAGCTATTAGTGATCTTTAATTCCGTGACAATAAGATTGCTGTTGGCCTGTCGTCAGAGGTAAAATAACTGAGAATGGACTGAAGTTAAAACATTAACTTCAGGAAAAAGAAAACATAAAACTTTAACTTTAGTATTTGAGAATTACAAAATATTAAGTCACCTTAGTATAATGTCGTACAATACAAGCCATTAATAACTCTTTAGGTTTAGAACTCGCAGAGTCGTTGCGGTGCCCAAAAGCTGTGCACATCCGGGTTTGTTTTACAAAAAGTTACTTAATAAGATATAAGTTAAGGTTCAATGTTATGCACCTAATTGTTTTTTTAGTGATAATTCGGTTAGACAGTAGCTCTGTTCGATTATTGGAGTAATACAAAATACTGTTGAGCATGCGGGGACCGCATTTGAAACCGCACGACAAATTCCAAATGCACCCTTCTCACACATACGCTTCTCGGATTCATACAAAGAGCAATGTAAGAGATTCGATATAGTTATTTCCAAACATTAAAGTTTAAATTCCTTTACAAAAATCCCTGTGAATACTTACGTTCTTTTTAAACTTGGCGCGAGTTTACAAGAACTTACATTACAGTAACTTACAGATTATGTTTGTACTTGTTTTGTTATACGGATATTCTATAGGTATGTTACCGTAAAATTGTAATCTATCTAGCGAGATTGTAAACTCTCGATGGATTGTCAACCGAACATATCTACTGCTTACAATTTAACGCTTTATTTTTCGGTAGATTGTAATATATCGAAGTGTAACCGTAAAATTGTGAAATGTATGCGACGGAACTCAACTCGCGTGCTGTGGAGGGGCGAGGAGGGAGGGGAGGTCTCTCTTGCTCGGTACCACTCCCATGAAAAGGTATTAAACCATTCCTGAGAAAAAATCAATTAAGTAACGTAACTTAACCTCAAAACACTTTATATTCCCTTAGAAAGCGTAGTCGATGGAGCCCCGCTACGCAGAGCTCCTATTTCTGCCTGCAGAGTGCAGGGTTTAAAGGAACCTAACTAACCTAATGTCGGGGTGCCCCAAGTCCCGATTATGGGGGCAGAGATACTTTCATCGCATGCATTTCATAATATTAAGGTTTCACTTCGATAGATTATAATCAACCGAAAAATAAAGCGTTATATTGTAAGCAGTATGTTCGTTTGCCAATCTTTCGAGAGTTTACAATCTCGCTAGATAGATTACAATCTAACGGGTTTTACAATTTTACGGTGACATGTATATGTATAAAGGCACGTTTGAACTTAGCTTACAATAAATATCTTCTGTAATAAATAGTATCTTGTGTATTTATAAAATACTTAAGTTTCATGCATGTTACAAACTTTACTATTTGGAAGGCACTTGTTACTATTTGGAAGTAAGTAGTATAATAATTATTATTATCCATCATATATGGTTGGTTAAGTAGATGCTCCATGTAATATTGTTGGCACATGTAATACTCATAACAAACTTAATACGAAAACTTACGAAATGATAGATCATGTCTTCTTTTTCCTTCACAATTACTATTAAGAAAGAGGTGAACGTCCACTGCTATAATAAAAAAAACTTTCGAGAACGAGAAACACTAAATTCGTGTTCCAATACTTAAAAAGTGAATTCTTTGGTCTTTATAGCTCTCGCTGTAACAGTAACAACTACAATATAACACAACAAAGAAGACAGCCGACAAATTAGGTTCTCTACGGAATGTCGCCACGTTGCGGACGGAGAATTAAGTACTGCATAACATTATAGTACTATGAATAACAAACGCCGTAAACTGTACACTTTTAAATTACTTACAAAATACTTTAAAGTTAATGTACTTCGTCACAAAGTGATCTTCACCCTAGCCATGTGATCCTCACCCTTTTCATACATAACTTTATCCGACGAATATAGTTTCTCCTGAATAGCCGCGAACGACTGCCCTTTAGTTTCAGGCAGTTGTACCAATATAAATATAACACCGAACACCGACAACACGGCAAAGCCCCAGAAGGCGACATAGTTCCCTAAATTATCCGCCACCACTTGATACAACTTCGTTACCGCGAACGTCATTAACGCCACAAATATCTGGATCACACAGGTCGCCTTTGATTTAATGTTTGTTGGAAATATCTCCGACGTAATCGCGAAAGGCACTGTAGCTAAACCTATGGTGTACGAAAATATAAATATGGGTATCACAACGATAGGAATGAACTTAACACTGACGAGGTACTCGCTGTTGTGGTGCTTCATGAAGAAGTACGCTCCGATGATGACGTTGGCTAGTCCGACGCCACACGAAGATATTAGTAGCAGGGGTTTTCTTCCCAACCTGTCTACTAGCTGCGAAGACATCGCGGATGTGAGGAGCTGTACAGTACCGAACAATATGCACGACTCCTCGGCTCCCATTCCTCCGTCAGCAGCTCCAAATATCTGCTGCGCGTACGATATGATCGCAGTGCTGCCGCAGAACTGTTGCGTGAAGTAAATGCCCATCAGAATGATGAGACCTTTCCTGTTTCCTCCGACGGTGTACAAATCTTTCCACCGACTCTTCTCCTTCATGTTCTCTGTGACCAAGCTGCTCATGCTCTCCAATTCTTCTCTGACGTAGCTCCTGCCTCTGAGTTTCTTGAGCGATGACTCTGCTTCATGCTTCTGTCCCTGCTTGATGTAGTAGTAGGGTGACTCCGGCATGGTGCTGAATGTCACTACGAACAGGATCGGGATGGCGATGTTGAAGCTGGCCAGCCCGAGCATGGACACGTACGGCCCGATGCAATACTGAGACAGGATACCAAACTGAAACAGAATTATAGCAATTTTAATATTTTTAATACAGTTCCATAAATCTCATTTGTTCTAAGAACGAAACTTATTCTCTGATTTGTTCCTAGGTCAATACTACAATGTTAATCTGTTTTAAGAATTAATAATAAAAAGTGAAATTGTCAGCAGTGTTTCATCATTCTAACAGGAGTTGTCAGTTCTAGAACCTTCAACCCTGAGCTCATCCCTTTCACAATATCGACACCACAAAGCATTCTATTCCTGGAAAGCCCCAATGAGCTACATTGCTTTGTCAAAGGATTCCGAGATTGAATTAGTCTATGTCGAATAATTTTCTCTGTAGATTGGTAGTGACATTCTGTCGGTGTTGCCAAATGTGGACTGTAGACACCAGCTCCATTACACTTATTAAAAATTATAGTTTGATTTTCTATGCGAATATTATGATTAGGTACTACTACTAATAGAAATAAATAAAATAAAGTTTTAATAAATTATTTATGTCTAGACTACTACAAAAAGTGCAAGAGGCACTACTTTTTCTACGTCTATTGTTTATTGTTTTTCTTTAAAAAGTTGTGACAGTTTTCCATCTAGTTAAGATTTATGACTAGCATCTGAGTGAAACCAGGGCCGTCCTATAGCTCGTTGGGTTGACGATATTGTCAGGGTCGCGGGGGACACCTGGATCAGGTAGGCACAGAACTGGGAAGTGTGGCGGTAGAAAGGGGAGGCCTATACCCAGCAGTGGGTGATTCTGGACTGATATGATGATGATAATGATGATCTGAGTGAACTCTAACATTATTGAAAAAAAAAATGCTTATAAAAAAATGGTTGCCTGTAAAGTCGGTTTTACGGGCGAAGATTTTACGTGACAACGTCATAGTTGAGTGGGAGAGAGACGCAAGGCATTCGGCGGGCCTCTCTCTCGTTCGGTGACTCATCGTAACGTTACCGGGCGTTACACTTTTTCATAAGTGACTCCCAGCCGCAACCTAATTTAAGACGTTGTCACGTCAAAATTCTTAGCATATAAAATATTCCATGAATATCGAATAACGTAGATGAAACAAGATTGATACTAATTAAATTCGCTTGAGCAGTTCCACTTATTAGCGCTTGCATACAAAATGTCTCTAGATCTTCGGATTATACTTCACATTATCTACAAGGTTGAAAAGACTCGTTTTTTAATTAGTCTAGAAGGAGATCATTGACAAGGATTTACTTCAATTATTGAATTTTATAAATTTTATCCCAACGGCAAATCATGCTAATTCAAAAATAAACTTATTAGGCACCGTTTATATTTACGTATCTAATTTTCTAGCATGATTTCGCGTAGAAAATTAGATACATACGTATCTAATTTTCTACGCGAAGAATAAATACTGTATTTTAAATCAGGTAAACGGTAAAGTTTATATTTGTTTGGTTTGGTAATATTTTATAGGCAATGACGTTTGACAGTGTTAATTGATTGATTCTACACAAAAGTTGGCTCAAAATGATTTGTTGGCATAAAAATTTCTGTAGACCCATTTTCGGGCCAAACCTCTATTGTTATAAATAAAAAAGGAAACCCCAGACACGCTAACAATGATTTATTGGTGAGTGACAAATACGTGGATTTTACGGCCTTTTATCAAAACGAAATTAGCCGTCTGTCTCTAGATAAGTAGGTAATTAAACGTCATAAAAAAAGTAGGTATACGACTCATTTACAGGCGAGCATTGTTGACCTTGAAATCGTAATTCGGGTAGCAGACTGACCTTCGACATGACAGTGATGAGTGTTGCCATGGCGCCTCTGACGTCATCGGAGGCGATTTCGCCGAGATACATGGGCGCGGTGGTGTAAGCGATACCGTAGCCGAGTCCTGAGATGAGCCGAGAGGCGTATATCGTCGGCACATTGCCTGCGAACATCACTAGTATCCACCCGATGATGTAGGGAACTGAAGCGAGGAGTAACGTCTTCTTTGTGCCGATCCTGTCTGCTAGGTACGAGGCAGGAATGGGACTTGCAGCTGAAATGAGAAAACAATGGAATGACACACACGGAACGTAATGATTTGTGAAAGCTTTTGTTTTGTCAAGACCTACCCCAGGTTGTGGTTGATACTGGCTTTGGTTATAAAAAGAAAAATATTCTGATGATTCTATATCACACAATCGCTTGATTTTGGTACTTTTGATCTTCTATATTATAAAGAGGAACTTTTGTATGTTCGTAACGAATACGCTCAAAAACCGCTAGACCCGTTTAAAAAATTCTTTCACCATTAAAATGCTACATTATCC
This sequence comes from Xestia c-nigrum, assembly GCA_916618015.1. NCBI lineage: Eukaryota > Metazoa > Arthropoda > Insecta > Lepidoptera > Noctuidae > Xestia > Xestia c-nigrum. The sequence continues at coordinate 17,939,595 of OU745245.1, forward strand.
CTGATTAAAGCACTCATGCGAAGCCGTGTGGGGAGATAGTTTTATATAAATTGAAAACTAAATATGGGAAGCACCTCATCAAAGTTAACTATCATAACGAGAAAGCAGATCATTGGTGATCTCTATTGGGTACTTAATTCATTTGTAAAAAAAAACTAGATGCCCTACAGCCCTTGAAAAAACATGACGAAAGCTCTTAATTACCGCTAACGACGCCCATGGGTGTAGAGGGTAACAAATGACATAGGGACATCAAGTGGAATCAGGGACCATTTTGGTTACCCATTGAAAGGGTTTTTGATAGGGTTTTGACAAAGTGTTGTTTTAAAAACCATTTCATATTGGTTACCATTTTTTACGAAAACCCTCATCAATGGGTAACCTCTTCCAAACCCTTTCGATATGATTACCTGTATATTCGAAAACCCATTCTTGGTGGGTTATACTTTTTAATGGTAAGTCGTTTTGAACGGGTTACCCCTTCAACGACTGTAAAGCCGTTGAAGGGGTTACCCATTCGTACTACCAGTATTGTAATTTTATCTCTCACGTCTTTTCTTAAAAGTACTAAACTGCATACATTCGGCAGGAATGCGTCAAGTCGCAACACGCAGTCTAGGCCCTAGCGATGAGTAGCGACTCCTTACACATGCGATTATAGTTATTATTGCCGAGTTTTTAAAGTTCAATGTTTTTTTTCCCGGAGAAGTCGGGATTGTTTCCTACATGATACAATCTTGTCTTTTTTACGGAATCATAAATAGTCCGATAGCGCTGGGCTATTCTGATGCCAAAGTTTTAAAGTTGTTTATTTCTTGCCTGTGGCTACAGTCGTACCTGTGAAGCTTATTATTGCGTTTTGTGTCACATCTGACTATTGCATTTTCAGTATCTCGATGATTTGTGGTTGATTAATTATTTTTATTCGAATCAAAACTGGCAAAATTAATTTAAAGTTTAAAAAAATTATGATATCTTATCTAGGATAGCCTGCAAACCCCGTTTGTAACATTTTCGACAGCGAGGGACTAAATAAGTAAACACTGTGCTTTTCGTTGCGAATACAAGAAACATAAAAATAAAATCATGACTTCGGATCCGCTTTTCCGCCTATTTTATTTTTTTTCTGTGGCCAGTCCGCTATTCAGGAATTCTGGGATATTCACCCTAATCGTATCAGTTAGGTACTACTACGTCATTATAACGAAATCAACTATCATTTTCTTTTCCTCTAACAGTGATCGAAAAGATAAAGAGCCAAATTTCTCCAAACTAAAGTACCTAAAATGACACAAATTAATATAGTAGGTTAGGCAAATGGTCCGGAAACTATATGCGAAAAACAAAACAACTTTAATATTTTTGAAACCTCAAAACCTAGCGCTATCGGACTAAAATATCATTCGATCGTCTCATTCATTATTTAGTGCCCGAATGGAAAGGATAGGAGCTGACTCAAACTGTAAGATTTAAAAAACCGAGGCGACATGAACGTATATATTTAAAAAAAGACGTGTGGCACTCGGGGACTGCCGCGGTAAAGCTTTTGCATAGCATTTTTTATCAACTTATGCAATTATAATTATTCATCACCATCTGCTTTTGACCTTGCAATAACAAATACGTGGTTTAAGAAAAGAGACGAACACCTAATTACGTATAAAAGTGGCCACCACGCGACGCAAATAGACTTTTTCCTGGTAAAATGGGACAGTATTAAAAACGTCAAAAATTGTAAAGTGCTGCCAGGCGAAGACTTAGTCTCCCAACACAGATTGCTTATAATGGAGATAAAAGTTAGTGTCTCAGCCAGTAGAAACAAAGAACGGCTCCCACCCAAAACAAGGTGGCGTATGATAGAAAAAGAAGAATGTAGTCAAGTAGTTGATAAGATGATCGAAATGAAGGATATGCTGGATTTGGAAGGAAAATCTGTGAATTAATGTTGGAAAGAGATGGCGAATTGTATAAGAAGAGTAGCAAAAGATGTGTTTGGAGAAATCCGCCGCATTCTCCAGAAAGCTGCCGACTCGCTCGGCGCTTGGTTCCGTAAGTGGAGAATAGAAGTTAATCCCGAAAAAAGCCAGGCAGTTTTATACTATAAGGCACGCCTTAAGCGTTCGCCAGGTCCCCCCATCACTATGTTCGGTAAGCCTATCCCTTGGGAAAGGCAAGCCAAGTATCTCGGAGTTATTCTGGACGACCATCTGTCGTTCAAGGCCCACATCAAAGCAGCTCGCGACCGGGCTGCCTTTGCTATGGGCCGGCTCCACTTCATGATCACTAGGAAGAGCAAATTGTCACTCAAGTGCAAATTGCGTCTTTTCACCGCAGTCATCCGCCCCATCATGACCTATGCTTGCATAGTATTCGCGCATGCCCACCCGCGTCATATCCACACGATGCAGACCTTGCAGAACCGATATCTCCGTAAGATCACCGGTGCCCCCCCTTACGTCCGTAACGATAGTCTTCACGTAGACCTCAGAATCCCCACCGTTAAGCAGTTCATGAAACGCCTTTCCAAGCGTTACTTCGACTCTGCTATTAAGCATAGGAATCCCCTAATCGCATCGGCCGCCCGGTACGACCCATCGCGTATTAGCTCCGTCCAACGTCCGCGTCACACCCTAGTCGCCCCCGACGATCCGATCACTATCTTGCAAGAGAGTAGGAAAGATACCAGTACGGTACGCAGAGCATACAAATACAGACCGAAAACCTACCGACCTCGCCGCAGAGGTCCGGCGCGAAATCCCCGATCAATCCCTCCCCGACCCTTGCTCGAGCCAGCCCGCGACGCTGAGCCTGTAGTATTAAATCAGTCCCTAAATAAGGACAATCAGATCCAGCCTGTCCCTTTGCTGCCCCCAGCGACGCCCTAAGCCGAGGTTCGTACCCCACAGGGGGTGCCCTTAGAGCGCTGTCGCTTAGTTTTTAGTTATTTTCGCCCTGGCTGGAGGCCTTAGAATCAAGGCATCCACAGGACATTGCCCGGTTAAGCAGAAGCCAGTCTTCTCAGACTGAACTGCGAGATGCCATATCCAAAAAAAAAAAAAAAAAAAAAAAAAATGTGTTTGGAGAATCCAAAGGGAGAGGTATGATAGATAAAGATACATGGTGGTGGAATGAAGATGTGCAAAAGAACCTAAAAGAGAAAAAGGTTGCGTTTAAAGAATGGCAGGGTGTAACTAATGGCAACGACAGTTTGAAAGAAGAAAAGAAGAAGATTTATAAGGAATGGAAGAGAAAGGCAAAAAAGGCGGTAGCAGTTTCCAGGGCTAAGGCCCACGAGAAGTTATATGACTCACTGGACAGTCCTAGAGGCCAAAAGGAGCTCTACCGAATTACAAAAGCAAGAGAAAGGAGAACGAAAGATATAAATCGTATCAAGTGTGTGAAAGACGGCGCTGGTAAAGTTTTGTCTAAAGATGATGAAATAAAAGAGAGGTGGAAGGGTTATTTTGAAAAGCTAATGTATGAAGAGAATGAATGGAGCGGTGTGCTTAAAGAGGTACCGGTAAATTTGGGTTTGGTGAAGGAAATTAGCATGGATGAAGTGAGGAAGGCAGTTCAAAGTATGAAAAATGGAAAGGCCTTGGGCCCTTATGAAATACCAGTAGAAGTGTGGAAGTGTTTAAAAGAAGACGGATGTATGTGGCTGACTTTATTCTTCAATAAGTTGTTGTATGAAGGAACGATCCCACAAGAATGGTGCAATAGCTCGCTTGTGCCCATCTTCAAAAATAAAGGTGACGTGCAGGACTGTAACAACTATCGGGGGATAAAGCTCATGTCACATAGTATGAAAGTATGGGAGAAAGTGATAGAGAAAAGGATGAGAGAGGAGAGTAAGATCACTCAAAATCAGTTTGGGTTTATGCCAGGTCGAGGAACAATAGACGCCACTTTTGCACTCCGCCAATTGTGCGAGAAGTACAGACGTGCACACAAAAACTTGCACATGGTGTTCATTGATCTGGAGAAAGCGTATGATAGGGTACCTCGGGATGTGTTGTGGTGGGCCTTGAAAGAGAAAGGTATACCTGGGAAGTATGTAGAGTTAATTCGTGCTATGTACAGTTAATCTTGTACCTACGTCCAGTCAGCTGCTGGCAACACCGATGAGTTCAGTGTGGCTGTAGGTTTGCATCAAGGGTCGGCTTTAAGTCCTTACCTCTTCTTGTTGATCATGGACGCTTTGACGTCGGACATCCAAGAAGAAGCACCCTGGTGCATGCTGTTTGCCGATGACATTGTTCTTGTCGGTGAAAATGGACCTGAGATCCAGAGCAGACTGGAGAGATGGCAACTTACAGAAACTGGAGAATGTTGGCTTGAAAATCAGCAGAAGCAAAACTGAGTACATGTTCTGCGATTTTGGCGGTCTCTCCAGCTCTGGAGCCATAGCGCTAGATGGCGCGTCTCTTCCTGTCTGCTCCGACTTTCGGTATCTTGGTTCACTCATGCAAAGCGATGGCGAAATAGATCGTAGTGTAAAGCACAGAATTAACACGGGATGGATGAAATGGCGGCAGGTCACGGGAACGATCTGCGACTCCCGCATTCCCCTAAAATTTAAGGGGAAGATTTATAAAACAATGGTTAGACCTGCTGTGTTGTATAGATCAGAATGTTGGGCCACAAAAGGGATGAATGAAAGGCATCTGCATGTCGCGGAGATGAGAATGCTAAGAGGGATGTGTGGTGTTACGCGAATGGATAAAGTAAGGAATGAGTATATTAGAGGAAGTCTGAAAGTGGCGCCGGTGACTGAAAAGTTGTGTGGTAATCGGTTGTCGTGGTATGGGCATGTGATGCGGAGGAATGAGGAAAATGTCGTGAAAAAAGTTTTGAGTATGAATGTGGATGGGTATTTGAGTAGAGGAAGACCAAAGAAACGATGGATGGACTGTGTTAAGAAGGATATGGTAAGAAAAGAAGTGTCTGATGAGATGACGAAAAATAGAGGAGTATGGAAGAAGAAGACATGCTGCGCCGACCCCAAATAAATTGGGATAAGGGCAAGAGAATGATGATGATGATGATGATGACGCGCGGTCGGCGCGCAGCCAGCGCGCGGACGGCTCGCAAGCACGCGGTCCGCTCGCTTGAGGCGCGCGGACCGCGCTCGGACGCCGTAAGAACGACGGGGTGTTATAAGTTTGACGTGTCTGTGTATGTGTGCGTGGAACATTCATTATAAAATTCATAATTTCATTGTGATGGGAAGCCGAGCCTGAACATTCAGTCTGCGTTTTGTCCTCGAGCCGGCAACAAGCGGAAAATAAAATACATAAATAATTATAATTGCATAAGTTGATAAAAATGGTTACAAAGAAGGTCTAACATCAAATGTATACAACCTGCAACTCCTAGTTACGGCAATATATTAAAAAAAAAACTACCTTGTCATTGTTATTATCTGACATGGGGTGTTAGATTATTTTCGTTACGTTATTTTCGTTACGGAATTGAGTGTCTGGTGAGGACTTGCGTCAGGCGAAAGGTGAGGACGCCGTGGCGCTTCTCAAGCCACTCCTCAAAGAGGGGACTTATCGCCACTATTGTGGCGTGCCCTGCACGGGGTTTGCGACAGTCGCTCTCTCCATGTCGCCATGAGATCGCGACGGAGTCTGTCCGCTGAGTGGGGCGAGGACTATCGCCTCCAGATCCCACTGCGGAAATTCGGCAAGGCCTCGCCTCGCCGCAGATTGTTCGGTATCCACGAACTAGATTTACGAACTTAAGACCTGCTTGGAGAATGAATGTCATCCATGGTCTAACGATGAAGACTGAAGGCAGATGCAAGATGTCCTCAACAGTTTGCAGCAGCTATATTATTATTGGGCTTATTTCACGCATCTTGATGAGAACTCAAGAGCTGCCTAAAGTATGACTGTCATCGAAGGTCAGCAATGGAGACGGAAGGCAGTTGCATGAGGTATCTACGCAAGAGTTTACTGAAGCTTTTTCATGTTTGGGCTCATTTTTTGCACCTTAATGAGAATTTTAAACCTAACAAGAGTAAAAGTTTCATCCAAGGTCCGACGGTGAAGAGGGAAAGCAGTTACAAGTGGTCCTGAAGAGTTCACAGCATCTTCATCGTAGTTAGACTCATTTCATGGTCCTTGATGAGAATTTTAGACCTAGCTAGAGTATGACTTTCAGCGGAGTATGTTTTTTTTTTTACAAAAAAAGTGAACATTGATTCCTTTTGAGAGCTAAAGCGGTTAAAGTTTCGCATCAATCATGTAGCACGGAATTGTTCCTCTTAAAACGAGTCCGCGATAGCATTTCATGTCTATCTTTGAAGGTTGACTCACACTGTCTAACCCTCTCTCTCTTATGAGACGCAGACGAATTTGGGCGGGTCAGCTAGTAACTTAATAAAACCTTTGTTTATTGATTTCGTTTATTTGTCACTGACTTCTGAAGCTTAAGTTATTTTTCCTTTTTTTTGTGTTCTTTGCAGTCAGTTTAGTTTTTGCAAAAAAAAAACATATTTCTCTTTTTAGTTGTTCACCCTTCACAGCGTACTGGCGTGATGTTATGTTATGAACTGGTGTAAACAATAGATAGCCATGAGATTTCAGCAATCCCAGTCCATTTGTTATCATTTATTGAGGAGTTCCATTGCCTATCTCCGAAATTCATCATCAGATCTTCACCAAATTGAAGTGGGACCACTCTGAAAAAGTACTCTTTCGAAAACTACCCAAATCGCTTTATCGCTCCAGGATTCCATCATCAGATCCAGACTTGATGATTATGGGACCACCTGTGAAGTATACCCTTTTAAACAAAATAAAAATAATCCAAATCGGTTCAGATATCTTCGGGTAATTGGGGAACATACATAACAAAAATAAAAATAAATTAAAAGGTTCCCACGAATTGAGAACCTCCTCTTTTTTGAAGTCGGTAAAAAAAGAAATCACCGTCCTATCAAACCGAGTAAGAAACACTTAATGAACGATTCTATATGATTCCAAACTTCCAAGGTCAACAATACCTTTTCCTCAACTTCAACGTAATTTAAAATTATTTGATTTAAAACCCTTTGGTTACCCCGACAAAACCCTTTCAAGGGGTTACCCTTTTCAATTGGAAACCATACAGGAGCCGGTAACATCTTGTACTAGTTAACTTATTGAGAGGGTTACCCTAACGTTAGTGTTATGAAAGGGCTACCACTACCAAGAGGTAACCCTTTCCGTGACTGAAGCCGCACAACATGTAACCCTTTCGAAAGAATTAACTTATATTCGGGGTTGTACGGTCCCTGAGTGGAATAAGCTAATTACGCACTTCTGAATGAGATATGGCGTAAGTACTGAGTCAATAAAGACCCACTCTGGAGTACCTACTGATATGTTTATATTTCAACACCGAGGGCCATCAGCATGTCCAGCCATGTCCAGTGGTCATAGGTCTCTCACACATTTTGAATGCTGGTAATGCAAGCAAAAGTTCTGACATAAATAATAATAATAATAAAAAAAAAATTCGCTGACCTAAATACAGTATATTTTAAACTTATGTTTTGTGTTAAATAATTAACAGTTCAATCTTCAGCAACCAGTTTGTTTGTCTGACTGGCCTTCGACATAAGCCTCTTCTCGTTTTTTTTCCACTCATTTCCGTCAAGAAATATTCTTTTCTATCCTTTTGGTAAGTCATCTTCCCATCTCTAGGATACGATTTCGTTACGTGTCTCGTCCATTTTTCTTTATTTATTTTCTCACAATGGGACCTGTCCAGTTCTATTTGAGTTTTCGCTTGCTTTTCCTTCTTTTTTAACTCGTCTACCTATCACGTAGCATTATGTTTAGCATGCTTCACTCCTACGTAAACTTAAAATATAAATCAGCAGTTAACCGCAGAGTGGTAGTCACTGATATTACAATATTTACTCGTTTATATTCACCATGAATATAAAGTTATGTACCGCATTGAGTCACAGTATAAAACACTTCAGCATGAATCAAGATTCATCAGACATCCGATCTTCCTCTTCAGTAGGCCTATTTTTATATTATCAACAAAGCTTATCAAGTTACCTACTAAAGCCGACCCCATCATTCGGGATTACCAAACAAGAACAGAGAGGGACAGAAACGCGATCATGTTCCGACTCGGATTAATGTGCTGACTAAATATGTAATGCCTTTGGGAAACTTAATTTATCGTGTAATTTGAACGAGATGTTTCCATTTCCCTGTGTGTTTTGGTTTCTGATCTTCTTGGAAGGTCAGAAATCAAAATCGATAGGCATGACGACCAGTATCAAAAAATTACAAATCAATTAGGTCCGTCAGTTAGAGTATTGACAAAAAATGGACACGTACTTTTTTGTTTTTGTAAATCAATGAATATTGACAAAGATAAAACGCATCAAAACTAGCTAAAAATTATACCTAGGCGTGACGTATTGAGAATATTAAAAGCGTCGTATCTTCGTCAATTTTGATTTACGTAACAAAAGAAAAAAATGCGGGTCAAATATTTTTTATCTACCCAAATATCATAAACCCTCTCTAATGCGTTCAAAAACCATAGGCAATGACCAGCATTACCAACCTGCAGAAATGAACGGTACTGTAATGAACTCATAACGCAACTGTAAACAGTTGCGTTATGAGTTTTAAATTTGGAACAGGTGTCAAATTCAAGTGAGTGTGCTATTCTAGTACCACCTACATTAAATCAGATATCGATAAAAAAAAAAAAACCCCAATTCAGTATGATTCTAATTATAAATCGCACGACATTTTGATCTCGAGTGACACAAGAATAGTGACTTTGTTCGTTTGCCTATGATTTTAAAAAAAATGACAGATATCCGAAACGCCGCCATTTCGAGCTGTCATTTGTTCGTTAGCTTTTTATTTCCAGTAACCCATTCTTTATTTCTGTCGAAAATGAGTGATAGTGACTCAGAAATTGACATGAATACTCCGCCAGATATCGTAAATGCAGCGACGAATGCAACTAATAACCTGTTGGCACAAAAATCAAGGGCCAAGTAACAATGCAGGTCATTTCCCTATGGTTCCTGAACCCATCATAGAGCCCTTATGATATTTGGGTAGATAAAGTAGTGTATGCAACTATACATAATTAGGCATTACAACACTCGTGTGATGCTATTAAGAAACTCGCCTTCGGCTCGTTTCTTAAACCCACACTCGTGTTGTAATGCCCTTCATTATGCACAGTTGCATAAACTACTATTAATAATCTACCTGACGGACTAATTAGATTTTTTTGTATTTGCCACTAGTGCACCTTATCCCGATTTTATGGGTAGACCCCAAAACGTCGGGATAAGGTGCCAAGTATGTAGACTTGTATGAAAGTACCGCCACTAGCCACTAGTGCACCTGGTGCACAAGTGCGCCTGGTGCACTAGTAGCTTATCCCGAAAACCAACTTCTCTTCATGATATTAGGGTTTCTGTAAGTACAGTTTGTTGTCTTATAGGCTTGCCGTGTTGTTCTTGTTAGCTCCTATAAGGCACGCTACGCACGGTTCAGGTTGGTCGTTCCCTATAGAGAAGTACCGGCAAGAAATTCTATGGTTAAACTTTTAATATGTAACAGGCGTTACAATAAGTTGTTGCTGGGTGTGGAGGTAAGGTAAATACTTGCAGAGCCTCGATATGGACTGCATATGTGAGTGTATTTGCTCTCCATACGCTGACCTGATTTATTTCTGCTCCGACTCTTCACTCGAGATTGATAATCACATGACGTTTAACTTTCTATCGGTGGTGGTCAAAGTCCTTTGAAACATGAAACAGGGCGTTCGTTGTTTGTAATGCTCATACATGGAGTTGTTGACCTACCTTCGAATAGTCATCACGTCATGATATCAGAGACCGTGATTCAACTGTAAAGTGGGCATAAAAATGTATGTCTGCAAAAACTGGGTATACACAAATACGACTATGATTTGGGCTGGATAAAATAAAAACCTTTAGCTTGAGGTTTTCATCTGAGACATGAGTAAGTTTGAAAGATTTGATAAGAATATGATTTCCTCGTTAAAACGTTTCAAGTTTGAACGTTTTCACTTTTCAGGTCCTCATGAACGCCACTAATGCGATTTTGCCAGGTTAATCACCTACTTTGCCCATATAATAAAAAGTACGGTTGAACAAGCTACTTATTTGGTTTACATTCTACAATGTAATTTGCGGGTTAAACTGTAGACCAAGTAGCTTGTTCGACCATACCAATGAGAAAAAGAATTTAAATAGTACCTGAACACAATATCATAAGTGAGGCGATCCATGAACTCTGGTCTGCCGATGTCTGTATGGGCGAGTCTGGAGCCAGCAGGATGGGTAGCGTGGGCGAGGTCCAGCCGACTGTGGTCCCTGCCGCCGCCGTGATCAAGGTCGCTGGAAACATTATAAACGGAAATTTTATTAAACTTATAATCATTGGGAGAATACTTTGTAAGTAGACATGTGCCCTATTTGAGTATTCTAGAGTTGGAGAGAGATGAAGTTAGAGACGTTCTGTAGGTATACAGGGTAGAAGGCTCATCATCATCAGCCTATAATGTTCCCACTGCTGGAACACGGCCTCCTTTCATTGAGAGGGAATGGGCTATAATCCACCACGCGGGCCCAGTGCGGGTTGGTAGATGTCACATAGCTACGAATTTTTGGCAGAAGGGTTACCGAAGCACAAACGGTTACCACGTACAGTCGAAACAAGAATTAGCTAGGTAGGCTAGTAATCATCTTAGCAATCAATCTGTTCGTAATTTCATTCGAATCCGTTCAGTAGTATAGTAGTTCTAATAGATCCTGACAAACTTACGCATAACAGTAGTAAAAAGATTGCTAGCCTGCATACGTAACTGTTTTGTTGAACGTATATGTCACCGTACAATTGTCAAACACGGTATATTGTAGGTAACCTCTCTAGCGATTTTGTAAACTCTCGAAATATTGTCAAACGAACATACTGCTTACAATAAAACGCATTATTTTTCGTGAAATGCATGCGATGGTAGTCAACTCACGCGGTGTGGAGCGAAGGAGGGGGTCCCCCTTGCCCAATGATACCACTCTCATGAAAAGATAATGTACCATTCCTGAGAAATACCGGTGAATATAACCTAACCTTAAAACACTTTATATTCCCCTAAAAAGCGTAGTTGACGGAGCCCCACTTCGCGGGGCCCCTATTTCCGAGTGCAGGGTTTAAAGGAACCCAACTAACCTGACGGGGGCCCCAAGTCTCGATTATGGGGGCAGAGATACTTCCGTATGTTCAGTTGACAATATTTCGAAAGTTTACAATATCGCTAGAGAGAAACACGTTATATTGTAATATAACGTGACACGTTATATTGTAATATAACGTGTTTGACAATTTTACGGTGACATATATATTCAGTACTTACATCATTCTGAACACATACAAAATTTTTCACCGGTTATTAAAATAAAGTGTAGCTGTTTTCTACTAGTGCTCCTACACGGTCAAAATGTACAAAACAGCGGATACTTTTTAATTCGTCCCTTCCATCCTTTTCACCCAGTATATTCATTTCTGAAATAAGATTTAAATAATACTGCTTTACAACGTTATAGTAATACCCCCCAGGCTGAGTTATAGGTCTAGAAAAAGGGGCTTTTCTCTTCGTTAGCTGGCTAAAAAGATTGACGAAAATAAGCCCACGCCATTATCAATTTCAGACTTTCATACCGAAACATTATGGAAATTCCTGAACAAAACAGTAGGTATTTCTGAGCTCAGGTCGGATCGATGCAAATGTGCCGTATATTGATAAAGCTTATCTACCAAGGAAAACGGAGCGTTAAAATAAAAACGACCATTACGGCTTATGTTATTTTTACACCTTTCAGCGTTCACCCAAAAAGGATAAAAAATAAAGAGTAATCTGTATATAGGTATTAGAAGGTACAGGTACAATCACGAGCACTTGTAACTTTATACTATTACAATATTATTCTGGAAATGGGTGTTATCAAAAGCTCATACGCACATATTTTTAATAATGACTGTTCCTCTATGAAACCTAACATAACACCTCGCCTGTAATCCTTGAAGGTTTGAGCAGAAGTGTACCTAATACGCACCCACATTTCGTAATAGGGGCGAACCTGTTGCCATCAAACGGCCATCTATTGAGAAATTCCTGATGGAAAAACCGACCTGGGAATCAAACCAGGACCTCATGCCCAGCAGTGGTAACTATCATCAGCGTGTAATGTTCCCACTGCACACATGCCTCACGTATCAACCAATCAATCAAAAACTTATTTCAAACAAGAGTCCATATGGGTTTGCAGTGGTTAGTACGACATTAAGCGAAAAGCAGTCTTAAATGTTATTAATTGAAAACCAATTTAAAATAACACTGCACAACAGTTCAAATTACTCTAATTTAATACAATTTATGAGAGGGCAATCCACAACCACAGTGCGTATTGCTAGTCACATGTCTTCGAATAGAAAAGAAGTCGGTTAAAAAGAAAACATAAACAAAACTTAAAAATATACTAGGTAGGTACTTTTTGTCAAGAATCTTCTCGGTATTAAAATCTGAATCGTTGCCCAATAGGATTTTGAACTACCTGATTCGCTAAGAATCACTTTCTATTCTAAATATAAAAAAGCCGTTAACCTAAATAAAAAATGTTCCCTGATTGTGGTTAATTGGTTAACCTCGACCTCCTAGTTAGTAGGTAGATGATTAATTATCGTTTCTTTATTAGGCTTTCCAGTTTTATCATTAATCATATTTCTGTGTTAATCTGGAATTCTGGCTACCGACGGACCTTTTTTTATAAAAAATGAGGAGATGAGCTTGATTCGAGAAAATAAATTATTTTTAGAAAATTACTGAAAGATCATTTCCATTTATAACCAATGGGTACGTTTATAAACGCTTCGTGAGAAATAAATAACAAGACGGAGTCAGTGACTGAAAGAAAAATGTATCGTTACGAGATATTTTTCTCATTTCTTATACCGATGCTCAACTATTTATTTATTAGGATATAGTGTTATGTATATGTACTCGTACGCATTAATGTTGAACTCAAGAAAATGTGCAATTATATATCATGAAATGCCAATGGTATCTACCTCAATATTGCTTTGTTTACTCAATTATACTTATCCGTATAAGTGAAAATCGTTTCATTTATTATTTTCAAGTTTCCGAAAAGTCAAGAGGTCCATAAGCTATTCAGATTAACTCAGGTACGGTCGAACAAGCTATTTGGTTTACAGTTTAACGAACAAATTACATTGTAAAGTGTAAACCAAATAGCTTGTTCGACCGTACTTTAAATACTCATTTCAAACAATAGTTTTAAGGCAAGTGATAGATTTTATTTCGAACGGTTGGCCGCCGAAGGTAAACGACGTAAGGTTAAAACCGTTTCACATGTGTAGAACACAATTATCTTTTGAAAATGGGTGCGTAATGAGAGGGCACAAGGTGGTCATACCCAAAGTCAAGAGGTCCATAAGCTATTCAGATTAACTCAGGTACTTTAAATACTCATTTCAAACAACATGTTTACAGTAAAACTAGAATATTTATTTATTCAAAACAAAGGACTGATACGGAGTTCGTGTCTCCTTTCATAAACATTGAGATACAGAAGTAAATATACAAACATTCAGATACGCCATTATTGAATGTTTTAACAAAACTATGGGTGTGTTATCTATTCATAATAAAACAATATTCCTGCAAAGACACGACCAATGGTTTTTTCCCGCATTATTACCATACAGGCTGAAAGTCTTTTGTAACTGTATTTATCAGTCATCCTTGTGTTCAGTTGAATATATTGTGACTGTGTTTGCGAGAAAATTGATACAATGAAATGAATGTGAAGAGGAGAAAAATATATAGAAAATTAAAAGGCAAGTAAAAGCAGGGAACTGTAAACAAAATCTATTCAATGGTCGACGTTAGTAATAGCAGCTGATGTAGTGTCCACTAATTGAAGGTTCTTCTTTCAGAGAAACCTGATAGAAAATACCGTGAATTAAAAAAGTTGTTAAGTAAAAAAATAAATTGTTTTTGAAAATCTGAGAAGAGTGGTGTCCCGGAAGGTGTCTTTTATATCGTGATGAATTAAAATCAATTTTATCTTTTAAAGCAATACTTACCTGCTAAATAAACAAAAAAAATATGTCAAAGCTTTATTCAACAGGTTTCACTTAATTACTATCGTAACCTGACGCTAATTATGTAGATTAATGCTATGTTGAACTGAGGTGAAAAATGACATAATACAATATAATGAAAAAAAAACAGAAATAAAAAAAACATCGATAAATGGGTGGAGGCAACATTCTTTCAACTCTTATTGAACTCGTACAGAGGAAGAAACTTAACATACATTCGAAAATAAAAACCTAGATTTCTAAATATAACTCTTTGCTTGTACAGGTGATGCCAAAAATATATGCCTACGTAGTTTACGCAACCATTCCTGGCAATTACATCCAGTGGAGTTTCTACACTGGACAGCAAATAAACCGAGCCACCCGCTACCTAGGCACTCTAATTCGATTTTCTCAAAAACTAAAAAACCTACAATTATCAAAATTGATTTGTAGTCATTTTAATCACCATGAAACGCACTTTTTGTAGGTATAACTTTGATAGTTGTAAGTTTTATACTTTTTGAGAAAATCGAATCAGAGTTCCTAGGTAGCGGGTCGCTCGGTTTATTTGCTGACCAGTGTATATACTTACTACTAACGTAAACCGGGTACCTTCTTTACAAAAAAATACTGTTTTCATGAGCTAAAAATACACAACCTGCTTTGATTATTCGTTCAGGTATTGGTAAGTTTTTTGTCGTCTCATTATACATGCTATATTTGCAATAATAAATCAGAACTGTCAATAAAATTATAGGTAAACTATTGCCTAGTAAAACAAGTTTATATTATGTATTTTTCCTTAACAACCAGTTTAAACGAGTTTTAACTCGCAGATAAAATCCATTCTGAAATCGAAAGACCAAGTGGCGTTTTTAAACTGACTAATAAAATTAACTTTGTTATTAGTTCAACCTAATGTAGACCAAATATGAAACACACATGAACCAAAGACTGTCAAAGGAAGCTATCTGACAAACCATAAATGCAGTCGTATAGTTAGATGACTGTTCTATCAAAGGATTGGTGCTAAGTGCACCATTAGATGCAGGCGCGCGACTTCCTGGTACAAATCCTTTAGGGGACATCACGATAGGTGCGGAAGTGACCAGCCCGACTCCACACAATGGATATTATAGCATGGTTTGCAACCAACTTGCACAGTGTGAATGTACCTACACTCAGCAAGTCGACTTGCCAACTAAAACTTTCAAACAGTTAACTCCCGGACGGCACTAGCTAGTGGACATAGGGAAAGCCGTTTTGCAAGAAGACACGAAAATACTAGTATTAAAGAGTTCCTAAAATAATCGTGTTTTTCGTCTACACTAATTTGTATTTATTTTTTTATGTTGACATTATTATAAAACAAAGTCCCCCGCCGCGTCTGTCTGTCTCTATGTATGCTTAGATCTTTAAAACTACGCAACGGATTTTGGTGCGGGTTTTTAGTAGATAGAGTGATTAATGAGGAAGGTTTTAGTATTTAATTTGTCAAGCGGTAAACCAATAAACTCAAAAATTACTAAACCGTTTTCAAAAATTCTTTCACCAAAAAAATGTCCACCTGTGTGAAGCCGGGGACAGAGGGCTAGTTAAAAATAAAGTTCTGTTCAATTACGACATCTGTCTATTTATAACTTGACTTGCTACATTCTGCGAATTGCTAACTAGGTTACCTATTACAGGTAAAACCTTTTAACTGATTTAATTTCTATTTTTATATCTCCTTTCTAGGTTGACATTTTCCATTTTCTTAGAATGTATAGTCGTGTTATTATGGTTTCCATCAAAGTAAATATTAATAGTCAGTTAAAGTTCAAGTCGGTTTTTCTCTTGTTTTTATTCTAAAAAAAAAATGCCATACCTAGTAATTAAGGGTGTCCATGCATTTTTTCATCGACAAAGACATGGGTCGTCTGACAGTCTCTAATGAAGAATGTGACAGGCGTCAGCTTTTGGCGGGAAAAATATCCATTGTCTCCCCTCGTTTAGTGACGAAGTTAATAACAGTATATTAGAAAACGTGTGTTGATAGTACATTGGCCTTTATTACTTTTTTCATAAAAGTACATTATTTTCCTCATTGGTCTAGTGGTCGCAAGTGCGACTTTCCCAAATCGGGCAAAGTATTTATTATTGCATTTATCCATCAGAAGACGGGGTCTGGATTTGTGCCCGATAATGGTAATGGCGTTCACCATAAATGGCGATATGCGGTATAACCTTAGGACAACAATTCGTCGGTCGAATCACGAAAGGGCGCAACCAACAAAATTTCGGATTTTGAGTTATTTTCACCATTGAATTCTAAATGTCAAGTTTGTAGTAAACTCCACAGGCTGTGTATGCAACTTATGGAACGAGACGATCAGTAAGAGAGCTGCAACTGAAATGTCTATTAGTGTTCATAATTTTTTAACAAATTGTGATAGGAAGGGAGTGAAAGTAGTGTTCATATTCAGCGACGGCTGTGTAGGCCAGAATGAGAATTCCACAATGGCGACAATGCTTTTATATTTGATTAATAATTGTCAATCGATTGAAGAAATAAGTTTACGTTACTTCTGTACTTTTTATGGACAATGTGAGGGCGATTCTGCCCACAGCGCGACAGCATTTGCAATGAATCAGGTTGGAAACATTCAAGTACCCAGTCATCTGGAACCCATCATACGATTGGCACGCAAAAAGCCATAAGAGGTTAGACTTCTGAATTGTGATGATTTCAGAAATTTCAAAGACCTCGCACAAAACTTAAATTGCTACAGTTGAAAAAGGGAGATGTCCAAACTGGTGAGTCATTTAATCGGACGAGTTTAGAGTATTGAGAAACCACAGAAATACTTCTTTATTGTATCTATGTGAGAAACCCACCTACTACACCGTTCTTTAAAACTAGTCACATGAAAATACAATACGAATCTATACCACTGAAACGAAGTAATGTACATTGGTTGAGGACAAACGTCGAACAGTTAAACCACTCTTTAAAAAAAAATCCACAGAGAACTGTAATGACCTTATGAAAATGTGCAACGGAGATACACCGATAATAAGCAATCGAGAACATGTTTTTTACTACGAAAACTTACCCCACGATTTAAGATTATTTAAGTACAAAATAATTTAACTTTAAGGAATGAGTATAAGAATGACTACTTATATTGATTGGTTCTTCGACCCTTCTTTATTACTTCATGTAAGAGTATTTTTCAGATTATTATATTACAAAATAAGATTAAACTTCAGTATATTAACCTGTTTTTATTTAATATAAATCCAAGATACCGGGCGTAAATAAAATAAATGATATTAATTGAACATCACAAAAGGGCGTAAGTGAAACTTTAAAAAATAAAAAACGAATATCTCCACAGCCAACTATTTTACACAAAAAAATAAATTAAATATATAAACTGTATTAACCATTAATCGAAACGAGTATTCTATAAACCTTATATAATAATTAGGTAAATTGTTACGACTCTTAATAGTTGTACATTTTATTAAAAAACGCTCTCCTGAAAAATTTGGTAATACTCAGATACGCCCTTTCGTGATTTGACCGACGAATTAACAAGCATGACATTATTCATTTATTTATAATAAGCACACCAACAGCACAATCACTTACAATTCAAATTACATAACAACGAAAATTGTCATTTCAGTAACCATGCAAATAACAGGTATGCATTACATTTAAGTATACATGAACGTTAACGACAAAGAAAAACAATAAAAAGTGTGCCTAGTAGGCCTCAATCTAGATCACTACAAAACAAACCAACTTGAACTACTTAGACATGAACTCATCATTGTTTAAATACGGAACGTCTGTATGAAGCGAAACTCATGGAGAAAATATCAATGGGGTAATCTATCCGTATAGATCGTTCATTATATTGATATGATGTTATATTGTTTATGATGTGTTATGTTGAACGAATTATTTAACCATTACTTACTTTTGTTCTTAGATGAGAAAAGGTAATTGACCGAATATCTGACTGTCATATCGACGCGCCACTCAGCCCAAAGGATAATGATCAAATCATGACCGGATTTGCGAAGGACAGAAAAGGATTTTTGAATATTTAATTCGAAAGGGATCATGTTTATTGGATTTCTTATTATTTCTAACGGAATAAAATATCTCACTCATTTTCAGGTCCGTAGTCAAACCTGGGTTGGGTTTTAAGTTTACCTTTATTTTTTAGGTACCTAAGATAGGCAATAGGATGATTGAGAGGATACATTATTCAAATAAAAGAAATTAGCTTTTTTAACCTACTACGGCAAAGCCCAAAAGACAGGTTATTCACATTTTATTACGAAACTGCAAAACGGAAATGATGGTTCATATTTGTTTTATTTTAACTTGAAGACCCATTTTTTGTTTGGCTCGTAAATGATGAGGAGCGGCCGACATTTGCAATAAGCAACAAAGTTGCGGAACAATAAAAGAGGACATGCTATCAGTTATTTAAAGCAAATGATAACTAAGTTAGTAGTTATGTGCAGTAATATTTAGTTAGTGTAGACTGCAGTTACTTTACAAGAGTCATCATCATTTGCCTAGTCTTTTCGATTTTTAGTTTTGAAACCAGATGCAGCTGAATACCAATATTGAACTGCCTATAACTGTCTATCTGACCTCCACAAACCAGTTAATATTGGGAAATACGATACCACTTGGTACGACTGGTGTCAGACTTTTTGGATCACTAGACCAAAGGCTTTCCGAGGCACGGAGGAAACTCGGTACTTATGCAATGGGTGGTCCAACTTATCCACGAGCCAACATGAGCAAGCGCGGGTTATTATTATAATGATCGACCGAGACGGCTGTAATTATTTAGCCACGAGCTCTTCACAGTCACAAAGGTATAGCTAGTTTATTTTCGTTTAGGTTTATATTGCTTTTTACTTCCAGACGGTTTATGTCATTGCGATAATATTCATTGCTATTTTCGATACATAAATTCTGCTTAAACACGATTTGTATCCATTGCATTGAATGAAGTATGTAGGAAGTATTTGACCCCCTGATATATACCAATGATCTTGAATCGTGCACAATGGCGACAATTTAGGCCATCTATCACGAGGTTCATTGAACTCAGCCAATTGAGATGAAAGTACGATTATTCAGTTTTACGTGGACTTTGACCATGAGCTTTTATAATCATCAAAGAATTACGACGTGGAGTCTGGAAGAATAGTATGATATTTAAAAAATATGCATGTCGAATTGAGAACCTCCTCCTTTTTTCGTCGATTAACAAACTCTTGTACCTGGGAAGTGGCTATGATTCCTGAGATTATTAAAAGGTTTGTGTTAGCCACATATCGTTGCATTTTTAGTCAAAGGCTTCTTCTAGTTCTTTTGGTCCAGGGCTAAAGTGGACCACTGTATGTATTAAAATGTAACGAAATTTTATTAACATTGTTTCAGATACAGGGTGTAAATAGACTGTATGGATTGAATAGTACATATTTCAAAAATACTTTTGAAAAAGTCGGGACATTGACCCCCAATTTCTCCTTAACTAGAAGGTGGTAGGTATGGTGTAGAACAAAAAAATATCACAATGAACGGGGACAATAAGTGGCTTTCGGGTTCGTTAAGTCTTTTTTACACCCATTAAAGGCTCGTCTTAATGTTTGTGCGTCTATCTTATGTTTCCGCTTTTGAGTGCCATATTTAGATCAGTTTATTATTTTAGGCCAAACACTCAAGATGTCACTGTGAATTTCATTTCCAGGCGTTGGGCAAGACATACAAAAAAACCGTTTTAGCCGCACCCAAAGGCTACAAAACATTACCTAGTTCAGCTGTGTACGTAGTGAAATTGGATGTTACCATCGATCAAACTTGCTCAAACAAAATTGATCCTATTTCTTGTCCGCTCAGTAACAGCAATACCTACCTAACCTACCTACTTTACATTTGTATGTGTTTACGTCCAAAAACTGACGCAGTAATATTTAATATTTTTGACAGTTTGTCAATGAAAAAACTGTTGACGAACTAAAAATCATTGTCATGGAGAGGCCCGCGTTTGGCATTGGACACGAATTGATTAACATGCATGTGTAGTACGTATTAAATCGTTTTTATAAGTAGTATTTATTCTAGAAGTTAAAGAACAATCCGTATTATTTATACGTAGGTATTTCACGGCTCAGATGCTACTTCATCATCCGTGAACCATGTGGCAAGAGGGGAACCTATCGTCATTTATCAAATATTATTTGAGTTTCATATTTTTCCACTGAGCATTTTTTTGTTAAAGTACCGAATTTCCTTTTTCAGATGGACGTTTTGCGAAAAAATGTTCGTTGTTAATCTATATTTTCAATGATTACTTTTTTGTCTTATAAATTGTTTACTTTTATTTTAATGGAATTTCAAAACTATTAATAGTACCTCAGATCTTTTTTCTAGAAATATTAAATGGACATTTATTGTTATTTATGGGTAATTTATGTTTATGCGTAATAAGTTTCATCAATTTTCCCGATGGGAAATTTGAAGTGGTTACTTATTTAACATAAAAAACTTTCTCAGCAAACATGTGGAAAGTTAGTCCTCGTAATGGCCTTTGCTTTGTGTAACGATTACCAAATCAGAGCATGGCTTCATGGACATTATACTCATTTAAAAGTATAAGTAAATCACCTGAAAATTGTTTACCGATCATTATAATTTGCGTGACTACCAAACGAACCGTGAGTGAAGTATGAACATAAAAGTGATTGTATGGAACAAATTGCAAGAAATAGTTATTTTTGATACTAGTGCGGTGAGTTGGTTTTTACAAACGAGTAGACGAATGTACGCCCGAAGTCAGAGCCTTGCCAGCGACGAAGTCGAGGGCTTACCATAGTCACAACTTTGTAAATAGAGTAATAAAGGTTCACTTCATAAGATTACAATCTACTGAAAAATAATGCGTTATATTGTAATCAGTATGTTCGTTTGACAATTTTCCGAGAGTTTACAATCTCGCTAGTTATATTAAAATCTAACGAGTTTTACAATTTTACGGTAACTAATACATTATTCCTACTTACCACCTTTGTTTTTGTTTACCTACGTTTATTATTATTGATAACTGAATCATTTTAATAGGTACCTATATAAAATAATAATTAATAATTACAATAAACCAGAGTTTAAAAAAATAAACGGAACTTCAGAAATGATAATTTGAATAGGTATGAGGTTGAGGTTACACAGATAAATACTAGATAGAGGCGATGACGTCATCAATCCGCTTCTTTGGGTTTGCGAAAAAGATAGGATACATTCCGGGGAATTTGTGCAGCGTAATGGTGATTTTTATATTATCAAGCATAGCGCACAAAGCACAATTTGCATTGTAAATACCAGTAAATAAATACTTTTGACGGTTTTGATATATTTACACTGTAACATGCCCATCACAAAATCACAGTGCGTTTCACAAATGATTGATTAATATTGCTTTGAAAGTTATGTGTACCGTATAATTTGCTCCAGTTATTCACGGTAAAAAATTACCTTTATTTTTGTCAAAAACAATCATGAGAACTGGTATTTCCTCGTAATTCTTGGATGTTGACATTCAGAACTTAAATAAACACTTCCGGTATTTTTGTATGCGATAAACGTTTTATGAGCAGTATGAATTTAAATAAGAACAATAACGTATTATACGAGTTACGTTTCTTAAACGAGTTTTTCCCTAAGGAATTTCTCAATAGCAGCCACCGTGTATGTTCCACGTTGATGGCAATGGGCTGGTCCCCTATTACCAAAGTACATCATCAGCAGCCTCTTTTTTTCTTGTTCCCGGGGCGCAAAATCCACACGGATGTGACCCCTCTGCCCTGTCTGTCGGACTCAAACCGACTAAAAACCACCCCGGTGTTCCCTTCCCACACTTCCACGATCGGGGATCATGGGAACTACTTATTGCGCCGACAACGATCCAAGGCTAGAATCATTATCTGCATAGACCTGGATGCTGCTGAATACCAGTATTTTGCATGGAGCGATTTCCTATCTGACCTCCAGTTGTGGTGGTGGCCCCCTGTTACCTACATGTGACTTAAACATATCAATACAATATATATGTAATATACATGTAATATATATGTACATATTAGGTACTCACTGTTTTACATAAATAATTCAATGTATTTTTGTCACTGAATTTTTCGTCATGTTGTAGGTAGGTAAGTTTCGTGGCACAAAAGCATAAAAATAATAGGGTAAAAAGGTATGAGGAAAACAAAAAGATCTTACGCTTTAGTTATCCTGAAGTGAGTTATTCGATTACTTACTTTGTGACACTGAGGCGTAGGCAGATTTTCGCGTTTTAATAATAATATAGGGTCTTTATGTAGTTCTCGTAATTCTGATGGAACTTTTTTTATTAGCGCAAATACTGGTTTGAGTTTTATATTTATGGTTGCACGATTCAAATGGAATAAAAAAACAAAAACGAGCGAAAACGGTTACTATTTACTTACATCATCTGGGATGTATAATTTTTCATCGGTATTAAAAAAAATGTCTGCAAAATGTATCAGGACCGGAGTCGTCACGCAGTGGGTGCCAGAAGACTGGCGTCGTCGTCGAGGGAGGCCTACAAAACGCTGGCGTGACGGACGACCTAGATTCGTTTTTGAGAGATTGGCCGTAAACAACCGCGCAGAGAGAAGAGTGGAAGGCTTTTGCCCAGCAATGGGACATGACAGGCAAAGGCTAAAATGATATTTAAATAATCTGCTGTTTAATCTAAAGTGCAACAATACTCACATCGGCCCACATAGTTAAAATGTATGTTTCAGAATTATGTACTGAATGTGTGTTACCAGTTCGTGCGTCCGTGTGCCTTCTACCCTGACCATTATCATCATCATTTCAGCCGAAAGACGTCCACTGTTGGACATAGGCCTCCCCCATGCGTCGCCACTGACCGGTCCCGTGCGACTCACATCCAGCGGATTCCTGCAACCTTCACACGGTCATCGGTCAACCTAGTGGGAGGCCTTAAAACGCCACGTCTTCCGGTTTGCGGTCGCCACTCCAGAAGTTTCGCCGGATGTCTTCATTTCTGATTCGATCACGCAAGGAAACTCCGCTGCCCTTTGGGTGATTTTAAGGCTTTCTGATTCTCCGCTGCCCACGTTTTGGTACCGTATGTACACCTTGATACTCAAATGAAAAATGTTTTTTAGCATCTAATACTCATTATAAATTGAAGTCACCTTGTTGTCTTTAGGACATGACAAGTTGTTGTTCTAGTCTAAAGTCTCCAGACTAGTCTGAAACTTCTATTCTGGAAAATTTTATGAGCATAACGCATAACACATATTCGGCTGATATTGCAGCCAACAGCGGTTTAGGAGCCTGCAATTTCACGTCCAAAACGGTGGAAAGATCATTCAATCCACCCCAGCTCCTCGAGAAAGGTCAGCAACGCCTTACGGTGTTACTGAAGATCTCGCGGAGAGTACTTGGGTTACCGAATACTTACTTAAATTAAATAAAGAAAAGCTGATGTTCGGTCAAGTCATTAAAACCGTGCGGAATAGAAGAAGGAGAGCAGTTTGCTAGCTGACTATAAAATAATAATAAAATAGTCACCAATGGGCTGTGTGACAGAACCCTAACTTTGCCCGAGGCGATGTCGCTTCTGAATTGATATTACCGTTTTTAACGTTATTTTTTTAAAGTGTAGAATTTAATTACACGATCCCTTTGTCCTTTTAGAGACGAAAAACCTTGTAATTGTCGTGTAAAGAAAGAAATAAAATGAAAAAGTTAATGCTACAAAATATTCGTTTTTTTTGTGCTTCTCTTTCCAACAGTAGCGTGCTTATTTTGCTCGCTGTCCATGTAAGTTTTAAAGTAGTTCAACGTGTTTTCTGTTATAATAGAACATTACTTAAAATGGATGTACTAATTAAAATATTCCTTTAAAATAAAATTAAATGTCTTTTTTATGTTAATTTTCATGACGTCGAATTAAATATATTGTGCTTTTAATTCTGGGATAAGTCATTGTTTATATAGACGACAGAAGTCATTGTATAGACGACAGCTGGCGATGAAACTGAAGAACCGTAGACTATTCGCAAAGGTAAATAATATTTATTTTCCGTGTCTGTTAATACAGGTGTCTAACTTTAATTACCTACTAAGGAGAAAGTGATATTGTGAAACATTTAATTATTTTCTTCTATAAGAATCGAAAGTAAAAAAAAATGGCACTTGAATAAAGATAACAATTGAAAGTTATTTTATATCGAAACGTAAATTATATTATTATTGTGGTATTGCTGTTATCATT
Source organism: Xestia c-nigrum (assembly GCA_916618015.1). Classification (NCBI taxonomy): domain Eukaryota; kingdom Metazoa; phylum Arthropoda; class Insecta; order Lepidoptera; family Noctuidae; genus Xestia; species Xestia c-nigrum. The sequence goes on from OU745245.1 coordinate 17,964,124, forward strand.
ACGTTCTACGTTTAAACACTTCCAATGGAGTATTTTATTTTATTTGAGAGATATTAGCATCTATTATACGCAAAATACGCGCATTGGCGTGTAGTTGCGGACACCAGCCCGTTGTACAATACAATTAGCATCCATTATTGAATTACCTAGGTAAAACCACATTTCACCGCAATCAATAAAATAAGTCTAGTAACTTCATTACCATTTTCCTGAATGTGTTTCTATAATAATATGGCATTTTCAGCGATATCATCGCCAATTTTAACCTGATCATTCTTTTATAATTTTGACAAGATGCAAATAGAAAAGAAAGTGGAAAACACAATTCTTTCGGTGATATTTTAAGTACTTTCTATAGTTCTTAAAAAACGTGTTTGTTGTACATAGGCTTGTTAACTGAAAAAAATCTAGTCCGTCACTTAGATTATAAAAAAATATTTGACACGTATTTTTTCTTTTGTCACATAAACCAAAATTGACGAAGATACGACGCTTTTAAAATTCCCAATACGTCACTGTTTGGTATCATTCTTAGTGAGTTGAGTTCTTAGTGAGAGCGGACTCCCGACTAAAACTACAAATCTTTCCTATTAATTATCAAATATATATAAAATTCTCGTGTCACAGTGTTAGTTACCATACTCCGTTTAAACGCCTTGACCGATTTTAATATGCATATTCAATAGGTCTGAGAATATGCTACTATCTATTTTTCGTACCCCTAAGTGATAAGAGGCATCCACTAACATTTTTTTAACTTGAAATAATTTATATGGCAAAACAATGTTTGCCGGGTCAGCTAGTATTAGTATAGAATTTCTTTACCACGCTACGACTTGCGTACTGTAAACCGTAACCGTAATATAACCAATTTTCAGCATAGTTACATTAGTGGGCATAAACAATGATAACATTATACTCGGTGACGACAAATCGACCATATCGATTCTATGAAGGATTTAAGCACTTGTATTTGCAATAAGCTATTGCACAAATATTTTCATCGTTAATTTTAGTTACAAGCGCAAGTACTGAGGATGAGGTCAAACTCAAACTAAAATTATTTATTTCAATTCGACCATTACGGCACTTTTTAATGTCAATAAAACGAGAATTAAAAGCGAATCTACAGTCACAGACACAAGGCATAATAACTTGAAAAAGTACTGTACTTGTAGGTCCTGAATTAAATTCCAAGAACGGATAAAGGGCTAATGGGTTTTCCATCAGCAATTTCTCAGTAGCTGAGGCCTCTCACTCGCTCGCACTCATCTGATGACGTGTGCGAGAGAGACGAAGCGTTAGAGAGTTCCTACTCCCTAACGCTTCGCCCTTAGCTCCGGAGTCTGGATTTGTACCCGGTTGACAGTAATAAGGCTCGCCCCTACTACAAGGGACTTAAAATCCTACTAATATTACAAATGCGAAAGTGTGTGAGTACGGATGGGTGGATAGATGTTTGTTACTCTTTCACGTAAAAACTTCTGAACGGATTTGGACGAAATTTTGCACACTGATAGTTTATGACCTGGATTAACGCATAGGATACTTTTTATCCCGGTAATAAGATCCCATGGGTCTATTCAAACTTCACGTGGGCGAAGCCGCTGGCAGAAAAACATAAATGGCGAAATGTGGTTACACTCGTACTATTAGGATTAAAGGCGGGGTTTGTGTTATTGTTATGTTATTATGTACAGATAGATACATTGTTATTATATATAATCAGTTATCTTCTACCATATCGCCATTGACCTGTGCTATCCTCGTATTAAATGAAACCCAGAAAATGAGAAAATGGTTCAGAATGCCTTATCTGCGGATTCTGCGGTTATTCCCTGATAGATTTTGTATGTAATGTGTAAATATTTGTGACATTTTATAATATTACTTTCGTGTGTGATTACCATAGTTTTTAATCCAGCCTTCGATTCAATTATTGATCAAAGCTGTCGTCAGCAAAGGAAAAATAGTTAACAGTAAACCTGTTACATAAACAAAACATCGAAATGGACACAAAAACCATTTTATACATTATTTTTGTGTTCAATAAAGAAAAATAATAATGTTAGTGGAATCAATAATGAGAGCACAGTCACAATCAAAATCTCGTGATTTCTTAAAAATCACAATTTTTGTAAAAATAACACGTGAACCACACGCAGTTTTTTTATCGTAAACGAGCCGTAGTTATCAGCTAACTATTCAATAGGCCAGGGTCCCCTTTATCATTGATATCGTTAAAAGTAAATAAAGGATTATATCAAGAGGATAGTTACCGGTGGCTGGCGTAGTAACACACTGCACTGACCGCATAAAATCTTCAAACCTTCGGCATGGTTTTTCTTTAACTTAGGTACAGTCAGCAAAACAGTTAGGTATACAGGCTAGTAATCTTCTTACGACTATAACAAATGTGAAAGTCTATAAAGATCGACTTTTGACATACTTTCACGTAGAATCTAGTGAAAGGATTTGGATGAAATTGCCAACAGATTGATTATAACCCGTTTCCATTTATTTTAGTAGTAAGAAGATGGCTAGCCTGTAAACCTTACTGTTTTGCTGACTATACATACTCTCAGAAAGAGCTCATGGTTAAATAATAATAGTCGATCGGGGTCGATCTTTAGGTAAAGCCGTTCTTGCCTAGGTTGGTCTGTGGATGGGTGACCACCTTTATATACCGAGATTCCTCAGTGACTTGGGAAGCACGTAAAGCTTTTGGTCCTGGCTGTCATTTGTAGATCTTTGACAGAATCGTTACAGGTAGTGGCCAAAATGTCTGAAAATCAGTCTTCTGAAGACTGGAAGCCGACCCCAACATAGTTGAAAAAAGGCTAGGCAGAAACTATAGAACGACACCTGCAACGATTATTTTAGCAACTTTCGTCTCGTCAATGTTCATGAATACATGATATAACCGACGTGCTTGTATCACCAGATATGTGATACATCTGGTGATACAAGCACGTCGGTTTAGTACAACGCGAGTAGGTACCTATCTACTCTTTTTACATCAAAAACTCAGTCGACCAATGAGTTTATCTACTAAGGATTCTGATAAATTTAAATTTTAGAGTATTAAGATAAAGTTAGCTAGATGATGAAATGCATAGGAAGCACGAAAACATATGTTTTTTTTTTATTATTGCTGCAGAGAGTTCGGCGCATTGGCAGAACCATTTTTGTATTGCAGGTCTGCGTCTGCTGATGTGTAGCCCTATTTTTAATATAAAATAACATGAGTTATTTGACTTCGCATAGGTAATTAATTACATTTTATACAACACTGGCGATTTTCAATATGACATAAACTACCAAATAAATTATTCATGAACATTTAATGATTCTACAACGGTCAATAATAAATTAACGACGTCACAAGTATTACCTTTAAAAAATAATTAGTTAAAGGCAGTAAAAGTGATTTATTTTTAAGACTGTATCAGTAATTAATTTCATAATTTACAGTGCTTACTGGGTCAGCTCATACTATCGTGCTATTTTTATCATCTCTATTGTATCAGTGATGATAAGGGATAAGCTGTTATATCGAAATTGTACTAGTTATGACATCAAGTAATCCATCACTATTGACGTTCCTGACCATGGTTATTTAAAAAAGGTTGACGAAAATATTTAAGACCATAGTATCGTTGTTTTTTGTTATTTATTTCAGGATAAAAAAAAATAAAAACAAAATGTTCGAAACCCAAGACACGTCACGTTGGTTACGCACCTCTGACTTTTCGGAATCATGTGCATATTGTATAATTTTCACTTGCTTCGGTGAAAGAAAACATTTTGTGACGAAACCAAACCAGCAAGCCTGAGAGGTATTTTTCGACGGCTTGTAAAGCGACATCCACGAGCGGCATAAAAACACTGACACCAGGTTTGGTAGTGACCACATGAAACAGAAGATTTATTATACCAAGGCAGATTAGAAGAATCTGCTTTTCATTTTCTTGATAAAATCATTAAGAAAATAATCTTATCGGGAATATAGTTCAAGGAAAACAGTATATTTTTATCGTATAACAACCGCAAAGACATGATGAACACGACAAATATTATGGAGCACCCAATTCCTGCCTGGATACAATCTTAATTGAACTGAGTCATATCTTAATAAAATCCATTAGACTGCAGAAGCTTCATCTAGATCTTAATAACGTCTAGACAAAATGGACGTGTAAGAATGTAGGTAAAAGACACTTCTTATGACCAGCAACACCAAGGAATTGAACAATTTTTATGTTCCGATAGTATATTCCTTTAGTGAAAACTGGCTTATGTATAAGTTACTTTTCAGTGTATTATAATGTTGTAGATTTTCTAAATGAAAAGAACTTTTCTTTTGCAATTGAATAATGTAAATTAGTAATTTGTTATTCCGTGATTTTTGTATTGGTGTTTATTGATTTTAATAGTTTTGATTTAATTTGTATTTATTGAATTTAATTGTTTTGATTTAATTTATATTTATTGATTTTAATTGTTTTGATTTAATTTAATTTCTTTTTTTTATTCATTACTTTGAAAAGGTTGACATTTGTATTTTTTTTAATGACTTTGAGCATTTTTGACATTTTTTATTGTACCTATGTTCCTCGTTTTTCCATTGACATGCCACTTATTTTGAATTTATAATTTTATTGTTAACCAATTAATTGACGGCAAAATGTGGAGAACTTTATTAAAAAAAGAACATCATGTACCCATGAAAGTATGTAGTTATTTTTCGCTGAATTAAAACTACATAATTTTGCATAAAATTTAGTATCATCAATTTCCGCAAAGTAACCTGATTCTGTAACATATTTCGTAAACGTAAATAATTTCAGACTTTGCATTGGTAATAAAATTGTATTAGAAATACATGAGGTATTTTTTAAATAAAATACCACTAATTATTTGTAAGGTACAGTCGACGAAAATATTTTAATCGACTGCACCTTACGAATACAGGTATATTTTATGCTAGAAATAATTAGCATAAGCCAATTACTTAATGTAGGTGGGTCAGTGGCAAAAAAGTACCATCTAAGCACGCGAAAAATAAGGTTGATTACAAAGTTCCTACAATTTTTTAGGCAGTCTTTTGTTTTTTCAACCTCCTTCGTTGTATGTGTTATGTTATGTCATTCTTTTTTTATCAGAACGTACAAAAACTGCCAAACGTATGATGCAAGAAACTGAAATTCAGTAGGTATTAAAAATAGTTTTTATAAACCTGCAAGTTATCGGCCGCTTGTCTGATCTGCTGTTCAATATCAAGATTAAACATGTTGCAACAAGTTTCGGTATCCTAAGGTGGTTAAACATGTTTTTTGTTTTCTCGTTTTCCGGTACAGCGGTCGATTAGACCAACTGCAACGTCGAGATCGAAGACTTTACCCGGGTTTTTTTGGTTCATGAGGGAAAGGTAGTCGATAGAATGGGCACTTATATCTTCTTACATATATAAATCTCGTGTCACAATGTTTGTCCTCAATGGACTCCTAAACCACTTAACCGATTATAATAAAATTCGCACACCATGTGCAGTTCGATCCAACTTGAGAGATAGGATAGTTTAAATCTCAAATTATGAGACGCAGACGACTATAATTATGTATTAATTTCACGGATAAATAATTATTGTTTCGTATGTATTAAGAAGCTACAATTTTTTAAACACTTAGGGACAATTTTTCACAGAAAACTACATACATACTTTCATAATAATATAATAAATGCGAAAGTAACTCTGTTTGTTACCTTTTTACGACCCATATGCATCAAGATTGCTTCGAGAACGAAGATGCGGGCAACAGCTAGTTTTGTATAACTTAAAGATATGGCAATGATGACACGTCGAATATAACATGTAAATAAATATTTAACATGTTAATTTATAACATAAACAGTTTGTAACATACTTCCGCGTATCCACTGGCTACTAAGTATAATTTCAGTTGAGTACTTAAAATAACGACATATAAAGATTACAGCACATGTGCGACAATGTACAATAAGTAACTAAAAATGAAGTTTATCACTGACACATCAATCAAGATCCACGAGAGAATACTGTTTCCGCATTACTATTGCCATGGCACTAATATATCGATGTTTATAGATTATCAAGGAAACATTAGATCAGTAAGTCACCGGTATTTGTAACGATAATAATAGATTATGTTTTTGCTCATGATTGTTATCTAATTATTATGAAAGAAAACTACAATTTCTTTCGCTGTTAGGCCTGAACAGTTTGAACGAAAAAAAATGTGTCACATTTCTGTTTAAGCCACATTCAAGGTAACTATTAGGTTATTTGTGGTTTATCACGAAGTATGTAATATAATCACACTAACTTCAGCGAAAAGATAATTAATAATGACATTAAAGTGCGTGGGTGTGCACAGTCCGCAAAATTCACAGTGTTGCCGGCCGTAATTTATGCGCACCAAAACATAAATACTAACAAACTTTTTTAAATGACACGCACTTAACACATGATAAATAAAAAATAAATAATACGAACCACTGAGTGCCGTGACATATTCCCTCCACTTGCGGTTGTTGCTCATTGTTGATGTTGTGGTGCACTTCGGGAACTAACATGTATGTTCTGTGACAGCGCGGCGCACGCATGGAAGCGCACTGTGTCGCACGTTGAGACTCTGTGACCGGACTGGGGCAGCGTGCGGTGTAGCATGCCGGTATCGCTCTAATATAACTCGCCACGTGTTGTCCGCCTTTCGTCGTAAGCGTGAATGGTTTGCTGAACGTATCGTGCAGACAACACAAATACTCGTTTTGTTGACGGTTTCAGCTGTCAATGTACTGCGTGCAGTCGACCGCGGCGGGGCGCCTCCGACCAGCCTGTGCTGTTAACATAGCTACTACTGCTATTTCGCTTTATCGTTCGTTGGTGTGCGACCTACAGACAGATAACGTCATAACGTTCGAGTGAAACTTCACAGCGTTGACTTTTGTTTTGTTTTTTGTTTACACGGTTACTAATAAGAATGATAATATTTAGTAATATGCTTTGACACCGGTCAACATGACACACATATTAAACAGTGACGTTGAACTTGGGATCTATTACTTAACAAAATGTTTTATTTATGAATGTTTATTCGTCAATAAGTAATTATAATTGAATTAAATTCCAATAAGAAATACAGTAAGTACCTACTTAGTTAAAATAGAAGAAGTCAATGACGTGTTTATAAATATTTTAACTAGGTACGCAAGGTTACGACATAACGATAGCAAAGCAACAGCTAGAAATAGCTTATCGCCTGGTTTTTGTGACCGGGAAATGTACTCTAAGAATATTAATAGCTCGTTGTATAGAGATGAAAATGTATTTATCACGAGCGGGTCGCCTGATGGTTACGTACTAATTCTCATATGGTATAGAGATCTAGTCTGTAGGTAAATATAGACTGATTGACTGACTCACTGCTCTGAACATTGGACTTATGAAATGTAGTGCAAGAATTGTTGTCACTATGACGACGCTTTCCAAGAAACTTACTTCTTAATTGTTTAGCTCTTTTGACGTAATTACACAATAGATTACATAACAAGTTCAATTAAATAAAAAAAAAATAAAAACCCCCGACACAGGATCATTATTTCAGGTTACATATGATTCTACTAGCCAAGCCTTTTCATTTGATACCCATATTGAGTGAGTTGTGAAAAAAAATGTAAATCACAATTTTGCGGTTGCGGCCATCTTGGATTTGAAATTTATTATAGCGCATAGTATTCTACTAATCAAGCCCTTTCATTTGATACCCACATTGAGGGAGATGTTGACTAAATATATGTAATCCGCCATTTTGTGGCGGCGGTCATCTTGGATTTGAAAGTTATTATAGCGCATAGCATTATACTGATAAAGCCATTTCATTTGATACCCACATTGAGAGAGTTGTTGAATAAATACATATGTAGTCCGCCATTTCGTGGCGGTGGCCATCTTGGACTGATTTTTATCAAACATAGCTAAGAACAGTCCCGACTAATTTTCCTTTCATACAATAGAATCAAAATCAAAATCGGCTAATCCGTTCGAGAGCTACGATGCCACAGACAGACACACACACACACACAGACTCGTCAAACTTATAACACCATAATATATGAAAATAAGTATTATTTAAATGACCTGTTTTACGTCTACGATAATTCCGGGACTTGACATTAATTTTATTTTTTTTGTTTTATTAATTCTATGATATTAACAAAAATATAAAACGCGGTTATTTAAAATATCAAACAATGCTATTGTTTGTGAAAATACAATTTGATTATTTTTTTTTTTCATTGATAATTTTATTATTCTTCGCATTCTTCTGCACACCTAATGAAAGTAAGTACTACCCGCATATTAAGTCAGAAAAATAAAAGCAATGCGAGATTAACTGTATTTTTAGTATTACAATATGGGATTGTAAGTGTATTGTGCCGTACATAAGCCATAAACGGCATTCTATGTAATATAAATGCATTTGTTTGCATATTTTTGTTCAGTTTTGCAACAATTCACGGTGCATCCAAGATGGCGATTGTGTAAAACGCGGGAAACGTTACTACTAGTTGTCATCGAGTAGGTACTATCCTTTGTGTATCCCACTTTTCTTTTTAAGTTCGGCGTTCATTAAAGCGCCTTTGTTCTTTGTGCTCGACTCGATTACTTTTCAATAGAGTGTTATCAGCGGATCTTTTAGTCACTTTAACAATGTACTGGCTTAATTCCTTTAGCAATAAAAGGTAGGTAGTACCTGAATAACTCACCCTTATTTCCTAAGAAATAAGGTTCAAAAGTGATCGACAGTCAGTGATCTCGGTAGTAGGTATACATAATATCAGGTTGGTAGTTACATAGATCATTATTTCTTAGAATTTTATGGAACCTTAAAAATAACCAGTACTAAGAAAAAAATATTTTCTATATATTTTTAGGGTTCCGTAGCCAATTGGTAAAAGAACGGAACCCTTATGCATTCGTCATGGCTGTCTGTCCGTCCGTATGTCACAGCCGCTTATTTTCCGAAACTATAAGAACTATGCTGTTGAAATTTGGTAAGCAGATGTATTCTGTGAACCGCATTACAATTTTCACACAAAAATAGAAAAAAAAACAATACAATTTTGGGGGTTATACCCCATACTTAGAACCGAAACTCAATTTTTTTTTATTTAATCAAACCCATACGCTCAAAGAGATGTCAGCAAAAGGAGAGGGGCCCGCAAGGGCCGAAGCCTGCCGGGGTTGCGGGCCTGTTCGAAAGAGATACCGCGGCCCCGGAACGTAAAAGGCGAGGAAGGAACATGGATGGTTTTTAGTCAGTAAGAGTCTGACACTCCCTCCCGCTCCGCCCAGAGTGGGGGGGGGTCATTTGATGATTTCCCATACTTAAAAAAAAAAAAAAAAAAGGGGGTATCTATGATTAGGTTCAAAAATTATATTGAGGTTTCAAGTACTTATAATTTTTTTCTAAACTGAATAGTTTGCACAAGAGACACTACCAAAGTGGTAAAATGTGTGCCCCCCCCCCCTGTAACTTCTAAAATAAGAGAATGATAAAACTAAAAAAAAAATGATGTAAACTTCCACCGATTTTTTTTAATACGTCATAAATCGTAAACCGCAATTTACCTTTAATTTACAACGAACTGCAAGAACTTTTACATTATGTTACTTGCTGCTACGGAACCCCTTATGGGCGAGTCCGACTTGGCCGCTTTTATAGTTCTTTTTTGTATCCACTACATTGTAAAACTACTATAAAGGGTGTAAATCACCTCATCATGAAGCCGTCAACCAAGCATTCTGTACATCATAGCAAAAATTATTGCTGGGATTTTTTTTCATTTTGGGGTGAAAAATCATGTTTAGTGGTAAAACTCAATGTGACGCATTTAAAGCATTGTGCTGGTGGATGGATTGAATACGGGGGTTGTAGAGGTATTTAAAATAAAAATCTAACAACAAAAATTAAAACAAAAAAAAAACTTGTTAAAAAGTTGCAACTTTGACCCCCAATATCTCCGTAACTACAAGGTTCCAAGGTATGGTGTAGGAATGACGGGGAGAACAAGTGCCTTTCGACTTCGTTAAGAGTTGTTTTACAGTATTTATTTTTAATGGATTATGGACTACATAATCCATGAAGACATAAATAATATAGGTAACTGAAGGGCAAGCTTGTCAGACCATCATCAACTGTTTTATTTTACACAATTCTACTCACAACATTACTAAATAAAAGGATTATGTAAAGATACTCTCAGCGACATTTTAAAATTGCATGACCCCAATACTTAGGCTTTGGGCGCTAAGATGCGTAAAGCTTTACGTAAGTAAGTCACTGAAGAAGGTACGAGGGTGGATTGAAAAGTTCGCGGCCTAACACATAAAAACTTAAACTATTTTAATGTAACTGACCTCATTCGATTAGTTTACTCTCTGGTTGTCAAATTGTAAAATTTTATCGCAATAGCATCAACTGTATTTAAATTAGACTGAATTTTGTGAGCCTTGGTGCAGCGATTTTAAAGAATGGAGAAAATTGAGCAACGTGTGGTCATCAAATACCTATTTAAAAAAAAACTTACTCCAAAAGAGATTCACGAAGATATGTCAACAACATTGGGAGAATCTGTTCCGTCGTATACGACTGTGAAAAAGTGGGTTGCTGAATTTAAACGCGGACGCGAGAGTATTGAAGATGACCCTCGCTCTGGCCGGCCTATGACGTCTACGACTGAAGAAAACATCGGGAAAATCTGTGATCTGATATTGACAGATCGGAGATTGACCATCAGGGAGATTGCAGACACTATTGGCATCTCGTATGAACGAACACAAAACATCATTGTCAATGAACTTGGATTTTCTAAGGTTTCTGCGCGGTGGGTACCCAGATTGCTTTCAGTGGAACAAAAACGAATACGACTCACGATTTCTCGCGACTGTTTGGAAATGTTTGAGGCTGATCCACAAGATTTTTTGGCCAGATTTGTAACAATGGATGAAACTTGGGTACACCACTACACCCCAGAGTCAAAACAGCAATCCAAGCAGTGGAAAAAACCTGATGAACCGACTCCAAAAAAAGCCAAAACAATTTTGTCAGCAGGCAAGGTGATGGCGTCAGTTTTTTGGGATGCTAAGGGTGTCATCATGGTGGACTACCTTGCAAAAGGTGAAACTATAAACTCGGCTTATTACTGCACCCTCTTACGTCGCTTGCGTGAAACAATCAAAGAGAAAAGGCCAGGATTACTCAGCAAGAAAGTGTTGTTCCATCAGGATAATGCACGCGTTCACACGTCTGTTGAGTCTATGGCTCAAATTCGTGATTGCGGCTTTGAATTACTGCCCCATCCCGCATATTCCCCTGATTTGGCACCTTCAGACTTTCATTTATTCCCTAACCTAAAAAAACACCTTGGAGGTCAAAAATTTTCATCAAATGAGGAGGTCGAAGCTGCGGTGGGTGACTTTTTTGAAGGCCTTGAAGAAACTTTTTTTATGACCGGCATACAGGCGTTGGAAACCAGATGGAAGAAGTGCATAGAGTTAATAGGAGATTACGTGGAAAAATAAAATTATTTTTGCTTATATGTTAAATTGGTTTTTTGCTGAGGGCCGCGAACTTTTCAATCCACCCTCGTATAAAGTTACTTGGAAAACAGACGTCTGTTTAATCTCAAGCCGCGAACAAATTGAAGATTTGTTGATCTGATACTTCAAGGTGTCAGAAAGCTAAATTGCTATTTGATTTACTTTAAACTAAGTAGGCATTTGGTTAAGTAAATAAAAATGTGTTTGAGAGGTTACTTAAAACTTATCTTATAAAAAGTGAAACATAGTTTTGGGCTATAAATGAACTCATAGTTCTGCTATGCGATTGGCTTTTCTGTGTTTAAGCCCAATATTGCTCGTCAGAATTAATTCTAAAAACTACATATATTTATAGCGTTACCGTTCCGTCTACGAGACTTCTACGCACCCTCTACGCGGGGTCTACGCAGATGCTACGAGGATTTACTGCCTACGCTAGATAGACGTCAATTTGTACCTAAATTGATGTTAAGATAAAAGTGTATAAACCCTTATACACTTCTATTAATAGTACATTTTGATACAAGTGGAGAAAGTTTGTTATTGTAGTTCAAGGCGGTATTAACACACGAGCCGTAAGGCGAGGTAGTTTTTGAGCCGAGAACTGCAATAACAAATGTCCACGTGTATCAAACGACATTTACAAAACACTTTAGAAGAAATAAAATAAAATAATGTAAAATATTCGTGTCACGAGACTATGATTCAAATTTAATTTTTTTCCGCTCTTTGCTTTCGCCAGGTTGAAGGAGAGGCAAATGTATGAAGCCGTTATACAGTCTATTATATCAAAAATGCTTTTTTTGAATTTTTGAATTTAGAACACAAATAAATGTTGATTTGTTTATTACAAATAATCATGTTGATCTACGATATTGAATTTATAAACACTATTTGAATATTCAAAAAATGTTATAAAGAAAGACATAGCTTTTCCGAAATAAAAAAAAATACCTCTGACTCTTTTGTTAGAGGTGAATGTTTTTTTGTAAATTATGCAATGAACCAATTTGGACTAAGTATACTGCATTTTTCATATCTTTTTTGCACATGTGTAGAAAAAACATGAAAAATGCACATATTTGAAATACACTGGATTTTGGACCAAATCGTAGTGCGAAAAGAACCAGTTTTCGAGGAAGTGTATTGAAAAATAACAAACCTAATTCGTCTTCGTACATCGCGTCAAAAATGTATCTATTTTTTCCGATTAGTATAAATCAGAACCAATGAATAATCCCTCGATCCCACTTTTCAGATATGGCGGAAAGGTGTTAGTTCAGCCGGTATCAAATCGACCTTTCAGTAAATAACAGATGAATTAATTTACATAGTTCTATCCTCAGCTGTAATAGACTCGAACTCAAGTAGATTACCGATACCTCGATGATTGAATAGGATAAGATACGACCACGTTCTGAATAAATAATTATGTTGTTGATAAAATCTTACCTGCTATGTGTTACCTAACTGTTGGGATGTAAGGAGGTGGTATTATTTTATCGCTCTTGGTTCATTTCGGCGTATTCGTATATTTTAGAGATCGTAGTTTTTGTTGTATCAAAATTGGTCTCACCTAATTAACCCCCGACGTAAAACGACGCGGTGGTATAAGTTTGAGGTGCCTGTGTGTGTGGGTGTGTGTGTGTGTCTGCGTGTCTGCCTGTGGCATAGTAGCGCCGGAACGGATGAACCGATTTTGATTTTGTTTTGTTTTAAGTACTTGAAAGGTGAATTAATAGGGAGTGTACTTAGCTATGTTTGATAAAAATCAGTACAAGATGGCTGCCGCCACAAAATGCCGGATTACATTTTTATCAACACTCCCTCAATATGGGTATCACTATCAAATGAAACGGCTTGACTATAAGAAAACTATACACTATGATAAATTAAAAATCTAAGATGGTCGCCACCACAAAATGGCGAATCAACGAAATATTTTCTATTTGACTTTGAGCACATTGTGTCGGGGATATTTAAATTTTTTAATTTAATTTAACTTTTTTGAAATAAGGTTAAATTTTTGTTTTGAACTAACTTGCCCGCGTGAATGTTAAAAAAATACTACAGGGGAATCTACTACCGGTAAAAGGAATGCTCTTTGTCCAAACCCGGTTTTGGGCATAAAAAAGTACATTGTTACCCTAGGGGTGAAAGGAACTTATTTAGTCCGGAGACGCGGTTTAGCGCCCAAGCGTACCGCGGGCGCTAATAGTTCAAGGGACTAAATAAGTCTTTAACCCGAGGAAACGCTGTGCTTTTCATTACGAATACAAGGTAAATAAATATAAAAACACGAAACAACTCGAAAAAAAATTATGATTGGATTGTCGCTTTCCCGCCTATTTTGTTTTTTTTTTCTGTGGCCGGCTATTTAGACTTTATTTTTCACTTCTGTCACTGAAAAAATTGTAAATATTTTACATTAAATACATTTTTGTAACCAAATTATAACTAAGTTATTTAAAAAGAAAATATTCTTTAATTAATACAGAATTTAATGTTATTTCAATTTTACATCACGCTGTAATTTAGAGGCTGTGTATATAGAAGTCGGAACATGGTTCAATAGAAAGGTGAAAATAGTTTTTTTTTTTATAATTTGACAGCTGCCAGTTGAAAACGATTCTCCCTAGGGCTGAAAACTATTACTTTCAACCCGCTGCTCAGGCAACTTCAGACCTACTTTCCGAGTATGAGTAATGAAAAGGTTTCAACCTTGCCAATATGATCAGTGTATTCTATGTTTTTCTAGGCACTTTCGCATTAATAATATAATTATGTATATTGATGTGGGGATATGAAAGAAGAAAAAGAGTTGCGCTTACCTCAAGTAGAATGGTATTAGTCTAAACGGCCCAAAATGAATGGACCGAGGGCCGGCCGAACATATTATACCAAAATTATCTACGTTTGAACCGCCCGGTGTCAAAAAAGAAACAAACGAATAAAAAATAATACGTATCTTTAAACTACACCGGGTGACAACTACAACAATGTATGCGACTGTCCTTAGGGACATTGTTGTAGTTGTCAGTGTTCACGCATGTTGATGCGCTGAGCTGCAGACCAGTTAAGGCTCCCGAGTTCTTAGGCAGGGAGATGATGATTGTGGAAGTATGGATTAGTCCAAAGCAAAATAATCCAAAGACCAAAATAACAAGTTCTAGTGTAAATAAAAATAGATAAGTATATACGTAAACTGATGAGATATAAACTGGAGAATAAAATGTCATTTAACAACAGATCGTAAACTGAAATGCAATTTATTTTAGTTTGCACCAGTAACATAATAATTAAGTGCTGAAAATACGTAGTTAAGGAGATTCGCAGATACAAGGCTTTATTTACATTGGCCATTATTTGATTTCAGTAATGACGGTATGATTAATAATGGACCAAATTATAGGTACTTCTACTTATAATTTGGTCCATTATTAATCATACCGTCATTACTGAAATTAAATTATCAGTTATTACTATTGAAATTACAGTAACAGTAATAATACCATATAAGCTATTCGTATCGCCAATTTTCAGGAATACTAGGTGACATCTATATTATGCCTAAATTAAAGCTATCTGATAAACAAAATCCAAGCCAAGATCTGAAAACTCAACGGTGCAAGATAAGGCATTTGTTCCACCACTAAACGTACGTACCTACAACTTACCTATGTATCTTTATTTTTGATTGGCGTGTATAGGTACCAAGAACGCCACTGCCGTTTAAAAAAATAAGATTTTGTTTAAATTACATTCGAATTGGATGTCGTAACGATTGACGCTTTCTTGGTGTGTTGGAAGGAATCTAGTCAGATATAAAAAGAAATCCCTTTTATAAATCCATGTGTTTCTTTTATTGAATGAAACAGTTTCGTCATGTACTCGTTTCACGCTGTTATGTTTTTAATCCTGTCAATTTTCATGCCACGTTGCATCTTGCTTGTTAGGAAGAAATATTATTAAACCGATTTGAAAAAGCTACGATTCTAGAATAAAATCAAAACTATGAACTTGTAAAGTTGTTTTCCATTTCCAAGTAATTAAATTTCATTGTCATTAAACAATTATTAAATAAATAGTGACAATTCTTAGTCTTAGCTTTCGTTTATTGAAATAATACATAATAAGCATCATACCAGACCGCTTAAATATGTTATAAAGTTAATAAACTGTCAAAAAATGTTGTAAACAAAAGTTATTCTGGTGCGGTAAGTCACCAAATATAGGGTTCCTACATTTGTTTCAGTTGAAAACCAGAAAAAAAGTTACGATCGAACCGAACCGACGTGAATGTGTTTGATGACTAAGACACGTCTAGAATACTCGGGTAAAATCCCTAAACGTAGATAATACTTTTTTACTATCCTAGTTCTAAGAGATGCTAGCAGCTTGCCTGATGTCCTATACATATACATACATACAGGTACATCATGAGTTTTCTATCTTATGATATGGTTTCCGTAGAATTATTGTTTTCTCTATAAACATGGGCGAAACTTGGGCTCATCATAAAAGAGGACCATAGGTTCCGACTCATTCACGTGCGAGACGAGCGAGCTACTCGACCGGTGCCAAAGCGCTACATCCTAGTTGGTCGCAGTTTCATTGCGGTTTAGGTTTTTTGTATCCTGGACACAAAAAACAATAAACTAGTTTGCTCTGGGATCAACTAGTTTCGCTTGAAATCGGGTTTGGTCAGTAACACCCAAATTAACCTCATATTTAATCATAATATTAAGCGATTTTGAACTATTGTATAGAAGACCTAAAAATGTTTAGCCATTTGGTTGATCAGGAGAAATCATGGGTCTTTCCTTAACAGAATATCAGTACTTTGCAATTTCACTGTATCGCATTGTTATGCACTTAAGACCTTTAATAGCAGCCATGGAAGCGATTTATCTCGTACCTCACCCACACAACAAGCCTTGACTGAAATGACTACATATAGTACCTATGGAACATCGATACCTCGATGACTCGATATTAATTCTGTTAAACATATTTCACTAAAGTCACTACAGGCAACCCTGTCAACTGTGAATACGTATGTATTAGTATATGTATATAATTACTTCCTGTATACATTATAAAAAAATACTGTATCCTTTACCAGTTTGTCTTTCATAAAATATCGTTCAGGGCTGCCTCCATAATTGGCAGAACCAGTTGCGCGCGAGTTTATGCTCCAATGGTTTTATTGATGCAACTCGTTATGTCAGTGCAAGAGCAAGACGATTATATCTGTGATTATATCAATATCGATGGAGATGCACACATGCAGAAAATTGTTTGATATACTTTTAGTATTGAAAGATATGTTTATGTACCTAAGTATTAGATACAATAAAAATCTATCTGTTTATTTGAGCGATAGTTTTATCAGTAAAGGTAAATGTTGTTTGCTACTTAAATAGTTGTGGTATTTAGTTACCTAGTGGCATACTTATTTACTTTCGTGAATTGGGCATTTTCAAATTCGTACTTGAAAGTTTCTTTGATAAAGTTTTGGTCTAGCAAGATAATAAAAGAAAAAAAATTGAAGCGTTACGCAGAATGTTTATAATGTAGAGAAGAAAAGAATTCTGAAAAGCAAAAACATTTCTTCAATACCTGCTAAAACAAAATACGAAACATACAAATAATAATTCTCGAGTCAATACATAAGAAAAACAAATACATTCAAGGATTTTACAGACTTGATAAGAAAAGCAATTCTTTACGTTGTAATTAAAGTACTTATCTATTTAAACCAATTCTATCAGATAGTGTAATTCAGAAGTTTACGATGTCATCCAATAAAATAACTGCTGTAGCTCTACGACTCATAAATTTTAGGGACGTCGCAATAGCCGATCCTCCGTTTTTATCGGCCGACGTATATCTAGTAAAGCCTGACGGATTTAATATTTCTTTATGCTATTCCTTTACAGGATTTAATCGGAGGTTCAGGAATTAGACGTATCATCTTCAACCGAAAATCAGCTGTGATTCTAAAGAAAAGCTTTTGTCGCCGATTGTGAGAGAAAATAAGGGAATAAACTTGAATAGTCAAAACTTCATGATAGTAATTAGAGAACTGGTTCAGTTACCGAATAATTCAACGAAACAATCGCAATACGCCGAGAATTGGTTTCATGATAGTGTTTTTCTTAAATTATCTCTTGCAAAATGAAACCTAATTGTAATAAAATCTTATTCAAGCATATCAATTGACTTGCTTTCCCTAAAAAAAAAATCATCAAAGTTACGGCGGTCCACAAACAAGACGCGACACCAATTGCATTTTTATAAGGCACCTACTCAAATAGGCACTCGCAGAGGACGGAGTTATTTCTTCGTAGATTTACGAGTACTAAAGGAACGGACGTCCGTGGAGAGACCCACAGGCTCCTGCGAAGACGGCCGTTTTGAATAGACGACCTTTGTGTACCTGTACCATACCTACGCGAGAAGATTGAATGGGAACATGTCCAATTTTGGACGTGCAAAATATTTGCAAATATGTTTGAGTTTTTTTAATAAATAATATAAATATCGCTGGACATTAACACACAGCGCCACCTAGTACCACACTAAGCAAAGCTTGTGTCGTGGACACTAGGTAGTTGATATACTACATATATACTTTTTTGTTTGTAAATACATACTTAATATACATATAAACATCCATGACTTGGAAACAAATGTCCGTGCTCATCACACAAACATTTGCTCCTACCGGGATTCGAACCCAGGACCCTATGAACGCAAGGCAGCTTCACTACCACTACGCCATTCGAGTCGTCAAATATTTGCATAAAAGATTTGATGGATGGAGAGGGAGAGGAAGGTTAAAGAACAGATGGATGGATACTGTAAGGTATGGTTTGGATGAAAAAGATGTGTTGCACCGATCCCAAGTACCTAACATGAGACAACGGTGGGAAGCTGATGATGATTTAATGTGCTCACACAATAGTAGTTTATGCGACTGTGCGTAATGCCTAATTATGTTTAGTTGCATACACTACTTTATCTACCCAAATATCATAAGGGCTCTATGATGGGTTCAGGAACCATAGGGAAATGACCTGCATTGTTACTTGGCCCTTGATTTTTGTGCCAACAGGTTATTAGTTGCATTCGTCGCTGCATTTACGATATCTGGCGGAGTATTCATGTCAATTTCTGAGTCACTATCACTCATTTTCGACAGAAATAAAGAACTTATCAGAAAATTTGTCTACTCGTAACTGGATTACTGGAAATAAAAAGCCAACGAACAAATGACAGCTCGAAATGGCGGCGTTTCGGATATCTGTCATTTTTTTAAAAATCATAGGCAAACGAACAAAGTCACTATTCTTGTGTCACTCGAGATCAAAATGTCGTGCGATTTATAATTAAATTCATACTGAATTGAAGGTTTTTTTTATCGATATCTGATTTAATGTAAGTGGTACTAGAATAGCACACTCACTTGAATTTGACACCTGTTCCAAATTTAAAACTCATAACCTACTGTTTTCAGTTGCGTTATGAGTTCATTACAGTTCCGTTTATTTCTGCAGGTTGGTAATGCTGGTCATTGCCTATGGTTTTTGAACGCATTAGAGAGGGTTTATGATATTTGGGTAGATAAAACTCTTTAATTGAATTCCTACTTATAATGCTCAATCATAATGATGAATCTTGAAAAGTAGTCACAGATCTTTATTCGCCTAATTTGTTATTTCAACAAGAGATGAGTCAGGTTTGTTGAAACATGGAAACGTACTCAAAATGATGAAATTGTCTCGAGATTACATTGCCTTGCGACCAGTGTTAATCTAACGAAGTTGCGTCATCGCTTCAATTGAAAGTTACATGATAGGGCAGCGCAATATTATTAAAGCACTAGCATCTGCCCGTGACTTCGTTCGCGTGAAGTTTTGATATCGCAACGCATCGCCTGCTCAATGGAAGCTTTTTTCCCGCTTGCAACATTTCTTATTGCTGCTCTGCTCCTATTGGTCATAGCGTGATGTTATATAGCCTATAGCCTTCCTCGATACATGGTCTATCCAACGCAAAAATAATATTTAAATTCGAGCCCGTAGTTCCTGAGATTAGCGCGTTCAACCAAACAAACAAACAAACTCTTCTGGTTTATAATATTAGTATCGATTTAAGAATATGCAATGTTTACTTGTTATATTCACAGATTCAACGTTCAAAACGGTAAGTAGCAATGAGAAATATCTGAATTTGCCGACGAATTTTATGATTGAAAATGTTCAGTTTCAGTATTTGATTCTTAAATAGTCCAATGTCTAGCTGCGTCCATCTGCCTGCCAGCCCTGTATGGCATTCGTATGGTGTCGCCTTCGGGTCCAAACCTTCCCAACTTTCAAACTGGAACCAACTATGCCCATAAAAAAAAATTGCAAAAAATAAAACCGATTTCTAAAAACTCAAAAAACTGAAAAATAACTTTAGCTTCAGGTATTATAAGTCGGTGACCTTTGTTTGATTGGTTTAGTTTTTTTTGTCACCGACTTCAGAAGCTAAAGTTATTTTTCAGTATTTTGTGTTCTTAGAAGTCGGTTGTATTTTTTGTTTTTTAGTGTTTCACATGCGCTTACTCCTTTACAGCGTACTGGCGTGATGTTATGTCATGAACTGGTATAAACAATAGATAGACATGAGATTCCAGCAATCCCAGTCCATTTGCTATTATTTATTGAGGAGTTCCGTTATCTATCTCCGAAGTTCTTGATCAGATCTTCACCGAATTGAAAGGGGACCACTCCGAGAAAGTATTCTATCCAAAAGTAAACTAGGTATACAAATCGCTTCATGTGTGCCTATAAATTTTGAAGAGTTCTCTCTATTTCTCCAGGATCCCATCATGAGATCCTGATGACTTGATGAGTATGGGACCACCTGTAAAGCGTACCCTTTCAAACAAAATAAAAATAATCCAAATCGGTCCAGCCATCTTTGAGTAATCGAGGAACATACATAAAAAAAAAAGATTCCGACTAATTGAGAACCTCTTTCTTTTGGAAGTCGGTTCAAAATCATTGAAATCAGTTGGGTGTTGATGCAGTGAATTTTGTGAATTCAGACTAACTGACTCGATAGACGTTCTCCTATCAAAATCGAGGCAATCAGACTTTTTTCTCTTTCCTGAACTTATTCGTACTACTACGAACAGTCGAAAGTCATGCTCTTACAAAGAAATAGTATCTTATTTGTTTTCTATAGATTTCAAATGTCTCTGACTGCAAACTGTCCATTGAATGACCTACAGCCATGCAAAACACTCAGAAAAAGACAGTCTGATCAAAATTGACAACCGTGACAGTAAATTTTGGTATAGTTCTACAAATGCTCCTTTTTCACTAAGATAATGCTGTTATAGATTTCTGGTCCTACACGAGTGCTTTGAATTACGATGTAGGTAATCTTAATGAATCAGCACTAAAATGTTCTGACCATGAAGCATGTGTCCGCGTGTCCTAGCCAAACCGACTCTTCTATTCGGAAAAGTCGCACTCTGGGGAGAGCACGCATTCGCGTTCACCGAACAAAATGAACGGGAGAGTCACATGTTAGTGTGAAGATCGCTTAGGTTAAAACGCGGCATTTTCGTGCACACAGACATAAGAACCAGAGCCCGTCAATGTCATTTCCATCAACTCCAATACAAAGTAATTGAACTGATCGCGTTTTTATGGTATCAGGTCTAAATAATATATCAGAAAAGGATATTGGGGTCATCAAAACTGAATACCTACGGCAATTCATACGGTCTATTTTCGTGATTATTTCGCAAGATCAAGTGTTTATGTTGACAAAAATGGGAGAATAAGATAAAAAATCTAGATCATAATCAGTAAATGAACGTTTAGAGGAGTTTAGGAAAGATACCAATGAATCAGATAAGATTTAAAGATAACTGTAAGTATATTGATAGTCCAGTCATTTTAGGTTTGACCGCAGATTGGGGTTTAAAATTCCTTAAATTACTGGACTTTGAATAGAATATTCTGGTGTCGACCTAATTGATATGCCCCACACACCGGTTGGTCCGATAAAGTTCAGAAAACTCTTTGTAACTTAGAAAATATGCAACAAAGGAAAGCAAAAGATCCCAAGGGTTTAAGTTCCTCGTCTCATCTATTTTGTTCTAGGATCAAGATGCTGGGAGGGAAACTATTCTTGAACTATGCTTAACTTATTCTGTGCAATCTCAGGGTTCCAGCTTCTGAAGCCTTTTGGGGATTGTCAGAGCTGGTCATCGTATTTCGAGTAATAGTTGCAGTATTATTAGTACCAAAAAGTATTATATCATTTGGATCAATATGTTAATGTTTGGACCTAACTGCACTGGGCTAGAGTGGTACATTGTGTTTGGCCCACAGTTCTCATAGGGAGAAGGCCCGTTCCATCCCAGCAGTGGGAACGTAAATTATGCAATTTATAAACGGAAACTTCACATATTGCTGGGAATCGATAATGTTTTTAGGGTCAAAATAAACGGTTTTTGGTAGCCCAAAACATGGTGCTGATGGACGCATTGAAAATTACACATCATGGAGAATGAAAAAGTTGGAACGTTGACCTCCAATTTCTTTGTAACTAAAAGGTATATCCAAATGACGGGAAGACCGCCTTTCAGCTTCATTACGTTCTTGAACCCATTATACTGATTAAGTAAGACTGATCATGCTAAAATTTCAGCAGCGTAGTTTTTTCATTCTTATATTTTTATAATCATTGGTGAACTTGATATCTTCAGCTTGGGTCTTTTGAAGAGGATAAGTCAGTTTGGGCAATGCAGTCGTAAAATTAGATAATTACATTGCTAGAATGTTTGCAAAAATCATTATGCTTAAATAAACTGCCAACAATAAATCCTGTTTCTTTAGATTGTCGTGAGTACAGTACAGTATGTGCATAAATAAACATACAATGAGGTTGTACATAGTCTTAATTAAAGCAATACGGAGTTATTATTTCCTTCCTCTTAACGTGATTTTATTTCCACAATTCTTTTAATAGAATACTTGGAATGATGTATGCTACGTGTACGTATGGAGTAACATAACATTGTAGTATGGTTTGTTGTAAGAAAACCCAAAATTTCTGGGTTAAGCTCGCCGTTGTAGGTACATAATGCCATATATTTTAATTTTGTGTATATTTTTCTTTATTATTTCTGTGTGCAATAAAAATGGAATTAATGAATAAAATCACCCCTTTTAGTCCCTGACGGTTTAGGCAGAGGTTGTACTTAATACTTCCGCCGCTTATTTTTTAGTCCCCTGTAGTTTTGTGTCCTTAATTAATATAGCAATACAAATAAATAATATTACAACACCACAGGGGGGTGTTCAATATTATTAGTTAAAATCTTCACCATTCATGTAATAGGGTGCGAGCCTATTTTCATCAACTGGACACAAATCCAGACTCCGTGGCTGCTACTCAGACATTCCTGATAAATAAACCCACTAACAGTCAAAGGGCGGGCGTTTTGTGGCACTGTCTCTTGTAAACTTTGAGGCTCAAAAAGTGTTGATTATCAGCCTAATTTGATAAAATGTTTTTCAATACACACAACACCACAGGGGGGTGTTCAATATTATTAGTTAAAATCTTCACCATTCATGTAATAGGGTGCGAGCCTATTTTCATCAACTGGCAAAATTTCCACAGATAACTATACCGATACTTACCTAGTCCAAACTGGTCAATGCATAATTTTTGAATATTCAAAAACACCCTCGCCTTGAGGCTCGTGTGTTAATACCGCCTTGAACTACAATAACAAACTTTCTCCACTTGTATCAAAATGTACTATTTTTATTGACACCGGCGCCGGCGCAGCGCAGAACGAGCGCGCTAACGGTGTCGGAAAGGCGAGGTGCGGGCGCATTGTAGTCTTCAAAGTCTATAATATATTCACGCATTTTCGCCTTCTTGTTCTCTCCCTGTGCATGCCACTGCTAACTGCTGGTGCGCCGAGGGCGAGGAAGCAGCGCCCGCGCCACGCCAGCGCCACGCCGTTTCAGTATGTCTCGCGCCACACCTATTCTATACATTTTGTAAAATATCAACGCTTTGTAAAATATCAAGCAGCGCCGCAACCGCGCTGCGACCACGCCTCAGCACCGCCCGACGCTTCTTGTATTTGTCACGCGCCTTACAGTCTAACTAAGAGGTTATCTATGTGTTAGAGCTTGGGTATACAAGTTAGTACGGAAGTGCATAATTTTCGCCGACGTGAGTTCCCAACGGGCACACGTGGCGTGTCTATATAATTATAGAAAATGTTATCTTCGTAGCCATCCACTGAAAGGCATAAAATATTAGCGTCCCAACGGATTGCTTCGATCACAAAGAAGTATTACGATCTGAAGGTAATTTGTTAGAAAAGTAGAGATGATGTCGTTGAACCAGGAAATGGAGTCGCAAAGGTACTTGCAACAAAACAAGAATAAATATAATATGAACAAAGATGGTCTCGTCAATTTTTTTTTGAAAACCGATGAATGGATTGATGAAATGGATGAATTAAGGATGTGGGTGTACAATCATTTACAGTTTACCATTCAATCATGAACCACGTCTTCTCATAGACGTTTGTGCTATGATAAAACCCGTAAAATACTTGGACCTGCAACTTCCTTATTTAGAAGGAAGGCTACAGGATAAGAAGTTTTAATTCGCAAAGAAAATATAGCTCCTTCGTAAATAATTAAGAAGATGTTGGATAGTTCGGTTGAGGCCACAAGTTTGTTGACGGGGAGTTGCTTCCCTTCGCAGCAGGGGACTCCCAGCTGAATATTAATTCAGCCACAGCTTTCTCTTTACGAAGGTAATTATTTAACTACTATTAGGAAGGACTTGGGAATAATGGGGAGTGACCTGAATGAGGGTGCACGTAACTGCTGGAGAATGGGACCTTTCGACTTTAGTTATGTGGGACCGTGTTTAACAATAATTTGTGAGTAAACCCACAATATAGGTATACCTCCTATACAACCGCGCTTTACATATAGTATATTTTATAACGAGGGACTAAACGAAGCCATTATATACCCGAGGTGGTTTGACTCCCGAGCTTGCGAGGGAGGCAACGAAAGCGAGGGTATATTAGATTGGCGTTTAGTCCCGAGGTGCAAACTGTACTTTTCACTTCGAGTGCGAGAAAAATAGTAATTTAAAACCGAACAAATTTACACTTGACAAAAATTCTGAACTGAGCGGTCAGTTTTTTCTTCTATAAGGTCAATCACAGATTAACAATTTAAAACACAACACAAACTCTCAACATTCTCACAATGAAGATGATCCACACTCCACTGATAATTATAGTACCTACATTACTGCAGCGGCTAGCAACAGAGGCATTCCACATTCTTTTTCAAAATCAACGATGCACACAGACAACCATAAATTTTCCCGCGTTGAAGAGTTCATTTGTTTTTTTTTCAATATACCGCTTTGTATTTGCAAGCCAATTCGAATTTTAAATAAAACCTTGGACAAGTTACTCTTTTAGAGCATGAGAAGTGAAAAAGATTTTTCACTTCTCATGCTCTAAAAGTACGCCATTATAGCCCTACGAAGCGGGATTAAAGTGACCGTTTATTCCCTAGGGAGTAAAAAGTAATTTAAAAATAGAACGATCTTTTACTCTGAAACATGGTCACAAAAGAGACTCATCCTTTGATGAGTCTCTTTTGTGACCATGTTTAAATTTCGAATTGTCTTGCAAATAGAAAGCGGTTTATTGAAAAAAAAAAAACAAATGAAAACGCGAGTAAAAATTATGGTTGTTTGTGTGCATCGTTGATTTTGAAAAGTATGTGCAATGCCTCTGTTGCTAGCTGCTGCAGTAATGTAGGTAAATACTAAATTATCTGTGGAGTGTGGATCATCTTCATTGCGAAAATGTTGAGAGTTTGTGTTGTGTTTTAAATTGTTATTCTGTGACTGACTCAGAAGAATAAACTGACCCCTCAGTTCAGAATATTTGTCGAGCGTAAATTTGTTCGGTTTTAAATGACTATTTTTCTCGCACTCGAAGTGAAAAGTACAGTTTGCACCTCGAGACTAAACGCCAATCTAATATACCCTTGCTTTCATTGCCTCCCTCGCAAGCTCGGGAGTCAAACCACCTCGGGTATATAATGGCTTCGTTTAGTCCCTCGTTATAAAATATACTATAATATCTCTGCTTTATTATCTACCAATTATTAATGCTCGCCCGCGTGGAGTTCGATACAATTATCGAACACACATTATTGGGACAATAGGAAATATGCATGTAATTTTATACACTATTACAACCCACGAAAAGTCTCCTTTCGCGCAAATGACCATTTGCGCAAGTATCCTGACGCGCAAAAGTCTATTCGGGCTAAAGTCCAATCTCGCAAATGTCCATTCGCGCATTTGTCTTTTCGCGCAAATGGGTTTGCGCAAGTGTCCTTCGTGCAAATGTCTTTCGCGATGTGTTAATCTAGGTTATAAACTATGTGTTTGCCAAATTGTATCCAAATTCGTTTAGCAGTTTTTGCTTTAAAGAGACGCATCAGACTAAACTAAAGATGCTTTTTCTTCCACTACAGTCAAAATAGCAAATATTCCTCAAAATTTTGATGTAGGTATTTAAAGAACACAGGAGCGCACCCCTGTATAGGAGAGTAGAAAAAATGAATGCAAATATTTGCAATTCTGTGAATGAAAATGTTCCTTATCTCGTGCGAGTATATTATATCTTATCGTAACAGATTTACTAGGTATAGTCATTTCAGTTTGCTATTGTACATTTTCTATACAATTAGGTGAATATAATTTTCATTGTGAGTTCTACAGTACTCCAACAACAAAGAAAAATATTACACTGATTTATTTGTATCTTAACATAATATCACGCCTGTGAGACTCGCCATCAATGCTTTGGGACTGGGGTCCCAAAGCATTGATGGCGAGTCTATTGCCAACAACTGCGCACAAATTTAAATTTTCGTGGCTGTTACTGAGGAATATCCATTGGAAAAACCCAGTGAAACTTTTCCCGGCCCAGAAATTGAACTTAGTACATCGTGCTCAGCACTCGCGCTTGCGACCACTCGACCAACGACGCAGAAATTGTATTTCTTGTGTACAATATAGGTCTGGTGTAACATAATGGATTTATTGCATAATTAAGCCATTCCCTGTTCCGTACTGTAAGGCTATTAAGTAACTCTGTTGACAGTTCGAAATGATAGTAACTGGGCTGGAGAAGGAAATTTTGTTAGGAAGACCAAAAGCAAACATGGATAGTTTGTGTGAAAGATGAATGATATGTCTAGAAAGGAGGTGGTTCCTGGAATGATAAAGAAAAACCTTTCCTAATTTGGAAAGGAAAATGGAATCGTCTCAACATGATCGTATCTTCAAAAAACAACTAATAGACTTTTGGATACGTCACACGTCCACAATTTTATTTTCTAAAATGTTACTCGTCTGAACAAGCCTTTAATCTGAGTTTTATGCTACTTCACATATAGATACTCATAGTTGAATTGCGATTCTTCAAACTCAAACTCAAATTATCATCGCATCTCATTTATTTCTCATTTGTTTCTTCTTCCTGCTATGCCCTTGTCCCATGTTTGGTCTGGGTTCAGTGTATATCAATTAACTGTCAAAAGGCTAGTTTCGTATTATATATGACCAGTCACGATCAAATATGACGTCATTGGTGCCGTTCGTGGCTGTTAGTTCCCTTTAGGGTATATATGTTCTGTGTGTTAGTCACCGTAAAGTGATATCCACTCAGTGTGATACTTAATACCAATGTTATAACATTCTCGGTTGCTATCCAAGTTCGGTGTAGGTACAACCGAAGCTCGTTAGTCACTGGTATCAGATAGTTACGTAATAGCCCTGCAGGTCGCTCTCAAGCCCAACGTCCGGCCAATTCGAAGCCATCTTGTCTTTTCTAACTAAGCACAGCCTTTTCCTCTGGGTATTTTTTGTGAATCTGTAAGTGCTACTTTGTACCGTATTAAAACCTCTTATTTTTATGGAGAACGGCTGCGCGAACAAAGCAATGCTTGCAATAAACATGAGTGCCGTCTACAGAAAGTTGTGTCTTAAAAAATAATGTTGGTATACCATCAAAGCTTTTTCGTATAGTAATTGCATGTTTCAAGATTTTACAAACACAATGGCGGGAAAGTGAAAAGTCATCTTAAGGACAATTTCCACGACACGGCTCGCTTCGCATCATTTGGACGGATTTTACAATCTTCAAACGACATTGTATCGTGTACACAGTTTTAAAAGTCCAAATTACCAAATCGCGCACTGCAGCTTGACCTTGGGCGTCCTCCGCTACACACCATCGTGGCCGACAGTATGCTGCGGCGTGTCATCGGCTCTGATCGCCCGTCGTCGTGTCCGACCGGATCATTTCGGCAATAAGAACCCGTCAACATGATAGAAATGAAACTATTTGACTTGAATAGGATACGCTGGCAAGCGACGCTACGGAGCCGATCGTATGCGTCGACATCCTGCTGGACGCGATCGGCTGTCGCCGCATCCGATCGGATGCGATTCCGGTTGGTGGAAATCATCCTTTATAATATTTTCACACGGTGAAAGCGAGGCTTTCTACGAGGTTAGATCACAAAGCCGAAGAGCAGCTCGCTTGGGATGCATTAGAATTTATTTTGTGCTCAACCGCCAACTCAAGCTTGTTCTATCTAGCAAGATTACACTAAACGACATGTTGTTCAAGAACATATCATAATCATTTTGAATAATGTCGCCGAGATTACTCTCTGAGGAGAGATGGCTTTATGATTGGGTTTGCGTAACTATGTTTGGGGAAGTTTGTTCGGTATAGCAATCACGTGAAACTGAAAAGGGCTAATGTGTGGTGTCGTTTGTTTATTTTAGAGCACGTACCGTACCGTACTGACAATATTCAATTTGACGCTCAACATTATTATAATTATCGCTACCTACGCTTTTTAGCAGATACAAATACACACCTACGAATTATGTACATAAAATCATGCCTTGTTCATTTATTAAGATAGGCAGCGATTCCAGTGATAGCCTTCTTGGTTTGATCGTCGGCGTCGGACAGGCTAGTTTCCACCATCAATAAATTGCAAATCTATTTAGTCCGTCAGTTAGAGCTTTGGAAAATAATGGAGACTTATTTTAATAATACTGACAAAGCTAAAACGCATCAAAAGTCGAGAGTGGGGGCTCGTGACGTCAAAACTCACTAAGAATGATACCAAACAGTGACGTATTGGGAATTTTAAAAGCGTCGTATCTTCGTCAATTTTGGTTTATGTGACAAAAGAAAAAATACGGGTCAAATATATTTTGATAATCTAAGTGACGGACTAATTAGATTTTATCAGTTAACAAGCCTAGATTTCGAGTTCGAACCAAAGATTTTTCGGATTCATGTACAGATTATCAATTGCTGCGGTGAAGGGAATCCAGCATGCCTGGTAGATATATCTCGACGGCACGTAAAGCCAATAGAGGCCCGTGGGCGGCATATGACCTCTGACATTAGGTTAAGCAGTATAACCACACGAAATAGAAGAAAGACTGGCCAGCAAATTAGTTATCATGTTTTTGTAAACCTTGTTAAACTGAGTACATACATATATACCCAGATATAAACAAGTTCTCGTACTAACAAGTTAGTAATTTGCTATGAATAAGAATTAAACGCATGTCATCATGTAAAAGAGCTGTCATGAATATTCAATTCCTAACGAGTTAACCTTGCCTGACCTTTCAGAAATGGTGGATTTATTTTCATAATGTTATGTAATCTGTGCCGCGAGATGTAACATGATAAAAAAAAAACGTGTCTAGTTTTTCGTTTTATGTCTGCTATGCGCGTGCGTGTTTTTAGTGCTGCTGTGTTTTTTCTTTAATATTGATTACGACCTTCATGGTCCATTTAATTAAAAAAATATTGTTTGTTGGTGATTCCTGCGGTATAAGGTCATCAGACCAATGAATCTATAGGTACTCGTAACAGATCTTGATGCATCGACTATGACGTCCTGCAGTAGCTTTTACATCACACAATAATTCAACGAAGTTTACTATGCTTTGTAACATTTCGTTACAAAAATTCGCATCCAATTAATTCACCAGAAATGTAAATTGAGCCTTAGGGCCAAATCACACCGAGACGCGATGCAACGCGACGCTGACACTAAGGTCCGATCGTCAGATAGCTTTTACCCGAAAAATACATTTTTGCTGTCAGGCCACAACTTTTATTCCTTAGACGCAAGGTAACCTGAAAATAAAGTAAACAATCCTTAAATAAAAAACGAAGACCTTAATTTTTACCAATATTGATGTGGATATTGTGTCTGATGAGATGACGAAAAATAGAGGAGTATGGAAGAAGAATACATGCTGCGCCGACCCCAAATAAATTGGGATAAGGGCAAGAGAATGATGATGAATGATGATGATTGAATTCCACACTATGGATCGCAGTAGACCTCGTAGAAGATGGCCGGACGACCTGGACAAGACTAGCGACCAGTGGTCGACATTGGACCTGGATCGAAACCGCTGGAGGTCGTGGGGAGAGGCCTTTGCCCAGCTGTGGGATGACGCAGGTCAGTAGCAGTACGTGATGGATAAAGGGACAATTACGAAGTCAACTTAAATAATTAAAGGAAGTTGACATGTCATGCTGTAAAAGAAGACCTTGGGATTCATGTTAATTATTGCAGACCGAGAAACTGTAGAATGAAGAAAAATCGTCCCATGAATGAGGTAATTATGAACAACGACAATTACCGGAGATAATAGCATAGGGCACAGTACCTATGCATTTTTTGTACTTGCCAAATTGGTCTAATGGACGTCAGTGAAGTAGCGAAGCGAAGTGCTGATTTTGTTCTTTATGACTTCTAAAATATCTATATCTATATACATATAATAAAATCGTTGAGACCAAAAAATCTGTACATTGAAGATTTAAAAAAAAAAACCGATCAGGGTGACTTAAAATAAGTAACTGAACATATTAAAACCATTTTTAAAATTCGTGTTTGTTTGTTTGTTTGTTTGTTTGTTTGTTTGTTTGTTTGACCGCGCATCACGTAAAAACTGCTGGACGGATTTTGATGAAAACTTCACTAATTTATTTAAATAAACTCAATATAACACTTAGGCTATAGAAATTATGGAAAATTTTGGAAAAAAGGGGTGAAAAGGGGGGGTAAAGTTTGTATGAAAAAAAAATTTTAGATTGTTCTAGATTCATGAAACTCAGAGTAAATACTTATTATTAAAAATAAAGACATACCTGTTTAAGCATTTAAAAAAAAAACATCCTGAGACGTAAAAAAGAGGGTTTTGTGTTTAAAATTAACTAACTTCATACACCTATACAATAAAATCCATTGAAGTGGAAACCTTTAAAAGTTGCTATAAATACTTCAAATCTAATACAGGTAAATGTAATTTCTCAATTTTCTTGAAATTTGATTTTTGAAGTGAATACGCCCAAAATAGCGGAATTCAAGAAAATCGGCTTTCCTCGGTATAAGTAGTTGGTAACACAGGGTGGAAACGGTAAACGGGGCAGTAAGGGGAGCTGCAGCTACACAAAAATGGTCTTAGGTAACAATCCGTAATTTTTTCACAAAATGTTTATCCCCATTCACAGATTTAATTTAAAAAAAAGTACAGTTAGCAAGAAAATTGCCATTTTACATAAAACAAGTTTTTTGATGCCAATCGATCTTCTTTCCGACACTAATCAAGAAGTGAAGAAGAATAAGTTCTTAGAAGTTCTTCCAAACCAACCCAGGTTAGAATGCTCAAAAAGTCAGAAATCGCAAAAAAATAACTTTCAGCGGGGCAGTGTAGGGAAAATAGTTAGCCAGAAAATTGCAATTTTACACAAAACATTTTTTTGATGCCAATCATTATTTTTTATTTTACATAAGACATACAGCCGGAAAAGTTACAAAAACATTACAAACGAGTACAAATCCTATTATCTACTAATAAAAAATGCTTTGTCCTGAAGGACTATCTGATGGATCAACGCATAGCCTAAACCGCAGACTGTAGAAACCTGAAACTTTGAGGGTGTATTTCTGTATAACGTAGGCATACGATAAGAAAGAATTTTGAAATTATACCCCTAAGGGGGTGAAAAGGGGGGGCAAAGATTGTATGGGAAAATGCGATTCCTTGGTCCAATCTACTTCAAACTTTGCAATCAACAATATTAACAGAATTGAAGGACGCGTTTCATATTGCATTGAAATTCATCCCCTGACGGGGTAAAAAGGGGTAGAAAGTTATTTTGGCGGTGATTTGTTTCGAATTTGAGATCAATACTCCTTCTAGATTTTGATAAATAAACTACAAGTTATTTTGATACATGTTTCAAAACCCAATCCGATTTTATTCCAAAAAGGTTGAACTCTCATGAAAATTTGGTGCAAAATTGCAAATACAAAGAGTATTTGCAATTTTGCAAAATTGGAATGTCTCGAAAGTCACCGTAAAATATTAATACCGCATTTGAAGGTTTCTAAGCTTTCAAGAGGTTGTGCACTTTAAGACACGGCGTCATACCGTAGGGACGTAGAGTTTGATATTTTAAATGGTAAGCAGTTGTGAGAGGTCCGCAACGGTTTACAGCAGCTATATCGTGTTGCGGCTCATTTAATGCACCTTGATGAGAACTGCAGACCTAGCTGGAGTATGACTGTCATCGAGTGTCTAAGTATGAAGATGTAAAGCTGTCAATAGAAGCCTTTAAAGCTGTTTTTGTAAACATGGTAATTTATTCTTATTCAAATAAATACGTTGTTAATCACAAGTGTTTGATTTTGAACAAAATTGCCCTTGGGTACGTGAATTGACTTCAATGTATATCTTAGGAGATACACCGTTTTAAGTAATTCCGCAGCAAAATAATGATCATGTAGGTACCAGGCGCGCATTTTCATTATGCGGAAGGATGTGTGTGATGTGCTCTTTGATAACTGTATTATAGGTGCTTACGTACTTACTCTCTGTAACCCTCTCTTTCTCTTATGTGACGCAGACGAAGTTGCGCGGGTCAGCTAGTTAGTATATAAATAAAAGACTGAAAAATGTCAATGTAAATGGATGAAAAAAGAGTGGAAGACTTGAGAAGATAATGTACTTATTGTGTAAAGCAGTGATTCCCAAAGTGGTCCAGGTGGACCCCCAAGGGTCTACAGGAGACCCATCGGGGGTCTACATTGGCTTGAAGAAAATGTGGGGGTTCACAAGCTGCAAGTGGGGGTCCACGAAATTTTACCTGGGTTCGATGCCAAAGAACAAAAATGTTGACTTAATTTGATCAATGTAGCCAGATATTAAGCTAGGTACTAGAAAAAGTAATAAAGATCAAATGTTCCGGTGATGACAGGTTGTATTTCGGTGAAAATGGTCGTGTTAAGTCATAAAAAAACCATTTCGAAGCCAGAAGATTACAATTTTCGGATTTTTGCCAAAAAAATATCTTGGGAATAACGATCCTCATGCAATCCTAACAGATAGTGCCAAAAAAATATATTGCAAATGTCTTGCTTTTCTTTTTTAGTTCACGGGCTTGAAAGAAAATGCTACAGGGGGTCCACCGACACCAAAACAAATTCAAAGTGGTCTACCAGGAAAAAATGTTTGAGAACCTCTGGTGTAAAGGATGACATGGGAGGAAAAGAAGAGAATGGTAGAGTGACAGCTGTCAGCGGAGAAGAGAGGAAAACACCAATTGCGCAGACTAAACATGGGACAAGGGCACAGCAGGAAGAAGAAACAAATGAGAAATAAATTATTTGAGTTTGAGATTGAAGAATCACAATTCAACTATGAGCATCTATAATTCTGTGTGGTAGCATAAAATTCAGATTAAAGGCTTGTTCAGACAAGTAACATTTTTTTGGCAAATAAAATTGTGGACGTGTATCCAAAAGTCTATTAGTTGTTTTTTGAAGATACGATCATGTTGAAACGATTGCATTTTCCTTTCCAAGTTAGGAAAGGTGGGCTATCACGTCTTTTTCTTCGTTATAATTCCAGGAATCACCTCCTTTCTAGACATATCATTCATCTTTCACACAAACAATCCATGTTTGTTTTTGGTCTCATACTCTGAGAGCCATCTCCATACTAAAAACATTCCTAACAACACTTCCTTCATTCTATTTTCCCCAATTTCAAACAGTTGGGCGTCTTTTGTCCATACATTTAAGTTCACATTTGATTCTCACCACATTAACCCTTTCTACATGGATACATTTCCAAAATCCATGAGTATTCAATAAGTTCATCTGATCACGGATAATTTTACGCATCAATGGACGCTCCAACGATTTAGGTTCTAATTAGGTTAAATCCCTGATCCATATCATTATTTAGGTATCCAGTGTCTGCTCATTTTGGCCAAATTGTTATTTTATCTGAAACGGTAGGTAGATAACGTAATTGGTGATCATTGAAATTGATGGGTAGCTATAGTGTTGGGAGGAGGAGGTTTACTTAAAAGAGGCCTAACCTATTTGATGGTTATGGTAAGTCGTGAATAGATCCATTATGTATCCTTATAGTCAGGATTTTAATAAAGGTGAAGGTACTATTGTAGAAAACATAACTAAATATGCCAAAATAAAAGAGCTCTGTGCTCGGTGTAGAATAAGTATCCTGATTAGTCGTCATAGGAAATAGTTTACAATTTTCAATGCACTTTTTCAAATGTCCTTTTCCATTTGCATTTGGCATAAACCATTCATAATGGGTCCCATAGATGGCGTTAGGTGTCAGTTGATATTTGGGTCTGTTGGGAATTTATGAGCAGTGCGGTCCCGCCTGGCTCATAGGGTTTTAATTAAAGTGCTAAACGCTGGCTGCATCTTTTGGGGTCGGGCTGGCTGGCCCTAGCCACCATTCTCTTATTTTGCACACCCAGGCTAACTTAATTGAGTTACTTTTTTCAACCACGCCGCCGGACAATTGCTTTTGGAAATGCAATTTTAATTTTGTGCCTATTCTTTAACTATATTCTCGTTTCTTCTGTGAATAAAATAGACGTTACTAAATGTGATGCAATTCGCGAGCAAAGAAAACCTGTTGCTTTGACCGCTACCTTGCTCTAGAAACTGGTAAGACCTAGGTGTTAATTGAATTAGAAAAGTTATTGACATTTCAAATGTAGGTATAAAAAGTCCTACCTATTATTTGCGATAACTACTTTGTGTTATCTGATCATGTAAAAGTCAATGTCCTATATTGTTCGAAATCAAAGCAGTTCCGTTGACCCCAATCAATAACCTGACCACCCACATACAAACAGATGTATCAGATATTCTTTAGCAAAAGATAACTGAGATTGTTATCATCAAAGATAATAACATTCTGTATCTTTTGCATTGATTTTTATCTAAATGCGCATTAGTTTTGTTCCAGTTTGATTAGAATTGTTGCAGCCTGAATAGGTCCAATGTGATTGATTCGATAATGGCATCATGGCTGCCTAGGTGTTGTTCTAGATCTCTGCTATTGATATTCACAGAGGCGGAATAAATACGTTCCGTATTGAGTTCGATATGAATGGGTATTCAAGAGGAACAATATGCGGTAATCATATTACTTCGAATTAATTACTTTGTATACACGTGTAACATGTATTGCTGAATTTTGATATTTAACACTCGGTTATTTCGTAAACAAAGGTTATAATTGCGGTTTCATTAAACCTTCTCCTCATTCACTCACCCCTCGAGATTAGTTCCAAGTTTAAAATCCACGTGCGAATTCTTCGGTTCGAAGTTCGGTTCAAACGAAATTAAACGAGCACAATGCTGGCCATTGTTACTGTTCCCTTTTTCAAGCAATAATGGAGCTTTGAAAATAGAAACGAAAAACACAAACGTTGGATGGTGTGACTTGACACTTACCTAATTTCGAAGCTAGTGTTGTTTACAACATGGAGGAATGTGCGACGTCGAGTACACCGTCTGTCGAACTATTTCCCTGTCCTTAACGTTATTAGGAGAGACGTAATACTGTGCAAGATATGGATAGCCTTGTTTCTGCATGTGTGACAAGATGGTGTGCGCATACAGGGTGTAAGCCACCTCATCACAAAGCCGTTAACCAAGCATTCTGTACATCAAACTAAGTAACTTTACGCAAAAATTATTGCTGGGAAACAACTTTTTTTATTGAGGTATAGAACTCAATATAACGCACTTAAAACATTGTGCTGATGGATGGATTGGATATTACGGGGCTCGTGGAGGTATTAAAAGTCAAACTCTTCCAAAAAAAAACTTGTATTTAAAAATAAACTTGTCAAAAAGTTATAACTTTGACCCCCCATATCTCCGTAACTAGAAGGTTCCCAGGTATGGTGTAGAACAAAAAAATGATCGCAATGATGGGGAGAACAAGTGCTTTTCGGCTTCGTGAAGAGGTGTTTTACACCCTTTATACTACGTAGGTATTTTCACGAGAGTGGAAACTTACTGAGTAGTTTTGCAAAGCTAACACATAATTATATTACTTTGATGTAGAAAATTATTCTTAGTACCTATTGAGCACCATTTTAGTAATAATGTTAATTAGGAAATATTATGGATGCCATTTCAAACTTGTTTGTGTAATTTTCCTCAAACAAGCATTATTATTGATCTGAATGCTAATGTTACCTACCCGTACGCAAAATACGCGCCTTGACGTGGTGTGGTGGACACCAGCCCGTTATACAATACAATAATGTTACTTACCTACACTAAAGTACTTACGGGATTATATCCGTGATTTTCTTTTGTTTCGAGCACCCGATATTTCGACGCTGTTGCAAGCATTATGATCGCGGGAATACTAGGGGTATGCGAGTGGTACGAAAACACGGATATAATCCCGTAAGTACTCTAAGTGTAATAAAAACCCGTGAAAGTCTAAAACAAGAATGTTACCTACCCTAACTGCTGGATGAAAATATAATATAAAACATCTCAACAACAATTGTATACCTTTGACTTCCAATCCCTTACACTTCCATACGTACTAGTTACATATTCGTCCCGTTAGATCCACATTCTTTACCTACCACAAAATACCTTTGAAGGTAACCAATGCATAAATTACAGAACAGTAGCGTTGGATGGGAATGGAGTTTTCATGCAAGCTCTCTGTCAAAATTTACGTGTAAATAAAGCAAATACCATCATGGCGACCGAAGCTAACAAATCATGCGCCACTATTGTGAGTGCGATACATTTGGGCTTATCTACCGGCTGTAGTCAGCTCGTATTGTTCCCAACTAATTTAACATCTAGATCTATCAAGCGATTATAGATTAGGTTCATCATTGTGTGTCTATCGAGGCTAACAGATCCATTCAATGATTTAGCTTTGTTCGTAAACGCAATGTTACCTAGCGTCCTTGTTTAAAACTCATCATCATTCTTCTGCCCCTATTCTATTTATTTGGTGTCGGTGGAGTATGTCTTCTTCTTTCATACTTCTTTTTTATCCGAAAGAAGACGACTGCTGATGCCGTTACCTCTTTTCTATTCAATTCATAATTCTCATCGTCCATCCATCGCTTCTTAGGTTTTCTTCTGTTATAGCCATCTACAATCAGACTCAACACTCTCCTCACTACATTTTCCTCATTACTTTGTAGCACATGTCATTATCACGCCCTCGTTTCTACTCGACTATCTAAAGAAAAACTGAAATATATCAACCACGTACACTCCAAACGCATCCGTTCAAAATCTCCTGCAAAATAAAATAGACTATACACAAAAGCGTTCCCAGTAAATGGGCATGTATGATTCGATCCAAATCCAATAGTCAGAATAAATGCAAGGCGCGCTTCCAGACTACATCGCTTTCGGCAACTAACTTCGTTTGAGCAAACACTCCAGCTAAGAACTCTTTGCCCACTTGGCTCTCGCTTCCAGTTGGTTTGCAGAACCTACTAAGTTTTATAAGAATATTCGCTGCCGTTTTAGTGCTCTCAGGCTTAATTAAAAACTTCTACTTCGAGATGCCTTTTCAATTACCGTTAATTATTTTAATCTCTAAGTATCTTTACAGGACCGCCGATCATTTTTGTTGGATGAGGTCGATACGTGTGAACCATGTGATGAATGATAAGGTAATAGTTTGCAGCAGAGCTAAAGAATCTTCAACTTTGGTGTCACGGCTAAGCTACAAAAGTTAAGCGCAAGTGGACAATATAGTTTAGGGATGTGGCAAAATTTATATGCAATCTAGCGCTGTAGCCTGAAGTTCAGAGCGCCAAAGGACGAGGGCTCTAAGTTTGTTAATTTCACATAGTGGTTGGCATGCAACAAACTTTATCAATCTATGCGTCGCTAACTTTATAATTCGACTCTAGTAACGTCGTATTCTAGAGTGGCTTTAAACAAGATACATAGTTGAAGTCTTTCGAGTACTTTTGTCAGCTTCTACTGCTACTATTAATTAAAATAAAAAAATAAAAAATAAATATCGCTGGACATTAACACAGAGCGCCACCTAGTGCCACACTAAGCAAAGCTTGTGTCGTGGACACTAGATAGTTGATGTACTACATATATACTGTTTTGTTTGTAAACACATAATTATTATACATATAAATATCCATGACTCGGAAACAAATGTCCGTGCTCATCACACAAACGGGATTCGAACCCAGGACCCTAAGAACGTAAGGCAGCGTCACTACCACTACGATTTCCTATAGAATAAAAAAAAAACTGGAGAAACATTTTAAATCTCTTTTCAGTGCAAGTGTTCTGTAGTGAAAGGCAATCAAAAGGCTAACGGATTCTTTTTCAAAAGCTAGTACTTAGGTGCTGCAATCGGATAAAATAAAATACTTGAACTGCTTTCAAGACTCTGGAATGGATGCCTGTTATGTAATTTTATAGCATTGCATTTTTTAATTAGATAAGGAAATTATATTGTTCAGGTAAGACGTTTTATGGTTGAGTATATGAAAATTGTTATGTCTGCTAAAACTTTCAATTATTGTAAGTGAAACCGATTGAAAAGATACGCGCTTTGTAAAGCGGTTGTTTGTTTACACCTTCACGAATCCGCTAAATGGCGACGCAGAAGAATACAATAAAGGCGAGATTTACAATACGAACAACTTTACATACGATACCAGATCTGCTTACGAAAATGGAGTAGGTAGCATATTTGCATAATATTTCTGATACGGAGCCGAGGAAGTATCCCTTTTGCTCGTGTGTGCTCGGAATATTATGACCTTCGCCTTAAAACCGTATAAGCGTTCATATCGACACAAAAAGGTACGATGTTCTCCCAGAAGTGGGAATACCGGGATTAGATTAGGCGAGATACGTGATGTGATTAACGATACGGATTATTTTCGGCTTAATGACGAACACTGGTTAAACTTGGGATAGCCACTGCGGAGATCATGTTTGATACGAAGGTCGGGAAAATGCGATCGGGTTTTGTTATTAGAAAATTCCTGGCAGTAACCCAGGGTTTGGAATGCACCCGGTAAATGAGCTGGCTTGCCCTTATCAACCTCCATGGACCAACTATGGGAAAACAGTACATCTCTGCCTACCCTTCCGTGTAATGTACATGGGGTAATTTGATGCGTAGCCTGCACTTGTATGTCTCCGGAAGGACTCAGGTAGCGACGAAGCCGTCCATTCCCGCACCCGCGGGACTTATTCTCGCAATTTATTTTTCCCCGTGACGCGGGACTTACATTCTGAATAGTTTCGCCTGTCGCCGATCCCATTTGTATCGTGCGAAGCGTAAACTTTATTCCCTTAGCCATAACAGAGTAGTCAGTCAACGAAATGTGAAAAGATTCTAAAGTTGTCTTTTTCTTTTGAGGCGTGAATAGTGCTGTTGGCTTTACTCCTACATCAACTATGAAAGCTTCCTGCCTGAGGGATTTAAACTTCATTTTATTTATTCTCCGTTGACATTTGAAGCAACCAATAAATCCAGCAGACCTAAGGATAAAGTGGTGATGCTTTTATTTTTAAATACATCAATTGACATACTTTTAACCGTGTTGTAGGTACATTTACCTATCGCAATCGAAAAAATCGACACAGGAACAAATTAATTCAGCAAATAAATTGACAGACCCATTTAAAAGCGTTGTTGGATGAAACGAAAAAATGTACTGACATAAATAACAATAAATCTAATAAACCACTAAGCCGGGTTCAGTACAGCTGGGGGTAGGTAGTAGCGCCACGTCGTGATGGACGACCCGCATTCGTTTCCCGCACACAGATAAGCCTCAGGCGGGGTCTGCCCACCATCTGCTTGCTAGATTGCCTTTGTCAGTCCAGGCCCGTGAGCATCGGGCGCATACGAATACACTGGAGGTAACTTATCTGTCTGACGCAAGTTAGTAGTTAGTTCTAGTGAGTTTAACGCCACCGGTACATAGTTGTGTTATTATCAAGTGAGACCGCACTGGAACAAAGGCGCCACCTGCCCGCGAACTGCTTTCAACTTGTCTAACTAATTCGAAATGCCGTATCGTGTCGAAGTTTTGACTTTGGGGTATCAAGTTTCTGTGATTACTCAGCCAGCAACTACCTGCTTCAGTCATTTTAATACAATGTAGTGTCTATTACTACTTAGTGTGACTGCGAGCGTCTTAAATGTTCTTGAGTTAAATAGTTCGAATATCTCAGAGAAAACGGAAAAGGTTGTACTAATTTATAGCTGTAGCTCGTAGATAGTCTGGTATCAGGAAGGCAGGTACATATTTCTTGGCGTGACAGTATTATATTGTTCGTGTGATCAGATAATTCGGAAGTGTTTGCTGGGCGGCCGGCCGACCACTCGTAAATTTTACCTTTTATGAGCCATTATATTGGCGATAATTCCGCCGGGCGGACCGTTACACGAACATTTTGGACTGGAAAATATCCTACTTTATATCTAACAAACATTGTTATTTCTAAGCGGCCCCAGAGTTTTAAAAACATCAGTGTTTATGGTGATTTTAATTAGAAAATGTCCGATGGGATTTGTTAAAGTGTTACACATAACAATTGTTTTTAAGCCGCTTTTTTCCAACTCATCCTTGGTTGTGTAAAAATACAGGCTGCAAAGAAAAACAGGAAAATCTTACGTATTCATGCAGTTTATTTAATCGAAATAACGACGGAACCCAACGCTGACCTATATTTCGATCAAAGAGCGGACCCCTGTCACTACTACTCGTATATTTACTTGAAAAATAGACAGCTATTAAATCCAGTTCTTAACAGCATGGGACTGAAAAATATTTCCTTGTTGTTGCCATTATTCTGAAGGAAAAGTGCGGCCAGTAAATTGTGGTCTTAAGCGCCGCCATCAACTACCTAGCTTTTGATGTTTGTCATTCGCGA
This sequence comes from Xestia c-nigrum, assembly GCA_916618015.1. Lineage (NCBI taxonomy): Eukaryota > Metazoa > Arthropoda > Insecta > Lepidoptera > Noctuidae > Xestia > Xestia c-nigrum. The sequence continues at coordinate 18,005,230 of OU745245.1, forward strand.
ACTTAACGGAGCAGAATCTATTAAAATGAGACGGCGACGGCCATTGTTGTATATTTGTTCATACAAATTGTAGGCGAGATCGAAGCTCAGTGGACAGGATTAACAGTCCGGGTCGCTACTAAATCTCGCCATTTAGCGTATTACGTACCTAAACTACAATGTCCCAATGTATATTAGAGTCACAATAGTTGCCAGCCAAGCCGTTAGGAATCTAACAGCAAAATGGTATGGTAATGAGAAAACAGCCGCGGCGCCGGCGATTACTCTAAGATCCGATAATGCCGTCGTTTTTCTTCTATAATCCTGAAAAAGTGATGCAGCCCCGGCATTACGAGAATGGCTACAAAAACGATTCCCTGACTAATATAAATAAAACCTTTCGGATTCCTGTTTTAAATCCAATTGTTAAAGCTTGGGAGAATTCGGTATTGGATAAATTTATTATCAGACCGACCATTTTTATATACTTACCACATTTCGAATAAAAATGTCTATTATATAATAATTTTGTGTTAAATGTTCCGATAATTTAAAATGCGATTGGGACACACTCTTTATTTGAAGCTAATAAAAGGATTAACGCTTTTCCAAATGAACATCTATTGTTTTAAAGAATGCCGTTATGTAGTTGTAAAAAGTCGGAATTTATCAGTAAAAACAGAATAAAATTAGGTCAGCAGCGTTCCAGCCTTTTTTAGTCGTGGCCGGTTGAGAGACTAGGACCCAGCGGAAAAAATAAAACCGAGTAATTAAGTAAGCTAGGAAATTCCACTTAATTCATTGATTAAGTCCATTTTAGTATACACGAGTATTAATGGGAAAACTTTCCTTCTTTAAGTGAAAGCGAAATGAGAAAACTAAAACCGTCTATAAATTGAAGTGTTTATTTAGGTATATTGTATATTTAGTGTTTTGAATGGTTTTTCAATGCTAAAATATTTACCTTTGAACTTATTTATTAATTCTATGTTAAAGTTTTCGATTTTAATTTGGAATTTACCCCAATTTTACCTCTTAAATTTTATTGGTATCAGAACTGTTTTATAGTCTAGTGTAGCATATTTATTACAAAAAAGATTATTCTTGTATCATTTTTTTTTCTGAGTAACTTGCCTGAAGAAAGTAAATTATTCCATGGCGTCCTCAGTGACAAGTTTACAACGAAGTACTTAAAAAATCCACTATCAATCTTCAACCATAGTTCAATGGCATTACATAACATCACGCCTATTACTCAAAAAGGCTTAAGCAGAGGTGTAGTAATGTTTGAGTCCCACGTAAAAGGGGGTGAGCAGCCTATTGCAACTGAGAGATTCTTGATGCAAAGAGCCAAAAACGCTTCGAGCGACCTGGAAATCGTACCCAGGACCTTATACTCAGCAGTCGCGGTAACTATCACTAGACCAACGAAGCAGTCAATGTCCTGAGCATCAAATCATCATCATCAGCCTATAATGTTACCACTGCTGGAACACGACCTCGTCTCAATGAGAGGCAACAACAAATGAACATCGCGAATGCCTGCAATTGTTATTCACAAGCACAACAAATGAAACAGGAAAACCTTGACTAATTTTATGATCATTACTGACAGCCCCTTTCCACTTTATTCTGTGAATTGCCCTCCTCGCTTTTCGGCCATTATTTTTTGTTTTGAGCGAACCGCTATGTTTTTCCCTTTTTATTTAAGATGGCTTAGCAAACAGGCCGACGGGAGCGCCCACATGATGGAAAGTGTTTGCCGCTGGCCACCTGGAATAGCAAAACCTTATAGATAAGCTAAAGTTGGACTTGCACTGTGCCTGTTATTTTAGGCGGTCTTCAAACTGGGAGATTCTGTATTTTTTATCTTCTTCTGGGATATAGAACTATTTCGACAGATCCGATGTTAGTTTTTGTAACCTTACCTAGTCTACGTACCTACCAAATTGCTACTAATCACCTCGTTTATATGCAGACCAAAGACAGTTTAGCAGTCCCTAGGGCTCAAACCAATTTTTGATTAATCTTTCGTACCTGTTTTTCATAGAAAAGCTGAAATTGTTCTGCTTCTGGAACATAAAACGTTGCACCCAGGCTTTGTTCTTCCTATAAAGCCATTTTGTCACCTGCATTTTAATTGTGTTATACTATAGTCCCTCCCATCTTTTAATGGATCGACTGTAGGAGGATCTGGCAAGAATCTCCCTTCTTCCTTGATGGGATGATGAGTAATGCAGAGGTATGTAAGAACAAGACATGCTGCGACGATACAAAATAAGTTGGAGTAAGGGCAGGAGTACCTATACGACAATGATGTACTTTCATCACTAGACTTTCTACCGCTTTATTTCTGCAGTCAGCTCCAAAAAGATTCAAACGCGGATGGTGATGGTCATAGGGTGTTTATGTTTTTGCGCATCCTGCCTGGTTTCGGTGAAATGAATTGTTTACTGTGTTTAGTGGCTTTACTGAAATATGTAAACACGGACAATGCATTTTATTGCCAACAAACATTATTCCAAAACATGTTTTTGGGACCGACTGTCTTTGCATGTGCATAATTAGCCCCCACTGTTGGGGCACAGGCCTCCTCTAAATGAGAAATAGTGTGTATCTTCCTACCACTACTAGGTAAACTATTTCGCCACTAATCACCCTGACTTCTTACGCCGCCTATCAGCAAACTAAACACGGTTTAACAGTTAAGCACAAACCAATTTTCGACCACCATTCGACCATAATATATGCAGATGTCTGTGTATACAATATCGGCACATATGTTCACGTCGTAATCAAGGCGTATTAGCATATAGCGGAATTGACAAAGGCCTTCTAACTAGTCTCATCAGCTAGTAGATCTCATTTGTACATCGATAATGAACTTGCTATTACGTTTGTTTGAAGTTGGCTTATCAAATGGGCCCTCATTATATTTCCATGGGACATTTAGTGGGTTTACTGGTGTTGTCCTTTGGATTACGGTTTTAGGGCTCTGTGGCATTGATGGGGTCTGTTTGTTGGTAATGTGGACCATAAAGAGACGACGTTTAGTGTTGTAGCCAGGATTACTTGATGTCATAAACATAACATTACGCCTGTAATCCTGAAGGGAAAGGCAGAAGTGTATCTAATAGTACCACCCACATTTCGCCACTTATCTGAGTTACTTGATGTTGTATGGAAACTTTTTTAAGTTAGGTATAATCATGGCAGCCACGTAGGCTAGATTTATGCACGGTTGATAGATAACTAGCGAAATGTATATGTACTTTTAGGTGCTCTGCCTCACACTTATAGGTTTACTGGCGTAATAGTATATTAGTAAGCAAAGTAAGCACTCCATCTTTAGTCTGATATCAAGGAGTATAGGGACTAGCCAAGACTATCACAGACAAGATCAAAGTAAAAAGACTGAACCGTCTTTTTATGTATTAAGCACACTCTTGCTGGCCTTTACCGCGACATAAAACGCAAACATTCCCTTTGTGATACTATTAGTATGGTAACTAGTTTACCCAGACAAAACTCCATTCGTTTTCGTAAAAATTGAGCTAGTTTTATCCCCTTTATTTGGTTCAGAGGTCTGAGTACTTTCACGTCCCCTTCGGCTCCACAATGTAGTGGTTATAGAGATTTCCAGTTAGTTAAACTCCCCAGTTTTCGTACACAAACCAATCTTTAACCCAAAAAACATAACATCACGCCTTTATTGCCTTGAAGGGTTTTGTAGGAGTATCTTTAGAAGTTATTAAAGTAACATGGTCACTAACATTGTCAAAGGATATTTACCATGTTTAGTATCCGTTTGGTTCGTTCCGTGACGTTGTTTACTAGGTATGTGTTTAGTTTATCCGTGATCTGATCATGGTCCTTGCAACAGCGCTGGAATATCGGCAACTCAAAAGAAATAGTAAACGTAGCAAATATTTCATTTTTAATGTTAATGATAGTGTATTTTTAACCGACTTCTAAAAAAGGAGGAGGTTCTCAATTCGGATGTTTCTATTTTTTTTTTTTTTATGTTTTTCGGGCATAACTCCGTCGCTTGCCAACCGATTTGGAAAATTCTGTTTTTGTTTGAAAGGGTATTCTTCCCGAATGGTCCCATAGTCACCAAGTCGGGATCTGATGATGGAATCTGGCGAAATCGAGGGAACTCTTCAAATTTTATATGAAAACGTGTTGCGATTTTGGTATTTTCTACAGCAAGTGAAGCATTTATGTTTGATAAGATCCATTCTACCATCAGATCTGATGATGAAGCCAAGAGTCACGGAACTCCATAATGAGACAATGTACCTTAGTCGTGTTTGGGCTTGTTGTAATTGTAACGGTATGCACTTTCCATATATCAAGCACATGTGAACCACTAAAAAGTGAAAAATAAAAACTTTTGACCTTTGTTTGATTGCTTTAGATTTTTTGTCACCGACTTCAGAAGCTAAAGTTATTTTTCACTTTTTTGTTTTTTTTTGAAGTCGGTTTTATTTTTTGCAAAAAAAGTTTTTTTAGTACACCCAAATTTCGACAGTGTTGTAAGGAAGACGTCGCGTGGGAAGGTCTTCCACTAGGTGGACCGATGACTTGGTGAAGGCTGCGGGAATCCGTTGGATGCGAGTTGCATGGGGCGGTCACTTGGGGAAGGCCTATGTCAGGCAGTGCACGTCTTTAGGCTTAAAATGATGATGATGATATTCAAGTGCAAAGTAGGTAATAGGGGACGAGTTTTTTGCAGTCAGTTGGGCAGAAATCTCTTAACTCGGGGTGGATACTGAGAAATTCCAGTAGGAAAATCCCAGTAACATTTACATTAATTAGTAACCCAGGCCTTACAATCAATAGACAAACGAGAAGAAAGAAATCTGGTGAAAAGCAAAACAAAGGTTTTACTTCATAAAGGTTCTATTATAATCTGTTCGTAATAATGAATTAACAATGTAATTTGTCCATAGAATGGACCCGGGGTGGACCGCTGTGGTCTACCTAATGACCGGCGCAAGCGTTACGCTTCAATGTACCGCCACAAACCAATTTATATTTTGTCCTTAAAATAAATTAATTCACTTTATATGCCGTACCTAATTAAACAATGTGAATTCAACATTATCTGGGCGACCTGATTCACTTTTATTACTTTCTCGCTGTGATTCCGCGCCTGTGGTTTTCAAATGCTTTGGAGTGAAATCTCCTCTGCTTTCGTGTAATGCTGTTGTTGTTTCTTGTAAAACGAAAGAATCCACTGGAAATCTGAACTTTTAAACAACTGTTTAAATCATCATCACCAGCCTATTAATGTACCTACCCACTGTTGGGACACAGGTTTCCTATATATGAGAGGGAATGGACTATAATCATCTACGCGGGCCCAGTGGGGATTGGTAGGTGTCACATGTTTTCGAATTTTTTGGTTCCAGGACTGTAGGTAGCCGGGTTTCCTCACGATGTTTTTCTTCACCGTTGAATGCTGGTCCTCTTTAGTGCAGAAACAGAACTTGAACTCCAACAACCACATCAAATTATGTAAAAAATATCGTACATGATTTTTTTTAAAGTTTGTTTGATCTATATTTGGTATATACGTCTTAAACGAGAAACTTGTTGGTGCTCATTTTGGTTTTTTGGCACATTTGAGACCTATTTACTCGTCTGATTGAACGCCTGATTGAACAAAGCCTTTGTGATGTATATATCAAATTACAGAGATACATTAAACTATGTGTTTTCTCATGCCGATGTCTCAGCATTTGGTACAAATAACCCGAGGAGGAATCGAGAAGTCTTTTTTGAAAACAACTTAGTTAGGTTGACTTAAATTTTAAATTGAATTGTGTAATTCGACTTAAATGATGCAACATGTCACTCAAAGGATAAATGAGAAATCCTTTTAGATAAAGCTACATTGGTATCAAATCACAAAGTACTAAAACGAAAATGATGAAACCAACTCACTTATTGCAATTGCAAATGGGTCAATCTAATTAGAACGAAAGATAGAATCGATGTCTGTTGGGATAATATGCCTGTTCTTGACTACCGCAGCAAATGTAAGGTAGGACCTCCACCGCACCAGGTTTGGTGGAGCGATGATCTTCGCAGGGTGGCTGGTAGGGTAGCACCTGGCAGAGAGTTGTCGCAAATTGAGCTTTGTTTTCGAGACTTAAAACGTGCGGTTGGTTAAACTCATGATGAAGTTTTTCTGATTACCCCAATCAAATTTAGTACATCTGGGTCAGTTCAATCAGTTAGTTTAGTTTTCCAAAGAATTCGATAGCATTAGTTTGTTTCTCTTTTTTTTTTTTTTTTTTTCATTTATTTACCTTTTAAAAAATTATTACATTTGTCTAGGCAGAATAGCATTTATAAACCACTAAGGTTTGTACTTAATGCTACTTGTAATTCTACATCGTAGTACAAAACAAAACCAAGGTAAACAATAAAAAACATCATATTAAAATTACATACTTAGTGTTCGAAATTTGGTAACTTCATCTCTGTTGGTATACATACAGTTCACATTGAGCATTCAATGTGTTGTAGGTAGTGGGACTTAAGTTTTACTTTAATATTTCTTGGCGTAATGTTACTGCGCAAATCGGAAGGTAGGTTGTTAATTAACCGAGGAACAAGGTAAGAAGTTGTCCGCTCGCCGTACGTGTTATTTGCAGGAACTGTGCGTAGTTCGTTACGTGCGACGGCCCGCGTGAATACAGGATGTTGAATTTTTTGCTCTAAATAACCGTTAAAATATTGTTCTTTTAGCAATGTATATTTAAATTGTGTATGTACAGGTAATGTTTTACAGTGATAAAAAAGTTGTAGCTCACTGTTTTGAAATTGGTGTCTAATTTGTTTAGATACGATGTTCTTTAGGATTTTTAGTTGGAGTCTATATATTTTACTGAGATAAGATTTGAATGTTCGACCGTAACTACTGAGTCCATATTGAATGTATGATTCTGCTAATGAGTTGTATAACATAAGTTTTACTTTGAAAGGAATGCGGTTCTTCAGAATTATAATATTAGCTAAAAATTGTCTTAACTTATTGCAAACATGCTCTATATGTATACTCCAGCAAAATAAGCAGCGGTGGCAGTAGACCGACAGTCAAGCTAACGGCATCTGCATATGTGTTTCTTTCTATCAATTTGGTACGAACCCCGTGAAATAAATTCTCCATATCAACAATATACCTCGAGCAATAGAAGCCATTACCTAAGTATGAAATGACTCACCATAACTCGTAACTGTGTTAATATGTGAGAACTATAGTAACAAACTAAGCAAACATTAGTAGATGACGCATCGAAGGCTTTTAGCTGATATCAAATGTAAGATAAGGTCACACCTCTTATGTTATGGCGTGTAATACAAATATTTAATGGGTTTCTTATAGCTATATTACGACTTTTGTTGTCGACAATAACGGGGATTTCCGGTTTTGAAATGGAACCGTCATGCTTATCCACTTAGATTTCACTTTTCACGACCGAATTTCATGAAGGTTTTTCACAAATTTGTCATCTATTGATTTAATGAACGATTATCTTAATGAAAATTACGACCCGAATGGCGTAGTGGTAGTGAGGCTGCCTTACGTTTTTAGGGTCCTGGGTTCGAATCCCGGTAGGAGCAAAGGTTTGTGTAATGAGCATGGACATTTGGTTCCGAGTCATGGGTGTTTATATGTATACTAAGTATGCATAAGTATGTATTTACAAACTAAAAAGGTATATATGTAGTATAACAACTATCTGGTGTCCACTACACAAGCCTTGCTTAGTGTGGCACTAGATGGCACTGTTTTTTAATGTTCAGTGATATTTATTTATTAAAATAGATGTGGGACGGGTTGCTGAATTACTCGAATTTTCGGAATCTAGGATGTTATATAAATCCAAGTTAGCTTGGAGCGCTTTTACTTTGGCACTACCTATCATTCTTTTGTTTTATGAGGAAGTGTCCATATAAACAAGCCTCGCCTACTTACCATTATGCCCAACCACCTGTCGAAAACGGAGTCAAATCGACACGTAACTAATAAGATCAAAATCAAACATTTGGCACAACGTGAACATCAACACTTGGTATTTACCATGTTCACTATAATTAGTTTCAACATGGTAAATAGGCCGTTTTCAGTGTCATTGATAATGATAGTGTTAATAGTCAATTTAATTTACCCTATCAAGTTCTAATCATTTTAATTCGTATATCTAAACTACCTACAACTGCATACATTGCTACTAACTTAGTCTTAAGATATTTAATATGTATGCTACTAACAAAGTGTGGACACCACTTTGTCTGAAATAAACATTTTGTTATTTTTATAGTGCAATCATCAGTAGAACAAGTTAAACAACAAAAGTTAACCTATAGTAAATGTTTTTTCTTCTTCGTTGTATCGATGACCAAAAATCATCGATGGCGTTAGTAGACACTTCGGACAGGTCCCTAAAAGTAGTAAAATATTTAATATCCTTAAATTATCTTGAGACCTATATTTTAGTACCTTCTAAGAACCCCATAAAATATTTTAATGATTGCTGTAAACTCAGTGGGATATTCGCGAAGTATCCGGTCAAGTGGTACAGTCGCTCGCGCCATTAATGCCCCAATTTGTAGAGTGCTTCAGGCAATTTGAGGGCCTCAAATAATTAAATTATGTCCTTTTCGCCAAATTATCTATGAATAATTTTATTGCAGGATTTGATTATGAATTTTGCGTTTAGCTGATGATTTATAATTTATGATGGGATAAAGTAAGGATCTAAAGAAGGTTACTGGGGTAAAATGGAAAGTGTAGCTTTGTGTATTTATTTGCCATTTTCCTACAGTTGAGCAGTAATTACGACAGTTTAAAATTATTTAAGTGATGGAAATAACGGCAGTGATTTGTTTAATAAAGCTCTGTTTAGCTTTTTCACGTTTAAGTACTTTTTTGTTTTACTTATTGTTATTTTTTATCATTTTGCTTTGTCTTGTGTACTAATAAATACTTTTTTATTCATAAAAGTTGGAGAAACCATGCACTCTGCAAAATACAAAGGTAAGTTGGCAGAAGTGACCCATTATTTCCAAGAATGCGTTCCTGAAATAAACTTACCCATTATTTCCAAGAATGCGTTTCTGAAAGTGAAACAAGTATGAACAAGTTTAAAAACACAACAACAAGTTTGAACGTTAAAATGAACGAGATTTAACAAGTTTAGCTATATCATGTTCATTCTTAAAACTGATAAGAAACAAACGTTCTGATATCAGATATCACTTGATTATCACTTCAGATGGGTAGAAAATCTTGCTCATCTTCTAAAATAGCCATTTTCTCGAGTAATAGATAAAGTACAAGTGTCTACCTACTCCTCTTTAAATTGTGTTTTATTTTGATAAGTATGAATCGGCATCGTGGCCCTGAGACCCCTTATCTGTAACATTAGTACGTGCGAGCGCCAGAAAGATAAAAGAAATTACGAGTAGAAGGGATGAATACGAGATGTGGAAAGAAAAGACAGAAGGAACACTTGAGATAAGTATCTAAATAACTTATAATCAATATCATGCATTTTCGTATTTATTCGGGACCAATAAGATTTTCTGTTGGGAACATTAAGGGGTCCTGGGTTCGATTTCAGGGTCGGTAGACTACAAAAAAAATAGTCCGTCAGTTAGGTTATCAAAAAATATTCGACCCATATGTTTTCTTTTGTTATATAAACCAAAATAAACGAAAATACGACGCTTTTAAAATTCTCAATACGTCTATCTATCTATCTATCTATCATGGGGGTTTAGGTTTCCGCACTTAGTCAAAGTCTCAATACGTCACGACTAGGTATAATTTTTAGCAAGAAATGACGTCACAAGCCCCCACTGCCTAGTTTTGATGCGTTATATCTTTGTCAATATTCATTGATTAACAAAAACAAAAAATCCGTGTCCTTTATTTTCCATCTAACTGACGGACTAAAATTAAAAAGATTTGCAATTTTTTGATACTGTCGTCATGCTAATGTTATCAGGTTTTTCCAGCAGACCCCATATTCACAACGCTTCGATTCGTTTTCGTTTCGGTAAGTCATATGTCTATCTCGCTCGTTTTCGTTATGCCAAAAAGGGATAGACATACAACTTGCCGAATCGAAATTCATTCCGAGCGTTTGTGAATACGGGGGCAGGAATTACTTGGTAGCAGCTACGGAACTTAAATGTATGCCCAGTTGACGGCAAAAGACTCGCCTATTAATTTATTACACGGGACTTGAAAACATTAGTGGCGAATAGTGGGTGTACCATTAAGTACATTTCTGCCTAACTCTTCAGGAATAACACGCGTGATGTTATGTTTAAGACATGTTATTAAAATTTTCTAACTGCTGAAAAGGAAACATACTTTCACAATAAAATCGTCACCAAGAAATAAGGGTGCTGTTGAATGTTGAAGGTTTATTTTGAAAAGCTTGCAGAGGCATCTGCTCTTACAGTCCACTAGCACCGCCAATCGCAATCGAAAAAATGTCATAACTCGTAAATAGAATCAAAAATACAAAATGTGGTCTATTATTACTGTAGAAAAGGCAATAACGTAATTTTATAACACTTTATCAACACTTGAAATGTAGCTGTTTAGCTAAATCGTGCATTTGTAACATAAACGGCCGTTTTTGTTACAAATGCACGATTTAGCTGCGGCGGCGCTAGTGGACTGTAAGAGGGCTCTTAAGTTTTTACACTGGTCGAGGTAACCATGATTGAAGGAAGTTCACAGGAAACTTAAGTAAGTACTGCACCACAGATCACAGACAGTGTTAACATTTTTTTTACCCTACTCCTACGCTGTAGTTTCTGATTAATTTCGTTGCTATCAAAGTCACTTAAATTCTCTGGGACTTCGTCGAACTTTATTGTCTCGGCGCTTATCTGGTGGTCGCCACTCTTTATTCTGGCTTTCAGGAGTTACAGTGGTTTGGGAATAGCGTGGGGCGCTTGTTCCCAAAATAAAAACAGCAACCAAACAATTTTTACCACAGAGTATGACGGCGACACGAAAAAAGATGAAGTGGAAATTTACCACTGATTTATTACCATGATGAATGTGTGGTTTATTTCCTGTATTTTGTTTGAAGCTTCTGCATTTGTTTGTGCAGTAAGGTTCACAATGTTGGGAAGTCTCGTCATAAATTTGGCGGCTCGGACAGGCGGCTTCCTTCCGTCGACGCATGCGCTCTGCACTCGGGAGCCACAACTTTTTATTTTAGACTTCCGTAAACCCACACACGCTTCAGTTTTCAGCTAACAAATGAATATTTTAGCTTTAAACATTGTAGTTTCATCCTGTGACCTAAAATTGAAGAACAATGTACGCTAGTTAACCTGTGTTTACTAGTTCGTGCTAAATAATAACAGACGCTCGGGTCCATCTTTAGGTTAAACCGCGCTTGCCTAGGTTGGTCTGTGGATGGGTGACCACCACTACATACCATGGATGTTTATATGTATAATAAGTATTTTTTTACAAACAAAAAAGTATATATAGTATATCAACTATCTGGTGTCCACGACACAAGCCTTGCTTAGTGTGGCACTAGATGGCGCTGTGTGTTAATGTCCAGCGATATCATATTATATTATACCGAGGTTCCTCCGTGCCTCGGAAGGCACGTTAAGTTGTTGGTCCCGGCTGTCATTTGTCCACTTTTGGCAGTCGTTACAGGTAGTCAGTGGCAAAAAAAGTCTGACAAACAGACTTACCAAGTGGTATCATATTACCTAGTATTAACTGGGTTGTGGAGGTCAGATAGGCAGTCGCTCCATGTAAAATACTGATATTCAGCTGCATCCGGTTAGACTGGAAGCCGACCCCAACATACCTAGTTGGGAAAAGGCTAGGCAGATGATGTGTAGTTAGTAAAAATGTTATAAATTGAGCCTTGATGAGCTTATAGTTCAAGTTTCAAATATAAACAAAAGAAAATTTTGTTATTTGGTTGTACTAATTAACTAAATAATCTTGTAGGTATTTGTTCCCAATCTACTAAGGGCCATGTTCACCGAAAATATAATAGACTGATTATCTTAAAACAGCTGTCAATGTAACATGTTCCTATTCAAAAATGTGTTTTAAACAGCTGTTTTTAGATAATCAGAATGTCATCTTTTTGGTGAACATGGACCTAAGAAAATTAGCTTGGGATGAAAAAAGACGTTTCCCAGCAATATTTTTTGCGCAGTTACTTACTTTGATGCACAGAATGCTTTGTTATCGGCTTTGTGAAGGATTCGTTTACAACCTGCAGATACTGGTTTTGTTACTACTGAACATCGTGTGATTATATCGATTAAATATGCTAAAATCCGCGCCACGAAAAGCTATATTTTTTATAAACAAAGAATTTCTACCAAGTTACGTAGCGACAAATCAATTAACAACAAATAATCCCAAATTCAATCAACTCAAATTGTCATACGTCTAATACGAAACTAACGAACAATTTAACTTGGTCGGGTTATACTTTGGCGTTATAAAGCGCTGTCGTCTAATGTTTTGTGGTACCATTCGACGCTCGGCCACCGTAGCGTGCAGACGTGCGCTCCGCCCCGCTCCGTCGATTCTCCGCGCCCCACCGCGCCTCCCGTCCTGTTCGTCGCAGCTTCGCCGCTTCGCCGAGCATCAAGGCCCAGTGCCTACCGTCCCGTAGTACATCGTTAGTTTGTGTCTGATACTCGTATTAGTACACATTCTAACCGGTGTTACTCAGTGGCAAAAAAACAGCCTCTTTCGAGGCTATATTTCCTTTATCGTCGAATCGTCCGCGTTTTGCTGCCCCTTCAGGGAAAAGCCACGGTTTTGTGGTTCTTGACGGGAAACCTAACGGTGTTAACGAAGTCAAGAGGGTGGTGACCCAATCCTACCCGCCGGACCCCTTCAGGGCGAGGCATTCCATTGGCATCGGGAGCTAGGACCTTGGCCTTGGGGGCTTCCCTCGTCAAACCTAGTCTTCGACTTCGTTCACAGCTACACACCTAGTGTCGGTTGGGAGTGTCTACCCCTTCGCACTAGAGCCCCTTGCGGGACTAGGGCCCTGTCGCACAATAAGACTGGCGACAGGTTTACAAGCTTAGGGCACACCATAGGTACTCACCTCACTGTTCGCACAAGTTCAGGAGAGGCCACACATCCCCGGGCGCACCTACCCGGGGACCTAGGTACTGGTATCGATAGATAGGAATTCAGATTAGGCCCTTCAGGCAATTCTCAGACAGTCGTGTCGCTGACAAGTTTGTTTGTGTTTTTCTTCTTGCCAGCTAGCACTACGAAAAACACAAGGGTGGGTTCGTTTTTAACGGGGAACTGTCTGCCCGGGGAGCTCACGTTTTACGTGTCTCCTCGGGACTAGGTAGTTAGCTCTAGCTAGGCTACCATAATTAGGTCAAATAGGGTTAGGATCCCCATGCCAAGATGGCAAAAGCACGTAATGGTGTACTAGAGAGTCAACTCGACCAACTATTAGCGCAGCTATTAAGTGACGAAAATGAGTACATTAAGGAGAAGTATACGGATCTCCTTACTCCCTTTAAGAAAGATAGGTATATGGCCCTCCGCAAGGCCATTCGTACCCCCGAGAGGGAAAGTCAGTCGCGTTCGCCCTCCCCCGCTCCGATCACTCAGCCTTCCTCCTCCGATATGGAGATAGTTGAGTCCGCGCCCTCTGCCGCTGAGAGCTCCCCTGACTCCCCCAACACCACCTCCTCGTCCTCTGAATCGGAGGACTTTCAGCTGGTGCAAAAGGGCAAGAGGAAGAAGGGAAGGAAAGCTAAGGCCAATAAGGCCAAGAAGGCTGTTACAGCCCTCAATGCGCCTCCCCTTGCTCCTCAAGCCTCCCCGTCCCCGATAGCCCCCATCGCTCCTCAAACTGCCTCCCAGGGCAGTCGCCCGGCAAGCCCTATGGCTATTTCGCAACCGCAAGGTGCGGCTCCTGTCAGCCGCCCTGCAAGTCCCACGGCTGCTTCACAGCCAGCCCCCTCCTCAGCTGCTCCTTCTTCAAAGAAGCAGCTGAAGCCACCCGCTCTATACATCCAGGAGAAATCCAGATGGACAGAGATCTCAAAAATGTGTGTGGATCGCAAGATCCAATACACCAATGCCACTTCTACCCTTCAGGGTATCAAAGTAAAGACCCCCACTTCTACGGATTTCCGTAATTTGGTACACGCTCTTCGTGGAAGGAACGTCGCCTTCCACACTTACAGCCTCCCTGAGGAGAAGCCGACCCGTGTGGTCATCAAGCGGATCCCCAAGGAGATTCCCTCCTCCGACATCCTGGATGATCTGACATCCCAGGGCATCCCTGTTTCGGCGGTCCACCGCCTCCACAAGAATAGGTCCCAAGGGGGTGACGAGTACGATATGGTACTCGTAATATGTGACCCGGTTGAAGGGCACCACCCTATCTTCAAGGTCCGATCGGTGTGCTCGTTATCGGGCATTATCATCGAGAGGCCTAAGAAACTCAAGATAGTAGGGCAGTGTCATCGCTGCCAACTATATGGCCACAGCCAAAAGTACTGTTACGCACCGCATAGGTGTGTAAAGTGCCTCGGCGACCACGCCACGGCAGACTGCACCCGTCCCAAGGACAGGAGTCTCTGCACAGAGCCGCCTAGTTGCGTGCTATGCGGACAGTCTGGCCACCCGGCAAACTACAGGGGCTGCCCCAAAGCCCGAAACAGTCCGCTGGCAAGTTGGCGAATCGCGCCAACCAACGTCAGCAGAGGGAAGCTCCCTCTTCCTTCAAAGTCCCGTCAACAGTCCTCCCAGAGCGTCTCAGCCCTCAGAGGCCTTCTCCTTGGAACATGCTGAACCATCAGCAAGCGTTCCCTGCCCTCGCGAAGGGTAAACCCAACCCCCCCATGCCCGGTCTTTTGGACAACCCTGTCCCAGCGCCCACTCCTGTGGCCGCACCTCAGGCCCCTCAGGCCCCTCCGCAAACCCAAGCTCCCGCTGCCCCTACCCGCGCTCCTGCTTCTCAGAATTCCAATCTGAATTACTTGATGAGGTTCCAACCTCTCTGCACCGCTGAGGCCGACCGCATGGTCGCTGAGCTCAAAGCGGCAACGGACCTCCAGCAGGTCGTCGACATCATTGATGCCTATCCAGTCATCAAGGCCACTCTTCGTAACCTCAACTTCGCGCCGTAATGGATATCACACCAAATCCCTCTTGCACCCAACCCCGGTCCCTTAGATTAGGTTATTTTAACGCCAATGGCATGAGAGGACAGCGCGACGAGATCGCCGCCTTCCTCCGTGACCATAACGTTGACGTTCTCCTCATCCAGGAGACGTTCCTCAAACCCAGCCACCGCGACCCCAAGATTGCCAACTACCGCATAGTTCGCAATGATAGGCTACGTTGTCACAAGGGCGGCACCCTTATTTACTTTCGCAAAGAATTGCATTGTATTCCCATCGATCCCCCTCCTTTAAAGTCCTTACTTGAGGTTTCAATCTGTCGGCTTGCTATGACCGGTCATCAACCGGTACATTTAGTCTCTGCTTATTTGGCCCCCACTAATACTTGGGAAGATCACAACCTCCTGGTTAGCGATCTCACCCTTCTTTTCGGCTTGAGTGACTCCGTGATCATCGCGGGCGATCTCAACGCCAAACACCCGGCCTGGAACAGTAGAACGACGAACCCGAGAGGGAAAGTCCTCTACGATCTAGGCCAATCTCTTAGTTTCGACGCGGTCGCTCCTATGGAGCACACGCACTATCCTGACACTGTCAGTCATCTTCCCGACGTTCTCGATATAGCGCTGCTCAAGAATGTGAACCTTCGGTTACACATGATTGAGACGTTACACGAGCTCCACTCCGATCACCGTCCAGTGCTCATGCACTTAATTCCTCGCTCGGGTATCATTGACCCCAGCCAGCCCCTTCCCACTATTCTCACTACCGACTGGAGGAAAGTAAGCGATATGCTGAAATCCGAAACGTCACCACTTCTAGATGGTATTCCCGACCATATCGTCTCAGTCGCAGACACCGAGGCTGCAATCGACTCGTTTACAGAACACGTACAATCCGTACTGAAGGATTGTTCTCGTGAAGTACCGGCGGTGAGTGATCGCCGCTGGATACTTCCCGACGATATACGTGAACTGATAACCGAGAAGAACGCGGCCATACGTGCCTACAGCTCTTGGCCCTGCGATGCGAACAAGGCTCACATGCGTTCCTTACAGCGTGCTGTAAAGAAACGCACTAGTGAGTTTCGCTCGAGTCAATGGGACAAGACGCTTAGCGAACTCGAGCCCACTCATCAAGCCTTCTGGCAGCTTCAAAGGAAGTTGCGCACCTCGGAAGAGGTCTCTTCTCCACCCCTCATACGTCCCGACAAGAGCGTCGCTTTTGACGACTCTGAAAAAGCAGAATGCCTAGCCGACAGCTTGGAATCTCAATGTTCGCCAAGCACTCTACCAGTAGACAAGCAGCACCTTGATGAGGTGGATGCAGAAGTTGAACGTAGAGCATCGCTTCCCCCTTTTGAAGATCCCGATGACCCCCTCCCCGCCATCACCCCGGAAGAGGTCAAGGATATTATAGATAAGCTGAAGCCTCGGAAAGCCCCAGGCGCCGACGGTTTCACGAATAGAGTTTTTAAAGCCCTCCCCGCTAGGCTCATAGTCCTTTTGGCTGCCATCTTCAATGGCGCCCTGAGCAATAATATTTTCCCCCAAACGTGGAAAGAGGCCACTGTTATAGGTATTCCCAAACCTGGGAAACCGAAAGCCCAGCCCTCCAGCTACAGGCCGATCAGTCTCCTGAGTGCTCTCGGCAAGATCTATGAAAGGCTTATATACAAGCGTCTCAGAGATTTTGCCGAGACAAAGGGCCTCATCCCGAAAGAACAGTTCGGCTTCAGGACCGAACATTCTTGCATACATCAAGTCCACCGCATCGTCGAACACGTGAGCGCTGGTTTCCAGCGCGGAGCGATGACGGGGGTGATGTACTTCGATATCGCGAAAGCCTTTGACAAGGTCTGGCACAACGGGCTGATATACAAGCTTTATCAGCTCGGTGTGCCCGACCGTCTCGTGCTCATCTTACGAGACTTTTTGTCAAACCGTACCTTCCGCTACCGTGTGGGTAAGACGTTATCTTCTCCTCATCCGATTCGCGCCGGAGTCCCTCAGGGCTCCGTTATCTCTCCCCTCGCGTTCACGCTGTACACCAGCGACATTCCGAGGAACCAGAAGGTTCAAACAGCACTTTTCGCTGACGACACCGCGATTTATTACACCGGCCGTTCTCCGGATAACATCCGCCGCATTCTCCAGAAAGCTGCCGACTCGCTCGGCGCTTGGTTCCGTAAGTGGAGAATAGAAGTTAATCCCGAAAAAAGCCAGGCAGTTTTATACTATAAGGCACGCCTTAAGCGTTCGCCAGGTCCCCCCATCACTATGTTCGGTAAGCCTATCCCTTGGGAAAGGCAAGCCAGGTATCTCGGAGTTATTCTGGACGACCATCTGTCGTTCAAGGCCCACATCAAAGCTGCTCGCGACCGGGCTGCCTTTGCTATGGGCCGGCTCCACTTCATGATCACTAGGAAGAGCAAATTGTCACTCAAGTGCAAATTGCGTCTTTTCACCGCAGTCATCCGTCCCATCATGACCTATGCTTGCATAGTATTCGCGCATGCCCACCCGCGTCATATCCACACGATGCAGACCTTGCAGAACCGATATCTCCGTAAGATCACCGGTGCCCCCCCTTACGTCCGTAACGATAGTCTTCACGTAGACCTTAGAATCCCCACCGTTAAGCAGTTCATGAAACGCCTTTCCAAGCGTTACTTCGACTCTGCTATTAAGCATAGGAATCCCCTAATCGCATCGGCCGCCCGGTACGACCCATCGCGTATTAGCTCCGTCCAACGTCCGCGTCACACCCTAGTCGCCCCCGACGATCCGATCACTATCTTGCAAGAGAGTAGGAAAGATACCAGTACGGTACGCAGAGCATACAAATACAGACCGAAAACGTACCGACCTCGCCGCAGAGGTCCGGCGCGAAATCCCCGATCAATCCCTCCCCGACCCTTGCTCGAGCCAGCCCGCGACGCTGAGCCTGTAGTATTAAATCAGTCCCCAAATAAGGACAATCAGATCCAGCCTGTCCCTTTGCTGCCCCCAGCGACGCCCTAAGCCGAGGTTCGTACCCCACAGGGGGTGCCCTTAGTGCGCTGTCGCTTAGTTTTTAGTTATTTTCGCCCTGGCTGGAGGCCTTAGAATCAAGGCATCCACAGGACATTGCCCGGTTAAGCAGAAGCCAGTCTTCTCAGACTGAACTGCGAGATGCCATATCCAAAAAAAAAAAAAAAAAAAAAAAAAAAAAAAGTTTTGTGGTACTGGAACGCATCTGACATCATGGAGCGTAAACATTTAGGTTGCCATTTTGAAGTTGACATTGACGTTGTAATTTTTTATTTGATACAAAGGTTGCGAACCCGAATGTGTGTTTATAAAAATAATAGCTTCTCGAGGCGGGGACTGTACTCTGTTCAACGTGATTCTGAAAATATAATTTTCGTTAAAACTAAAATAAAAAAACATTTCTCTAAAGATTAATACAATTTTATTTTCAATATCCTTTTATAATGGTCGGAACGTGATATCAGTGTTTCCTGGAACATCATGCGAACCCAAATATGAGTCAATGGATGATTATAAATTGAATAAAAAGGGTTTTAAAAATATTGCAGTTGCTTTACCAGGTAAACGGCAAAAATAAAACTAGGATCAGATTCAATACAGTATCTTTTTATTTATCAATAAATATCACCAACAGATTCAGTATATATAAAATATATTAAGAGCAGGAAACGCTATAGCTAGCTATGGATAGCTTTGGGCTCATAGTTGCCAATAAGAGGTTACCTATAACCAACATTAACAAATACAAAAATGATACAGTTTATGGAGTTGACTGCAGAAAAACGCAATGAAAGCATTATCCACCTTAGTAAGAAAGTACTAGGAAGTCTACTAACGACACAATTTTTGTAATTCATCGAAGGATTTGCAATCGGATTGAATCGAAATATTTTTATTAAAACTTAAAAGTTGCCATGTTTCATTGAAAACATATGAAGACGGGTATTTATCGCGAATTTACCTTTATGTTTCATTGATGCGTAGCATTAAAGATTTTCATGTTGGTTAATGATATTAGAAGTATGTATGCAATAATACTATTAGCATCTTTCTCGATGGTCTAGTGGTCGCTAGTGACTGCTGAGCATGAGGTCCTGTGTTCGATTCCCGGGTCGGGTTAAGTGTTATTGGGTTTTTCCATTTTAAATTCCTCAGTAGCAGCCACAGAGTCTAGATTTGGGTCCGGTTGATGACAATAGGGTCACCACCTATTACACAGGTCTTAAGGCTGATGCTCCAGGGTAGCCGGCGAAATTTATTTTTTCCTATGTTTTTCTTTGCAATTTGCAAGTCAGTGCTAGGCTGTATGTTGTAGTGGTGGGCGTTGCGACTACGAACCGTTTTCAAAGATCGTTTTGTGTTCCGCGACGATGAAACCGTTTTAAGTCCTGGATTCAAACAGTCTTCGTTGCACAATCCAGTCTTCGAACAACTTGGTGCGATTATTTATTTTACACCTATGAAAATACAGTAGAAAACGCAATGATTCAACTATCTTTGTCACTAGAGTCACTCGTCGCGTCGTTCCGCGTTCGTTTACAAAACAGTCCCAATAGTTGTAAGAAACTGCAACTATTTCACTCTACGAAAAGGCATATCAACGAACAACTCTCGACGACATTGCCTAAGTTTCTTCCTTTGAGCCGTCTTCAAACCAGTTGCAACGACGACCGTTTTCTGCAACCGTTTTCGTCGTCGGAAAAAACATTTGCGTTTCGTCCTTCAAAAATTTGACAACCCCCACCACTAGTATGTTGATGAAAATATCGTTTGCGACTGTAGGACGTAGGTATGTACTTATGTAGAACGTTACAGAATTATTATCTTCAAAATCATCAATATAATCCTCCAATGTCATAAAGGTCGAGAAACAACTTTTTCAAGATCAAAATCGTTTCTCGACCTTTGTGAACTTGGAGGGTTGTATTGATGATTTTGTTGATGATAATTCTGTAACTGCATGCATCCTACAGTCGCGAACGATATTTTCATAAACATACAACATACCTTGTGGTGGCCTGGAAATTGCAAGATCACGCAGTAAAATTTGAATTTCCCGGGCTATCCCGACGCTTTCACCTTAAACATAACTGAAATGTGGGTTTACTACATTATACCCTACCCCCACATCTGCCTAACTCTTCATATTACAGTCGTAATGTTATGAAAGAAAGAAAGAGAGAAAATGGCCGTAAATCACCTAACCACCTGTTGGGTATATTAATGCCCACTAGTGGTGATGAATCAATAGCAATTACATGTTTAAATTAATTTCTTGATGATTGAATTGGTAACTAGTTGCAAGATTGTAATCTAATGATTCTCGACAAGAATCGATAG
The DNA here is from genome assembly GCA_916618015.1 of Xestia c-nigrum. Lineage (NCBI taxonomy): Eukaryota > Metazoa > Arthropoda > Insecta > Lepidoptera > Noctuidae > Xestia > Xestia c-nigrum. Next base: position 18,025,779 of record OU745245.1, read on the forward strand.
TAAAATGGGGTAGATTTTTATTTCTCCTGCACGGAAATCGGTAAGTGTAATCCACTCGTATTGAAACGCAGTCTGTCTGTAACTAGCCCTATAAACGCGAATTCACACACACAAATAAACGCACACAGCGACATGTCGCGCGGTGGATGATTCTGTTTATTACTTTCGAGTAGGTAATTCTCTATTTGTAATCATAGTTGCGCTCCGAGGAATGATTTAGATGCGCTTAGACGGTTGCGCTTAAAAATAGGTGCGCTCTGAGGAATACCTCGTAATTCTGAAACCATTTCAAATAGCAGTTTCATTAATTGTTGACCGGGTATCGCTATTTATATCAATTATTTATGTCTTATGTGACAAGTTACTGAATTTTGAGTAGGATGCAAACCTACAACTTCAATATGAAGATCAATACTTGCCGTCAGGTACTGATATCACTTACTTCAATTTCTCAGTACCAACTAGTCCCTTATCAACAGGAACTGCATCATTGCAGTCAGCAGTTTGCATCCACAGGAAACATCCATTAAAAGTTCCAATTGACTTGAACATTGGCACTAGAGTTGGTATTAGTTCCGCGAACTAAATCATTTATCTTTCAAAAGTGTGCTCTTGTACGTTCTTAGCAGTTGCAGTTGCTACGTGCTGGAACTGTTTCTAGTATATAGTATTTGTTTTTACGTAACAGTTTGGTGCTAAAGATTTATCTATATTTATTAAACTTTAGTGCGGCAGTTTTCCCAGCGGTAACAGTCTTAACTGACGAATTTTTGGTCGTGGATGGAATCCTGGCAGGCACGTTACGTTGCCGTTGTGTTACTAATTTCGTCAACTTGTATGATGATCATCAACTCACACATAACGTACTGTCCGAAATAAAACGTGGAAACATTTTACTCTTACACATTAATATTTCGATGATGTAGTCATTTACTACTTTAAAAAAAAAAAACAGAAACACAGAACAGCGCTCTTGTTCGACAACATTTTGGCAGAATAATCAATAACGTATATATTTTCTCACTCTGTAGAGGTAGTCGTCTGCTTAACTGGACTATAAATAGAGGTCAGATAGGCAGTCGCTCCATGTCCAATATTGATATTCAGCTGCATTCAGTAGACTGGGACTGCGACCCCAACATAGTTGGAAAAAAAAAAACTAGGCAGATGATAAGTTGTTTTATTTTCTTTGATTTTCCTTGTGACAGAAGGCGCTTAATAGCAACCGCCAGTATACTTGTCAGTATTCATTACTCCAAGAGGCTTATATGTTGTTTAAGCTCTTTTATTACGTATAGTCCTGAATAATATAGCCTTAATGCTCGTACAATTTCCTTTCTGGGACAAAGGTATTAAACTTGTGTTTGTATCAAGTGGTTCTATTATGTGTTTTGTGTAATGTCGTTACTGATTCATGACGTATAAGTTTGTTGGGTTTGTGTTATTGTAATTTGCATGTATTAATATTGGCTGGGGATGTGTTCTTCTTGGGCTTAAGATGTGGGCTACTATAAGGAATGTTTTATATTCAGTTTAAACTAAGTTTATTTTGTAAACCAGACAGTAGTAATAAAGGGTGCAAAAAAATCTTTTATTACGAACTCTTGCTACGAAGTCGAAAGGCACTTGTTCTCCCCGTCATTGCGATATTTTTTTTTGTTTTACACCATACCTGGGAACCTTCTAGTTACTGTTATATTGGGGGTCAGAGTTCCAACTTTTTGAGAAGTTTCTACTTTTAAATAAAAGTTTTAAATATTAGATTTCTACTTTACGGGGTTGTGGAGGCATAACCCCCGTACTATTCAATCCATCCATCAGCACAATGGTTTGAGTGCCTTGCATTAAGTTCTATGATTTTTCACCCCCTTTTTACGCAAAAAAGTTGTAATATTTTTTGCGTAAAGTTACTTAGTTTCCTAAACAGAGTGCTTGGTTGACGGCTTCGTGATGAGTCTGTTTACACCCTGTAGTATGTAAATAGAAAGAAGAATAAAAGAAAAGAAAGAAAGAACGCCTAGGTAAGCCTCTAGCCGAGGTAAAAACCAGGTCTTGGGTCACGTGAGGCACCAACTAGGCGTTTCGAAATTTCATGAACCAGACTTTGTGAGTTTAAACTATACTGTAGGTGAAATTGAAACTGAATGTTTAGTTCATGCAAGCCACTAGCTCATAATTTAAAAGATACGTTTGAGAATTTTGAAGTGAATACTTCTGAGTACTTTTTGAGCAAACAAAAATCATAGAACTCGCGTGACCGTTAGCAGTCTTCATAGACAGGCCCACATGCTTTTTTGCGACTGGCCGAAACAGCATTTTGATAAAACTACAAACCAAGCTGACATTTTCTCGGAACTTTCTTATCAAATAATTATAAATTGATCAGTGCCTTTCCAAGTTTCACGCTTTTCAAAGAATATTATTTTGTTTTTAACTACAAACGATCAAACATAAGGCAAACAACAATTTCAGCAAAAAACACTCAGCTACAAGTGATTCTTCCTTCTCCCTAAACCACAAAGGCTGCGTCGTGGAATTGATAATCACGACATGGTGTCACTAGGTCACAGGTAGGGTAGATACCCCAGTTCTTGTCCCTGACATAATCCTTTACTTCGTCCTCACGACACCCTTGGGAGACATTGGGTGCCCGGCAACCGCTGGGCTCAAAACTTGGACACTTTTTTACGTATCGAGGCAATGAATTAAAGTAGCGTTGTTTACATAAAGAATGGCAATTGAATGTGTAATGTATCACGTGAGGGCTTATTTGTTTTTTACGAGTTTTAGTTGGTGTTAGAGACGCTACTTTCTGTAAACTTTCAGATCGTCATAGAAATAAGGAATAACTCCCGCTGCGTCGGTCGACTCATAATTTTTCGATTGATTTTGATTTTTTCTTGGTTATGATACATTGGTCATACATTTCAGATTCAAAACATGTGAGTATTTAAAAATTTTGTAAATTGCCTAGGCACACTTTAGTTTTGATACAAGAGAAAGTAAGCAATTAACACACTAAAAGAAGGCAGTGTACAAATTGGAACAAAAATTCAAATTCGCATAATTATTATACAAAACAATTTAAGGAATAAACTGAAATACTAAAATAAAATTGGTTATTGAACAAATAAAAGTCGAGAGGCAATTTTACAAAGTTTTATAGCCAAACAGTATACTTAATACCGGGAATATAATTTACCGGAACCGTAATTGCACCGCGCGGGGTTCTTTTCACCTTTCCGCAACAGTAGCCGGGACTCAGTACTCTATAAATTTAATGCACAACTTAAAATTATTGCTTTTTGCTCAATAAGACTTCCTGCAGCCATAAAATATTTTGAACTTGCATACTCCACGTTGCTCTTTACAAAAATGATATTGAAATGTATGTAAATAGCAGTAAAATTCGCTAGAGAACGAGCAATGTTAACAATAACTTGAGAAGTGCATAAATAATCCGGTGCACGAGCAAGTTACACGGAAGTGACGTTGTCCCATCGTGAACGAACGTTAGGAGCTTAACTTTTAGAGAAATTGGCGGTTATTTTATTTGGTATTGTTTATTCATAACTCAGGTAGGCACTTAGGAAGTTCAAACGACACTCTTGTGGTATAACTTCTTTTCAGATTATCTTAAAGTATACAAAGTCTTTTGGGACTGCCGATAAAAGTGTAAGTAATATATCTAAGTACTAAAAATTTTTGCTACGGGTTGTGCCCCACACACGCCTAAGTGGTGCTACGCCGTAGCGGATCGGCTACAATTGCTACGACACGTTAGGTGACAGTCACGCGAGTTACATGTTTTTTTTTTTTCACCCATACAGTGATCAACGCGCCTAAAGAAGTTTTCCCTTCAAGAAATCATTTTATTTATATTCGTTGTCGTCGTTGAGGACCTAAACTCAACCATGACATGAAAGTTTGCTCTCAGCTATATTGAAGCCAGTGTCTTTCTAAAAAATACTACGATGACTCCATAGTCCATACATACCTCTTACTTATTAAAGTTATTTAAAATGAAGACAAGCTTAAATTACAAAAATTGCATGGAGCTGTCAGACATTATCTCTATGCATCGATTATACGTGTGAAAGAAAATGTTCAACATCTAATTGAGTGTATGCAACCTTTCATGTACAAAAATGTGAGTAAACGCAAAACCAATGTAGGGTATTAATTTTTACGCCGCCTCCCGCCGCGTCTCAAGTAAATCACTTTACGCGATTTTGGCGCACCGAAGCGTTTCCTAGTTGATCTTATCAGGAGCTACGCACGTATTGATTCTTCTTAAGAGCACCTTTTATAACGCATATTATTTTAAAGGGCGCTAGTCAAGTTTGATCATTGCGGGTTACATGGGAAACCACCTTACTGTGTCAATTACTGATTCAAAGACTGCTATGGCCCGACTGCTAGTCTAAAATAAAGTTTCCATGTCTCAGTCATAGTTCAAACACACTGAAGATTGTATAGTTTGGATGCCTTCACACAAGGCACAAATTAAGGTCACTTAGGCGGCCTTCCTCCTGAGTAGTTCCCACTTTCCCCCTTGAAGGCCTTCTTCAGAAGAAGCTGGGTACATCTAAATCATACACTTCGCGCACCTAAATTTTAAAGAAATGTTATTTCAAAAGTAAGAAAGCATTTTGTTATTGTTTGTAGCACTAATATCTTACAAAATGTCAGCTCAACACAATTTACAGTGGCCCGCGTCCCGGCCACAGACAACCAATATTTTCGTTCACGAAAATGTCAAAGAAAATTTTATCGCCCCATAAATGCATGGAATTTTTATAAGAAAATATTTATTGACTTATTTATACAACGCATTGGCCTTTCTCGAAGCTCAGTAAATAACGATAGTGACATGTTTCAAAACTGGGATAAATTTCGTTTCAATCTTAATTTGACTTACATATTTATTTTACACACAGAAAAAAAAAGCTACTTTTGAGTTTTGAGAAAATATAAATATTTTATGAAGTCAATCGGCAAAAGATTTGCTGTTGCAAAGGTAGCACTATTTATTTTATTTCATTTCTAAAGTAGGTATAAGTTTGTTTTGCTTTCAGTGCAGGATGGGGTTCAAAGGTATAAATTCCTTGTGGAAAGGGAATTATAAAAGTACAGGAAATAAGGAATTCATAAAGGTACAGCGGATTTCACTTAGAGCGAGTCAAAAGCAAGTCGTTTTACACACGTGAATAAACCACGTGATGAAACTTGTGACGTAGGGTTGGGATACGAAACAAGCATGAAGATAAATGTACAATACAAACTACATAAATGTGTAATGAGTATTTCACCTTCCATTTGCAGCTCATTGCGAAGCTGTGCGACTGGCGTAATAATCAGAAATCATTAGTAGCGACGATATTCAGATAATATCATTATTTTTCACTTTTTCCACACCGAGTAACAGATATAATGAGCTTGACCGGAACTCCTTTGTTCGCACATTCCGTCCTTATTGCGATGATAGCGATAAGTAGAGGAAAGTAACCAAATATGGAATACCATTTTGTTTTTGGGATATAAAAAAAAACTTCATATAAATTAAATCAGTTTAATGTTTTTACTAATCAGTCATACATTTATATGTAGTAATTAACAGCCTTTAATCAAATATATTAATTATCAAATTAAAATCTAACACAAAAAACAAAATCACAAATGAGTAACCGAATATGGAATAGGTATCCATATATGGAATATATATATATATATTTCAGAAATGACACCTACCACTGCTTGTCTCTGCATCACCTAAAGGTTGACTGGTAGAAAATGCCTATGGCATTAAGTCCGCCTCTGAACTTTTGTGCTTGAAGTGGTAATAAATAAATAAATAATATAAGCATAAATCAACATAACAATAACAAAAATGGACATTAATATCTTTGAGATCAATTAAATGAATATAATATATTGTGATAAATGAAAGAAGTTACATAATTACTTGCAAAAGACACAGATCCAAGTATCAAATGTACGTAAAAGTACGACTGTCCATATTTGGATTTTTATACTAGTTCAAACTCTTATAAATTTTTTTTTAAAGTCACAATATTTTAATGACAAAAGATCACAAAATGGTGAAATAAACATAATACCGATATACTAAATAGTATAACACTTATGTAAACAAACATAACAGCTGGTAATACTCGTTTATTACTTACCTACCTTTAAAATTTTCTGCACGACAACAAAACAAAACACGCCTGCCACACGTGAAGCATTCGCGCAACTGACTCGATGGTGTGGGTGCGATAGTTAGTAGACCGAATGAAACAGAAGATGGTCAAGGCAAGGTGGACGTCGCTGCGCCCCCGTAAGGGGGCGCGGCAGGCGGTAACGGGGCGCTATGCCCCCTGGCCGCGGGAGCCATACCTGGGCCCGCTACTGCGGGACCCGTATCTTGGCGGGACTCTGTCCCAGGTCTTGATGAGCGCACGTTTATAACGTGCGCCCATGTGTGTGGTTGCTGTAATGTGTGCTGTAGGCGCGCCACAGCGCTGTCATACAGCGCTGTTTTCTTCACAGCACCTCGGCGGTCCGTCTCCGCCAGGTGAGACCTCCGGTTACCCGGAGGAGGCCCGGCGGGGGACAACCAGCGACAGAGGTGCCGACTTATAGCGCACCTACAGTGGATGTGTGGTCCCCGCCCGCCCCACTAGCCAGAGCTAGCCGGTCGTGGTGCAGACTAAGGAACCGACATGTGTGTGTGGGCGGTATTGTAATGTGTAACACCGCCCATGTGTGCGTGTATCGCAGGCCCTAGGGCCGCGACACGCGTGAGTCTACATGTGTGTAGAGAGATGCGTGAGTGGTTTTGCTACGTGACGTGCCCATATTAACTTGGCCCACGTCGCGCAGCTGGGTGTGAGTTCTGTGTGTGGAGTCTTTTTGTGCAGGTAAGCCGCGTGTAACCGGGAAAACAGCTTACCTGGGTCCAATCCGGTGGAGAGGCGGCAGAGGGGGGGGGGCGACCTGGCTTGCAGGGCCTCGGGAAGTCCCTGTCCTGCCCGGCCTAGCCCTGGTACAATTTGAGTAACGAGGCCAGGCCGTCCAGGACAACAAGCTCCACGCTTTGGCCCTGCCTGATGGCCTTTATCAGGTCCATCAGTAGCTGGATGGCGCGGGCTGTGAAGTCCTTGTTGGTGGTTGCGGGGCCGGCAACTGAGCCGGCTGTAGAAGTGCCGCTCTCGGCACGCTGCACGCTGGGTCTTGGCGCCGTCGGCCGCGCCACACCGGCGTCAGCTGTCGGCCCCACAGATTTCTCTTGTGAAGGCTGCAGCTGGATGCTTTCCTCCTGAACAGCCCGCGCCAGGATAGGCGGGTCGCCCGGAAGGACATCCTCAGATGCGGTGGGGGGCAGGGGTGCCTTACCCTTGCCCCCTCGCTTCCTCTTCTTACCCCTCCGCCGCTTTGAGGAGGGGGGAGCGTCTCCCCTGTTGGTGGGCCCGTTGGCCGCCGCCATGAGCGACTGGCCCTGGGCCTCCATGGAGGTCACTTCCTTTGGCCTCTCGGCAACCGTTGCCGGTCGCCGAGAGACGGTAATGGCGGCGGCTGTGCCCACTCGCCTGTTGGCCCTTATCTCTGCCTGAAATGAAGGGCACTTGACATTGTTAGCGGGGTGATCGCCCCCGCAATTGACGCACGTGGCTGGTTCGTCACGTGGTCGGGGGCAGTCCCGTGCCGAGTGCCCCTCACCGCAGCGGACACAGGCGAGCGGTCGGTGGCAGTTGTGTGACGAGTGCCTCCATTTCTGGCACCGGTGACACTGGGCGGGCCCACGCTTGCCCCGCCAGGCTTCTATCTTGACACCTCTCATGTTCAAGAACACGGAGGTGTCAAAGATCCTGCGTACTTCCGGCGTCCTCTTGAGTACGGCGTGGAATACGCAGCCGGGTCGTCCCTGGCTCGCCTTGATGTGGCGAACGTACTCCGGCTCGTACCCCAACGCACGGAGCTCCTCCTCAATCTCTTGTGGCGCAGTGTCCACGGGCAGCCCCCTGATGGCCACCTTACAGCTGCGCTCCGGCTGCAGTGAGTAGGCAAACCATGACGTGCCATCCTCTTTCTCCAGGCCCGTCAAGTACCGCTGGACCACCCTAAATTCAACTTCACTCTCAGGAGTGAAGCGAATTCCAGCGCCGAATGGTCTGGCACTGGGGGGGTGGCCCAGCTTCTCCTTGAGGGCCCTGAAATGAGTGGCCCATCCTGGCAGCCTTTCCACCACAAGCGGAGGATACCTAGACCGCTTCTGCGGCTTCGGCTTAGGCTGGTCGGTGGCCGAGGAATCTCCGGCCCGGGGGGCCGACGGCTGTGGGGGAGAAACATTAGTGTCACTCACCCCTCGCTGTGACCCGGGGCTTGATGGTGTCCGTGCTGGTGTGGGAGGAGGCGAGCGTCGGGTAGCCTCCGCAAAGGTAGGCGACCCGGCCACACCCCGCTCCCCCCGCGGCAACGCGCAATCGCGCTGCTGCGGCGGGTCGAGGCAGTATCGCTTCGCCTCCTCCTCAGACTCGTCCGTGCTTCGTCGGCGTCGTTGGGGCCGGGGCTCCGACCGATGGTCGTGGCCTTGGTCCCTCGACGGTGACGGTGTTTTCATTGGTGTGCGCCTCCCTGATGCGCTCGACTCGTCCGATCCCGCGGACGCGATCGACATACTCGAGCCGGTTCTCGGCGAGTATGCCGACCATCCGGCCGGGGAATCGAAGGCCGAGGCACGAGGGGGCGCCGGCGAGACAGGCTGCTGGGGCGCCAGGGTTACCGGGCGCGCGCCAGTTGCCCGCTTGATGTTGGTGTCGGACCTCACCGCGGACACGGCCTCCGGGGAGGCGGTCGACGCGGCAGGTCGGGCAGTCGCGGTGGCGTGTGGCTGCACGACAGCACGCATGGGAGGCGTTGTTGGCGCCTGGGAGCTGGAGGCAGTCGCGTGCGTGCGCGGCTGCGGTGTGGGCGCGCGTGCCGGCTGCGCCAGAGGCGTGGGCGCGCGCCACGGGATCGTGGCGCACTGAACACGCCGTTCGGAGTCGCGCACAGCCGCGCGCGCGGGCGCGGCGGCGCGCGTGTGCGACGCGCGCCTCGATTTCGCGGCGGCAGGTGGGTCCGGGGTCTCTTTCGGGACCGGACGGAACGAGGTCGGGCGCACGGGGACGGTGTGTGGTCGACTCGGCGGGGGCATCGGCGCAACACGCGCAGGCGCCGACGTCATCGACGGGTCGTCCGCAACAACAGCTGCGCTCCGACTCGCTCCATCCTCTTCCCTCTTCCCCTTGGCAGTCGTCTTCTGCTTCGTCTTCATCTTTCCGGACGTCTGCCTCTCCTCCGCTCGAGGGGAGGGGGGTCCGGACGGCACTGGGTCGGGCAGCGCTATGCCGATATTCGGCATCGACACCGTCCTCTCCAGCGCCCAGGGGTCAACCTCGTAGACAGTGTAGTCATCGGCGGGGTTCGGCATCATTAGGTGTTGGGGCTTCACTGCTGGGGCGTGGGCTCGCGATCGCTATGGTGCGCCTGCACCGGACAGCAAATAGCTCCCCCTGTGCTCGCACCAGTGCTAGGCACTCGCACGAACACAGGGAAAGAGGGTAGAATTGCGATCCGCGCGAGCGGAGACTTTCACCAAGTACCCCCAATAAAGTTGATATTTGGTGAAGTCTCCTCACGTATCCGGTGGCGTCGCTGCACGTCTCAGGACACAACCGAACTGGACCACTGGCCGATCCAGAAGATGGTCGAGTGTTGCGTTTCATACTTATAGTCTTAGAGAAATGAAGGGATTCCATATTAGGATACTATTCCATATTTGGTGACTTTCCTCTAATATTAGTAGAAAATGTTCATAATCTCACTAATACTAAACCTAAATGCGAAAGTTTTTGAGGATGGATGGATGTATGATTGTTTCTCTTAATCACGCAAAAACGTTTTAATGGATTTGGGCGAAATGAGGCACACAGATACTTTATAACCTGGATATTGGATATATTTTATACCAGTGCGACGATCCCGTGAGATAATTACAGCGCGGGGTAAGTTGCGGGCATAAGCTAATTAGGTATATTGTTTTGACCTGTTAAATGTGTGACCTATATATTCGGTGTTGGTAGTCGGTCAAGAGAGGTAAGACCGTAAATCAAAAGTTGGCGCGGCGGAGCTGGGCGGCTATTCCTCAATACTTCCCGGGAGAGCACGCTCACTACATAAGTAATTCCTGTCTGAATATTTCCTGTGTTTCCGTAATAAAAAAATGGCGCGCCCTCGAGGCAAAAGTTTCCGTGAAAACGTCGTTTTGAAGATATTGGATTTTTTGGTAACCCGAGACTTATAACTCGCCTCAAGGCTTATCTATTTACGATGGAAGTGATACATATACGTACGTACTGATACCAGTATTATTCAAATTCTGGTGTACTTTAACTTCCAATTCGTATGCTTTCTGGAAGTTGTTATACTTGTAAAGGCAACATAATATAAGACTAGAATTATCAAAAGACCTGTACAACTATTTTCGCGAGATAAGTAAAGAGTAAAACGCGTCTATTACTACAAAGCTACCGGGACAAAGGAACCAACGACCGTCTCTGCGGTAATTAATGAATTCATTATCTTTTTTTATTTCACCTTGAGTTATATTAATGGAGTTTGTACCTGTTTAATGTAAAATTTGCTGAAACTCCCGCGTCAACTCTTTCAGCTGTCGAGGTAAGTTCGTTAGTAGATGATTGATGGACTGGCGTGATTCGGAATTTTATCGAAAAATTCGAGAATATTTTAGGAACGTTAGCGAGAGCTCTCGTCCTCCTTCGTTAGTTATTAAAAAGACTTTATACAGTTTTGTTACTCAAATTGTTGAAGGAAATTTTTACGGCGCCTTTATTGGAATCGGTGTGGGTGATTCAGGACCTACCTAATTAAAGTATGCAGGAATTTTCAAACGTTTCCAAATTTTTCACAAAATTGAGTTGGTACTGGCGTTGATTTATGCAGTTTTAATAAAATGTTGAATAAATTGAATGTTGAAGAAATAGAATTGATAAAGTTTTAAAACAATCCAACACAAATTTTATTACATATTTTCTGAAGAATGTACTTTCAGTGTCAGTCACAGTAATATTCAAAGGACTAAGCAAGCATTGTTTAAAGAAGTTACATTAAATAAAAAATTAAAAAAAAAACCTGAGGAAGTTGTGAAAAAAAGTAATTCTCCATTTTGTGGTGGCAGCCATCTTGATTTTGTAATTGACTAAAGCGTATAGTGTTTTACTAGTCAAGCCATTTCATTTGATACTCAAATTGAGGGAGTTGTTGAATAAATATGTAATCCGCCATTTTATAGCGGCGGCCATCTTGGACCGATTTTAATCAAACATAGCTTCTTAGCTATCTTGGACTAATTAATAAAAAAACATAGCAAAGAACACTCCCGAGTAATTCACCTTTCAAACAAAAAAAAAACAAAATCAAAATCGGTTCATCCGTTCGGGAGCTATGCCACATACGTCAAACTAATAACACTCCGTCGCTCTTGCGTCGGGGGTTAAAAAGAACTTAGTTCAGATTAGGTACTAGTGAAACAAGTGATTTTCATGAAAACGCCATTGATTTGATTTGCGTCGCCCACCAATCGCTCGCTTGCCGTTTGCCAGCGCGGAGAGCACTAGATTTTAACGAGTTTTGCTCCAAGAGTCTCCAACAGCAATTATTATTATCCTCCGTTGACTTCTGTTAAGTGAATGTCCACTTATAAGTTTTAATTGTTTCTTTTACAACAGAACTAATGCAAAAATACGAGTGAGTAGTTTAAAACTATGTATAGACCTGGCGTCTTTTTAGTTCTAAAGGCCTTTTGTAGTGGAGGCGAGCAATGGTCGGGTTTTTTAAATTCTTCCGCAGAACCGAGTCCGTGGTTGGCGAGAGTTTATAGGGAAAGTTTTCCGATGCGCTGGTACATTGAAATATTCAGCTTGTTAGAAAACCACACGCGACACCCACCGTGGAAATGTACGAATCAATAAGTCGCCTAAGTATCTCACGTTTTAATGTTTCCTTTTACATTTTTAGTACAAAGAACGGCTTTATCTAAAGCGTCAATTTTTTTGATGAAATCGCCCGATAAGATTGAAGTCTAGACATAACTGCTCAATGAAATAAGATGGAAGCAAAATGTGAACAGGATAAAAGAAAAGAATATTTCCACGTTGCTCAAGTTAAACTGTGTGAAGGTCGTTATTATTCACTGTTATTTGGCTCTAAACAAAAACACAATATTGCAGTGAAATTTGGCTAAATAAAAATTGATTTTTATGTTTCACTTGTTTACGTGCGAGCGGCATTTTCAATCCATGTTCAATCAATTTGCATGTGGCCTATATCGACGCTCTTCAGCGACAAACTTCCGAAGGGCTACCCTTTTTATTCCCGAGTTATGTGATTGAACTCATCGGTATTCCTCCCACAGCTTCTCAAGTTTTATACTTAATAAAAGACACGCACACGGTACAAATAATGCGAATGCTATTTTGTTCTGTTATAACGGTTTTATTCCAACTAAGTAAGTTTCAGAGAGAAACGAAGGACGTGCAACCAAATGAACGCCAAATAATGTTCTTAAGGTTTATTTTAGGTTCTCTTGCAGACAAATGTTTATTATATCAAGGAAAAGCTCTTTCATGTCATACGTGGAAAACGACTGCAAGACTCAAACGCTCGTTACGAAAGGAATATTAGCTGTTTCATATGATAAAACTTATTGAAGTAACACAGGGTACATATTTGCATATTTATTCTGTTTAGAATTTACTATTTACTTGACTGTCGATGTAGCGTGGAATATACGTCATCGATAAAAACATTGCTACGATGTATACCGACCAAGATTGTGACTGTGCTTTAAAATAAATTGAATTTTAAAATAAATGCAAGCTGACTATAATAAACTTGGGACATTTCCTAGATCTAGAAAGTAAATGATTCTGCTCGACCTCTCTTTTGTAAGGGTGCTTACACCCGCTTTAAGTACTCCTTGAAAAGGTAAACAAAAGTTACGAATTAGTAAAAAAATACCAGAAGAACAAAAAGAAGAAAAAACAATAGATGAAGTGGACCATAAAGGGGTTTACAAGGTTTATACAATAATAGCTAGAAACCAGCGTCAATAAGCCAATTTCGTTTCATTAATAAAATAAATATCGCTGGACATTAACACACAGCGCCACCTAGTACCACACTAAGCAAAGCTTGTATCGTGGACACTAGATAGTTGATATACTACATATATATACTTTTTTGTTTGTAAATACATACTTATTATACATATAAACATCCATGACTCGGAAACAAATGTCCATGCTCATCACACAAACATTTGCTCCTACCGGGATTCGAACCCAGGACCCTTAGAACGTAAGGCAGCGTCACTACCACTACGCCATTCGAGTCGTCAAACATCCCCTATCATTAAAATGACAACGACCCTATGGCGTTAATTATAATACCTGTGAAGACAGAAAATAACGCCAACAAGACCACTGACAACAACAACAAACTGCAAGGCGGCTCTTAACAAAAACTAAAACAATAGATCGATCAAAGGAATAAGTCCCCGCGGCCGCCCGCTTCGCAACTGTAAGCCAGCTTAGACAGCAACAATACTTGGAGAGAAACACTCCATGAGTACAAAGGTAATAATATCTCGTCTAGGTACATAAACCGCGTACAATTTGCAAAATGGAAAACGAGCCAATTTAAATTTTACGCAACGTTCGCGCTCAAAAACGCTTCCTACGGACACGAATTCCCTTTCTGCGAACGTCATACGAATGAGCGTAAAAAGGAATTACATAGTAAAGCGATGCTTACTCTTTTACGGCCGAAAGATCGGGAAAATAAAGTTCTTTTTATTGCCCTCAGTTTTACAGCCCTGGTAATAGGCGAATTCGGTGAACTCAGCGTTTGAAATTCCGTAGTGCAAGTCGTGGCGCGCAATGCACACTACTTCTATCTTATGTTATTGGCGAATACTCTTCTGTTTGAGATTGTGGAGTAGATTTTAGTATCAGCATGTGTAGCTGGTTTTATCTAGGTCGGGAAAAACTGTTCTGTTGCCTTTATTTTATTGAAGCTTGCAACTTTCTTGACCTCTGCCCTCAATACGTCGTTTCGCATTTAGTGGGAATCCGTTGAGACGAGGTTTTATTTTCTTATTCGATTAAAATCGACAGGAGTTTGAAGTTGTTTAGCTTTAAAGAGTAGACAAACAAAATGTAATTTTGTCATTTTCTCTGTTAAATTAGCTATTTGAGCAGAATATACAAGGTGTAAACGTATCCTTAACAAAGCCGGCAACCAAGCGTTCTGTGCATAGATATATATGTTACATAGCTCAATGGTTCTGTGCATCAAACTAAGTACCTCTTTGCAAAAAATATTGTTGAGAAACCACACTTTTTTTGGGAGATAAAAGATCACGTCTTACGGTAGGTCTCCATGTGGCACACTCCAAACATTGTGCTAATGGATGCATTAAATGATAAATGATATTTATTCAGCAAGTAGGTTTTCTCAAACACTTTTACACGTAATTTTTTTTTAACTAGATGGGGCCGGTGTTTCGTACCTGACTACTCTGAGAAGAAACAGCCGAAACAAACTCAGAGGTAGTCTCTTTTGGAGTCCAGACAATCTTGCTTAATTTACATGAGGACTATGCAGATTAGTGTCTGAGATGGTCTTTTGAAGGAAGAACCACACAGATTTGAGTGGACCTGTCCAGTCAGTGCAAGCATTTTTGTCAGTTATCGTGTAGCTCGACTTATAACTCAAGGAGCTCAACGAAACGACGAACAATACCCAAGAAAGGACATTTGGGTAGGTCGCTTATAGTACTCAAACTGCCAGACATTTACATGGTATAACCAACCTCATCACGAAGCCGTCAACCAATCATTTTGTACATCAAACTAAGCAACTTTACGCAAAAATCATTGCTGGGAAACAACATTTTTTTGGGATGAAAAATCATGTTATGTGGTAGAACTCAATGTAACGCACTCAAAACTTTGTGCTGATGGATGTATTTTCTAGAAGCTCCCAGGTATGGTCTAGACCAAAACAAAAAAAAATCGCAATGACTTGGAAAACAAGTGCCTTTCGGCTTTTTTTAGAGTACTTTTACACTCATTAGCACAGCGTCTTGTCTTCGGCTCGCGACTTCGTTCGCGTGAAATTTTGATATCGCGCATCGCCTACTCAATGGAACCTTTTTTCCTGCTTGCAACATTTCTTATTGCTGCTCTGCTCCTGTTGGTCAAAGCGTGATGTTATATAACCTATAGCCTTTCCCGATAAATGGACTATTCAACGCAAAAAGAATTTTTCAATTCGAGCCGGTAGTTCCTGAGATTAGCGCGTTCAACCTAACAAACAAACTCTTCTCCTATATAATATTACTAGTTTCTGCCAGCGGCTTCGCCCGCGTGACGTTTCAAAATTGGGGTTGAGTGAGAATATTATAAACGTAAGAGTAAACAAATATAATAATAACAAATCTCCGAACTGCTAAGCTATCGGGAGTTACACGTGTTATTGTGAGTCAACTATAAAAGATGTCTATCTTTTACATGCTGCTCTTTTGCATGCTTTTTTATATGCTGTCTTGGGATATTTTTTATATAATTTTATGTGGAATATTTCCGTCATACATGATTTCTATGTAGCTTTAACCATTAAGGCTGCACACGCGACGGAAGCTAAAAAAGCCAAGTAACTTCTCCCGTTTTCCCAACATTTCCTTTCACTGCTCTGCTCCTATTAATGGTAGCGTGATGAAAAGTATACTATTACCTGCTCAGGAGTATGTAGAATAATTGTACCAAGTTTCGTTAAAATCCGTCGAGTAGTTTTTTTTTCTATAAATAACATACAGACAGACAGACAGACAGACAGACAGAAAGACAGACAGACAGACAAAAATTTTACTGATTGCATTTTTGGCATCAGTATCGATCACTAATCACCCCCCGATAGTTATTTTGTAAATATATTTCATGTACAGAATTGACCTCTCTACAGATTTATTATAAGTATAGATTATTATTATTATACTACTAGCTGACCCACGCAACTTCGTCTCCGTAACATAAGAGAGAAAAACGAAAGGAAAAAATATCCCCGTTTTTGCAACATTTTTAATTCCTGCTCCGCTCCTAATGGCCGTAGCGTGATGTTACATAGCCTAAGCCTTCCTCGATAAATGGACTATCCAACACAAAAATATTTTTTCAATTTGAACCAGTAGATCCTGAGATTAGCGCGTTCAACCAAACAAACTCTTCTGCTTTATAATATTAGTATAGTAGTATAGATAAGTATAAATTGCACAATTACATATAATTACACAAGATGTGTACAATACAAGAACACGGCCCGTAGTGAACAATACAGATCTACTAGCTACTACCTAGGATGATTTGAGGAAATGGCTTATTATTCCGTTCACATGCGACGAGCTAGGTAATGGCGACGCCACTTCAGTATTATGTAACGCCGTTTAGCTCAATAGATTGTTGTCATACATGATGACAGCTGAAATGATGCATCGCTTGTGGCGGATGTGAATTTAAGTAGTGTTAAACAAGTTGAACCTCATGTGCATTAAACGTGATTGTGTTCTAATTGTTTCTAGAATGTTTGAAACGAATAAAATCAAAAACAACTGAACCGATTTCAATTTATTTTTCGCCACTGGGTAGTATGCTACAATATCTCTGAGTAACATAGATTATAAGTTATATTTATCTATGCAAAATACCAGTTGCCAGTGATTACATACGGGACCGAAACGTGGTCGCTCACAATGGGCCTTATCAAAAGACACCCAAAGGGCAATGGAGAGGGCTATGCTCGGAGTTTCCTTGTGTGATCGAATCAGAAATGAAGACAAGAGAACCAATGTCACCGACGTAGCCCGAAGATTTGTCAAACTTAAGTGGCAGTGGCACATTGCTCGCAGAACGGATGGCCGATAGAGCCGAAAAGTTATGGAGTGGCGACCATGAACCAGAAGACCGGCGTTGGAAGACCTCCCACTCAAAATCAAAAATCAAAATCAAAATATTTTATTTCACATAGGCCTGGATGGGCACTTATAAAACGTCGAAAAAGGTGCACGGTTCGCGTTGGTCGATTCCATGGAGAAGAACCGGCAAAAAACTCCATGGTTACTCTTTTCAAATCATTTGGTATTACAATTTTATTATGTTTCATTACAGCATTAGTACTAAAGTATGGGGGGACAGCGTAGGCCCGACAATAGGTCTTTGCTTGCTAAACAAAAAATGTAAAACAAAAGGAATATTTAACAAAAGTTAAACAGCATCCGGGAATCTAAAAGGCCCTACAATGTTCACTAGGTGGATCGATGACCTGGTGAAGGTTGCGGGAATCCGTAGGATGAGAGTGGCACGGGACCGGTCATTGTGGCGACACATGAGGCCTATATCCAGCAGTGGACGTCTTTCGGCTGAAATGATGATAATAATGCAAAATAAGCCAAGATACCCCTTCTTTGCGGACGAAGTCACGGGTTTAGTGCTATTTGATAGGTATATTAAGCTTGATTAAATAAAGAACAAATCACGAAAGCACTGAACCATTTAATTTGAAGCAAGCTTCCTAATCGATGATCCATATCAAATATTTGTGGAGCCTAACCTTTAACAAACAGCGGTTGTTGACTCTCTAATAACTAATAGTTTATTATCATAGTTTAGTTGGATTTGGGAACAGTATAATCATAGCAATACAACAATGTTATTTCAAATTATCGAGGCAACTTCACGAGTGCCGGGGGCGTACCACTGAAATTAAATTCCAATACTCATTGGCTTACAACAGAGTCGTCATAATCAATACAAGAGGAAATAAGTTTCAGCTCGAAGTCGCGGCTAACAGGTCAAAGTTCATTACTTTCTTCTCTTCATAGTTTTATCCCAGTTATTTTAGTTTTTATAATATTGTAGCGAGCAAAGAAAATTAAATTAGGAGTTTTATTTTGTCGATGCGGGTCTGCGGGTTTGAGACGTGACTAGGGCCGGATTCACACGGGAAAATAGTTGACATAATATTTACTTTGTAGTTCTTGATCTGACATGAAGTCCAGAATACTCGTCGCCGAACTCACTAAGTTTGGCTTTAATTTTCCTCAGAACCGGTATTGGGACCACTCCCAAATTTTTATCTGATTTAATTTATTCTCTGGAACAGATCATAATATAAATTGATTTCCTTTTTACATGTACGTACATTTATGTGTGGTACAATTCCCATTTCTTTGTTTCTAAAACATTTTCCTAATAGGACGTTTCGATACGGACTACGTTTACCACGTGTTACAAATAAAAAATAATAAATACTTTGGGGACAGCCGATAGATATGAAAACTAAGTTTATATCTGCTACGGGATGGGCCGCGCACGTCTAAGTGGTGCTACTCTATAGCAAATCGGCTACGAGTGCTCCGAAGCGTTAGGTGACGGTCATGCGAGTTCCATGATATTTGTTCACCCAAAAAGTGCTCAACGCCTTAAAAGGAAGTTTTCACTTCAAAAACAAACGCTTCGAAATTCTACGAGTATAGTGTATATGTAACACGTTAGATTGTAATCTCTCTAGCGAGATTGTAAGCTATCGAAATATTGCCAACTGAACATACTGCTTACAATATAACCCATTATTTTTCGGTACATTGTAGTCTATCGAAGTGAAACCGTATTTTACGGTGACATATACACATACTCCATATACACGCAAAGGCTTCCGAATAGGTAATAGCAGTCTTCAGTCACAAAGGTTTCGTCACTCGTCATCAAAGGCTTTATCCGGCCAGTAACGGAATACCTATAGATATTCCAATCTAGTAGAGGCTGGAAAACTCAGTTCTAGCTTTTGAGTAAGATATAGGATTCTGTCGTCGCATTTATGTTACCTGACTGTGCTATAGCAGGTAACATAAATGTCTGTGTGTGTGTGTAATGTGTGTGTGTGTCCTTTTGTTTATACCCTGCCAAGACTAATGGGAGTTTATACACTAAATGCAACTACATACTTTTTCAATTTGGAACCAGTCCTCTGCGTTACCTATGCATTTAATGGTGCATCCATACTGCAATTACTTTTTGTTGCGCAACACGGTAACATTAGCTAAAAATCTGTATTTTTTATGGCTACTTGATAATATATAAATGTTATCGGCGTGTCCGTACCGCGAGTAACATAAATTAAATAAATATAACAAAGAGTATCTTTCAGCAAGAAGCGAGGTTTACACCATTTGTTCTATGTTATAGTAACATTCTCTAACAATGTTAATAACTGTTACCACATGTTGACTGTTTTAAAAAGTTAGGCAACATTACTTTACATATTATACTAACAAGGCAACATAATTATAATAACAATAAATAACTTTCTGTAATCGGATGTTGCTCAGTTACACTTGGAAACGTTGCTCCACAAAAAGTAACTGTGATTTAGATACGCCATAACTCTTACCTGTATTACCATATCAATCAAAAGAGTATGCATATTAAATAAATAGTTAAAAGTACTTTTTTATTGATACACAACAAATACAAGAATTCTTTCAAATATGTTATCTGTGTTATCATACAGATAAAATAAGATATATTTGTATTCCCCATCATCGTCTGAATATAGCCTTGTCCCAATGTCGGGGATCGGCTTTCAGTCTAACCGGATGCAGCTGAATGCCTGTATTTTGGATGGAGTGCCTACCTACCAGACCTCCACAACCCAGTTAGTACTGGATAATAATACGATACCCCAAGGGGCAAGGCAGGGCAAGGGGGGTAAGACTAGTTGACAGAATTTCGGACCGCTGACTATCTGTAGCGACTGTCAAAGATCTACAATTGACAGCCACCGGGACCATCAGCTTAACGTGCTTTTAGAGGCAGAGAGAGTGAGAGGGTGAGCAAGTGACCATCATTACATATTATCGAGTTTCCTACTCGATTTGGAATGGGTGTTCACCCATCCATCGACCAACATAACAGCAAGTTAACCTGAAGATTAATCTGAGCGTCTGTTAGTTTTTAACCACGAGCTCCCCAATCCAATCCCAAATCTATCAATTACACATCCACATTATTTAAAACTACCAACAAGGCTTTGTTTTCGTTCTATCTCTGATTTATCTAAACGCGCCTTTACTACAAAATGGTTTTCTCTATGACTCTGGAAGGTGATGGGCCAGTAATTTATAGCCAGTAAAATCCGTAAAGGAAAGTAGACGCCGTAGCTGAGTAAGTAGTTCTGGTTGATGCGAGTGCGAAACAGTCGAGTAACTACGTGCTAAAAGATAGGATAGTGAGGTTCCTCATAATTGCTAGTTTGTGGTGAACGGAGCATTTGAGTGCTTGCTGACGGAAGATTTGATTTTCATTTGAGATTGAATTAATGTAACAGTTATTGGCTGGTACCAAAATAAATTCAATTGTTTTACGAGCTTAATTTATGATCGTAACTTTATAGCTCACATAATAAATTCCTCGATGCTTTGAAGTTGCAACCTCAATCATAAAAAGATCTATAATAAAGATACATCATATCAACTGCAACCATAAAACTTAAAACAGATTTGAGCCAAAAATGTTAAGGTTCGTAAAGTTTTTATCTCCTTTACACGATGCAATGTTTTCTCAATATAAACGTATCTGAAATCGACGCGCGACGCCGACGCCACGTCGGGTCTGATGTCGAGGAATTAAATAACGCTTTTATGAATTTCACAGTAAAATGTTAACTACCCACGCCATTAAATAAATTAAAATTCATCCACGACGGACAACGAACGCAATTATTGAAGTTATATTGAAAATTCATTGAAATAACTTGAGCTGAATGGCTTTGACATGAGACCTCTTGTCTTCCGCCAAAAAGTTATTTGAAGGGTGCGGACTCACTCTCGTACTAAAGGGGCAATTATAATAGCGAAGGTTTTCTAAGTAAGTAATTAATTGGACTCTTCCGCTGTCTTCCTACGATCCAATATGTTATTTTTTATGTAATTGTGTTTGTGTACGGTGAAAGGTTTATTTAAATATGCACAGTTGGAGTTTCTAATAGGCATGAAAAATTAAATCCTTATATATGTATATGTCACTGCAAAATTGTCAAAGACGTTAGATTGAAAAATAACTAGAGAGATTGTAAACTCTATAAATATTGTCAAACGAACATACTGCAATTTTTGTTTTTTTAAATTAGGATGAGAATCGTCATACATCACTATGATAAAAAAGGAGAAAAAAAGTTCTACATAAAAAAAAAACATTACATACACCACGGTATGGTCTACAACAAAAAAATATCGCAATGACGGGGAGAACAAAAGTACCTTTTGGCTTTGTTTAGAGTCTTTTTACACCATTATAAATGAGCTACATGTTTCTCGGCAACCACACAATAAGACCAAGAAGAAAAAAACATTTTTACTGAAAAAAATAACAGTTATAAGAATAGTCCCTGAAAAGCAACAGATGAGAAATCGAAGACTTAAATCACAAAACTGGAATTCAGATATACACGCAACAAAACTCATCGAAGTGGAAATGGATTGAGTATCAAAAGATGGAGTCGAATGTTTGGCGCTCTCTTTCAAGTATTTGCTTTTAGGATTAAATCAATTGGAAAACATATGAGGGTCAAAATATGCGTGATTGGCTCGACGACATCTCATTCTAAGATTTTTACTTTTGTTATTTTCTTATAGGTACTTTATCGACCCCTTTATTTTCTTTCCTTCGTTCTTTCTTCCTTTATCAAAAATATAGAAGAACTGCCATTCTTCAATATTTGCCTTTTATTTTTGTAAGGGTTTACCTGGACTCTAATAGGCTGAATCGGTAATACCACAGTTCGGTAGATGAGCAGTGGCATCACCCTGTGAAAGTATGATTACAAATCCATCATCACGGCGTGCTGTGGCCATGCCATTTTTTTTTAAGTCCAATCGGCCGCGCTTTTTTCGCATCATCTTGAAGCGTTATCAAACAGAGTTTTAATCGAATAGCAACAATAATTTAGGCACTGTATTTACACTATTTTGTAGGTCTTGCGTAATGGGGGTGAGCCAAATCCATACTCCATGGTTACTACTGAGCGTGACCTCCTTCTGCGAAGCAGTCGTGCTAGCGAAGGAGGTGGTGGAACACGGAAGGGAGAGAACCTCTCGTCCCAGCCGCTGCGGGAGGCGCAGAAGGCGTCGGGGCCACGAGGTGACCGCCGGCCACCGCAGGCGCGGGCCCCTTCATTATGCAAGGGCCGAAATCCTTGTGGCCGAAGAAATATAATTATAAGTTGCCGACCTGCGACTCGAACCTAAGACCTCATGCCGAGCAGTCGCGCTTGCGATCCCTCGACCAACGAGGCAGGCTATGCGAGTCTATGTTAAAGCTTAGATAACAAACTTTTTTAACGTCTAAGCTTCTGAACTCCGTCTCATTCATATTCACGGACCAAGAGTTTAAAGGCTACGGTCAGAATTATTTTAAATCTCAAGCAAATTACAAATCTCTTAATTCTCTGAGAGTTTATCTTCTCTAATCTCTCCGAACAAAATTCAGAAACAACTCCTTTTAAGTAGCAACTTAGTTAAGAGACAAGATCCAATACTAAAAGGGTTTACTTTGTGACTCCTCGCTTTGTGACTTAGCGACAACATTTTGGTGTAGGTAATATTAAATGAACATCTAAATATAATGTGTTACATTACTTTGAACTTGGCAAGGTTAAAATGTTCCTATTTTTGGGACGAGTCACCTCTTTTCTATTTAAGGGCCGAAAGAAGAACAAGGAAACCCGGAAATTATGTCGCATGTCCTCTAAAAAACTGTCATAAAACAAACATATTAGGTTTTAGACAAAACCCTTCTCAACTTCAATTATCCTTGCTTTATAATTGAAACAAAAAACCACCTTTACTCAACAAATGGCACAAGTGACAGTTTTTTACAGAAAGCAACGATAAGCATACTTCCAACTTTAAAATCATTACATGCCTAGCCTTTTTCGAACTATATTAAATTGGGGTAAACTTTCAGTCTAACCGGATGCAGCTGAACAGTAGTTTACATTGAGCGACTGCCTATCTGACCTCCACAAGCTAGTTAGTAGGTACTGGGTAATACTTACTATACCAGTTGGTAAGACTGGTTGTCAGACTTATTGGGCCAGTGTCAAACATCTACAAATGCCAGCCGTGCTTAACGTGCTTTCCGAGGCACGGAGGTAACTCGGTATGTAAAGGTGGTCACCTATTCACAGACCAACCTAGGCAAGCACGGCTTATCCTAAAGATCGACTCGAGCGGCTGTTTTTATTTAGCCACGAGCTCCTCACACACAAACAACTTTAAAATGCGTATATTGTAAAACCGCTTTTTTTGTGTTACAACAGGTTTTTTAAAGACGTGCGGTGCGATGTACATACATCTTATATGTCACCGTAAAATTGTCAAACACGTTATATTACAATATAACGTGTTTTTTCTCGCGATATTGTAATGTCTCGAATTATTGTCAACTGAACATACGGAAGTATCTCTGCCCCCATAATCGGGACTTGGGGCACCCGTTAGGTTAGTTAGGTTCCTTTAATTAAACCCTGCACTCGCAAATAGGGGCCCCGCGAAGCGCGGCTCCGTCGAGTACGCTTTTTAGGGGGAATGCAAAGTGTTTTAAGGTTATGTTATGTTAATCGGTATTTCTCAGGAATGGTGCATTATCTTTTCATGAGAGTTGTGCCACTGGGCAAAGCGGACCCCTCCTTCCCTCCACACCGCGTAAGTTGACTACCATCGCATGCATTTCACGAAAAATAATGCGTTTTTTTGTAAGCATTATGTTCATTTGACAATAATTCGAGACTTTACAATATCGCTAGAGATATTACAATATAACGTATTTGACAATTTTACGGTGACATATACATTCAATATTGATGATTGTGATTAGATACCAATGTTTGTCAACTGCTTGATTATATGTCAATGTTTAGTTCTCGTAACTTACTCAAACTAATATGTATTGTATCGGTTTGTTAATTGTTTGGTGGCCCGTGTTCACCGGTGGTTTATAGTTAACCTTTATACATGTTATAACAGAACATCACTGCTATTTATCTCGATGGGTTAGGTAGAACTGTATGTCCATACACAAAATGAAGGTACATTTTGAAAGTTATGTCTAATTGGTCTTTTGCCTCCACATATGCACAAACCCAGGCTTCGGACTGATTCTAAGAAATATATGATGGATAATGAGGGATTTTCTTTTTCAACTCTTCTCTCGGTAGATGGCGTTGGTTTGACTACGGAACCACCACTACAAGGAACATAACGTGTCAAGTTTACACACGTGTGAGTATCAGAAATTTGAGTGGGGTTGAATGTGAATCAGTTTAATTTTAAAAGAACGCTCGCTCACCGCGCCTCCTTTGATTTCCCTAGAGTATGAAGTTAGTGGAAACCTGAAGGTTTGTTATGAGTTCCTTCCACACGGAAAGTCTGCTAACTTTAATATAGTCCGCCTTCGATATTGTTTTAGTTATAGCACTTGTTCAATATGAAACTGTTTGCTTTTCATAAACCCTTTTTAGTTTTAAAACTTCTTTCAAATTTTTGTGCTAAAAACTTTTTACTTTGACCTGAATTGGTTATGAATACGGTAGATTTGAATTTAGAATTGGAATAGAAAGTTTAATATAAAGTTTTAGTTGTTAGATTGTGTTATCGTGTTAGTTGTGTTGCCGTTATTTTTGCTACTGCGAATTTTATACTTAGAAAACTTTGCTATTAGAAAAGTAACAGGATCACATACCTACCTATTTTTATTACAGAATTTTCAAATCGCTCGCAAACTCTCTAATGTGTACAAAAGTTAATTGAGGCAAAACAATAGAAAAATAGACAATTATTATTATTATTAACCTTAAAGACACTCCATGACAGCACAAAATAGAGTGCCACAAGGATCTTTTGACCGTCAATTAATATCTTTGCCAGAAGGCTTTGTTAGTAAAGCATTTGTGATGTTTTTCTTATAGGTATTAAACACAAAACGGATCATGTTTAAATTTTGGTCACATGTCAAAAGACAAAATACTTGTGCAACTACGAGTAGGTATGTTTAAAAGATTATAGTAAGATTTTTATCTAACTGGCTTACAAGCCAGCTAGATTAAAATCTTACGACTAAGCACTTAACTTCTGCATCAATAAATTTAAATGAATCCGTCAGATGCCAGTTTATTTTTAAATAATGTTTTTGTCCTGTTGGTTAGTTCCAGGTGGCGCAGAAGAGTAGGTACCGGGAAAGAGATGGGGGAGGCGTATGTCCAACAGTAAGAAAAAATGCCAGGCTACTAAAAAAAAACAGGCTGGACGAAAACTTGTAGCCGATCCGCTACGGATCGCCAAAGAAAGTGTAGGTACGTGACGGTCACGCGAGTTCCATGATTTTTGTCACACAAAGGCTGCGATCCAAATTAGGCTGTAAACGATTTGAGCGTCCATAAACCCGTTCCGAATTACCGTGAGCGCGATATCGTTGTCCCTTGAATCGTCATGGCGTCATGACATGCGCCATCTTGCGATTACACCGACCATGCCCCAAATAAATATCACGGTGAGCTCTGTCAAAAATGACAGCTGTCATAATCGTGAAATCTAAATCGGAACACAACATATTGATCTGAGCGCTGTGAGCGATTATTTCTAATACGGAATGTAGCCAAAAAGTGCACAACGCGCCTAAGGAAGTTTTCAGTTCAAAAATATCTGTTTAGCAAATACCTATTTTTTTTCCCTCACATTTTTTTTGCAAACACATAAAACCACCTAAAAAAAACACAAAAAGTGAAAAATGACTAGTTTCAGAATTAAGTGACAAAAAACTAAAACAATCAAACAAAGGTCGTGGTTCACTTGTGCATATCATAGCATACCGGCGTGGTGTTATGTTATGAACTGGTGTAAAATAAAATAGACAGACATGAGTTTTAATAATCTCAGTCCATTTGCTATCACTAATTGAGGAGTTCCGTTGCCTTTCTCCGAAGTTCCTATTCAGATCTTCACCAAATTAAAATGAGACCACTCCGAAAACGTACTCTTCCAAAGACTACCCAAATCGTTTTAAGTGTGCCTATAAAATTTGAAGAGTTCTCTCTATTGCTGCAGGATTCCATCATCAGATCCTAACTTGATGATTATGGAAAGTATACCCTTTCAAACAAAACAAAAAAAATACAAATCGGTGCAGGCATCTTCGAGTAATCGGGGAACATACAGAAAAAAAAGATAAGAAAGAAGAAGGAAGGAGTTCTTACTCCTCCTTTTTGAAGGAAGTTAAAAAGAAGCTCATCAGCTTTTTTCTTCTTTTTACTTAACTTATTTTTAACCTCCGACGCAAAATCGACGGTGTGTTATGAGTTTGACGTGTCTGTGTGGGTTTGTTTCTGTCTGTGGCACTGGTAATGTAGCTCTTAGACGGAGGAACCGATTAGGATATTGTTTTTTTTTTGTTTGAAAAGTGAATTAGTTGGGAGTGTTCTTAGCTACGTTTGATGAAAATCGGTCCAAATAGGCTGCGGCCACGAAATAGCGTATTACACATTTTATCACAACTCCCTCAATATGGGTATCAAACAAAAGGACTTGACTCTGCACTATGATAAATTTCAAATCCAATTTGGCCGCCACCATAAAATGGCTAATTACATTTTTTTTACAACTTCTTCAATATGGGTATCGAAATATGAAAGGGCTTGACTAGAAGAATAATGTACACTTACTTTAGTGAAAGTGAATGAGAAATACCAACTAACTAACGAAATGAAATGGAGTGATGTCTGATGGTACCTATACCACAGCCTATGCCACAGAATAGATAATATTACTAGCGTACCTATACCTAGCACCTAACAAATTATTTTTCATTTAACTTTTAGTACATAATTTACAATAATATCTATTGTTTTGGGGGTTGTTTTTATTTTTTATTTAATTTTATTATCTTCACTTCATCAAGTTAATATAACAAAAGAAGCTCAATAAAACATAAAGCTCACTCTAACCGCAGCTCAATGATAAATAAAGAATTAACTTAGGCTTCTAAGAAATAAATTACTTTGCTTTTATTTTAATACATTAAAGAAACCAGCTGGAAAAATATAATAAGTTAACAGTTAAATCACTTCTGCTAATAAAATATTCTTTTCTTGTTTCAATGCGGTCGGTTTACCTCGTAAATTTACGAAGACCGAAATATGTCGAAGGCCTTTAAGAAGCTAGACGATTCTTAATAAGATCGAATTTAGGGAATATCAGACTGTTCGGAAGACACAGAGCGGAATCAGGATAGAATAGAATAGAATGGAATAATAATTTCTTCGTAGGATCTTCTTCTTCTTTATTATTTGGTTAGTGCCTAACCTGGTGTCAGAGTTTTTATGCCACATAAGGACCGCTTTACATGCCGTCGAGAAAAATCTCTCAGGTATATTGGTTTCCTCACAACTTTTTCCTTCACCGACGCAAGTGATATTATACAATACGCACATGAATCTGAAAAATCAGAGCGTGTCTTAGGTCGAACTCGAGATCTATGACTTGGTAGTCACACCATTAGACTATCACCGCTTTGAATCAGGATGGGAACGAACAATATTTAGAACAAGTTTAATTAATTTTAAAATTTAAAAAACCCCCGACACAATGTAGGTTGTTAGTCTGTCATTCTGTGATGGCGGCCATCTTGGATTTTTAGTTTATCATAGTATATAGTATTTTACTAGTCAAGTCCTTTTATTTGATACCCATATTGAGGGAGTTGTTGAATAAATATATAATCCGCCATTTTCATTCGAGCGCTACGATGCCACAGCCAGACAGACACACACACACAGACACGTCAAACTTTTAACACCCCGTCGTTTTTGCGTCGGGGGTTAAAAAAGATGCCGGTCGGTCAATAACTTGTGGTGCTGAAAGTGCTTTTAGCACATCTTCTGTCAACATCTTACCAAACACACACACTGAATGTAAAGTAGGAACATTCTCCTCATTTAATAAGATAATAATCAATTCATAGATATAGTGGTCGAAAACCTTTCGGCAGATTCAGCCTCAAAATAAATAAAACGTTTCTTTTTCTACACTTTACAGCTTATCGATATGTATGTACTTAAGATTTCAATTGGATCCAATAAGCCAAAAAGCAATTGCGACTAATAAACAAAGAATCCCTCTCAGTTCATTCGTGGAAAAATAGAATTAAAGTCTTAACGAGTCTCTAGGTGAAAGTAATAAAATTCTGAAAACTATTAAATCCTTTTAATTGGGTTTTAGTGCAGAATGGAGGCGCTACGGTTAGTCAGGGGCCTGTACGGTTATTCTGCTATTTTAATAAATTCGTCACTCCAACACGATTCCATTCTCATCCCATTGTCATTTTGCTTTAAGTTCATAATCTGCTAAATTCACAATGGTCGGTCGATGGTCTCGTAATAAAATTGTGTTTTAATGGCATTTTCGTATTGCCATTATTATAAAACCATTCGTACAAATGGTTTTCGAAATTTACTACTAAATGCGAACCTTTATTCATGCCAGATTTCATGTACGAGATTAATATTCTATGACATTTCTTTCAATGGGGTCATAGTGGTTGTTCATTGAGAAGTCATAATGACGCCATTATATTAGTAGACTAGCTGACCCGCGCAACTTCGTCTGCGTCATATAAGAGGAAGAGAGGGTTACAGAGAGTGGGTCGTAAGCACCTATAATACAATTTTCAAAGAGCACATCACACACATCCTTCCGCATAATGGAAATGCGGTCCCGGTACATGATCATTATTTTGCTGCGGAGTTATTTAAAACGGTGTATCTCCCAAGATATGCATTGAAGTCAATTTACGTACCCAAGTGCAATTTTGTTCAAAATCAAATACTTGTGATTAACAACGTATTTATTTGAATAAGAAAAAATGACCATGTTTACTAAAACAGCTTTAAAGACTTCTATTGACAGCTTTACATCTTCATACTTAGACACTCGATGACAGTCATACTCCAGCTAGGTCTGCAGTTCTCATCAAGGTGCATTAAATGAGTTGCAACACGATATAGCTTCTGGAAACCGTTGCGGACCTCTTACAACTGCTTACCATTCAAAATTTCAAACTCTACGTCCCTACGCTATGACGCCGTGTCTTAAAGTGCACAACCTCTTCAAAGCTTAGAAACCTTCAAATGCGGTATTAATATTTTACGGTGACTTTCGAGACATTCCAATTTTTAAGAGTATTTGCAATTTATGCACCAAATTTTTATATGAGTTCAACCCTTTTTGGAATAAAATCGGATTGGGTTTTGAAACATGTATCAAATTAACTTGTAGTTTAAATCAAAATCTCGAAGGAGTATTGATATCAAATTCGAAACAAATCACCGCCAAAATAACTTTCTTCCCCTTTTTAACCCCCTTAGGGGATGAATTTCAATGCAATATGAAACGCGTCTATCAATTCTGTTAATATTGTTGATTGCAAAGTTTGAAGTAGATTGGACCAAGGAATCACATTTTCCCATACAATCTCTGCCCCCCCTTTTCACCCTCTTAGGGATATAATTTCAAAATTATTTCTTATCTTATATAAATACACCCTCCAAGTTTCAGGTTTCTACAATCTGCGGTTTAGGCTGTGCGTTGTTCCATCAGATAGTCCTTCAGGACAAAGCATATTTTATTTGTAGATAGTAGGATTTGTACTCGTTTGTAATGTATTTGTAACTTTTCCGGCTTTGTCTTATGTAAAATAAAAAATAATGATTGGCATCAAAAAAATATTTTGTGTCAAATAGCAATTTTCTGGCTAACTATTTCCCCTACACTGCCCCGCTGAAAGTATTTTTTTTGCGATTACTGACTTTTTGAGTACTCTAACCTGGGTTGGTTTGGAAGAACTTCTTGATTAGTGTAGGAAAGAAGATCGATTGGCATCAAAAAAATTGTTTTATGTAAAATGGTAATTTTCTTGCTAACTGTACTTTTTTTTAAATTAAATCTGTGAATGGGGATAAACATTTTGTGAAAAAATTACGGATTGTTACCTAAAACCATTTTTGTGTAGCTGCAGCTCCCTTTACTGCCCCGTTTACCGTTTCCACCCTGTATTACCAACCCTGTATACCGAGGAAAGCCGATTTTCTTGAGTTCCGCTATTTTGGGCGTATTCACTTCAAAAATCAAATTTCAAGGAAACTGAGAAATTACATTTATCTGTATTAGATTTTAAGTATTTGTAGCAACTTTTAAAGGTTTACACTTCATTGGATTTTATTCAATAGGTGTATGAAGTTAATTAATTTTAAATACAAAACCCTCTTTTTTACGTCTCTGGATGATTTAAAAAAAAATGCTGAAACAGGTATTTCTTTATTTTTAATAATAAGTATTTACTCTGAGTTTCATGAATCTAGAACAATCTAAATTTTTTTTTTCATACAAACTTTACCCCCCCTTTTCACCCCCTTTTTCCAACATTTTCCATAATTTCTATAGCCTAAATGTTATTCTGAGTTTATCTAAATAGATTAGTGAAGTTTTCATCAAAATCCGTCCAGCGGTTTTTACGTGATGCGCGGTCAAACAAACAAACAAACAAACAAACAAACAAACACGAATTTAAAAAATGGTTTTAATATGTTCAGTTACTTATTTTAATAGATTACCAAACTTGTCAAAACTTGACAGAACTTGATCATTATGACTTCAATGATCGCCTATTCTGACACTATCGTAATAGCAGAATCGAGGCCCTGAAGCAATGCAAGATTATCCTTTGTGAGAAATAATAATGCTTGGGCATTATGAATTAAACTGAGAATTTCGCGGAATAATTTTCAAGGCAATAACCTGTTTCCGTCGAAGAAGATCTTCCGGCCTGCTTTGATGAAAGTTAACGCTTCAAAGTTCATCTTAATATTTTCATTTCAAAGACACCAAGTTCTGTAAGGGTCCTTCGAAGGCCTTTTTCCAAGAGTTTTACATACGCTTTAACAAGAAGTGACCTTCTGCCCGGGTAGGGTTTAAAGCCAGCAAGGTGTTGGCTCTTAGGGAGGGTTGTTACCCTCCCTAATTGCGCCATTGCCTTAGATTACATCAATTAAAATATGAACATGGAGTTACTTAAAACCTCTGATAATGTAACACGTGTAATTAGCGCTGTTAGAATTAGTGAGGCGGGCCCGTACTCTGCTCTTATGTGAATTTGACTTTCATGAACTGGCGAATGGCTACTTATTTCAGTACTGCTAATTTGTTTCACTTGTTTGGACCGTATTTAGGGACGTTGATGTAGGATAGAGTATCACAGAGTATTTATAGCTGTTTAAATATACCAGACCAAGCTGATACGTATTTAGCTTTTGGAGGGATGAACTTTGGTCTTTATTTGGAGAGGCTTGACCATGTTAGTATATAACAACTTACAGTTGGTTTATTCATTCTTCTTTTCTTTAACGTGTGGTTAATGCATTACCCGGTGTCAGAGTTTTTATGACTTGGCATTACATGCCGTCACCACTGCTTTATAATTAGTTTATTCATTGATATTATAAAATTAACTAAGCATAAACCTAAATATAATAAAGTCTTGGTAACACCTGTTTAGCGATGATGAAAATAAGTCTATCCGATACAAAACCATCCCATAGCAACCACGAGACTCCGCCAAAGCGCAGACATTTTTTGCCCGACATATTTAGCCTGTTGCCCGGATGTTTTACGAAGCGTGAGCGAAGTTCCGTCATCCATGCTGCCCGCCACCAAACAGCATTAGTCGGGGACCACACGGAATTACCCGCGGGCAATATGGCCTTAGGTAGGGATGGACCTTTGGCGCTCTTTTTTTGCCTGCTTAGTGGTGGAAATAAAAAACAAGAACCAATATGTTGAGGGATGAGGTCAGGGTGTGTAGTATTTAGGGGGATTCAAGATTTTGTATTATTATTTGGGTTTGTGCTGATTTTTTTGGGGAGCTCGTGGCTAAATAATAAAAGCGGCTCGGGCCGATCTTTTAAGCCGTGCTTGCCTAGGTTGGTCTGTGGTTTCCTCCGTGCCTCGGAAAGCTCGTCCCAGCTGTTCAGGCCCCCTATTATATGGGACTGATCAAGAACATTACAGCCATAATTTCCTTTGTACTGTTTTTACTTGTGTTTAATCACTATCACTACTTTATTATAAAACTAAGTCCTCCGCCACGTCTGTCTATCTCTTCGCGACAAACTCAAAAACTTCTAAACTAATTTTCATGCTGTTTTCATCCATGGATAAGGTGGATCTCGATTTGTGAAGTTTTTGTACATATTGGCTAAAATATAATGATTTGTGGAACGGAAAACGGAAAATTTCATGATTACTTTTGGTCGCGTTAACCGACATCCACCAGAATGTTGGGCCAAAAAAGGGATGAATGAAAGGCATCTGCATGTCGCGGAGATAAGAATGTTAAGATGTTTTGGAAGAAGAAGACATAATATGTTGCTCCAACCCAAATGAATTGAGATAAGGGGAAGAGAATGATGATGAACCGACATCTACGTGGGCGAAGCCAGGGGCGTCAGCTAGTGTTTTGATATAATGTCACTGTAAAACTGTCAAACACGTTATATTGTAATCTCTCTAGAGATATTGTAAATTCTCGAATTATTGTCAAATGAACATACTGCTTACAATAAAACGCATTATTTTGCGTGAAATGCAACGATGGTAGTCAACTCACGCGGTGTGAAGGGAAGGAGGGGTCCCCCTTGCCCAGTGGTACTACTTTTATGAAAGAATAATATACCATTCCTGAAAAATACCAATTTATATAACCTTAAAACACTTTATATATTCCCCTAAAAAGCGTAGTCGACGGAGCCCCGCTTCGCGTGCCCCAAGTCCCGATTATGGGGGCAGAGATACGTATGTTCAGTTGACAATATTTCGAGAGTTTACAATTTCGCTAGAGAGATTACAATATAACGTGTTTGACAAATTTACGGTGATATATATATATTTTTAATTTAATAAATAATTGGCACAATGCGGCAGAACTATAGATCACCCAGAGCTAACTCGAAGCCTCATGCTAAACTATGTAGTTAACGAAAAATGTCCACCGATCCCGAAGCTGTATAAACTGATTTATCGATTCTGTTAGTAGTACTGCCATTCGAAACGATTTAATTCCAGGCTTCCATTAAAAAAAATAATTTAAAATTTTACGTGGATCTGGAATCCATCAATTTCCTGTGCGCTCATTCGCTTGTGACAAATGAGGGTAGTTTGATTAATACGTTGCAGCTAGGACTTACGTAAATGCGGAAAAATATTCAGTTGGTAGCCACTAATATTTAATGTTGGTTCCGTTTTTATTGAGAGGTCAAAATTCGCTTAATTTATCACTAACACAGATGGACAGAAATCTTATTGATGACAACAATATAGGCTAGTTTCTTGCACCATCAATAAATTGCAAATCTATTTAGTCCTTCAGTTAGAGTAGGTACTAGAAAATAATGAGCACGTAATATGTTTTGTTTTTGTAAATCAATGAATATTGATGACGATAAAACGCATCAAAACTCGAGAGTGGGGGCTCATGACGTCAGAACTCACAAAAGTTATACATCTCATCTCATCTTTATCTTTATACATCTCATCTTTATCAATTTTAATTTGCGTTATAAAAGAAAAAATACGGGTCAAATATTTTTTTGATAATCCTGCTGACGGAATTAGATTTTTGTGTCATCTTTCCTATTATTTTTTTTGGATGACAGAAATTCTTCTCTAATGATTTTCAAAACAACACTTCACTAAGTTATGATCATTTTGAGGGAGAGAAAGACCAAAGAAAAGATGGATGGTGTAAGGAATGATATGAAGGAAAAGTAGAAATTGATAGCGTGACGAAAAACAGGAGAGAATGGAAAAAAAAACGTGTAGCGCCGACCCCAAATAACATGGGACAAGGGGAGAAAGATGATGATAGTGACGATTTAAAAAAAAAAATAGAAAGTTTTTTTTTAAAAGAAAGTGTTTTGTAATAGGCTGGATTCCACCATCAACAAATTGCAAATCTATGTATTTAGTTCATCAGTTACAGTATTGGAAAATAATGGACACGTATTATTTGTTGACCAGGATAAAACGCATCAAAACTCGAGAGTGGGGGCTCGTGACGTCAGAACTCACAAAAATTATAGCAAGGCGTGACGTATACAGAATTTTAAAAGCGTTGTTGCTTCGTAAATTTTGATTTATGTGACAAAGAAAAAATTTGTCGCTGTTGTAACTGATTCGATTTTTTTGTCGCCACAAATTTTAATTGTTTAATGACGAGTGAAAAACTTAATTGTTTGACGGGTGACTAGGTAATTAAGTGTCACTTGGTCAGTTTATAACGTAAGCTGATACATAACAGCTGTCGTCTAGTAACTTGAGTACTTGACCTGTGGTTGATTCCACCAATAATTAAATCTAAGTAGGGTAAAGCAGGCCTTCTCAGAGGTCTGATAGCCAGTAATAAACCCTAAACTAGGATCATTTTACTGCGAAACTCCGCTAATCTGAGATTACGAACATCGATTAATCTTTCAAAGTAAACGGTAGATTTAACTGCAACAATGCATTATGGGGAATTCAGGCTTAGCAAGGAATATGTATTTTGTGTACTTAAATATTGTATGATTAGTATATATATATATACCTACATTAGAAGAGTTTTTTGGTAAATAATGACAGCCGTACCGGTCGATCATCAAGGTTAAGCCGTGCCTGCCAGGGTCGGCCTGTGGATGGGTGACGATCCAGTTCATACCGAGATTCCTCTATGCCCCGAGTGTCATTTTGACAGTCGTTGCAGTAGCCATAGTGATCCGAAAGACTGACAACCAGTCTTTTGAAGTGGTACCCTGTTACCCAGTACGAACTGGGTTGTGGTGGTCAGATAGGCAAACCCCACGTTACATACTAGTATTCAGCTGCATGCATTAAGACTCGAAGCCGACCCGAACAAAGTTTGGAAAGGCCATGGCGTATGGTAGGTTAGTATTAATTTTGTTTCATAAAACATTTTAACTATTGCGGTCAAAACCATCCGTTTACTCACTCATCGGGGAATTCACTGGAATTCTAAATTAGTTTATTAATGAGACCTTTATTATTCATCCCTTTTGTGAGTTGTTATTCGTGTTAATTGGTGTACATTATCATTGCTTGTTTTTAGTTACTAGGCAAGTTAGCAGGTAATTAATCCTTTGAGACAATTGACACTTAGTCCAATCTGCGACACGTGTACGACAAACGCACAATGACGTTTATCGTAGACATTTTTCAGAGCTTTTAATCATCGTCCATCATCATTTTCAACCACGTCCACTGCTGGGCATAGACCTTCCCAAGTGTCGTCACATTGATCGGTCCAGCGCGTCCCTCATATAACGGATCCTTACAACCTTCATCGGTTCACATGGTGGAAAACTTGGTTTTTAATCGAATTAAATTGTATTTTTTTATTTTAGAAACAATCAAGAAACCACACATCATAACAATCTTGCTCTGAGTGAAAAAACAATGAGGGGCAATCTTTGGAGACTGCCGATAGAAGTGAAGACTCGTAGCCGATCTGCTGCGGCTACGAGTGCTACGAAGCGTTTGGTCACGGTCACGTGAGTTCTATGATTTTTGTTCACTCAATAAGTGCTCAACACGCCTAAAGAAGCTTTCACTTCAAAAATAAATACGATAAAATCCAACCTAACGAGAATCTGTTCAAAATATATATATGAACGTAAATCACCATCGGTAATTACGAGGCAGCCTTAAAGACAGACGTCGACTAGTCAGTGCTAGCTCAGCTGTGATTGAGGGTCTTTTGTGCCAGGGGGCGACAATTATCTGCTGCCACCATAATTACAGGTGAATTCGCCCCCACAAGCCTCGCCAACTCAGCTTTAGTCCATACTAGGTTTGAAAGCAACGCAAACGGCACGAAAAGGCGAAATCTTTTACCGAATTTCGGATTTTCGGACTTTCCTGCAATAGCGGGTTGATTATTTTCGTTTGTTTTTTCGAAACGTGTTCAGTAAACGTAGCCAAAAGCTGGAATATTGTTCAGTTATGTAGTAAACTAGTCTTTCTGAAAATGTTTGCGAAAGCATTTTTATACCACAAAGGAGACGTGTTTGTTTTCTCAAAGTAGCGTGTTTAAATTAAAAATGTAGTGTATCTTGTAGCAATAAACGTGGGCAGGTATATAACGTGTGAATAATGTAGGCATTACGTTACGTTAGCTCATAAAAAATATTTTCTTTTATAAATTATAATTAGGAGGAGCTCGTGGCTAAATAATAACAGCCACTCGGTTCAATCTTCAGGTTAAGCTATGTGGATGGGTGACCGCTCATTACATGCTGAGTTCTATCCATGCCTCGGAAAGCACGTCCTGGCTGTCAATTGTTAATCTTTAACAGCAGTTTAGTGTCTGATAACCAGTCTTACCAAGGCTATATTACCAAGTACCGTAAAATGGGGGGAATAGGGATCCAGGGGTGAATAGAAACAAAACTTTGGAATGGATTTTAAAGTTGAATTCACATGATATGATACCAACAAGTACTCTATTGTGTTAACTAAATTATACTTAATTATAAAGGTACCTTGTTGGCAATATACAATATAAGTTCAGCAATAAAATCCCTTCCAAAGTTTTGTTTCTGTTCACCCCTGGATCCCTATTCCCCCCATTTTACCGGTACTAACTGACTGGATTGTGGAGGTCCGATAGGCAGTCGCTCCATGCAAAACACTGGTATGTAAAGGGTGGTCCCAACAGATTGATGCGAGCGGCTGTTATTATTTAGCCACGAGCTCCACAGTAGACAATAAAACGGTATAAAATAATCCGAGACAGCTTTTACGAGATCAGTCAAACTGAGATTCCGCCTGAGTGCCACCTTGCACTTCAGTGCATCTCCAATGGAATAATCTCACAATATTCTTATTCAGCATTTGGAACAGTAAACTATTCTCTGTTATAGCTGTAATAATACATATATATATTAACAATCATTTTGTTTTGGTTTTTTAGGCTATGTCGATTGGTACTGAAATAATTTGAATAGAATTAAATAAGAGGGGGTTTTGGGATTGACTCAATTTTTAATACCTTCGTGCAAAGGGGTGTTGTGAAAAGTGTAATTAATTGCTCCATATCATTCAGACATCATTGTAGTCCAAAATCGAGGGATAAGTTCATGCTAAATCAGGGATTTAAAATAATTCAAGCAGAAATTCAGCACAATGCACATTATTAGATCAGACACAAGTTCAACATTATGTAATCTTCGCTGCTTCAAAATATCGGACAACCTCTTTTGTAGTCTTTGGAATCTATTCAAAGGATTGTCCTTGCTCTGAGGCAGTATTATCAGCTTTGCACAAATACTGTACTAGACGGTATTCAGGTCCAAAGTAGACACATTACCCTGCCTTTGTAGGATTAATTTACATGGATTTGTGGACGTCGATGTAACGCCTGGGTGCTATAATTGTACCGTGATGTCTTGTTCGGTATTCGCGCCAAGTGTAGCGTATGTAGCATCTGATTTGGATTTGGGATAGCTAGTTACTGCTTAGTTTGATTGACAATTTACGGTTTTCCATTTTCAATGGTACAAAGCTCCGTCAAATGAAGAAAAAGGCGAGTGTGAATGTATTGAATGAACGTGGCTATAAAAGTATAAGAGGAAAACCAAATAAACGATGGATGGACAGAGCGAATGGAAAGAAAGGAGGTGTCTGCTAAGATGATGAGTGATAGGTAAGTGTGGAAGAAGAAGACGTATTGCGTCGACCCAAAATAAATTGAGATAAAGGCAAGAGAATGTTTACGCTGCGGGACTGTTAGAAAGAGATACCGTGGCCCCGGAACATAAAGGGCGACAAAGTAACATGGATGGGTTTTAGTCAGTTAAACTCTGACACTCCTTCCCAGAGTGGGAGAAGTTATTTGATGATTTCCCATCCGAAAAAAAGGAGTTTGATGACATAGCTCCGTCAAACTTTAGTAAAATGAAATCGATTCGAAAAGTGTAGCGTTTGGATTACCAAAAGGTAACTTTTAATAGCCTGGTATTTCTTAAACAGGTTAGGTTAGGTTCTGTCTCAAGATCTGAAAGAAATGCAATCCTACTTAAAGCTGTTACTGAAAATTAGTGTCAATGGATAAAAAAATATTTGTGCACAAGCTTGTTCTAGTTATTTTGTTTTTGCAATAGCTGACATAAATCGAACTACAAACGGAACACAGGAAGTAGATTAGCTTTATCGCTGAGTTTCATCGACATGGCGTCATAATATGTGTCATTTTTTTTATTCGATGTTCAGATCTGTGATGGGTCCGTACGGTGTATTATTGAAGATCCAGTGCGTTTGTGTTTTAATTGGTCTAGCTCAAGGTAAGTTGTATTTATCTTTTTTAATACCAATTAAATGTCAAGGAACGATTTTGCTACGCAATTTATTGACAAAATCATCTTCTAGAACTACATAATACATCAATCAAAGTAATAAGGTGCAAGTATTTTCAATGTCGTGAAATTGATTCCAAAATAAAGTAGGTACGGATGGTACCTACTTTATTTTGGAATCCTAATTAGCTCCATTTCCCCTCACATAAAATTCTGTGGGCTATAAATAATGGCCCGTCAGTTTACGGGTCACATCGTAACTGCATTTTAATGTGACCACATGTCTGTGGGCCCTACGTTTTATTGTTGTATTCTCGTTACTGTCTATGTTACTGCGAATGTTCGAAATTGGTGACTATCGAAATGCCCCGAGTATGTGTTGAAGAAAAGTCGAGGAACGAATTTTTCACGGTCGAAGTCGTTGTTCGGCTCTTATGAACTTTGGGGGTTGTATTGATGATTTTGATGATTATAATTCTGTAACTACATATATCTTATAGCCGCGACCAATATTTTCATCAACATTCAGCTTACTGGCCTGCAAATTGCAAAAAAAAAAAATGATGTTTGCGGGCTACCTTGGAGCATCAGCCTTTAGTATTTATATAATTTCTTATTGCTATGTTTCTGTGAATATTGCAATAGCCTGTAATTGTGTGTTATGTTGTAGGGACATGCTCTCTCAAATTAATAAATTGTTTCTGACATACCTTAGTTATTGAAAAATGCAGTAATATACCTGGCATGCTACTAGGAAAGGATTTATAACCGTTACGTCATGTTCCATGAAAACATTTCCACATTAATTCCATTTACTTTTACTTTGTAGCAGTTAATACTGTAATTAATTATTGCAATGTACCTACACACACATATTACCTACTACCTATACACATATATTCGGTACGTGAAACTCGTTATAATTATATGTTGGTTAATATTTTCAGACTGTAATTTGCAGTTTGTGGCTGAGCTATTTAATTTTGCTCGTTTATTAGGTACAAGCGGTTATATTCATTATTATTTTATGGTACAGTACATTATATGCATTTTATAGTTAAGAGGATAACTATTGTGGTTGTATTAGGCATGTTTTAATAATAGACTTGACAAAAAGCATTCACCAATGAAATAAACAGATTGATATCCTACTAACATTATAAATAGTAGTCATTTAGTATATGATTTGTACGCGGGCATCAGCTAGTGATGCCCGCGTACAAATCATATACTAAAACCTTCCTCGAGAACCACTCTATCCATTGGTGAAAACAGCATGAAAAGCCGATAAACAGTCAATAGACTGTAAGAAGATAAGGAATAATTTAATTAATTTAAGTATTTTTTATTTTAGGACACAAATATGTAATTTTAATTTGTTTCTAAAATTAAACATTAGTCTTAAATAATTATGTTTATATATGATTTTTGTGGAGATGTGAATAAAAGATTGTTTTTGTAAAACACGTAAAATATAGTCGTCTATATTCTAGCCCTAGTTACCACAGTTGTTAATCAAAGTGACATGACAGTGTTCTTTAGTATAAGTGTTTCAAAAGGGTTTATGACTTCGGAGTACAGCCTCACTAAACAATATTTTATTTATAAACACGTACGTAGCCAATGTCAAAAAGAAATGCATTTGTTCGTTAATCATACATTGTAAAAGCTGTCCATATTTATCAGTAAAAACTAGTCCTGTATTATTATACAAAAAATAGTACATTTTGATACAAGTGGAGAATGTTTGTTATTTGTAGTTCAAGGCGGTATTAACACACGAGCCGTAGGCGAGGGTGTTTTTGAGCCGAGAACTGCAATAACAAATGTCCACGTATATCAAACGACGTTTTTCAATACAATTTTGAAGAAATAAAATAAAATAATGGTAAAATATTTGTGTCTGATGAGATGACGAAAAATAGAGAAGTATAGAAGAAGAAGACATGCTGCGCCGACCCCAAATAAATTGGGATAAGGGCAAGAGAATGATGAATGTTAAATATTTGTGTCATGAATTATTACGAGAATATGATTTAAATTTTATTTGTTGAAGAAGGGGCAAAGCCGTCATACAGCCTATATAAGAAATAGTTTTTTTACAAATTGTAGAATTTAGAACACAAATATATGTTACTTTGTTTATAAAAATAAATATTAGTTTTAAATAACCATGTTTATCTATGATATTGAATTTATAAACACAATTTGAATATTTAAAAAATGTTTACAAAGAAAGACGTAGATCGCTCTCCAAAATTAGAAAATATTATAAACTCACCTCTGACTGTATAGTAAGAGGTGAATTTTTTGTTTTTTGTTTATGCATTGAACCAATTTGTACTAAGTATATGTATAGTTATCTGTGGCAGTTATGATTTCCGCACACGTGTGGAAAATAGCAAAAACGCACGTGAGTGAAATACACTGCATTTTGAACCTAATCGTAGTGCGAAAAGAACCAGTTTTCGAGGAAGTGTATTGAAAAAAACTTGGATGCACAGTTCTTTGCAAATTTTACCTCAGACAGAAAGTGTCAACGACAAATTCTGATTCAAAGAATACAAATTCAAAGTTACACCGGCCAAATTATGTTATTTTTATT
Source organism: Xestia c-nigrum (assembly GCA_916618015.1). Lineage (NCBI taxonomy): Eukaryota > Metazoa > Arthropoda > Insecta > Lepidoptera > Noctuidae > Xestia > Xestia c-nigrum. The sequence goes on from OU745245.1 coordinate 18,067,009, forward strand.
AAACACACGCAACGATCATTATGTCACGTTTCTAATTCTATTAAAAAAAACAGTGGCTGCCACAAACTCTAAAAAGTGCGCACAATTACATCGAGGACGTTAATCAGATGCTGAGTGCGTATCTTGGGTTTTTTATATTCCAAATGCCCTGTATGATACGCTTTCATTATCATTGCTGATATCGAACATGGTTTAGACATTCTATCAACGATAATCTATACTAACTTTGGATGACAAGCTTCAGTGGGGCCCGCATATAGACAAATTGGCAAAAAAACTTAGCTCAGCAGCATACGCCGTCAGAAAAATTCGTGATCTAACTGACTTAGAGACATCTCGTTTAGTTTACTTTAGTTATTTCCACAGCTCGATGTCGTATGGTATTCTTTTGTGGGGCAATGCCGCCGATATTCAGACAATATTTGTTTTGCAAAAAAGGGTTATTCGTTCTGTTTATAAATTAAGTCCCAGATACTCCCTCAGAGAAAAATTTAAAGAGATTAATATTCTCACTGTGCCCTCTCAGTTTATTTATGAAAACCTTTTGTATGCGCATAAAAATATTAAATTGTTTAAAAATACAGTGATATCCACAACATAAATACGAGGAACAAACATAAATTTGTTGTTCCTGCAACGAAGCTCGAAAAAATAGGGGGTACGTTCAGATGCCAATGTATACGTTTCTACAATAAACTTCCGAAACATATTCAGGCACTAAGCCTAAATAAATTCAAATTGTTTATAAAACGAAAGCTATGCCTGAAAGCCTTCTATCATGTTAATCACTATCTCGAAGATAAAAAGGCTTGAAATCAAGCTGCTCCAATTTGATCTGTGAATGTTGAAATTTCGGACTTCGCTTGTTTATTATTGATTCCTTTTACTTAATACACTGTGAAATTGAATGATTTGACATGAATACTTAGTTCAGTATTAATTTTTATTTTTTTTACTTTACTTATTTTTTATGTGTGTGTTTATTTGACATGAATATTTACTTGTGACTATCATGACATTTAATGATTTGACATGAATACTTAGTTCAGTATTTTATTATTTTTTACTTATTTTTATGTGTTGTATTTGACATTTCGTATTTTTATTGACATTAGTTTTTGTAAATTATTATTTATTTTATTTAATAATTGTGAATGTGAGGACCTTGTGGGTCACTTTTTGTTGTTTTTTTCCCACGACTGTCTGGCAGTTTGAGTACTATAAGCAACCTACCCAAATGTCCTTTCTTTCGTATTGTTCGTCGTTTCGTTGAGCTCCTTGAGTTAAAAGTCGAGCTACACGATAACTGACAAATGCTTGCACTGACTGGACAGGTCCACTCAAATCTGTATGGTTCTTTCTTCAAAAGACCATTTCAGACACTAATCTGCATAGTTCTTATGTAAGTTGAACAAGATTGTCTGGAATTTAAAAGAGACTATGACCTCTGTGTTTGTTCCGGCTGTTTCTTCTCAGAGTAGTCAGGTACGAAACACCGGCCCCATCTAGTTTAAAAAATAAGGACGTGTAAAAGTGTTTGTGAAAACCAATTTGCAAAATAAATATCATTTATCATTATCATTTATACATAGGTATAATAAAATCGTTGAGACCAAAAAATATGTACACTGAAGATTAAAAAAAAACCGGCCAGGTTGACTTAAAATAAGTAACTGAACATATGAAAACCATTTTTTAAAGTTTTGTTTGTTTGTTTGTTTGACCGCGCATCACGTCAAAACTGCTGGACGGATTTTGATGGAAACTTCACTAATCTATTTAAATAAACTCAGAATAACATTTAGGTTATAGATGTTATGGAAAACTTTGGAAAAAAGGAGTGAAAACGGGGGGTAAAAATTGTATGTTTTTTTTTTATCATTGTTCTAGAATCATGCAACTCACTGTAAAACTTATTATTAAAAATAAACAAATACCTGTTAAAAAAATCATACAGAAACGTATAGAATAAAATCCAATGAAGTGTAAACCTTTTAAAGTAGCTACATATACTTCAAATCTAATACAAATAAATATAATTTCTCAGTTTCCTTGAAATTTGATTTTTGAGGTGAATACGTACAAAATAGCGATTTATTGACTGACGATTTAGCTTTAGTGACTCATGGATCAATTCACAGCCTAAACCGCTGATCGTAGAGACCTGGAACTAGCAGGGTGTGTTCTTTTTATGATGTAACCATCCTATACAGAAGAAATTTCCAAGATGAATGAACCCTTAAATGGGTAAAAAAGGGAGGCAAAGTTTGGAGGAGAGAACGTGATTCCTTGGTCCAATCTACTTGAAATGTTGCATAAATCTTTTTTACAGAATTGGTGGCGAACCCCGTTAAAAAAGGGTAAACAATTATTTTGGCCATGGCGTTGATTTGCTTCGAAGTTAATACATATCAATACTCAGAGCTTTTGATTTAAACTACATTTCATTTTGACACATGTTTGAAAACTGAATCCGATTTTATTCAAAAAGGTTGAACTCACATAAAACCTTTCATAAATACTTACTCTAAAATTGGATTGTCTCGAAATCACCGTATTATATTTACGGCCTTATGGGACGTAGAGACATTTGAAATGGAAGATTATAACAGTTTGGTTCCAAAATTGTCAACAAAAGTATGTCAATGAAGATAGAAGGCAGTTGGCCTTGCAACAGATCCGCAAGAGTTTACAACAGCTATATCGTGTTTAGCGCGCTTTCAATTTAGATGTTTCGTGTCGCGCCGCTGCGCTACGGCGCCAAAGCAGTGCGTTTGTTGTACGACTCGAAACGTGTAAATTGAAAGCGCCCTTAGGATCATTTCATGCAACTTGATAAGAACCTTTAACCTAACTAGAGTACGACTTTCATCGATGATTTGACGATGAAGATGAAAGACAGTAGCGAGAAGTCCCCAAAAGTTTACAGCAGCTATATCGTGTTTCGGCTCATTTAATGCACTCCGATGAGAACTTTAGACCTGGCAGGAGTATGACTGTCATTGAAGGTCCAACGATAGGGACAAAAGGCAGTTGCAAGAAGTCTTCAACGGCTTACAGCAGCCATATCGTGTCCCGGCTTATTGCACGCACCTTTATGAGACCTAGCTGGAGTGTGACTGTCATCAAGTGTCTAAGGAAGCAAACTTAAATGATAATAATATAAATTTTATTTCAGATCAAATACAAGTCATTTATGTTGTAAGTATACAAAAGTAAAAATAAGAAAACACTATTTACAAAATAGATACGATTTACACTTATGTGTGCAGCCATCTCCAGTGAGCCAGCATGGGCAAGCTTTCAAGGGAAGCCCTTATTTGGAAAACCATGTATTCTACGAGTACTTCGTAGAATATATAAGCGATTAATGCAAAGATTTCCGAGAAATTAAATTGTTACCTACTTGAATCTACACTAATATTATAAAGCTGAAGAGTTTGTTTGTTTGGTTGAACGCGCTAATTTCAAGAAATGGTGGTTCGAGTTGAAAGCATATTTTGGTGTTGGATAGCCCATTCATCAAGAAAGGCTAACTTCACCAATAGGAGCGGAGCACCAATGAAAATTTTCCCAAAAACCAAGATTTATTCCTTTTTCTTTGCTTCTGTTGCAAGCACTGCATAACGCGGTTAAAGTTACACAGCAATCACGTACGAAGGAATTGTTCCTCTTAAGCATTAAAAAAAAAGTCCGCGACAGCATTTATGTCATTTTTTAAGGTTGACTCACACTTTCTCTAACCCTCACTCGCAGACGAAGTTGCGCGGGTCAGCTAGTGATTTATAAAATGTCAAAATTCTATTGACATTAGCTACCGAAAAGCTTAGGTAAATGAAATGAAAAGTTAAAATATGAAATACTTTAAAAGTTGTTGATAAGAAGTATCTTGTCTATGTTCTCTTGATATTGTTCGCCACTTATTGGCTCAGATGAACATAAAATCCTTTATTTACCATTTACGTTTACACAAGCAAAACTTTTATTAAGACGTGGAATGTTTACTGAAGTTATTAGAGTTCTTTATTTTAGTACCGAACGAGCGCGCAAAAAACAGAAACCCAATAAAGTAACGTCCACAACAAAGTAAGTGCGCACTGCGAACGATTGAGAATACTTCACGTGGTTTGAAAATGTTGCTACGTCCTCGAGGTTTTAGTTGTTTGCTTGCTTCCAATAGTGTAAATACAAAACAACTGCAATGTACTTCATTACCACACGTATATGCCAACTTTGTAATTTTATCAATATTCCCACTTAATATTCCACACTAGTGTATATTTGTTATTGTTTTATTAGTTTCTCTCTTTGTTTAAGCTGTTTCTTATATAAAAAATGTCCACGACAATCACGTTCGGTTAATTTGGCTTCAAGGCACGTCTCACCTGAAATGTTTTATTGAGTAACACGCTCCCACGTTTCAGCTGCTTTCTGAAAAATCGCAACTCTCCAGCCGGTCGGCGATGACCCAGAATTTCGGGATGTTCAGTGTAAAAGCAATTTGGAATGACCCTATTTGGGGAGGCGTGAAATGTAGTACGTTTCCTGTTAATGCTCTGAAATCAATCTGGATTCAGGTATTTTGTATGAACAGATATGTTTGCATTGCAAGCATGCTGAGTTTGACAGCCTGTGTGTGATATTTTCAAGCTGAAATATTTCATTTATCAACTTACACCCACCAATACGATATAAATGCGCGTTAATTAATCATAACCATAGATAATATTTCTGTGATCATAACCTATTCGACGGGCCTTTGGTTTGGCTTTATGTGCCGTCGAGAAATGTCTCTCAGGCATGCTGGTTTGGGACTCTCATGATGTTTTCCTTCTCCGAGGCAAGTTATAATAATACTATACGCACATGAACCCGAAGAATCAGAGGTGCATGTCTTAGGTTCGGACATGAGACCTTCGTCTTGGCAGGCTTCCATTGCTGATGATGTCATTGCTCATTTTTTTTTTTTTTTTAGGAATGACCACTCGTAGTTGCAACTCGATAAGATTGCTTAACTACTTAACCGAACTATCCTGTGATTGGCCAAAAATTACTCAGCCAGGGCTTACAAACTAAAAATATTTACATTTAAATGACGATCACTAAGGGCACCCCCTGTGGGGTTCGGGCCTCGACTTAGTGCGTCATTATCGGGAGGGGTCATTGCTGATGGTGAAATCTTATTATTTATAGCCTTACAAAGATTGAATGATGCCATTATTATGCCACTGATTCTCTGTTGATCTTACTAATAACAGACGTATAACTCACAAAAGCTGCGCGTGTGGCAAGATCCCTTACTGAGAAATTTAAAAATAACAAAGGAGAATTAATTAATAACGAATATGAGATAAAATTATGTTTCAAATAAAATCCTAAGCTATACTGATAATACATTATTTAACGGCTTCGACTTTAACAATTTTAATTTATTATTACAAACAAGGAAACTATGTAAATGAACCACGAACAGAGTCAACTTGGTTTATTCTACATACTAACAACATGTAAAAATATGAATAAATAATCGAATAATAAACTTAATGCTCTCCAAGATTTGACTGTTCAAGTCGAAAGCCTTTTCCGTTATTCAGACGTTGAGCTGTAAAGGAGGACACTTTAGCGGGTTTTCTTATTCATATATAAACCGGAAGAGTTCAGGAGGCCGTTGTGTGTTTGTGGGTAGAACCGGGAAGAGCGTTGTTGATAAGAAGCCGGTTGACAGGACACCGGCTCTAAGGACTTTTGACTTCCTTAAACAAAAGACGGCCGCACGCACACATTTGCAGAGCACATCCACGCAGAATCAGCGAGAAAGTACGGGGAGATCTTGCGTTCGAAAACGTAGAACTACGTGAAGGCGAGGTATGCGTGTGTGTGGGTGCATCTGCTAGTGAATGTATGGAGAGTTTTATCAGTGGGGGGTGTTATCAGCCGGGTGTGTTATCGCGGCGTTGCGTACTGGCGTATGTGCGTAACGACTGACGCCACGCCCCCCGGCGTCTTCCCACGGCGGCACTGTTAAGATGCGCGCGCATTCCTGTTTTAGCGTTAGGGCGAGATCACAACTGTACGGAGTTTTGCATCTTTTTAGCATTATGTTGCCAACCTTCGGGAGAGTGCTGTTTATTGTTACAACGATTTATTAAACCGTTTTATGGGTTGCCGTTTTCTGTGCTCAGTGTCTAGAAAATATTTGTTGAATTAAATTATAATGTGATATCAATTATTTAATGAGTGCTGGTATAGTTAAATTGTGCTGAAATAGCAATAACAAGTACTAGTTTCAAGGAACTACAAGAAAATATTTTCTAAAATAAATTGGCATTCTTAGGAACTGTCAAAAGAAATTCATAAACTTTTTGCAAGTACCTATTTGGTTTAGAATTTGCTTTGCAATAATAATTACGGCAATAAATTCTTCCAGTGACTAATACACACCAAACTAAACTCAACGTTCCGGAATCGCAATATCAACGGTATTAGATTTCTGGCTATAACAGACGCGTTTTCATGTAATAAAGAAGCTAACTCATAAAAACTAATGGTGCACCCTCAGCTGTCGTAAATAGTCGTTTGTACTCGAGATCGCATGTGAGCGAGGCTTAACATCGTGTCGTTCGCGTGATGCGTTGGAAAAATCTGTAGCTAGAATCAGTAGCGCAGCGCCGCCGTTCGGTCGCCGAAACTAAACGTAGCTACGTCACGCGTGCGCCGACCGCGCCATCTAGCGGCTCGCTGCCCGCGCCGCATCGCCTCACCTGCCAAGAGCGACATTTCTCCGTCGCGCTCGCACCAGTGGCACGTAGAAATAACCTCAAAACTCTCGCGTACCAACCAATCACCAAAATATTGTCCCTCGCAGTATTAATAACAGTGACTACAATCTGTAAGACGGCTAACAGTGTTATGAATGTGACGTAATCCTGTCACGCTCCTGGATTTGCCCTGCAGTGTTGCTTTTTAGTGATTTTCGTAAAATCGAAAGTTTACAGGACGAATGTTCCTTTTGGTGGGCTGTCATCGGGCAGCCCCTAAATTTTGTGCCATAATGTGGTGGTTAATATTTTTATGTGTTGTAAACGTTAAAACATTTGGTGTGCTAGCGTCGAATAGCAGTGGGACTGTGTCAGAATGTGAGTATTATTTTTAGTCTGTTTTCAAATTTATCATTGTTTAATTGCATGAATGGAACAATATGAGTAAGCTAAAAATTGTAGTGGTTTGATAATGTAGTCTTGATGTAAATTCAAGGTAGAATTTGGTAAGTAAACAAATCCGCTTGGATTTTTATGTAAATGTTTGATCGCGCGATCTTTTTAACAGCTGGGAACACCTTGCCCACTGCTCGGTGAATGCGATAACTAGCTTATTCATAGTACAAACAGGTTTGTTACGTACTACTTGACGTAAACACGTGTGGTTTACTTTTTCTAGTAATGTTTATGTTTTTACAAAAAAAGTCAGATTGAAAGAATGAGATAAACGAGATAAGATAATGCCAGGCACTCACGCCATACCTTGTGATATGACTAAATTGATACAAACACGCCCATTATGGAAATTGGTTTCAAGTCTATTTACAGTTGACTATCGAAATGTCATTATTGATTATGAATATAAAAATACCTTTACTAAGATACCTACTGACATTAACGCAATTAGTTACGACAATAAACAAGCATCAATTGTTATGATTTCATTTAATTTTAAAGTTTCTGCATGTTTTGTAGATACATTCAACGTATCAATACCTACATCAGAAATTCAATAATCTACTATTAATTACCAACACAGTTGAATTTAACAATAATAACATTACCATCAATAATGACTAAACTGATTTCAAGGTTAATAAAATAAAAAATGGTGATGAAGAACAAATGCGAATCAATTGTTACAGCTTAACAGTCAACGCGTAGCTAACAGTATCCATGTAATAGTATGTAGTAGACAAGATGTAGGTATCTACGTATTTCTTGGTCTATTAACACTGTATATTGTAAGCATCTGAGATCCGCGTCGTTCACGGTAGGTATTTCTCCATTGTGTTTAGTAAAGACGCTCAACATCAACACTCGTAAAACAGCAGTTATGATGATTATATGGATACCTAGCAATTCCACTACTGATGTCACATGTAAAAGAATCGATTGTCCAAATAAGAATTATGAGTAAGACGGAAAATCACCGCGGTAAAGGTATGAATACCTACAAACAAATTTAATGGCATGTAAAAGTCTCAAACAAATCTAGGTATAAGGGACATACATTCTTACGCGCTCCGCTTTAAGGGCTACAACAACAGTACTACCTACATCATTTGAAAATAACCTATTAAAAAAATATGTCAAGAAAATATTGAGAAAACCTTCAAAAGTCAAGTGCTCTCTGTCCGACAAACCTAATTATGAGCGACAAAAGAAACGAATTTACATAAACAGAAGGTTCTCCAATAACAAATATTTATCAGGACCTTAAGATTCAGATACTAAAATTACTGATTACAATTTGTTGATACATAAAACAGCGTTTAAAACATTCAACGACTGTGTTAATATAAGCGATTCAAGGTCTATGTGGTTGCTGCGTCTGATTCGATCTCGACTGGATGTGTAACAGTACCAATACTACATACCTTTATCAACTTGTTTGTCATGCAGCTCATAATTAATACAGGTATGCTTAGACTGTTTACCACGGTTAGGTACGATCATATTCATAACGACTTGAATGTGATACATTGATGCATCAGTGGCTATCTACATTCTACCATCTCATATTCACAGATATTCGAGAGCTAAACGGAAATCTACCATTTGCCATAACCTTTAATGATAGCTATCGTCTCGTATTTATCAGTTTACGATTTCTAGCCTTATAAACAGAACTTTGCTATGCACGTCATGCACTGTATCAATTTTCTTGATTTAGGTATGCGTTTTGTACGGCTTGTGCCAAAAGCTGAAAATAGACGGAGTAAACAGATGAAAGTGTCCGAAGACACTATGTTTTCCTGAATCGGTACAAAGTTCAATAGTTGTGGCGGAAAGCCAATGTTTCAAGCAACTACTACGAAGCTATATAATTTTGTTTACTGTTTTTTAATACAAATGTAACCTTCGTGGAAGTGCATGCTCATATTTACGCTGACAAAGCGGTCAGTTAATGTGACAAAGAGCTGCAACCGCTAAATGGGTGGCCGGGCGAAAGTAGTTAGTTATACTGTCTCAATTTTGGCGTCCCACAGCACAGCTGACGCGACGCCCATAAAAGTCCCGCTGATGAAAGAGCACAATCCCATTGTGAAGCTATAAAACGGGCTTTGTGCCCGGAGGAGGCGTCATTAGGTATATGAAAAATGAAAAAATCGCACTTGTCGCATTCAACAGGATTCTATTGGAGGAATAGCCGAAAATTTGTCAATCGATAGAATTTTGTTAATGATTCTATTATTTTGAACGGTCCAGACGTTTACAAATTTTGCGCAACTGAGACAGACGATTTGGCACCATTATATTGCTATAAATCTTTCAGTCTTTGCGAAAATTACACTTTTTTTTATGCGAGCGTATCTGACTGGGACAGCGGGAAAAATCCCGGTCTACCACAGTGTGTCAATAAGGATGGCGGTATAAAGAGAGCGTGATTTGATTGGTCAATGAGCGCAATGAAATCTATACAAAGTGACGTCAGAGAACCCAAGCTTGTAAACCGTGATTTACAGTTCGTTTAATGTGTCCATTCTTACCCATATTTCTGTTACTTTATCCTGTTTACAATATTCGTTTGAGATTCTTCTCAATTCGCTATAAAATATGCAAGGATAAGAGAAAAACAGGAAAAGGAAAAATAAGAATTAGATTTAATAGCTGTTAGTTTTGGACACTTGTAAACCAAGCAAAGCCATTCATAGGTATACCATATTCATTAAATAAATGTTTTATTCCGATGAAGGTTTGGCATTCCAGAGATTCCAAACATGTAATTCGTTTTGGTCAAAATCCACTTCTAAATTAGCAACATATATTTACGAGCACTACACTGCCTCTTAATTAACTTTTATGACACGCGCGAGAGTTAGCTGATTCACTATTTTCGTCATGACAACAATCCAATTTTGGGGAAACGATTCAACCATTTTTAACTACGAGCGAATTTATTTGGGCAGTTGGGTAGTGGATAAAATTGGGGTCAAGTTGTACGGAACCAGCTGCAAAGCAAGAAGGGACAACTGCAGATTAGATAAGGACCCAGTTTTTACCTTCAAGTTTAATGAAGGGCGCACGATCTGCAAACGCAGCTCGTTGCCCCGAAGGTTTCGGGGTAAACTATTTATTGTACGTGTATTTAGTCGGAGAACGGTCGGGTCGTTTATTTTTTCTTACCATTAGTAAAGACTCTTGCGGCTACGTCTGCCTTTGTGCCGTGAGTGTGTCTTTCAACGTCTAGATTTCTTAATAACTTCAAAAACAAGAGAAATAATTTTTAGTTTTATGTAATTTGAAGTTATATTGTTAAATTATTTCGAGATACTTAATTTAACAAACGTAAAACATTTTTTGGTAAACGTTCACTCGTTGTTTGAAACACAGTTCAGCGCTTTTGGTAGTTTTGTGTCCCGGAGCGTATTAGGTACTAGTTGTATTTTAAGTTTAAATAAATTCAACATTAATATGTATCTCCCGTATAGTATTTTAAATGCAGAGTATTTTTTTACATCTTGTGCATTGGTTCGGACAGTTATCTTACGTAAATAATACTTACTAACATGTTCCCTTAGTTTTCAAAATCAAACAAACTATCAAAAAATAGATAACATGGTGATAATATTTATTTGTCAAACAAGAAGGTATCAGACAAAGGGCCTCAGGTGAAGGTAGTAAAGATAGCGAAAACTGTAAATAGAGGTAGCAAATATCTACAACATGAAGAGCATTATATAAATATAGATTGTAAAAAGTGTTTAGCAAAGAATGTGAGAATAGTTTTTTTATTACTCAACTAAACATGATAAAGCAGGAATTGTTTAAAATTTGTATTTGAATTTAAGTTTTTCAGAAACGGAAGCACTTGTACGGGTTTGCAGTATCATTATATTTGAAAATTGCTATTCGAACTGTAACTATTTCATTATTTTGTATGACCTATTTATCAGAAATCGTCTGAATGCTTAATTTAATTTGTCGGCAAGAAAAGATGTATCTAAGCAAAGATTAATGGTACAAGCTTGTTTAAGACAGGTATTCTCTAGAGGACTTTGTAATGGATGAAGCAGACACGGCTTTAACTCCAGGATTCTTTATATCTGAGAAAGAATTAAGTACCTTCGTACATAACAGTGTTCACAAGTCTACGATTCACATGTTTTTGTGAACGATATCAGTAAGATAATTGTTTTGTTTGAGCATCTGCTGCTTACGGCATATTGAATACGGTTTTTTTTTTAAACGGTTATGAGCTGATGACAAAATTATACTCGTTTTTTAAACACATAAAATACTCTGTTGATTGAGAACGCTATTAAAGGATATACCGGATAATTCTCCTGCTTTCTAACTCACGCACGTACACACACGTCCCAAAAATCACTTCGCAGCGTTATTCTTTACATTTCGGAGCTACAGGGAAATTTACAGAGTAATAGCGAAATATAATTTTTTCCCCGTCCAATATAACCGCAACAGTGAGCTCAGAGCCATCCATTACCTCGTGACGCGCGATGAGGGTCCCCAAATTGGTTATTTTAGCGACTGCGTACCGACGGCGTAGTCGGACAAATTCACAAACGAGTTTCACACGATGGGTGACGGAATTCTCTTCTATATTAAATATTTCCTTACTTTCCTTGGTTACCCAAAAATATTGAAATACTGTAGTACCTAACAGGCAAAAGAGATGGCTAAGAGATCGTAGTAATTGGAAATGCTGGTAAACTTGACGCTCCATTAAGAAAGAACTCATGAAGTAGTGGACTGACGAAAAAAAGTCATGGTCCTCAATAATAGACTACTAAGGAGGAAGAGGAATAAGGGGTCGAAGAACATCTAGAGGATACACCTAAGACTGAAATAGCTATAACTTGGATTTTCAAGGTACTATCATCATTTTCCATTACTTACCATGTGATGAAATAGACGTCAAACGATGGTCTATCTAATATAAAGAAAAATGAAACAAATCAGTTTGCTAATGATGGATGATGGCGATAAGGCATCCTAATTTTTAAACGATGATAAATGAACATTTTGTTCGGCGCCCTTAATTACAGGTGTGTGATTAGCATCGGGTAATATGATTAAAAATAAATATGAAGTTCAAAGTCATTAAGCTTCAGGTTTATGAATTTGAAATTGTAAAATCTTTTTTCTAATTGCGATAGGTTCAACCACGTCTTTAAGATGTCTTCATTTCATTAATGTTGTAATCTTGTTCGAAATGGCATCGCTATTTTGTTTCTACTTTAGCATTCTACGCAGTGGCCTATGAAGTCTATCATTCGTTTCATACATTAATTATACGTATAAGATTCAAAGACTCTACATCCAGCTTCAATATATATAGTTCTAAACGAGTTAGTCTTCAGACTTAACTCTTCCATTAATTGCAAGCAAGTTGTGTCTCTGCAAGTTTCGTTAAACATGTGTGCTACGTATGTACTTGTTCGTGATTTGTTTTCTAAAACTTATTAGTTTTCAAAGACTTTGGGTGTTCTGTTAAGGATTGAGCATGTTGCGAGTTCCATTTATCAGTATATATATTTTGAGAATTTACAAGTCCTTTTCTGTGTAGTTCGGGCTTAATTTCTGTTATCAAATATGATATACGATTCTAATTAGCTTTGAGATAATTACATAATTGTATGTATAATCAAACGTCTGGTTTACAGATAACGTCTGTAAGAAATTGAGATAGTTCTTCGACATTCAAGATCACGGTTTCCACCCCCCGTGATAAGCATATTTGTCAATACTGCGAAACCCAACTTAACTATACATTCCGAACAGAAAACCCATGAAAAATATTCAAATTGGAAGAGAAGGTTTTGATCTCGTACTTATTATCTTCTTCATTATCAATGTTCATATGCCAGGTTCATTTCTTTCTACTTTTGTTTCGCCAAGCCCACTGCTGTACAGTTAATCCTTACAGCAGTGGGCCAAATCATGACTTCTCGCCAGTTTTATTAATTTTATTTGCTGTTCCGTTTCTGACCAAACGATAACCGCTCAATTAAGGGTCCGTGCCAAGTCCAATGCGACACTTAACGTTGACCTCGATTCTGTATTGGCCGGTTGTCATTAAACCTCACTGCTGCTGCCCTTTGCTATGGCGATGATACAAATAGACCATTCTAAAACAGGGGTTATATCGGGAACCATCCCGAAATTTGACAATCGATACCAATCCCTTCATCTTTTAAAATAAGTGCGAGTTTTCAATGACCACTCACTCAGTTTAAGCTATTTTACTCTTGAGCCAACCATTTGGTTCCAAGCATGTATTAATTGTGGCCGACTTGGACGTTCAGTACATTTCCGATCAATGGTTTATTTTTGTCGCTCGCAAACTGTGTGTGGTTGGCATTCTAAAAGACCCCAATGACATGTTTACAGTTTATTTAGAAGTTCTGTGTGTTAGGAGATAGAATACGAATTTGTGTTCTGGTGAAGGCGTAACATTAACAAAATATAAGCCCTTTGTTCTCTGTACTCTCCATAAATTATTCAATTGTGACGTAAATAGATTCCAGAATTAAAACAACTTTGAGGAAAATCTCGCAGTCACAGGACTCCAATTCAAGTTCTGACGAACTTAATAAAATTGAACGTCATGCACGAAAAGTCTTTAGAGACAGTTTTACACTCCTCAAGAGCTTGTTCAAATTCGCATCTTTGTGGGAGGCCGGAGCTCCTTACCGCGAAGTTGTTGTTACGAGTACAATGCTCAGTGATGACTATGTAAGGCCGCTTCAGACCATAGTTAATAAAGTTCCGAACAAGTTATTCATACTCACTAATGAGCCAACTCATACTAGGTTTCTCTCGGCATGTTCTCAATTACGCCAATTCAATTGTAGCGGCGGCGGTAGGCGCTTTCTTGATTTAATTGTCTCTGTTCACCATTCTTTGGAAAACGAATAATTATGGCTCAGTTTTCGAATTTCCTCTGCCACCACCGACGCAAGCAATACTCAGAACTCTTAATATTTCAGGAAATATCTTTTTCATCCCATCTATTCGAAAAAGACGACTTGGTTCGCCTTTAAGTGCACCCAAAGGTGGTGTTTTCTATAAGAAACTTTTAGCGGGCAGTAATGAGTTTTTAATCCTCTTTATAAGTGCGCCGCAATTATCATTGCCGCGCACTTTTTGAATTTGGAACATTTTGTGTTCAGCGCCCAAGAAATCGAACGCAAATATTGTTTGAATAAAGACTGGCTGGTGCGACGGCCCATAGTAGCGCCGCGCGCCGGCTGAATACAAAAAAAAAAAGAAATAAAATTAAAAACGCGCGAACTATAGCCCGCGTTTTCGTCAATTTTCACGGATTGATAGAAATTCATGATTTTGTTTTGAAAAATGAGTTCTTCAAGTGACAGTGAAAGTATAGAATTAACTCCTGATAGTATTAGAACTGACGCAAGAAATGTGATGGATAATCTACTACCTGCAAAATCCCGGGAGAAATATATGAAAGCTTATGGTAATTTTATTGAATGGAGAAATTCAAGAGGCGCCAAGAATTTTTCAGAATCTGTGTTTTTGGCCTACTTCCAGTACTTAGCCAAAACTAAACAACCTTCCACACTTTGGAGTACCTACTCAATGCTAAAATCAACAGTCAGTTCTAATAACGACGTAAAACTGGACACATATTCGAAATTAATAGCGTATCTGAAGAGGATGTCTGATGGATTTAAACCTAAAAAATCCAAAGTGTTCTCAGTCAAAAACGTGGAGACTTTCCTTAATGAGGCACCCGACAACATCTTTCTTGCCGTAAAAGTAAGTAACTATGTATGTATATATGGTGGATTAGTAAAGTATAACCAGTGTTTTAAAATGCGCATTTTATTGTAACCTGTACTTCGATAGATAGGTACTTGTCTTATTCACATTCGGTTTTGTTACAGGTGGCTTTAATTTTCGGAGTACATGGAGCTTGTCGTGGCAATGAACTTTTAAAAATAACTGTTGATGATGTCGAAAATCAGTCGGATAATTTACTGTTAGTAAAGCTGACAGACACAAAAACAAAAATTGACCGATCCTTCGTAATCCGAGGAGAATACAAAACTATTGTACAGAAATACCTGGACCTGCGTCCTGCTGATATAAAGACCAATCGGTTTTTCATCCGTTATCAAAATGGCAAGTGCTTCAAACAAGTTATGGGAAAAAATAAAATTTCTTACATGCCACAAGAAATCGCTACTTATTTGAAGTTACCAGATATCAAGCTATATACAGGACATTGTTTTCGTCGCACTTCTGCTACCCTGTTGGCAGATTCTGGAGCGGACTTAACTGTTCTCAAGCGACATGGAGGATGGAAGTCGAGTGCTGTAGCAGAGGGATATATAGAAGATTCCATTGAGAACAAGGCGAAAACATGTGAACGCATCGTGGAAAACATTAAATTGCAACCTTCAGTTAATCCATCCATGCCACTGTCGCCGCGCCCATCTACATCCAAACAAAGAGATTCACCGTCACATTTTCCTCAAAATGAGCCACATTCTGACATTATTTCAAACACGCAGAATAAAATTAAATCTACAACAATCTCTATTCCTAATAAAACTGTAACAATTAATTTTCAAAATTGTGAAAATGTCTCAAATGTAAATATAAGTTTTTAGTTGTTTTATTATTAGATACTACTTAATTTCAATTTAGTTGTTACTCTGTTTCATTAAATATCAATATTACAATAAAATATGAGGCGCCTTTTATTTTCTCATAGTGGGTGATGAAAAGTAGAGTGTATCACTCGGGCGCAAAATATATTTTTGGCTCGGGCGACGTACTTTGAATCCCTCGCTACGTTCAGGATTCTACTAAAGAATCCCTCGCTACGCTCGGGATTCTACTCTAGAATCCCTCACTTCGCTCTGGATTCAAAAAAGCGCCCTCGCCGTAAAAATATTATTTTGCTCCCTTATGATACAATCTACTATTATGATTTTGCTATAGTCGTCACCCACACCAAAACTTCGTATGAAAGTGGAAAATTATTTCAACGAAAATGCGCTATGCAAATAAGCATTCCACGTGTATATTTAAATACGGGAACGTTACTGCGAACTATTCATTAAAATAATTTAAAAACTGTGAAAATTGTGAAGCATTTCAATGTAGAAAGGAGAAAATTGCATATGGAATGCTCGTAACAAGCGCGAAATCGTTTGGTTCTGCAGAATGGGCCCCGAGTCGCGAATAGTGGTGGAATGGAAAAAGTAAATGCGACTTACACAGATGCAGACACAATCGTGATAAGATATACACATTATGTTGACGTTATGAGCGAACACTTATTGCAACATTATTGGGTTCTGAATCGCGCGATAAAGGATAACGATGTGTTATGGTTATGTTTCATTCACATGGTTCCTGATATAATCAATAAGGAAATTGGATATAGAGATGATATGCGTGGAGGTCGGTAATATGATTCATACTTTCAACACCATTTGTGAGTTATTTAAGTAATCAATGATTACTATGTCGCATTGGTATAGAAATCGAAATGACTATTTCGTAGAATTTATCAATCTTCCGAAAGCAATTTCTCAGTCGAACTCACTACAAAGCCAAATATAGTTAGTGTTTCGTTTGCTCATTTTCTGAGACTGTATTGAATAAGTCCTAGCGTCGAGTCAATTTCTTTTTTTATAATTCTGTTGCTATTGATACTTCCTGTGTAGTCAACTTAGCTACTTTTTCGAGGATTTTCATGAAATTTTGAACAAGCCACTTCGCAAGGCGTGTTGGCGTATCTGAGGAAAGTTTGCGCATTAGCGGAACCGGAAAAAGGGGATGAAAAACTTGACGACAACTTCTCGCAAAGACACTAAAATCGCGAGGCGTTTGCAAAAGTTACGCCCAAAGTTAATAGCGAAATGATTTGGTCGGTTTTAGGTTATTTATTATAAGTATGGATGTTAAGGATTCGGCAACAACTTTAACAAGGACTTTTACAACTGTCTTTTATTGGATTCGTTTAGGTGAATTTCATGCTCCAGATAAAACAAGAATAAAAGATTAAACGTGGCGCGAACTGAATTCAATTAAATCATCAAACAAAAGAAATAACAATCGAAAGGATTATATTTCAGTCAAACTGAAAATGCAGACGTTCCGAAAATGAGCAACTAACGAGAATAGTTAAACGGACCTGTAATTTGCATACAGATTGGCTTTCAGGGATAAACGGTCCATTTGTATTCAAACGCAGGAACCCAGCTCAGTGGTCGAGGAGCATTTATCCAGTTTAGGATTTAAATCGGCCACAGTATCATCTGCTTATCGATATCATGTACTCCTAAGCTCTCCCGAAACTTTACAGCTGCACAATATTTTCCTTTCTACTTAACCTCATTCTGGCAGTTTGCCAGTTTCCGTTTTTTAGGCACCGAATTTGGCAGACAGTTGATTCTTCACCGATTTCTATTAAAATTTATCGATTATGCGATTACGATAGCTTTTTATCCGATTTTGAAAACATTATGTTGTTTTTTTATCCCTAACTTTATTCAATAACTGCGTTTCGTGAAATTTTCTTTAGCACACAACGAATAAAAAAGGAATGAATACTTTCTTTGCATTTTTTTGCTTCTATCAAAGACATGTTTGCTTTCAACGACATTTCTGCAGTATTGTGAGGATATAAACTGCCCTTCGGTCAAACAGGCTTCAGCAAACCCATAACTTGTACAGAATCCTTCTGTTTGTCCGTCCACAACATATAATCCTCTTACGGTGGCCGAGAGATCCCACTGGCAGAAGTTCATTGGCTTATTCTAAGCCGAAGACAACTAACTTATTTAAACCTTTGTCTTTTTCTACTAAACCTGCATTTTCTTGAATACAGGTAATAAATGATATACAAACTGACACATATAGTCCAAATAGTTTCTTTTCGTTCAAATGACTTGATCATAACACAATCTATCCACTGCGGGATACAATACATAGCTGAGGTGAATGACATACGACCGGGCCGAGACAGCCGATGCTGACAAGCGTCGAGGGGACTGCGAAAATAGACCAATCTGGTGTACATGACGTCATTTCAAGCGTAGATGGGCATGGAAACTAGAAGCCCGTCCATGGTAACATTTTAGCTTTGACTGCGTCTTTATTTCGCCGCAGTTAGGGTGATTTTCGTACTTCAAGTACTGGCTCATGTTTGATTGTAAAGGCCGAATTTTACACCCAATTATTCCCGAGTTCCGATAGTTTAGAAATTTCGGGTATTCCGGTTATAAAATATTGTTTCGCGTTACTCGTTCATTGTTCGAATTTTTTGCGTTCCTTCCTAGTCATAGAGGAATTTCCGATCAATTATGAATTCGAACCAAGTAGACGTAAAATTTGTTTTCACTTCTCATGCTCTAAAAGTACGCCGTTATAGCCCTACGAAGCGGGATTAAAGTGACCGTTTATTCCCTAGGGAGTAAAAAGTAATTTAAAAATGGAACGATCTTTTACTCTGAAACATGATCACAAAAGAGTAACTTGACAAAGGTTTTATTTAAATTTCGAATTGGCATGCAAATAGAAAGCGGTTTATTAAAAAAAAAAAAACAAATGAACTCTTCAACGCGAGAAAAATTTATGGTTGTTTGTGTGCATCGTTGATTTTGAAAAGCAATGCCTCTGTTACTAATTATTATCTGTGGAGTGTGGATCATCTTCATTGCGAAAATGTTGAGAGTTTGTGCTGTGTTTTCAATGGTTAATCTGTGACTGACCTGATACAAGAAAAAACTGACCGCTCATTTCAGAATTTTTGTCGAGTGTAAATTTATTAAGTTTTAAATGACTATTTTTCTCGCACTCGAAGTGAAAAGTACAGTTTGCACCTCGAGACTAAACGCCAATATAATATACCCTCGCTTTCATTGCCTCCCTCGCAAGCTCGGGAGTCAAACCACCCCGGGTATATAATGGCTTCGTTTAGTCCCTCGTTATAAAATATACTCTTTAGGTTCAAGTTACAGCAAAAACCTTAAAGATGAAAATCTAGGCTTTTGCGTTGCGTTCGTTTGTGGTTCAAACGTCTTATTATTTACCATGTTTACTATTTGTTTCGAGTTTCCGTTTTCATTGTTAATGTAATGGTAGTGACCATGTCGGTTTAAAATGTTATATTGGTGTTTCTGAGTAGTTTTTCAGATTTACTGAGATCTTATACGATTTGGCTTCAACAATAGTAGGAAAGGCGATGTTGCAGTGACATATCATAGATACTTTACATATCTAATGATTTTAATTCAGTGTGAGATAAGAAAGCGAGTGAAGGAAAGGGTAGCAAGGATGGGATAGTAGGGGCCTGCAATTTGCTGCTATTAATGTCCTCGTTAAACCCAAAGGTTATCGCTGTACGTGTCTTCGATGAATCTCATGGTAACCCTTGGAATATAGAACGTAGCCGATGAATAAACATACGAATACATAGTCATAAAATCTTTGTGTGATTTCTGTTTATCAAGACGGCTACTGGTGCTGTATCTTATGTTGGTACTATTTTCCTGTGTGTTTGAATTTATCTTCCATAATAAATTGCCTTGAATAATCAACCATTTCTTTATCATTGTATTTCTTTCTAAAGAATTTAGAATTCATATGAAAGTATTAGGGTAGGTACTTACTTATATATTATACTAGCTAATCCGCGCAACTTTGTCTGCGTAACTTGAGTTATAAGCTATCCTATCTTTCAAGTTCGATCAAGTCACTGCACACGGTGTACAAATTTGATTAAAATTGTTAAAATAAAAATTGTTAAAGAGTCCATCGCGCACAAACAACGTGACACGTAATTTATATATGTCACCGTAAAATTGTCAAATACGTTATATTGTAATATCTCTAGCGATATTGTAAAATCTCGAAATATTGTCAAACGAACATACTGCTTACAACAAAACGCATTATTTTTCGTGAAATGCATGCGATGGTAGTCAACTCACACGGTGTGGAGGGAAGGAGGGGTCTCAAAACTCAAAGATAATGTACCATTCCTGAGAAATACCGATTAATATAACCTAACCTTAAAACACTTTATATTCCCCTAAAAAGCGAGAGCAATAATTCGAGAGTTAACAATATCGCTAGAGAGAAACACGTTATATTGTAATATAACGTGTTTGACAATTTTACGGTGACATATATATTAAGATAATTTGTTTGTCTGCCGGTTTTTGTTAGTGTGCTAGCTTGTTCTGGTTGATTGCCGAAACGGGTGGTCCGATTGTGCCGGTACTTTTACTGGCAAGCTACTTTTATTTTAGAAAAAGAATTAAGGTTCCGTGAAAACAAAAATTAAAACATTGAAATTGTTAACAAACTCCGATTCAAATAGGAAAATAATGTTTTTATAAAAAATTCACACTGGGGAAAGTCGCGGGCAACAGCCATCATCATATTGCCTTTTCCCAACTATGTCGGGGTCGGCTTCCAGTCTAACCGGATGCAGCTGAATAGCTAACTAACTTCCGCAACCCAGTTAGTAGTACTGGGTGAGAGTTTTTGGGCCACAGACTGCCTGTAACGACTGTCAAACATCTAAAAATGACAGCCGGGACCAACTGCTTGACGTGATTTCCGAGGCACGGTGGAAACTCAGCATGTAATGTGTTGAGAGCAGCGGTGGCCCAGCGGTGGCGGCCCCGACATACATTCAGTAAGTCGTGGGTTCGAACCCAGGCGGCATTACTTTGTGTAATTTATTACATCACCGCTGCTCTCAAAACGGTGAAGGAAAACATCGTGAGGAAACCGGCATGGTCTAGAACCATAAATTCGAAGACATGTGACATCGACCAATCCGCACTGGGCCCGCGTGGTGGATTATATAGCCTATTCTATCTCATAGCGAGGAGGCCTGTCCCAGCAGTGGGAACATTAATAGGCCGTTGATGATGGTGATGAATGGGTGGTCACCCATCCACAGACCAACCTAGCCAAGCACGGCTTAACCTAAAGATTGACTCGAGCTGCTCCTAAACAGCTAGTGATAAAAATACCTATAACAACACGAACCTCCATGTGGGAATATATTAGTTTTTCTTCAAGGTAAACTGTAGGCATATCTTTTGATGAAAATAACACTTCTTCATCCATTTCCGCGAAAGGAAAGTGATATTCGTATCATACTGCAATAGTTACCCCTAAACGAATTTCCGAAATACGAGTCGTTTGATGGGGTGGCATAGTTACCATGGCAACTGCCGCCCATACTGAGAATATCCCTTATAGCATGGAAATCAATAACGGACTTCGTGGAATATTAAATTGTCGTTTATAATAAAGTCAGCTAAATGAAATCATACATTTAGGGTGTAAACAGGATTGCGGGCCTATTCGAAAGAGATACTGCAAAAAAAAAGGTGTACACAGACTCATCACGAAACCGTTAACCAATCATTTTGTACTTACATCAAACTTTACGCAGAAATTATTGCTAGCAAACGACTTTTCTTTTTGGGAGAAAAATCATGTTTTGTGGTAGAAATCAATATAAATGCACTCAAAAAATTGTGGTGATCGATGGATTTCAATAGTACGGGGTCGTGGAGGTGTGTAAGTAAAAATCTTACGGTTAAAAACTTGTCAGAAAGTTAGAACTTTGTCCTCTGACATCTCCGTAACTAGAAGGTTCCCAGGTATGCTGTAGAACAAAAAATGTTCGCAATGACGGGGAAAACCAGTGGGTTCGTGACGAGGTTGTTTACACCCTGTATATTTTGTTGTAAAAGTAAGTAAATCTCTCGTTATAGCGTCACCCGTGGCGTGACTCTAGTGCACTAAACTTCTCGAAGTTGGGTAGAGTAAGATAATTCCTTCTGAAGTTTAGACAGGAACGCAAGTCACGGTTACGCACCGCCACTAACTATACACACCACACCACTCCTCCCCCTTTCAAAGTACTACAAACATTAACTACATAGTAATTTAATATAATAAGTTTCACTCAAGCATAATTTGATTAAACCCTACCAAGCAAATAATTCAGAATGCCCACCTCCTTGCTTCCTTTCCTCAGTTTTTTAATTAAAATAATTTTGCACTCGTGCAAATTCTTGGTTGGGTAGCGATGGAAATATTTCTTGCCTAAATGTTGCCAAATAATATCTGAAACTTTTTTGGAATAGTATTGTAATTAGCCTGGTTAGAGTTTGGTAACTTTCGAAACGGTTAATTGTATGCTTTCCAAGTTTTTGTGGTGTTTCACATTCAAAGCACCGACCGATACTCAACGAAACTGGAATGTTTGTTTCCAACAGAACTGAAAGTTACAAAGCAATATGGGATTTTCAGAAAACGTGTGAAATAAAAACATCTGTTGTGTACCGATTGGCACTTTTAAGCTGATGGTCTTGAAAACACAAACTTAAAAACACAAACGTCAAAGAGACCAAATGGAAAGGGATAATTTAATGGACACTAGAAATAACAAGGACAGAAGGGGTCAGCCATACCTAAAATAGCGACAAACCCTTGTCCATACCGAGAGTAAAATCGAATAACAAATAAATGTATTAGTTCTAGTTGGGGTCACGAGTTTCTAATGCAGTAAATTCTAATTGGGATATTCCAATATATTCAATCGGTGGCACATAAGGGTTAATTTTGTAGTTAAAGCGATCGTGTTGGTAATTTCGAGCTACATGATTACTAACGTGCACCATTTAGCTAAATGAGTGAGGTGTCGCGATTAAGATAAATTACACTCTGCGCTGTGTTACAGTATGTGTCGCTTCGTACAGCTTAGCTAAAAGCTTGGAACAGAGCAACATAAATAATTTCACGTGTAAAACATTTCGACCGTTGCGAATTTGTCGTTCGGCTCAGATTTAAAACAAACTCTAATCCAACATGGGCTGTGTTATTTTCTCATACTACAGTTTAATATAAAGATGAGTCTGTTGGTTGTTATACACTGTGGCTGGTTTGTTAACCGACTTCTAAAAAAGGAGGAGGTTCTCAAATCGGATGTTTCTATTTTTTTTTTTTTTTATTATGTTTGTTCGCGCATAACTTCGTCGTTTGCCAACCGATTTGAAAAAATATTTTTTTGTTGGAAAAGGTATCCTTTCCAAATAGTCCCATAGTCACCAAGTCGGGATCTGATGATGGAATCTTGGTGAAATCGCGGGATCTCTTCAATTTTTTACGATAACATACAGCGATTTTGGTATTTTCTACAACAAGTGAAGCATTTGCGTTTGATAAGAAACATTCTACCATCACATCTGATGATGAAGCCAAGAGTCACGGAACTAAATAATGAGACAATGGTGTCGATTCTGTTGTGCACAAACTAAACTTAATTTAGACTATTGCTATCTTTTACTAAAAGGCAGTGCGAGAAAAGGACGGCTATAGCTTGAACTAAGTTAGAGATGTCAAACTAGTTTATGCCTTGCGCTTCACCGTGTTTTTAGTCGACATGTTTTTACGGGCACCCTTCATTTGAATGGAGATATTAGTTCGAATTAAATTTGACAGCTCTAAATTACGTCCGTCTCTTTCTCGTTTTATTAGTGAGAAAAAGATAGTAATAGCTTAAATTAAGGTTGGTTTGTGCACAACAGAATCGACACCAATGTATCCCCAAGTCGTGTTTGGGCTTGTTGTAATTGTAACGATATGCAATTTCCATGTATTCCACCATAAGCACATTTAAACCACTAAAAAGTGATAAAAAAAAACTTTTTAGCAAAAAATAAAACCGACTTACATTAATTATTTTTCACTTTTTTTTTTTACGTCGGTTTTCTTTTAAACAAGGCCCTTCTAACGTATTTTATCTGTTCTATGGTAAATATAGTACTCAAGAAAATGATCACCACCACCATCACCACCATTATTGTACCTTGTTATGCGAACTGATTTTTTTTTTTATCCTCTTTCTTGTTAACGTAACTCAACACCACAATAATATATGAATGTATCATACTGGTGAAAGAAGCAGATCACCTTCGCATTTAACTTAACACTTGTTATAAATACAGCATCACTAGCCTAAGGCAAGCTTTGCGATGTCTGTAAATCGAAACAGAATAAATCGAAAGTTGCACAATCGCGCTGCTTCCGTCACATCACATAGATTGGAAGCTATTGGGACGCGGGATTTTAGACCCTAAAATAACTGACGGTACCCGTAACAAAAGACAGTGAGCTAAAATTTATGGGGCTAGGTTCAAATATCCGCCATTATCGAGACTATGAAATAAACTTTTTATTTTATTAAGACTCCTATAACATAAAATCTATCAGTGGAAATGTAGTAAATATCTTTTATTTACTTAACTACAACTTTCTTTACACTTATTTTATTCCATGAGTGTCGTAGTAAAAGTACCTCCATAAAATATTCAATGACTTTTATGTTCAGTTGATGACGAACATTCAGAATTTCAGACCAAACGGTACACATTTTGCCCAATGTCCTTTAACGGGTCAGTCCCGTAGGCTCGAGCGATTTGCTCTCAATGAGACAGACATGAGGGCTCTCTACACAGATTGGATGTCAGGCCGAGCGTGCCCCGCCACACGGCCGGCTTTTACTACAACAACCCTCCTAGAGTAATGAAATTAAATTAGTGTCCCTTTCAGACCACTTAGACTCCATGAATGATATCACCTATACCATTAAAATTAAACGAGTTTTGTCTCGTACCGACTTGGTTCTCTGTTTCAGTCCATAGTCTAGACGGACGAAACCTTTTAAAGAATTAAGCATTCTATACTTGCTTATCTTTTGAAAAATAGTATAGGTAGGGTAGGTACCAGGTACCTAGTGGGGGCTTATTCCTGAAATCCCCCCTAAAAGTCCCCCTAAGGGGGAAAAGTGGAATCTTGGGTAGGTACAGCATTATTCTCAGGACCTACGTGGGTTTCAGGACAAAACGTGTCGATGGTAATATTACACACTTAACTAGACATATTATAAGTACTCCCTACCTGATCTTTCAGAAGAACATCACCAATGAAGTGATGATGACAAAATTATTTGGATTAATTTTTGATCAATTGTATAATTAATAATGATTAAAATTGATCTAAGTATTTAATGAGTGCACTAGGTCTTGCTGAACGGCTGAATAAAGACAGTACGCTAAATGAGCGCACGCGCAGATACTTTTAGCAGAGCTGACACTGGCAATGAGCCGGAAAAACGACACGGTAAAACATAATATGTCATAAGCGCTATGTGTTCACAATATAACGTTATCGAGTTGTTTATTACGATGTCTTTGTACACGTGTATTTTTTATTTAGTTTACAATAAGTTGAAATCACTATCGTGACTTATTATTAAAACATAATCATCGCCGCGTCTGTCTATCTGACTGTGTCTAACCGCGATAAACTCAAAAAGTACCGAACGGATTTTAATACGAGTTTCACCAAGGAACAGCGTGATCTATGAGGAAAATTTAGGTGTAAATAAATAGGCTAAAATATGATGACAATTATTGCATACCTATACCGGAAAAAGTCAAGTAACATGAAAACAACATTTATTACAGAATTATTCCTTTATTTAAAAAAAATCTATTTAACTGTACAGCAGTATATATTATTGTGAGTGAAAAATATAGGCTTAGGTATATTCAAAATCAAAATATTTTATTTATCGAAGCTCTAGATGGGCACTTAGAAATCGGATATATATATGCTCTGCTACTCGTGTGATGCGGGCAGGCTGCTAGTTTTCGATAATTACCTCCTAGAATTTAAAGCAATTTCAACACAAACAAAATATATTTAATAAGTACATAAGTTTATAACTACAATGTAAATTTGAAATAGCCTAAATAAACTACATAGACGTGATGGATATTAATATAACAAGATAAAGCAATAACATAATTGGATTTTCATTGTAAAAAAGTCGGAAGCATACTCAATAATGTGTAAAAAAATATCTCCATTTATCCCAAGAGCATTGTATTCATAAAAAGAGCATAAAGAGCCTTTTGTTTCACAAATATTTGTAGAGAATAATGCAATCTGTTCTGTTTCGCTATAAATCAACAACACGTATGTAAATCATTGATTGCAATATTCCATATAAAGGGGAATGGGTGGTTCTTCTCGAAAATATTACCGCATAAATCAAGTTGAGCAGACAGGCAAGATAGTCTCACCGATTGTATTGACCGTCTGATTCCTCGCGTCCATTACATAATGGACTTATAAAAGGCTGTTAAGGATCATGGTAATGTACGTCCAATCGTATATTGTAGGAGCATAGCCCCGCTTGAGTTATACGCCAAGTTTTGATAGGCTATTTTCCTCTATTGTGTGTTTATCTTTGAAATGTGTGTAGGGCGTGCCAGTGTTATGAATGTAACTTTTCCTTGGACACACATAATTGAGATGTTAACAGAAATAGTTATGGAGTTATGTGCGGAGGGACTAACCAACAAAATAAACTACGTACTACAAAAATGTTTCGGCAAAAGTTGCGTCAGTTGTTTTGACCGATTTAGGTTACGGTAAATACACGAATCAAACATTTAATCAACATTGATTACTTATCATCATACGATACTATATTTTTGCAATCTTATCATTGTTTAATTAATGATTATGACTCACAAATTGAAAATAAATCAAAGTCACGCATGCTAAAAGCGATCTAGGATTAATATACTAATCATTATTTGCCATCGGGTTTTTACGAAACTGCGGTATTATTGAAATAATTCCGATGTAGGTAGGTACATCGAATGAATTACGTAGCATAGAACATTATATATATCAGTCGCATGTCATATTAGCGTACATAATGTTATCTTATCATTATTACACTTGAACGTTTTATTGTTTTCGTTCGCTCGAACAGAGGAAACATTGTGTTCTTACTCAATGAGTCTTTCAAGATCTACGTTGAAGGCTATCTCAGTATCTCTGACTGTAAGGTAATGCAGTTCAGATCAGAGAATACAATTTTAACTTGAAACTGTCTTTTATTACTAATAGAAATAAATATTAGAAAATGGTATTTAAAAGGCAAATGTGAGTGACAACGCTGAAAGGGGATATCCTTGAAGGACATTCACTGACTTTATTTTCAGGTGCGTATTACTCGCAACCAGCGTGCGTGTATGTCCAGGGGCCTAATTCTGCTATTTTAATAAATTCGTCACTCCAACACGATTCCATTCTCATCCCATTGTAATTTTGCTTAAAGTTCGTAATCTGCTAAATTCACAATGGTCGGTCGATGGTCTCGTAATAAAATTGTGTTTTAATGGCATTTTCGTATTGCCATTATTATAAAACCATTCGTACAAATGGTTCTCGAAATTAACTACTAAATGCGAACCTTTATTCATGCCAGATTTCATGTACGAGATTAATATTCTATGACATTTCTTTCAATGGGGTCATTGTGGTTGTTCATTGAGAAGTCATAATGACGCCATTATATTAGTAGATTACCAAACTTGTCAAAACTTGACAGAACTTGATCATTATGACTTCAATGATTGCCTATTCTGACACTATCGTAATAGCAGAATCGAGGCCCAGGGCCTCAAGTCTGCTATTACAATTGTGTCAAAATTGTCTTGTATCATTGATTTCATAATGGTCAAGTTCTGTCAAGTTTTGACAAGTTGGGTTGGTTCGTCAGTTTGGTAATCTACTATTGTAATGGCGTCAATATGACTTTCCAATGGTAAACCACTGACACTCCACTGAAAGAAATTTCATAGAATCGTAATCTCGTACATGTTTACAAAAGTGTTAAAATATATTATTAATGATATCTGGCATGAATAAATATTTGCATTGAGTAGCAAATTTCGAAAACCTAATTTTATTACGAGACCATTGACCGACCAATGATCGACCATTGTGAATTTAGCTGATTACAAACTTAAAGCAAAACGATAACGGAATGGAAATCGAATCGTGTTGCAGTGACGAATTTATAAAAAATAGAATACACACATCAACAGAATCTAGGGATACCTTAATCCTAAATTATTTACGAATGTTTAGTTTAAAATCTTTTTAGTTTTCATAAAAAGTTTGTATACAGATTGAAACCTCATTTATTCTATATTCAAAATTTAAAAAATAAATATAGAAAAAAAAGGAAAAAACAAAATACGGCGGCAAAATTGTTAGTAATTCGTTACGTTAAGTAAAATTAAAATTGTTTTATTAATATTAATTAATGAAAAGGGATTAGATTGTTATTCTTTTTTAATTTAACGTGCCGTGTGAGCTTTAGGAGTCATGTCACGTCGTCTATTGAGTCGAGATGAAATGTTACGAGCCATGCTAGAAAATGGTGCTATTCAACGCGTCGTTGCTGAGGCCCTACACACCAGCCAAAACGTGATATCAAGGTTGTGGTCACGTTATCGCAGTATTGGGGATGTAGCTGAACGGCACACGGGTGGATATCGCGTTACTACGCAGAGACAGGATCGATTTCTAAAATGACCGCTAGAAGACAACCCAATATCACAGCGATGCAACTAGTACAAAGGCTCCAGGAGGACCACCAGCTGCTGGTAAGCGACCAAACCGTGCGAAGGAGGTTGCATGAAGTTGGTCTTCATGCTCGAAGACCGCTACGTGTTCCAGCATTGCGACGTGGCAATCGCGGTCGGCGGCTTTCGTGGGCTCGGGAGCATTTACCATGGAGTGACGAACAATGGTCTTTGGTGCTGTTCACCGACGAGTCCCGGTTTGGGTTTCATCCGGATTCACGAAGAACACGCGTTTGGAGAACTCCAGGGAGAGTTAGCCGTCTACGGCACCCTCAGGGAGGTCCACTCATACCAAGGCGGGACAATCATGGTGTGGGCAGCAATTCGTCTTGGCGGACGAACCCAGCTCATTTGTATCCAAGGTAGCACGACTGCACAAAAATACCACGAGGAGGTAGTAGAGCCTGTTATTGTCCCACACAGAATCCAAATGGGCCAGGAATTTCTACTCATGCACGATAATGCTCCTTCCCATACGGCGCGGCTGGTGTCGGCCGCTCTCCGAGAACACAATATTCGAGTTTTGGATTGGCCTGCACAGTCGCCCGACTTAAATCCTATCGAGCATGCCTGGGACATGTTACAACGAAAAGCTTTGAGAGATTTCCCGCCAAATTTGACGACAGAACAAGAACTTTACGAACACTTGCAAAGAACATGGCACCTCATACCGCAGCAAGACATTGACAATCTAATTTTAAGCATGAACAATCGATGTCGATGTGTAATTAATGTAAGAGGTGGCAACACTGATTATTAATAATTAGATTTAATAAGATTTGTTCAATTTTCCTTAAAATTAATAGCTTTATAAGAAGAAATGAAGTTTTTTACCATATTAATTTGCTACGGCGATGAAAAAAATAAACATTTTTATTTAAAACAAAAAAATCACGAAATGTTTTTTATTGTTTACTATAGACCTTAAAATAACCTATCATTCTTCTATTTACTGTATCAGAAAATTCTTCATAGATTTTTAGATATTTGATGAAATATAAAATATCCCTAGATTCTGTTGATGTGTGTAGAGTAGAATACTCTTTGTTATGTACACCATAAAAATTATAAAAACATTTTTTTTTTAACATTTACAAGGAGTGACACATTGGGCGGTCTTATCGCTAGAAGTGATATCTTATTTCTTTAACTGATTTTCAACTTTATCGCTTAAGGGGCCGGCGGAGCATGCGTTTCTCATACAAACATTATACCAAAATAATATGAAAATCAAACATATTCTTAAGGTAGTGTGTATATGTCACCGTAAAATTGTCAAAGTTATATTGTAATATCTCTAGCGATATTGTAAACTCTCGAATTATTGTCAAATGAACATATTGCTTACAATAAAACGCTGTTAAATTATTTTTCGTGGAATGCGTGCGATGGTAGTCAACTCACGCGGTGTGGAGAGAAGGAGGAGTCCCCCTTGCCCAGTGGTACCACTCTCATGAAAAGATACTGTACCATTCCTGAGAAATATCGATTAATATAACCTAACCTTAAAACACTTTATATTCCTCTAAAAAGCGTAGTCGACGGAGCCTCGCTTCGCGAGGATATTTCCAAATGCAGGGTTTAAAGGAACCTAACTAACCTAACGGGGGGGTGCCCCAAGTCCCGATTATGGGGGCAGAGATAATTCCGTATGTTCAGTTGACAGTAATTCGAGATATTACAATATCGCTAGAGAGAAACACGTTATATAACGTGTTTGACAATTTTACGGTGACATATATATTTCGATTGTATTATAGAAAATCTACTCGTATGTTCCCAAATAAGTATTTTGAAAGGACAATGATGTAAAGACGAGATATGTGGAATATAAAATTTCGATTGAATATTAATTATATTTCTCATAACTCTTGTTTAAATCAGTGTACATTCAAAATATCTGTTTGGGAACCTATATGTATATTCTGTAATCCAATCAAAATAAACACCCACTACCTTAGGAATATGTTTGATTTACAAATTATGTTGTTTTTACGTTTTTATGAAATTCGCATGCTCCGCAGGCCTCTTAAGCATTGAGGTTCAGGGTTGATTGGGAAAATTTGACGTTCCGCGAATAAAGTGTTGGTCGGTCGGTGTATTATGTACCTACTTATTTGATAATATACTGACAAAGACACCGCGGTGTATCAAAGACTGCAACAAGTGTATCAAACAGCATTTGACACTGTTTGAGCGCCGTCTTCACCGCCACTAGAAGATCTAAACTAACGTGATAATAAATAGCAATAGGCTAATAGGTAATTGCAAGTAGTCTAGTCTACATTATAACACATATATAAACGGGTATTTATCGCGAATTTTACCTATAATATAAACCCGACGTTTCGTCCGCGTCCCGTTTAGTCTAGTCTAAGTAGTAGAGTCTCGCAAGACTTGCGAGACTCTTGCTGCAAGACCAAGACAAAGACTGAGAGCGTAATACCAAGACCAAGACCAAGACCAGGTCTATTGACGCAAGACCAAGACCAAGACTGGCTAAGGTCTCGTCTTGGTCTTGCATTTGGGCAACACTATAGACGAGTAGAGTATTTGCTGCAAGACCAAGACCAAGAACAAGACTGAAAGCGCAAGACCAAGACCAGGTGTATGACGCAAGACCAAGACCAAGACTGAGAGCGTAATACCAAGACCAAGACCAGCCGTACATTCCGAGATACGATATAATCACTCACAGCACTCACAGCAATATTTTGCGTACCGTTTTAGTTTTCACGATTATGACAGCTAAGATCTGTCATTAGGTCATTTGACAGCGCTCACGGTGAAATTTCTTTGGGGCATGGTCGGTGTAATCGCAAGATGGCGCGTGTCATGACGTCATCTATGACGACTCAAGGAACATCGATATCGCGCTTATGATCGCGCTCACGGTATCTCGGAACGGGTTTATGAACGCTCATAGCGTTTACAGTTTATCTCGCACTGCAGGTGTATTGACGCAATACCAAGACTGGGTAATGTCACGTCTTGGTCTTGCATTTGGGCAACACTACTACGACTAATTTAACGTTTGAGATTTGAAAATATTAATCCACATCTTACGCACAGTTTTTCAACACAAAACCGCAAATGAGTAGTAGGTAAATAATAATGATACATTTACATTAACAAATTCGTAATATCAGGCAATACTAAAATAAAAACACATCACGCCATACTACATACATATAAATTAATTAGTATCGACCATACGTGATTTTCCGTATATTCGACCTTCATAATTATGTATATTTCCTGTTATTTTTCATTCAAAAATCATCATTATTTGACATTATTATTTTCATGATTAGGTGTACCTAGATATTCTTTCCTATGTACCTAAAATATAACTCGTTTCCTTCCTGTTTGTGTGGTGTTAATAAGCATCCTCAATGACCTACCTTTTTTTATGCATCCTGTAAGGAAAAAGTAATAGCTTCCATACAAAATAGGGAGCATTTTTAATGATGTAGTCAGAGCAGTATTAGGTTTTACCAACCAGCTATTAGCTAGCCGTTCTAGGACGTCATTTTAACTAGGTAGCTAGCCGTTCTAGGACGTCATTTTAACTAGGTATTGTGTTATTTGCATTTAAACGTTGCAAGTATTACCAGCCTACATTTCTTAATACGTGTAGCAATATTTTGTTAATTCCTACATGCTAATTAACTGTATTCTTGTGTTATTTATCTAAAGTACCTAATATTAGAAAGAGGAAAGATTAGATTTTTTGTTTGTATGTTTTTTGTTTGTTACTACTCAACCGATTTTAACCATTAGAAAGCTATATTTTGACCGAGTAACATACGAATTATAATTATTGACATCACGCAAATTACCCGAGCTATCACAAATTTCTCGGACGAAGTGCGTGTTTAAAACATATGTAGAAAAAAAAATACAAATTGCAATATAAGACATAGAAGCAGATACAATCTAAGATAAAAATACACACACCCCTGCGCCCCGTTCACCACCAACAATTCCTAGCATGTTAGATGCAGAATTGCAGATGAACTCATAGGTAATTAGAGTTTCGTGTCTGACACGTCAGATGCAAATCCATAGTCACTTAGTTTGTGCGTTGGGGTGTTTCACACCCCACTGTGTCTGTAGGTGGAGCTTGGGCAATCATGGAAATCCCGTTTATTTCTTTGAATACAAACCTATTCGTGTTTTTGTATTTTAAATTGCCTTTAAAGTGCAATAGTTGAAGCGTTGACTTGTGAATTTATGAAGAGCTTTTCGAATGAAGTAGAAACTTATAAGTACTTGAAATGCTTTGAACCGGAGTTGAAGAGTATAAATAAATTTAATGAATGAGTTCACTCACAGTATGATTTTACACATAATTTTCGTTTCATTTATTTCTATACCATCATGTGACTAAAAGAGTGATGGACATTAATATTGATGGACGGAGAGGGAGAGGAAGGCCAAAGAAAAGATGGTTGGATTGTGTGAAGACTGATATGAAAGAGAAAGGAGTAAATGATGCCGTGACGTCTAACAGGGGAGAATGGAAGAAGAAAACGTGTTGCGCCGACCATAAATAAAATGGGAAAAGGGCAGGAAGATGATGACTTAAAATGGATGTGGTGTCACGAGAATGGGTTAAAATAAGAAATGAGTACATCTGAGGAGGTCTGAAAGTGGCACTGGTGACTTGAAAGTTGGTGTGTTGGTGTGTGTTGGTGGTTTCAAGTCACCAGTGCCACTGTCGTAGCGTGGGCAATTGATGCGGTGCAATGATGAAAATGTTGTGAGGAAAATTTTGAGAATGAATGTGGATGGGTATAAAAGTAGAGGAAGACCAAAAAAACGATGGATGGACTATCTATAAAGGATGATATGGCAAGAAAGGAGGTGTCTGATGAGATGACGAGGTATAGCGAAATACGGAAGAACACATGCTGCGCGGACCCCGAATGAATTGGGATAAGTGACATGGTACACCATGTTATGAAAATAAATCATCATTCTCTTCGGCGATAAGTTTGTTCTGTTTCTTGTTCTTTATCAAAATAATAATGCCCCAAACAAAACCTGCCGTTTGATTTAGTTTTCCGCGGTGAGACGAATGTTGAACTTCTAACAGATATAGTGTTAGTAAAACAGTCCCTAAATGTTTTGTTTTTTGTTCCAGCAATATGTTCCCTGAAGCAGTTCCAGTGTGCCAACGGCAAGTGCATACCCCGTATGTGGGTGTGCGACTTGGAGAAAGACTGCGAAGACAACTCCGATGAGGAAATTGAAGAATGCAAAAAAGGTCAGTGTTTTCGCATATTTATGTCTACTTGGACAACAAAACTTAGTGTAGGTAGTCATTAAGCTCCTCGATAATATCGATTCTTTATACCGATCTTTTCGAGTACAGACCTGTTTTACATTCTCCTAAGCAGCCCTTCCGTAGCAAAGTAATACAAATAGATAATTTTCTTTAAGGCCTTTCTGAAACACTTTCAAAAAAAGGGTATTTTAAGGTATCATGCAGATGCCTTTCCTTTTTTTACAGGGAAACGACGAAGTGATCCTAATCGTCCCAAACGTCTTTCTGTCTTAACATATATATTTGTAGTGTGGTTTGGGTTGAGAGTTCAGTCGTTTTAGTACTCGAAAATCAATCTAGCTACATAGTATAGGTAGACTCTATTTTGTACGTGCGATGCCCCGAGTCTGTGGTGCATGTGACCCTAGTAAGAGTACCTAATCCCGCAGCTTTGTACCTACACGAGTTAAAATTAATGATGTAGGAGAGCCACTCTGTTCGTGAATTAATTCTCTCTGACTGGACAAATCTGCAGGTGAAATTGACTTTTCCGAATGCATGCAACAACCGCTTGGCTTAGGGGACGAGAATGAAAACTTTGGTTTGGTCGTAATTGAACTGGTATGACTATTTCGTGGTCTATGGGCCACAATACTGTATTCAGATGTAGATTTTTCTACAATACTGCAGCAGCCAGATTTACCAAGTGTTGTTGTTTGTGGAGGTCAGATAGGCAGTCTCTCTATGTATAAAACTGGAATTCAGCTGAACCCGGTATGATTGGAAGCCGTACCCAACAAAGTTTGGGAAAAGGCTAGGCAGATTATGACTACAGTGGCCACAAACGTCGACGGCTGTGAAACAAATTGAAAGCACCAAAGAGTACCCAGAATGTCGCAGCACTAGTATTTTAATGGCGTTTCGTACGAACAACAACCTATCAAGCTATATAAAATAGTTTATGTGGAGCTGTCATTGTACGGGAAACCTATACACAGCGGTGCCATGTTACACTGTAAATGTCTTGCTTGATTTGTCGCTGTGTTACACCTGGTACTTATTGTGATTTTACTCTATAATACGTTACTTTTGCGACATTGCCTCGATCATGATAGGACATGTTGTTCGAGTAACTGCATCATTGAATAGTGAAACACTTCTTAACGAAGCCGAAAGGCACTTGGGCTGCTCGTCATTCCGATCATTGTTTTGTTCTACACCATACCTGGGAACCTTTTAGTTACCGAGATATTGGGGGTCAAAGTTACAACATTTTGTCAAGTTATTTTTTTTTTTAAATAGGTACAAGTTTTGATTTTTCCTGTAAATATCTCTACGAACCCCGTACTATTCAATCCATCCATCAGCACGATGTATTGAGTGTGTTACATTGAGTCATTGAGTGATTTTCACCCCAAAAAAAAGTTGTTTCCCAGCAATGATGTTTGCGTAAAGATACTTAGTTTGATGTACCTACAGAATGCTTGGTTGACGGCTTCGTGATGAAGTGGTTTACACTCTGTATATGTTTATTGCCATTGTATTAGGTACTTTAACTTGTGATAATAGCAGTATGTGTTGTTTAAATAAATAAATTGCAATATTCCTAAAGACTGGTTTTTCCAGTCTGTGCTTGAACGTATATGGTATTGGTACGTACTTTGGTATAATAATACAATCGTAGTTACTAGTTGAATGTTGCTAAGAATGGAAATGTATAGAATATTATTTATTACACCATACAAGTAAAATTCTTAAAAGAAAATATTTTACGTAGGTTGACACAATGGGCGGTCTTATTGCTAAAAGCGAACTTTTCAAGTCGTGGAAATCATGGACGTCAAATGGTTCCAAGAATAAACCACAATTCCTTCATATTAATTAATATTGTTCACATTCCCCACTTCCCTTGTAACTAATAATAGGTAGTTACTTAGGTATCTGTGTGTCATTAAGTCAAGTGCATTTATTATATTACTAGCTGACCAACTTCCTCTGCGTCGCTTATGAGATAAAAAGGTAACAAAAGGAATAAAATTTGCCCCGTTTTAGCAACATTTTTCATTAATGCTCCGCTCCTATTGGTCGTATCGTGATGATAGTTTAAGCCTTTAACCTTCTTCGATAAATGTACTATCTAACACAAAAAGTGATAGTTCCTGAGATTAGCGCGTTCAACCAAACAAAGAAACAAACTCTTCGGCTTTACATAGCTTTAGTATTGTATAGATTTTGTATTAAACTTGATGTGTTCCAGGATCAAACATATCAGAATTTGGAATATTTTCAGACAACTGTCAGTGTAGTAATATTTCTGAGTATGAATGTGGATGGGTATAAGATTAGAGGAAGATCAAAGAAACGATGAATGGACTCTTTAAGGGATGATATGGCAAGAAATAAGGTGTCTGATGAGATTATGACTAATAGAGAAGGATGGAAAAAGAAGACATGCTACGCTAACACTAAATGTATTGAGATAAGGACATAAAATGATATTTAAAAGGAAACAACCTCAATAACAGATCAATTATTCCACTATTGAATTAAAATAATTATGTACAATATATAAATACTACAACTAGAGCTATATAATTACAAAAAAAATCGTAAACTAGTACCTACATATTATATACAACGATGTCAATAGGACACTAGGCGTCAAAGTACTCCTCCGCATCGCTGTCATCGGGAAACGTGCCCAGAAGACTGGCAGCATTGCAATTCTAATGCTTTGGCCAAAGAAAGAGCCAGCCCTCTGATCACGCGAAGAGCCGATCAGTCGTTGGGAGATAAGGGAAACTAAAAATATATCGAAACTAAAAAGTAAAGTTTTAAAACAATGATGTATGACTTCTCGTTTTATGTGATGACATAAAACGAGAAGTCATACAGTGACGTAACAACAAAATGACAAGGGCCACCCAAATGACTAAAGGTTATTTAATTGAGGACAGAGACCCATTTATAATTTAATGATGGAGTGCGTACGATATCGTCTTCACTCGCTACTGACAAAGGCATCTTGTATTGACGGCCTATTAATATTTATTGAGGGAAATAGCTCCAGTAACTTGACGGCCTTCCCCTAATTTTAGATCAATTGCTCTCTCACAATTTAATTTCCAGAAGCAATTTACAAGGATGGCAAAATCAATACTTTGCAGCTTTATGTGGGGGTCGTAAGTCGTGACGTAATTAAATTATAAATTTAACTGCGTTGTGGAGTAGGAGCTCGTGTCTAAATAATAACTTCCAAACGGATTATTCTTCAAGGTTAAGCCGTATTTGCCAACGTCAATCTGTGGATGGGTGGCCATCATTACATACCGAGTTTCCTCTGTGTCTCGGAAAGCACGTAAGTCCCGGCTGTCATTTGTAGGTCTTTGACAGTCGTTACAAGTAGTCTGTGGCCCGAAGGTCTGACAACCAGTCTTACCAAGAGGTATCTTATTACCCAGTACTAACTGGGTTGTGGAGGATAATAAAATAGGCAATCGCTCCATGTATCCGCTGCATTTGTAAGCCTGGAAGCCAACACCCAATAAAGTCATTCCAATTTATTTGGGGTTGGTGCACACAGCATATCTTCTTCTGAAATTCTCTCAGCAATCACCTCTTTCTTAACCATATCCTTCACACAGTCCATCTGTTCTTGGGACCTTGACTGGGACGGGACTGTCCTTAGGACTGTTCCGAGTTTACTCGGAACTTTGACTTTGCAAATGTAGAACTACAAAACACTTGACTACGCTTTTGGGGTAGCCTCGACAATATTAGCGCATAATGTAATCTAATTATTTACGGGTTTTAATTTAATATGTTGTGCACACAATAGAACGGGGAATTGTTTGTAATAAACAAAGCTAACGTATAAAGCAGGGTCATAAGTTCTCATGGTATTACGAGTGTACGACAGAACGTTACCTTAAGTCGCACAACTATTATTTTTGCGCTTAATGTTCGTAATTTCTCCTCTTTTACTTTGTTTTCCTCATTTATAAGGGAAATAGAAGCACTTTCTTTACGGTACAGTTTTAGCACAGTTTTAGCTTTAGTTACAGTAATTCCTAAGTTATCTTTTCATTAGATATAAAACATATGGAAACTGGTATTTATCGCGAATTTTACCTTCAATTTAAGTATGACGTTTCGTTTCCGTTTCCCTTGTTCTATAATGTGTTTTGATCGTGAAAGTTTAAAAAAAAAGTGAAAAAATAACTTTATCTTCAGAAGTCGGTGACCTTTGTTTGATTGGTTTAGTTTTCTTGCCCCTGACTTCTGAAGATAAAGTTATTTTTTCACTTTTTTGTGCTTTTTAGTGTTTCACATGCGCCTACCCTTTTACAGCGTACTGGCGTGATGTTATGTCATGAACTGGTGTAAACAATAGACACAATGAGATTTCAGCAATCCTAGTCCAATAATTTGCTATTATTTATTGAGGCGTTCTGTGACGATCTCCGAAGTTCTTCATCAAAACTTCACCAAATTGAAGGGGGACCACTCCAAGAAAGTACTCGTCCGAAATCTATTTCTCCAGGTTCCCATCATCAGATCCTGACTTGATGATTATGGGACCACCTGTGAAGCCATACCCTTTCGAACTAATTCAAAATCAACCAAATCGGTCCAGCCTGCTTCGAGTAATCGGAAACATACATAAAAAAAAAGATTCCGACGAATTGAGAACGTCCTCCTTTTGGAAGTCGGTTAACAAGACAATTATCTTTTCATATTTGATAGAATGTCCGCGTTTTAGTGTCTCCTAAACTTGATTATTGGCACGATGTTTCAGGATATATGATAGAAACTAGAATTCGGTCTAAAATATGTTTTTTCGATTAAGCCAAAAAATTGGGAAAAAAAGCTGTCGTTTGTG
Source organism: Xestia c-nigrum (assembly GCA_916618015.1). Classification (NCBI taxonomy): domain Eukaryota; kingdom Metazoa; phylum Arthropoda; class Insecta; order Lepidoptera; family Noctuidae; genus Xestia; species Xestia c-nigrum. The sequence goes on from OU745245.1 coordinate 18,105,916, forward strand.
GCGCAATTATAAACATATAGTCACGTCTTCCCGTGGTGGTTATAGGCGGAAACAAATGAACGCTGTTTTTTCTTTGTCCACGTTCATACATTTGGAAAAGTTTCATTGAATAAATTAAACATTGTTCTCAAATTTTAACGTTTTAGTAATAAGGAAGTCCGATAACCAAATGATGATAAACATAAATATTTACGTTAAATTCCAACCCTTTTAGGTGGAGAATAGATGTAAATAGAATTTACATCTGGCACGTGCCGCTCATTGAAGTACTAGAGATACTAGTAAGACGTCATCTTGTGTAGCCAGTTCAATAATACAGCATGACGTTTTGTGTACTTAGTCATTTGTTTCATATGAACAGCGAATAGTCCGCATAATTACCATTCTTTTGTATGGTTATATTGGTAGTAATGTTACGTTTTGTTGCATGCAGCTGGCACTGTATTACGTAGGTAGCTGGCTGGCAAAGTTCGCATTTGTAGGAAGTCATGTTTGCCTGTCACATCTTTTCTGTTTATCTGTTTTCATAATGGCCGCGCACTACGCTACGTCTAAATACACGAAAGATTGGTTTAGCTAGTAAACAAATAAGCAATTTTAAACATAATTAAATAAATAACAAATTAATAGTTAGACTATTATTATTATTAGAGATAAATCTATACTAATATTATAAAGCAGAATAGTTTGTTTGTTTGTTTGGTTGAACGCGCTAATCTCAGGAACTACCGGCTCGAATTGAAAAATATTTTTGTGTTGGATAGTCCATTTATCGAGGAAGGCTATAGGCTATATAACATCACGTTTTGACCAATAAGAGCGGAGCAGCAATAAGAGATGTTGCAAAAACGGGGAAAATTTTATTCCCTTTGTGAGCTCTTGCTCTCTTAAGTGACGCAGACGAAGTTGCGTGGGTCAGCTAGTAATATATATTAGGCTAAGTTATAAAGCCCTCTAGGCTTCCTCTCTCGTTTATTTAACAAAAATGCTGTGCCCGACAGAGTCCATAATTGTTACTATTATTTTATTTACCACTATTTATCACGTTATGGTTAAATCAATAAATGATGTGATTTGATTTGGTTGATGGACGTTTTTGGGACCAAAACCGCAGTTCCGGATTCCTCCTAAATATTTATGAGTGGTATGTTGGGACCACAAGAAAAAACAAGTTAAAGTACAGTTATCAAAAACAAGAAGGGAAATGGAGAAGTGCCGATCTGTAATATTTCTTCATAGCCCCCCCCGACCCCGGGTCGATGGCGAAAATTCGAACAAACGCCGCCAACTTATTTTATGAATGTTGAAAATTATTCCCACAAACAATTTTTCAAATGTTTAGGTACTAGCAATGTTTCCCTGTTAAAGTAATTCTCGTATATGCGTGCAGAGCTTTATATTGTTTTTTCTATTCATTCAACAATATGTATTTTGTCCAATAGTTTGTTTCATAAGTTGACCCTGAGTGCTGGCACCTTATTATCAATCTGTATCAATTTATTAGCGACTGATTGCATGCGCCCACTTGATTGCTTGGGCTTCCTTTATTGATGAGAGATGACTTGCTCCGTCTCGTTGGCGCCATTAGACAACGTTCATTGCGCATGCTTCGTCCCTTTATAGACTATGAAATTATTAAGCTTGTTAAGACGAGCTTGCCTTGAATATTATCAAACTACACTATGGTTTATTACTGACAAAATGTACTTTATCGGCACAAAGTATGATCCAATTTTCATTGAATGTTTTCCATTTTTGCCAGATAGCCCTAGTTTTATTACAGTGCAAATTGATGTTTGAATAGGTATAAAACTCGTACTAAGGCTCCAAATCTCTACCTCCAAATTATCTTGCCTGTCTATAAAATACTAAGTTTAATAATATGGCATTTTATGTAAGTAAACAAAATTCAAAATTGATAACAAGTCTACAATTAAATGATTTACCACAAATTACTCTTCGAAGAATACTAAACTGTAAACAGGAACATTTTGTATAGGTATTCGCAGAAAATTCATGAATCATTTACAAGTAGGTAGGGAGTATAAACAAATCATTAATTTATCCTAACATTTCCTTACATTCTTTCTTTTCATTATTAAAATCCTATATTGAAGAGGCATATGCAATGTTTAAAGATGTTAATTTGTGTTCTTTTTTACGTTTATTTGTGTAGTAATTCTTCCTTATCACTGTCTTTTAGTATGATTATTTTTGTTGTTTTTTTGTTGTTGTTTTTTTTTAACTATTGTGAAAGCTTGTAATTGGCCATATTTTTGTTATTAACGAAACTATTGTATCTGCCTAGCTGTTTTCCGAAAATAATAAAATAAATAAATAACATATGTCCAGCAGTAGTCCTATGATGAACATCACACGATCATAACTATCAATTTAAAATACTCTATTTCACGTCAACGTACATTAGTTCATAATATGAAGAACAAGAAACAAGGTGGGCGATTCGAATGGTTGTTAAGCGATAATCTACTAAATTCACAATGGTCGATCATTGGTCGGTCAATGGGTCTCATAATAAAATTGTGTTTTAATGACATTTTCGTATTGCCATTATTGTACTACTAAATGCGAACATTTACATGCCAAAATAGTTTTACACATTTGTCAATATTTACGAGATTACCATTCTATGACATTTCTTTCAATGGAGTGTCAGTGATTGCCATTGGAAAGTCATAATGGCGCCATTTTATTAGTAGATTACTAAACTTGTCAGAACTTGACCATTATGAAATCAATGATCGACTATTCCGACACTATTGTAATAGCGGACTTGAGGCCCTGGTTGTTTATATACTCGTATGTGAGTTTACATGTTTGTAAACGCACCTTCTGTGTCATGGGTGCGTTTACAAACATGTAAGAGCCAAAAAACGGAAAGTAAGAACTCGAACTCAACTCAACTCACTCAACTTTGGGGTTAGTCTTTTCAAAACATTTGTCGTTTACAATGTTGACATAAATTGGTCCTATTACCCAAACGAGTTCACAGAATCAAACCATAAGTGCCACTGTGTCACATTAGCAAAAAGGGTATTGTAAGGAAACCTCGCACTGTTTAAAAGTTCCCCAAAACAAAGCTCGGGCATTCTGGTTTCATTTCTCGTTATCTTTATTCAAAGTTATTTGGAGAACCGAGCAAGGACCGCGTTCCCCGAATCTTTGTTCTTGCTAGTCTGTAATTTTATCTATAACTGCAAATACGTGTAACGTCTTTAGTTTTTTTTGGTGAAATATTGAGTATGGGCTGAAAGTTTTTTCTTATAATATTTACCCACTATTAGTTTTTCTTTTGCATGTCATGTGTAATACTGTGTATGGAAAATAAAACGGAGGGAAAAGTTGTTATACTTTTGAATCTTAATATAGGAATTACAGTACCAAAAATTATTAAACTTTTTCTCTAGGGTAAATGTCTTTTCATCCCACTCATCTCGGAAAGAGTATTTTTGCTCTTCGATATCTGAGTGCAAAATCCGTTTTTATCGTCTTGAGGGCAAAGTAAATTTGAATTTAGAACATCGTGTGCACTAAGCATGTGAATTCAAAACATCATTAAACCTATTTACTTCTACCTATATGGTGCCGAATTTTTAATTTCTTAAGAACTCAAACTCGGAACCTTCTTGGTGTACTTTTTAATATGTTTTGCGGGCGTAATTTATTTTCACGTCATTATTGTTAACACCTTAGGTTAAAAACAACGAATCCAACTTGAAAACAAGTGAAAAACCTAAAATGACCACTCATTATCTGGCGACGAGGAAGATTATTTGACGCCAACAGAATTAACTGAATTTGTTAATAAGGCGCAATTTTTTTTGCGTTTATTCATTTCCTCGCTGAGGTGGGATGAAAAGTTACTTACGTGTTGCAGTGATGAGTGCAAAGATTTTTCACCTCGTGCTCTTTTGATTCCCTCGATAACGCTCAAGATTCTAAGTTTTGAATCACTCGCTGCGCTCGTGACACAATTTTAAATCTTTCGCTTGCTCGGTCATCAAAATTGAGCACGTGGTTAAAAAACAACTTTGCACTCTTGTATAACAAATAAGTATTGTTTTGGGTAGGGCATCTCGCAGTTCAGTCTTGAGAGACTGGCTTCTGCTGAACCGGGCAAGTCCTGTGGATGCCTTGAATTTAAAGCCTCCAGCCAGGGCAACAATAACAATAGGTAAACTAAGCGACCACGCACTAAAGGTATCCCCTGTGGGGTACGAATCTCAGCTTAGGGCGTCGCTCGGGGCAGCAAAGGGACAGGCTGGATCTAGTTATCATTATTTAGGGGCTGAATTACCACCACTGGCTCAGCTTCGCGGGCTGGCTCGAGCAAGGGTCGGGGGGGGGGGATTGACCGGGAGTTACGCACCGGACCTCGACGGCGAGGTCGGAATGTCTTCGGTTTGTATTTGTACACTCTACGAACTGTACTGGTATCTTTTCTACTCTCTTGCAAAAGAGTGATAGGGTCATCGGGGGTGGCTAGGGTGTGACGTGGACGTCGGACTGAACTAATACGCGTTGGGTCGTACCCCGGCCGACGTGATCAGGGCGTTCCTATGCTTGATAGCAGTGTCAAAATAACGCTTGGAAAGGCGTTTCATGAACTGCTAGACGGTGGGGATTCTAAGGTCTGGTACAAACACACAAAATTGAATAAAATTGAAATCATATTAAGCACGTCAGACAATTCCAGCAAAAACATTTTATCCACTGAAACCGCTTTGAAAAAATCAGTGTAGCATCACTAAAAGCACTTCAATAGTTCTACGAAAAACGATTAGTTTTCGTACATTGAAACGGGGTTAGTAGTTCGAAAATAAAAACTAGGAATATTCTATTGTTGTCGAACCAGTCTGATTTTATTCATAGACTAGACTCGAAGTGAAGCTCAGACCGCACTTTGACCTTTGGGATTAATATTACATTTAGGGCTTCGCTATTTCCACGGTTGTAGAAACTATTTTGTGTTTAGTAGAACCTGAGCTATAATAGAAAATAGCTGAAAAAAAAATACAATTCCAGAAACGTGGTTAAATTTTACAAGAATGTCGTTTACATTAGGACAAACATGTGATGTACTTGTCAAAGTTGGAGAATTCACAGAGAAAAAACATCAAAACTAAGGAATATTTATAGGTAAGCTAAACCAAACTCAATCACTTCATCAATCGGGCTGTCAACATAAAAAAGAAAGACAAAATAAGATAACGTTGCGTTCCGAATTAGGCTGTACTCGATTTGAGCGTCCATAAACCCGTTCCGAATTACATTAAGCGCGATATCGATGTCCCTTGAATCGTCATACATGACGACGTGCCATGCGCCATCTAGCGTAATTACACCGACCAAGCCCCATATAAATATCACTGTGAGCGCTGTCAAAAATGACAGTTGTGGTCACAGGTCGTGTTGTTTTGTTATGAATGATGATGTTATTCTATCGTGGCATTCAACCATGAGTATTCAAGTGAATATAGCCGACGACCTTAACCAACATAACTTCCATTTTCAAAAATAGGTTTTTGAAAGGTTTTGGTTTGGGGTTATGTTCACTGTGAACGCGTTCACGAGCGTTCCGAATTGATGACAGCTCTTAGCTGTCAAAATCGTGATACCTAAATCGGCACGCAAAACATGGATATGAGCGCTGTGAGCGAATATTTTGTATCTCGGAATGCACCCTAAGGTTTGCGAAAGAGGGATGGCACACAAGGGTAGCTACTACCCTTAAAACTGTGTTCAACATTACGGCAGTGTTTGTTAGCGTTAGTGTTTCGTGTTAAGGTGGAACGCCAGGGTTGGACGCCAAATTCAAATTTTCTACCTACCGTATACGTATCCATTCAAAATATGTATTTGGGAACCTAGATATTCTAGAATCCAATCGAAATAAATACAAATTACGATAAGAATATGTTTGATTTACAAATTATTTTGATGTTACGTTTGTATGAAGCATGCTCCGCAGGCTTCTTAAGAAGAACACGTGCCTTCAAAGGTAGCCTAAAACCTTAATTTAATCATTAGTAGCTAGTAACAATGTTCTATTCTCTTTACGAGTGCTCGTTTATGCAGGTACCGACGAATTTCTCTCAGCTGTCGACATCCTTATCTCTCTCCCTTCCCAAAGACCCGATTGTCTTATTATCACAAAGCAAAATCATTAATCATTCTTCAACCAATTTTCTTTACTCTCATTGATGTTAATTTATATTTTCAGTGGATCAGTTTGTTTATTTCATTCATCTTGGCGATTCCCTAAAGTAATCAACTAACTTGCTAAGAACTCGTAATACAAAGTAGACGTGATTAAATTACGTTCGTATTCGCTTTTAATCTTATATTGTGTATTGTTATGCTTTCATGTTTTATTATTTTCTGAGTCTGTGACGTGGGTCGACCGTTTTTTGCTACTCTGCGGCCGCCATAAGGAAAGGTTATGAGTTGGCAGTTTGTATTTATTTCGAACTTTCGTCGTAGTTCACTACTGAAATTATTTCAGTTCTCTCGATTCATGTTACGTTGTTATTTCTGTAGACTGGTTTTAATTTTCATAATAGGTCTTGGTACTGTTTATTTCACTGCCTCGCCGCGTTATATTTTAAGAATATGCCTGAAACCGGCAGTCAAATATGATAAAAATACATTATACTGAGAAAACGTAGTCTTTTTTTTCGGAACTTCAAGTTATTTAAACCAATTATAAAGGTATTTCTTCGTCAAACTTTTCAAATAAATAAAGATACAATAAATGTTTGAAAGCCGAACACGAACAACCTACAGGCTTTATGATTGTAACAGGGAACTAGAATTGTAGTGGTGGTGTGGTGGTGGTTACTAGGTCACCGCTCAACTTATTTCCTCCCGGTGAGACGCGCGGAAGGCAAGCGCTGTATATTCTGTATTATACGGACGAACCCGCTAAAATGTTTGAATTATATTCACTAAAATATATTTTTAGAAGTAGAAAATGAAACGTATATTGTAGAAAGTGTAAAGTTAAACAGAAATGAGGCGGAGGATATCAAGAGATGTTGAAACAACATTTTAGAAATTATTTGACGTCTCGATAAGCTTCGAGTGTTTTAATTTTTTATCCACAAAATGTAGAATTTTGTAGGCTAATCCTAACTGCAATGAAGTAGGTTCCCGGAGGATGTCTACATAAACATTTTCTGAGAAAGCTCTCATTAGATTGTACCTACATAACTACATGTTTCAATCGTCTCCGCTCGTGTGAACATTTCAAATAACTCGAGATGTCAATGAATATTTATCAAATTGTTTTGATGTAATTACGTGTTCAAAGTTGGCAGCATTTCGTTAAAATAGGGACTATGAGTTTTGATTTCGCAGAGCCATTTATTTCTTCAAGATTTCGTTTCAAAAAGTCGCAAAGTTAGCAGTTACAGTTAAGTAATTGTCATTATTTTGACGATGGATTAAGAGCGGCTCGTTACTTTTCTAACAGACTTTTTATTTCCCGGAATCCATTTTTAGAGACCAACATTTTTGTTCTTTTCATTCGGGACTTCAATAAAATTACTGTAAAATATGTAACAGTCTTATTCAGGTATGTGGCAAAACGTCGAAAAAGGTGCACGGTTCGCGTTGGTCGATTCCATGGAGAAGATCTGGCTAGGAACTCCATGGTTCCTCTTTCAAAATCATTTGGTTTCACAATATTATTATGTTACAGCATTAGTACTAAAGTATGGGATAGCGTAGGCCCGACAATAGGTCGTTGCTTACTGTACAAAAAAAAAGTAAAACAAAAGTTATATTAACTGGGTTGTGGAGATCAGATAGGCAGTCGCTCCATATAAAATACTGGTATTCAGCTGCATCTGGTTAGACTGGAAGACGACCCCAACATAGTTGGGAAAAGGCTAGGTAGATGATGATGAGAATAGTTAGAGAAATCCAAAAATTTGTGCCGTTTATGAGCTACCAGGGAAGCCGCATGCGCTGAAGAAATTATAGCCAAACTTCTTTGTCTTCAACGTAGTCCTTGATTATCTAATATGCTTTTTTCTTACGGACACGTTTAATATTAGTTTTTGAACTTTCCATCGCATCGGTCAGTTCTATAACTTGACTGTGGCAACTTGTTATAAAAGCCTATACTTATTGTTTATAATAAAAGACTTGCTAGTTTTTGTTCATCGGAATTAAGGTATTACAATTTCATGTCATTCACAGTATCTAACGTTAATTTCAAATAGATCACGACAAAATCGCAATCACGTTATTGCAACCTAATTTTTTAGTAATTAATTAGCGATCTAAAGTTTGTGACATTATCGTTTTCTATGTCCAGACTGCCGCCGGCCGGTCCTGTACCGGGAATGCGATGCAGTGCCACGTACAAAAAAAAAGGTTATTTTGGGCCAAGAACCTTCGTAGCCATACACAGAAGGACCCGACAGAGTATCATCACAATCGGATCAATGGGAAACCATAGAGGACAAGCATTATTTTTATAGATAGATAATTAGAAGTTAATTTGATTTCATTATTACTCTCGTAACTTTTACAATAATCAATGATTGATGCTGACTTAAAATTATGGTTTTCTTAGGTACATAGTAACCAATATTTATATCATAGGTCCCATGTGTCACGTATAGTAAATAACTTATTATAGATACACAACGATAAGGTTCCAAATAAGGTTATGAATAAATTCCGTACACGATAACTATATACAAAATATTCACAAATAGTGAGAAAAATCGCGTTCGGAATATTTCTCGGTGAATTCTGAAACTGCTTTCTCTCACCTAAGGGCTAGCGACATATGGCAACACATTTGCTCGCATTCCACATTTTCTAGTTGATAGGTATAAGTGGGTGGGTATACAGGTGTAATACGTCGACGTTTCGAAATCTGGTCACGCACGTCCCTCGATAGCCTCAGCAGCACAAAATTGTGCGTACATCTAGGACTGTTCATGAATAACGGGCAGACTTCTACGTTCAGCTACCTGTTATTTTGTACGGACATTTTGTTACATCATACTCATATTATACAGTCCAGGTTATTTGCTGGGGACCCACTAAAAATGGGCTTTTTGATGTAGCGTAAAACCTTTATGTTGCTTTCTAGTGTCTACGTTTTCACATGAATAATATTCAGTTGGAGCAATGTCCTGAAAATCTCAGTATCACTCTCATGTAAAATTGTTGAATTAATTTTCGTGTTTTGAATACAGTGATATTTTAATATTCGGTGAACGTGATTATGTGGCTGAAGCCTTAATCATAGCTCAAACGTACCTACGTTCCAAGGGCGTAGATTGTAGAATTTTGATTTGCCCTTTGAACTCAGGGCAATGGTATTTACGAATGTACACAAGGAATGTTACTAAGAATCACATCACAATCAAATAATTGTGTTTCAAGATTGGCTGAAGAAGGTTGACGAAAAAAAGAAAAGGAAAAATACGTCAAGGTAACCGTCAAACATAAGGATATAATTTCTTAGAAGTAAAACCGAATCCTTTGTTATATTAGATAAGTCCAAAGAAAATATCACGATAACCGCAAGGCTGAGAAGCAGAAATTTCGTCGGCAGGTAGTCGAAGGGTGAAGGGTAAACCTCAAAGAGAAGGACAGTATCTCTGAGACCGTATTGCCAACGTTGAGTGAGGTACTCCATTGATTTAGTGAAATGACAGCCTTGTCGGTCTGTGCTACACATGCTTACATTTCACGTGGCTATAGGAATTATTGCTTGGACTTGGGATTGAGGAGGTTTGATTTTTGTACCTTTTCAAAGCTGACGTTGACATTTACCTTTATTGTAGAAATCACATGACTGTTACCTAATTTCTTAAAACACCCACTTGCCGTTCCAGTTCACTTTCGACATTGGCAGAATAGTCGACATCGGCTTCAATTGCCATTCTTCAAATATAGAATAGACTGTCACCTAATGTTAGGACTCGCGCTAAATCCGGTCATAGACTGACTAAAGTTATGCTAAGATATTAAGCCTTGATAGTTTTAAAGTCTAAGTATTTTCTGAAGAAACTTGAACTTAACAATGGAATGCAATAGTTGTAGCTGATTCAAAGTTAGTGGTTCTTCAATGAGGCGTTTTAATTAATTACGAACTTTGTAAACCTACACATATTGATATATTGTAGTGTGTGTAGTTTGTATAATAATACCTAGTATTCTAGAAAGTTTAGCTAAGCAACTGTAAACGCGGCGTTGTGTAAGTCAAACATCAAGATCAAATATCTTAACCTTCAATGTCTAGATTAGGGCTAGACTGCGGTCTAGTTTCGAAAGGAGGTGCTTATATGTTTATTTAACATCAAGTTTGAGCATATTTGGTTTAAGTACTTTATGCTTGCACGTTTTCCCACGGGGAAATTTTTACTGTCTTTTGAGTTCCAAGTTCCCACATACGCTCCAATTCAAAATATACGTTACGCACGCCACTTGAGAGCTTAAAAGACGCATTATATAACGTATCTTATTATTCCCTTATGTATTTACTCACCTTTACATAATGCTTATATTTTGAAAGGAGAAATTGTACAGACAGGGTATTTCTACACATAAATACCTGAAATTACAGTACCGTAAAATGATTATACTGTGTCAGGCTTACTGTGAATTTTATGCGCCATTAACTGTCGTTTGCGGCCACGTCAGCTTTATATAAAGTGACAACCCTTTCCGAGGACAGCCCTCTAAATGGCAGGCAACATTAGCCTTTATATAATGGGTGATAGGAGTGAGTTTTCTTTCAAGTGTCGCTTTAAATATATGAGTTGCTTCCTTCCAATACAGCTTTGCCGAGGTGAGGCACCTACAAGTTAGTAATGAGGCAGAAAGTAGGCACTTTTGTGGATGACACGGTCAACACTTACCTAGCACAAAAGAAAGAAAATGATATACTTCCAGCAAGTTAATGAAAAAGAGAATTATTTTTATATTAACGTTATCTAAGAATATTCCTGCTATGGAGTATTACTAATAAAGGATTGCAATAAAGTTCTGGCGGGCGAATACATTTTGAATATAACAACACATTCGTTTATTTTAATAAACTTTTCATATCGATAAAAATAATAAGCCAATCGACACATGCACAAACACAGGAAGTTAGTACATTTGAAACAAACCTCTAAACTAAACTGTACCGCAATGTGTGCTGAAATTAGACATAAATGATAGGAGGTAGAATTAATTTGTATAATAATGATATCGTTCCGCGACCACCCGAGCGCAAGCAATAGGCTTTGCATGCTACGATAGCACCTACCTAGGTATAGGGAATTAGTTTACCTAGCTGGAACATTACACGTTTACCTACGATTTCAAGAGATATAGTTATGAGAAGTACTAGTTTAACAATTATTTGCTGGGTAACTGAGTTTTCTGTTCCTTAGGTTCATGTTCACCGAAAAGATAATAGTCTGATTATCTAAAAACAGCTGTCACTGTGACATATTACGATACAAAAATGTGTTTTAAACAGCTGTTTTAGATAATCTGACTGTCATCTTTTTGATGAACATGGACAGTCGTGGTGAAATACTCTACTTGTCTATAGCCAAATTGATAAATCTATACTCTCTTACATTCTATAGAAGTTTTGTTGAAGTTTGTATGTCGCAGGTAACCTTCGATGAGATTCCGAAAATTCTATCACTTACGGGAAGCTACATAATCCTCGAGTGTCAGGTCATTTTCCGTACATAACGGAAGCGACTAAAACGTAGTTGTAGGTAAATTAATGAAAGGCAAAAGTGTTACTGGGTTATCAGATGAAATGTGAGTGTATCACTGGTACATCTCCGTGTCCTGTTCTATGTTTAATTTGGTAAAAGGCTTACGCTGACCCAGGACGGCATGGTAAGGGATTTAATTTTATTACCAATGGACATTCAAACGTATTGAATGTATTGATATAGAAATAAGACATAAATTGCTATGCTTATAAATTATACCGTGGCATCCAAAGGGATTTACATTAAAAGACGCGCCATTGTCGTTATCAACACGTTTAAATGCGTAGGCCTTAAATCAAAATTCCTCAAAAGTTTTTTTTTAGGAAATCCAGATTCACAAGCTGTCCCATTTAATTTTGTAATGTAGTAAGTACAAGTGGTGAAACTCAGTGCGCGGTTGTGACTAATTCTTATAGATTCAATAAAAATAAATAAACAAAACCACACCAAAGAAAAGCTAAGTATATCGAAGTCAATACAATGTTGAGCAAACTATATACATCACACAAAATAATTATCGGTATTATAATCTTACATCCTGACCTCACAGATCTGAGAATCCAGTGTAATCTAACTCCTTGATACTGCTTGTATAAAATACTTGGAATTGTAGAAATAAAAGAATTAGTTGACGTCATCGTCGTCGGTTTAATATTTGCGAGTGCCACAGAGCACGGAGACGACTCGGTGGCCACTGTTAAGGAAGACTTACGCTAGGTCGTGTCGAGTTCGAGCTGAGTGTCGGCTGTAAAACGGTCAACTAAATACATTTTACCCGCGACTTTGTCTGCGAAAATTATAATAGCTCGGCTAATTTGCATGATATCAATATCCTTTATAGTCTTTATTACTCGGTAAAGATATAGCTTTCTAACGGTGACAGACGAAATTTAAATCGGTTGAGTAGTTCTAGAGTTAAATTGTAACAAACAATAAATTATATCTGTTCTCTTCATAATATAAGTGTAGATATTTTGTACGGACACACTTACGGCGCATTCCAATTTAGACGTTTCGTGTCGCACCGCTGCAGCAGCGCCGAAGCAGTGCGTTTGTCGTACTGCGTACGGACGTTCACTTGTTTTTACACAAAGCCCAAGCGCTCTTATATGCTCTTTTACGCACTCGCTCTGCCTCATAGTGTCTGGTGAGACTATACAGTCAGATTTAGAAGCGACACATTATTTAGCTTTGTCATGATTTTCCATAAAACCTAAGCATGTCATTAGGTGTCTTTTTACCTGTGACAGAAGTAATGCGCTCAATACACTTCTGAAGCGGCCAATTTTATTAGTATTGCCGTCTCTAGACGTTGACAGCGTTTCTGTGCTCTGTGGTTCTTACTAAACCTTGAGTTTATCATGCTATTGATATCTGCTAACATCTTGTACCAACCTCTGTATGATACAGTTGAGGTATACAGGTTTAAGCTTCAAATTTGTAAGGGGTCTATGTTCGTCTAGCAAGGCATTACAAAAAAATGCCTAAGGCTGAGGCTACATTAGGCCGCGACGCGACCTGCGACACGTGAGCGATTAAAACAAGTAAATGAATGCTCACATATATGGCTACACTGTAGGTAAGTACCTACATCAAATATTACTAGCGATCTTTGATTTCTTTATGCGATCGGAACAACATTACTGTAATCACGGCACCGGCTACAATAACATAGCGAAATGAAGCGAATTTATTAGAAAATACGCCGGAATCTCGTTTGTAATGTAGCCATACCAAGTTTTTCTCGTTTCGCTCTTCCAGTCGCATCGCAAATCGCTGCCTAGTGTCGCCTTAGCCTTAGACATTTAAGACTCTATTCCAGAAGGCTCGTCATGAATCTCGACTTAAAACTAGATAATACGAGTCGAGATCAGTATAAAATAATGTCAGTAATAAATTCAGACTTATGTCTGAGCATCGTTGTAAAATTCGAGCTTTAGGAGTGTCCGTCCACATATTTTGTGTAACCTTTAAAATTAATTAGTTGCGTGTAATGTAATGTAATTAGTCCCCGAGCTAGACATGCAAATGTCAACGAACTTGTAATATGTTTGTACATAATATTTCGTTGACCAACATAATAAAATACCAAGTTTTTCAAGCCATCAACCCTAATAATAAAGCTAGTGCTACATAACAATTTCAGCAGTATAACGCAGTATTAACCCGATCGACGATGTAAAGAAAGATCTTGACGCGAATTGATCCCATCCAGTCTGGCTTTATGTCAGTTGGAGCTTTCCGATTTGTCGCCAGCGCCGACGTAATTCCAAAATTATTGGATCACTATAAAGAAGCTGGAATAATCAATGCAGTAACCCCGATTTCCGAAAATCCATAAAAGACAAACCAATCTTCGACATTACGGAGATGAAGGGTAGTAATTGCCGCCATAAAGTGTGGTGTCCCCTCAACTGCTAGCGGCCAGTATTAAATTTTAGTGCTTTCCCAAGTTTTGGCCTTAAATCCTTATCGATTCCTTTGTCCTTTACATTTATTTTTAAACTCGATTTCTCGGAGTGCCTCGAGCTATTTGAGAGATTAACTGGTGACTTGAAAATATTGCTGCAGTAATAATTCTGTCTATCGATATTGAAAATCGCAATGACTTTTTAAATTATGGTTAATAAACACCTTAATTGATAAAATATTAGAAATTATTTCTACCTCTTTAGCGCTATATTAAACCGTTTAAATACAATATAATCTGGCTCCTCGACTACCTTTTTGCGACTGTGAACTCAATAATGGAGCTGTCATAAATAATTAAAGAGCGTTCCCAGCGTTTTATTTCGATTAAACTTCACAAACGCTAATGAAAATCGTTGGAATAATGTAGCCGAATAAATTGAATAGCCGTAATTAGTACTATCATGAATATTGTCAAAATTACACTGGTAAGGGGTTCGTGTAAAAGCTTTTTGTGTATTGAGTAAAATTGTTTAGAATTTTTTCAATTAACGTTAACACAGATCGTTAGCAGTTAGCGCCTGTTTTCATCCCCAAATCGGTTATCCGAATCTTTATAATAAAATAAAACTTCTTCATTTTTTTGGACAGTCCTGTAAAGCTCTCTGGATTAAAACGACTTCTTGAAATCGCATGAAAATTGTTATTTCACATTTGCAATCACAACGAAAAATGAGATTGAAGAAAAAAATCATGACGGGCTCTTTTTTTCTCGGATAGCGGGACTATGCGTACAATAAAAGTAGGGAGGTAAAAAATTCGCGGACGGTATTAAAACATCTATTTTTAAAACGAGAGGGCGGAGTAAACATGCTTATAATAATATCCATTAGTAGACTTTGTCATAAAAATCGCAAGAAAATACCCCTGAGTGAAAGTTCGTAACAGTGCTTTGTAAAGCTCCATCATGGGGATTATGAAAGTGTCACTTGTACCGGGTAGTACCTACATATGCCCCGTACTTGTAACAAGTATGGAAGTAACAAGGAGTTGTGTCGTTGAGGCGCCGGTCACGTCTCGCGGCCGGCGCGTCATCACATCTGCGTCTGTCAGCCATCCAGGCACGACCCTATTCTGACGTGAACAAAACGAGGAAGCATTAATGATTTACGAAAATGCCCCATATCGACAGTAAATGACACCATACAATAAGTATTATGGCAAAATCTCAAATCTCCTGAATAAACTTTAACGAAATCTCGCAGATGTCATGAGAAACAAAAATATGCGAAGACACGCGTCGCAATAAAGGTCACTTTTCTCCACTAGTTTAAAAATATTTCAAAAATAAAAAATATAGTTGCGACCAAATTAACTGGCTACGGTGACAGATCGCTGCGACTGCAATCACAATAAAATTGTGAGTAGGTACAACGAAAATTTTAAGAAAGCAAGAGGCGCGTACTTCACCCAATTTACATGAAATTTCCGTCATGGAGAATATTTCTTTCTTTTCTCTTCGCCTTCAAATGGTAATGAGGGTCGGTTGGAAAATTTCAGAAGCAGATTAGATTTCCCCGCTTCTATATTGTCTGTTCAAATGAACGGCATTGAAAGTTGTTCACTTCGTTCGATACGTTTTGTTGGCGTTTTGATTGTGCTCCTAAAAATTCATTGAACCCGTAAATTTTGTTAAACGTTTCCACAAAATGGGTTTTCGTATGTAGGCTAATTACGCATTAAAATTAGTGCTTTGCAAATAAGTGAACGAAATTAACTGTAATTCGTGTTTTGTTGACGTTATTATTAGTGACACTTATTTATTAGTAACTAGCCTAAACAATGTTTCAACAGTAACTGTATCTGTTATTTGCAAATCGGTGAAATCATTTATACTTAGTATAATTTTTTATCAATTCTAAAAAAAATAAGTGATTGCTCTTGCACTAAACGCATGAGACTAGAATAACAAATTGCAGAGTGCACCATTTACTACACTTGCTATAAACGTAGATTTTATAGAAACAAAGCTATAAAGTAAAGTAACACCGGACGTCAAACGAGCTATATATAGAAGGACTTTAAGACCACATCGAGGAACGCTGGCTTGGCTTTAAGATCCGCAGCGAAAACTCACCGGAAAGCAGGAAGACAAGGATTAAGCATAAACCCGGCCTGAGACGTGGTCCTTTATACACTTAAGTAGAATTTAGTCTATTAAGAAACCTGCACTCGACTCGGGAATATTCTACAAGCATATTTTCGTAGGCACTGGCAGAAGTGGAAAAGTTATCTAGGCTACGAAGTCTGCCGTAGTTGCTTCGTACACTTTTTTCGTCACTATTTTGCATCACTGAAACGTTTGTATTTTTAATACTTTATTTTTGTAGAAGATGCATAAATGTTTGCTGCAGAATAAAGTCTTATTTCAAAGAAACTTGAACGTAATATAAAATATCGCTCCCGTTGCGCATATTATTAGCATGAGCACACAGGTGCATATTTGTGTTTAGTTCGGAGACAGGAGTCAAGTACCTTCACTGTAAACCATGTAATATTAATTCCAATGCACAAACCACTGGTTCGGTGGCCGCTCTATCGTGAGCCTGAAAATTTTCCGCGTCATTAAACATGGCTGCCGTTCTACAGCCAACATAACAAAACAAACGATGCCAAGCTTTGTGTCACAGTTCACGGTGAAGTTGGTGCACCTGCTTGTTTGAATCACATCGCGTTCAGATTACAAGGACCGAATAATACAGATTTTGATATCAGGTGTTTGTCAATTTTGAAATAGTGTCTCCCGCTACTTTGAGAATTTTGTGGGTTTTCACAACGGAGTAAACTGAGTTTAAATTGTACTACACCTAGTTAGCAGCGTACTAGATTCTAAGAAAACTAATAAGATTACTAAGATGCCCATCTTAGTAGTTAGTTATCTTTTTGTGCAATAAGAGAAAATTGGCGCAGTTGATTAAGTTAACGCATCACACAATCCAAACACTCACTGAGCATACATAACCGAATACCCCAATTTTAGAACGGAATACACAATGTTCCTGATTGCTTTGGAATCTCTGTATAATTTTCTACTCCCAAAACAGTCCGAGGCACATACATACGCAGAGCAATCGAATACGCGCGAGGCTTAGATTAGTTCGTTTGAATCCTGACCTCACTAGGTTCAATAACTTTCGTCTCACGTTCGCAGCGGCTGAAAAAAATCGCTTGTCTCCGTACGATTTTCCGCAAACACTGTCGTCGCCACGATTGGCTCCGAACGTCGCCGTCTAAATTAAGTTACCTGCCTAAGTTTTGTGCTAGCTCTTGATAAGCTCGGGGACATGCCGTGTAATTTTAGTTGTGCAACTATGTGCTACTTGGGTTTCTTTAGTTGGAGTTTGCCGCATTGTTTAAATGTACTGTAGAAATGTTGAAAAGTCAAATAAAGACGTTTAAATGGTTTCCTCCGAGTAAGGTTCGTAGTTCTACCTAGTTTTATAACAGTTTTCTCCGAGAGGTGAAATTACAGGGAGTTATTTATCAATGTAACTTTTTGCGCGCACGTTAAAAATGACGTACTTATATAAAATATGATGGAAAATCTCGCTGATGGTCGAGATTTCCATAAAGTATAAGAAAAAGCCTCCCAAATTACCTGACGTTGAGCCAGCTGAATTCAAAATCAGTCAAAACGCTCACAATTTCAGCCTTAGTACGCGAAATGTTCGTGATTCCAACGTGAAGAACCGTAAAAAATGGTTTGACTAAGCTGAAAAACAGCGCTCGACTTGTGACCTTTGTTCCTACCGAAAAAAATGTTGTTTCATTCAAAAAATGAATGTTAGGGCCACGTCAAAATGTTCACCACGGAATTTGTGTTTCTGTTACGTTTTGCTACATAAATTATAAGCGGATGAGCCGTCCACTCGTATTTCAGTAGCGGCCAGCGAGTGGTCTTTTCACGATCCCAATTTTCAGCTTTCATAACACTATCGTATGCTAATAAGCTCTCACTGAACAGCATGAAACATGAGAAGTAGTTCCTTCCTTTTTACTGTACGGATAATTTGGAATTTCATGAAAGATAATTAGGTAGCACTTCTACCATCTACAGTGACCTATTTAAGTTACAAAGTGCTATAAAATTGTTAGCAGACATGTTTCAGCGAGTCACTTTCCACCAATTCCTTTATATTGCTTGTCTGCTTGGTCGAAGACTGTTACTTATAGTTTTATTTGTTCGCCGTCTTCCTGACAGTGATCGAAGACTTTAATGGCCTGACTGTGTAAGTGCGGTATACGTAGCGAAGTGTGTGAGTTTAAAGAGAAGAGAAGTGAAATATCTAGATACGAGGTGACGGTAAGATATTACAGGAAGCGGAGTAATCTCAGTGAAGCAAATATAAGAGGTTAGGATGTTTGTCGTGTAACAGCGCTTATTTTGTCACATTCGCGTCGCATAAACGTGACGGAGCGGGCACAATAACGCGTAGGCTATGCCGTAATGGCCGACGCCTCTGATTTATACGTATTTCTTTTATGTGCCAACCAAATGGCTTTCTTTATAGAATGTTTCTTTTTCGGGCGCAGCCACAAGTCAGTGGCGCGGTTGGTCGTCTCTAAGTGAGTTACGGTGGCGGCAATGCTTTTAGATTAAATTAAGTTTAACCTTAGTAGTGCTCCCAAATCACGATGTAATAATGTTCTGGACGATCGATGTATTGAATGGAGTCTATTCGTTACATCGATCGGACTATTCAATAGACGTAAAGATAACTCGAATAAACCAGTTACAGGCGTTGTATTGAGTCATACTTACGTATAATATTTTTAAAAAATTAGTGGAATCCCACATGACAATCTACCCGAATTTAAAACACAACATTAAAATGCATACTTTAACAAACCCATTAGGGTAGCCCATAAAACAAACGAGATCCCGCAATCTAATAAATAAAAGTTATTTTGAGCGTCAATTCAGGCTAAAAACAAACTCTATTATGAGGAGAATTTAGTAGAATAATAGATAGGCTTCGTATTCTTTCGACAGTGGCAGTGGCACTATATATCAGGGGATGAATAGCAAGCTCATGCGACGCAGATAACAGGCTGGAACAAAAGGGTTCCATAAATCCTTATTAACTACAGTCTCCTGGTCCCTTGTTCAGGGAGTGCCAATAGTATGCGTCACAAGCCAGTAAATTAAATAAGTTGTGAACTGATACAGCTCACTTGCATGCCATGTATGACATGCTGCTGTTTTTTTATGTCCAGTCAAGGACTTATAATGAGCCACTTTCAAGCTTTCCAATTTCACAGTTTTATAACAAAACAAAAGTAATCTTGGACGCTGCACGTTCGGATAAATCGTGAGTTCGAGATTTTCCGATGTTAAAATTATACCAATGATAATTTCTACGTACGTCAACGTAACCATGGCTTTGTCAAAACAATTGTGGCTAGATGACGGTTTCTACACCCAATTGGTCGACTTTGGGTAGTCACTCTGTAGTATTGTTACGAGCTGGGTATGAGATAAATTAATTACTACCGATTAAACAACACAATAACTTTATTAATCACAAAACACTTTAAACTCAATCACAAGTACACTACAATACACTACTCTTCACTATTCGCTTAGATATCGCTCTTCAAGTTCACTTCGATTCACTTCGTTGTGTAGCCAAAACAAGACTGACTGTCGCGGCCCTGAGCGCTCTATTTATACTCGCCAACAGACACCAGAATAACCACGAATATTCTAGAGGGTCATAAAAAACACTAACAAAATATTACCTACCTACTATAGGTAGGTAATTATTATTACTAGTTACTTGTACAAACAAATATGAACCGTATGCCCTAGGCGTACGATCGAAATTCTAATATCTTTTTATAAATAGGTCGCGAGTTTGTACTTACCTAACTTTAAAAGTAATAATAATAGAATGCTCTCGAACTTCTAACGTACACACACTGTAATCACTGGCTTTCTCGAATGTTCTAGTCTGTCCGATGTAACAGTATGTACGATTATAACCCTGTCGTACTTAGCTAGTCATTAAAATGCGTTACACCAATCTCGAGGGACTAACAAGTGACAAATCTATTGAGTTTCTTAGCTAAGCTCTTATACGATGAGTATCACGTATCCGCCACCTCTATAAATATCTAAGGTACCTCCCTTCGTCCGAACTCTTCCAAAGATCTTACAAAAAATATTAACAAATATAAAATATAGAGCTCTGATTTAAGTCATATTATATCAAACGGTTTTTTTTTAATAGAATAAGTCTAAGCTCAAAGGAAAGGACAAAAAATCACAGTGAACAAAAGAGCTTAGGTGATATTTTAGTCTTTGTGCCTTAGGGCTGTTTCACACAGGATGATCTGATCGGCATGATTCGAACAAAAGCGAAAAATATAGTAATATTAGACATACGTTTGGAAAAAGCCACTCAAACTCTACATTGTCCTCATTGGGACTTTACCAAGATTAGATGTTCATAATTTAAATGAGACTTAGCTCTGCACTAGACTGTTTCGGATGTTTCCTCTCAGAGTACTCAGGTAGGATAGCAGGTTTCTTAAATGCTTTTGTTGGAAACCATTCAATTTTGTCTCGATATAGTTCAAAATCAAAATCAAAATCAAAATATTTTATTTCACATAGGCCTGGATGGGCACTTATAAAACGTCGAAAAAAGTGCACGGTTCGCGTTGGTCGATTCCATGGAGAAGAACCGGCAAGAAACTCCATGGTTACTCTTTTCAAATCATTTGGTATTACAATATTTATATTTTTTTAATTACAGCATTAGTACTAAAGTATGGGGGGACAGCGTAGGCCCGACAAAAGGTCGTTGCTTGCTATACAAAAAATGTAAAACAAAAGGAATATTTAACAAAAGTTAAACAGCATCCGGGAATCTAAAAGGCCTTCAATGTTCACTCATTCACAAATAATAGGTAAAAAAGCATCTATACAAAGGTAAGTAAATAAAAAAATAAAAAGAATATTTAATTAAAGAACTAAATTAAACAAGTGACACAAATATTGTCATCAGTGCTGTAACTATTCTGAGCAAAATATGAGAAAAAATGATTTGAAAACTACTGTAATAATCTGAATCAAAAGAAAAAGAATAATGAGATTGAGAATAGTTAGAGACATCCACAAATCTGTGCCGTTTATGAGCTACCAGGGAAAAAAGCAAGTTCAACCAAGAAAAAACGTGAGTCGGATATCGGGAATGATTTGAAACAGCGACCCATTTCGTTAAAAAACATACATTATTTTTGATATGTGAAAGTGCTTTTTACAACCAATCTACAAAAACAATATAATTTTATAATTTGACTCGGCGGAAGAAGATGGCCAACGGAGTTAGCCGATCGGTACCCTCGTACCGATCGGATAGCCGAATGCAAACCTGTACTGTAATTGGTTCGGGTCTTGGGCGTTCTTGTTCAACAAATTCAGCCGAATCGAAAGTGACGAAAAAAGTGTGTAACACGCCTTATATATATATGCTACGAGTACTTTTGCCGCTCTGGTACAAATAATTTTTGCTTTTATATACAGACGGATCAGAAATAGGTTATTTAATAAGTATTTATATGCGAATCTCTGTAAGCAGTGATTGACAAGGCCGTATGTATAAGTAATGATATAGATTGACACTCTATTGAATCGATACTCGTTTTATTCAGTGTCTATTGAATGTTTTATGAACATCTTTATCTGCGAGCTGTTACTAAGTGGGAACTAGAAGCAATAATGAAGATCTTAATTATAGTTTGTATGACATTCATGGAAGCAATATAGGCTTGTTAACTGAAAAAATCGAATTAGTCCGTCACGACTTCACGAGCCCCCACTTCTGAGTGTTGATTCGTTTTATCCTTGTCAATATTCATTGATTTATAATAACAAAAAATACGTCCCCAATGTTTTTCAATACTCAAACTGATGGACTATAGATTCGCAATTGATTGGTGGTGGAAACTAGCCCATTCCTATCAACTGCTCAGTGAGCGTTGGGTTTCAAATCACTTTGTATTATTTTAAGTTCTTCGTTAGGTATTGTAGAGGTTTTTAGGGTTCCGTAGTCAACTAGGAACTCTTATAGTTTCGCCATGTCTGTCTGTCCGTCCTCGCTTAATCGCTGTGACCGTTGTTAGCACTAGAAAGCTGAAATTTGGTACCAATATGTGTATCAATCACGCCGAAAAGTGGTAAAATAAAAATTGAAAAAAAAAAAAAGTTTATTAGGGTAGCCCCCGTATATGTAAAGTGGGGAGTTTTTTTTCAACCCTAACGTGTGATATATTGTTGGGAAGGTATTTAAAAATGAATAGGGGTTTACTGAAATCATTTTTTGATAATGTCAATAATTTTGGAAATAATCGCTCCAAAAGTAAAAACAATATGTGTCCCTCTAACTTTTGAACCATACGTTTAGAAAATATGAAAAAAAATCTGAAAAGTAGAACTTAATAAGGACTTTCTAGGAAAATCATTTTGAACTTGGATGGATACAACAGTTTTTGTACAAAAAAGACAAAAAGTTGTACAAAATAATTTCTAAACTCATAAGTGGGAACACTTATTGTGACATACGGGAAACTACGGAACCCTACATTGAGCGTGGCCCGACACGCTCTTGGCCGGTTTTTTCTGGATGGCTTGGCTAACCTACCTCCACAATTTATATAGAGTGTGTTTGAATTTGAATACCGGTTAACGATACTTTAAGGTAATATTTTTCACCTGATGCCTACACCGCTGGATGCGAACCGCACGGAACGGGTCAATGTGGCGAGACTTGGGGAGGCCTATGTCCAGCAGTGGACGTCTTTGGGCTGAAACGATGATGATGATATTTGAGTGCTAGGTATTTAATAAGTTTATGGCATAATATGTATAGAACTAATTCGTATTAAGAATGGGAAGAGATAAATAGTATCATGTTGATACATAATTATAGGTACATATACTTTGCATAATTAAAAAGATGGTTAGAATGAATGGTTTCGCTGGGTATCGGAAAGTTTTGGGAAACGCGGAATTAATTGCGTTTTAATTGAGCTGTCGCTGCATGTTACAAACGTACGTCGTGATTTAAAATCAATGTTTGTTTAAATGCACAATATGAAATGAAGTAACAAAAATGCTAATCTATTTTGCCTACTAGAATAAATGTTCTCATACCCTAAAATATAATTAATTTCTTGTATTATTGTAGGTGTGTTAGTAAGTCTGCCTCGGCTTCCAGTCTAACCGGATGCAACTGAATACCAGTATTTTTTACCGACTTCTGAAAACGGAGGAAGTTCTCAATTCAGATGTTTCTAATTTTTATTTTTATGTTCGTCCGCGTTCCTTATTTTTTGGAAAGGTATACTTTCCAAATGGTCCCAGAGTCTGTCCCGGGATCTGATGATGGAATCTTGGCAAAATCGAGGAAACTCTTTAAATTTTATAGGATAACGTACATAAATTTTGGTATTTTCTACAAATGAAGCATTTGCGTTCGATAAGAACCATTCTACCATCAGATGTGATGATGAAGCTAAGAGTCAGGCACCGGAACTCCATGATGAGACAATGTATCCTAGTCGTGTTTGGGCGTGTCGTAATTGTAACGATATGCACTTTCCATGTGTACCAAGCACATGTGAACCACTAAAAAGTGAAAAATAAAAACTTTTTTGTTTTTCACTTTACGTTTTTTTTTTAGTCGGTTTTATTTTTTGCAAAAAAAGTTTTTTTACATGGAGCGACTGCCTATCTGACCTCCACAAACCAGTTAGTACCGGGTAATACGATTCCCCTTGGTAAGACTGGTTGTCAGACTTTTCGGCCATTGACTACCTGGAACAAAGATCAAAGTTTACAGCTGCCAAAGATCTACAAATGACCGCCGGGACCAACTGATTAACGTGCTCCCAAGTTACGGTATTACTTAGTATTCAAAAGAAAAGCATGTTTGTTTGTTTGAAAATTTCGAACCGTGTTTTAAAACCAAACGCAACACAAACATTTGCACCGATATCAATTCTGGGAAAACAACACCGTTCTATATTCTCGAATAAATGATGTAAAAACAGGAGATGGGGGGGCGTAACATAATTCTGTGTGTTCCGTCGCGGGCGTGGAGATAAATCTAATGTAAACACCATCGCGCCGCAGATAAGGTGTGAGGAACAAACGAGGGTATGAATCACTATTTATTATGTTTTAATATATCGGCAGGGGGGATTCTTCATCTCCATGTAAAAAATGATAATGGAGCAAAAGTAAAAGAAAGAAAAAGAAATCATGTTTGAGGAGCTTTAGGATATGGCTTCGCCACATTTACAGGTCAGGTACTTGTCTTTAATACTTAGTACACATGAACTGTCAAATTTATTTAATTGATATTCAACTTTATCGCCAAAGCACTAGGTTTAAAGTTAGAAAATTTCACATTTGTGCAAACATTTTTCTTGTACCTAAAACAGAATGTTTCAAAAAGTAAAAATGACATAAAACAGCACTCTGTAGGGACAGTTGTCACACCAAGAAACACAATAGAAGCTCGCCTACATTCGACTTTTACGATATGCTCGACACGAAAACCAGCTCATAAATCTTTCCTCTGTGTACAAAAACCTCTAAGAAATAAAACCAAAATATTCCCTGACGTATTTCCCGTATGTAGTTTGGAATATTACAGGCAAACGATCGTAAGTGAGATAGGCAGACATAATTATCGAATGTCAGTAGTCGACGCCCCGGCACTCCGGGCAGGTATGCTAGGGATGCGCTGCATTTGCGGATATGCGGATATTCCGGGTAAAATGGTACTACACTACAGATTGCATTTGCTCACAGCGCTCCCTGATATGTTAGTTCGGTTCATTCTGGTCGGTTTGCTCTAAACAGATTCGGTTACCAAAGCTTACCGAAAGCGCACTTTCAATGAGCCCTTTCGTTTCGGATGTCGACTGGTTTTGAAACAATTCGAATCAGACTCTGGAAGTATACATTTAATTAGGGGAAAATTACTTAAAGGTTGTAAGAATGATCAAGGTGTCCAAAATTTAATTAAGTATTTGCAAAACGCAATGGTATTATCGACGTTTTTGGAAAAATAAAAATTCCCACAATTTTTAGAATAACCTCTTAGTGAAAATAACAACTAATTATC
The DNA here is from genome assembly GCA_916618015.1 of Xestia c-nigrum. Lineage (NCBI taxonomy): Eukaryota > Metazoa > Arthropoda > Insecta > Lepidoptera > Noctuidae > Xestia > Xestia c-nigrum. Next base: position 18,131,300 of record OU745245.1, read on the forward strand.
TTACCAATACTATAAAACCTGCATTATAGCTTATACAACCATCACAATAGGCGTGTTTCCACGATCACTAAGTTAGAATATTGGAAAATAATGGAAACGTATTTTTATTTTTGTAAATCAATGAGTATTGAAACTCAAAATCAAAACTCAACTGTCTCAACTGGGCTCATGACGTCTGATCATGAACGTACTGAAAATTATATCATAGCGTATTTAGAATTAAAAAAGCGTAGTATCTTTGCTAACGAACGTGTTTTACGAAACAAAAGAAAAAATACAGGTATTTTTTAAAATATTTTATATTATTTAAATCATTTGACAGAATAGCCAACACGAGACAAACTCAACACTCTGACAACCTACATAATTAATTATGTTTCATATCTGAAAAGTTGCTTGTAAAAAAACAAAATACTGCAGTGACTCCCGTTTTCAGCACTGATTGTAGTCCTCATAGCATTACACATGTCACCGTTTTTTTGTTGGCAAGCTCGGTTCTGTTTTCGCTGTTTAAAGAAATTGTACTGCAATAATGAAACTAACTAAGTAGTAATTAATGATCTTGTTTCAAGCAAGAACATAGAGTTAACTCTTTTGTTTAACCTACTGCGTCAAATTTATATACTCTGAATTCACCGAGGGTCGATCACTTTTCAACCTCATTTATCCTCTTCACCATCATCCACATCCATACTTCACCAACTGCTGGGTATAGCCCTCTCGTGGGTCTCTCTTTCAGCTTTATTACTTAAGGAATAAGGGTGAAAAAAATGGCAGACCGTCAGTGAACTCAGTAGAAACTTTTAGTAATCAGCTAGACCACGAAAAGAAGAACATTGTTAAAAATAAAAACGCAATAGATATTTACAAGAAAAATAAATCATCTAACGAAAATACACTAAAAATGTTGGTTACCCAATACATAAACACATCCATGTCTTGATGTCATGTGTTATCTCAGTGATTTTTGTTGCATGGATACTTACTTGGATACCTTTCGTTACACGTACTAACACTACACTCGCTTGTATACAGAGTCCATTGTGAAGCAGATATAAAACTATATACCTTTTGGTTAATAGATAAGTTACCGTAAAGGATGAAGACACAAATATGAGACACCACAGCTACTTAATTTAGAACATCAAAAACAAATAAAAGAACAAATGGGAACTTATGGTCATACCTGCAGAACAAGTTTCTTTATGTTTATATGTTATGGAAGAGTGGAGTTTAGACACCTAAAAGGAAACTCCAATGACTAGATTGTAAGAAAAACTTGGCAAAAACAGTAAATTTTTCAGTTTTTCATTTTCATTTTTCACTATAGTTCTACGATTTTGTACCACCAGAAATTGTAGGACTAGTGGGGAAAATAACCCATTAGTTGTCCCGTAGAACAGTAGAATTAGTGGGAATATACCAATTTGTTTACAGGTGCTTGTAAAATGTCCCAAGCAAAAATCGTTCCATTTAATGCAGTTATACACAAGCGAATAGACGATACCTCGTTGCAATACACGAATTGCTCTTCTCATTAGGAAGCTTCGGTAAACTGCAAAGCGCCTAATTATCAACAAACTGAAAACCAAAACTCGGAAATTCAGGAACTACTTCAAGCTAAAGTCAAGCACTAAAAGCTAAAAGCCAAAGCTTTCTAAATACTAAATACGACTAAAACTGGATGCTAGATTCCACGGAATGTGTACTGAACTCAACCCAACCATGAAAATGCAATAACAAGGTAAACAAGGCACTACTATCGATAGAACAACTTCAGGTATTTGGCTGTCATGTAAATAAAACAAGAAAACTAAGCGCAGCGAAACAGTCTTTAATATAGAAACACCTACTCGTAGCTTTATTTACAGTGGGTTTGCCCGGGTGAAGTTTGGAAATTATCTCAACAAATACAGGAACGTTCCACTAGGATAAAAAAAATCCTACGTCCTACCTCAAGAAGCCTTCATCATTCTCCTGTCTTTATGCTAATTTATTTGCGATCGATGCAATGTGTCTTCTTTTCAACCGACTTCCAAAAAGAGGAGGTTATCAATTCGTCTGTATGTTTTTTTTTTTTTGTGTTTGTTACCTTTTTCTTTTACTTTCGACTGGTTGAACCGATTTTGATGATTCTCTTTTTATTTGAAAGCTGGTGCTTGCCGTTTGGTCCCATTTTAATTTGCTGAAGATCTGATGCTGATCTTCCGAGATACACAATGGAACTCTTCAAAAATAGACGGCAAAGCTGCAGTAATTGCTGCAATCGCTTGGTTGTTTATTGTTTATGTAACATAGTGACGTACCATCACGCCTGTTTGCTCTGAGGGAGTACGCAGAAGTGTACAATACACCCAGATTTCGAAAATGTTTGTTACCTCTGAACTTTCGACTGGGTGAACCGATTTTGATGGTTCTTTTTTTATTTGAAAGCTGGCACTTTTTGTGTGGTCTCATAATCATCAAATCAGTATCTGATGATGGGATTCTGGAGAAATAGAGAGAACTCTTCACATTTTATAGGCACACTAGAAGGGATTTGGGTAGTTTTAGGAAGTGTACTTTCTCGAAGTGATCCCATTTCAATTTGATGAAAATCTGATGAAGAACTTCGGAGATATGCAACGGAACTCCTCAATAAATGATATCAAATGTACTGGGATTGCCGAAATCTCATATCTGTCTATTGTTTACATCAGTTCATAACTTAAAATCACGCCGGTACGCTTTGAAGGGGTAAGCACATGTGAAACACTAAAAAGCGAAAAATAAAAACTTTTTTACAAAAAATAGAACCGACTTCAGAAAAAACAAAAAAGTGAAAAATAACTTCAGAAAAAACGCTTCAGAAGTCGGTGACAAAAAAACTAAATCAATCAAACAAAGATCACCGACTTCTGAAGCGTTTTTTCTGAAGTTATTTTTCACTTTTTTGTTTTTTCTGAAGTCGGTTTTATTTTTTGTAAAAAAGTTTTTTTTACATATTTCTTTCTCTATTAGTCGCCATCTCAGTCGTCAACTCCTTTCTAGCCATATCGTCTTTCCTACAGTCCATCCATCGCTTATTAGGCCCTTCTGTACTCTTACAGACATCTACATTCACACTCAACATTTTCCTCATTCCTCCACATCACATGTCTATACAACGATAACCGATTACCACACAACTTTTCAGTCACCGGCGTCACTTTTAGTCTTCATCTTATGGTCTTCTTGTGTGCGAAATATCATCGGTATCCGTTCAGCTGTTTTAAATGCAAATAGGAACCCAACAGACAGACCAACACAGTAACTTTCATTTAGAAGTAACACTCCAGAGCTTTGAAAACACATGTTGCAACAAAACATCACCATGTTACAATATTACAGCCGCAAATACACACAGAGCAATAAAGCGACACATAAAAGCTATCAAATACTCAATAACATCGCTTTTAATTTACATGAAACATTTCAATAGGTACGAAATTGAGCATCGAAATAATCTTCTCATTTTCGCCGTATAAATATATCAACAGAACTGCTGTTCGGAGTATTGTGTAAGGGTTAATTGGACGAGCGCTAAACACTCGGTGTAAACGCATTCATGTGTTTTGACAATCATATATGACGGTGTTAATTATAATTGAACGTTGCGCTAATAATTTAGGATACGCAATAATTGGAGCTGTGAGCATAATTGAAAACATTTCTGAATAATATAAATATTTGAATGCTCACGCACTTCAAATACTTTGTAATATTGATTTGTATCGCGTCATATTATTGTAATATCAAGTTATTGAATTTCAAACAGATTATTAAAATGGCGGTTGTGCGTGCAATCGTGTAGGTATTATTTTGAACGATATTAAGTCCGATTGATTAATAATTAGCGAAATGAAGTACGATGTTAAGTTTGAACCATAATTAAAATATTATATAAACATAATTATTATAATAAATATATAAGCCAAGTAACTCATCAATAATTTTCATTTTGAATAATGATTGCAAATGAAACGGAACAGTTTCATTGATGATTGCTATGGTTTGTACAGTTATTTGGTTTGGTTTGTTTAAAAAAACCTGTCCTGTATTTTTACTTCAAGTATTTTAGATTTCTTAATCTTTAATCATAAGCACAAACCCATTCAGTTTATTTATAGGACCACACAACAAATACAAATATATAAAAATGAATCCCTAGTCCCTTTGGTCACGCCATCACGCGTGAACGGACCGATTTCACTAATTCTAGTTTTGTTGTGTTTGTTATTGTCAGGAGAAGGTTCTTATGAATAAAAAATAAAACCAACTTCAGAGAAAACAAAAAAGTGAAAAATAACTTCAGAAAAAACGCTTCAGAAGTCGGTGAACTTTGTTTGATTGATTTAGTTTTTTTGTCACCGACTTCTGAAGCGTTTTTTCTGAAGTTATTTTTCACTTTTTTGTTTTCTCTGAAGTCGGTTTTATTTTTTGTAAAAAAAGTTTTTATTTTTCACTTTTTAGTGGTTCACATGTGTTTACCCCTTCACAGCGTACCGGCGTGATTTTAGGTTATGAACTGGTGTAAACAATAGACAGATATGAGATTTCGGCAATCCCAGTACATTTGCTATAATTTATTGAGGAGTTCCGTTGCATATCTCCGAAGTTCTTCATCAGATCTTCATCAAATTGAATTGGGATCACTTCGAGAAAGTACAATTCCTAAAACTACCCAAACCGCTTCTAGTGTGCCTATAAAATGTGAAGAATTCTCTCTATTTCTCCAGAATCCCATTATCTGCTACTGATTTGATTATTATGAGACCACACAGGAAGCACCAGCTTTCAAATAAAATAAGAACGATCAAAATCGGTTCACTCAGTAGAAAGTACTGAGGTAACAAATATTTTCGAAATCGGGTGTATTTTACACATGTGCGTACCCCCTCAGAGCATACAGGCGTGATGTTACGTCATAATATAGTATAAACAATGAACCTACAAGCGATGGCAGCAATCACTGCAGATTTGCTGTGTATTTTTGAAGAGTTCCGTTGTATATCTCCGAAGATCAGCATCAGGTCTTCAGCAAACTAAAATGGGACCAAACGGGAAGCACCAGCTTTCAAACAAAAAAAGAACCATCAAAATCGGTTCACCCAGTCGAGAGTACTGAGGTAACAAACACAAAAAAAAAAAAAATACAGACGAATTGAAAACCTCCTCTTTTTGGAAGTCGGTTAAAAATGGAGTAGGTAGGTAGTAGTGGGTAGATAGTAGTGGGTAGGCAGTAGTAAGTAGTTAGGTAGGTAGTAGTAGGTAGGTGATAGTAGTAGGTAGGTAGTAGTAGGTAGGTAGTAGTTAGGTAGGTATTAGTAGAACGTAGGTAGTATTAGGTAGGTAGTAGTAAGTAGGTGGTAGTAGTAGGTAGGTAGTAGCTGACAGCACAATATCCGTCGGGTCAGCTAGTTTAAATAATTTTGTCGCGTTTCGATTACACCAAGATGTTCCCACTGTTGGACCAATTGGTCTTCTCTTTTCGAGAGGGAGTGGGCGATAATCCACTAAAAGGGTTAAGTGCGAGTGGATATTAAACGTATTCGATTTCAACGCGAATTTCTATGAATGTCTACGCAGTCAACGGGTAAATGTCAGAAATGCGAGTAAGACAATTTTACTGTACTTTGCGAGTTTTATCTAAAAACGTATAATACATGACGGGACGGGACCGAGAAGTTGTCCGATACGGGGTTGTACCGTATTAGGCATACGAGCCCAAACTGAAAAATACCGGGCCCGGGACCTTGACGCGAGAAGGCGAGGCCTAGCAGCGTCTAAAAGTAGAAACGAAAAAATCACTTCTACATACGAATTTACAAAACAGTGTCCGCAGCGATGTGACAAATGACACAAAGTAACGTACCTGCCTGGATTCAAACCTGAGAACAGCTGAACACCAGTTTTTACATTGAGCGCCTATCTGACCTCCACGACCCAGTTAGTACTGGGGTAATACGATACCCATTGCTAAAACTGGTACGTGCTTAGATATATCGCTGATTAAATTTTAATTATAAGACCCCACAGCACCCCTGATTTATCGTCAGTACCTATTACTGACTTTGGGTAATTGAAGCATTACTTTGAGGTGGGCAGGTTTACTAAGCAGCTTAATCAGTGTCGGCAGTTTGTTATTATGTTTAATGACTCGTTCTAATTCTCTCGGCACTCGGCGAGAGCCCCCTGACTAAGTTCTGCGGGACCTCGCGGCCACAAAACAGATAAGTACAGAAGGTTAACGGCAAAGAACGTGCGAGCGAAAAACGCTCGCATAGACACAATGTTTAACGTTTCCTTTATTTAAATTAGATATTACTTATGCTTAAAAAACGGACAAGTGCGAGTCGGACTCGCGCACAAAGGGATCCGTACAACAACATTTCACCTTTGTAGTATGGGATCCCCCTTAAATATTTATTTGATTCTGTTTTGAGTATTTATTGTTATAATCGAAATACATCATCTGAGAAACAAAAAAATAATTTCAACTGTCTATCTAGCACGGTTCATGAGATAAAGCCTGGTGACTAGACAGACGGACAGACGGACAGATTGACAGATGGTCAGTGGAGTCCCGTTTTTATCCTTTGGATAAGGAACCCTAAAAATTTACTTTCTATGGGAACTGACTCAATCAGCCGAACGAAATGTATGGTAAAACTAAAAGAAAAGTGATGAATTTCCAAAAATATTTAGGTTTATGGTCCGAGACATCACACCTGTTACCTTTTTTTTCTTTTTCGGATGGGATTTCATCAAATAACTGCTCCCGCTGTGGGTGGAGCGGGAGGGAGTGTCAGTCTTTTACTGACTAAAACCCATCCATGTTCCTTCCTCGCCCTGTATGTTCCGGGGCCACGGTATCTCTTTCGAAAAGTCCCGCAGCCCCGGCAGGCTTCGGCCCTTGCGGGCCCCACCATTATGCTGACAACGTCATCTTAAGACGGAAGGACAGCGAGCTAGCCCATAGCTCACCGTCCATAGGCCCGCGCTTACAGTGGCCGGGGTCCACCACGTGACCTCCGACACCCAGTGCGTCTCGGCGGCTGGGGCGAGAGGTTCTCCCTCTCGCGTTCCGCCTCCTCCTTCGCTAGAATGACTGCTTTGCAGAAGGAGGTGGAGGAGGCGGCTTCCCATTCCGTCTCGCTCCGGGCCATGTATTGAACCACCTTATGAAGGTGCTCGTAACTATACGCGTCCGTGTGTGTTTCTTTTCACGAGCGTTAAACGGAGTTAGCTTTCTGTAGCACGGTATCTATTATGTGCCGCGGGTTCGAACCGACTGCATCCATAATGAAAGTTTAATGTGTAAGAATCTAAAGTTCCTTAATGGTACGGTCGACCGAAGATGAGCTATTGAGTTAAATTGCCTGCAGTTAGGAGTAATTGTTGGATCAAGTTATTTGTGGAACGTGCGATTGTGTGTTGTTAACTTGTTAACAGTGAGTGGGTGAATTATTGTGACCTTTAAAGGTCATGTGTTGAATTGAGGTGGTGAGATGTCGTTTGAAGTTCGGGTTGAAGCTTTAGTAATATGTTTGCCTATTATACATATTTAGTTTGCGACAAGAATAAATCAATAATTTACATTTTTCGATGTTGTTTGTAGTTGAATATAAAATTAACGAAAGTAAGTGTTGAATCAATTAACGGAATACCTAGAATAAACCTATCATTTTTGATAAAAGGTTCTTTGCAAAAAAATATTGGCAATTTAATGAAAAAGTCTTTTCTACTTAATTTAAAATAAAACGCTGTCTTCAATTTTATTCGTCGAGATATGTTGTTATTGTCGCAAACAAGCCGTTTAATATAAATTAAAGTTTTCTAGACATAGCATGTCTAATTGTTGGGTGTCGAATCATGAGTACATAATAACGTATTGTGGAATGCCTTAAAGCAAAGCAAACGTTTTTTGTTATGGTTTCCTTTTTTTTTCATGTCAAACACACAACTTTATTGTAACATAACTTTTAATTGATGTCACAAATTACAGTCAAGTTATTTTCTGGTATTTTCAGCTTGCCGTGTTAATTGCGCAGTATAAACTTTTACGTCCAATTCATCTTTATTTTCGGAACAATATTCTCGTGTACACTTTTATACGTTCATATAATCCGCGCAATAATTCGGCACCATGTGTATGTGTATATGTCGTAGGATAATTTGATACTTCGAATCTTCGCGAAAATCCTAGGGGTTTTGCGAAAACGCGGATAATTAGACATAGGCGAAAAATTATCAAATCTTACTGGACAAAGTCAGGATTTTTGCGAAAATGCTCGTAATTATAGCAATATTGCGAAACGAAACGCTGGCTGTTATGAAATAAGAACGCTGATTGGTCGGTCAGCGCGTTCAATAAGAGATCGTCTCTGATTGGTTGACGTCTTAAATGTCAATCATTTGTTGCCGCACGTTATTTACTACGACTGAGATCTCCTACTGTCTGTAGAAAACAACATACATACTAAAATTTTCAATAAAAAGTTTATAAAAATCAATTTAGTGATTTTCCTTTCTCACCTATTCTAAACCTTCATAGCTCTATGATACAATACTTGAAGTTAATCATCGGCAAATTAAGAACCAATTAGAAGTCAGCCAGCAAAATTGTAGCCAATCAGTGTTGAGCACATCAAATCTTACTATAGTAACGAGTATTTTCGCAAAAATCCTGACTTTGTCCAGTAAGATTTGATCATTTTTCGCCTATGTCTAATTATCCGCGTTTTCGCAAAACCCCTAGGATTTCCGCAAAGATTCGAAGTATCAAATTATCCTGCGACATATACAAGTCACGTTATACAGGGTGAGATATTTTCAATGGCATGTGGAGGGAAAGTACTCGAAATACTGCAGGTAGCATATTATACTCAAATAAACATTCCTTTATTTAAAAAAAAAGAAACAGATTTTCAACAAACAAATTTTTAACAAAAAAACAAATTCTATAACATCCTGTACGTTTTTTACATCTATAATAATATTATAAAGCAGAAGAGTTTGTTTGTTTGGTTGAACGCGTTAATCTCAGGATCTACTGGTTCGAATTGAAAAAAACTGTTTGTGTTGGAAAGTCCATTTATCGAGAAAGGCTATAGGTTATATAACATCACGCTACGACCATTAGGAGCGGAGCAGGAATGAAAAATGTTGCAAAAACGGGGATTTTTTTTCCTTTCGTTTTATGTGACGCAGACAAAGTTGCGTGGGTCAGCTAGTAAATCGATAAAGGCAATCATATGGATCAAATCTCTCTAACAAACATGATAAATTAAATGAAGAGAAAACCATGAAATCTAAAGAACGGTTATAAATTCAATGGGTTAAATTCAATAAGCTTATGGCACTTTTATTCATGGTTTTCCTTTCATTTAATTTATCATGTTATAGATATGATACAATCATATGATTGACTCTGTCGATTGATGTCAAAAAGGTACAGAATGTTGTTTTATCCCGGGTTCGATGCCCGAGTGTGGCAAGCGAATTTTGGAAAATCTGTGATATTTGTTTCTTTTTAAAAATAAAAGGAATGTTTCCTTTGAGTAAAATTTGCTATCTCCAATATGTAGAGTACTTTCCCTCCAGGCATTGAAAAATTCCACCCTGTATACAAACAAACGTTGTTGTATCATTTCAAATAAATTACACAGACTGTTAACATGATGCCCACTGTGAAGGTTTTGTTAATTTTATTTTCGCCGCCGCTCAATTCTGGTGCCCTTGTTTTATTCAAATTTAATAGCAAAACATATTTCATGCCGAAACTCAGCTTTCTAGGTCAAGCGATGTAAGCCAGATGATGATGCTGTTCTTCAGAACGGAGAATAAGTGGATTTCTGAATAATGAAGCTTGAATTCACAATAGCCTCTACTTGTGACAAGTTTTTTCAGAGTCATGTTTGTGCCCATACATATAGTAGATGCCTATAATATGGCGCCCAATCGAAATCGTTCTATTAAATAACACCTTGAATTTATTCTAGCCTTGTACTTTTGTTTGCCAAAAATACGAATTTAATAGTATATTTTATAACGAGGGACTAAACGAAGCCGTAATATACCCGAGGTGGTTTGGCTCCCGAGCTTGCGAGGGAGTCAATAAAAGCGAGGGTATATTAAATTGGTGTTTAGTCTCGAGGTGCAAACTGTACTTTTCACTTCGAGTGCGAGAAATTTACACTCGACAAAAATCTGAACTGAACGGTCAGTTCTTTCTTCAATCAAGTCAGTCACAGATTAACAATTTAAAACAAAACACAAGCTCTCAACATTTTTGCAATAAAAATGATACACACTCCACAGATAATTAGTACCTACGTTACTGATTAACAGAGGCATTGCACATACTTCTCAAAATCAACGATGGACACAAACAACAAAAGGTAATCTTTCTCGCGGGAAGAGTTCATTTGTTTTTCTTTTTTCAATAAACCGCTTTCTATTTGCAAGCCAATTCGAAATTTAAATAAAACCTTTGATAAGTTACTCTTTTGTTATCATGTTTCAGAGTTAAAGATCGTTCCATTTTTAAATTACTTTTCACATTTGTTTTTAAATGTACTTTACCAAGCTCGAGGTCAAGCGTCAACTTTTTAAAACTGATTTGTTTCACGAGTCGACGTAGCGGGAATCGACATCGACAGGGAATGATTCATTTTTTCAAGATCTGCTTACGTTAACATCCTTTCGTAAAGCTACGACGACGAATGGAAAAGGATCTTCGGAAAAAAACCGTTTATTCCACCGTTTTAAGCAATTGATTGAAAACCGGATCGGATAAACACTTGGTGATAGGTTAAAATGGAGATTTCTTCTTCTAATCTTCCTGCTTGCAAATTGAAAGTCGGATATAAAGACGTATTTATTAGAGGCACCTTTGTTATGTTACTTTCGTGTCGAGCCACGAGAAAATTTCCTGCAACACAAATATTTACGACATTCTCGTTATTTCGTCACTTTTGAAAAGCTTGTTAGTGAAAATAACGCTACAAAAACATTCTTGATAATTCTGTATATTTAGGAAACTTCGCGTTGGATCCTTGACGCAAAGATTGTTATATCTATAAATACAGTAATTCGTCGTTCATACTTCTATCATATTTTTTCCAATATCAACACAAACTAAATTGCCTATCTGTAACACTCAATATAATTTATTGGGTTACTTCCACCAACTTTCAAATCCGGTAGAAATCTAAGAAAATAAGCGGCTACATTTGAAAGCGAGTGAAACTGCCTTCCCTTTATCCGGCTACCTAATGGTACGTAAAATTTGTAACCGTTTCGAGTACTACGGCTACGACCGCGGTGCTACGAGCGTAGTACTTTCGTAGACCGTAGCGCTACGCTGAGTGGGGTTACTCGTTACGCCGAATGTGAGCTACGTATAATAAAATCGGTCGTTCGTAGCAGTTTAGTAGATGTAACTAGAAACGCTACGGATATTGACGTAGTTGCGGAAGGTGATGCAGAAAATGTCGAACTTTAAAAAGGAAATGTGCTTTCCAGGTGGCGAGGTTGCTGCAATTTATTGGCACTTATACGATTTTCAAATTTGACGTGATATTGCCTTCAGGTAATTGATCACTCGATTATATGGATCCAGTACTGGACGATGGGCTCACGTTAATAAAGCTACGTCAGCTACCAATTTAAGTGGATATTGTCATATAAACTGCGCTTGCTATCGTCGAGTTTAATTAACCTGGACATATCCAGGCAAGTTAAGATACCGTAATTAAATATAAAATCCCTAGATTACGTGTTTGAAAGAATTACGTACCGGTACTCTTTAGGGCTGAATAAATCCTACATTATTATTATAATTGAGAAGAAGGAAGTTACTTCATTCACCTCTGCCCTAATTCCCAGGTGTCATAAAATTGAATATAAATCCGTTCGCGAGGACCGTTCTGGGGAAATTCCGCGAGTTATAAATAAAGACAGAATTAATATTAGTACTTTCACGATTCGTTCCGAGTAATAAATTACAATATTACGAGTTGTAATTAACGCCAAGTGTTCGGCTTTCATATAGTTTCTTTATACTAATAAAACCGGTCGGCAATTTAGTGTTTTATTAGGTACTCGGTTATTATAGGTCACATAATGTTAGCGTTGAGGGTAATGGGAGATTTTAATTGAAATCACCCCTTTGGGTTCAGTCAACATGGTTTCGTTGGACCCTTTACAGAATACTTTATTTAAATAGGTTTATTTATGTAGTAAAAGCAAAATGATGGACTTCTAATTGACCTCTCTTGTTAATACTGGGAATTCTGCTTTTAGACTTAAAAATAACACTCAGTTATATTTCTTTTTTAGGGTTCCGTAGCCGAAGGATGACTAACGGAACCCTAATCCTAAGCCTCCACTGTCTGTCAGCGGAATGCATCTTATGATGCTTAATAGGTAGACAGTGGAAATTTTCATAGAATGTGTATATCTGTTGCCGCTATAACAACATGTAATAACAAGTAAAATTAAATTAAAAATGGAAAAACCGACACATAGGGCCATAGTTTCAAGGTATTGTCGGTTATTGGTGTTAGCTCTTTCATTTGATACCCATATTGAGGGAATAGTGGAAACAAAATATAATTCACCATTTTTTTATGGCGGCCATCTTGTATTTGAAATGTATTATAGCGTATAGTATTCTACTAGTTAAGCCCTTTTATTTGATACCCATATTAAAGGAGTTGGTGAATAAATATGTAATCCGCCATTTCGTGGAGGCGACCATCTTGGACTGATTTTATCAAACATAGCCAAGAACACTCCCGACTAATTCACCTTTTAAACAAAACGAAAATCAGTCCATCCGTTCGGGAGCTACGATGCCACAGACACACACATACACAGACACGTCAAACTTATAACACCCCGTTGTTTTCGGGGGTTAAAAGCAAATTAAAGGAGGCTCCCTACTACTATGGTACAGAACCCTTCATGCGCGAATTTCGCACGATTTTTTGTTTGTACACTACCCTGTACATACCCTACACTGTTGTAACCGTTTCCATTTTGGTTTCAACCAACTGGCCCTCGAACCTGGCTTTCAATTCAGTCCGGTGTCCCAACACAAACGCCAACGATCACCTATCCTATTTCAATTTGGTCCTAAAGTACTTAGTACTACAGTGCGCTATCAGATTTCCGCGCCGTTTCGGTATTTGTCGGTGAGGCGCGCTATCACATCGAATCTCATTTGGATTTCAAAGTTTGCATGGCTACGCAGCATCCCCTCCCCCCACTTTAGTCCCAAGGGGTGAAGGGGGGTGACTCTGGAACCTGTTCCCGTAATTAACTGTTCTACTGTCATGGGCTTCGTTTAGATACGCCCGATTCAATAATAACAAAGGCCTATCGCATATTGCGTTTTGTGTTTCAACGTATTATCTAACTGGCTGATGGCGGCAGGATTTAGAATAGATGAGGTGAGGAAGTATTTACACCTTCTGTTTATGTACTTTGTACTATGTAGTATGGTATACCTGTAAAGGTACTTTTTATGGAGAAGCTGTTGTTAAAAACATTGTCCAGTATTGTGATTTGGCTTAAAACATTGTTCAGTTTTCTAAATTGGCTTAAAATATTGTTCAGTTTTCTGAATTGGCTTAAAATATTGTTCAGTTTTCTGAATTAAAATATTGTACAACATAACCTCACGCCTGTAATCCCCGAAGGGTTAGGCAGAGGTGTACTTAATAATACAACTATATTTTGCTAGTTTAAAGTCCCATATAATAGGGGCGAGCCTATTGCCATCAATAAAACTCAATATTATCACACTTGATAAAATATTGAATTTTTGTAATTGGCCACTGACTTAGTTTAGCTTTACACCTGAATATCGGAAATCATAGTCTTTTAAAAGATAACTTATAGGTAGCACACACACACATAGCGTAGCGTAGCGTGGTAGCGTACACATGCTTTGTTTTCTTTGTCTTCAAAGGAATATTTGGGATACAAGGAAAAACGTGACGTTCGCGAAAACACAGTAACGTGTTGCGGCAGTAACGTTTTAGTGACGTTGTAAAGAAAAGGTTCGTTTACTTCTAGTTTTATTTTACTCCGCGGTTATGCTAAGACGTTTCCTCTTCACATAAATATGTGTTCTACATTCATGTAAATACGAGAAAAATCTCTTTGAAGGTAAATGGATGTATGCGGATGAAAGTGACACAGAAATCAATACCATACTTCAGTACCAGTCCATGTAGAAAAGTAGAGATTTAAAACTACGTGATTTTCCGTGCCCACATAAATGTATGGAATGTGTGGGGTCGGCGGGAACAAATTCGACTTCGCGTACTTCCCGTTGACCCCACTGGCCTACTCTACTGCCGAAACGACAGTTTTGATTTTTCCCGTTCACCCCACCAGGACGAACCAGTGGGGTCAGCGGGAATACACCCGATATTTATACTAGTTATAAGAGACACGCAGTTATCAACGCGATGAAATTGTCGGTAATGGATGTTGGAGTGTATGAAATCTGTTTTTTTTTTATGTTGGGAAATCGTCAAATGACTTCTCCCACTCTGGGCGGAGCGGGAGGGGGAGTGTCAGACTTTTACTGACGAAAACCCATCCATGTTCCTTCCTCGCCCTTTATGTTCCAGGGCCGCGGTATCTCTTTCGAACAGGCCCGCAACCCCGGCAAACACCGTCGCATTTGTGTATAAAAATCCCCTAAAGTGAAAGCGTCAGGGTACACCACAAAATCATAATTTTCTTACGTTTTTTTTCCATTTAAGGCCAGTGTTAGGTTGTATGCTGATTAAAATATTGTTTGCGACTGTATGACATATGCAGTTACAGAATTATAACCATCATTAAAACCTTACAAGTTCCTAAAGGTCGAGGAACTACTTTTTTTTTTCACCTATATATACCTACCTTTATTGTATGAAAGGTTTTGTTCACTTACATTTTATTACTTGGGTACCAACTACGCTGTGCTTATTGTTAAACTACGTTCATTGTTGTACCCATAATAAGGATTGCAAACAAAACTTTGCATTTCTCTTCAGTCGTCGAGAATATTCAGACTGCAGAGTTTTTTGTTCCAACAAAATAATGTGTTCATAACAAGAGTTTTGACATTGTTACGGAAAATGACACGGAAACGCGAATTTACGGGTTTGTTTCACCCTCCTGCAGACGACGAACAAGTTTCCGACTCTAAACAATTCTTGTAAACTGCGTCTTTCTTAAACTTACATTATAAACATTTGTGACTTAAAAATAACTTTTAATTATCTCTTGACTTTTTAAGGCGAGAGGTTGGTTACATAACAGATACAATTGTGGAACCTTATCTCGTTGAAGGATCTCTAAATTGGGTCACATGGTGTCATGTTTGGGGTTCTTTATCGTAATTACTTTTGGTATGTGTTTGCATTAGTTAGTAGAAACGGTCGATATAATCGGGCACCCCTAGGATTAGATGTCCGTCGTCTGCATAATAAATTAGAATCAATACCCCATCTCTATCGGACTGCCTTGTTTATTATACGGCTTTAGTTAGTTATCTCGTCTTTGATATATTTGGTATTTAATCAGGGCTGTGCCTTTCGCCTGCCTATTCCTCAAGTACATTAATAGAAAGGGATCTGGAGTGGGATTTGATAGAGCAGTCGAGAGGTTATAAGTGGGGGTAGGCGATACTTCACTAGACAGGTATTGGATGTTATTCATTGCCATTCTCAGTTGACTGTAGACTTTAGGAGTTGATTATTGGGTATTTAGGTACGTAGGCGTTGATATGTTTTCCAACAGTGAGGGTTATGTATCTGTAAGTAAAATAAACGTATTTCCTTCCATATGCAAACACAACGAGTAACATTTATTTATATGGAACAAAGCGAGACAATGTTAAAATACGAGCTCCTGAAAAAGTTTATTTTAACCTGGTTACGTTGCCCCGTGTTCCTCCCGTGGGACAAAGGGGAAGTTTTTTTCCGAAAGGTTTCCTTGGATTTTATTCCAAATACCCTGATTACTTACCATGGTGCTTCACTATGAATACATTTCAATATTTTTACACAACTCTTTGCTTAAGGGCTTTGTTGGCAGGTATTGTAACTTGTTTCACAATACTGAAAGGATTTTCAATGTTTTGAGTGGCCATTGCTATATAGAGTGGTGTAGGCGAACGTAAATGTACTGAACAGCAATTTTTTTTTCAGGGTTGATCCCATAGAAAAAGTTGTTTGTACACTAATTACCAGTCACCCTTTATATCCTTCATTGTTACACATATTATTTTTTTATTTTTCTTGTATTTTTTTAAAGCTCGGTATAGATTTTTCTATCACCACAAGAAAGACATACGTGAGATAAACAGATCGGGTTAATTTCTAGAAAATCGATAGTGACGTATTCACATTTGGCACCGACTTATTTTTTAATATATTACATATACACAAACACTACGTTATTCTTAACTTTAATTACAAAATATAATTGAAAACGTAAAACCATTAATTTCAATTTCAACACCTACTAATTGGTTTTTTACTAATTAGCGACACTCTCCACGAATTTATTATTAGCCAAATTAATAAAATGCTACTAGGTATTAAGGAGGAATTTCATTTCAATCTTATTTGGCATAGATTTGGAAATCAATTAATTTTTAAAGACATAAGTATCAGTGATTTTCAATTAATTGATTAAATTTAAATAATTTAGTCTTTTTGTTAACTTTCCATGTGAGTTAAAGTCCACAAATTCAAAACTATAAGCATTTAAAACTAAAGTTATTTTGTAACCTAATATTGCAAAGCCAAAAACACGAAATATTTGTTAACAAAACTCAGTATCCGTCCACAAATAACAACACCATCAACAAACCGCTTTCAAAGTACTAAAATTCACAAATGTATGTGCTAATAACGGAATGATTAAAATTAAGCACCTAGATATTTTTCCCTCATCACGAGTGTCTTCGCTGTTACGTGAGATGGTAACCCAAGTTCATAAAGATACGGTGTTCGCACGTACTCGTAGAACATGTCTGGAGCAAATAACAAAAGTCATTTAGCGTTCGCTCGTCCTATTATTGAAGAAAGAACTTACTGCGGTAATTAAATAAAGCGTAAGATGAAGCCTAGACATATTTTTATTACAATCTTCGAGCAATAATCAAAATAATTGGATTTCAAGAAGATTGGATTCTATTCGCTGAATTAAATGGCTGTTGTCAGTTGCCAGTGACTCGTAGCGTCGTCGGCGACGTTTGCTCGTTTAAAGCGAAAACAAATCAACAAAAAGCGCTGAAAACGTTTCTCAATGCTCGATGACGTATGAAATGGGGCTTACCAAGCAAAAGACAGTTTTCCTTTCATTCCAAATGCGTTTGCATCTGTATACAGATGAGGGTTATTGTTCCAAGCCGGTGATGCGGGCGGGTCGGGCTCGGTTTAAAGCCTGACAGTGATAAATGTTTCATTTATTCTCCAGTATGCACACTGCCGTATTCCAAATCTGCCGCTCGAATTTTATTGTTTAATTATTTGTTGCTATCCGCTTGGATTTTTCCCTTCATTTGGTTTGCGGTATACAACCGTTTGAATTATATTTTCGAGGTTGTTCAAGAAACTTTTTTTGTGTCTGTAATTTTCCAGGTCCAACTAATATTATATTAAAATAACCTGCGGACCCTACGGCCATTCAAAAAGCATTTTCAGCGAAATCATAAATCTAATTTCAACAAATCAGTTCTACAAAAACTTGTTTTAATGTAATAAAAGTTTTCAAAGAACTAATCCATTACTTTTTCGTTTCAGGTAAAAGTCTGCGTATGTAGCGTTAACATGTCGACAAAAGGTTGGTATTATATCACTAAAAAGCGAGAATTTGCGGGACCTATATCAAACAGAAAAGGTACAAACTGTCTGTGGTGCTATATCATATTTTATCGTGAAAGTGTAATTGCAAAATAGAGGCTCTGGTTGTAAATTATGCGCGAACAGCTAAAATAATGTACGCGGCGCAATACGAGTGGCCGCTGGGGACATATTGAGACACCGAGCCCTTCTCACGGCTTATTTATTGTTTATTTTTACTACAGCTCAAGCGTGCTTCTTATTAAAATAATACTAGTCTTGCGATCCTTGTATAAGTAGGCATAGACAACCTTGAGCAATAGGGGGTAGCATTGAGGACAAATTAAACCAAAATTTGTTTACATTTTCCTGATATTCCAATTAAGGACAAAGTAAATATTCTATATTAACCGCTGGTTTGGCGGTCAAATTGGATTATGTTAGAGTCTAGAAAATTACCGAAAATTGGATTATATTCGAGGCCTTGTTGCCATCAGCAAAAAAGGTAATGCTCTAAAAGTAGGCGTCTAATCTTCATTACTGAGGTGGTTTTCCCAGTAACAAATCTCTAAATACGTCTTGGTCTGGCACGTTTAATCAAAATGAAGTGGCGATCCTAGCACGTCACGTTGGAAACATAATGGTTTTTCCATTTTGCTTTATAATTTAAAAGGAGGGTCGGGTGGGTCTTACTGGATACAATAACCCGTCAACGGCGCGTCACCGGTCCATCGTCATAATGGAAATAAATAACTCGTAACTACAGTAAGGGATTAGCCGTGGCCATAAATACGGATTAATAAGGTTTAATTATATAGGCCTTTTTACGTCTATTCCGTCGGGTTTGGTTTATATTTCGGGGCACGTACACGGAGTGCGCGCTCGCTCGCCACACAACAAATGAAGCCTCCAAGTGCCTTCAACTCAGATCAAACTTCCGACCATCGATTGTGCTTAAACTATCCGGTTTGTTTACTTATAGCTCATGAAGTTTACTGTAGAGGCAGCTGTTCTGTGGTAAACCGGTCCTTTAGATGGTCGGAATACCGAACAGTACGTTCATCTTTAATAGTTTGCATTATTTTCTCTTTAGAAAACTATTTGAGAAACGTTTAACATCATTTCTTTTTATGTGAAAGTCACTCTTTTATAGAGATTATTTTGTACATTACCTCCTTTTAACTTTTAATAGCTGTATGATAAAATAAATACTATACCTAACCTAGAATAGAAAATAAACCAAATCCCGTTGGGTATTAAAACGGCTGCTCTATTTTCGCAAATAATTAAAGTTTCCAATTGGCCTTTGTCAATTAATTTGGGTAATTGACATCTGAAGTGGGACATATTTAATTGTTTCAGTGATCGAACAGAAATATCTACAAGCTTTTAAAAGAATTTGTGTTTCAATAATCTATTTAAAAACCCAATCAACATAAAAACGTAGAGCGAATGATTTAGCTTGAATTATTCGCAAATGAATTTCATTGTGTACCTAGTGACTAGTGTCTAGTAAAGTCTTTCATAGAACTATTTTTGCTGTTAAATGTCGATTTAGACTTTAGTTATTGTCCAAAAACAAATTAACGTTATTTAATATTGTTTAATAAATGAATCTGGTCTACATAAAGATAACTTACAAAAACATATTTTACTTCGAGTTCAAGTTGACGTCTGAATTTCAGCATCTAGGTGTGTTTAAACCAGCCATCAACAAAGTAAAAGATTTAAACCCGAAACCATCAATAACCTTCGAAGCTCATCCTATTTGGTATCCTTTTACTGAAACGTATTGTGTTTCATGTAAATATGCGGGCTTTGAAAAATGTGTAGGCAGGAGGTGCGCTTTCAACGTACGAGTAACTCAGCGAACATGACTAAGAAATTCAATTCTGTTATATCCAACATATACTTAGGTGCGTATGTAGTGAGGGATCGCTCTAAGTGTAGCACACATTCATCGTATAGTGTTTCACTCCGAAGCATTTCTTCGGTTACCCGTTTAACTTCCCACTCTACTTTCCCACCCATTTTAAGTCCCTCTAGCCTCTCTTTTGGCAAATTCGAGGCGCTATTTTTGCTCAACAAAATAAACAAGGGCTGTTTTGCTTTATGAAATATGTACATATTAATGCTTTGTTTTCCCCGTTATAACCTTTTGTAACAAAGTAAATGACCCATAAGCTATCAAATGGACGTCTAGATCCTGCGAGAAAATTAGCCGTAAGGTATTTAATGATGATTCAGATACATTGTGTTCTTCCGAAAGAACACAATAGTAATAAATAGCTTTTATCATAAAACGATGTATTAAATGTTATGATTTTCAGGCTTTATGTTAAATAAACAATTGTTGCTCTTTATCTTTCATCTTTATGTTGAAAACGGGATTGTAGTTTCAGCGGTAGCAAGACAAAAGTCATGAAAACTGTTGTAAAACGAAAACACAAAGCGAAATGTGTTCAGCCAATATAATAATTTTGTGGAAACACGTGCACCATGTCTCCATAGTAGTTTTAAACATTTTGCAACTACAAAAGAATTTAGTATACAATAAAGGTCGTGTATCGCGTCACATATTCGGTGTAAATTAAGCGACGGCTGTGGCCTTATCGCGCGGAATAGAGATGAGTGTCCCCAACACTGGGATTTGTTTGAATAAAACTTTATTTCTGACAATCTCTTGAAACAACTATTTCAGTCCGAAAATTGCTTTTTTGCTCTGTCACTGACAAAACTTCCAAGAAAGGATAACATAGTACGGTAATATTAAATGTCGGAGCTCCTCGTGAACGCTCAACTTGTGTATAATGTTTTTCCAGGTGTAATTTTTGTGAAAAATAGGTGCCTATTAAAGTAAGTTCACGTTGTTAAAAAGGTACATTACTTATAATTTAACGGAGAAGTTATATTCGCGTTAATACCAAGTTAAATGAGATATTGTTGACTTTTACTCCTTTGTCTAGTGAGAACCTTATAGACATAGCAATTAACTTCACTGACTGCTTGTTAGATTGACAATTTGGCTTTAATAGGTGAGCATAAAGATTTTGGTATGTGCTGACAGTTTTATATTCAAGATAAATTATCGATCTGAAAGCCTTTGCATCCAGCAAAGGCTTTAACATTAAAAGATTAATTGGCTATTAAATATCAGGTTTTTGGTAACATTCGAATAATGGAGTTTTACCTAAGAATACGAGTCTGCACAGCGTGCTTGTTCCCCGGAACTAATCAGATCATTATCAGACCCTTGCCACATTAATCATCTCATAAAGCAAGTCATAAACGTTCGCCGAGTGGTCAACCCCTGACCGCCAGTACGAAATTCTTCTGCGGCCAGCTGGCAGAGATTGTGAGTGGTTTAACTACGGCGAAACTTTGCGGTCTACCCTTATATTTTACACGAATTGCCCAATCGTAGGTAATATGGCATCGAAACGCATTAAACACTTGAAATAGAGCTTTCGTTTTATTTGAAGGTAAACCCGGTTGATAGACGGTTTATTGTACAGGATAAATGAATAGATTATGTTATTTTTTTTTGTTTCTTTCAGTAGTTTTTAAATATCTTGTGTAAACAGCCATTGCGGTTTACAAAATACCAAACATTGATAATATAACATGTAAATATCATGGCGGTTAGACGATAAAAGTGATGATGTTTCACGAAATAATAAAGATAATATAAAACAGTTAAAAAATGTTAGTGTTTTTTTTATCTTTAAAAACCTACATTTTGTCAATCACTTCGATCAAACAATATAAACAACAGAGTAGGATCAAATAACCGTTAAATCGGTTTTGTGGGGCATAGTTCATAAGTCCTAGAATTTTGTAAACATTTTCAAACAATAAATAAACAAAATATAAAAGATGATTTAAAGGGGATAATTTTATGTACAAAACGATATTTATTTGAGTCCCCTAAAAGACAGCATGAAGATATGTATCAAGAAATTTGCTTACATCAATAGAATATTTTATTATTTTGATAAAGGTACTTTCTTACTACGGTAAATATGAGAATTCAGGGGAAAGGGAGGATGAAATAAATGATGCATACCTGAGCAAATCGGTTCGATTAACTTTCTTTTAGAAATAAATTAGACCTTTGAACTGAGCCAGACCTTTCGAAGGTACGAGTAGGTACCTAATTTTGGTTACATTGAACATTACCTACCTACATTTGGGCACAAAAGAATCGATTAAGTAGACAATCTTATTATTTATAGAATAAAGATTTGTGGACCATTTGTTTTTATTTTATTATAACATTTTATCTTCACAGTGGGATGCCTGATGTATCTATCAGATGAAAAAGTCTGCAAAAAAGTTGACCACTTTAATTTTTTTAAACCTTTTTTTGTTGCACTATTTTTTATTTTTCGTTACGATGGCTGGAAAGCGCGTACAATAAAATTTTTAAAGTGTCAATTATATTAAGTGCTCTAATATTTTTATAAATCACAAAAAATATATAAATATTTTCTCAAAACATATTGCTGTTTTTGTTAATAATCCAATTCAATCCTACGTGCTAGCCTGAAAACACGAACTGAATGTAATTAGCGAATGGAACGCATTATCCTTTAATTTAGTTCTCTCAAAGGGCCGCCCTTAGCGTAGTTAGCGATTGGTAACCAAGAGAAGCCCAGAATTCTGCGGGCCACCAACGCTATTATTGGAATGTCCCCGCAACCAGGAATGCTGCCTAGTAGGCGTATACTAAACAAATACACCTACATCTATTGGGAATAACCCTTAAATTCAATTAAGTAAGTAGGTGTGGGTTTGTTTCGAAGAAAAAACATTCATCTGATTCTTTTATCAGACCAAATAGATCATAGTCACCTGCACAGATTTATCGTTTGCTTTTTAGTCCTGAAAGGAGCAGAGTGTTGTGCAGGATGGGCAGGAAAGGTGGTGGAAATCCTGTAAAGGGGCACCACACTAAAATTGGAAGGTATGGAAAGCAGTATTACGAAATCCATGTTCCTTTTTCGAGACATAGTTATGCGTGCCTGCTTTAAAATATTGTTTTTAGGTTGCTTTTTAATAATTGATCGTCCTTTCAGCCTAACAATACAATTAAGTTAAACAATACATCTTTTACATTGAAGAGTTCAACGAATTACGAGTACGTGAACCAGAGATAACAACAGATTTTTAAATTAGGTGAATTCGAAGCGCGTAGAATATTTATATCTATTTATACTTTCGAAAAAGAACAAAGCGCACATAATTTTGCTTTCATGCATAATTTATATTATTCCGATGTTTCTTTGCTTTCAGTAAACATGAGAACTTCAATTAAATCGACTTTTAAAGTATTGATTTGCATCTCTTTCTTTTGGTGTTTGCCTCTCTTTTTACTAATAGCTCGTTGATATTCTCGTATTTCGATGTTTGTCAAGAATTTTTCACGTCACTATTTTGTTACTTTTTTAAGTTACGTTCAGTTAACTGCCTCGAATAAAATGTGCTCGATAATAACTTAACAATTAGAGCGTACCTAATTAATAATTTTCTTGGTTCACTTAATTTCTGTGTTTACAATTGCTGTGTTTGTAAAAGTTTCATTAACTGTTAGCGAAGCACAATAGTTACTAACCCAAAGCCACTGCTCACTGCATCACCCAAAGGTTGACTGGTAGAGAATGCCTATGGCATTAAGTCCGCCTCTGTACTATGTGCTTGAAGTGTTAAATAAATAGTTAAACAATGGCGTCGGACCGATAGATGAAGGGTTAATAGTGCACGTTTATATTTTTTTGGTGAATCTGGTAACGTGCATTTGCTCACGCGTTAAAATATAAAGGTTCCTTAGTCAAATTGTTTTGCCGTTGTGTTATCTACATCTGAGTGAATCCGCCATTTCACGATATGTGGGGGATCTTTCTGCGGGCCTAAAATGACCGCTTTAGCAGAACACAATTTGAATCACGTTAAAAAACAAAAAAAAAATGGACTTTATAATCATGGCCAAATCATTGTCAATTTTTTTAACGTGATTCATTTTATGTTCTGCTAAAGCGGCCATTTTAGACCCCCTGGACCTTACATTTTTCCTACGCATACATGATACGTAAGCTCAGTGAATTTCCTCCTCAGCGAATATAAAGTTACGACACCAGAGCGAGTTACACCGCCTTAAAGTCTGATTGAACGTCTTCCAATGGAATATACTTCGCATTTGTTTAGATTATCCCCAGTAATGGCGGTATAAACTTACCGGCTCCCAGAAATTGGTCGTATAAGTAGTTTATTATTTGTTCCCCCTGTATTTGCTTGGTATAAAACAAACTGAAATGGATGTAGTTGATATGTATTCAAATATATTTTATTGGTTCTACGGATATCCTATTATTTTTTATGGTTCCCATTTCGAGCCTAAGTGTGGTTGACCACTCTGTAACTGAAACTGTTTTCAAAACTATCATTTATTGCTGCATGTTTACTCGTTTCATAAACTCGAATAATAAAGGAACCTATAACTAATCCGCCATCTCTGTTGCCAAAGTTGGATAACAATAAGTAAGTAACATCGATAGCGATCAAAGTTTTAAAGCCTGGTGGCATTATCTCGCCATTCTGGCCAAATGGTGGACTAAAGCGAATGTGTGAGACGTGGGTACAGTCTATAAATCAAAAAGTTGAGAACGCGACGACTTCCCTAACAACTCGAGTTGGAAAAAGGCTGCTGTTTAGAATATAACAAAAAAGAAATTTGATATTTCCTCGCCTTCCAGCAATGAGTTGGTATTCAAATTTCGTATTTGGACCAAATTAAAACTCTTCTTCTTGTTAACAAAGAGAAATGGTCATTTTTTGTCCTCGTAATAATATTTTCCTATTATTTCGCAGGAAATTGGTTGTAAACTTTTAACTAGGTAATAACTTTAAGTTAGACGGACATCCCTTATGTCGATTAAATTATAAATCCGCTCTAGTCCCCACACTCGGCGGCCATGTTTAAGTTGGCGCTTTGTCGCTGTTTGCATCGACGACCGAAGCGCAACTCAACCTCATTGTTAGCGCACATGAAAACCGAAGCTTTGCACGACCACCACATGTTTATGCGCCTACCGAAACTCACTGAAATCCCGTGACGTTTTACTAAACACGTTACAGAATTTACTGTAGATATAACTCGCAACGTTACATTGTTAAATACCAACTCGGCACACCAACAGGTACATCGCGGATGTCTAGGGACACGTAAAGTGTACAATGTACGGCCCAAACCACGCTCCCAAAAGGATGTCCTGAGGATTAAGCGAGCGGACAGATGGAGTAATTTCAGCGAAGGATTTGTGTCCGCTTCTTTGTTAATAACGTAGGCGGAGTTCCGTTACAATATGCATGTTGTGTTTTGTAATTCAACTCAGGCAGTACAAGAGCAATGTTCGCGTTTATCTGGGAACATTATGTAAACTGGGATGCAACAAATGTCTGTATAAGCGTCTTGGTTCCCGGGTACCATGTAGCACCGTAGTGCCGTAGATCCGGCAGCGTGGCACCTCAAATAAATCTTGCTTTGTCCGAGGACATTATGTATGCTAACGTCGGCCATTCCTTTGCTTGGTGAGCTGAGCGTTGCGGCATCATTGTCTTCTAACTGAAGACTCTGTTCAGAGCCCAGATTAATACAATGCTGTTGAGCATGCGCGAACTTTTTAATAATGAAGTTGAGCGCCTTTGTTGTTGACGTTAGTATTTGAGGGTGTCGTAAAAGAAGGCTTAGGGTTTATGTCTAGGGGAGAGAGACATAAAGTAGGGATGAAGTCCTCTTACGCGATGACAACAGTCTAAGTATGAACTGTGATCCGCGATTTGTCGTTCAAAAAAGCGATAATTGTGGTGCTATTTCTTGTGGCTATTTGGCAGGGCAATTTTCAGCTGTCGTAGATCTAATATAACTACTTGTATTTCAGATTAACAAGCTGTTTAATTGCAATCTGTGTGTCAATACCTAGTAAGAAACTATGGTTACCCTTATGTCCCGTGTTTGGTGTAATGTACTCCCCAGGGTAGTGACGTTAGAGATCAATGCTCCGTTTGGACGTGTACAAACTGACGTCGATACTAACTATGTTACTCTGTTGTGTCAGCGGCCCAGGCCTGCCCGTGTGTATTTTTGGATAAAATAATATGATGGTGCTTTTACTCCCACACGACGTCCTTCCTTTGAAGGCTTGATGAACTTTGATCGTGTGGGTCTAAAATAGCTTGGCATGATCGATGTTTGCGACTTATAAAACAAGTCGAACGACAATCTGTCAAACTTGCACGGTATGCTTGCATTGATCAATCGGCAGGCAAGCGACGGTTCGATTTATGTAACTGCACACAACGATCGAAATTGAACGGTCTATTTTCGATTTTGATCGAAACCATTGAGCAATCGATCGTGGGTGATACCAATTATAAACCGTTTCTTTTTTTAAAAAAAAAAGGCATCAAATCAAACAGGCTATTGACCAAATATCGGAGGTTCATAAACATAATTACTATTTTGAAGAAACTTTGTTTCATTCTACTTTTTTTGGTGGAAGAATCCACCGTTTGTCTTTGGTCCAAAGTTACCTTTCACCGTACATTAGTTCCTTAAGAACTTGTCTGACAAATATCTAATAGTAGGTATAAGAACCGAACTGTCTGAGCAGAAATAACTTTGTACTTATCGAAGCCAATTATCTGGAGTTGAGGATGTAAATCTGTTCTATACGGTTGCTAAGCGTTCATTGGTCTCTTGAAGTATCACTTCTTGGAATCTTTGAAGAAGATCTACCGTCCCTATGTATTGTGAATTAAAAGTATTCCCTTACGATGCAGTCGTTCACCTTTAATAAGTTTCAGGATAACAATCGAGAATGTTGTTGCAGGGGAATGAATCATTTTAGAAACGAACAAATTGCATTGAATTAATACACCCCTAATTTTTAATTAGTACAAAAAAATTGGGCTATATCCGTAATTCCGTACCCTTTACTGATCATATTTGTGTAGTCAAAAGTAAAAAAGCGAAGTCTCAAAATTGGTAAACTCATAACAGAATGACGCTACGATGATTGGATGAATGACTGAATGACGGATGATGGTCGCAAAAACGATTAATGAATACTAATAACAATTTAAGAATGGCCATATTTCCACACATTGAGTGACATTTTTGGATATAAATAATCGCCAATAACTTAGCTGATTATAAATATTATTTATTGAAACTTCGCATACATTATAACAAGATCATTTTTGACAAGCCCTTTAAGTATTTGCACTAATTAAGTAAAATTTAGTGCTGTATTATGCATCTACAGAACTACGATTTTATGCTCACGTATATTGTGAATTGGCCCGGAGACTGTATTGGTGCCGGGTGGATGGCAATGGGCTCGCCCCTATAACATGAGACTTAAACATAACTGGCGCAATTTGGGTATTGGTACCTACTGTAATTTTTTTAATTTTTTTTTGGATGAGGAATCGTCAAATAACTTCTCCCACTCTGGGCGGAACGGGAGGGAGTGTCAGACTTTTACTGACTAAAACCCATCAATGTTCCTTCTTCGCCCTTTATGTTCCGGGGCCACGGTATCTCTTTCGAACAGGCCCGCAACCCCGGCAGGCTTCGGCCCTTGCGGGTGCCCCTTCACTCTACTGACATCGCTTTGAGGCGCGCGTGGAACACGAACGCGCCGTCGACACGGCCTGTCGTCATTAGAATTTGGTACACCTTGGCCTAACCTTTCGGAAATTACAGGCGTTATGTTAAAATGTACATAGATGTGGACATTAGACACAAAACACGTTCTAATAAACATGATTCCACGAACGTTCAGTCTATGAAAGAAATGCTATACCTTCGAAGAAAATCACCGATCCAAGCTAGACGTCTCGTATATTAAAGAAGCTTGTCCTAAAATTTCCCGTGGAGTGGTTAATGTGGTAATAGTGCGGACGAGCGCGCGATCCGTCGGCCGCACGACATTTATTGGCCCGCCGTCCGACGACCGACGCCGACATTGACGGACGATCACGCCGAATGCGAAACGAGACGTATTGGCGACTATTTTTCAAAGTCACCCGATGCACGCTTGATACGGACCGCTTCCTCATTTAACTAGTTCTACAAGTATGCCAAAGTTGTCCCTTCTCTAGAACGCATTGTGAAGGCCGACTTATTGAGTCCAACAGACAAAGCTTGGGCTATAAAGATATTATTTTCTGTTCGTTAAAATGAAATTATCCGACGTCCATGGAAGATTTAACAGAAAGTAATGTTTACCGAGTGCTACTGACTCGTAATCCCTCATTTTCTCACTTTCCTTGAGTCAATGTTATCCGACGTGCCCTAACGATTTTCCTTTATTTGTAAAAACTGTAATATGGAATGAAATCGGTTGTTCAATCACGCGTGAAAGAAAATGATGATGGTAATGATTCGGAATGAATTGAATAATCGTTAATCGACCAGAATACGGTATTGTGCCTTTGTTTCGAGAAAAAACATGATTTATATTTGGTTACTTGCTGGGTTGGCTTCTAGCATAGAAATATTTAATAACTTTCCAGATAACTAATCGGATCTTCCAAATTATGGATCGATTCATTTACTGAGAGCGGTAGCCGAGTGGTGGCGGCCCTGACTTACGAACAGTAAGTCGTGGGTTTGAACCAAGGCTGGCGCATTACTTTGTGTAATTAATGTCATCACCACTGCTATCAAAACGATTAAAGAAAACGTTTTGAGGAAACTGGCATATTATGTCCTAGAACCAAAAATTTCAAGACATGTGACATCTACAAACTGGCACTGGGCCCTCGTGGTGGATAATAGCCCATTCTTTCTCATAGAGAGGAGGCCCTGTGTCCCAGCAGTGGGAACGTTTTAGTCTGTTTGATTATGTTTATGCTTATTTACTGATTATGATAACATAGCCACTTACAGATCTCACTTAAGGTGAAAGCGTCAGGATGGCCCGCGAAATTCACTTACGTTTTCTTGCAAGAGTCGATGAACGAATTTTTCACGGTCAAAGTCCTTCTTCGACTTTTATGAAATTTGAGGGTTGTATTGATGATTATGATGATTATAATTCTGTAACTTAATACGCCATACAGTCGCGACCGATATGTTTATCAATATACAACTTAGCACTGCCCTGTAAATTGCAAAAAAAAACCTAGGAAAATTTGAATTTTGCGGGCTACGTTTGAGCATCTTCCTTAATAATGGTAATCATGTCATTAACATTTTTGCTTACTTGGAGAATCGGTTAATACAAAGTACAGACTTAATGGAGGTACCAGAAGCACTTAAGAACGCGGATGCTACCCCGGATCACATAATAAAAACCCCTACGACGCCCTCTAGTAGAACCGGAGTGTCCTATTTTATTGCTCAGGGACCCTTTAAAATTCAAGTAGTGTACAAACAGACAGATTTCAGAGTAATTGCCTTAGGATTGGTACCATTAATTAAGGCATTCCCTTGAGTTAACTTTTAGGATTTACGTTGGGAAAAGTCAACATTTAGGTTTGTAAAAATAAACATTATTTTTGAATGTGTATATTACCGTAAAATTTAAAAACCCGTTAGATTTTAATCTATCTAGCGATATAATTAAACGGATTATTTTTCGGTTGATAATATCAAAGTGAAACCGTGAAATTGTGGAATGTATGCAACAATAAAAGTACAAACGTTATAAAAGTCATCAATGCCAGAGGCCCTACTGCCCAACGTTCGTCCGTATATTCGGATCTATCCGTCGCTCTCACTCGCACTCATTTACAGATGTTCGCAGGTCCAGAGATAATGTAACCGGGTCGTACGTAGGGTTTAATTCATAAAAAGCCAAGATCGAAAGTTACCTTAAATCCACAATAGATTTCAGATGTACACGAGCATAACAGAAACAAGAGTTCCGTAGGATACGTAAAAAATAGATATGTAAGTTAAAACGGGATTTCGGTCTACCGTACGAACCATTATCCTGTTTCGGAGATTACCTTTTCCTATCCACTTTTAGCGGCAAAAAAAATATTATACTTTTTCCGTGTTTCCAACTTTGTATGTTTTGGTTGCGAATAACATTAAATGGCTATGTTAAAGCCTCCTGTTATATACTTTTTATTCATTTTCTCTTTAACATAAGTACTTTCTAAAATTTCATTTATTAGATACAAACTTATTTCTAATTTGAAATTTGTTGTGAAAGCTTATTCCTAGAAATATGAAGGATGAGTTCTTGGAAACAATTTCTATGAATCCTATCCGTGGGTACTTCGACCTACTGTAACTTAATTACAGAAAACATGAAGTTTCGTGTTCACTTACAAGATACAATCACATATTTGACAGATACTATGTTCCATTAGTTTAGTATTGATGGGCTAGCAGCTGTTGAGCTAAGTTCAGTCAGCAAAACAGTTAGGTTTACAGGCTACCAATCTTCTTACTACTTTAATAAATGCAAAAAGGTCTATAATCAATCTGTTTGCGATTTCATCCAAACCCTTTCAGTAGTTTCTGCGTGAAAGTATAACAAAAATCGATCTTTACAGACTTTTACATTTATAATCGTCGTAAGAAGATTGCTAGTACCTATATACCTAACTGTTTTGCTGACTGTACATACGTATGTGCACATATATCAATATAATTGCGTGTCAGATGGCACTAGCTAGGAAAGAACTGACAAAAATAAACATAAGCAAATAACGAACAAAGGAAAATCGGCTGAGTGCGTGTCGGACCCGAAAAGTTCCATAAAAACTGCTGTAAAGAAATAATTATCTAAGGGGTTCTCTAATGTTGCGGGCCTGTTCGAAAGAGATACCGCGGCCCCAGAACATAAAGGGCGAGGAATGAACATGGATGGGTTTTTGTCAGTAAGAGTCTGACACTCCCTCCCGCTCCGCCCAGATTTTTTTTTTTTTAGGATGGGAAGTCATCAAATGACTTCTCCCACATTTGATGATTTCCCATCCTAAAAAAAATAAAAAAGCGGTTCTCTAATTGTTATTAATTGTTGTTATTGTTTCATCAAA
This sequence comes from Xestia c-nigrum, assembly GCA_916618015.1. Taxonomy (NCBI): domain Eukaryota; kingdom Metazoa; phylum Arthropoda; class Insecta; order Lepidoptera; family Noctuidae; genus Xestia; species Xestia c-nigrum. The sequence continues at coordinate 18,162,238 of OU745245.1, forward strand.
ATTCTTACGGTGTTTCCTAATGTCTTAGAATGCTGAATTTTGGTGTGTAAGCTATTATGAGTACACATACACAAGCAACAAAAAGTTATGAAACTTTGACTACGGTGTAGCCACATATTTTGAATAAGATCTAGAATGTGTGAAGTTAAATAAAATAAATATCGCTGGACTTTAACACACAGCACCACCTAGTGCCACACTAAGCAAAGCTTGTGTCGTGGACACTAGATAGATGATGTATATACTTTTTTGTTTGTAAATACATACTTATTATAAACATCCAGTTAGACCTTGTATACTCGTAGTTAGGGCGTGTATAGTTAGAAGCTCTACAAAACATCTGATAACTTTTTGATAGTGCGAGTTATATGGTCTTGTCTTGGCAACATTTTACATGATAATGTTTTTCGTGGGAATACTTATATTTAGACCACGGTTAAAAAGATTCAGCCCTGTGACATAATACACGGAAATAAACGGATAGAGGGAACAGCAGACCGACAGTGAGGCCTTAGAAATCAGGCTGGCACCCTTTGGTGACTTATTCGTCAACTGGCGACTTTTATTCTCGAGATTGTTCGCGAGTTGGCATCTTCCGATATATTTTTTTGTTGTCGTCAACTCACGCGACCTTGTAAATTTGACGTATAATACGTCAGATGTACAGTCAGTTACGTAAACTTCTCATAAAATGTATGATCTAATAATATCTTTAAAGCTTGTTTTTTTGGATATTGGTTACAATACGTTTTCATTTGACTGTATCGTGCACGTTATAACGTGCGTGCGAGTTGACGACAAAAAAATAAATAAAAGTTGGAAGGTCGCGAGCACTCGCGAGATTCATAGGTCGCCAGCTGACGAATATCTAAGCCCCCTTGGTTACGAAGCCCTAAAAACACGGGAATATTCATTAACTTGGACATAGTCTTCATTACATAGCCTTTTTAACACCATAATTGTTTTAATTACTTTGATATTACACCCGCTATTAATAAATGGAAAATTGGGATTATGTTTGCGTAAAAGTATCATTATCGTGGTTTATCCTCGTGTTACTAAAAGCTAGGATAATTTTATGTGTATCAAAATGAGTAACAAATATTACACATTTTAATTAAATTTAATTATAATTATTTGATAATTATGAGTTATTATAATTACTTACTTATTATTTTGGAAGGATTTATTCTTATTTTTTTTATTTTCTGGGATTTCTTGTACTTGTGAAAACGTAGATTACGTATATCTAATCTATGTTGGGGTTTGAGCCACCTATTAGTGTAATTTCTAAAGGATCTGGTTTCATATCAGTCTATTGGTGTGATAAGATGACTCAATTGTTCCTAATGGTGATTAGAATCACCCTATTGTAGGTCAACATGAATTAGGTAGCGAACCTTCACTGAATTGATAGGTTTCGATATCGGTATCTACATGACTAAAATGTTATTAAAAGGGTATCATAATTTTTATCATGATTATACGATACCCGTCACGACCGGTGGAGTTTTGCTAGAAAATCTTACCTAATATCTTATCTTTTTTTCTTTTTCTTATCTTTCACGCGAAAACTCCTTAACGGATTTGAATGAAATTCAGCACACAGATAGTCTTTAACCTGTATTAAAACATAGGATACTTTTTATCTCGGTAGTAAGATCCCATGGAACAATTACCCTTACCGAACTTAAAAACAAGCTGGTTTGATATAAAATAAATATGTATTTAGTTTTGTCACTAACTCCACCACTGACTGATAATCTCTTCGAAGGTATGCGTTAAATAACACAACACAACACAAAACCCTTCAAATTAATTTTATTACAAGACGACACTGTAACAGCATCGCATGCACTTAATGCAACCATAATAAATATATGAAAGAGAAAAAATATGAAGCAATCTACGTCTAATCAAGATTCCGTTAAAACCATCAACTGTTAATACAATATCCGCTTGAAAAGCTGAAAGAAAACAGCATATATTGTGAACAGCTTGCTTTACCACAGTGGTTCCCAACCTGTGATCCGTGTACCACTGGTGGTCCGCAGGAGCCTCGAATATGATCCGCGAAAGGTTAAAATTTTATTCGTATTTTTTATTTTGCACGGAAGATGCTTAAATTTTTTGAGAATCTATTAATTTATTCTTATTTCCGTATGAATTAATTATTGATAAATTTTTCGAGCTCACCTGAAACGCTTTGTATCCATCACTATCTTAATTTTAAAGGTTTTTATCACATTTTCCAATTTTTGTATTGAGTGAGCTCCTTAGATTTAATCCTGTTGGTGTCTATGCTTATAAAGGGTCTAAAACACCTCTTCACGAAGCCAAAAGGCACTTCTTCTCCCCATCATTGCGACCTTTTTTTTTCTACACCATACCTGGGAACCTTCTAGTTACGGAGATATGGGGGGTCAAAGTTACAACTTTTTGACAAGTGTTTTTTTAAATACAAGTATTTTTTGTAAGATTTTGACTTTTAACACCTCCACAATCCCCGTACTATTCAATCCATCCATCAGCACAATATTTTAAGTGCGTCACATTGAGTTCTACCACAAAACATGATTATAACCTCAAACAAAAAAGTTGTTTCCCAGCAATATTTTTTGCGTAAAGTTACTTAGTTTGATGTACAGAATGCTTGGTTTTGTGATGAGGTGGTTTACACCTTGTATAGGACCTTATGGTCCCAGCTAACAAAGTCCTCACTGGTCCAAGAAAGGTTGGGAACCACTGCTTTATCAAGTAAGTGGGTCAAGAGGTATTTCATACCGATGGGCGTCACTACCTCGCTATTGAATGCATCAAACCAAATTCACAAGCCATTATTGCAGCTTACGGAAACTTCTGAATAGGTTTATTATTCCTAAACCCCATATATGTCACGTTTGACAGGAGGTGAGTGTTATTTGAATTATGTTTATAAGGAAATGGTGCGTGTTTTCGAGCCAACAAAGTTAAGGGACCACCCAGTACTAACTTGGTTGTGGAGGTCAGATAGGTAGCCGCTCCATGTAAAATACTGGTAATCAGATGCATCCGGTTAGACTGGAAGCCGACCCCACCATAGTTAGGAAAAGGCTAGACAGATGATGAAAGGTCATGTTTTCAATTTACTTGTTGGGCACGCCTGCAATCCCCGAAGGGTTAGGCAAAGTTGTACCTAATTAGGTACTCCCACATTTTGCCAGTTATGTTTTAAGTCCCATATATTAGGGTGCGAGCCTATTGACATCAACCGGGCACATACGTAGACACTGCGGCTGCTGCAAAAAAAACCTGATGGAAAAACCCAATAACACTTTGCCCGACCCAGAAATCGAACTCAGGTCTTCATGCTCAGCAGTCGCACTTGCGACCACTAGACCAGCGAAGCAGTCAATGTGTGTACCCCGTAAAAAAAAAAACGGCTCTTCCAAATGCCTATATGCTCAGGGCCGAACATATACGGAGAGTTCTTCGTTTTAATCTTCGTTTTATAGCGATGTTTATAAATCCATAAAATTTTGAAGAAATGAAGAGCTGCCTTGACTATGTATTCGACCATAAAATATACTTTCAACGTCCCTATAGCGCCAACTTCATCCCAGACCGGCGGCATTCAACGCCGTCCCATAGTTTCACCTCGGAATTCGCTACACAAAATCTTCGGTCCCTTACAAAGCGATCATGTTCTTGCTCCATCGATCGGACCTAATGAAAGGATATGACTACAACTTGTTAACTATGTGATGTCGAGCACCGTATAAATTCAGGGTTGGCCCGCCTCCCCCAAACCAGAACCAGTAATTAAACTGTAAATTACCGCTAAGTGCAGACCCGGACTGAAGGTCGTATCGGCACTCTCTCCCAAGAATACCAATGAACCTGAGGCCGTAATCAAAAATTTATTCGACTGCCTACCTACGGGCCGAAACATATACGCACAACTATTTTCTAGCCTGTTTTATATAGGCACGTCTCACCACTGAAACGTTTGAATAACTTATATTCTTATTCTTCAAAAGACATCTTTATTTTCTTACTGATTTTCAACTTCAAAGTTTTAAATTGAACTCTGGCAACTTTCACTACAAGCTAGAAGTCTTTAATCTTAATTAAACGTGAAAGTTTTTTAAGTATTACGTTATTTTGGTTATTCAATTTTTGAGCAAAGGCAGGTTTGTTTACTGAAAATATTACTATATTACTTACTCGTATTTATATGCACAAATATTTTTTCATATTTCTGCGAATTTTCTGACAATGACGAATGGGTGGGTACTCACAGTGAAGGGTGACATTCCAAGCCATTATCGCTACGTCCTTTACAATATTTGATCTCAAGCTTAACAGAATCAAATTTGTGTGATCTCTCTTCTCACCAAAGAATAGGCCACCTGCTAGGGATAGTGGGACTGCCCAACGACTGAACTTACGTTTGCTTTTGTCTAACTTGTATGTTTAGTTTTGCCATGCTGTACTCACCCAAGTGTTTAGTGTGGCGATTATGGTTATATCCCAAATTACATTTACATTTTTGGTAATGTGTGAGCTAAAATAGAGAATAACGGTATTGAAAATTAAATAACAAACTGATCCTTTCAACAAAACTTTCCAATAAACTATTTAGTTCACATATACGTACATATTGATATGCCCTCTATACATCCAGTCTTAGAAATTGATCCAATCACGCGGGCCGATTCGTATAGCTACGTCGAAACTACACAAATGTACCCTTTATAATATAATCCCTAGAGGTGAAAGGTTTCAAATAACATTGTGGCGGATTGATGAAACCGCAGATAATATAGTTTGAAGAGATTATCGTAGCATTAGGCAAACATTGGCTTTTACTAAATGTCTATAAATGATGGTATTAACTTACACAAAGGTAAGTCATAAAGGTATTGATGACAAAAACATCACTTGTCATGTTTTGGGTCGAAAGCAAAAAGGTCTAGACTTCCTTTGATATGCGACATATCTTTGTCCTTACAATACCTAGGGATGTAGTAAACGAGTGCCTAAGTGAGCTACCTGGTGTCGGGTAAGCTGAGTGGCATCATTATCACAACTTTGGGAAGTTACACACGTTAAACACAGATTGCGTGCTTCTGTTGTCGGTGAACAATTAAGTCGGTTCAGAATGTTCTTCAAGATATTAGCAAAGTTGCGACAAGGAGAGCGCGACGCGATCCCGCGACCGAACTTCTCCGGTGCCGTTTAGCTCGTAAAAGAACGTAACTGCCGCTGTGAATAGATAATAAGGATTTTATTAAAATTCCTTGTCCTTGTTTTGCCATTCGCAGGGCTCGCTTCGGCGGTCTTTTGTTCTGGTGGCATGCGAGCCTAAAGGCTTGCCAAATTCTCCCATCGTCGACTTCAATGAAATTTCAGTGCCACATTTATAGCCCCCCCCCTTTGTGTTCGTTTTTATATCAAGTCTTGTGATGATAAGACAGAATTTAGAGTGAGTTTATCTTGTCGCTATAAAGCACCGACGCCTGTGTTAATTATGTAAATAGTGTCTGAAATGTTTTCAACTTTTGTATTGGACTAAAAAGGGATACTGGAATGAACATTTTCCGTTCACAACACGCCGTAATCCCTGTTCATTTAAATCGGTAATACGAATCAACGTTGCACAATATGTGAGTTGTCCATAATATATGATTTACTACATTGGCGATCGCCATTTTAATTAATCTCTCTCTACGCGAAATAACAACGAGGATTCAATTTTCTGGTCAAATGGATTGGTGCTGCCAAACGTGCGGGATGTGGCCGCTGTGAGCTACTCGTTCACTTTTTATTCTTCATACGTCCATTCGTGTGAGTCAATACAATCGATTTCGTGAAAGATCACAGCCCGTCTGTAGTCTAGGTTGAATTGTTTTTAGAATTGCTTTTTCTGTGATAGATGGCTTTTTACTTTCGAAATATGATCATAAATTTTCATTTAGAATGTATTCAATACATTATTACATTCTGAAGGGCACGTGGTGCAGTACATAGCCGTGAATATTTTCCATAAATCATCTCAGCAGGATCCGCCGATAGACTGTGTCTCCCATAGGAGTCGTTGTGGGAAAATTACTTTCTCATGGTTTCGGTGGTCGGTGTTTTATTGCTTCATCCCAATGAATAATGTTCGTTATACAGAGTATTCGGGGAAAAAATTGTGCTAACAACTGTTCTGAAACTTTAAATTGGCGCTCTGTTTGGCGGTTTCGTAAAATCCCGACGCTGATTCGTTTAAAACATTTCAACAACTAGGTTTTTAATAAAAATGCTAAGTTTATGTTGTGTAGTTTGTATTCGGTGGGTATCCAGGCGCACCGCTTCGGTTTATACTCGTATCTTAGTTCAAACACGAAACGAGCCAGCCGTACTGTTGGCTTGCGGTTCTACGACTCCAACTTGAGCATACATTTTACCAAGGCGCGACAATTTGGGATAGAAACCATTTGTAAATCAAAGCTCATTCTCGATAGTGCTATTTAATCCGATGTGGTGTTGGTTCTTCAGACGTCAAGAGAAATACATTTCGACAAGATTTTGTCAAACGAGTTCATTATTTGGCATACAAATAACCTGAAAACCTAAAGCTTAAAATGTTCAAAGGTAACTGAACTTCAGTAAGTACCTACTTAAGCGCGTACATAATCTTTTAGCCTGACTAATTATCTTTAAGATTGCTTATCCAACCTTCGCACAAATCACATTCAACTTTAATTTACCACATAAATCCAGGTTATCTTTATCGGCAGTTCTACATTACGTACACAATACACATAGAAGCAATATGCGTATCAATCATTCGATATTGAGTGTGAACGTTCGATTTATAGTAGTCGATCAATTGATATTCGATTGTTTGGCATTCGATATGGTATAGTACATTCATCTAATTCCGTTGAATGGTGCCCGTCAGCCGCCGAGCGCGGTCGCATCACCTGTCAAGCTCCCGAGATCGACGGCTGGTTTACATGCTACCCTGATCTACTGAACATGGCCTACATAATGCCACTTAGTTACATTAGTAGAGCGGACAGAAAACAAATCATTTGAAGTGGGGAAATCGGCTCAGGAACAAAAGAACATCATTCTATGTATCTATTTCGCAACAGTCAGTCAGCAAAGTGGAAGATAAGGAGAACTAAGGCGTATATTTATAAAATCTAATAGTTCAATGTCTTCTTTGATGTTCAGTTGAATAAAGTTAGTGCCTGTCTACCCGGTACCTAGGTTCATTGATTAGGAAACAGGAGTTGAAAGTTCTCATAACTGTTTAACAGAGTTCAAGAGAGGAGCAATATTTAAATTCAATACTGTTTCCACGACTTCTAACCGGTAAAGTGCAATTATTTTCAATTCAATGATTGTTTGAACAGTTTCTAGTTGGTATTATATTCCAGCTGCATTGTGACCTGATGCCAAACATAACCACGACCCGAGAAATATCAAAGCAATAAATGGAATTGTTCATTTTAGTTTGTATATCAATGGAGCTTTCCGTCCACTGACAGAACCCTCTCTATGCCAGTTTGATCGATTTCGATGTTATTTCATTGAATAGAAGTCGACATCTGAAGCCAATTCAAAACTATGTTTTGAATGCCCCCCTAGTGCGTTATGTTTAAACGCCGCCAAGTTTCAGATTAATCGATTACATTGCGGGTTAGATTGGGCAAGTTTAACAGGCGTTTGGACGAGCCAAGTTAACCCATTTGTCTGAAACATGCCTTTACCCTTGACAAGAAAGATTTGACGGGTTCTCCACGACCTTACCGATGTAGTAGACAGTAGACGGGCATCGGGATTAGTTTACGCTTCCATGGGTTGTATGTCATGCAAACTTTCCTAACTGTATTTGGCAGGACACGTATTGTACGTAAATTACGAGGACAACGTTACGAAATGAAACATGGACGTCGAAAACTGGCGAACTGGTTTAACAAAAGGGACAATGTTTTACACTCCAGTGTGGACGAATATAATATTCATCACATTAAACCCCGAGCACCAATACGGACGTTCATTAAAATACATTGAAATAATCCTTTTCTATTAAATTTAATCTGACCTCGTACGGCTTTGTCTGGCGTCATTAATCTTCATAAATGAAAATGATATGTGCTGCAGGAAATCAATTTTCCGCTCGACTTCATTGCATCGAGTATTCGGCGGCCCGTGTTTGCCATTTGACATTTAATATTCCTCACTGGGAATCGTTTTTGGACGATCACCGTTTTTAGAAGAACGCAGATATCCGAGGGAATTTTTACTATGGCATTATTATTTTTTCGGGTGAATATTTTACGCCTAAATGGAAAAAAACCACATTGCATCGTTTAGATGTACTTTTTTTTTAACAAAACTCTACCAGAAAAACCTTTATTAAAACAGAAGTTCTTTAATTTTATTACTAGTAATCAATATTTATAAAGTCAGATTGGAGAGTAACAACACGAATGGTTTTATTTGTTCCATGTTTGTTGTTGTTCGAAAAGCGAATACTTAAAAAAGTACTACTATGTGTATATCTACGTAACATTTCACCGTTTTGTCTCATGCAGATTGACTACCTAACGTCAGACCCGGAGTTAATAGAACTGTCGACGCATTCAGTCATTCAGTGCATTACGGATTTCGTTCACTCACTATGACTTGAATAGCAAATATTCATCCGATTCTCATGAATGCTAGCATTAATAATGTTGGCTTATTAACCTGCCAATCTTGTTGATTGGGTAAGTATAATTAATTTGAATTTGTCAATCGTTGTCGCTTGTGTCGTTGATTCAGATCTATTTGTGTAGGGGCTGGATAGAATAGAATAGAATACTCTTTATTACGTACACCATAAAAATTATAGATACAAAAATTTTAAACATTTAACAAGGGGTGACACAATAGGCGGTCTTATCGCTAAAAGCAATATTTTAAAGACAACCTTTGGATGGATTTAAAAGGGAAGGAGAGACAATACTACAGGTAGCCGGTGGTGTACCATTTACATATTATATAAGTACAATAAATAAATACATATATAAACATACATAAGACATTACACTTATATAATTGTTTATTTTCTTTATTATGTTGAAACAAGTGCGAAAGAACTAAATTAACATAAATAAATAAAAAAATATTAATAGTTATTAATCAAACAACAATGTTTCAGACGACAGTGGTCCCTGTGTTGATATTTGAAGATTTTAATATCCGCATCGACGTCATATTGTTCTTAGGACCAGATTGAAAATACAATGCTGCTGAAGGTTTTTCGTGTCAAAGAATTTTTTAATTAAAAATGTAAGGATTCTCCGTCTTATAAAAGCTTTAATTAATGTGACTTTATCACAATTTCTTAGATACTAATTTGTAAATAAATTCCTTTGACGATAAAGGGAAGTTTGTGATGGCTGAATAGGAACTATGCCAACCCGTGCCAATTTTCAACTGTGTGTGTCAAACGCTACGAGATACATGTGACTGACAGCTAGACATCGCGCATCGGCATGATTCTATAAACGTTCTCTCTTTCCAATTTCGAATACGGAATTTCAAAAAGAATTCGAAATTGATTTTGAATTTTTCCGCTTTTTTAATTCAATGTTTTCTGTCGAACGTGTGCCTACCCGCTTTTGATAAATGAGTCTCCATTTGGCTCAACTCGGATACGAAAATGTTGCCATCGCATTTAAATGTGTACATCATTTTTTTCGAATATGCTTTTTTACCATGTTGTTTGTTGATTTAAATTGCATAAAGCGTACAGTGGCAGAAATAATTAAGATCTTCAATTTTATCGCAACTTGTTTTCATAATGCATGGCATGTATGGAAATACAATAGACTGCTACTTTGGTCTAGTGGTCGCAATCGTGACAAATGAGCTGAGATCCCGAATCGATTTCCGGGTCGGGCAAATCGAAATTTAGTTTTTTATCAGGATCAGGAGGTTGACGGCAATAGGATCGTCCTCGATGAAAACATAGCTGATGAAAAGTGGGTGTAGTATTAGATACATCTCTGCCTAAACCCTTTAGGTATTACAGGTGTGATGTCATGTTATATTATACAGGGTGTAAACCACCTCATCACAAAGCCGTTAACCAAGCATTCTGTACATCAAACTAAGTAACTTTACGCAAAAATATTGCTGGGAAACGAACTTTTTTTTTTGAGGTTGTAAATCATGTTTTGTGGTAGAACTCAATGTAACGCACTTAAAACTTTGTGCTGATGGATGGATTGAATAGTATGGGGGTCGTGGAGGTGTTAAAAGTCAAAATCTTACAAAAAAAACTTGTCAAAAAGTTGTAAGTTTGACCCCCCATATCTCCGTAACTAGAAGGTTCCCAGGTATGGTGTAGAAAAAAAAATGATTGCAATGATGGGGAGAACAAGAACCTTTCGGCTTCGTGAAGAGGTGTTTTACACCCTTTATATACCTACTGTTTACGACATAGGTAGTATAATTCAATAAAAACAAAATCAAAATCGGTTGATCCGTTTGGGAGCTACGATGCCACAGACAGACAGACACACAGACACGTCAAACTTGTAACACTCCGTTGGTTTTGCATCGGGAGTTAAAAACAGATGCGTTAGTTGCTTGCTTAAAACTATTAAATTAAAGTGACTTTGAAGTACGCAGAACATGTTGAAAGTTTTTTTTTTCTTCTAGATAATACATTTTTTTACATTTTATAAGCTCTCCACGTCTCCTAACGTTCTTGAGAAGGGTTAAAATGACAACAACCGATGGAGGTCGTCTTTTATTCGAGATTCTAAAGGATTTTCATCCCCATGTCACTATTAGAACCAATATAATCGATTATTGGTGATGCCGATAAATTTAGGTAAACATTTAAATACTCGAAATGATATTAAGTTTTCTCGATATTGAAAAAACTATTCTCGTCTCATGAAAACTATTGATGTACGTTTAATAAATAATTTTAGCATAAAACTACGTTTACTAGTCCTCAAAATAAATTACTTTTCTGTGTGATGATAGATCTTTTACGTATTTTTTGTTATCAAAAATATATATTATTTTAACATGGATTACAATAAAAACAGATTCTCGTTTATACATAAAACTAAACGATTATTGAAAACTTTTATTCCAAAAAACTCTTTTTGAAATATGAAAGCATTCTTCGCTCAACGTTTGAATATACGCGAATGTTAAGAATTATAGCACCCTATAAAACTCTCGTTTAGCCTATATCACTGGTAGGTTGTTGAAACTAAGCTGAAACTAGTTTCTGAATTGAAGACAGTTTACAAGTACGCAAGTAACAAACTGTGTAAGTACATTTCGAAGTCATATTGAACTCGATTCTCTTCGGATATTAGTTTTACGTGTGTAAGAAGCACTTTATAACTTATTCTATCTTTATAGCTGTTTACTGAGAACAGAAAAGCTAAGGATATCAAGAAAACAATGCATTCGAAATCGCGATCCATTTTAAGGTGCGCTGTCGCCATAAATCATTGTAGATGCTATCAAAACAGCAGTAAAATCGTGCTCTATCTTTGGCTGAGAATAAATTTAAAAAAGCTGATATAAAAGCTTCGTTTCGAAATACATTGCCGAGCCTACCTCAGCAATGAAAATATATTACATTCACAAAAATGTGTACGAACAAACAGCGTTAAGAAGGTATATAATTAACGAGGAATTTACCCGCTTCAGATGTTCCCGTAATACACGCAACCTGTGGGTGGACCACACATTAATATTAGCAACGAGGCTCACTTTAGAACCTGCTATTTTTGTAACAAACACAAACAACACGTAATTTTTGGAACCAGGTTTGTGGGAAGAGAGATGTTTTGATAAATGTCTAACAATGTACGATATTATGGCGGTGAAAACCCCAGAGGGACCCCAGAGTTGTTCGCGCGGGTTTGGGGTCTGAGCGCGCCGATTAGACCATACAAGCAAACATAACAGCAAAATCTCTCGCTCAAAATACTAAATCACTTATTCAAACAAACATTATCTAATATTCTGGGCTATTTACGCGTGACCTATTTATGCTTGAAGGTATCTGGGTACTAAGTAAATAACTGTAGGGATGACAATCTAAACTCGAACGTGGGTAGGACGCATCGGACACTTGACAGTTAAACCATCCAGTCCCTACTCATCTAGACTCAGAAAAGAACCTTGAATAACAAAATAGTAGTCGTAAATACATTTTAAAGTAATACGTTTATTTTCTTTCTAGACTTGTGTGAAGGATCGTTAATCTTGAAAAGAATTGCACCATCTATAATAGAATACGAAAACAAATTTCGTTGCACACACGTTTCGGATGTTCCAAGAACAGTAACAATGAATTCATGCGATCTTGTCTCAGGTTTAGATAAATTTATTTACGTGTTGACAATATCGAAGGAAGATACGTAGTTTATAGTCTATATACAAATTGTACTGTAAGTGGATCCCATTGCTAAATAATCACAGGCACTTGGGTCGATCTTTAGGTTAAGCCGCCCTTGTCTTGATTGTTCTGTGGATAGGTGACCACCGTGTTTCCTCTCTGCCTTAGAAAGCACGTTAAGCTGTTGGTACCTGCTGTCATTTGTCTCTTTAACGATTGATACAGGTAGTCAAAGTTCCGAAAGTCTTAAAACCAGATCCCAGAGGGTATCGTATAATCCTGGACTAACGGGGTTGTGGAGACCAGATTAGGTAGCTCCATGAAAAATACTGAAAATCAGCTTCACCCGTTAAGACTGAAAGCCGAGCCCAAGATAGTTGGCCAAAGGCTTAGGCCGCTGAGTATATTCAAATTTTATGGGAGCTATAGAATTTTGTACTTCGATAAAATAGATCCTTGGAGCTAGTTTCTGTTTTGATTTTTCTAAGCACTTTCACTTTACAACACACTACTAAAGTAGAATAAGCATCAACAACGGTTTAGGTAGACACTCTAACAAATAACTTTGTTGTGGAGGATAAACGGACGGCGGGAACTTAGGAGCCCCGGAGGCCACTTAAAACTTATGTGGCTTCGTTAACCATAGTCCTATATTCCTACTGTTGTTCAGACCTTCCAGAATTATATAACAAGAGGCGTCTTCAAGTTTAAATTTAGTGTTTCGTCTCGTCATTGTGGTTTCGTTGAATTTAATCAGTATATCACTGGGACCGTAGTTTGTTCGCTGGAGTCGAGCTAAACTGTGGGGAACGGTTGAATATTCAGTATCAAAAATACAACGCCAAATCTGAACTGCCGGCTTTGGGAGATTTTAATGATTGGATTTGATTGGCGAAATCTATGCAGATGTAACGTTATGGAGGCTGGGAATATTTTTTCGATAGGCGTATCCAGAAGTGAGTATTACAATCTTGTTTGGATTTTGTAAAGTTCTCTTTGATATCAGAATGAGGTTCAAATCTCAAATGGTAACGATGGCAACGTTATCATAGTCGTATCAGGAATACCTGTTATCGATATCCTTAGAGAATATCTTAAGTCCCTCTGACGTATTTTTGCAAATCTCTGAAGCTCTTTTATTTCAAAGCTTCTTACCTTTTGTTTATCGCCTGCCGTTTACTTTGAAGTAAATATTATTTCAATTCGAACTAAATAGGTCAAAATAATAATGGATTAGAATATTTCGCATCGAAGAATTCAATTTTACAGAAGATTGTAAAATTTATGTAAAATGCATGGACAGATACATAGTATTTTAATTACAATTTTGGCATTGGCATTTTAGTTAAGTTTTATATTTTTGCCATTTTTGTGTGATATGTTTTTAACACTTGGGTTATTTTTTTGTCCTGAAATCTTTTGACAAGAAGAGCTTGTGACTAAATAATAACAGCCACTCAGGCCGATCTTTAGGTTAAGCCGTGCTTGCCTAGGTTGGTCTGTGGATGGGAGACCACCCGTACATATCGAGATTCCTCCGTGCCTCGGAAAGCACGTCAAGTTGTTGGTTCCGGCTGTCATTTGTCCATCTGTAACAGTCGTTACAGGTCAGTAGAGCAAAAAGTCTGACAACCAGTCTGCGTTGTGGAGTTCAGATAGGCAGACACTCCATGTAAAATACTGGTATTCAGTTGCATCCAGTTAGACTGGAAGCCGATCCCAACGTAGTTTGGAAAAGCTTAGGCAGATGTTGAAATGCTTTGACGAGAGATAACGGCGCCTTATGTGCCTATAAGAATTAGCTCTTTAGGAAGGCCCTATATATCTATTTATCTTAGTATTTAATTTTTATGGTGGAGTGCTTCTGGTGTTTTGTTATAGTATTTATTGTTTATTTACTAGCTGTTGCTCGCGACTTTCGTCCGCGTGAAATTATTATAAAAATATTACTTCTTTACTTGAATCGGGTTTTATTTTTTTGCAAGTAACCCTAATTATGTTTCTCAAAATTTTAGCTTAAGTTCCTCCTTACATCAGCTACCTGTCAGTATGGGTCTGTCAAAATCGGTCCTGCTGTTTCGGAAATTAGCCGGAACAAATGGACAGTTTTTTTTGTTATAAGTACCGTATATACTTTTATATGCGTTCAGTAGTTTTTATTTGAAATTACAAACAGACACTACAGTATTATTTATTTGTATAGATGTTATTATTATTACTGCTGGGTCGTTAATAGAAGCCAATTGACATCAATGGACTATATTGATTTATTTACAACGAGTCTGTGCTCACGAGGAGACAAAGTAGGAGCAATTCAATCGTTGGATCGTAGCTTGCCTCGTGTAGAAGTAGGTAGGGACCTATCTATTTAATTTCTTGATTGAAAGCATTGATTCTGGATTCATCGATCGAGTATCAAAGCATTATATACCTTCAATAATATTCTTTATTACTCATCTCAGCAGTCACCTCCTTTCCTGCGATATCATCCTTCACAGTCCATCCATCGTTTCTTTCGTCTCCCTCTACTGTTACAGCCATCCGTATTCATACTCAAAACTACCCTTAGAACATTTTTTTTTGTGTAGGGCATCTCGCACTTCAGTCTGAGAAGACTGGCTTCTGCTTAAAAGTCCTGTGGATGCCTTGAATTTTCTCATTCCTCCGCATCACATGTCCATAACACGACTACCGATTACCATTCAGCTTTTCAGTCACCGACGGCCATCTCAGACTTGCTCATATGTACTCATTGTTTATTTGTCCATTCGCGTTACTCTACATGTCCCCCTTAACATTCTCATCTCAGCTACATGCAATTGCGTTTCATTCATCGCCTACACATATTATAAGTGGGTACGTGTTTAGGAAAAAAGCTCAACCAAAGAAAACTTATTTTTCCTTCAGGACAATTTCTACCATGATCTTATCAGGGTATATCAGGTGGCGAGTTGTACGTGTAATAATGGAATAATTATGACGAATACATGTTACGTGAAACAAAGAACGCTAAAAGATGAAAACCAACCTAACCCGAATAATGCTAAAACTATAATAAATTGTGTTGTCGTTCCCTTAAACCAATAAACATAGAAACGACAATTTCAAACGGTCCAATATTTAGGCATCTGTTTAATTATTTCCAGCCATTTTTAATCGCGTAATCGTCGACAAACAATCAATCGATCAGGGCCCCATCAAACTGAAGAGTTCGACACTGTTTATAAATGGAAATTTTCCAGAGCAGCTATGCAAATACCACCCCAAAAGCAACGTTTATCGTCTATTCAAGAAGAGCTTTCGTAGGTACTCATTGTACTGACACCGGTTCCATCGCTTTGTGGCCAAGCAGCATGTTCGTCAACAAAGGACTTGCAGGCACCTAGTACAGGATGGAACGGGTCTTGCATATTTTAGAAATCGGTATGCGCCGACAATCTGTACGGATTCCACCGGGCCGGAGAGCCCGAGAGCCGGAGAGCCAGGCAAACACTGTATCCGAAGTGGTTCGAATGTTTGCTATTGATCGAAAGCTAACGAACTTACTAGTAGCTTCACGTCTAATAGTTCTTCAGACAGATTCTACTCGTTTCGACTAAAACCAATATAAATCGAGTAGCCCGCTTGAAAATGTCTTTACAGAAATAGTACCGCATTACTGGTTCGATAGCTTGCTGTTTTTACTGTATTCATAAGATTTAATATTTAATTTAATTAATTAAAAAAAAATCCTAGAACAAATTTTTGATAAAATTATAAGAAACATATCGTGTCTATAATCATATCTACAAATAAGTACAAACAGCTGTCACGAACAGTGGTAACAACTCTACGAAATGAATTTAGAAAATACAAAACTAATTTAATTTTGTAGTTCTTAGTGGTGTACTTTAAAAGCCACTAGAACAACACTAGACGGTCTACAGGGAGAAATTAATTTGATGGCAGTTCAGTTTTGCTATTAAATTCATAGCGGCGCAAACAACGCCTGGCTTGGACGACAGAGTGTGTTATTTATTTAAAGCAAGAAAACAAACTCGGTGCAAAACTGCAGGCGTTTTATAGTAAACTCGCACGATTGCAATGTTGGCATTCTTGTGTTGTAATTATAAGAAAGTTGGTGACGCCTGCGGCTACGCTTCAGCGGGAATTAAATAAACCTCTTATACTTAGAAATAGGTTGCGTCAACTTGCGGTTGTCAAGAAAATGGAAAATCCTTACAAGGGAAATGTTTACACTACGATAAGGTGTATGAATTTTTTGACATTATTGTAACAATATATTTTTTCAGAGTTGTCACAGTTATGCTCCTTTATATCCCTATAAAGGTGGAACACTTATTTCTCTTGTATCTTTTTAAATACTTCTTTGGCTGTGTTAGTATTATCTGTTGTTGTGCTCGGAGATGTCTTATTAACATTTTACGACTGTACCCGCTATACAGTGAGTTATTTAGGTACTTCAGAAACTTTGCGTGTTAGTACCTCGAAATACGAAATAATAACTTGTTCAAACATAATGTAATTTAGAAAACAAGTATGTTATTTGAATTTCCTTTGATTTCCCTTGCGATTGAAACCAAATTGCTCAGAGTATAAATTTGTCAGGAATACAGAATGAACTAATTCTGTCTAGTTCTCAATTCTACGCAACGAATTTTCACTTTTCATTTAAACCTTTTACTTCAATGAACATATATTAGATTTTTTTGGATTCATGTGGGCATTGTAAAATTATCACTTGCTTCGGTAAAGGAAAACATCCTGAGGAAACCAGCATGATATATTTCTTGAAGACATATAAAGCCACTACGTCAGAGGTACGGCAGTATAAAATCTCTGATAGAAGAGAAAGAACATTTATATTTGATATTTCTTATTCTTTTTACATTTCGGCTTTGTTAAACAATAAAATTGCTATTAACTAAATACAGTAATATTTAAATATAACTCCTTCTTGAAGAGTAAATTTTATGGATTTCTGCCCAGTTCATAGAATTGATAAGCTCGCCCATTATTATAATGGAACGCCGAACGTCAATATAACTGGTAAATTATAGTTGTTTTATAGGGTTTTACGGGTTATACCTCTGCCTAACCCACATGTATATTCTGACATAAAATAATATAGACATAAGAGGAAATGCCAGTAGGTAAATACATTATAATTACGTAATTAATACACAGATTACGTAATTACGTTGACAATACATATTTGATAGGAAACCATTAAGTACCCCATCATTTCAATTAGGAACGAGTGAATTATTACAATGTGCTAGTAAATTAATATTTTAATTAATTACAACATAATGTGAATGATAAAGGGTGTAAAACACCCCTTAACGAAGCCGAAAGGCACTTGTTAACCCCGTCATTGCGATCATTTTTTTGATCTACACCTTTCCATTGGAACCTTTGGCGACCCGAATGGCGTACCTAGCGGTGGTGAGGCTGCCTTACGTTCCTATGGTCCTGGGTTTGAATCCCAGTAGGAGATTTTTTTTTTGTGATGAGCATGGACATTTGTTTCCGAGTCATGGAAATATTATATGTACAAGAAGTACAAACAAAAAAATATATATTATGTAGTATATCAACTATCTGGTGTCCACGACACAAGCCTTGCTCAGTGTGACACTAGATGGCGCTGTGTGTAATGTCCAGCGATATTTATTACTTATTTATTTATTAATGTTACCTTCCAGTTACTGAGATAATGGGGTCAAAGTTACAACTTTTTGAAAAGTTTTTTTAAATACCCACAAGTTTCTTGTAACATTTTTACTTTAAACACCTCTACGACCCCAGTACTATTCAATCTATCTACCACAAAACATGATTTTTCGTCCAAAAAAAAAGTCGTTTCCTAGCAATTTTTTTTGCGTAACGTTATGTCTTGTGTAAGTCATGTTTTGTGGTAGAACTCAATGTATAGCACTCAAAACATTCTGCTGTTGGATGAAATGAATAGTACGGGGTCGTGGATGTGTTTACCTAAAGTAAAAATCTTACATTTTTACATTCAAAACTTTGAACCCAAATATCTCCGTAACAAGAAGGTTCCCAGGTACCTATGGTGTGGAACAAAAAAAAGAACGCAATGACGGGGAGACTAAGTGCCTTTCGGGTTCGATAAGAGTCTTTTTACACCATTTAGATAGGAACCAAATAATTATTTTAATGGTAGTTACAGGTAATCAAGACTGACTGGTAGTAGTTTGTAATACGAGGCTAACGAGGCGTTTTCCTTATGTCGCAGTTAGGTACCTAACACTAAGGAGACATCATCACACTAGCGAGTTGCGAGCGGGTGGAAAGCGGGGCGAGTGCGCAGCGAGCTCGCTGTGAGTTCGTAACGTGTGCGCGGCGAGCACGCTGCGAAAAAAAAAACAAAATGAATGATTGTACAAAACGCGGATCGCGCACCGCGAACTCGCTGCCCACCTGCGGCTCGCTGCGCACTTGTTCCAATTTCAACTCGCACGCAACTCGCTATAATTCTATATAATTTATCGATGATGATTGAGTATTTACGTAATGTTACACAATCAATCTCTATTAAAAAAGGAAAAAAAAGTGGCAACACTGCCCGAGTGACATGTCAAATATCTGCTCCGTAGTTTAAAATTAAATTTAATTAGTAATTAAGTTATATTATGGTGTAATTTTAAGTAATCTCGTAATATAAATGTGTAAATACTCAGGAAAATTGTTTTCCTGTTCATTAATAAAGGATTTGGTTGTACGACGACGTTACCGGTAACATAAAACAACAGCTGATGTTCGACCGACGGATTCATACGGGGAGTACCTATTTGTTTACTTTTATTATTATAATAGCACACAATCGCCCTATTAACTATATAACACGTCCACTCCAATTTTAGTATAGTTTTTTTTTTGATAATTTAGTACCCTTTATTGGTTCTAAATTGTTTTGTTGACAAATGTCATTTCGTAAAAAAAGTAAAACTTTAACGATTTAAACTTTGTGTACATTAATTTGTCTGCAATAATAGTTAAATATAAAGTTCGTGATAGTTATTTTATTAACGTCTTGAAGTAATATTGTAATAATCTTAAGTTTTTGGTTTTGGCATTCTACCCACTTATTAAAAAGTAAAACCCTAAGATACTTAGTTAAATTCTTAATATAGCAATAAAATTGATTATTCTGTAAGCTAATAATCATTCTTGTCAAGTTAATATAGCAGCCAACCTCATTTCTTTGAGTAACTTAAGTTTTTTTCCCTGTCTTTTTTTTGTTTTTCCCCTTTTTATTTCTAATTTTCTTCATTGGTCTGTCCTATTAGTTCTCACCGTTTCTTTATTTCAAATTTACAGTAACCAATCCGCACACCATGCCTGTGATGACCCGTAAGGCTACTGCTCAGGATATGGAACTAAAATTGAGAACGGCCCTCCAAGAACTTAAGGACTCAAAACTCGAATGCCAACAGCTGTTGCAGGAGAGAGAAGACAGTGAGGAGGAGGTCATGAACGTTAACAGCAAAAACACGAGCTTAAAACGGGAGCTAGTAGACCTTCATCAGGAATTCTTGAATGTTATCAATGAACGGGATCAACTGAGGGTGGTCACGGATGGGTTCAATTCTTGTAGCAACTTGTATGAGGAAGCTTTATGTAAAATTAGGGACCTAGAGGATGAATTAATCCATGCAAATGTTAAACTTTTAAATTTAAAAAAGGAAGAGGATCATACTCAGGCTATGGAAACTGAACATTTGTACAGAGAATTAGTAAATACAAATTGTAACCCTCATTCCATTACAACAATTGATCTAACAGAGGACTCCTTACTAAATCATAACTACATCCATAAAATGAGCCAAAATAAAATTAAGAAATATGCACGATTCAATAAAATCATTAAAAAATGTAATAAATACAAGAAACAACAGAAACTGTAATAATAAAAAAAATAAAAAAAATATATTTATTGATATTGATATTGATGCTACGAATGCTAGATGTTTTCCCTGTGTTGTGAAGCTACTGGGTTAAAATAAAATATGAATAGTGTATGTGTGCTCAAAATATAAGTTTAAAAATGAACCTCGGGCGCCAGAGCACACACCATGCTTACGGATTGTTCAGGCAGCAGGCATTAGAAAACCTTTAATCTGCTAGCGGGGGGCATCAATAAAAGTCGAACAAAGTTATAAGAAAAATCTAACTTTATTTGCCCGTAGGCTGCTGGGCTTAAAACTAAAACAATTGAAGATTCCTTCCTAAAGAAAAGAGTATTTAAGACTAGAAAGAGGGTCAGATCATTATTGCACCTTTTTTTTAATATTACAGTTAAAATTATACCAAGGCCAGTATAACCAGCCCACCACACACGATGCTCATCTCCTGGGTCCTCCACTCAGGTGTGCGTCCCAGGTGAGTTGGTAGGAGCCGCGCGTCCAAAGTTTATTTGTAGAAGGTAAAAGGAAACACCTCATTGGGTGTTTCCTTCAAAATTCAAATTATTGTCCTCCTCATGCAGGACATCTAGATTATCAATTAAGGGTATGATTCCATCGAAATAAAACGGAATCCCAGGGGGAACCATGGAAGATCACCGGCGGCCACCAATTTTTGGAATAATTCCCGGTGTCTTGTAACCCGTTTATTCGGATTTAATTATAGAGCGATCCAGATCACGCCATTCTTCTCAAATTTTCAGTCGGAAAGTGACAGTTGTCAAAGACAAACTCCACAGCTAAGCAAAATCAGTGTGACCACTACACAAAAAAAATAATTTTAAAGAAATAAATCCGCTTTCATGTAACAGGCTTAAAAGACCCGTTACATTACATCCCTCCCCGAAAAATAAAAGAAAGGAACTTTCTTTTATTAGAAAGAAATCTTCAACCAAACCTAATTACTTTCTAATTCCAAATAAAAGAAAAAAAAAATCATAAAAGATTCAAAGTGTAAATGAATTCTGGAAACGTCAAGCGACTAAGTATCAAGAACTCTATAAAAGCAAAAAATATAAATAACAAAAAAGAAATCTGTGAAAAACAGAATAAAAAAATAAGTTATAAAAACTTAGATAAATGAAACGAAGAGAGAAATCTCTTACCGCTTCCAAGCTACAACCTTTAGTGCAGTTAGGCACCTTCGCCACTGACTAAAAATTTCGAACAAACTCGAACAATATACCAAAACAAACTACAACTTTTGGTACAATTAGGCACCTTCGCCACTGATCAAAAATTTCGAACTAACAATATACCAACACAAAACAAACTACAATTTTTAGTGCAGTTAGGCACCTTCGCCACTGATCAAAAATTTCGAACTAACAATATACCAACACAAAACAAACTACAATTTTTAGTGCAGTTAGGCACCTTCGCCACTGACTAAAAATTTCAATCCATTTGGAACAGCACAACCTCGAGTGCAGTTAGGCACCATCGCCACTGACTACTAGGTCAGCTGCTTCCAACTCTACCATCTCTAGAGT
Source organism: Xestia c-nigrum (assembly GCA_916618015.1). Classification (NCBI taxonomy): domain Eukaryota; kingdom Metazoa; phylum Arthropoda; class Insecta; order Lepidoptera; family Noctuidae; genus Xestia; species Xestia c-nigrum. Next base: position 18,184,125 of record OU745245.1, read on the forward strand.
GCAGTTAGGCTCTATCGCCACTGACTAACTCCGTGTTCTACAATCCAAAAAAAATTTGAAAATCCAAACAAAAGTTTTCAAATAAAGCTGAAGGACTTTATTTAAAAATATTGTTACAGGAACAACCTGCAACAAAACAAAGAAAAAAAGCGTATTGTGATCGGCTCATCACCACCGAATTCCCGAGCACAACAGCTGCAAAAGAATGTGAATGCTGTGACTGGCTCAACACTACCAATCTCCCAGACACAAACAAATTCACAAAAAAAACATTGAGATCTCCAATGAGAAATCTCAATAACAAAAGGGCGAAACCCAAAGTTTCACAATGCGATCGGCACACCACCACCGAACTTCCGAGCGCAAAGAAAAAGAATGACGAAAGTCAAAAAAAAAAATCCCGCATTGTGATTGGAACAACAATGTCCAACACAATGGAAAAGGAAAAAATATGGCCGGGGCCAAAATCCCACATTGTGACCGGCACAACACCACCGACCTTCCGAGCACAATGGTAAAAGAGTCGAAATCAAGGTCAAAAATTACACCAAGATCCAAAAAAAATGATAAGGCATTTTGCAACAAAAGTTACAGAATGACCCTAAAAAGCAAAGTCCAGGATGAACGCGTTACTAACAAAGTCAAATCCGATCATTAAAAAGAATGAAACTCTAGTAAAAATGAGAAACAATTCTGACAATGAACAAAACAAAATAGATTTAAAAATCGATTACTATTTATAACGAAGAGGAAATAGAATGATTTTAAACTATGAAAAAAAGTGAAGATTGCAAAAACTTGAAATTGAATTTAAGTCTTTTAATCCCAAGGTAAAATTACCTGAAGTGTAGGATTATATAAGATTCTAATAAAATGTAAACAGGTAAAAAGGTTACCCTTAAAAAGAAAAGAGAATCATATATAATCCAACAAAAACAAACAAAACATAAATAAGATCCTTCGATGTGAAAAATAGTTAGTGTGAAAAAAAAAACTAGTATTAAATTAACCAGAATGACCTAAGCTTTATTTTAGAAAGAATCGAATTGGAATCTAATAAATTATAGTGAAGTTACCTAACATAATAATAAGTTTCAAACAGCGATAGCCTTTCATACATCATTCTAACAAAAGCTGATCTTCACACAAAAATACTCAATAACAAAACAAAGTCTAAAAGTTCCCAAAATTAAAATTTAATAATATCTTTAACATGATAACGCCCCACTGAACCTTTATTTAAATCTTTCAAAACATAGACGTTATCTGAAACCTTTTCAGTTATTTTACACTTTACAAACTTAGGTGCAAGCTTAGCCGAAAAATATGCAAGCGCATGAGATTGAACAAAACTTCTTCTCCACACCATATCACCCACATCAAAAGAAATGACTTTCCGACCTTTATTATAATAAGCGGCATTTCGCTTATACCCCTTTAACAAGTAAGCTTGAACTTTAACAAAAATATCACTAAGTGAACTAAGAGAAACTGCATAAGCATTCCTATTTGAAATTTCTAGTTGAGTTACATCTTCAACAGAACTACTAAAATGATGTAATGACGCATCAAGAATAAGCTCCCTACCAAACATCAGAAAGTTAGGAGTAAACTCAGTAGCAAGGTTTACACTATTATTTAAAGCTAATTGAACATTGGGCAAAAAACTTGACCAAGTTCTATGATCATCTTTAACGAAACACGATATGCAGGTTTCGACCGTTTTATTATACCTCTCAACAGGATTATTTTGAGGTGTATACAAAGTATTATAAAATATTTTGGTTATATTAAAACCTTTCATAAAATCTACAAAATGTTTTGAAGTAAATTGGGTTCCATTGTCACAGACTACTATTTTTGGACAACCAAACTTAAGAAATATTTCTTTTTCAAAATGTTTACAAATTACTCTAGTGGTAGCATTGATCATTGGAAAGAACCAGCAATATTTAGTAAAAACATCTACAACCGAAAGTATGTATCTATGACCAGAATAAGTTTTAGGTAGAATTCCTATGATATCAACGGATAGCATCACTTTGTTTTGTAAAAAGAATAGGAGCTGAACGGTAAATGTTAAAAAAAGGTTATTAAATAATCCAACCAGCTTGAGTAATCTTTGTCACGAGTAACATCATGCGGCTTTTTACTTCTAATTAATTTTTCACACATCGAGGCACGCGAAGTTTTTTATCAAAAATGTGGGCTCGATGCAACCGAACTAGTTTTTTGACTCTTGCCTTCTGACACTTAAAACAAACAATACCCGATTCCTGAAGCGGCGGAAACTGAACTCCCTTGTCCATGATTAACAAAACAGCAAGTCGAACAAGGAGCGATAAGCAAGAACTAAACGTCAAAAAGTTTTAAGATTTGAAAATAAATTCTCAAGTTTGAGGTTAAGTATGAAAGTCAATGTGGTTTGCCCATGAAAAATTACTAAGTTAAATATTGTTTTAAAAAAGTGCAATAATCACTTACAAACAGCTTAAGTCTAGTTAAATTAAATGTACAATATTGTACTTAACAATTAGATTAAATTAATTACATACAAAGTTAAACTTAGTTTTTTAAAATAACTTTCCTGTTGAGTGCAACAACTAAACGCGGTCTATACTATAAATATGTTGGTTTTGCTAAGAAAAAACATGTTATTAAAACAAACAAGTCAATAAACAAAATTATCAATTGTAAACACCAAAATTGTTTACAAAGATTCACCAAAATAAGTTAAGTACTACTTATGAGTCACAAACTAAAATAAACACAAAGTTATTAAAATAACAATGATGAACAAACAAAAGACTCATAGGTTAATTAATTATTGTGCAATAATGACCGTAAATACTCATAAACAAGCACCAGACAACCTACTTCAAGTCCCTGTTCGCTGAGCGACAATTGTAATAATAAAAAAAATAAAAAAAATATATTTATTGATATTGATATTGATGCTACGAATGCTAGATGTTTTCCCTGTGTTGTGAAGCTACTGGGTTAAAATAAAATATGAATAGTGTATGTGTGCTCAAAATATAAGTTTAAAAATGAACCTCGGGCGCCAGAGCACACACCATGCTTACGGATTGTTCAGGCAGCAGGCATTAGAAAACCTTTAATCTGCTAGCGGGGGGCATCAATAAAAGTCGAACAAAGTTATAAGAAAAATCTAACTTTATTTGCCCGTAGGCTGCTGGGCTTAAAACTAAAACAATTGAAGATTCCTTCCTAAAGAAAAGAGTATTTAAGACTAGAAAGAGGGTCAGATCATTATTGCACCTTTTTTTTAATATTACAGTTAAAATTATACCAAGGCCAGTATAACCAGCCCACCACACACGATGCTCATCTCCTGGGTCCTCCACTCAGGTGTGCGTCCCAGGTGAGTTGGTAGGAGCCGCGCGTCCAAAGTTTATTTGTAGAAGGTAAAAGGAAACACCTCATTGGGTGTTTCCTTCAAAATTCAAATTATTGTCCTCCTCATGCAGGACATCTAGATTATCAATTAAGGGTATGATTCCATCGAAATAAAACGGAATCCCAGGGGGAACCATGGAAGATCACCGGCGGCCACCAATTTTTGGAATAATTCCCGGTGTCTTGTAACCCGTTTATTCGGATTTAATTATAGAGCGATCCAGATCACGCCATTCTTCTCAAATTTTCAGTCGGAAAGTGACAGTTGTCAAAGACAAACTCCACAGCTAAGCAAAATCAGTGTGACCACTACACAAAAAAAATAATTTTAAAGAAATAAATCCGCTTTCATGTAACAGGCTTAAAAGACCCGTTACAAAACACCATTCCAAAAATATCCAATTAAGAACAGAACGTGTTTCTCTTGTTAATAAATTAAATAACTATCAGATTAAATTAGAAGATAGTATAAATATTTATGAAATTGATACTCAGCGCTTACAATCAGAAATACAGGCTCTTAATAAGTCACTACAGTCTTTATATAATAAATATGAACGCTCACAAAATCAAATTAAAGAGCATATTCTTGCAACAAATGCATTGGTAGACAAAGTGGACTCGCTGACTCTCAGCAACGTTCAGTGTACTTGTCAGAGGGAATCCAGAAATGATGTCCAGTCTGAGGCAACGGAGGACCCGTGCCCAGCTGTGAGAACTCAGGGCTGTGATTCCAGCCAAGATTCAATACCTGACTTAGGTAATTCTATCTCACCTAATAGTCTAGATTCAAATCTTTCAGTTATGTTCTCTGATAGTATTGGTAGAGGGATGGGGAAATTAATCAGTAATAGCCTGAGTTATTGTACCCAAAATTATTGTATGCCAGGGTCGACCTACAAACAGGTTATGACATCTGCAACAAAAACAGTTTGTAATACTAATACCACCATAACTATATGTGTTGGTAATAGTTCTAAGATAAAAAAGGAAGATATCACTGACTGTGTATCAGAGTTGTTGAAGTTAAACTGTAGTAAAATCATATTGTGTGCTTTTCCCTATTTTAAAAATTTGGGTAGTAGGAAAAACAATTATATACATATGCTAAATAACCATGTACATTTTCTGGCAGGTCACTATAGTGACAGACTTATATACCTAGATATCAACACTCTTGTTGGTAAACTTAAGTCAACACGGGGTAAGGTGTATCTACCTATTAGATGTAGACACAAAATAGCTTCGCTATTAGCTTTTAATATTCACACAGACATAAATAGTATGTCTAAGTTTAGTACTATTATTAACACTGCGACTATTAGTAATTCTACTAATGTACAGGTGACTTTAAATGAATATAGCAGTAGTGCTATTAATCTTTACAAATATTGCTCAGAGGAGGATCCATCTGTCACCGTGGTGAATCCTCAATTAGGGTCTATTAGTGATAGGGTCTTGTTGTCTGAGGATGGCACGGGAGTCTCCGGCCTCACTCAAAATATTAATATGAATTTAAACTAGAAAGTGAGACAACAGAAGGTACTATTAATTCTTGCACTCAATTAGTTACTAAAAAAGGGCCTCAGCAGAACACCTTAAAATTATTCCACCAAAATATCCAAGGAATGTCTTGCAAATTATTAGAAATTGAATTGTTTTTAGAAAATAGTAAGTTTGACATTATTTGTTTTACTGAACATTGGTTAAAGGATTACCAAATGCTTATTAATTATGAGAACTATATGGTGGGTAGCTGCTTTAACCGTAAAACGATGCTTCGTGGAGGTTCCCTAATATTAATAAAAAATAGTTTTAAATATAAGCAACGTGATGACATAGTAGGTCTCTCGGTTGAACATTGCGTCGAACTGTCCTGTGTTGAGCTAGATAAGCATGTAATTGTGTGTGTGTACAGACCCCCAAACTATCAAAACTTTTCCATATTTGAATCAATAATGGAAGATGTCCTGGCAAAACTTGCAGCCAGTAATAAATCTACAATAATATGTGGTGATTTCAATATCAATATTTTAGAAGAAAATTCACATAGCGGTCGGTTACTAAATCTTTTTAAATCATTTGACTTGACTAACGTTTTTATTGAACCTACTAGAATCACAGCATCTTCTGCTACTTGTATAGGTAATGTTTTCTGCGATTGTGATTACTTAGATAAAGCCATAGTAAATTGTTTGCCGTCCGACCATAGCGGACAAACTGTAACTTATAGGTGTAATACACCATTGCAAAAAGTACAGATTCAATTTAGACCCATAACTTCTAGCAAATTAAATGGGTTTAATATTTCCCTACAGAACAAGTTAAGTGTAATGAGCCATGACGATATTAATATAAATCAATTGTATAATCGTTTCTTTTCAATAGTTCACACGGAATTCAACAAAACTTTTGAAAAGAAGACAAAGAGTATTTGCCCTAAATTCATATTTAGTGATTGGGCAACTAGAGGTATCAGAAAAAGTAGGGAAAGACTATTTGAGCTTTATGGCCTTAAGCCATTGATTAACACTGAAACTTTTAACAAGTATGTTGCTAAGTATTCAAAAATTTTTAGAAATACATGCAGGGTTGCTAAAGCCCTGCACATTAGCAACAAGATCAAAACAGCAGAATATAAAATAAAGACAGTTTGGAAAGTCATAAATAACGAGACTAACAGGAAGAAAATACGCAACACTAGCTACACATTAGATTCAGCATGTGGTCCTAAAAGCTCTAATCAGGAAGTAGCTCAAGAATTTGTAAATTTCTTTACAGAGATACCATTAAAAACTACGGAGGCTCTTAATTCCTCTCCTGAAGTCTCAATGGGTTTATTAAAGGCGAATGTGTCTGGCTGCCTGGCTGAATTTAAATTTAAACACATTAACCCTATGGTAGTTATTAAAGCTTTCCGGCAAATAAAAATCAAACTGACCGAAGATCTATGGGGAATGTCTATCAAAGTTTGTACATTCATACTTGAGACTATAGCCCCATACTTAGCTTTAATTTTTAATCTATGTGTGGACCAAGGAGTCTTCCCTGATTTAATGAAATACAGTAAAGTCATACCTCTTTTCAAATCCGGGGACAGTAAAGATACTAACAATTATAGACCTGTCTCCGTGTTGCCAGTTTTTAGCAAGGTTTTTGAAAAAGTAATGCTTGATCAAATGCTCTATCACTTTAACACCAACAGAATCTTACATGATCAACAGTATGGTTTCACCAAGGGACGTTGTACAACTGACGCCGGTGTAACCTTATTAAAGCACATATTTACTGCGTGGGAAGAGTCCCAAGACGCTATAGGAATTTTTTGTGACCTCTCCAAAGCGTTTGATTGCGTAAACCACGACACATTACTTATGAAACTTGAGCATTACGGACTGGGTAAACTTGCACTTAGTTTGGTAAAATCATATTTAAATGATAGACAACAATATGTTCAGATAAATGGTGTTAACTCACAGGGTTTAAAAATAAAAATGGGGGTTCCACAAGGCTCAATATTGGGTCCTTTCCTTTTTCTAGTATATATAAATGATCTACCCTATTTATTGAAAAACCAACCTCAAAATATGGTGTTATTTGCTGATGACACTTCCCTGATTTTTAAGATAAATAGACGGGCACAAAATTTAGATGACGTGAATAATGCCCTACTGCAGGTCCAAAATTGGTTCACAGCAAACAATTTGGTATTAAATGAAAAAAAAAACAAATGCATAAGATTTGCTTTACCGAATGTTAAGAGTAGTGATTGTGATATATTATTGAATAATGAGAAACTTGAATTCGTAGATAAAACGGTTTTCCTGGGGATTACGCTTGATTCAAGGCTACAATGGGGTTCTCATTTAACATCTCTTGCGGGGCGGCTAAGCTCAGCAGCATATGCCATTAGAAAAATCCGTCAATTTACTGATGTAGATACCGCTAGACTGGTCTATTTTAGTTACTTCCATAGTATAATGTCTTACGGTATTTTGCTATGGGGACGAGCTGCAGATATTGAGTCTATATTTATTCTGCAGAAAAGAGCCATTAGAGCCATATATAATCTTCGTAGGCACGATTCTCTAAGAGAGCTGTTTAAGGATATTGGCATTATGACGGTACATTGTCAATACATCTACGAAAACATAATGTACGTCAGAAAAAATTTGCATCTTTTTGGTAAGAGAGGTGACAGACATAACTACAGTACTAGAAATAGGGACCAATTAGTTCAGCCAGGCTTTAGACTCGCTAAAGTAGACTCATCTTTCATGGGGTACTGTTTGAGATGCTATAATAAAATTCCACAAAGTATTCTTGAACTGAATGAGACAAAATTTAAAACATGCATTAAACGCACACTATGTAAGCAAGCATATTACAAGTTGAGCGATTATATCGCTGATAGAGATGCTTGGCTCAATGCTGGTCCTGCTCCATAAGGACAGGGACGCATAAATTGATAGCATTAAATGGTATTGTTGGAGCTGCTGAAGATTGTACTTAACTATCTTTGCATTGTATAGATTCAATGTTAGTATTATATAATCGCATAGCCCATATTGTGTGAGTACTATGTACTAGAAAGCTATCATTCACTGGAAGCCTACGGCAGTTCTTGACTAGAATGTGCCCTGGCGGTTGAGAGTATGTCATGCTCTCTCTAATGTCTCGCTGATGGTGGCGCGTGTGTCGGACCATTTAGCTCCCTTCAAAATGGTTGAGCTGAATGGTGCTGATCCATGCGTCATGTTCGTGAACGGGCGCTGTCAGTTGTGACTGGTCATCTCTTAGTCGCCATGGGTTATTTGAATTAATTATTTAGTTTTTGAGTTGTATTTTATTTTGTTTTGCTATGGACACTTTTAACGTGCACATCTTGCTACATTGTTCTCACATAATATACCATCTCAACATGAATGATGTAACCAAGATTTTGTAACAATATTTTGATTTAAAAGAGTGTCCATGGAGTTTCTTGCCCGTTCTTCTCCATAGAGATCTACGTTAGGGAATGGGCAACTACAGTACTTTCACAGTTTTTATGTCTTGTGACTGGGACTGTAGCTACTTTAAATGTTCATTTTGTTTCGACAATTCAAAAGTGCCTGTAACTGGCCTACTTGAAATAAATGCTTTGATTTTGATTTTGATTTTGATTTTGATTATTGAGATCGTTTACCATGGTTATTATAGTGAGAGTAGTTTATTCAACCATAGACACACATACATCATCACCTTCCAGCTCTTGTTCCATTCTACTTGGGCTCAATACGTTTTCCTCCATTCTCTGCTGTCAGACGTCACAGGATTATTCACTCCATTCTCTTTCATATCATTCTTCACAGAATAAATCCATCTTTTTTTGGCCTTCTTCTCCCTCTTAACAACATACATATCCATCACTCTTAGGCTGAGGCTACACTAGGCAGCGATTTGCGATGCAACTGGAAGAGTGAAACGAGAAAAACTTGGTATCGCTGCATTATAAGCGAGATTTCAGCGTATATTCTAATAAATTCGCTTCAATTTCGCAATGTTGGTGAAGCCGATGCCATGATTACAGTAATGTTGTTCCGATCGCATACAGAAATCAAAGATCGCTAATAATATTTGATGTACAGTGTAGCCATATACGTGAGCAATCATTTACTTGCTCATATGTCGCAGGTCGCGTCGCAGCCTAATGTAGCCTCAGCCTTATACGGAAATTTTCAATAACTTACTCACAAGTATCGGTAGGTTGCTAGTTGCTATCTATATGTATTTTTGACGTTTAGTTTACGGACCGATAGAAACAAAACGTCACAGAAAAGTTTTCTATGAATCAAGTGACAGGAAGGTGACGGGGATAGGACATTTCAAAATTACTTTGTTTATTTATAGAAATACCGATTGCTACGAGACGTGGCTATTTACTGACAGTTCTACGTAAGTAAGTTAGAGAAAACGGTGTCACGTGTGTGAGACCGTTTCTAAAGAAAAACATTGAATTTCACGATATTTTTATACTATTTATATTTTTTTAGACTAAAACCAAAACATGTGTAATTATTCATGGGTGCGTTCACAATCATTAATTCATTTGTGTCAAATTTCCTTTAATTTTAAATGCTGCGGTCGAATCTAGTTTGTGTTGTTGAAAATAAGCATAGCACTTGAATTTGAATACCATTTTGAAATCGTGCCCTATTTTGCTTTGCTAAATTAGTAATTTATTTTTCAAAAATTGTTTATTATTTTTAAAAACTTCGAATTATACATAAGTAAATTAAATTGGGTCGCTCCGAGTAAAAAACTGTTCTCTAGTGTGTTCCAGTGCAAAAAGCCGTTTAGACTTTTGAGACTGGAAGCCAAACCCAACATGGTTGGGAAAAGCCTAGGTAGATGATGCAGCATTACATAATAGGCTAGTTTCCACCATCAATAAATTGCAAATCTATTGAGTCCGTCAGTCACGTCAAAATAATGGACACGTATTTTTTTTTTTTAAGAGTAAATCAACGAATATTGACAAAGATAAAACGCATCAAAACTCGGGAGTGGGGGCTCGTGACGTCAGAACTCACTAAGAATGATACCAAACAGTGACGTATTGGGAATTTTAAAAGCGTCGTATCTTCGTGTAATTTTGGTTTATGTGACAAAAGAAAAAATACGGGTCAAATATTTTTTGATAATCTAAGTGACGGACTAATTAGATTTTTTTCAGTTAACAAGCCTATAACGCCTTTTGTTCATTTTTTGTTTTTTATTTTATTGGGACCTAGTGCTAAGACGTTTTATTTCGACTAACATTCCACAACCTTCTTATGTCTAGACCAAAATAATATCCTTCCTACTAATATTATAAATGCGAAAGTTTGTGAGGATGGATGTATGTTTGTTACTCTTTCACGCAAAAACTACTGAACGGATTTGGATGAAATTGCACACAGATAGTTTACAACCTGGATTAACACATAGGATACTTTTTATCTCGGTAGTAAGATCCCATGGGACAATTTTGAAACGTCACGCGGGCGAAGCCGCTGGCAGAAGCTAGTGTCAACATATTTACCGAATTCAATAGTGAAATTCCTCTTGTATTGGCGGTTGGAGCTATTAATATCCGTAACGTTTGCTGAGCTATTGCGGTTCGGCCCGAGGACGGCTTAGTGCAGCTGACTGAATAGACAACTATTATTTAATCCCTTGAGAATCTCCTTAGATACAGCGAAATTCGTCTTTGTAGCTTATAAATCAGCAAAAACAACGTCATTTATTAGAACGTAACCAGACCTTTTATACGAAAATTGGTATGAATTGTATTTGATATTTAGTTTTTGAGGTATCTATGAATATACGATAAAAATATTGATTTCTTATTGTTTGGTACTACGGATCCCTTTGTGCGCAAGTTCGATTCACAGTCGGCCGGATTTATTTTAAAATAGTGGCATTTTCTTGTGTTTATAGCTCCGAAACCCTAAAACAGGTTTTTTTTTTTGTAGGATGGGAACTCATCAAATAACTTCTCCCACTCTGGGCGGATCGGGAGGGAGTGTCAGACTTTTACTGACTAAAACTCGTCCATGTTGCTTCCTCGCCTTTTATGTTCCGGGGCCGCAGTATCTCTTTCGAACAGGCCCGCAACCCCGGCAGGCTTCGGCCCTTGTAGGCCTTCACTGTGCTGACATCTCTTTGAGGCGCGCGTGGAACACGAACGCGCCGTCGACACGGCCTGTCGCCGTTAGACGGACGGACGGCTAGCTAGCCCATAGCTAAACAAAGGGGGACCACTCCGTGAAAGTACTCTTCCGAAAACTATCCAAATCGCTTCATGTGTACCTATAAAGTTTGAAGAGTTCTCTTTATTTCTCCAGGATCCCATCATCAGATCCTGGCTTGATGATTTGAGACAAAATTCTTTTCAAACAAAATAATAATAATCCAAATCGGTCCAGCCATCTTCGAGTAATCGGGGAACATACATAAAAAAAATTAAAAAAAAGATTCCGACGAATTGAGAACCTCCTCCTTTTGGAAGTCGGTTAAAAATAGTTGTTGGGTCTTTTGTAAGTCAACAATATACCTGGATATTAGTACCTCATTCTAGGTGACTTTACTTAACACTATAATCATTCAAATTACGTATATCAATGACAATCTTCAAATCGAGACATAAGCATAACTAAGAGATCGTGGACATTTCATCAACAGACCAAACCATAGTTATTTCAGGCTCAAAAATAACACGATTTAAATAATTAACTTTCGTTCGTCGTGTTGGACAAAGAGAATTATTCTCAAAGTAAACAGTGTAAGAATTCGGTAGCCGACTCTAATTAGGTTCAAATATTTAGCGTATCTCTGTAACTGATGGTTATAAAATACGGTTGGTTATAAAATACGGTTGGTTATAAAATACGGCCGGTTATAAAATACGGAAGGAAAACTCAGCTAAGGGTGCGGTCTCAGAAAGTTAGAATTCGGTACCTAACGAAGCGAAAGGGACATTATTTTTTATCTAACTAGGGGAGTTGAAAGAAAGGGTAGATTTTACTGAATTATTTCAAGAGCTGGGTTGGGTAGGTAGGTACAGTAATATTATTTGTACCCACCTAGGTAGAGGTAAGAGGCTTTAGGTAATTCTAGGTTTCGTTAGTACCTACGCACCCTTGGGCCTTGCGTTCTATGGAATCCCGAAAGATATAGGTATTCTACTCTTGTTGGTCCTAATTCAGTTAGTGAGTAATAGATACTCTGCAATATTAGTTTTAAGTTATCTTGCTGCGCCCTTGCAGGGTCATGTACTCACTAGTTTTAAGTTTAGCGTGTAAAATTAGTTGTGTGCATTGTACTTTGAATAAATATTTTTTGTAGACCCGTATGAAGAATGAGGACGACTTCAAAATATACTTCTATTTCTTTTGCGCCTACAAAAATTTTGAATATTTTGCCTAAAACTTTAAAAAGCGTTTATAAAATGAAGGTTGTTAGATAACGTCGGTTATACAATAAAACATAGTTACGTTAACTTGCAACCCCGCAGGTTTTGCTCCTTTATAAAAAAACACGAGTATTAGAGCTGTATACATACGCTACGTCCTTTGATATTCACACTTCACCGTTCATTGTTCCATTTGTTTACAAGGCACACATCAATGTACTAATGTAGACATCTGTGTACGTAAAAATTAGTTATTGTAGGCCTTAAAACATAGACTGTAAGTAGGTTTCTTTCCTTTTTCTTTATCTTTAGTGCTCGAATGACGTTGAATTGATGACGCTGTTGGTAAATATAAATATAATATGTATACCTATAATATATTATACTTTTATTATAATATGTTTAGGAAAATATTGTTTTGATTAAAAAAAGATGGCGGCGTAAAATTTTGTCCATGCGTCAAAATTCATTGTAAACTAAACAAATGATCGGCATTTGCACTTCTGAACAGTGTACATAAATATTTGCAGGATTACCTTTATAGTTGAAACTAACGGGGCTATATTTATATTTCACGATCGCTATTGGTAGTAAAACTATCATTCGTGATATTTTGGGGTCAAAAATTTACCACTCCATTGGCGTGCAGCAGTTTTTTAAACTTATTTTATGTATAGAGCAAAGCTGAACATAGCTATAAAAATCGTATATTAAAAAAAAAAACGGTTTTGTATCGACTTCACTATGGAAAACTTCTTAAATAATTCTATGAAATGCCATGAAGCTCCATCGTCAATCCTTCGAATAGTTTGAATAGAAAATCGGAGAAAATGTCACTTAAAGCAGACAGGACGACGTATTCAAACGACTAGTCCGTAGTAATTATTGATCGAGCTCGTACCACCCACGCGTCAGAGTAGGGAGCTAGTCTATTCTTAGTTAGAAGTTCTGAACACTTTTACTTCGAGGACTGACTTAGACTGCTTAATTATTTCTCTTGCTATTCTCCCGCATCGATCTCTAATGAAACTGCAACTCTGGCTTGTAGCTACTCGGCGTGTGGTACATGTTGGTGTTCGAGATACATATAAATAAGTTATCAACCACTCGGAACTCGCATGAGGCTTGGGGTGAGATTTGGCGGTATTAGGTGTTCTAGGACTTTCTCTTGCCCTTAGCTGAATTTATTTAGGCTCGGCACACCATGTCTACTTAAGTTTTGTAGGGCTAAAGCCAAAATAAGTCATGGCTAAGGCATGAATCTTTTTACTCGTATGTCTAGGATTTCTCCTACTACTACAGAAGGACTTAATCCTGGTTTACAATATTAGATTTGCTTGCAAAAGTGAAATCCTCAATTTCCAAATACAGTTCTTTAAAAATCTACTCCCCTACGCCAAACTTGCCAAGAAATACTGGGCGCTCTGCGCGATAGCCATAAAATGCTGCGTGACATTTAGCAGGGGCCCGCAACATTCGGGCAGGGGCTCTAAACTTTAAAGCGATGATAAACGCTATAATAAGCTCGTGAATGGGGTCCATTACGGTAACTCGTAGCAAACTCGTAATTTATGTTGTATAACTTCTAACTACCCACACCACGCCCAGAGGATTAACGTGCCAGCGAACTGTTTAATTGTACACACAACCATGGATTAAAATAAGGTGTAGGTTGTTAAAGTTTTCTCTTTATCATAATTTTGGGCTCTAGGATCTTGTTTACCTATAGTGTTGATAGTAATACTTGTAGGTACTATCTCTTGTGTGAAGATGGGTGTAAAATTAATTATTTCAGTGCATGCTCTGCTCATCAAATATTCAATGTTTTTCCTTATTATCCTTGCCCTTTTTCGGATCCGTCAAGAGATCTTGAGGGTTCGAGGAAAAGTCTCGAAATTTACATGCAGCAAAAGGTAAGAGTTTTTGCCACCGTGACGAAAATAAAAATCTAGTGTAGGGAACGATGATAGTGTTGGTATAATAAAGTAAGCCATACTTTAATGGTAATAACGTTTAGTATTAATTAAGATTTTATCTTAAAATATTTAAGCGAAAGATTCTGTTTACTTACTTTGTATAAATGCCCCAAAGCTAATTAAAAAGCTCAAGAAATCTCAAGTTCTATTTAACGTAAGTTGTACCTACCTTAAGTTTTAATTGCATAAGAAACTATGTTAAATAGACGTATAAGAAATATTAATGAGCTTTCGTAAAGTTTTTCAGAATAAGCCAGGTACTCTTAACTATAAACAAATAAGTGGGTAGATGTTAAATATTCATTCTGTGCAATAAAAACCGTGTTTATGAAAATTTATGAACATCTAAATATTTAAAAACAACAGAAATTTTCCATAAACTTCGTAGAAATTGTTAACATATTCATTTTTCTCGTTTCGTTTGGTAATTTGTTTCTTTTTATTGATCAAGTCAAAAGGTGCAATTCTACATTCTCCTTCAAACGATAAATACATGTGTGCTTCTTTTTATTTTCGTGTCGATGAAACTCAAATGTTGTAAGACCAATATGATATATGGTGTACGTATGATAACCACTGCACGGCGTAGAATTTGATTCGATTAATTCCTGAAAGGCTTGTGTTTATGCAGGATGCGCAGGAAAGTAGGTGAGGGATATTTTGCAAAGAGGCTCCATACTAAGCAGTAGGTAAGATTATTCCGAAATACTTAGAAAAAGACTGAAATCGTTATATATATATGTCGCCGCAGGAGTCTCTATCTGCTAAGATTTAATCTAATTAATAACACTCGTAAACTATTCCATGATAATATTGATGAACCTGCCATCTCTGCTTTGGCAGTTGGCATTAACAATTATTTACAAAAATCATTATTCGATTGATAGAAGGGTTAAGCGCCATCTATTGGCATTTGTATTAACTAAGATTTAAATAGATCTTCGAGTGACAATTTAAGAGATTAATTAAACAAGTTTAGCTAGAACTACAATTAAAATTAAGATAGCTAATATTTTATAACTATTGGGATTTTACCAATTTGTCATAGCTCGTTCGTGGACTACGGTTTCTTTGATTGTAGGGCAACACTCCACATGTGGTGGATGTCGCCATACAAACGCGCTAAGTACAATTTTAATGGTCAATAAGTCAATTTATAATTCTAAACTATAACTAAATCAGTTTTACTGAAACTAGCTACAAACCAAAATAAGTAATAAGATTATTTACAAAGCAATCTATTAGTGGAAGACTTATTCTTTGTATTAATTTGACCTTCTGCTTCCGTTTGGTCGGAAATGGTTTAATAACAAGTGTAAAAAGGAATTGAGCTAGTAATTAAGCTTAAACTTAATAACACCTTTGCATTTGTCAATATTAGTATTGTTTAATTATTACAATAATTAAGTGTGAAGTATTCTGATATTGTTTGTAAGTTTTAATGACCTTACGATGTAATGAATTACTGTACTGAGGGAGTGAGCAACTTCCGGTCACTCTAAAAAGACGCGTTGGAGACGCATTGTCTCGCTGAGTAAAACAATTGAATTATTAAGAAAAGAATAATGGCTTTTGAAGTGAACATTACAAGCTTGTGTAAATGAGAAATGTAATATTGGTTGAAAAGAGTGTAAGGAGTTTCTTTGTCCGTTCTTCTCCTTATTAACAATATGCGAACGGGCTGCTTGACTCAGAATGTTTATTGTGCCTGTACCTAAATGGTTTCTTAGAAATAAACGTTTGGAGTTTGAGTAAAATGTGGTGTGTGATTTCAACTACCCATCTACCTATCTACCAACAATGAAGAATCACATCGCACGGCGGATGTGATGGCTAAAGACTGCAAGACAAGTATGGCGGCGAATGGCGCCAATATTCGAGGACTGCTCCTCTCCAGGGATTCCCTGTCGTGATATCAGAAGAGGTGATAGCTCTTGCGCACTGGTCATAATGTCGGACATCCAGAACAATTACGAGGAACTAATACTCTTGCTTTCGTGACCATGGCCGAAGGCGTGACAAAGGAATTATTTACCGAAGTGAATACCACGACGACTTATTATGCTGCCACAGCCAATATATGGTGATAAGTGGCAATGAACTGATAGACAACAAGATTTTCATCAAATTGGCTGACAGATCCTCACCGACATGATAATTATGGCTTACCGCAACTAAAACGTATTGACTCAAAGCCAACACATGAAAATGCAATTTACATTGGTAACTAACAATGAAGTTGTATGTGATAGAAAACTTCACACTCAAAATTACCATCATGAACAGCACAGAATGACCGAAGCAGAATAAACAAAGATTGGTCTCCGGGAAAACATCATTACAAATAAACCTGCTGATGGATACCACCAACCCCGGGAAGTATTTTGTTTTTATTTATTTTAGTATTTATTAACTGTAGATATTTACAGTTAACAATATTTTTACCTACCACATCACACTCTGGCTAGATAAGCTAGACTTGATCTGAGCCTATAACTAGAAAACCTGCGGAAGTGAAACAACAAAACTAATCACTCCATAGATTCTACGCACTCAGCTCATCAATCAGATTCAACTATTGAATTACTACAAATCAATTAACCAAGTAGTAACAACGTTGTCAATGTGATGTCAATGACTTTTCAATTACAGAGACTAGAAACATGCAATAGTAAACATTTTTATTAGTAATTAATTAGTCACATCTGTCTGACATTCACACTGTAGATTTATACCTCACAATCAGATATTGTTTGCGTTATGTGCAAAGTTAATGGCATTTACAAATAAAAATGCAAACTTGACACCATTTGATATTGGACAATGTGTTGCAAGATTCAAACAAAAACACATTGTTATGAACTCATTTATAAAAACAAGACTAATAATGAAATGTCTAACATATTATTTCAGTACAGCTATTTGTGACAAAGAAATCTTAGCGCACTAAATCAACTAAACAAAGTTTTCAATATTCTGATAAAATGTGAATGTTTTGTCAGTGCAGCTACATAATCAACAGTGTTTTAAAAGTGTTTCTGATTAGTTTAACTTTCCCATCTTAGTTTAATTAACTTAATTGAAGTACTTAAATAACTATTTCAAAACAATCAATAACCAACTATATCTTTTACTCCAACAAATTTAAACAATAGTTGGACTGCTTTGTTGGTCCAGTGGTTATGAGGCCTATTAATAAAGCATGTGGACCTGGATTCTATTCCCAGGTCAGGCAAAGTGTAATTGGGTTTTTCCATCAGGAATTTCTCAGTACCTAGCACGCCAGACAATCATATGAATGGCAAATAGCAATATTCCCAAATTAGAGACTTGGGCATGGTGTGGATTTATTATTTACACCTCTGCCTAACCTTACAGGGAATGCAGGTGTGATGTTATGTACACACAACACTATTATTATTATTTACTTGCTCTAACTGCCGTTGGTCTAGTGGTTACAAGCATGACTGTTAACTGTTAAGCATAGGACCCTGGGTTCGATTCCCATCTCAGGTAAAGCAAAGTGTTATTGGGTTTTTCCATTAGGAATTTCTCAGTGGCAGCCACAGAGTATGGATGTGTGCCTGGTTGATACAAATAAGCTCCCTGTTACATGGGACCTAAACATAACTGGGGAAATGTGAATGCAGTTTTAGAAAGAAAGAAAAAAAAAAAAACATTTATTCGTCGCAAAGTCATGACGTACATACAATATTGATAAACAGAACGCAAGTATACAAACACAAAACTTTAGACCAAAACCGAAAATTAACACAACAACAACATTAACATTAGCTCCACTGCTTAACCCATTGAGGATCACAAGCGTGATGTTTTGATAAGTTATTTATCTGCACGAATTCTCAGATTTCAGGTTCCAGGCAGTTGTTTTATCACAGAGAAAATGATAACCTACTATCAAAGAAATTGAAACAAAATTGAGAGCAACCATAAAGAAGACTCAAGTTCTTCTAAAACTGTGCATGCAGTCACTCCCAAGATAGTGACATGACATCAAGTGTGGAAGGCTATACCACTGCCATAAGAATACCTTTAAGAATATAAGCCGGCTAACCAGTACATATCACAATTGGTTTTAGCCAACCAATACAAGCAGACCAATTTCAATATAAACTGTCAACATTCCAACTGTTGACAACGTGACTCAACTCAGTTTTAAAAATGAACAACATGGACTTCAGCCTGGTGAACAGATGACCGTGTCGCCAACTGTGGAGTCTTGAAATGGGGAACAGCATGAGAACAGCCAAACAGGGATGACTGTTATAGTGTCCTCACACCATAAAATAACAAGTAAAGGTGAGGAGTTTTCAAACTACTTCCTACACTTCCCCAATGATACCTACTGTTACATCAATAGGGGTAATACAATAGCCAATTCAACCTACTTACATGATGCTCGTGTGTGATGAGTGTCATGTATCCACATTCATTATTTTTGTTTTTGTAATGCTGCTAGTTGTTAGCAATTATTAACAATAAAAAAATAACAAAGTATTAGTACTCCTAAAAGCAACTAATAAAATGAATAGTAATAATACTCACAACAAGCTGTTGGTATCCGTGGAGGAAACAACTAGCTCAATGAATACTCACAACAAATAACACAAATACTATTAGTTTAGTATAATGATCATAACAAATGACGAACAATACTATCAGTGCCGTGGAGGTACTTGGTAATGAGCATAACAAATAACTTGATCCTATCAGCAGCTGTGTAGGCTACTGATAATGAACACAACCAATTATCCTATCAGTAGCCGTGGAGGATACTGATAATGAAAATAAACTATTAGTGGCCGTGGAGGCATCTAATAAACAATACTCTCATGTTATCCTGCTGGGTCCACGGTGTACTAACACCCAGAGCCTGGTTCCTTATATCCTGTCAAATCAAAGACTTCGTGCCTGTCACGGAGCAATGGTCCTAAACTCCTTATCCTTTAATCCTGTCAAATCAAAGACTTTGTGTCCATCACAGAGCGGTGTTCCTGATCCTATCCTTCTATCCTGTCAAATCCAAGACTTTGTGTCTATCACAGAGCATTACCTTCCCGTGAGAATGAACAAACAAAAAACACATTACTTACACTACACTTACCAAATGAAAATTACAGAATATTGAAAGCAATCAAAAGTTTTAAATAAAACGTATCTAGTAGACAGTAGATCTACAACAAAGTTCTGAAGTCAACTAGAACCATAGATCATTTTAAGCATAAGAATTTAATGAAAATGTTAAATTATTAAGAGACAACATTATTTTTAGCGAACAGCTGACCCATCAGCCTCACCTACCATTAGCTCAAATACAAGTTTCAAAAGTGCTTGAAAACTAACTGATACTAAACACACTAATTCAACAAATGTTGGATAATTTTGACAACAATATTCTTTTTGACTAGTAGCTGATCAAACTATGTCAATGAACTCAATTCAATTCTTGTAATTGGATAATTCAGGCTACAACATGTTATTTAACTAATGCGTCATGTTCGTGAACGGGCGCTGTCAGTTGTGACTGGTTATCTCTTAGATGCCATGGCTTATTTGAATTAATTATTTTGTTTTTACTATGGACACTTTTAACATGCACATGCTACATTGTTCTCACATAATTTTCCATCTCAACATGAATGATGTAACCAAGATTTTGTAACAATAATTTGATTTAAAAGAGTGTCCATGGAGTTTTTGCCCATTCTTCTCCATAGAGATCTACGCTAGGGAATGGGCAAGTACAATACTTTCACAGATTTTATGTCTTGCGACTGGGACTGTAGCTACATTTAATTTTCATCTTTGTTTTGACAAATCAAAAGTGCCTGTAATTGGTCAACTTGAAATAAATGCTTTGATTTTGATTTTGACAAATAGCTTATAGCAGATTGAATCTAAGCTAAGCACTACTAAAAGATTAAAAAATAATTTCAAGCAGATCTAACTCTGCGACTGTGTGTATGCTTCTAGGTGAAGACATAAACACATTTATTTTTATTTAAATAATTGGAAAATTGAATAGATGTCAGATCTATTACAAGCTTTCTATGTTGACTGGAACTTTCTGTTACCAAATCCTACAATTCAATGAACATTGTAGGATAATAAAAATAAAAGCAGCAATAATCTGCCGACAAAATTTATCTCCACTATTTCAGATAACAACTACGAATCTCCACATAGTGATGGCGACGGCAGGTGCAGAGCGCGCACCGCCGATCAGAATGGCCGTGTCGCCGCAGGAGTCTCTATCTGCTAAGATTTAATCTAATTAATAACACTCGTAAACTATTCCATGATAATATTGATGAACCTGCCATCTCTGCTTTGGCAGTTGGCATTAACAATTATTTACAAAAATCATTATTCGATTGATAGAAGGGTTAAGCGCCATCTATTGGCATTTGTATTAACTAAGATTTAAATAGATCTTCGAGTGACAATTTAAGAGATTAATTAAACAAGTTTAGCTAGAACTACAATTAAAATTAAGATAGCTAATATTTTATAACTATTGGGATTTTACCAATTTGTCATAGCTCGTTCGTGGACTACGGTTTCTTTGATTGTAGGGCAACACTCCACATGTGGTGGATGTCGCCATACAAACGCGCTAAGTACAATTTTAATGGTCAATAAGTCAATTTATAATTCTAAACTATAACTAAATCAGTTTTACTGAAACTAGCTACAAACCAAAATAAGTAATAAGATTATTTACAAAGCAATCTATTAGTGGAAGACTTATTCTTTGTATTAATTTGACCTTCTGCTTCCGTTTGGTCGGAAATGGTTTAATAACAAGTGTAAAAAGGAATTGAGCTAGTAATTAAGCTTAAACTTAATAACACCTTTGCATTTGTCAATATTAGTATTGTTTAATTATTACAATAATTAAGTGTGAAGTATTCTGATATTGTTTGTAAGTTTTAATGACCTTACGATGTAATGAATTACTGTACTGAGGGAGTGAGCAACTTCCGGTCACTCTAAAAAGACGCGTTGGAGACGCATTGTCTCGCTGAGTAAAACAATTGAATTATTAAGAAAAGAATAATGGCTTTTGAAGTGAACATTACAAGCTTGTGTAAATGAGAAATGTAATATTGGTTGAAAAGAGTGTAAGGAGTTTCTTTGTCCGTTCTTCTCCTTATTAACAATATGCGAACGGGCTGCTTGACTCAGAATGTTTATTGTGCCTGTACCTAAATGGTTTCTTAGAAATAAACGTTTGGAGTTTGAGTAAAATGTGGTGTGTGATTTCAACTACCCATCTACCTATCTACCAACAATGAAGAATCACATCGCACGGCGGATGTGATGGCTAAAGACTGCAAGACAAGTATGGCGGCGAATGGCGCCAATATTCGAGGATTGCTCCTCTCCAGGGATTCCCTGTCGTGATATATATGTTGTAAAAAATTCTGATTGTACGTAGGTCGCGCAAGTCTTCCTTCTCAGTATGCGAAGAGTGACATTGCACATTTGTCTCCCTAATCGAATGATGGATACGATTTTCAATAACAGTGAGAGAGAAATTACATTAAAATTTCAGGTTACTCGCGTACTCAAACGACCCCGAGTCTCAGCGAAACGAAACCATACATTCTGACCTAATTAAATCTAACAAGCTATCAATGAAGAGCTTGATAAAATTGCTATGTGGTCTAAGGACAACTCACTAGTACTGAACCCTCAAAAATCTAAGTTCATGGTAATGGGAAGCAGAAATCAAATTAAATCAATCCTTTCTGCTAAACCAGATGTCAAAATTATGGGCGAAAGTATTCAAAAGGTAGAAATCGCTTGTAATCTTGGGTTAATAACAGATCCGGAGCTACGATTTGAGGAACACATCAATTCTGTAGTAAAAAACTGTTTTTATAGACTGAAAGTTTTATACAGAGTGAGGGATTTCCTTAGTGTCGCGATAAGAAAGAGACTGGTGGATAGCCTAGTACTGTCCAAACTGAATTATTGCGACACTGTTTACGGGCCATGTCTTCTTGCACGTACTGAACGATTAATACAACGAGTACAAAATGCATGTGCCCGTTACTGCTTAAACATACCCCGCAGGCATCATATCACACCGTATTTAAATGAAAACAACATTCTTAAAATGGCTGCACGACGGAAACTGCACTTGGCAGTATTAATGTTTGGTATCATAAAAACACACAAACCAGAATATCTGTCCAAAAAAATTAGCTGGAGGCACGATCACTACAGTTATTCTGCTCGTTCCACGTCCAATCCACTCTCGATGCCTCGACATAAGACCATTGCCTTCAGGGGTTGTTTCAAGTATGCCGCCACTCGCTGCTGGAATGATCTGCCACCTCCCATAAGATCCCTAAAAACAAAACAAAATTTTAAGTTACATTTAAAAAGAATCCTTTTAGAAAAACAAAAATATGAACAACGAATACAATATAAATAATTACTTACATAAGTTTTATCATCTATCGGCGAGGCATATCTATCCAGGCGGCTCGAGACAGCATCACGTTTTCCAAGAAAACACATTACGTGTTATTATTAAGCCTCGCTTAAGCTGTTTGCACATAGCAAGGTAGCTATAGGTAGCACTACAAGTATTACGACTAGTCGCGTGACACGCATCACGTGAGTACGCAAGACTCGTGCGAAACCGCGCCGCCGGCGCCGCTGAGGGCTCGGCGCGCTGCGCTGACTTATGACGCAACGTACGTCAACGCGCCATCAGGCATAGATGAGAAATGCAGCGCGCGCGCAGGGCTCCAGGCGGAGGTGCGGTGGCGCGCGGCGATGCGCAGGTGGGGTAAGAGCGAGACAAAAAAACCCGTCATGTTTTGTTTGTTTTGTTTAGCCTTCAGTCGGTTTTCTATTGTACCTTTATATTATTTTTATTTGAAATGTTTTTGTTTTTTTTTTAATGCTGATAATGTTCTTATCTAAGTCCTAACTTGTTTAATCGAATATAGCTGTATTGGCCTCCGTACGTTTTGACAGGTGACCACTGAAAACCAGCGCTGTTCTGTGGGTTCCCCATAGCACAGCATTATGCTGAGTGGTAACCTATTTGTCGCACACACGACGTGCATTTTTTTTATTTATGGTCTTTGTCTTGCAATTATTATAATGTTAAATTTGTTAATGTGTTAATCTTCGGTTTAAGTCTAAATGTTTGTGTTTGTATAATTGCGTTCTGTTTGTTAATATTGTATGCACGTCATGACTTTGCGACGAATAAATGTTTTTTCTTTCTTTCTTTCTTTCTTCTAACACAGTTAAAACCAAATACAATGCCACACTTAATAACGTTTCTACTTTTGACGGCACCAGGTAACTTTGTACAGAGCAAGTCCCAGTTAATATTAACGGGCTTCGTAGCACGAGTTTGCTTCGAACAAACATGGTGCACGTTAGCAAATTCATAACATACGTACCTATATGACCGTATAGTAGCTGCATAGGAAGGCCAAAGCTTCTAGACAGCGGACAGCGTCACATTATTGAATTTCAGTTCAAAACGACGTTTAGAAAAGGCCTTCGAGAAAAGTTAAACTGCCTTTGAAGTTATTCACATTTTGACGTCGTTCAATTTCTTTCACGTTTTTGTTGTGATATTTTTAGACAATTGTGGGACGCGTGGTAGGTACTTGTACAGGTCTTTACACCTTTAAAATACGAAAAAATAAAAGCTTTTAAAAATTTAGCTTGACTTATTATGGACTGTCCTTAAACCGTCATATTCAAACAAACGTTACAAATAAGAAATATGAATATGGCTACAATTTTCGTACTCACGGAAGTTGAACTCTGCTGTACTCTCGTTGAAAGATTCCAATATTCCATTTCTATTTTTTGGTATTCCTAAGTTTTCTCTCTATTCTGTTATACAAGTCATTATACCTACTGTTTAATATTGGTTTTGCAACTAAAACTGTTGGTGTGTGTAAATAAAAGTGATTAAACTTTTCTTGAATTAGTACAGAGGACTGCCTACAACACATAGAACAGTTTGGATTGTTAGTTCAAAACTGGTAAAAATCACAAATTTTGTGAATACAAAATGTGAATATTAAAGTTCACACACTGTTTAGCTTTCACGGTTTAATCTAAATTAATATGATAAAGAGGAAAGATTTGATTCTTTGTTTGTTTGTTTTAACTCAAGAATTTTTCAACCGATTTCAAAAATTCTTTCACCTTTAAAAAGCAACATCTTTACCGAGTAACATACCTAGGCTATACTACATTTTAAATCTTAATTTTCGTGGACGAATTCGCGGGCGATTTGCTAGTAATTTATAATTATGGATATCTTCCGTAATTATCAACTGTTTTGATCTTCCAGAGAGCTCAGAATGCAAATTAATTAAAGCTGCAATCAGTCTCCTAGAGATATCCAATAGCAACAAGTATCGTTAGCTCTGCGTGTAGTACATTGTCACTGCACTATCAGTGTTTGGTCTGTGGTAAAAATTTTGAAATAGGAATGCGTTTGTTTGCCTTAGCAAAATCGTTGCGTTTAATTTTTTCTTACCTTTCACATACTTAGGTACTATTATTTTTCATTTATATTTATTGTTACACTGCCACTTAGTTTAATAAAATAAAGAGCTTAGTATTTTATTTCTAGTGAATTAATAATGTGCAGCAGTATTGCGCGAATAAAAACAACTCAATTCATGGAAAACTTAAATTAAGTACCTACTCAAAAATAAATGGTACAACAAAATAAATTTCAGTGGCAATGACAATTGATATAAATTGTAACAGGGTAGTTTTTATCTCAATTAACGAAGTTAAAACAAACATGTTTCAATGTTTTAAAAAAATATGAACCAATGTATTCCCTCAAACCCGACGTAGGACTTTCATTTACTTGATCCTCGCTCAATTAGCACTAAGTATCTCCTGAGAATTGATTTATCTCGTGTTTATGAAAATATTTACGCGTAGGTTATACAAGCAAAACAATCCTACAATCTTACTAATGTTTGTTATTATTTCACGCAAAAACTACTGAACGGGTTTCAATGAAATTTCGAACACATATAGTTTAAAACCTGGATTAACACATAGAATATTTTTTATCCCGGTAGTATAATCCTGTGGGACAATTATCGAACGTCACGCGGGCGAAGACGCGGGAATAAACAAGTTCACAGTAAGAATCACTTAAATCCCGGTAAATAGAAGTTTTATATTAGCTTTTGGAAGTATGGTTACTTAAATCACTACCTTAATGTAATATGTATAAGCAGTTCTTCTTAACAACTCATCGAATTGATAATACTTATAACTTTAACTGGCGGTGCATCCCTCTTTGACAATGATTGCCATTAATCCTGAAATCAATACGGAATTCATTTACCAATTTAAGTTAACAGGAAAATGGAAAACATTCCCTCGTTACTCGTGTAACCCTCATTACAAAGTATTCACATCATTAGTCAATTGATGAAGTGATTTTCGTTAAATTTAACAATGGTAAAAACTGTGAAGTAGAAAATAAAATATAAAATGGAAGTTTCAGCTTTGTACACGCATATTTTTCCTCTATTGAAGAGCTTTGCCTCTTAAGCGCACATGGGCGTGCGTTTAATCCCGATTTCTGTAACACACTTGCTGAAACAACATGACAATTTCATAGTCGGTTATGCTCAGATGGTTCCACATTTTCGAAAATTGAAGAAAGCGAATACAAAGGAAAAAATTCGACGACATCACAAAGCAAATTCAAAATAATTTGCCAAAGAATATCGATGCGAAGGCACTCAGAAAGCGGGGACCGAGAACACATAATGAGGTAATAATGACATCAGTCAATGAGCCAATTACAGAGCGGAGCGGAGCGAGCTTCAGAGTAGAGGAATGCCGACCACAAGCACTGACGAACAATAACTTCGTTACGACTTCCCTCCCCCTCGTAAATAAACAAACAACATGGAAAACAAACAAGTTTCAATTATAGTCTCGCTTTCATTCGACTCTTGATTTTCAAGTACGTTTTTTTGTTCCCGACAATTTGTATATTTAACTTCAAAGATAGGAAATAAAATGTCGTTGCTCTTCTGAACTTTTCAAATTATAAAACTCTTCAGCGTTTATATTGCGTTCTTATGGCGAAGATTAAATTGCCTCGTGTTATCATCGCTGTCTACCTGTAGTCTAATATTTTTGAGTTTTGATCAATTTTAATATCAAATCAGTTTGGCTTTTACTTAGATTTAGTAATGAGATCTAAACTGATTCCATACAAGACTAGACCATTATAATCGAATCCACTTAATGTTGTAGTGCTTGCACAATAATCAAAGGCGACTGAATAGTAAAGCTGATTATAGGCTTTAGCTAGATCTGAGCACAGAGCCTAGGCATTAACTTAAGGCATTGTTACTCACAGCTACCAGTGTTGGAACAAGTGTAAATCAAAGCAAACAAACACTGAAAGAACCAGAAGTACTTTGTTGACAACTTCATCTATTCATTCATAGAAACTATGAATCCATTGTATGAGGTCGTAAGTGTAAAGTCCGTCGCGTCTTTTTGCGGAAGCTGGATCGTCGCCAACGTTCATACAATGTTGTTATGATATTGTACTGTGAGCGTGGAATTACCGTAACAACGCTACTGAATTTATGGTGGCAATGGCACCCACAGAACAATCCACGGGACTCACTAAATCTTTACAGCCATACGTCTTTATTGCGACACGTGATTTGTTTCGTCTTTGTTTAAGAGCACCTCGGGTAGTTCTTGGAAATTGTCTTTTGAGCTTCAGACTTTCGTTCTTCAAGAACAGTTCAGCCTGAAATTAGGCTTTAAACGATTTTGTTTTAGACGATAAGAATTTTAGTTAGACGTTTAAAAGATTTTTCGCTCAAACAAGTGCCAAGTACAGGCTTCCTCTGCTTTATGCCAACTTTTTCGTTGAGACGTTTTAATTCGAATATGACCTTCATCTATACCGTCTGTATTTCGTCTATCTTATTAAATAGTTCATCATTTCGTATCGCTAAATCCCCCAGCGATCTTCAAACTTCTAAATACTAACAACATCAATTTGCCAACTCTAACTTTAAGATCATGACTTATGCTAATTGACGTCTTAGTGGTAGGTAGGTAAGTACTCTACTCTAATGCCTCAGTCTTGTACAAACTCGATTTACCGCTTACCTACCCGTATTTACTTAAATTACTTAGCTTAGACTGGCTAGTGGAATAACTGGGTACTTATCTTCCGCCTTTATGTAGACCACTATCAAACTATCTTGGTCTCTATGTACTTGTTTAACATGCAGAAATGCTCGGGGTTTAGATGGTGTGCATAAATTTACAGCATTGGCAATGTATCAAATATTATGTAAATATATTTAAGAATGAAACACGAATACGTGCACATGTAAATCTGTTGCCTGCGCCATAATTTTTACAAGTCACATCCCCAATCCATAAAAGCATCGAGTGGTTTTTTCCCTAACTTTTTTTTAATACATTGGCTTTGCCGACCAATTCGAATCCAATTTACATTTCAATCGGGAGCTTCATGTAAAAACATGAGACTCAGAGAGCATGCCGCTGCGCTGCGGAGGGCTTATGAAATAATGTAACATTGGGGGCGTAAATACTCCTATACATTTATAGTAGGTACGTTATTTTGTGCGCATTCACCGAAAAATTCCTCATAACTCATGTGGAGACATAGGAGGTGAGCATTATAAATATTTCTCAGCAGAATTCCTGGTTCGTAGCCGTAGCGCGAGTGCCTCGGGTATGTTGCTTACGCTCATGAGATTTCCAGCGTTCAGACTTATCTGTTTGAATTATTGCTAGTTTTTGTGTACTTTACTTTTTTTGGACTGCAGCTTTGAAGATTCCTGAACATAAATTGTGTGCGCGTTAGCGTTATTATTTTGTGTTGCAAGTTCTTAAAGACTTATATGGAAGGAGTATGCAGGTATGTAACATACGCCTAGATTCTTGATTACTCAAAGTGCAGTTTAACAAATAAACAGATAATAACAAAAAAAATATATATATTTGGCCTCCACTGCCCCACTGCTGGACAAAGGCTTCCCCCAATTCCTTCCATGTGCTATTTTCCTGTGCCGCTTCGGACCAACCCTCGCGATGCGCGTCCAAATCGTCTCGCCACCTTTTTCTGGGTCGGCCTCGGCGGCGCTGTCCGTCTTCCGACAACCATATTAACAAGAATAAAACAAAACAAAACGAAAAGCAACAGGCAGTTTCTTAAACACGATTTTGAATGAAAAACTAAAACTTCTTTGATACTGCAATACACCCACTCTTTTTCAGAATGTCTAGGTACCTATAATCTAATATGGATTCGAAACAAGTTGGCATCACGGCCGGTTTCTGCTGACTTAAACATGCATGAAAGAAAATACGTGGGATGTTTCTACGAATATTTTCAGTGCACATGAACCGCTGCAATGGGTTTAGGGGTGTCACATGAAAACCTGAATTTAAAATTGGAGACACCACCTTTATGCGTGCAGAAACCGACCTAGCATGATTCTCATCTACCAATGAATAAGGTAGGTGTTACCTAAGCGCATTAGCGGCAGACGAGTATCTTAGGGACCTGAGGTAGCAGCGTAAACGCGGAGCATTTAAGCTTTAGAGACTTGGAGGCTCTGATGTCGTAGATATGTCAAATGCGTGGGGACTACAGGTTAGAAGTGATAGCCCTGTTCACAGATAAAGTTGCTAAGCGCACAGCCTGAGTGCACGATGTAAACTAGTTTTATTCGGCCATAACAATACTCTCGCGGGATGCCAGAACATGTCCCCCATAACTCCAACCGTACCCCTTCTTTTTCGTGTAATTTGCGAAACGATGGCTTTTATGCGTCGTTAATTCAGAGCTGTTGATGTTAATGCCTCTGATGCGAGCTTTTGAATTGTCTGTTTGCTTATAAAACGTTTCGTTATGGGACAGGTATAAATTATTATGTTTACGTGTAAACCGAGGCTTAGTAAGTGTTATGAATATTCGTGGATTTCATAATTAGGCAATCTACATTTATTTGTTAACGATTCAATTCGGTATTCCTGGAATCTTTAAAAGGTATTTGATATGTAGGTAGGTTTAATTATTTAATTAGTCTACCTAAACACATTTTGCATATACCAGTGCAATTTGAATATTTGCGGGTTTTATTAATCAAATCTGGCATTTACACAAATCCTACTGAAAGAAATAGCTTCTGTGATAAGCGTCGCTTAGGTTTAATAAGATAAAATAAAATACATTTGTTTATTTCCAACCTTCAACTGATATTCAGTGTAAAATGTTTTTTCATGGATTATGGAACTATGCAACCGAAAAATTAAAATATTTGTGATTACATTTGCACAAGCTTCTAGTAAATTTTCATAATTTATCACTCTTCTCTTACCTGGGCGACAAAGCGGGAGAAAATACAGAAAAAAAAATCCCAAACCTAGCTTTATCAATATTTCGCCCCCGTAAACGCATATATTGCAACCTTCATCAATATATATGTATATTGCAAATACATACATACAAATATTGCTCATTAAATATAATAGTTTATGAAAGGACAACGAATTCCATTCAATGGAAACACGTAAAAAGCTTTATGAGGGATTCGCAATATTTCTCCGTCCCTTTTAAACCAATCCACTTTTTTTCTTTTAAAAAAACTAGAGCTCGGATTGGTCGACGCACTTAATCGCTCTCTACGTCCACCGATATTCGATATTTAATCTTTTTTCGTTCGGTTTTTACACGTTTGGTAAAACCGAAACAAATATGCGTTTTTACTTCACAGGGTGGGTCCTTCGCTACCAGGTAGTGTTTTGTTCTTATCATATGAACGCAGGGCATTTTGATATTCAATAACATTGAAAGCAGCTTAAATGATTGTTGCTTGCGAATTTGCTTACATTATACGAGACGCTTACGCTTACATGATGCGTATACGAGTAAGTATTATGTATTATGTCATTTTTTTTGTTATTTTTTTTTGTTGTGTTTTGTATTTTGTTTTTTTTTTTATTATTAAGTAAGTACTTATTACAATATACGCAGATTTACGATACTTTCTAACACGACATCATCAAACGTAGAATGTAGGCTAAATTATTGCTTTATTCACAAAATATTGTGATATTCTTATTCTTTATTGCACACAAAATAATAAATATACAAATGAATTGCAATAGTATAGCTTATGTGCAAAGGCTAGCTTAATTCAGAGCTAGAGTCTATTTATTTATTTATTTGGTACACCAACAGCAATACATGCTTACAAAGAATTAATAGAGTCAGAGTGATTAGTTTGAAGCCAACCAGTTAGGTACTTACGTAGCATTGTCTTTCTAATTAATTTCTTACGTTATTTACTTTATTATTAGATTCGTTTTTGCTTCAAATGTGAGGTTAGTCACAGATAGTAGTAAGATACCTCTTTCCTGAGTTCACAATATTTCAAGGTAAATAACTCAATGGAACGTCCTCAACCATTTAAATAAATTTAGACCCAGACAAGGTTGTGACGCAAAAGATTTTTGTATTTACTTATGTATTATTCGTCTGATCTGAAAATATTGTAAAAAGGTATTGTTTGGATTACGTATTCTTTTGACAACGTCGTCTATTCCTTCAAGGGTTTCAGTCCAACCCTGAAATATTTAATTGTAAAAGGAAAATATTATAAAATTAAAAGATGATAGATATTTTCATCTTAGTTATGTATCGAGGCATAACATTGAAAATGTGAGTCTTATAAAAATGCGAAAGTTGGTGACGATGGATAGATATATTGATGGATGTTTGTTCACGCAAAAACTACTGTACGGATTTAGATCAAAGGCACATGAGGAGGTCGTGGCTAAATAATAACTGCCGCTCGGGCCGATCTTTAGGTTAAGCCGTGCTTGCGGAGGTTGGTCTGTGAATGGGTGACTACCCATATATTCCGAGTTTCCTCCATAAACTCAAACTCAAAGCATTTATTTAAATTAGACCATTACGGCACTTTTGAATGTCAAATTACAAATTAAATCAAAGCTACATTCACAGTCACAAGGCATAATAACTTGAGAAAGTACTGTAGTTGCCCATTCCCTAGCGTAGATCTCTATGGAGAAGAACGGGCAAGAAACTCCATGGACACTCTTTTAAATCATAATGTTGTTACAAAATCTTGGTTACATCATTCATGTGTGATTATACATACGAGTATATGTGAGAACGATGTAGAAAGACGTGCACATTAAGAGCGTCCAGAGAAAAGATTAAATCAACAGTGTAAAAAAATAAATAATTAAAATTAACCATGGCAGCTAAGAGATGACCAGTCCCAACTGACAGCGCCCGTTCACGAACATGACGCATGTCAAACTCAAACTCAAACTCAAATCGTTTATTTAAAGTAGACCTTAACGGCACTTTTGAATGTCGATAAAACGAAAAAAAAAGGCTACAGTCACAGACACAAGGCATAATAACTTGAGAATGTACCGTAGTTGCCCATTCCCTAGCGTAGATCTCTATGGAGAAGAACGGGCAAGAAACTCCATGGACACTCTTTTCAATCAAAATGTTGTTACAAAATCTTGGTTACATCTTTCATGTTGAGATTATACATATATGTGAGAACGATGTAGAAAGACGTGCACAATAAGAGCGTCCAGAGTAAAAAAAGAATTAAATCAATAATTTATAAAATAAAGCAATTCAAATGATCCATGGCAGCTAAGAGATGACCAGTCCCGACTGACGGCGCCCGTTCACGAACATGACGCATGGATCAGCGCCATTCAATTCAACCATATTGAAGAGAACTAAATGGCCCGACCCACCCGCCACCATCAGCAAGACATCTAAGCGAGCATGACATTCTCTCAGCCACCAAGGCATATTCAAGTCAATGAAAGATAACTAAATGCAAATGGTAGCTTTACAGTACATGGTACTCACACATGTGCTATGCAATTATACAATACTACGAGATGGAATCTATACAATGCAAGGATATTTTACAATCTTCTGCAGCTTCCACAATAACATAACCTGGGAATCAGTTAGTTTGCCTACGGTTGTGGTGCAGGACCAGCATTGAGCCAAGCATTTTTATCATTAATGTAATCCCCCAAATTATAATATGCTTGCCTACATAGTGTGCGTTTTATACAAGATTTAAATTTCGTCTCATTCAGTTGTAGAATGTGAGGAGGTTTTTTTTTTTTTTTTTTTTTTGGATAGGGCATCTCGCAGTTCAGTCTGAGAAGACTGGCTTCTGCTTAACCGGGCTAATCCTGTGGATGCCTTGAATCTAAGGCCTCCAGCCAGGGCGAAAATAACTATAAACTAAGCGACAGCGCTCTAAGGGCACCCCCTGTGGGGTACGAACCTCGGCTTAGGGCGTCGCTGGAGGCAGCAAAGGGACAGGCTGGATCTGATTGTCCTTATTTAGGGACTGATTTAATACTACAGGCTCAGCGTCGCGGGCTGGCTCGAGCAAGGGTCGGGGAGGGATTGATCGGGGATTTCGCGCCGGACCTCTGCGGCGAGGTCGGTATGTTTTCGGTCTGTATTTGTACGCTCTGCGAACCGTACTGGTATCTTTCCTACTCTCTTGCAAGATAGTGATCGGATCGTCGGGGGCGACTAGGGTGTGACGCGGACGTTGGACGGAGCTAATACGCGATGGGTCGTACCGGGCGGCCGATGCGATTAGGGGATTCCTATGCTTAATAGCAGAGTCGAAGTAACGCTTGGAAAGACGTTTCATGAACTGCTTAACGGTGGGGATTCTGAGGTCTACGTGAAGACTATCGTTACGGACGTAAGGGGGGGCACCGGTGATCTTACGGAGATATCGGTTCTGATGTGAGGAGGTATTTTATTGTAACATTTTAAACAGTACCCCATGAAAGATGAATCTAGGTACTTTAGCAAGCCTGAAACCTGGCTGAACGAGTTGCTCCCTATTTCTAGTATTATAGTGGTGTCTGTCACCTCTTTTACTGAATAAATGCAGATTTTTCCTAACGTACATGATGTTTTCATAGATGTATTGGCAAGGTACTGTCAAGATGTTAATTTCCTTAAACAGTTCTCTCAGAGAGTCGCGTCTACGTAATTCGTATATGGCTCTGATTGCTCTTTTCTGCAGAATGAATATAGACTCGATATCTGCCGCACGTCCCCATAGTAAAATACCGTATGACATAATACTATGAAAATAACTAAAATAGACAAGCCTCGCGGTATCAATATCAGTAAATTGACGGATCTTTCTAACAGCATATGCAGCTGAGCTCAGCCGTCCTGCAAGAGATGTTAAATGAGGACCCCATTGTAGCTTTGAATCGAGCGTGATTCCCAAGAAAACTGTTTTATCGACGAATTCTAGTTTCTCTTGATTCAACAATATGTCACAATCACTACTTTTGACATTTTGGTAGGGCAAATCGAATGCACTTAGTTTTTTTCCCATTGAGTACTAAATTGTTAGCGGTAAACCAGTTATGGACCTGCAGTAGGGCATTATTTACATCGTCAAAGTTAGTGGCACGTCTGTTTATCCTAACTATTAACGAAGTATCGTCAGCAAACAACACCATTTGCCATGCTTCGGAAAGCACGTTAAGCAGTTGGTCCCGGCTGTCATTTGTACATCTTTGGCAGTCGTTACAGGTAATCAGTGGCCCGAAAAGTCTGACAACCAGTCTTACCAAGTGGTACCGTATTGCCTAGTATTAACTGGGTTGTGAGGGTCAGATAGGCAGTCGCTCCATGTAAAATACTGGTATTCAGCTGCATCCGGTTAGACTGCAAGCCGACCGCAACATAGTTGGGATAAAGGCTAGGCAGATGATGAGATATATTTTAACCTGGATTAACATATAGGATACTTGTTATGCCGGTAATGTGATCCTGCGAGACAGTCACCAAACTGTGAAGCTGGGGCGAAACCGCGCTCAACAGCACCTACAAAATAATTATAATCATACGGCTATACCTAAAGATGATGAGCTGTTAATTTTATATCTTACGACAAAAGAAAAAGATACACGAGATATACAAGAAATAAGACAACTCATCTTAAATCAAGCGTGCTAATTTATTCGTCCAGGACGTTTCTATTCCTGTTTAAACAGACTTCCAAAACATTTAATTTAATTAATTTTATCAGTATTATGGTAAGCAGGTATATTATATATTATACTACCTAGCTACTACTAGCTTTTCAAAAAGTCAGAAACTTTATGCAAAGTAGAACAGCTTGACACTGTTCTTGTAACGTTGAAGTTTGCTCCATGAAGACTTAAATATATAACAGATTAACTGGTTTAATTAAACGATACCCACCCGAAACTGCATGATATTATAGTTTTCATAATAGTTATACGGTGCAGTTAGAGTGAGCTAGTGAGAGAGGATTTCTCCGAGCATACTGAACGCGATTGGCACATCTAAACGGCGTTTAAAGAGCTGTCAGTGTAATATTATATAGCAGTTCGGTTTGTAAAGTAAAAATTAACCTATTTGGATTCCGAAATCATTAGAGATGTTAGTTTACTGAAGTAAGGTTTATTTATAAATTCATTAAAAAAAACAAACTAAGTATCTTTTTTGCTATTTTGAGCTCATAAAATGTTAAGATGGCGTTTAATTTAACAAAATACTTGAGACCACTTGACTTTAATTTCCACTCTCAATGGCGTCACGCGTTGGGATGACTGAGATAAAATACGAAATAAAAAAACATGCATGGCAGTCTTTGGGGACTGCAGATAGAATGAAAACTCGTGCTAATGCTACGAAGTGTTAGGTGACGGTCACGCGAGATCCACGATTTTTGTTTACGCAAAAGTGCTCAACGCGCCTTAAGAAGTTCTTGCTTCAAAAATGATTAAAAATAGCTGAAAACAACTACTCACTTACGTACTTTACAGACATAATTTAGTATTTAAAATAAGCATTATAACTTAGGGCTAAGACCCTAATACCCTATAATGCTTCATAAAACCACTTTTAATCAAATTTTTATGTTCTCGCTAAGGACCGTCGCCGATGTTCCCATTCGCAGTAAAATAGGGTTTATCGTTTGACACAAACACTAACTGCCTATTCTTGAGAAAGGATTTGCCAAAATATCTCTCTGTAATGCCCTTTTCTTAGTCATAATCCTGGTCAAGAATTCATAACAGCACCTAATTTCAGAGTCACGAAGACATTTTCGTAATTTTACCGAACGAACTTCATTTTCGTTTTCTAATTTCGGAAAAATCTTTTCAATAGTCCTAGAAATGGAACGAATATAAGAATGTCCAAGGACTAGGTTACGTCGAAACTAAGACACAAGTTTTTATTTACGAAGATACTTATGTATTCTCGGTAGCACCTCCCCAGATAAATAATCCTTAGGGTGGCCTGTAGGTATGCACAAAAAAGGTCATGTCGTCTAAAATGCTGGCATACAAAATTTATACGCACGTAGGGTATGTGCTTTGTTTTCTCATGTCGGCTGGAAGAGCGCTTGAGGAGTTATTGTTTTCACATGTCATCCGGGAGATATATGGTCCACGTTCCACCGAAGAAATGAAACTGCTCTTCGCCTCGCACAGTTTGGATCCCAAGTTTTCATTTACATGTTGATTTTATTTGCCGCGAATGTCTGCGAGTGTGGAATATCAATGTGACAATTTAAATGTATAGGTATGCTGATATTCCATCCATATAAATCACGGCCCTAAATATTCAGGCTTAACTCCTGTTTATTTCCTCACGATTCACTTTGGTGAGAACTGTATTGTATATTTCTTATTCGGAGACACGTACAAGTCGTCAAGGCATTATTATTATGGGATTGGGATTACTTGGGATGCTTCATAAGATCGTTTAGGTACTGTTGATTAATTAATGCTAGTGCAATGGAGCCCTGACCCACCCAGAAAGTGTCGCGGCAGACCTCGTTAAAGATGGCGGGACGAGCTGGAAAAACAACCACCAGCACAGTGGTCCACATTAGCTCTGGATAGGAAAAAAGTGGAAGTCATGGGCACAGGCCCTTGCCCAACAGTAGGATGACGCTGGCTTACAGCATCAGTATCAGTTACTGTTATTTGATACTGCTTATATGAACAATGAGAGCATTTCTAATGTCAAAAGTAATTTAAACTTTAGTATAACTATCGTTACTCCGTTCAGTCGTAACAAAATATTATCTAACTGAATAGAACATTGCTAAAATACGCAAATACTGTTAAAATAAAGAGAGTTAATGAAGTTAATGCGATTAGCAGATAAAGTTGTGTTATAAAGCTCCAAAATCCAATAAATATAATTGACGAAGCTATAAGCTTGTTAGAACGTCTAATTACATACTCAATATTCAACTTTGGGCAAAAGTTTTCCGTTGATTTCATTGTTGGAACCAAATTAATATTAAAAGTAGGTGAAATATTATTGTAGGTACTCATATGGATTCTCACTTTATTAAATATTAAATCCGTCAAAATGATATTGATTTGGTTCGCATTAGTTGTAAGTAAGTAGCCTATTTCACCCAGGACTATAATAAAGTATCGATTGACTACTCATTCATCAAAATTGGCTCAATAATTTTGGTATTAGGTATTATGATAATGTTACAAACAAATACATAATTATTGTATTGTATTGTACAACGGGCTGGTGTCCGCAACTATATGATCTACCACGCAGCCCAGTGCGGTTTGGTAGATTTCACATGTTTTCGATTTTTTGGTTCTAGGACATGCCGGTTTCCTCATACATAATTATATAGATTGATCTAATTTCAACCTTTTTAATTTGGCTTGCCCGTAGTAAAGAAAAAAATGTCTTGAAGAGTTTTAAAAATTCCACCTACACCCACAAGATTCTTTCCACGAGACGTCGATTAATTTAACTTAAACTTACTGATCAATACGAACCACAGCTTAATAAATCTAAAACTTAACTTCTAACTTCAAATGCTAACTTTATAACTTTGTCAATCAAATGAATACTAAGCAGTATTCGGACTTCTATAACTAAACATTCGACTACAAATCGAGTGAAACTTTGTTCGAGGATGAGAACCAATGAAATCGACAATGTTTCAGCCACTCGTACCGAATACTGTGTTACGTTTCGTTATTGCACACAGCACCCCTGTTTATGTCTTGGCGAATAACCGCCTCGTAAATTTTACGAACTTGGGGGTAATATTGTTTGCTTATTACAACGCGTTTCGTTGGTAACGCAACGTATTAACCGCTCACTACCGCTCGCTGAGAATTATTTGCATAATTTTAATTTTGTTATGTATGATATTAAGTCATTGCACGTCGCTCCGTGTCCTGGATACCTTCATATTTGAATATGATACAGGAAATTACCTCGTGTAATTCGTTATGTAAAATACCTGATACGTGTACTTTTATGTCGGACTATCAAGCTGAACCAATAAACTAGACACAAGCAAACAAGCACATAAACAAAGATAACATTCGAAACTTGGCTTGGCGAGCGAACTGAGGAAAAATATGACGAAATCTTCAGGTAAAGGAACAGCAATACAATAAAGAAAACTTAAAATATTCACGAGGCACACGAATAACAAACAGAACCCCGCAATCGCAAACTTACGTAGGCTTCAGCGGAGTAAACTGTGAGCTTCAGTGGCAAATGGTGGGGCGGGCCGGAGAGACCTGGCCGACTGCCAAACACACGTTTAGTGGCCACACGCGTATAAAAACTACGACGTTTAACAGGCTCTATCTGTTCGAAGCTCAAGGGGCATTCTGTATTACTTAGCACTTGCATTATTAAGCACATTTTGATGAGAATTAAATCTGTGACTTTGACGAAAATATGAGACATTCTCTCATAAATCAAGCGATGTCATGTCATTCCAAGTTACCAAGTAATATTTTCATTGTTATAAATTGAAATTGCTACACATTACTCTTACCATGTTCTATAAATTCGAAGAAATATAATATCTTTCCATGAAATAATCTCAAACACTGAGTGGTCTTGGCTATT
This sequence comes from Xestia c-nigrum, assembly GCA_916618015.1. Classification (NCBI taxonomy): domain Eukaryota; kingdom Metazoa; phylum Arthropoda; class Insecta; order Lepidoptera; family Noctuidae; genus Xestia; species Xestia c-nigrum. The sequence goes on from OU745245.1 coordinate 18,222,529, forward strand.
TTAAAATTATATAATCTCATAAAAACTTCATAAAAGGCTCTTCAATAATTAAATACCACCCAGTAGAGTGAAGCGCCAATGCTGCCAACGTTTCCGCCGGAAGAATTTTTAATTATTTTTTTATAAGTAAGTAGGTACGAAATATAGCTTCAACGGCAAAACACAAAACTTGGAACAAAAATAACTGAATTATAAAGTTATTCTTCATCCATATTAATACCGTGATATAAAGTAGATCGTTCGGTCTTAAATAAAGAGCGTCTAGAATTAATTCACTTGCCACATTATAAATGGCTTTCAATTTAAATGGGAAACGCAACCGATCCATTTCCTTAGCTTTCTGGTTTCTTGTTTAGCCCTGAAACTATTAATATTATCTAGAACTGCGACTTAAATGATAAATGATAAATGATCTTTATTTTGTAAGTAGGTTTTCACAAACACTTTTACACGTCAATTTTTTTTTAAACTCGATGGGGCCGGTGTTTCGTACCTGACTACTCTGAGAAGAAACAGCCGAAACAAACTCAGAGGTCATAGTCTCTTTTGAAGTCCAGACATAATCTTGCTCAATTCACATGAGGATCATGTAGATATTAGTGTCTGAGATGGTCTTTTGAAGAAAGAACCATACAGATTTGAGTAAACCTGTCCAGTCAGTGCAAGCATTTGTCAGTTATCGTGTAGCTCGACTTATAACACAAGGAGCTCAACGAAACGACGAACAATACCAAAGAAAGGACATTTGGGTAGGTCGCTTATAGAACTCAAACTGTCAGACGGTTGAGGGGTAAAAAAATAAAAAAAAATAAAAAAATGTAACCCACATGGTCCTCACATTCACAAAAAACACACAAAAAATAAAATAAAATTAATAATAATTTACAAAATGAATGTCAATAAAAATACGATATGTCAAATACACATACATAAAACAATAAAAAATAAACTAAAAATGTAAAAAATAATAAAATACTGAACTAAGTATTCATGTCAAGTCATTAAATGTCAAAAGCCACAAGGAAATATTCATGTCAAATACACACACACACACACACACAAAAAAATAAACAATAAAGTAAAAAAAAAAATAATAATAATAATAATAACCATTCATGTCAAAGTGTATAAAAGAAAGGAATCAATAATAAACAAGCGAAGTCCGAAATTACTATATTCGCAGAGCAAATTTCATTGGAGCAGCTTAATCCCAAGCCTTTTTATCATCGAGGTAGTGATTAACGTGATAGTAGGCTTTCAGGCATAGCTTCTGTTTTATAAACGATTTGAATTTATTTAGACTAAGTGCTTGAATATGGCTCGGAAGTTTATTGTAAAAACGTATACATTGGCATCTGAACGTTCCCCCTATTTTCTTGAGCCTCGTAGCAGGAATAATAAATTTGTGTTTGTTTCTCGTATTTATGTTGTGGATATCACTGTATTTTTTAAACAAATTAATATTTTTGTGTGCGTACAAAAGATTTTCATAAATATACTGAGAGGGCATAGTAAGAATATTAATATCTTTAAATTTTTCTCTGAGGGAGTATCGGGGACTTAATTTATAAATTGAACGAATTGCCCTTTTTTGCAATACAAATATAGTCTGAATATCGGCGGCATTGCCCCACAAGAGGATACCGTACGACATCACGCTGTGGAAATTAAAAGAAATTATATAGAACGGTAAAAAAGTTAATCCATATTTCTACTAAGTCCTTGTTTTTATCAGACTTACGAAGTCGTATAGAGACGAACTAAACTTTGCTATTAGCTACTTCACTCACGCTTCGTACTCAAAGTTGGGAAGTGAATGACGATATTCGATGTTATATATTGGTGCGAGATATTGAATTATTGACATTTATTATTTACCTACCCTATGAGTTATCTCCGAAAGCCACTATTACTTTAATGCTCAATCTACCTACAAATTGATGTTAGAATCTCAAAGATATAATATCGTACCAAGCAGCGTAGGTATAGACATTAAAATTCATTAGAATGATATTTGAAACTGCACGCCGAACTAAAATTTCAACCACCTAATACCTAAAATTTAGAAGCTAACTAAAGTAATAAATGTGCTTTAGTGCTAACTAAACCTGTAAATTTCAACGCACTAAGAAAGCCATCTATTTGAGCAACCAACACTTTAGTATAACGTGGGTATAATCTACCTCCACTCCAGAAAAGCCTTTGAATTAAGAGGATTCATTCTGTCTAACTTATGTACGTACGTAACTTTTGACGTGTAAAACGACTTGATATTAGCTTTATATTGAGGGTTTATTTGGACCGAAACCAGAAAATATCTGTTGCTAACTGAATAACAATCTTTTATGAATTTGAGGACGATATTGCCATGGTACCAAACGCTTTGTTAATCGTTTATTATTGAGTTTCTAAGATCTACAACTTCTTACTAGAAAAGGATCCACTAAATAGTTTCAGTGCCAACTACGAAATACTTCACTATTCAATAAAGACCTTGAATGTTATCTAAACAATTGATTAAAGTGGTTAGAAATAGGTAGGCGTTGAACTACAAACGCCAATATTCGACTTGGTAGGTATCTGTTCGAGTAGCACAATGATCTTTAGATCCGATACGGTGGCACTGGTTGTGATTTCAGCCGTTAGATACCAGTGCATATGTGGCGACCAATGAATTTCTGACTAGATTGTGAGAGGAATCCATGAATGAAACATGGAAGCCCAATCTGTTACTAGTTTCATAATTACTAACATTACTAATCAAAGTCTAGTCAGAATATTTTTGAAGTGAAATCTTTTAGGCGCGTTGGGCACTTTTTGGGTCAATCAAAATCAAAATCAAAGCATTTATTTCAAGTAGGCCAGTTACAAGCGATTTTGAATTGTGAAACAAAGATAAAAATTAAATGTAGCTACAGTCGCAGTCACAAGACATAAAAACTGTGAAAGTACTGTAGTTGCCCATTCCCTAGCGAAGATCTCTATGGAGAAGAACGGGCAAGAAACTCCATGGACACTCTTTAAATCATAATGTTGTTACAAAATCTTGGTTACATCATTCATGTTGAGATGGTGCATTATGTGAGAATAATGTAGCAAGATGTGCACGATAAAAGTGTCCATAGTAAAAACAAACAAAAGCAATTAAAAAATAAACAAAAATCACGGAACTCGCGCTATCGTCACCGAAAGCTTTCATAGAACGGTTAGTCAAAATCAACCTTATACAATTAAGATAAAGTTTATTGGATTATTATTTTGTTTTCATTTCTATCGGCAGTCCAAAGTGTCCAGCATGTTTTTTTTTTACCTACCTGATTCCATAGCCAGACTTAATAATATGGCTTCCTAACGAATCAAACTAACTTAATAATGAAACATAACGTCTAGGTTAAAAAAGGTCGCGATCCAAATAAATTGAGTCCCCTTTAAAATGTTTATTAGGTTTAAAAAAGCTGTATAGCTCGCGGGTAATTTTGTTTTGGGGAGTTTATTTTTTGTTGCTCCCCTCGTTGGTCGTAGGCGGGCAATCGTGACGTAGGTCGACATACAATTTCCTGTCTATGGACCGCTCTGACCGCTGCTCTTTCCCGGGAGATTTAGCTTCGTCTGACAACCTGGAAATGTTCGCCGGATATAGGATGTCAAGCAGACAACCTTTGCTTAGGGCTATCGAAATTGCTTCCGACTAACGCTCGCCTTTGTATCGTTGCATACTGTAGAATTTCTTGAGATTGCACTTCTGTTAGACGGAAGGAAACCGAAAACCTACTCAATCGATACAGCACAGCACTACATGAAGACGCTATGTGGAACATAACAAATTTTTCTACTTGACATTTGTACGTTTTCGTGACAAGTGTTTCCAGTGATTTTATTTTGTAAAACTGCTTTAAGGATTAATTTGTTTATAAAACGTCTTTTAACTACTAATACTTCAAACAATATTTTGATTGAAAAGAGTGTCCATGGAGTTTCTCGCCCATTCTCCATTCCATTCTACGCTTTGGAATGGGCAACTACAGTTCTTTCTCAAGTTATCATGGCTTGGTTGTTTGTGACCGTAGCTTCGCCTTCAGTGGTTTTCCGCCATTCACAAGTGCCTGTTATGGTCTAATTCAAATAAATACTTTAATTGAATTCAAGTTTCAAATATAATTTAAAAAGATCCTTGTAGAATGTCAATACGTGTTGGCAACTGTTTTCATTGTCTCGGGTCATAAATAGCTCTTAACGAGCATTGAGTCGAAACAATGCAGATAGCAATGCAATTTAAACATTGCAACAATGCTGAAGCAGTTAACATGCTTTTATTCTTTATGTGACTTTTATTTTTCAAGATTTTACGACTTACTATGACGGATGAAGTGATAGAACCTTTTATTTCTAGACTTATTCAGTAATAGTAGGTACCAGACCACATTTTTATAACGCTCGCTGCGCATATATATTCGTAAGAATGTCTTCGTTCTAGTTAGTGCGTTTAATAGCAGTATTTATGCAGCATTGATAGTAATAGTCACATACTTTAAAATAAGAAAATCTCATTTATCTTAGTAAAATACACAAGTATTATTGACTCATTCGACGTCCTGCCGTTCGGACATCGGTGACATCGTAGGAAACATGAATCCGTTTCTTTTAATTTATTCATGGAATGACTAAAACGTTCTGAAAATTTCTTTCAAACACCTTTGACACTTTTCTTCTGCTTCTTTTCTTATGAAACGGGAAATACCTAGTACTTTGACTTATCAATGGACTCATTGTGACAGACATAGGCAGGTAAGTATAGAGAAGGTGTTTTCTTTCCATGTTTTTTTTTATTATAAAACCAGGTGGCTTGATATTGAGTTGATATGCCGAAACGGTATCTATTTTAAGTTCAATTGACCTCTGATTCTATTAGACCTTGAATTTAATTCCTTCTAGACGAAATTGGATGTTGGAGGAACTGAGAAAGGCATTTTGACATTTTTTTTTTATTTATTTGAATAAGTATCTACAGATTGAATAAGTACACATTTGATCCTTATACAGGTTTAATAAAGATAAAGGTTGTATGTAAGTAAGTAATTTTTTGTCGATGGAAAATCCTATCAGGTGCAGGGCTTGCAAACCACAAACTCGAAGGTATATTTACTCATCATAAAAACTTCTTGCTTTACAAACGCTTGTAAAAATCCTAGCGCTCGACTAAGCTGAGTTATCACGGAAAAAGATTAAAGCTCCTTTGTAAGTGAATGTACACACAATTATAAAAGTTAAGAGGAAATTCATACTGTATTTTCTTTGTAGATAAATATAATATGGGAAGGTACTGTAATTTTATGGATCACTTCAGGAAAAAGAAGGAAATAATAAATACATACGTTTTTTCCCGTATTAACACACGTGTACACCTTCATCGACTCTATAAATATAAGACTAACGCAAAATATATAGGGTGTAAAAAAACTCTCTCTCTTCTTCCGAAAAGTACTTGTTCTCCCCGTCTTTTCATTTTATTGTTCTTTACCATACCTGGGAACCTATTCTAGTTACGGAGATTTTGGGGGTCAAAGTTCCAACATTTCCACAAGTTTTTTTTAAATACATGTTTACTTTAATCGTTTTGTTTACTTTAAATAAGTACTTCATCGACCCCTGTACTATTTAACATTTTGCGATGCGGTACATTGGTTTACTATAAACGTGATTTTCCAGCCTAAAAAAGTCGTTTCCCAGCAATTATTTTTGCGTACTTACCTAAAGTTATTTAGGTCCATGTTCACCGAAAATTTAAAAGTCTGATTATCTAAAAACAGCTGTCACTGTGACATGTTCCCATACAAAAATGTGTTTATAACAGCTGTTTTTAGATAATCAAAGCGTCATATTTTAGGTGAACATAGACCTTAGTATGGTGTACAGAATGCTGTATGAATGCAGTTCTTAATGAACGTGTATTACCATATGTAAGTGCCACTATAATACCTACTTTAAAATTCGTTAAAATACTTTTTTTTTCTTGCGATCATGGCGCTTACAAGAGCGTCACAAATCACGGAAGATATCACGTACGTGAAATTATAAGTTTATCTTCAAATTAATGATCAAATCAACAATTGAATTAAAACAACATTTTCAAAAAATTCTATTGAATTGGGAATAAACGGATACACTTTCGCCAACGTTTAATGTAACGTAAACGTATAGCTTTCACCCACAACCGACGAACACACACAATTATTCAATAATTATTAATCTACGGATAAACAAGCCTCGATAAATTATATTAATTACGGAAACATCCTAAAATAATTTGTTCATTTATCAATTACGTGGACATTACATTCAACATTCATAATTATATTTTCCTTTCTGTGTTCAACATCGACACGCAGTGTGTGCAAAGGGATACATACAAAGTGCTTTTTTCCGTTACATTGTTCGTTTTCTCAGTGAAGGTTTGGTTTTCCGATAGGCAAACGCATCAGTGGAAATACGACATAAATAATTCAATGGAAGTCGATCAGATGCCTCGACGAGACCCTGGGCGCACACAAGCGATACAGAAATAGGCATACTAAAGTGATTCCCTTATGATGCGATATTGGGAGAGCACCATACCCGTTGGTATTATTTCGCAGCTCTAATGGAATTGGAGCAAATGTACGCACTTATACATTTTGCTGGGAAACGTGTAACAGTAAGTGCTTTCAGGCATACCAAGCAGGGATGTAACGGATGTGATGATATCGGAACCGGAATCGGAATCGGAGGTTTTGGATTTGATATATCGGAATCGGAACAGGAATCGGAACCGGAATCGGAGGCCGATGCTGAAGAAGAGAATGTGTGAGAAAGTAGGATTCATTAATGAAATAACGAACGATCGGCTCGAATTGAAAAAAATCTTTTTGTGTTGGATAGTCCATTTATCGAGGAAAGCTTTTGGCTATTATAACATCATGCTACGATTATTAGGAGCGTTTTTTCCTATAATTTTTCTCTCATAAGTGACGCAGACGAAGTGGCGTGGGTCAGCTAGTGATACAGACATTGAAAATCAGTCTTTTTAATTTCAAATACAAGCAACAGAACGTCTGACGAGGCATTGATAAAAAAACAATCATTATTAATAAAATAATTATTCATTGTATGTACTTGCAAGTACATAGGTACTTGCAAGTACATACAATGAATAATTTAGACTGCAATAATTTTAGCTGGTAATTTAAATCGACAGAAAGCACGTTACGAGGGGCTAACCTCGTGGGACACGGATAAACAGGTTTATACGCGTTGACCGCGGCCGTATGCCGAAGCCCGACGCAAGGCATCGACCTCCGATTACCTCCGATTGAAACGTTTCGGAACAGGTATCGGAATCGGAGGTTCAAAAACAATCGGAAGTTCCGACTTATCGGAATCGGAATCGGAGCTCCGTAACATCCCTGATACCAAGTACCGAAGTCCAATTCACGAGAGCGTACCATGTGAATTATTCCGATTCAACTCCAGTTTTATTACAGTAACAAATCAAACGTCTATTTAACATCTGGTAATAGGGCAATTGACAAATTGAAACCTAAATCGTTGGAGAGACGATAATCGCTAGTCATTAAGTAGTTCAGGTCGCTAGCATTGAGAGGACGATTGAACTCGAGATTTGTGGGTAGCAAGAAAACATGTGGATTACATACCGACATAGTTTTGCGCGAACAAGGAGAAAACGGGGGTAACAGCGGGTAGGAAGCATCACAAATGCATTTTAGATGCGGACCCAGTTGCGGAATAAAAGGAGTGAAGAGCTTCCTGAACGTTCACATATCTATAGGTTATTTGGAATAAGAACTCGCAGATATTGTAACGTGCAGTCGGCTGTATGAAAAGTCGGCATATTTTATTCGTTCATACAAAAATGTAGGTCAACGACACGTGTAAGCTGACGCAATAAGTGTGAGATATTTTAAGTTCAAGAGGCAGACTGATAATTAAAAGCAAAATACGAAGTAGGGTCAAAGGTTCAACATTTTTTGATTTTGGGGACATGACACGAGGGAACTCCAAAAATTGCGTAAGTAGACGTTATCTACTTATAGGCCGATTTCTACTTGCTCCAAGTACATTATTTCCCTGACTATGCTATAAAGTCAAAAATTTTATGATTTATTAAAGGTCGGAACTGCTTTCTAGAATATTTGGGAGCTTTATTTTTTTCCTATTTAAAACGCTACATGCAAATATTATCGGGAGATAGTGGAAAATTGGCTTTGTAATGAATTTAAAGCTGAAACACAAACTAATTGATTTTACTATTGAATTCCGATAAATTGCAGTAGGTAGGTACGTATAATGTAGTTCGATGCACAATTAAATGGCGGGTCGAAGTTTACTCTGCCAATGTTCTATTTATTTGGAACGTAATAAATAAAGTTCAATGTTTACATAATATTCAGCTAAATAACAACGTCATTTAAAAATATTTATACTGACGCAATGTATTCTGTCTATTCCATCATTTTTGTTCTAAATTTAAGTAAAACAGGAAAAATGAAAACAAAGCTTATCAAATTGCCAATAAAAACAATTAGTTGCTACTTATGCTTTACTAATAGTTCGATAAACAATGAACTTTAATTGTATAAATAATATTAATTTCCTTAATCTTACGACAATTCAATAATAACAACATTGAACCTACAGTTATTGATATAATTATAAGGGCACTACATCGAAAATAAGACCTGTCTAAATTAAAAAAAAATGTAGACCTACTAGTATTTACTTTTTGCTCCCGAAATCAGCTATAAGCCAGTAAAATCCCCGTCAAAATCGATGTATCTGTTTCGGAGATTATCTAGAACAAACAAACAGACGCAAAAAAAGGTAAAAAAATGTTTTAAGTAAGTACCAAATTTATTTTTATGCATTCAGCTGTTATTTTAAAATTACAAAAAGAAAATTCAATTTCATTTATTTCTATGAAAGTAAGTATAATGTAAAAAAAAACGCTAAATTTGATTTGAGAGACAAAACACTCAAGACATAGGCAGAGAAAAATAATAAGGAAAATCGGATTAGTTTGTAGGAGTTAGCGCCCCAGCTAAGGCGATTAACACACGGCACCGCGCACCGCCGCGGAGGGCGGTTGCGGTAAAGCGGATTTCATAGCGGTGCCCCGTGCGGTAAGGCGGTTTACGCGCCTGTCCGCGCGGATGGATTTAACACGGTTTTGACCAGTTTGATCACAGACACTGGCAACAATGAACGCTGATGTGGTGGCAGTAATCTGGCTTTTATGGCGTAGAAAGAAAAAAAATAAGATATTGGGTTCATCCATTTTTAAGCAGAACAGGACATAAGCAGATAAATTGTTAAATTGCAACACGTCCTGCACCCACAATGATCCGCGCGGTTATGCGGCGCCCCGTGTCAGACCGTGTGTGAGGCGCCGCCTTACCGCGCAGTCGTCAGCGCGGAGGGTCGGTGGCGGCGAGAGCACCGCTCGAACGCGCGGTCAGGCGGTGTAGATACGTGTGTTAGGCATCGACGGATTTAATAGAGATCAATGCGACATGAGATCCGCTTCACCGCCAACCGCGGCGGTGCGCGGTGCCGTGTGTTAATCGCCTAAGAAATACATTGCGTTTTACCAAATTAAAATTAAAGATAACCCACATTTTTCGAAATTAGTGTTAATGAACTGCCAAAAAAGATAAAAAAAGGCATGCGTAAGATAAAAAATCTTACACGTTTTGAAAGATAAGCTTAATAATAATACGTAATATCTTTCAAAAGATATGTAAGTGTATTACAAATGAAAAATTCACAATCTTTGCTAAGGTCGGCTCTCGATTTAATAATAAATGAACTTTGATCTCGAACAAAGGAGACCGCGGAGATTAGCTAACCTAATAATGTGCAAGTATTGTGTGTAATTACAGTGAGGTTTTAATAAGAAAGGTCAGGCGAATGATAAAATTATGATAATAATATTGAACATCGCAATAGAGCAGAATGTAGGTATGTGAGACGTAATAGACTACTGTCTCTTGATTGCTGGGGCCTTGGTCTGCTATTTTTATAAATTCGTCATTCCAACAAGATCCCATTCTCATCCCATTGTCATTTTGCTTAAAGTTCCTAATCAGCTAAATTCATAATAGTCGATCATTAGTCGGTCAATAGTTTCTTAATAGAATTTTGTTATAATGACATTATTGTATTTACATTATTATAAAAACCCGTCAGATTTCATTAAAATATATTTTTGTACATTATTTATTAGTGTTATAAGCAATCTCAAATAGTAAGAAGTTCGTAAATACCTAGAACCAGTCATTCATTTGTCACTACATACGAGATTATCATTCGATGCCATTTCTTTCAATGGAGTGTCAGTGGTTGACCATTGAAAGTCATACTGACGCTCTATTGTGTTAGTAGATTACCAAACTTGTCAAAATCGAAAATAATTAAGTCAATGATAGATTATTTTGACAGTATTGTAATAGCAGACTTGAGGCCCTCGTAGTTGAAAACAAAGAAATAATACGGTTTTTTTTTTAACTAAATATTTTATTGGACAAACGGTCTAGGACAAACGGTCCAGTTAGGTAGGTCTAACTTCGAGAAAGAGGTCAATCGTCGAATCCGACTCGGCTGGGCAGCGTTCGGGAAGCTGCGCGGTATCTTCTCGTCCAACTTACCGCAGTGTCTCAAGACGAAAGTCTATGACCAGTGTGTGTTGCCAGTGATTACATACGGGACCGAAACGTGGTCGCTCACAATGGGCCTTATCAAAAGGCTTAAATTCACCCAAAGGGCAATGGAGAGGGCTATGCTCGGAGTTTCCTTGCGTGATCGAATCAGAAATATGAAGAGATCCACAAGAGAACCAAGGTCACCGACGTAGCCCGAAGAATTGCTAAACTTAAGTGGCAGTGGGCAGTGCACATTGCTCGCACAACGGATGGCCGATGGGGCCGAAAAGTTCTGGAGTGGCGACCGCGAACCGGAAGACGATGCGTTGGAAGACCTCCCACTAGGTGGACCGATGACCTGTGGAAGGTTGCGGGAATCCGGTGGATGCGAGTAGCAAGGGACCGGTCAATGTGGCGACACTTGGGGGAGGCCTATGTCCAGCAGTGGGCGTCTTTCGGCTGAGATGATGATGATGATGATGATGATGATTTTATTGGATTGTAGACAGGGACAACATCGAAGCCAAAAGAAATAGTTATGATTTAACCAACTTCGCGCTTTAACTATTCATGCAATTTTGATGAATAAAGGTGTCAATCGATTCGTCATCATAACTTGAGTAAATTAGGCTACGTTTTTACCGTCTTCAACAACAGAAGGAGTCGATTTTATCTTGTACACCCCGAGTGTGTTTCAGTAATCTAGTTTTTTAGTAGAAGGTAGTATACTACACCAATTCTTGTTTGTTGTATGCAATGTGTAACATAATAGTATATTTTATAACGAGGGACTAAACAAAGCCATAATATACCCGAGGTGGTTTGACTCCCGAGGTTGCGAGCGAGTCAATGCAAGCGAGGGAATATTACTCGTAAATTGGCGTTTAGTCTCGAGGTGGAAACTGTACTTTTCACTTCGAGTGTAAGAAAAATAGTCAATTAAAACCGAACAAATTTCACTCGACAAAAATTCCGAACTGAGCGGTCAGTTTTTTCTTAAATCAGATCAGTCACAGATTTATAATTTAAAACACAACACAAGCTCTCAACATTTTCGCAATAAAGATGATCCACACTCCACAGATAATTAGTACCTACATTACTGCAGCGGCTAGCAACAGAGGCATTGCACATACTGTTCAAAATCAACGATGCACACAAACAACAATATTTTTTCTCGCGTTGAAGAGTTAATTTGTTTTTTTTTATTCAATAAACCGCTTTCTATTTGCAAGCCAATTCGAAATTTAAATAAAACCTTTGATAAGTTACTCTTTTGTTACCATGTTTCAAAGTAAAAGATCGTTCCATTTTTAAATTACTTTTGACTCTCTAGGGAATAAATGGTCACTTTAATCCCGCTTCATTTGGCGTATTTTTAGAGCATGACAAGTGAAAAATGATTTAAACTATAGACAGATAAAGCCCTCCAACAAATATTCACACAGCCACCCGTTTGTGTATCTCTAGGTTTGTTTCATAGTCACTCGTCAAAATGCAGCATCCTTTTCGTTCCATTTGAAATAAAATATGAAGTTCTAAATTATTATCCAACACCAACCGCTTTTGAATGCTGTAAAAATAAACTACTCGTAGTACGAGAGGTGTTTCTGGTAAAAGGTAGCTTTACTGTTATTTTTTTCTCCGTTGCTCAGCTTTCTTCCGTTTCTTTAGATCTATAAAGAAAAGGAATCCTCCCCAACTCGTGCTTTTGCGAACTAGTAAGCAACTGTTGTTCAACTTTGTTGTTGTTTTTGAGCCAATATTTAAATGGAACTTCACAGTTTTTCTCAGTGAACTAGATTCAGTTGGAGTCAATAGTAATTACAGGCAACACTACTTGAAAAGTTACTTTGTTTTATGAGTAGAAATCGTGTAACTTGAAAAACGCAAAACTGTTCAACACACCAGTTATTTATCAGCAAAGCGCACAGTAAAATTATACGAGATGAGGCGAATCGTAAAATAATTCGCCAACATTTCTATTCTTCCGCAACTATATTTACGTACTCATAACAAACAGACACAAATTCTATTTGCTCACCGAATACAAAGCAACCGTTGAAATCCTGTTCGATCCCTTCGAATGCGCATTTGAAAACATGGTTGTGACTCGCGTTCAGCCACGCTTAAGTTAATCTGGCGGGCTTTGACGCGATCACTACCAAATCACATCACATGTTCCTATTATAGAGTAACAACTCGATCATCCGTACGATTCACGTCTACTTCGTTATGCACTAATTAGAAATTGGGAACACAAAATATTCTACACAGTTGCAGTGTGGCTACATGGTCAGCTTTAATTTGCACGTACGCCCACGCAATAAAATATGACAAAAACTGAGGAATGAATTCGATCAAAATTCACGTCCAATATTAAATCCTGTCACGAGTCACAATAAACTAACTAGTCACTATTTTCCCGAATCCCTTTAATCCGCGTGGTTTGGAGCGCAATACCAATGGCAGTATGCCGAATCTGTATCGAACGATTGAATTGGCACTGATCAATTTTTTCAACAAACCCAATTTTTTGCACAGACTTTTTGTTGATTGTGGAATTCAAATGAATGTCAAATATGATATTCAATCATTGCCAAAATATTACGGTATGTTTTGTTATGTGACATACCTATACCATTTCGTGACCAATTTCCATTTCGACAAAAAAACATGTTAAATATTTTGGTTACGCATCTACATTTTATTTATATGTGGCACACCCACGCACGATCCTAGTTTTTAGTTAATTTCCAGTTGCAATCAACCGTAGCTGTCCTATGTTGGCTATATTTTTAGATACAAGAGTAAAATCGTGTTCTGAATACGGGCCATCGGAGTAATCGAACTGGGCTTTTTTAACTTGAATCCAATAGATTTTGTTACTTTATTGTGTTTGCGCACATGTCACCCTTTAGATCTACAGCTAAGTAATTTAGTCGTAATCCTGTCTGTATAATAGAATAAATTGACGCCGGCTTTATACAATTTAGCGAATTCAATAACGCGTCTGTGAGGATGCATTGTGATGTTGAAAGAGGCACGAGTGTCTCCTCCATTGTACCTACATCTGACGTTTTGGCCCGACCTTATTTGAATTGCGAACACCTCCGAGCGATTCAAAATGGGAGCAGACGATTTTTTCTCCTTCGTGAATGAGATCAGCGAGATCAGAACATCGTGTTCATGGCACTTAAAAAGTCATAAATTAACGTTGGTCGGCCGCAAGCGGGTGAGGTGGGCTTTTACTTGAATAATGACTGGTATCAAAGTGGCTCCTTGAACATTTTTTTTGTGTTTATAGAAAATTCAAACAAAAAAGTAAGGATAATTAATTTTAAAGGAGTTGGAGTAGATAACAAACGCTTTGTCTGATTAAAAGATCCGCATCCTATATATTTTTCCAACATTTACTTAATATTCTCAAAAGTAGCTCGTGCATAGCCATTCGCTCGAATAAAATACATGTTTAAGTAGTTAGTCAAACATTAATCAGCATAAATGTATGGGTAAGGAAACAAAAGCTTCGCCGGATATCGTTTTGATGTGAGGGCTCGGTTTGTTTCTAGGTTTCATCCAAATTGCCGCGGTGCTCCATGTCGGAGGCACTTAAAGGGCCATAAATTAGTGGTAGCTGCCCACAAACGGCAAGGTGGGTGGTTTGCTACGTGAATAATGGCCGCGGCGAGACCACCGAGACTCGTAATGTTAAAAATCCGCAATAAACATAACGTTATTCGTAAATATTTTTTAATGTTTGTGGCTGAAATGTCTCAATTAATTTTGCTTTTGTCATCGCTGTTCGTGTTATTTCAATGACAGCCGCCTGTTTAATAAAGCAAACCGTGCAATAATGTAATTGATAGAATATTTGTTCGGCTGTCAGTTCGAATTTGCATGTAATATTTCAGATCTCTTTAATGACTATGAATTTAAATTTATATTATCGTTGTATGATTTTGCACCAGTACTTTGTAGCTAAGTAAGAATGAAATAACCATAGTCGCTTACACAAAAACCAGCTAGGGTAGCCAAGGTAGTAAGTACCTATTGGCATTTCCGACCAAGAATTTTCGGTGTAGGTAAACAAAAACTAATAATAATTGTTCCAACATCCAAACACGCATTTATGAAGCTGTTTTGTCTAATGTTTTGATTTTAGTTTGTAACAAGGACACAAAACACGTTACGTAAACAAGCTGATATTATTAAAAGTTACTTTCCACCAATTGAAATAATAACAAAGAGGAAAGTTACAATTTTCAATGTTACAAAATGTTATTATTTTACTAATTAATTTTGTTTTTGTTGCAGGTAAGCTTTGTTTGGATACACGACAACAACGCTAGTGCCTCGCTCCGCGTGAGTATATGTACCTACCTACAAACGTCACATTTGTAGAACTGTTGCATAACAGATAAAATTTTAATACGTAGAAAGAAGGTCTAGATTATATCCAGCATTATCGGTGCCAAGGTCGCATTTTCACCAAAACAATCGTTTTAATAATAACAAAACAAAGAGACGCGAGTGTCTTAGTAGATAAGTAAATGGGTCAGACGCGGGTCAAGTCTGGTCACAGCGATCTGCTGATAACCCAGCACGCGTTCCACGACGTCACATCTTAATGCCGAACACGTATCTCCGTTATTATATCGAACCGCCACATCAAGATGTGGCTGGACGATGGCGCAAATTAGATTGGACCAAATGTGTGCATATACTTCTTCTTTGATTAATTCTGACCATCTGATGCTCATCGTTCAATCGTGTGAAAGAGCTGCAATAACCAGCACTTTTTTATTTCTTGAAAAGCTACGGAATACCATAACGTAACGCAAAATTAAGACGAAGGTACTTCGTACAAACACAATTTTGGAGAAGATAGTTTAGTTTTCTTCGTTTCTTTTTTCATTCTTTGGAATGGGTCATTGTAAAATTTAAAAGCCTCCGGTCGAACAATTGGAGGACATTAATTTCATTGTTTTAGTTTTCAAAACTCTTTCTCTTAATTCCTGAGAAAAATCATCTAGGTAACAGTAGCGAAGGGTCCATTTTTGTAAGAGGTAAGCCGATGTACATATTTCCAATGTGGTCATAATTATTTGTTTATAGAATACTGACTGTTAGGTACTCTATTCAAAGGGAATCCGGTGGGAATCGAGTTGTATGAAACCTTCGCCACTGCTAGGTTACAATATTTACGCCTCTGAACTTTACTATTGAACTTTTTATCGAACCAATTTAGCTTGAAATATTTTAAACGCTTCTTTATATTGGGAGAAACATTTTCTCGAGGGTGTGGTGCATTTAATGTGTCTTTAAACCAACCGTACGTGCGTTATTTCAGTTGGTCTAGTACAGGGATTTATCTTTGTACCTAGACCATTCCACACTTGACTTTCTATTTCCGGTGGTTTGCGGTATCCTGCGGGATCTTCGTTGCGATAAATGAGGAAACTTACTTCCCGTCGGCTTTGTCTTAGCTAAGTGGGATGCTCACCGATTGAGAGTTCATTCCGCACTTGCGCTCTCAGATCGAATGAAGGTCTCTGTGCTAATAGACATACTTGATTATTAAGATCTTTATAAACCATTCACTTAGCTGTTAGATCATTTTTATTATATTGAAGATAATAACTGAATTACAGGAAGATATTTCTAACGTTGAATGCTATAGGTACCTACATTGACAATTAACGAGTCCAGATTTTTACCAAACACGTCACTTCTAAAAGGAAAGTGTTTCATGTGTTAATATTTTATCGTTACGATAGCGTATGTGTTTCGAGGAAAGCAATATTGTATTGTGCTCAAAGAAAAATATTGCAACGCTGTTCTCGCGCAATTTCGCAGGCATTGCTATTTCATATGGTGCATATTCCATTCATTTGTTCTGGTTTTTTGCAGATGCTTTCATGGCGTGAATATTCATGTTCGGAGGCCGTCATAAATATGTAAACACTTCTGAATTTCTCGCCTAGGTGAGCCGTGTGTTTAAAGTGTTGCAGATAACATCTTTGCCTAGGAATACCAGAGCTAACTGCAAGTTTATTCTGAACATAAACTTTGACTAGAGATTGGAATTTGATTTCAGGTTCCCAAAGTTATTTTCCGATTTATTGAAGTGGTCATTGAACCAAAATTTGAATCTAGATAATATGTACTTGCAGTTCCAAAACGTGCACTTTGCTTATTGGCTGCAATAGCTATATGAATTTTAGTAAAAATTCTAAATATGCCAATTTTTTTTGCAACTCCCAAAAAGCCAAAAGCTTTGTTGACCCATTTAACAATATGTATACTTAGATTAGAATAATGAAAACCACACAAGAATATACGAAAGGTATCAAGGCAATAAGACAGTTGAGAGCTTCATAAACACACAAACTAAGCATTGTAAAAAATCACCAACTTAATTCAACTCCAAAGGAAATCTGCGTGATTACGTCACACTCATTTCATTATCACTTAAAGAAGGAAGCGCGCTTGGCAACTTTAAAGAATGAAAGTTTCAGCATAAATTGAGAGTTTCCGAAATAGGGGCGCGCTAACGGCAACTCTATCAGAGCACCTGCGTCCAAGATTCGAGAATTTAGATTAGTGCATCACGAGTTGGCGTATTCGCGGAAAGGCAACGTCTCTCAAAGTTTCTTCCCGCGGAAATCGTATAAATGTTAATGAAAGTCAGACGTCTCTAATGAGATTACCGTTCCCGTGAAATTGGATTCGCGTGGGACTTCTTTAATTTTCATTCAACGCGAAAATTAGGTGGATTCGAGCGCGACTCGCTGCCATCTGACTGATTCACATTGAAGGCCTATGGGCTTATTATACCTGTTAGGAGTGCTTTATTCATGTGAAGTCGCCTTTGTGCGCTTGAAATAACATTTGAATTGCTGAATAATGATATCAATTACGAGGGTTGAGTCGATAATTCGATTCAATGTGCCACGTTAATACGATTTTCGGAGTAAAGATTAAAAATAAACACGAGATAAACATTTATACATATCATCTTGAAAATGTATAGAGACGCAGTCAACATAATCGCCGGTTCAATCAGTCAGAAGTCCGGGCACGCGTCATGAATATAACAGAAGCATGTTGTGCAATATTCACCCCTATGCGTCGCTACACCTACATTTATGAAACGTTTTCCGCATGACGTAGAAGATACAGAATGGAGATACTCCGCATCCAAAGTGTGTTTTAATACTTCTTCGCCCAAACTTTGATATTAGATAGGTACCTACTGTTTCAAATTGTCGAGTTTTTCTTTTGTATTTCATGACTCAACTCAAAGTCATAAGAATAACTGTTTCAGGAAAGTTATAACTTATTTACGTTCGTACGTACATAAAACGCGATGCGTAACTGCGTTAGTATTTGGAATGAGGATTTTCAATGTTATTTGGTTAAACTTTGCTGGTTATTACTCATATATAAAAATGGAAGTTTTTATAAAACTTCAAGCCATCAATATAAGATTACCTACCTTAAGTTTTTGGGATGATTATGGGACAGTGTACAGAGACGTGGAGAATCTTGGTCATTGTGGCGTTAAGCGATTGCTCCGCGTGCCGCAAATTGAGAGGCTATCGGCTCAGTGCAAATTGAAAGCGCTCTGAAATTGCAGCAGACCTTTGTATTTGTAACCAGGGCCGGAGCGTCGAGAATCAATCAGGGTAATGGGGGTTTGTCCGAATCTGCCAGGATTAGTCGCGGTGAACAACCCTCGCCCACTACGGCAACAGACTTTCCAATCGACCAATGGCGGCCCTTTGTCGAATTGATTGAATGGCCTTTATCTAGTCCCTCATTTGAATTTCGAACCGTGATCGTAATAAGAATCAGACACATTTTAGATACCTACTAAAGCTGCAGGTTTCACAGAATATTATTTTTACAGAATTCCATTATAATTTGCAACTTTACTCACGAACTGCAAATTTAGTTAATTTCGTATTCAGTTATGGGGGTTAAAAGTAAGTTTTCGCCCACCTGGGTTAGGTGTATTTTAATTCAAAATAACGTCTGTTTATTTTCACTTAAACGTTTCAAATGGTATCAAAATATGTTATTCACCACGAAAATAACCTAAACTAGAGGTAATTTATTCAATTCATTGCATTTTAAATCTTCAATTGTATGCAAAGCTCCAAACTCATACAGTTGATTTAGTAACTATCGACTTCACCCCGTACCATAATTTTGCGATAGTAACGGTTAGCGATAAGACATGAGAGAGTGGAGTATATACGACAGCTATAAAGTGAGTTTCGTGGTACAGAGGTCACAATAGACCGTGGATCAAGCAACAGCCGTCGGATCTAAATCTAAATGTTAATGTGGTTGATAGCTACACTGAAGTTCATCCTCCGTCTTCATTAACACACTCTAATATTTTGTACAGGTTTTGTATTTGTGGCAGGAGTATCAAAAAATGCAAATCTATTTAGTCCGTCAGTTAGAATATTGGAAAATAATTACATGTTTTTTTGTTTTTGTAAACCAATGAATATTGACAAATATAAAACGCATCAAAATTCGAGAGTGGGAGCTACGTCAACTCGCTAAAAATTTTACCAAGGCGTGACGTATTGAGAAATTAAAAAGCGTCGTGTCTTCGTCAATTTTGATGTATGTAACAAATGAAAAAATACGGGTCGTATTCGTATATTAATTTGTTGATATAACATCGACTATTTTTTTTTGTCGTCTACCCTATGATATTCATTGGTACGAGTTATTGTTGCAAACTGCAGCTTAGTGAAGCTTCTACACAATAATAGTAGTGACCACGTAAGCCCATAACGTGACCTACACAAAGCATTTACAGATTGCGAGCGAGGCTGCGGTGCGCCGCAGCGGGGCACAAAGCTTTGCGAAATGTTCGTACCTACTCACCGGGCCTAACAATTAGCGTAATAGACGTTGACCGACCACCTTTCTTGCTTTTGGCTATTGTAAATCACTCCATGCACACATGTGCTTTCAATTAGTTTTTGTCTGTGGTAAGGATTCGTTTAGCCCAACTGCTTTTAGCCGTGCATTTTCTGGAATAATAAAAACCATTCGCTTTCTGAGAATTTTCAACAATTTTACTCGAAGTAGAGGGGTACATTTATGCAGAATTAGCTTCTACTGAAACATAAGCTAAGATAAAGCAGGAAACGAGCTAACAACCTCAATGTTTTAAGGATGTAGATATATGTAGGTACCTAGTACCTAATAGTGTGCTACAGAGCCAAAGTTTCCTTTGTCTAAAACAATGAGTTTCAGTGAGGCAACCTGCGTCTGTCTAGACTAGGGACAGCTGGTATTGGGGACAGGGCAGAGCGGCATACGAATGAAGAATGGTGGACTGGGGACAACACGTACCTACGTATCGCTTTGTCACGTCACTATTGTACCGCTAAACTGTAACCGACGATATTTCACACTCTGAAATCTTTCTACTTGTTCGTGGGAACTGTTGAACATTAGGTGGAATACTCGTATATCATACGAGACATTTTCAAACGGAAACGAGAACTCTCTAGTACTTCAACTAAAATAACTTTGAAAAGAATTCTATGTAAGTGATACTTTTCATAAGTCATAGCGAAAAGAGCAAAAATAAAAAAAACCTGGGAATTAAAGGTTTTGGTAACATGCACCAGAAGCATTTCCTTTTGATGAAAATTAAATGGGCAGGTAGGTTTTTCAAGGAGATTAAAATGTGACAAAACAACAACACTAAGCTTAACCCTCGCTCTCATTATGAATACTGGACATTCCGCCTTTGAAACATATCGTGTTGAGAGCAACCCTCCACTGAAGGGGTCCTTTTAAATACCACGATAATGCTAATTAAGTGTGAAGTGTTTTACTAATTACCCTAACTATAGAACAAAGAGCGTGTGTACTCCTTTATTAAACGGAGATGGGAGATTGCACCTAGTTTGTAAGCTAATATATTCCCGACAAGATTTATAGGGGGTAAACTTAAAACAGTTAAAGGATCTGGCTCACGTTAGCTTGGCTGCGAGGCCCAGTTAGAAATTGCGAGATTTTAACATCAGGAAGTGTAAACGACGAAGGTCGGCGGTGAAAGTTTATAATCAATTCAATCCCGTGACGTTACGTGTTTGTTCAGCCCGTTGTTTAGCAACAAGAAAAGTTTACTGTTGGCGTTTTCGCTTCCCGCAAAAATGTTGGTAAATGTTTTTAATAAACAGCATGAGCAACCGAAATTATAATTTTACTCATTCGTTTAAATTATGGCTGGGTGTAAATGTCTGTGGGAAGCCTCAGTTTTTGGGAGATACGGGAACATGAATTTTGAAATTCCTCGAGTAAAGTTGTAACCGGAATACCGCGTTATTTATGTGGAGTTAGAAAGAAATACTTGTTGCTCAGTTGTGTACTCACCTGCGTGAAACATGTCGTTGGGACTTGGGAGGGCAAAAATCCACTTTGGTTAGTCGATTGTTTGTCCAAGCTAAGTTTTATTTCAAGGATCCCTTTAGAAGTAGTTTAGTAGTTTTATAAACCCAATTCGAGAATTGAAGTAACGTGCTTAAGAATACCTACCTATTGTCTTTGCAGCTAGTTTATTTATTGTTCGAGAATTTCACAAAAAAGGTTTATAGGTAGGCGTTACTTTGTTCGCGTGTTGATATGATTATCAAGAGCTCTGTCTCTTCGGAGTGAATTTATTGATTGATTCGCTTAAATCGAAACGAAACTCAATTTGTCTTATCCTACGATTATCCCAAGGGTATTATTTTTTGTTTTATAAGCTAGCGCTGTTGTTTTCTCAGAAAATAGTTTTAATATTCAAAATGGAATTCGTGTTCGGTGTTTTGGTGGCCTACTTGTGAAAATTAAATTGCTTCCAAGTATTTTTATAGACTTAATAACGAAATGGTCAATAAACTCCCTAAGTCAACAGACACTGGTGCGGTTGTTTTTTCACATTTTCAGCCAGATTGGATGAAATTAATATAATGTATATTTTTCATAGAAGGTGCTTTAATCCAAATAAAACAAAGTTTCTAACATAAGAGAAAGCAACACTTTGAGAATATACTGAGGATTATTTCCGCCTTATTCCCTACAGCCTAAAGTTTGCACAGTGAAAAAGGCAATTGTTTCTCCACGCCGACGCTCGAAACATTTTTACGTTTTGAAAATCAACTCGTTCCTTCCCCACGGGTTAGTAGCTGAAACTTAATATTTTTGCTGAAATTCGCAGCGTTTCGGGAACAAAGGACTGTCGTACATAACAAACCCAGCTGGACCCTGCGTTTGTGCACCCTCTCGAGTTCCAATTGTTGTGTTCCATGGTGAGATGGAATCCTCATCAAAATTCCAATTTCGCTAGTCATAACATTCTGCAATTTGAACGCAATTTGGCTTCTATTTATCTACCCAAGTACTTGTAGTCCGCGCCAGACATAACAACTACAATATCTAAATTATTCACTTAAATTAATATTAAATCGAGTTTCAACCATTACTCGGAGCTTGTCTGAAATACTTTCCAAGTTGATACCTTAACTCAAATCTAATTTAGTTCCTCGTTTCTACATTAAATTAATTTTCTCGTATCCATTCAGTTCGAGTGACATGAAGTGTTAATCAATTAATTAATGTACAAAGTTCTTGAAAGACGGTAGGTAGGTAGGTATGTTCTGACGTTTCGAGTTTGTATACTAAATAACTAATTAAGTAGGTAGGAAGTTAGTTTCTTACAAAGACATATCTAAGTTTACATAGATATAGGCAGTGGTGACAAATTCAAGACGTTTTGGTCTTTAATTAATATTGATACAGAGTCCTTTGGGGTATCTGTACGAGCTGATAATATTAAGACAACTAATTAAATCTACAATAATAGACGTTATTCCTAGAAGGGTAGAATGACTTCTACTTTGGCTAGACAAAGCGAATGTAGGTTCAAGACTCGCCCTAAGAGTTGCTTAGCAACTTGATTATAAAAAGCGGCAAGTTCTTGTTATTTCAGCTAAAATTTCTGCTATAATAGAATAATATTCTCAACTTGTTATAATTCTGGTTGTTTGAATAAAGTGTAGAATGCCTGAAATTCTAATGTTCGCAGTGAGCATGCAAATTTTGAGGTCAGCTTATCCAAACTTTGAAACTATTAAATACGTTAATCACGTACCGAAATTGGTTGTGGTTTTCCATTAAAATATAATCAGTGCTTGGTATGTGTTTGTTTGTGAAGGCATGTTTACAATTATTGTAACCTTAAGCTTTTACTGTACCTAGGTACTTACAAACGAGATAAAGTTCTCGGCATTTAAGGACATCAATACTCGTACACATTTTTGTACCAAATTTACTTATAGGTCGTAATAAGGACTGCCCTATTGGTCGAGGGATCGCAGGCGCGACTGCTGATCATGAAGTCCTGGGTTAGTTTCCTGGGTCGGAAAAAATGTAATTGGGTTTTTCGATCTTGAATTTCTCAGAAGCAGCCTCGGAGTCTGGATTTACGCCTTGTCGATGGCAATAAGCTCCCCCCAATTACATGGGACATACACCTCTGGCTAACCCTCCGAGGATTACTAGCGTTATGTTTTTTATGTGTTAACTCTTAAATCTTCAACCGCTGACGTCCTATCACTGCAGTACTAAGATAACATTGCTGTTATATCAAACATCACAAATCTTGATGTTGTCATTATGCGTCAATTATGATTAATTCCTACCATCTCTAGCCTTAATTATGCAAGGTTTAGTTAGCACTTCAGGTTATGTACAGACAACAATAACGTAATTGCACCTAACTACTAAGTGCCAATCAATAGTGCATAAGTGTAGACATAGGTATGCTTAGTTTGGTTACCTGTTATGTAATAAGTATCTAACGTACTCGTATTATTTAGCTCATAAGCCCGTTTTTCAATGTGTTTTTGTTACACAAAACATAAAGCTCAAAACAAACATTAAAATGAAAACAGCGGTGTAATAAAATCAAAAACACTCAAGGCTATACAAAAAGCTTACTCTTTGACGCCGAAAGTTAAAGAGCTTCCATCGTTTTACAAATAACGTTATTTGTCCACAATGCCATACTTACGTCATAGCTGCAAGTTATAAAGGGACGCTTGTTAACTACAAACGGCAACAAAGAAGCACTGCACACCAAAGAAACAGCCCCAAACAGCGCGTTTCACGTGGTACTGGCCAATTTATTTGTGGTTAAGTGCACACAATAAATTTCTCAAATGGCCCGTGCTTACACCGATGAAGGCTGTCTGCTATTTATTTCCTAAGTCCGTGGTTTATCGCCGAACCTACGGACGCATTGTACTAGACAATGGAGCTTAGATTTGTCGCGTGATGTGATAATAAAAACCACGTATTACGCTCTATTTGTCGCTGCAATATACGCTTTATAGCGCTTTTATGGGCGAGCGTAAACCTAAGCCACTGAGGACGAAAGACGTTTACCGTTGACCTTCTTAAATGAAAATAATAGACTCATCGGAGGGAGTGGTTTTTTAGTTTCCAATTTCGGTTCAACTCTCCAAAAATATGGTTTGCTGAAAAATTATTGAAGAGTAAATTTTCATTAAAAATCCTAATTGTTTTGGCGAAGAATCCAATGAGCCGATTCGGTAAACAATTAGAGCTCAATCAAAGTAAACAAGGCAACGACGAACAACGGACCCCTTAGTGGGTACTGAAAGTTCCTTGAAAACAAAACAGTGCGGTCCACAAATTGATTAAATACTCTACTTTACTCAAAATAGATACCCGGAATTATAAACTTTTAAGGATTTAGTACGAATAATATTTTCTCACTTTACGTGGAAACTTACGCGATTCGAGAAAATGGAATAAAACTGAATAAAGTTAGGAATAACACCTGCAGCGTCGGGTTTCTATGACGACAGTAGATGTCGAGCTATCAAACTGTCACGACAGTTGTGCTGGCGATTTTCGCTATAAAACCGCAACGAAGGAAAATGGAAGGTATTTAAAAGGAAGAACTTACTTTTAAATTTTCATTTTCCAGCGCGAAATAGCTAAATCTGTTCGTTTAAAGTATGTAGGTAGGCTATTTGTTTGCAACGTTTGTAAGTAATGCTGTATCTCACAGTAACTATTCTTATAAAGGTACTTAGACAGACGAATTTAAAAGTTAAACTTACAATAACAATAAAATCTTTCAGCGAATCTCAAAAGCGTTTTCAGAGAAAAGTAAAAGCCAATGAAAACAGGCACAACCAAAAAGGGGGGACGATAACACTGCCTGCAAAAGAATCCACATTAATTTATTTTAAATATGCAGTTTCTTCTTATTACCTGTTGGTAATAAAAATAGGGGGGGTTCGCAAAGCGTTAATGGCCGGTGTTAACGTTCGTATTTATACACCGGCACGATAACAAGACAACATTACACTGCAGTGCAAACTTCGTGTCTCAAACTTTATAATTAATGCCCCGTTTTATAATTTGCCCACCGTGCGCAGTATTAAAGTTGCGAGGTGATATTTCGGCCAAGCGGTGTACGGGGTACCGTACTAGATTAGGATAAACTTTTAGAACTAGCGCATCAAGCTTGTTATGATACAATCATCATCAACTAAATTTAATTAGGCAAGTAGGTACTTGCCTAATTAAATTTTATTATAAAAGTGGAGCTTATGAAAATATGATAGTGGGATTTAATCATAACGAACGCAGCGTTATTTTATTTTGCATTTATTTCTGTTCGAAAATTGAAAATGTTCGTTGAAAATTTTACAACGATAATGTAGTAAGTATCTAATCCAAGTATTGTTGTAAAGCGTCGTAGAAGATAAATAGTTATTTATTTAAAGAACTTAATCCGACTATACCAGTTAATTACAACCACAAGTCTCTGTACGTCACAACAAGGTTAGCATTTTCTCTACTCTCTACATCTAGTCTGGGAGTGTACTCCCAGACTAGATGGAGAGAGTAGATAATTATATAGAAAGAACACACAGATCATTTTTCATTATTCATTCTCGGAAAGTAGGTCTGAAGTTGCCTGAGGAGCGGGTTGAAAGTAATACTTTTCAGCCCTAGGGAGAATCACTTTCAACTGACAGCTTTCAAATAATAAAAAAAACTAGTTCTATTTTCACCCTTCTGTTGAACCATGTTCCGACTTCTGTACAGCCTCTAAATTACAGCGCGATGTAAAATTGAAATAACATAAAATTCTGTTTAATAAAAGAATATATTCTTTTTAAACAACTTAGTTATAATTTGGTTCCAAATATTTCTTTAAAATAACAGATTTGGGAAAAATATTAGCCAACTTTTTCAGTGACGAAAGTGAAAAATAAAGTCTGAATAGACGGCCACAGACAAAAAAAATAGGCGGGAAAGCGGCAATCCAATCTTATATTTTTTTCGAGTTCATTCGTGTGTTTATTTTCCTTGTATTCGTACCTAATGAAAAGCACAGTGTTTACCTCGGGTTAAAGACTTACTTAGTCCCTGGAACTGTTAGCGCCAAACCCCGTCTCGGGACTAAATAAGTTACTTTCACCCCTAGGGTAACAATGTACTATTAAGTTCCTCGTAGTCATTAAATTTTCGAGTGGCCTCGTATTCATTAAATTTTCGTATTTTTGGAATCCACACGCACAATACCGTAGCAATTTGTGTGAAATCGAAAACGCTCATGACAGCTGTCGTCGCAGCAGTTCATTATTTACGCGAAAATACCAAAATAGGGAAGAATTAAATGGTAAAATTCAATTTAAAGATCCATTTTTTATAATTTCATTGGGACTTTTTCCTGCTGGTCTTCGATGTACCATTTTACTTACTTATATTTTCTGAGCATCGTTTGCGTAAAAATGAATGAACCGTTTCACTGTGATTTCAAACATGCGATTAAACACAAGCTTTTACTGCAATATACTTTTTCGTGTCGTTATTTGCACTAAACTGATGGAGGGACAACTCCCAAACAAAACAGTGCCAGTAATATAATCCACAAAACTTTTAGACGCAGAAAAAGCACCAAACATTCAGCCTAGTGCTTACAGAAAAAACAGTACTCAATAAAATAAACAAAAGGCTCTCAAATTGGAAGTGTAAAGCTTTGAGCCGAACTGGGCAAAATTGCCCGTAACTTGGTGCTGTTTTTTTAATTCTGCCACCAAAAAACTGTAGTATATCTGTGTTAATTTGCTTTTGAAGCTAACCGTAACTACACGTTCAGTGGGCAAGCTTAAGCTCCTAAATGTTACAAGCTTTGGTTGCATTTTATTCTTGGTTGTTGTATGTACCTATCTACATTTTAAAGTTACGAGTAATAAATAAATATACCTACCTGAGGAGGTATAACAAACGTATCAATTTGCATTGTTTTTTTGATAGGTTTGAAAATAATAGCTTTTCACTTTATTGGATCCTAAGCCTACAGACAAAGGAAAACTCGCCAGAAAATCCCTTTGTATTGTTATCCAAATGCCAGTAAAAGAAAATTCAATAGTATTCCCACCCCGTACTAAAAGAAGCCCAAATTACAATTTGGTGATTGCAAACCTCTACGGCTTTTTATTATTTACTTTGACTCGTATCTTTTCGTACATAAATGATTCTAAGAATACATATTTTCCAACCCACTGATCCTACAGCCCATTTACGTAAGCTTATTCTTAGCATTATACGTAATTTTATTTAAATAAGCCGTTTTTCGGAATGCCTAATGGTACGTGAGGGTACAATTTGCAATTCCTAATAACTGACGTCATGTAAAAGCGCACTCCACTTTTCCCGGCGTTGGATTCGAGGGTCTGCCATATACGGGCCCACGGGAGTCTTTTGGACGGCAAATTGCTCCAGATGACTATTCAATGCGGCCTGGCTTCGGCTCGAAACTGCCTGTCAGGAACTCGCATAAAGCTCCCATTCTGTGCAAGTTCGACAACTTGTGTTAGTGACGAGCAGACGTGTTCCTCGTATAACGTAGTAGGAAGTGCTTACTTACGATAACAACCACCAAATCAGATGTCGTTTCAACCAACAAACTTTTGGAGGTCTAATTGCCTTAATTTGGGTGGTGCTTCCAACTTTTTATTTACTAAAGAAATCAAATCACAACCAAACTGTCGTTTTCATAAATTGACGGCGATTTCCTAACAACTGCCGCGAAATTTCGCCAAGTAAATAAAACTTTTTATTCGATTCTCTTTATTGTTTTGAATTTATTAATTGGTGAAAGTTTTCAGCAGTTAGCAACCGCGACATTCAGTAAATGATCTCAGCTACATGAAATACGCGACAAGTTTTTGGATCCTAATTGGAAATCAACTATGTACGCGAAACAACAGCACTTACCCATCGTTTCGAAGTTTTGAACAACGAGCCTCGTAATTTATAAAACAAATTTTATTATTCTCTCATTAGGTGTATTCAACAACAACACGCGTTAGGCTTGAAAGTGTCGAGTAATTGACTTTGAAATGGGTTTCTTTCATTCCGTATTTTTGAGATGGGTGCAATCCAGTAGAGTTGTAGGTAAGTACGGTCGAACAAGCTATTTGGTTAACAGTTTAACAAACAAGTTACATTGTAAAGTGTATACCAAATAGCTTGTTCGACCGTACATAGTCACTTTTACTACCTACTTCAAGGTTCATGTTGTGCTTACTTACCTATTTATATAAAAGCCATCTCTGTGGGGAATCATAACTATGTGGGTGTAACCTATGTAAAACCATCCAATATCAATTAACATTTAATTGTCATCCAATTCTATTTTTAAATGTTAAGACGATTAGACGAGCTAAATCAGCAACTCTATTTTTGGTGGTTCAAACTTCGTTTGAAATGCTGTTAGAATAAAGTTCTAATCAGCTTGCACTACAAAGTGGTTGTTACGTCAGTCACTGCGGGCCAAATAGCGCCAAATGAGTGGTTTCGATTGATTTAAAAAAACTATTGATTGGATTAAAAACTAAAACACTATCACTAACATATATTGCTTGTAGAATTATTTGCCAAAAAATCAGAATGATCGCATGCATATTAGTATGTTTTTTATTGTTTGAAAGATATTTTTAGAGATAAGTTCGTGATTTTTTTTATCGAGTCAAATTAATTGTATTATGTTTTCAAACCACTATCATGCTAGCATTTTTCTGGTCATGTTTATAGCAGTGAATCATATACTTTTAGTAATTATAAAACTCGCGTTTAGTTCATGTAATCGCCTTAATGTATGAGATAAAATTATGACAAATAGGTATCCTCCAAAAACCTTCAGAAAAACGTGTGCGTTCCAAACAAACCCATACCACCCACACGACAGCCTGACAACCCCTCGAAAATTCAATCCAATTAGCATAAAACATCTGGCAAAGAATTTAGAGTTGGCTAGTTACGAACGGGATTGGAGACAAATGAAGCGAGGACAGCACTCGACTGGGTGCTGCGCCCCCGGCGCACGGAGCTCCACTGATGAAATTACACAAATGCTAATGAAAGTCGCGCTGCTCCGGTGAGATTAGCGTCGTCGCTGGGAAATTGGACCTGTTTAGAGGCCAATTTCACTCCGATCCGCGAATTAGTTCCAACGTTTTTATTCTCAGATCTTCTGAAGGTAGTCTTTACACGTCTGTAGTGAATAGTCCCCTTTATCACGACAAGGCTTTGATAAACAAACGCGCTAACGATTGTCAGCTTTATTGTAATCACGTTCAATTGTCTACAATAAAACGAGCGAGACACTTTACATCACAAACCTTCATAAAAGCCACTGTGAAATAATATTTTACGGCCATAGTTATAAAACATTGAGTAACTATGTTTACTTTACCTCTTGACTTGTGTGCGTACTCGTGTCGCCAACTATATTCAGGGTATCTAGTGTATAATTACATGCCAAAATAAATTATCTCCTACATAAATAACGTAACTTAATTATAAACACCAAGATGGCGTCTGATATCATAGTACCTAGTGTTAATAAGGGTAGAGAGTTCAAGTGTTGGGTAAAGTGACACAAATAAGGGCCACCTTGCATGCTTGACCGCGCCATCTTTCACATGACTTGTGCATGGGGATCTAACGTCAAACAGTTTATAATACCCCTTATCTGTCTCCTGCCTCGCCTCATCATAAATCCCTAACGTCAAAATTCTGTTGGCTTAAAATAAGTTGAGAGAACATTAGAGAGAAGATTACAGAGGATTTTGAAATTGTTTTAATATTGGGTATATGATCAAAATTAAATTGCTTTTATTATTTGCTTAAACATAACATTGATAGGTCTCTACAATAAAGCGAATTAATGCCGAAAATAAATTATATTTGACAAGGTTTTTAATATCAGTCACAAATTAGTACAGTTTTGTCGTTTTAAATTGATTGGACGCTGTAAAGCTTGTGGAGCATATTGCTTTATTCAATGTGTAATGTATTGTTATACCTGTCCTGATATTGGCATGACGAGGCCGCAATCGAGTTCGTAGAAATACGAGCACATTGAAATTTACTTTCAAATTTTATATTCGAATTCAGTAAGTATTATTAAATCCTTTGTCTGTTGTCGGTTCTCGAAAAACTGATGAATATTTTATCATTACACACATTTAGGTCCTATTGTACTACAAAACACCTAATGCATTTTACTCTCAATGTAATTAAAAGATTATTATGCCTTTGTCATCTCAAATGACAGAAACAGAACGATGTTTAAAGCTAAACGGATTTAGGTCCATGTTCACCGAAAAGATAACCGCCTGATTATCTAAAAACAGCTGTCAATGTGACATGTGTCCCATACAAAAATGCGTTTTAAACAGCTGTTTTAGGTAACCAGACTGTCATATTTCTGGTGAACATGGATCTTAGTGACTTGTGGAGCAAACAGGCTTTACAGTCAATCATTATTACACATCCGTGAAGCGAACAACTGGCATCACTGGCATCTGTGAGTTACAACTATGTATGTGCTCGACTCTTTACGCAAAATTAAACATTTCCCCACAACTGGGCGTCAACGACGTATCCGGATTCCGGACAATCTGATGGTGTCCCCTGTCTAATCTCCCATTCCGGAATCCCGCATCGCGCGACCCCTCTAATCCAGCTCTATGAGCGCTTATTTCATATTTATCCGGGTTGTCGCCGTCGCGTTAATGAAACTTTTCTTCTTTGTTTTCATTATGTACTTGTATTTCCCCATTAGGTACTATAAATATAAGAATTTATGTGGGTTTATTATAGTGGGGTTTCTGTAGCGTGAAATTACTTATTGGTACTTCGATGGAAGTTTTTGTGCGTAGGTGTGAGAACGATGGTATTAGTCAACTGTTGCTATAGTGTAGAAGAGGTGATACCTAACTCAACAATTAAGTGAACCATTTCTATTTGGAAGTATTTACAGGTTGTTGTGTAAAACAAATATTTGTAGGCGAGAAATAGGTACCTAGCTGTTTTGTTTTTCTCTCATTCTGCAGTACAAGTACGTTGGAATCGATAGGACTCGATAAGATAAATTTGTCAGTTTTTCTCGATAAAATGAGTTTTTTTAAACTCATTTTATCGAGAAAAACTGTCAAATTTATCTTATCGAGTCCTATCGATTCCTACTTACTTGTACTGCTGGTTTGAGAACCATAATAATTGGCGTGAAATGCCGTAAGCTTAATATTTATTGGTTTTACTTGACATTTAAACATGAAACAAAATGGATATCGAACTTAAGATAACCTTGCACTAGGTATAGCGTATGTAGTAGTTAACTACAAAGAAAGAAAAGTACCAAAAAGTACAAATTCACTGCAGCAAGTCAAGGAATGCATTTCTCTGCATATACCTTAACTTAACCGAGTAGGGTAAATGAAAAGACGCGGTTCGTGCATTACTTTTTTTTCTGACTACATAACACAAGCAAACTTGCAGGACATTCAAGCATGAATAACGCAGTCTCAAGAACCTACTTTAAATATTTTAGCAAGCTCATTTAATTTTCAAGGGAACCTAATTAAAAGCTGACAGACTACTGAAAATATGTTTTCCGCTTCACGGAAAACATTTTTAATTAGTAAAAATCTTATCCTTGTAATTTATTATAATATTATATGGTTATAAGATGTTAAAAAGATGGTAGCTCAATGAACTTGAAACGACGTTAGAGTTTGAGAAAATTAGATCAAAAGATTCAACTTCCTTAGATACCTATCTACACCGATCTTGTTAAAATGTGGACCACACCCATAGAAAGTTGTTGGATCAAAAAATATTTTATTATAAAATATTTTGTTTTGGCTTAATTGCAAATACGAGTACCTCCTAACCTGCCCCCGTATTCACAAACGTTCGACTCGTTTCCGATTCGACAACTCGTATATCTGTCTTCTTCTGGCATTACGTAAACGATCAAGATAGACATACGACTTTCCGAATCGGAAGCGATTCGAAGCGTTGTGAATACGGGGGCTGAATAAAATGTTGTTAGTAGTGAAGTTAATGATTTCAGAATAGGTATTTTCTAATAGTGTTTTGTAATTGTAAATGTGAGAGAACGGACTGAGTTATTTTCAGCGCTCGATAAGTGCTTTTAACGAAACAAAAATTGAAAGTCACTTGAATTGCTTTTAGTGCTAGCCACTGGGTTTAGGTTACCTTTTTTATTGTATAGTAAGTAGTAACCTATTCAATGTACCTAAGTGCTGAGAAAACAATGTAATTCGATTTTTAGGCCCCCCACTTTTTCTGATATATATTATATAATTAATGACCTAGCAGAAGTCATTGATCATCCCTGCATACTCTTTGCAGACGATGTTTCCGTAATTGTCCCTAAAACTAAATAAAACTATAATGAGGAAATAAATAGTACTGTAAGTAAAGTTATAACTTGGATGGAAAAGAATAACCTGAAACCTAACCTAGATAAAACCAAATATTACAATTTCGCAACAAAAACTGGAATAATAGTTATTTGTTATACAAGAGTGCAAAGTTGTTTTTTAACCGCGTGCTCAATTTTGATGACCGAGCAAGCAAAAGATTCTAAAATTGAGTCACGAGCGTAGCGAGTGATTCAAAACTTAGAATCTTGAGCGTTAGCGAGGGAACGTAACTTTTCATCCCACCTCAGCGAGGAAATGGATAAACGCAAAAAAAATGCGCATTATTAACAAATTTAGTTAATTCTTTTGGCGTCAAATAAACTTCCTCGTCGCTAGATAATGAGTGGTCATTTTAGGTTTTTCACTTGTTTTCAAGTTGGATTCCTTGTTTTTAACCTAAAGTGTTAACAATATGACGCGAAAAGAAAATGGCGCGCGCAAAACATATTAAAAAAAAAGTACACCAAGAAGGTTCCGAGTCTGAGTTCTTAACAAATTAAAAAAAAATTGTATGAAAAGTTCGGCACTATAGAGGTAGAAGTAAATAGTAGGTTTAATATATGATCAAACGAACTTCCACAAGTGAAGTTCGATCGATATAATATAATCGTTGTTTATCAATGCGTAATAATATAGCACAGTCAGAGTGATTGCGAGCAAACCATTTTAATGCTAAAAATACCGCTAATAGTTCGAGATAATTAATGTGAAACTTTAATTCTGAATTTTTCCAAGTGCCGTTAATGCGTTCGGTATTGCAACATGCGCCCCAGCCGGTTCTGGATGCATCGGTGAAAACTTCTAATGTGAATGCTTGAGCCTTAATGGAATTGGAAATTGTGGAAATATTTTTTGACCACCAATTCAAATCTTTCAAAATTATATTGGATAATTTAATTTTTGTATCAAAATCATTGTTTATTTTTAAGGCCAAGTATTTTTGTCGTTGTGAATATTATATCTTCGAATGAAGCGATGCAATATAATGATGTTTTGAATTCACATGCTTAGTGCACACGATGTTCTAAATTCAAATTTACTTTAACCTCATGACGATAAAAACGGCTTTTGCACTCAGATATCGAAGAGCAAAAATACTCGTACTCTATCCAAGATGGGGGGATGAAAAATTGATTTAAGTAACCATCACTTATAAAGATTCACAAATACAACAATTGGATATAATGACTTTTCTTGGGATAGTTGTAGATTAGAGATGCTCCTGGATTGGTCATATTGGTATGATATGTGGAAAACTTAGTAAGTTTGCTTATGTTCTATGTCGTATATCTGGCCACATTGCAGGCCTATCATGCATACGTTGGTTCAATATTGCGTTGTGGTATACTGGTATGGGGAAACTCGGTGCATCTCAGAAGAGCTTTCATCGCACAAAAGAGATGTAAACGTGCGATTTGTAATGTAGACAGTTTTTTTTAAACAAAGAATACATTAACAGGTATTTATATCTATCTATATTGAGGAAATTCATCAAATCTCACCCTGAGATGTTTGAAAAAGTGGGAGATAAATGCAAATTCAATACTAGATACCCTAATAGATTAATTATTCCTGGAACGAGGACTGAACTATATAGGCGGAGTTGCTATCATATGTGTATTCAGATATACAAAAAGATTCCTAACAAATTAAAGAACTTCCAATGGTCCGCTTCAGAAGGGCTTTACACAGATTGGCACACACGGGCTGGTTAATTGATAATCATTCCTATAATGTAAAAGAATTCGCGCGCGCTTCAGAGATGTCAACAAAAAAGGAACGGGCCGAAGCCTGCCGGGGCTGCGGGACTGTTCGAAAGACCCCCCGATCCCCGTGGCCTCGGATAATAAAAGGGCGAGGAAGTAACATGGACGGGTTTTAGTCAGTAAAAGTCTGACACTCATCCCGGTCCCCCCAGAGCAGGAGGAGTCATTTGATGATTTCCTATTCGAAAAAAGATTTCGCATTTTTCAGTACAAGTCCCATGTTATAGGGGTCAAGCTTATTGCCATGAACGAGTCACAAATCTAGACTTCGTTACTGCTATTGAAAAATTCTTGACCGAAAAACACAAAAACACTGCCCGACCCGGGAAAAGCCAGGGCGTCATGGTCAGTAGTTGCGCTTTCGATGATTAGATCTACGAGTCAATCCTAAATAAATAAAATCAATTATTAAACATACTTTTCAGTAAATCTATGTACCAGTCTGTTCACAATTCTATTAGAACCTACATAGTACATTTATCTACTGAAATACTCGTAATAACATTCTACATGTCTGAGTATAACTTCAATTGCTTAAAAGAAAAGATGACTGCATTGTTTCAGCAATGGGCGAGCTCTGAGTTCATTTATCTTGTAATTATTTAATCTAGTGACGAGCCGCTTATTATTTTGAGGTTGACGTATGACATTGCGTGTAGGTGAACGATTACGAGATTGTCTAGCGAAGATTAAATAGTGACGGGTGGGTGAGAGGATAAAATATTTTTTATCTATCTACTGTTTTTATTCGCCACATAAAACGATTAATATCGAGTCAAAATAAACTTCTAAACAGAAGTTCGAGTTTGTTCACCCTAGACAGGATAGAAAAAGAATCATGTTGGTTAAAAGCTCGCTTACAGACTCTTGGTGCACAATTTATCTTCTTAACTTCAGCTGACTGAAGGAGAAATGTTGCCATATACGAAGTATTGTGTGCTGAGCGAAGTGCTTAGCGACCCGTCACATGGCAACACTACACTCCACACGTCTTCCCTAAATGGGTCTTTTAAGACGACAACTCCGCATTTATATTACCGACTGTACCACAACACGAATGTTTGGAGGGATCTTGTTCACATGTCTGTTTCGTGGCATGCAGTAGGTACAAGCCTGAACAAAAGTGTTACGTTTAAAGCCAGGGATGTCCCTGCAAGCGCCCGGTTGACATCGCCAAATAAAACCGTACAACTTAAAAGATGAACGCGAATATTTTGCGGGAAAACCTGTTTAGTTACGATACTGTTTCGAAGGTAGACGGAATGAAACACCAAAACCCACGCAGGCACGTGGGTTGGGCGTTTTATATTTCAGCTTGCCAACCAATGTCTATGACCTCATAAACAATTTTGTGCTTCACAAGGGAAGTGGATATTTAACTAAATTTGATCAAAGATGAATTAATTAAGGATGAACAACGCACATTTTAGCAAATCAAATAAGATCATGATCTTATGTAGATAGAGTCTAAAATCTAAGTGTTTACCCACGAACGGTGATTCGATATTGTTTGAATATAACCAAGAAGACATGTTGAATTGTTGATATTATGTAATGAAGGGGTTAATGAATGAAAATGAGTATGTTGACACCTTCATTGTACAAGTATACACAGAAGAGATATTTCTCAATGGCCCATTCTCCTGATTTATTACATCTAGTGAAACTTTGTTTTCTAAAATAAGATAAAAATGTCATAACTCTTATATTACACTGTGTTATTGCCCGGCAACATGGTACTATTTTATCGAAAAACGTTCAGTAATGCAAGTTACGTACATAAATCCAGAGTAATGGTAACATTGTGCACGTAATTAAAATTTAATAGTTTTCATAAATCAATGTAAATGTTTATTTTCTCGTTCGGTCTCGCTATAAAAAGGAACATTCAATAATATTAGTTATCGCACCGACCAATAAATTATTCATTAACGTTTATTGCATTACTTTTTATCTTTATACAATAATAAAAGATAGTACTGTCAGTCTGTCACACGGTTGAGACTTGGGCACTTATTGAAAAGGACTGTACTGAACACAGAATAAGTCGGTATGCTTCCAGACAGATGATAGGTACAAACGGCGACACATCTAGCTATACATATCCAGTAGAACATGGCCTCGCTTTGTATAAATTAGCCACAAATTCAGAGATCCGTAAAAACTGGTTTAGTACAGCTTGTACGGTCGCCAAGTTTTTTGTAAATAAGTAACTCCGTCACTAACAGTAAATTATGTTCACAAACGAAGAGGTCAAACATCCCTTTCAACTGTTTGTCATTATTAAAATGAGTAAACACCTACTACAGGGTGAGACAAATAAATTCATTTGAGCCAACAAAAGGCGTCCAAGCTCAACTAATGAAGAAGGACGTCTTGTTTAATTACCTTTTGTAATTTTTCTTCTAAGCGGGCCAACGTATAAATTAATTTTCTTTCAGTGGCCCGTCCATGAGCGCCGTTATGAGGCACTAAGTGAACCCTCTTTTGTCTGATATAACCTGGCGGGCTTGTTGGAAAGACTTTAAAAATCTTGCTAACAAGGCTAATTTACGACGAGTACACTATTTTGCAGCTTTTACAAGCAAAGTTGGAATATAAACATGTGTTCTTGTGAGCTCGCCTTCTTTTATATAGGTCTGAAACATAACGTGGAACTTAAGCAATGTCTTTAAAGCACGCCTCCATTTTTTTTTCGGATGGGTTATCATCAAATGACTTCTCCCGCTCTGGGCGGAGCGAGAGGGAGTGTCAGACTTTTACTGACTAAAACCAATCCATGTTCCTTCCTCGCCCTTTATGTTCCAGGGCCACGGTATCTCTTTCGAACAGTCCCGCAGCCCCGAAAAAGCACACGTCTGCCTCACCCTTTGAAAATTACAGGCGTGGCATTATATTATGTTATGTTTTATAGCAAGAATGTTTTTATTTTGACGCCTTGAATATTTTTTTCTTGATAACGAGTTCAAAAACCTCATTTTTGACTTTGAACACGAACTCAAAATTTTAATTGCGCAGTGATTAGATAACAAACCCGTTGCATAATGATTGTCTCATAATATTATAATAAAAATTCTCAACGCGATACTGCATGGCGTTATCGAAAAAAAGGAAGTCCGATTAAACATTAACAAATTAAAACAAATAAATTATTAAAAGTGCGATTGTTGTTAAAACAATGACGAACTATTTACAAGTGGAGTTAGTCATGGTTTAGTCATAGTTGATCATAGACTAGGATAGTGATGGATTAACACAGCCATACTTAACTATAATTCCCGAAGGGTAAGGGAGAGGTGTACTTAAGTTACCAGCCGATTCGCTACGGCGTACACCACTTAGACGTGCACGGGGCACAACCCGAAGCAGATTATCCACAACTGGAAACTAAGTAATCTACTTAGTTTCCAGTTCCATCCGCAGCCCCCAAAGACTGCCGGTGCTGCGGGACTGTTGGAAAGAGATACCTTGGCCCCAGAACAAAAAGGGCGAGGAAGGAACATGGATGGGTTTTAGTCAGTAAAAGTCTGACACTCCCTCCCGCTCCGCCCAGAGCCATTTGATAATTTCCCATCCGAAAACAAAAAATAAAAAAGAGGTGTACCTAAGTACACCCATATTTTGCCGACATATTGAAGATAGATTTTTGAAGTCCCATGTTATAGGGGGCGAGCCATTTGCCATCAACCGGGCACAAATCCGTTGCTGTCACTGAGAAGAACTAGAAAACTCAATGAAAATCATTACCTACAGATTAAAAGCGGAAACAGTTACAGTTCAACATGGCACAAAAGAAAATTCTTAGTAAAAGCACTTAACTGCAAAGCACTTACTTGGATCTGCAATGGAAATTCTATAGTGTAGAAAAAAAGATCTTCAACATATTCAATGATTGCAGCGCTTGGATAGTACTAACTTTAATACATAGCAAGTAGTGAGAGACTGGCATAGGAACTAGGAACGTGGAGATTGGCATAAAAATGGGGGTGACGATGATGAAGGTTGCATTGTTCCCAGTCACAAACATGTGGGGCAGTTTTTGGAGGCTTTAATTTTTTTTTCGGATGGGAAATCATCAAATGACTTCTCCCACTCTGGCCGGAACGGGAGGGAGTGTCAGACTTTTACTGACTAAAACCCATCTATGTGCCTTACTCGCCCTTTACGTTCCGGGGCCGCGGTATCTCTTTCGAACAGTCCCGCAGCCCCGGAAGTCTTTGGGGGCTGCGGATAGAACTGGAAACTAAGTAATCTATAATCTGCTTCGGGTTGTGCCCCGTGCACGTCTAAGTGGTGTACGCCGTAGCGAATCGGCTACGAGTGCTACGAAGCGTTAGGTGACGGTCACACGAGTTCTATGATTTTTGGTCACCTAAAAAGTGCTCAATGTACCTAAAAAAGTTTTCACTTAAAAAAATTAGCTACATATAAGACATTGATGAGTTGAGATTCCCATTTGAATTTGAACGGTTAAAGCTTGAGTCACGCTAGACCGTGTCGGGTCCGAGCCGAGTGGACCCTGCATTTTTGTATGGACACACTCACACTTCCGAGCCGAGTGTCGACTCTGCATTTTTGTATGGACACTCTCACGCTTCCGACCCGCTACCGACCAACGGACAATGGATTGTGAAACGGCTGACACGCGGAGGGACCCAGCACGGTCTAGCGTGCGTCATTCTAAAGTACGAGGATTGGCCTTCAGATACTAGCTCATAAAAATGCGTAGTCAAATAACAATACTTCTCAATAATGCACTATCGAGGCTTCCCAGCCTGTTTTATTAATTTTCACCAAAATCTCTTAGAACATCATAGGCTTCGTTTAAAGAGCTCGCGTAGAAAACTTTTCCAATATTTTTTTCATCACGTTTGTCAACTTCCAGGGCCCGTATCACGTCAACAAACAAACAATATTTCCACAGTGACACGAGTTTTTCGAACTCATTTCCATTCGGCTCGTGTTGCGAAGAATTTATTGACACCGCGAACTTGTCACGAATACGCAAGGGACTATTTTGATGGAGTAGTTAATTTAAGTGCTTATTAGGTCGATATTTAAGTAACGATCGCTTTATAATATGACGTAAATACATCAATCATTGCCACGGAAATACTTTTCGCGGAAAAGAACGCACGAGCATAGTCATTTTTATAGGTATTTTTCTTTTGAATAAGTTTTTTCCTATTTGTTATGTTACTTGGAAAAGCATATAAGTTATTATTGACCCAAAAAACTAAGTCTGATTGTTACTTAATAGTGGCACATTCTATCTTCATTATCCGCACATCGTTTCTCATTAGCAGTTAACGGTGACAAACCAACTTTGGTAAACAAGGAAGAGTGACCAACTGTCCAGGGAACTCGCTAACATATCCCTCAACTTTTTGTGCGAGAATCGGAAACCTTTCCAATGTGACGACCCCCGGGAATAATATATAGAGATTAGAAAATATTCTTTTTTTTTCTATTAATGTTTAGGCTTCATGTTTTAAGAATGAATCAGCTTGGGGAGTATGTAGGTAGACTCTTAGGATATTTAAGAAATATACCGCATCAATTATTCCACCTACACAGCTCCATACTACAAAAGATCGGGTTTGGTTCAGTTTCTTGTATGACATATTTAATAATATTAGTTATGATTAAAGTCGGTCAGCTGTCCACTCGTAGGCTCGTAGAACGAGTGTCGTATCTGCGCATTTGATAGACATAGATAGGTACGCTGTAAGTGGGTCGTGCGTATCCGGAGGGTCGCTATCGGCAGATATTGTCGCTATTAGTGCATTAAACTGTTACTGTTATTGCACTCGAGTACTATTAGAAAATCTTTATTAAAGCGAAATGTTCGACACAGTCCTGATAGCCTTTATTGAATCCGTAAATGAGGACGGCACGATCCAGAATAATCTTGTTAAAGATGTATACGCCACTGAACTCATTATCATAGACTAAACAGTTTGATTGGATAAACCAGCGCAAATAATTAAAGTGTATGAAATAAATTGCGTGTTAACAACAGAATTCCTTTACTTTCCAGTTCATTCTAAAAGTAATCACAAACCAAAGTTCAAGTAGTTTCAAACCCGAAGTAAACAAACGATGAAATCGCTTTAAAACTTTTATCCGCCGCGATGCCAACAATAAAATTAAGGTTTTATGTCCCGTTTAAGGTCTGAACTTTTAACGCATTACATATATATTTCACGGGGAATAAAAGGCGACTTTGGTATACAATGGCGGGGATCGAGGGATCCTAATAGTTCTCAATCTTCTATTGGAAGGTCTGCGCAAATCTTTGGGGAACGAGCGGAGTTGGCGACAGAGGCTGTCCCTGAAATATCAGCGTATTCCTGGATGTGACGGGCCGGACGTGTCGCCTATTGAGCGCACTCATTAATGATTCATGTGTAGATGACAGGCCGCCATCGATTTTATATTTTCGAACAGGAATAATGCCAATTTGATATACTTCGTCGGTATCAAAATGTGCGCAAATATTTTCAATCTGGGGAGTGTATTTGAGACGACCTAACTAGGAGCGACATTTCAGTCAACAGAACAGCTTTCAATTTTGATAATGATTACGTATTTTCTTTTATTGGTTTTATGATTATGCGTGTTTCTAATGTAACGGAATCTCAAATTTCGTAAAAACTTACTTTACCTAATTGACTGAATTTAAGAATTGCCAATTTTTGTAGCCAGCAGTGTTTTCTTGAGATTTGCGACACGTCAGCATTTCTTTAAAATGACAGCAGGAATAATTTTCGGACAAATTACACTAAGAGCATTTACGTAAACGTTTTCCTAGCTTCGGAAAAATTACACAAAAAGGGCGAAGGGCGAAAAAGGTCCAAAAGTCGTAGTTTTCATTTTATACAATTTCGTCTGTCACGTCTAGTTATAATAAATCTGTGTTACTGTCATACTAGACGTTTTTATCTCAAAAGTAAACTGTGAGCAATAACCGAACCGAGTTTAGGAATTGTGCGACGCCATTTTGGTTTTCGTGCTTCTGGAATTGTGGTTCTTAGTTTACGGATGAATATAGGATTTCTGTTTCAAATTAACGAGGGAGTCAGTCAAGTGTCATGTCGTCGAGCCTCATTGCTCCAGTAACGTTACACGTATGCGGCTGACACCTACCCTCAGTTTGATAGGTGTAAACACAATGTCACAATACAAGATTTATGTCGAAATTACAAACTAAACATTTTGCTGAACTAAATATCGTGTTTGTATTTGACACTATCAGGTTATTTCCAGAAATAGCTCTTTGAGAGTTTAAGTAGAACTTTGTGGAATTACAAATCTTTTCCTGAACTTCAAACGAAGCTAATAAATATGAATTCCCGGTTTTCTAAATACTTATTAGAAACACGACATTTATTGCGCGATTCAATTCAAAATGAATAAAACAAACATT
Organism: Xestia c-nigrum; assembly: GCA_916618015.1. Taxonomy (NCBI): domain Eukaryota; kingdom Metazoa; phylum Arthropoda; class Insecta; order Lepidoptera; family Noctuidae; genus Xestia; species Xestia c-nigrum. The sequence goes on from OU745245.1 coordinate 18,264,290, forward strand.
TATTTACAGGCATTTTAAAACGCTACACAAAAACTTAATTCCCCTAAGGCACATAGAACGATACATGTACCTACGTAACAAAACAATCATCAAACAGAACTCGTGAGAGCATTTAAACCTCAGTTGAAACCAAGTTTTTAATTTGAATTTCGAAATTCGAACATATTTTTTCAAATACGTAAAACGTAATAACTCGGAGATATCGCTCGGTGGCTATTTCCCTGATGCAATTTTCCACCCACAACGGATATTATATTATCGGTTATTATTTAGACGCAGTAAAATACAGACAGATGTTCATCCTGATGTTTATATTTATAGAAGTTTGTGACGACTTATATTATTATCATTTTGTGTAATAACATTTGATTGTTAGAACAATAATACTTTAGACTGTGGTTTCAAGTCATCGAATTGAATGTGTACAAAATGTTTGCTTGTTTAACGCATAGGTTATTATACTTTTAAGTATTAAATTTTTATTTTGTTTTGTTGTGTGCACTTGCGGCATGTGCCAAATAAGTATGTTTTCTTTCTTTAAAACTTCCGCCAAATAAAAGATTAAGCAATTAAATAACGTACCTACCTAGTTTTTGCTTTAGCCACCATCCGTCGCATCTTATATAGGTACTTAGGTACTATCTACGCTTATATACGCTGAAGTTTCATCTAGAGTTGTTCCTTTAGATTTCCTTACTTCTCCTATAAACAAAGACGTAACAAAGAGATCTTACCTTGTCTCCATAGATGGAGAACTTTAAAACAAGCAACAAAGTAACGGATTACTCATTTCCATTTCTCGCGTCATTATTGCTGACGGAAAATACTGCGCCAATAGGCGATTATACATTGACCTACCGCAAAGATAATTTTAAATGGCTTCGATATTACAAAGTTGCATTTATGTCCAACGCCATCATATTATTTATTCCCTGCTCAGCTATTTAACTTCCATAAAAGCGGCAGCAATCATATGTTCGTCAAAGGATTCCAAAAGTAAATAGTAAGCAATATATTTGCAGATATTGATTGCCATAAAAGTAGATGAAACTGTTTCAAATGGAAACCTTTTTAAAAAAACTACATGGACGTAAATTACGTAAATACAAGGCTATTGCGGTAGATCAGCTTTGATAAATGATGTGTGAAATAAGTTTCTTAAGTAACCCAGAGTACAGGCGTAACAAAAAACAAAATTGGAAATGTTGGTGCCATATTGTTTTCTAACTTTTAGTTTTGCGAGTGAAATAGGTTTCGTGACTACTTTTTATTTATAAAACAAATAGTTTCGACATTGACAGGGCGTTTATTCCTTCTTGGTTTTTGAACAATTAAGGTACCTATAAAGAAGCTAAAGGGCGAGTTATTTTTAACGCAATCATTATACTTTATTATTTCTGTGAAGTATTTTCGGATCCCTAATTCTGAGAAGGCTCAAGTTTAAACGGATAGGTCAATTATATGAAAACAGCTTTGTCGTTTGCTGTGAATCACGTTTTTCGGATATTGCGTTTACTCTCTGTGCAAGCGCAACTTATGATCACAGTACCTACGAAAAACACGGGTGATATGCGTCGGTTTCATGCACATAACATCTTCCAATGTCAAATAGCTTAATTAATTTGACATTGGAAGATGTCGGTATCCCTGGAAAACATATAATAGAGGGTTTCGTAGGGGAGACCGGGTACAAAAGTAACACTTTGTACTTTGACACTGGTTTCTCGTTATTTAATATATTTATGATGAAATGAATATAGCCACATAATACCTTCGATTGTGCTCTACAAATTTGTATATAAATTTACATCATAATTTGCTGTTTATTGTGATTTACAATACTTTAAAAAAAAAACTACGATTGTTACTTTCGACCCCGGGGCCAGGACGAAAGTAACACGGTGTGGGTCGGAAGTAACATGGTTAAGGTGCATGTAATAAATATGAAATGCTATATAAAATCAGTTTATTTATTATAAAACACACAAAAAAACAAAAGCAATCTTCTTCGTCACATGAATTATTGTTATGATCAATGTTTTCTTTTACTTTTAACTTGCCTTCTTTGTTCTTTTTCCTTTTCCGTTTTGTAGATGTTTCAGGTTGTAAATTAGTTTTTTGGCTTTCATTCTTTATTAGTATTCTTCTTCAATCGCATTTTTTGCGATTGGAGAAGAATGCAACAATGATATACTCGTATTTATCAGTAACAGCTAGAGGAAATGTTTTTTTGACAATACCAGGAATGTAATGTAGTCAGCATTTGACCAGGATTATTTCGCATCCAGTTGTCTGTAGCTGTGTTTATCATTTTTTTAATGGTTATTATCTTATGTATCAATACACTGTCACATGGCAAACATTGTACATTTGTGCCAAGGCTCTAATTGTGGCATTCTCTTTGAAATGCTCGTCAGCCACTTTTATGTACACGTCCATAATTATGTCAGTGGTCCTTCTTGGTGTCTTCCTCACTCGTTGTCGCGGCATTCTGTGAGTAAATAAAAACAATAAAAATAATAAATTAATTGACTTAAAATAATAAGGGAATCATACGTATTGCATTATGGGGACAAAAGTAACATGTTACTTTTGTACCCGTAGTGCTTTGTTACTTTTGTACCCAACTACGATTTTGTTAATTCATGAATGCCTGCATAAACATAGAACTTGCTGTTCCAAAATCAATAACAACACCGTGTAAACAATCTAATTAAAAATTACGCTGCAAATAGTCACATTGATATCACCATTTGAACACTACGTGAACACTAATGAGTAAATGACAAAAAACTTACTTCTGGTTCTTAAAATCACGTGGCGTCCTCTAGCACAACTTTAAGGCACGGAGCGAGCGCGGCGACTAAATATAAGCGAGGGGAGCATCACTGGCTGTCTCCTGACGGTAGCAGAGCAGTGTTTCGACCATTTGATATACCTACAGAGCGTTTGTTACTTTCGACCCGCCGTTACTTTTGTACCCGGTCTCCCCTACTTATTCGACCGTGTTAAACTAAACTTAAATTCGTACTGAAACTGAATTACCGCTGTCTGGTGACAAAATTGGGACACACAATTACTCCGCACAAATTGAAGTTTATTTTAACGCGATCAAAACGTATGTTTATATAGACGATTCTTTCAATATTGTTTGACTTGTATGAAATTTTATGAGAATTCTGTATATATCATTACGAGATAGACATAAACGAAAACCACCCGTGTTAAGCGCCTAGCATTAGGAATAACCATTTTTATCATATCTTTGTTTATACACGCCTTTGCGGGTTTTTTTCCGCGGCGGCCCTAACGATGTTTTCCTTTGCTCTGGAGACGGGGGCAAAACAATAAATATATTTTGCAGACGTTTACAAAACTCAAGCTCATTTACACTGCGATCGCTAATCAACGTTATGTTTTTAGCAGCACCCTGCATATGCGGAACTTAAAAGGTTTCTTTTTTTAACTTTATTCTCAAGAACAGCAGTTAATTGCCTGTATATTTCACTGTACTGAAAACTGAATAATATCGTATACAAAAGTCGAACAAATTACGTCAGTTTAATTGAATTCGACTTCAACATGCTAAAGGCAATGCTGATATGTATGCGTTTAATAGGAACTAAAGGGGATAAACGGGAATCCGATGATTCGATTCGATGACGATGCGCGATGGGCCTGCAAGCACTACGCCATTAATTGAAGAGGACGAGGCTTCAGTACCATTAGCCTATAGCCTATAGACTGTTTAGCTTGTTACCAATGTCTGCTGGCATCCGTGTGCTGCAAGATGCTTTTGTTTCGTCACATGTAAAAAGTAACATCACAAGAAAAGAGGTATATTTTGTATTTGCGCATTTATACATTCAGAGTGGTTAGTAATTTAATCGTTTTCTTCGTAGAAAAAGGTTACAATGGGCCTAATTGGCAATAAATTCATTCAAAACTACCGACTCAATCAGTAGATAGATTAGATAGATTTTCGATAAACGAACCCTTTGTATAAGACATGGTATATTTTCTTATTTTAATCACTCTGTAGATACCGGTAAATAAGTCATTTTGCGATGCACAACTAACATTTTGTAGGTTCAGTCTGTGGTACACTTAAGAGCTAATTTATCGAAGCTCCTGGTCCGTTTATTACGACCGAAGTCGGCAAGGTGTGCAAAGTTAGCATTGCCGTGCTGACTTTGCTAAGCCTCTTGGCAAGTCCAAAATAAGCAAAGTTAACAGGCCTGATTTGGTATTATGTTGCGGTAATGTTCCTAACCACGACCAAGATAAGATTGTATCAACTTTGTTGGCAAAGGAACGTCATCCGTTCCAATGATTTAGATGCTCATTTTTTTATTCGAAATCATATTTCAGAGAGCAAGGACTTAGTGATGCTGGAGGAAAGTTCCATGAAATGTGTCAATACTAAGGTATTTTGTAACGTATGTATTAAATAGAGCGTAACGGGATTATAACCAGGATTCCTGGAAAATTGAGTGGATTAGGTAAGCATTTAGGTAACATTATAACTTTGATGTGATTTTAATGAATTTTCAGAAGCTAAGGGTTCATATTTGTTTAACACAAAATATTGAAATACCAACAAGTAAACTTACGAATGAAATAATTATATTCTTCTAGGAAAATATCTAAACTCCTAAGTACTTTCACTATGTGTACATGAAAGTTTGTTACTTAGTATAATTTATTTTCCAGAAAACTATTATAGTTAGGTACTTTATAGAAATTCAGAATAAGTGTTGAATAACCAAAGGCTTAATAAACGCTTTCTAAGTAAATAGTGTGAAAGTATTGTTTAGGTATATGTTGAACGTTTAAAATTGCTGCTAATGAATGAATTAAACGTTTAAAGTGTTGCAAGAAATAACAGAAATTCTAAGAATTTCAAATGTCACCCTCGAACTATACAGGGTGTAAACACCTCATCATACATCAAACTAAGTAACTTTACGCAAAAAATATTGCTGGGAAACAACCTTTTTTTTGAGGTTATAAATCAAGTTTTGAGAACTCAATGTAATGCACTGAAAACACTGTGCTGATGGATGGATTGAATAGTACGGGGGTCGTGGAGGTGATAAAAGTTAAAATCTTCCAAAAAAAACTTGTATTTAAAGAAAACTTGTCAAAAAGTTGTAACTTTGACCCCCCCACATCTCCGTAACTAGAAGGTTCCCAGGTATGGAATAGAACAAAAAAAATATCGCAATGATGGGGAGAACAAGTGCCTTTCGGCTTCGTGAAGAGGTGTTTTACACCCTTTAGATACTCGACTGAGAAGATTCAAATTTGACAAGTCACTATTTAAACAAAATAATCAATTTGACATAAAGACTTTGAAATAAATTGAAGTCCTAATTATTCAAGTGGAATCTTATCAAAATGGAGTGCAAATGAAATTAAATTTCGTCAGATGTAATTAAGTTCACTGGAAAAGATCTGGCAGGTGTCGTTGACTGACGCAATGTAAGCGGCGGCGGCGCTTGCGCAGAGCTTCGGGAGAATGCGCGCACCATAATTATATGGGAAAAGGGAGGTTACTGCCTTTCTGATGTAATAACTCACTATGTCGTATCAGTTAGTGTTTCGTTTATGCGAGTTGCATCAGATTCAGTTGTAAAATGGGTACCAGTTTCTGACGTACTTTAGGTGTGAATTGCATTGAAGAATTTTGTGGGAGGGCTCTCAGTATTTTGTTCAAAATAATACAGAAAAATATGACTTCAGCTAACGGGTCTAAGAACTCTTCACTCCTAAACGCAGTTTATTTAATTATAGTTAATAGCAACTAACTAACGTTCCATCATACAATTATTTGGATTTTAATATTTTTTTATTTAGATATTACACACAGCGCCATCTAGTGCCACACTAAGCAAGGAGGCATGTGTCGTAGAGAAAGAGCAAAATGGTGTATAGGACAATGTTACTTATGGCAAAATCCGTACCTACTTACTTAATTCTATGAGCACTTCAAACTTTCATAATCGTTTTATGTCTAAAGGATCAGCTCATCAGGATGCACCTATAGCAGGATGTTAGACATCAATAATGAAAGTATAGACTTTGAGTTTGAGTTTGCATATCTATCTATTTTAAAGCCTTCAGCAGGAAGGAGTCTTAAATTATTAATGTAAAAAATTATTTGCGTTGAGAAGCATAGGACAGTTTTTTGTATTTAATTGTTGAGGTATTTTTAGGGGGTCGCAACCGTTTCTGCACCTACTTTATTACTACAACGCAATCTTAACTTTTACAAAGCTTTTAGTGGCGAGCAACGTTAACATTCTCGGCCGCGACACGACTTGATTTCGTAACATCTAATAGGCGATAAAACATCGATTTTCACACAAAGAGAGGTTAGTGGCGCAACACCGACCCCTTTTCAATAAAATTCACATTTTCTTTCACAAGTCGGGTGTTGGTGCCTGGTAACATTCATGACGGAGTTTAGTGACTTCCGAAGTAGCAGGTTATCAGACGTGGGGGTGTGGGGGGCGTGTGGGTGCGGGCGAGGGGGGAGTGGGGAAAAGCTGGATGCTGGTGGTGTATTCGCGCCCCCGCATTCAAGTCCCGGCGCTCGGCGCGCTCGCTCGCGCCTCTTTCCCGCGCGACTCATTACGCGACGCTGTTCTTATTTTTATTTACTTACGCAGCGTCTGATTGCTTCTTACTTTAACGTGTGTCGGAGGTTTGTTGTGACTATTGCAAAGTGACGATGTGATTTTTACGGTTCCTTTTGTCATGAATTTGGGTAACAACTGAGGCCATAATTTATGGGAATTTTTAATCGTATTGTAATTATTTCGTAATTTAATTTATTTATGGGTTTGAATAACAAATATAAATTACTGAGCTTCGATTATTTTCTTTAAAGAATAATACGATATTTTAATATTATTTTGCGAGTGTTTATAGGGTCAACTATGGTGATTCTTAATAAGATGGATAATATTATTACTTAAATAGATATACCTACATACTTGCTAGGTTTTTTCTATCTTTGTTATGGCAATGTTTACTGTGAATCTATGATAATTACGCGAAGCAATTTCCTGCATAATACGTTAACCTATCCATTAAAATTGCAGTTTATAAACATGAGTCGCTTTGCCGCTAAATCCAGCTGGGTCAGTCTACCTCAAGTGAAACAGCTACCTTGATCGATCGCTATTTCTATTAATACACGTGATATCTACTAAATAATCGAAAAACACATCCAACTAATCGGGATCACATTGTGTCTCCTGACAGATTCCGATTTGTATTCATTGGAACGCCAACGTCGAAACGCCTATCGATATATCCAGTAATTTAGTGCGAAAAACAAACACAAACAACACTGAATTAGGTGCGGTAATGAAAATACCAATTTACAGCATTTAACAATTAGAATTGTAAAATTCATTTACAAAGCAGTAGGTTGGTACCGTCGTAATTTTAATTCCTAGTTTCAATAACATTTATGCATATGAAGTTTTCACAAACGTAACAAACATGGAAACAAAAAGGAAATGTAGAACAAGTGAAATTATTTTATTTGCAACTTAAACAAATGTAGGTCGGGGCCGATGAATTAAACATACTAAAGATTTATTGTTCGAATATGTTAATATTGTAAACCACCAAAACCTTAGATTCAAATCTTAGATAAGTATTTAAGTATTTAGCTCATGCCCGTTCGGTAGTTCGATAATAGGTCTCAGACGAGACAGTACCAAAAAATTGCAAATCTATTTAGTCCGTCAGTTCGATTTTTGGAAAATTATGGACACGTATTGTTTGGTTTTGCAAATCAATGAATATTGACAAAGATAAAAGCATCAAAACTCGGGAGTGTTGTTCGGTACGTCATAACTCGCTTAAAATTGTACCTAGGCGTGACGTATCGAGAATGTTAAAAGCGTCGTATCTTTGTCAATTTTGGTTTAAATAACAAAAGAAAAAGACGGGTCAATTATTTGTTCTTAATCTAACCGACGCGGCGGAGTAATTATTTATTTTTGGTCGTCGCCTCTATTGTCCGTAGGGATCGTACTACTGGGATAAAAAGTATCCCACACGAGGTATATGTGCGCCAAATTTAATTATCTGTGGAAGAGTATAAGAAAACATTCATCCATCCATCCTCAGAATCATTCGCCTTTATAATAATAGTAATAAGTATTGATGCGAGTAATTAGGTACGTAAATGTGACGAGAATCAAGCTAAAATATCAATCAGTCGTAAAAGTAAAGCGTAGTATCTACGAGAGTATGGGAAGTGGTTCCCATGTTCCGTCCTACTCTACTTGTCGGGCACTCGTGCAATGTGGCCTCAGTGCCTCACACGCATAGAAAAACCATAAAACTGCGCTTTCGATCCGGACCCGAGCCTCGTGAGCGAGTTTCTATCTGGGATGATAACCAAGTACCTACAGTCGCGTGCAAAACCCCATGGCCCTTTATGACACCGAATCTTAATTGAGGTCGCAATATAACATCGCAGTTTTTTTATTACCCGTCATATAGCTGTTTATACACATTATATTCAGGTTTCTTTCTTAAATAACTTTTCAATTTGTTTTCTTATTCCAGTTTTTAATTTGTTTTGCTCATTGAAAAGAATGTCAAGTATCCCGTTTCGTTCGAAAAAGTTCGCTATTTACACGGCACCGTTAATGTTTCCATTGTCCAACATAGACGCCTCATTAAAAAGTAAACATAAAAAAGAAAAACTTAATCCAAATGAAACTTGGGGACTTTTCAAATTGTGCCAATTTTAATCACCATATTATTGTTTACCATCTCAAATAGATTTTATTTTGTATAATCTTTCCTTACCTTTTTGTACGCAAAGAGGATCCCAAGTTAAAAAGGATTTTAACTTTTTTCTTTATTCAAATGAATTACTAAAAGTAAGGGGTATACTTTGGAGTTATTTTTAAAGTTAAAGACGTGACAAAAATTATGGCACCATTATGGAGTGACTAGTTAATCGTTGCTGAAGTACTTCAAAATTTTAATTTTATGTTATGTACCTAACTGGCTCGCATCAAAGATTCTTATGTAACTTGATCAACGCTAAAATTTTTCTTATTGAAAAATCAAAGTTATTGTTAAGAAATTCTTCATCTGTAAATTAGTTCCGAAAACGATGCTACCGATCGATCATATACAAAGTATACGGATATTATTCACAAGAAAAGTGCTTCTATGAAGTACGAGTGCGCGATCGCAAGCCAAAGCTGGATTGGCAACTTTCTTAATACGTCCTTACACTAGCATACTCGTAGCTCTTGACGTCTGGTCGATCCACTTCAGTAAAAAACTATAGGTACTAGAAAATTAGTCTCTTCGGCTATAAATCGTCGAAGGGACAGAGTAATATCTTTAGAAAAAAAATATTTTGTGACTCCAGAGATTTTCTTCTTTATTCGTCGCGCCGATGTTTTGTTATTATATTGCAGTTAAATTATCTTCCACCAGTACTCTGCTCCATCGACAGCGTTGGTGGCTTCGGACAAGTTCCGAAAAGTGAACATTTGTGATGAGGTTCCGCAGTTACACTTTTTTCATCAGAATACCACAACCGGATTAAATTGTTGTTGTAGAGATTTTCAATTGCTACTAAAGTTCATTTCACTTTAAACAGAAAACGAAGCAGATTACCCATAAAAATATACGAGTATATAACATCAGGAAAACTCTTCTTATTTTTGAGACGGTGTTTAGTAACTTTCTGAAGGATAGAATTCCAATCAATTCCGACAAGGTCTATCGAAGTAATCGGATTGTAGATACACGAACTTGCTGTCTAAACCGATTTATGTTACGTTTTCATACTTCGCAATTTACTCTGCAAATATAATAATTTATTCTCTAAGGTTTCTCATTATAAATTGGATTATGAATAGCTGAGGTCAAACGGTGGTGAAAGATAAACTAAAACTAGAATTTCTAATGAAATTCTGGTGTTTTTACTAAGTTCATTTTATTTATGAATCGATAAAAATAAAGCTTTATTTATGGTTAAATATTTCTTGTTTACTTTGATCATTAAATTCAGGAGTATAATTTTAGCCCCGGAATGGCGAAAGTTTTAATTTCTAGTGCGGCGGAGCACCCTAGTTGGGGACTGGGGTAGATGTTAGAACATCTGTCGTTACTTCTGTCATAACAATCACAGTACCAATTTATTCAGTCGTTATCTTGTTATCTATTGCCATGAGTTCCTATTTTCAGCTTGTGCATAGTTAATTTTGCGTTCAACTTTGTTAGGATTCCTTTCGTTTTTCTTCGTTATAGCTGTGATCCGTTATTAGTGGTTTGTTGTCGTCGATTTACAGGATGTCTTAAATAAGATTCAGAGGTCAGGAAGTTTGTTCTCAATTGTCATTTTATTGTCATTGTTTACTGTTAAACCACAGTTTCAACTATTTAAGGACAGGTTCGTGCATAGGTAACCTCTGACTGCTTAATCAGCAAGTACAAGTGCGCGAATATTGTTATTCATGTATATGTTATGGACCAGGTGATTAATGCGGGCATTATACATAATGTTCAAGCATTATGAATAATGGCTATCTCTATCGGGCTAAGTGATTAATACTATCTTAACTTCATTATTTTTCACATTGCACGGTCATTATTATATTGCTAAATGATAATTGGGCAATTTGATAATAAAGCTAAATTTGACGCGGTGTGAGGGCGGGGAGGAAGACATGCATGGCGTGGCACGCTTTGACCAATCTGAGACCGCCATTCAGCGTGCGACTCGTGCGACTGACTTCAAGCACTATTTTTTTTGTTTAGTTTTGCATTGTAAGCGAATGCAGACGGACGCGGGTGGGTTTTACATTCGTAACTCAGTGTTAATGTCACCGTAAAATTGTCAAACACGTTATATTACAATGTAACGTGTTTCTCTCTAGCGACATTGTAAACTCTCGATGTATTGTCAACTCAACATAGATCTGCCCCCATAATCGGGACTTGCGGCACCCCCCGTTAGGTTAGTTAGGTTCCTTTAAACCCTGCACTCGGAAATAACCGACCCGACTCGGATATACCCGCGAAGCGGGGCTCCGTCGACTACGCTGTTTAGGGGAATATAAAGTGTTTTAAGGTTAGGTTATTATAATCGCTATTGCTCAGGAATGGTACAATATCTTTTCATGAGAGTTGTACCACTGGGCTGACTACCAGTTGACTACCATCGCATGCATATCACGAAAAATAATGCGTTTTGTTCTAAACAGTATGTTCATTTGGCAATATTTCGAGATTTTACAATATCGCTAGAGACATTACAATATAACGTATTTGACAATTTTACGGTGACATTAACACAAAAACTAGTGGATTCGGAATGTAGAAGTCCTGGATAATTAATCCAAATAGTGAGCCTGATTAATTGAAATGGTTCAATATTTAGTTTATTTTAAGTTAAATGACAATAACAATAAAAAAATTGTCATTAAATATGTTTGTATTACTCTGCCCAAAAGGTGATGGACAATTATGTATAATGCCCAGTCAATTTGATTATTTGAATAATTCTTATCAAATTGCAATCTCATATTGGGCACTTTTCATAATGACCGGGCATTATGTATAATGCTCAATTTATCACTAGGTCCATAACATATACACGATGCGTCTCCATACATAGAATACATAAATAACGATTCAGCTCAAAATCAAATGTGGATTTGGGATAGAACTCCAATTTCATTCTGTAACAAAGCCACGAGTAGGTAAACCCTTGTATTAAAATATTTTCATTAAGGAAAGGAAGTTTTTCATCGTCTTCGTATAACCTTGACATTTCTGCTAACGGGCGAAAACCTACCTTATGTAACATGAAGGTGCTTAAGAATCCATCTCAGTAACATGCAAAATTGTTCGGGGGATCATCTTGGGTTTTATCAACACAGATGTAAAAAAATATAAGAGCTGCGATCAGAAACGTTTTTTGAATATGATTACTGACACGTTTTAAATCTACATACAGAAAACAGAAGCTAATATAAATATTGCCTCAACCTAACATAAGAAACGTCGGGAATTAATCCGCAAAGAGTGAAGCAATTTATTTTTTTATGTTTTAACTACTCGTGTCTTTGGCCTGAATGTTACGAGATAGGTCGCAAGTTTAAGCGTTATTTGAACTTTGACATTGGCATAGTCTAGCAGCGATTTTGCGAAACTAGATACGCCTTTGAAGATAGCTACTGATTTTGTAGCTTTATTTTGCACTTGCGTAAAGCAAAAAATGATTAATGTTAGTTTTTGTGCAATACTAGCTGTAATCAGCGGAGTAATCCAACTTGTTTTCTTGGACGTTAACCGAACATTAAATGTAGTAAGTGACAGTATAAAGTCCACCTTTGGATTGATCGTGCCGCGATCTAAGTCTTCTCAATCTAAAAAGCATGTTGCGAATTTCCGATGGATTAAACCGTACCCTAATATTCTTTACAATTTGAAATAATTTGTGAGCTCGACTGTACTTTTTTCTTTATCATGGAATAACAACCAAAAATATTTCTGCGAATAGGTACTGTAGGTTACAGGTCGTACATTATTCTCTGCGTAAATTGAACCCAATCAATAAAAGACAAAACAAATTGTAAAGTCCAAACCGGACTGGACGTCCAATATGATATCGGATGCAAATGGATGCACGAGTGATTTGCATATTGTGTTGTAAAAGGGTTTGAATGGTGACCAACTGACCCATGACCCCAAATTCTTATTTTCAATTAAAAACGTCGATAAATTCGACGTGCTAGGTGTATTGTTTTAGTTGCATGATGATCGAGGTAAAAACGAGAAATATTCAACTGATTGTCTAAAAACAGCTGTTTAAAACACATTTTTTTATTGTACGGAAACAGGTTCCCTAGACTATACTGTTTTTAGATAATTAGACAGTTATCTTTTCGGTGAACATGGACCTATGTGCGGTGTATACAATTTTGCCAAACCCTTCGGGGAAACCAGGCGTGATGTTGTGTGAAATTCGGTACTTAAATAAAAAGCGTTTCAGGCATGAAAATTAGTACTTCATGACAAATATCGGTCCCACGTTTGCATTTCACAAGAATTTCATGAGATTATAAAAACAAGTGATCCTTTTCCGCAAAATTGCACATGTTGGAAGAAAAAATAATGATTGTCATACCCTTCATTTGTGAATTGTGATACATGAATTTGAATATTTTCCTTATTCGTTGGCAGAATTCAGGATCAAACGGATTAGTAGATATGTAAAATGTTTTAAATTAAGTCTTGTTTGGTAAGATACCTTCTTACACGAGGAGTAATTTTGAATTATGCGTGAGTACACCTTTGAATATTTTTCCAGTAATGAAGCTTAACAAGGTCGATTAACCTACCTACTGCTTTAGATTTCTGCGTTAAATTATGCTTTCAGTTCAGTCCAATTTATCAAGACATGCGTGAAATATTAAGACTTGCTGAATATTCAGCACCTAACAAATTAGTGATAGAAACTTTCGTAACAAATTCCAAAAAGAGAAACTTTCTTTCCAAAAAATAAAAGAGTAAATTATTCAACCACTCGATCACCATTACAGCACATGAATTTTTCTAGGCGCTCCTAAGCCGTCTGAAAGTGACATCCAGTTCTGTTCCATTCAAATAAGTAAAGGGGGCGTGGCTTAAAGGAGACGGATGGGTGTGAATTTGACAGAGGTTGTTAATTATATGGTCGTCAGTGTCGATCGCGAGCTCCTTGCGGTTTCAAGGAAAATTACGAGCCACGTACATGCCTCGTTTAACACGCGTACAGTTTAATGAAGTCGTAAAAAAGGAATTCTGAGGTCTGACTGGAAGATTTCTTTCTACACGTTCAATTTGTTCTTTCTGTGTAAATGTACCTATTTTATGTAAAACGCGTAAGGGGAAAATGTAGGATGGCCTGATACCTATGATAAGATTTTTCAGACCCCTACCTCCTACTTCCAGTAAGAGAAAGTAGGGAAATAAGAGTTGATGAATAGGGGGCTAATTACATATTTCCGAGGATTAATCAAGCGAGCGGAGTGCTTATAACAACTTTTAGGGATTCCCAATAGTGGTTATTTTAATTACTTCCGTCGGCTATGTTTACCTTTTAATAGAAGAGAGCAAATATGCTTTTCCCTCATTGACCCAACATTCCGGAATTTGACCTTGTATTGATTTAGTTGCTTGAATTATCTGCTACGGTAAGATCTATATGAACGTGTGTAACTTTAAAATAAAGTGAAAAACACAAATATTTAAGTATCCGAACAAAACGTAGCATGTCTAAAAACTTCACACTATTTATTTTAAAACGAAACTTTAAATGAAAAAGTTTTGAAAGCGGTTTGTACCGTTTTTTCTTTCTATTTTACACTTGTACTCGTCAAGTATATATAATACAATTCCAGTTAATTGTCTGCAAAGTTCGAGTTAATGTGTTTTGTTCTACAACTCATTTTTCCAAAGCTTTTCATGACCGATTCATAAACAACTTTAAAGTGAGTTACACAACTTATAAGTGCTGAGTTATAAACGTAGGTATAACTAGACTGGGACGAGTTAAAATTGTGGCTAGTTCTGTGTATTCTGACTGGACGATAAAAAAAATTCAACTATCTGTAACGGTTGGTCATTATTTGTACAATCAAACTCGTTTAGATCAGCCCTCCCGCAATGTGGGGAGTCCGAATAGAATAATGGCGCGGTGTAATTGACGGTTCCCTGAAGTTCGGGTAATTAATTTTCGACTCGCTCCGATCTATCAGAGTTTACATGGAATTAATAAGGATTTTCGAAGGGCGATAAGCGAGCCTTTTTAGACAGCGGCCACACTTGCGCGCGTGGTTCCGACAGGGCAGGCCCCGCTGTCGAAACACGCCTAATTTGCATGCAAAACTTTTCATCAAAGTTATAATCCGGACCACAATATTGGCAACTGGGCGAACAAATCACTTCTCGGTGTTACCTAACTCGAGTATAACGTTTCAATAAGCTGTGATTACGTCAAGGTAACCGATAGGCATATGCGCTAAATTATTAGCCGTCTTGGTTACATTATAGGTTAATTAGCCAGTCAAAATTACAGTTTTAAAGCTGTGGTTCTGAAATGTTAAGAAAATTGATTAATTATATTTGCAGCTGTCTGAGTTAACAAGTTATCCGAGGTTATAATAATAATCCGACTGCCTTAAGTCAGTTTTATAATTTTTAGAAGGTCGTGTTGCTCGTTACTTTTCTAAAAACAATATTAGTGGAGGGCTTTAGTTATAGAGGTTACTCGGAAAAAAATAATACAAAAAGCTTTTCCAAGGCGCAATAAATTATTGTTTAACTCTGAAAACCCGCAACAACCGTCTCAGACCGTTTACTTATTTCTTCATTTCTGTCTCACCGCCTTGGTTATCCTTTAATGTAGATAAAATAAAACTGTATCTTCATAAATTTTGTTTACCTGCCTTGCGTCCAATAATATTTTGTATTCGGAGCCTTTCGTTTATCTTGTTTAATATTTTATTTGATAACTGTAGGTAATGTAGACTGTTCGTACATATTTAAATGCGTATGTGTGGAGTTCAAGTTAGCATTCAGCGCGTTGAGTTATTCAGAAGCAGAATTTTGCGAAACACAGTGGACCGCAAGCCTGTCTAATTCCATACGCTAATTCGAGTCACTGTCTAGGAATTAAGTTAGGCGGTGGCGCTTGTGGACTGTCCACAAGTAACTGCGAGGGCGGAATTGCAGTTTTGGCGCAGAAATCCTTATCAAACTTTGATTACTCAATCAAACCGCTCGCCGCGTGGAAACAGCCCTGGAATGTTAGGAATTATTAATACTCTAGTTTGCTTTGCCCGCATGCCTTAATTGTAACTGACGGTTGCTGTTTATTCACGTTTCACCTGTCCATTTACGAAATATGTACAAAGTACTTCGTTATGAGACAGTTATTAGTACTTCTAATGTTGCTCATATGGCGGTTTTATTCGTTTACAATGCGCATGAATTCGCTAGGGGCGCTCGTTTAGAGTTAGGTCTTCCGAAAAGTCAGATGTCATAGTGTTTGCGCGTTGCGTGCTTTTTTGTCACGTATTTTTACATTCACGATTGTGGTCTAGATTGAGCCATTCTTGATTAATAATGACTTGAAGATTTTAAGTAACAAGTTTGATTTTCAACACATAATTTGTTATTGTACTTGGGTGAAAAATATTTTTTAAAATATTTTTCAATGTTTTAGGCTTGCTCATTTTAGGGGCAATATTGTAAATTATATGTAAGTATATGAAAGTAAACACAATATGCATTTTTTTTTTATGAAGTTATTGATACTTAAGAAACAGGACCTTACTCGCCAGTAGCGCCATCTGGTGAACTCAAAAACGATAGCCCTCATTGTATTCAGATATAACTAAATAGTTAGAAAACAACTAAAAAAAACATACTAATAAAGAGTATTCTATCTTCTATCTATCTATCTATTTTCAGTTTCCTAATGTCGTTTCAAATGATTAATTATGCACTCTGTTTTTTGGTATCCCAAGGAAACCTGCAGCATTTAGGTAACCTACTTACGTTTATAGAATAAATGTATTATCCGAAGGGTATTAGGTACGGTCGTTTGTGGCCTCGTATAGCTCTTACATACCTACGGGGCAATAGTATTAGAGTGCACTTGGACTATTCTAGCCGACGATCTTCGCAACACATTTACTTACGTAGGTACCTACTTAAATAAGTAGAGCTTATATTCCGTAACACAAGATTATCCTAGCATAAGCGCTATTATTCTTATTTGTGTTCTCTAGCTTGTTCCTACTTTAACTATTAAAATGTATGTTAAGTTGACTTAAATGGCTGAAAAAGGGTATACGACAGAAAAAAACCAGTCAGTCAGTTAGATAATCAACAAATACTTTTATGACCTGTACATATTTTTTTTAAACATAACCCAAAATTTACGAAGATACGACGCTTTCAAATTCTCAACAAGTACGTTACGCATTTTTAGTGAGTTCTGACGTCACGAGCCCCCACTCCCAAGTTTTGATGCGTTTTATATTTGTCAATATTCAATGATTTATAAAAACACAAAATAGGTGTCCATTATTTTGTAATACTAACTGACGGACTTAATAGATTTGTACTATAGATGGATACATCTCTGACTAACCATTCGGGGATTACAGGCATGATGTTTTAAAAGTTCTTGACCCACGAGAAAAAGTCGATGATTGCTAGATAAACAATCATTAAGTAAAAAAAAAACAATTCTATATTTAGTGGGAAATTAAGGCAATATTTGTACCTTTCGAGTTCGACAAAGTAAGCGACATTTATTAGATTTTCGGTGTCCGCAGAGAATACTCCACGAGGTAATTACTAAGATATTGCTCGAGAATTGCGTGAGTTTTTTTATTTACTACCTACACATGCGTAGGTAGTGTAACGTTTGTGTTTTTGTACTTACTTTTTTAACTATTGTAATCCAAAATATTATCACATGGCCTTTCTGAATAACTTCAAAGCTTTTATGCGGAGGCTTAGCATGCCTTTTCCGCCTTTTAATTAGTATTATTTATAGCATTTCTGTACATTTTTGGTGTTTCCAAATCTTTGTTTACTTTTGTGATGTCAGATAATGACAATGACAATGACAAGCCTAGTTTTCTTTTTAATTTATTCCTGTAACTAAGTATTGTAGGTTGTATACGTTTGATGCTAGACCTCTTTTGTACCATTTTATTCTTTTATGTTCTAGAACACTATAAAAATTCATAACTGCATGATGACAGGAAGCCGAGCCTGAATGATCAGTCTATCCTTGGTCTTCGAGCGAGGAAGAAGCTTGACGGAGCTCTGAGCTATTTGATGTGATCGCTAAGTCCGCAAAGTCTAACTCTAATATCCTTGAAAAGCTGCTGCTACTACACTGCTACACTACTACGGAGAGCTTGGACGCTGTCGGCCTTGAAAAGGCATCTACTACAATTTCTAAGAACCTGGACATTGACAGCGGGTGAGCCTCGACCTTCGAACCCTCGCAAGATTGGCGTCTGCGAGTGAGACTATCACTGCGGCGAGGCGTTTCTACCTACTGCGAGCTTCGGACCTGGACTCTTATCCTCACGTTACCTCGGCTTCCTTAGTATAATTAAATCATCTTGCTATTATTTACTCTTGCCATTTTTCTTATTTTATATAACGCAACCTTACGTTTTCCTATCCAGGAAACCGTAACGTTACAGTTTGGCGCCCATCTTTTAAAACCCCGCCCTGTGTTCTTTAATATTCCATCCTTCCCAAAATTCCAAAATAAACTTCCACAAGTAATCTATTCTATTTGGCAACTTATTTTTCATCTATCACCACTCTATTCTACTCTACCGTCACTCAATTCTACACCCCCACAGACACTCCATTATCGAAAGATAATTGGCACCCTTTCGGCCTCTTGGTGGTGTTAACCCACTTGTGGGCACTGCCAAGGTAGGAGATCGGTCACTATACGACGGCTATAGGACAATATCCTGTAGTCGTTTGACACTTAATACTTTACTCCCTACAAAAACACCACGACACTGCATTCCCACAGACTTGCACACCACAGCGAATACCCTCTGGTATTCGTACCCAATGGCCACTTGATGTGATAATCCATTCGTGGACACTCCCAAGTTGGTTGTTGGGGTACTTCACGACCGATACAGGAGAGTATCCTGTAAACGTTTGCACAAACCTTTAAATTTACATTACACTCATTTCAAATACTTCACCTTGATCAACTCCAACCTGAAATCATAACTCGAAAGTCCTCATTTTTAAGAAAATTTACTATTTATACGTAAATTTTCATTTTTGACAGTATGTTTTTGACCTTGTTACTAATAAGCATAGTTGCTAACATGGTTGCTATGTAATAGGCCATAGAGTTTTATAAGTCTTTATACTAATCATTTTCGTGGCAAAAATAGGTACTAACTAAGGTTAGTTCTGATTTGACCTATTTTTGCGATTTTCTAAGGGTTTTCGTGGTGAATTTTTTTTTTTAATCTTAAACGTAGATCATTATTTAAAACGTCTTACTCTTGAGTGCTCGTCCTCCCTTGACTTGAGAGCCCTCCCTTGACTTGAGAGCCCTCCCTTGACTAGAGCCCTCCCTTGACTTGAGAGCCCTCCCTTGACTTGAAAGCCCTCCCTCGATTCGAGCCCTCCCTCGATTCGAGCCCTCCCTCGATTCGAGCCCTCCCTCGATTCGAGCCCTCCCTTGACTCGAGCCCTCCTTTGACTCGAGCCCTCCCTTGACTTAGCCCTCCCTTGACTTAGCCCTCCCTTGACTTAGCCCTCCCTTGACTTAGCCCTCCCTCGACTTAGCCCTCCCTCGACTTAGCCCTCCCTCGACTTGAGCACTCCCTCGACTTGAGCCCTCCCTCGACTTGAGCCCTCCCTCGACTTGAGCCCTCCCTCGACTTGAGCACTCCCTCGACTTGAGCACTCCCTCGACTTGAGCACTCCCTCGACTTGAGCCCTCTTTCGACTTGAGCCCTCTCTTGACTTGAACCTCTTTTACACTCACTCATTTGGGAGTCCTCTCGTTCACTCTCTCACTCACTCATTTGGGAGTCCTCTCGTTCACTCTCTCACTCACTCATTTGGGAGTCCTCTCGTTCACTCTCTCACTCACTCATTTGGGAGTCCTCTCGTTCACTCTCTCACTCACTCATTTGGGAGTCCTCTCGTTTACTCTCTCACTCACTCATTTGGGAGTCCTCTGCAGACTTTTAAATATTTTTTTTTTTTTTTTGCTAATATTTAATTTTACTTAATATATTTTTTTTTTTAATGGTATAAAGAAAATGGCAGTTTTATGTATATAATTTTTTTTAATTCTTGTAAAAACCATTTAGATTTAAGTTTCATAATATTACCTTCAAAAACTTTTGGACTTTTGGCTTGTTTATCCACTACTTTATTTCTTGATTTTGTTTTCTTTTTGTTATGGAGTGGTCTCCTAACTTAGATAATAACTTAGATTGTATTTTTGTATCCTTGAAACTTGAACTTGGACTTAAAGGCTTCTCTTTAGCTGTTCATCCTAGGCCTTGACTGTTTTTCTGAAAGCAGGAAAATCTGTAAATATTAATTTTAATCTTAAGTGGGTTATTAAAAAGGTGCGGGTTACGACACCTAATTAAAAAAAATAAGCCTTCGTAAACCCAATAATAATTCCTTGAGGAGTATGCGTCATGGAATGTGAACCATATCCCCTAAGTATGCTGGTGATGTATGATTGAGGAAGGTTGCAGGGGGGTAGTTTGATGAAAGGTGTATGAAAGAGCAAGGTCTTATTTAAAACCACAAAATTTTTCTAGTTAATTTTCAGGGGTTATGGGGAATCTTAGTCTTTAATTTTTTAATCTTTCTATAACACTGTAAATACTCATTTAAGTTGTAATTTATGGTGCTTTTAATGCTCTCGTAATGCTCTTATTGATAAAGAAAATTTTTTCATTGTATTCAAAAATTTTCCGGGGTTTTCGGGGTAATGTAACGTTTGTGTTTTTGTACTTACTTTTTTAACTATTGTAATCCAAAATATTATCACATGGCCTTTCTGAATAACTTCAAAGCTTTTATGCGGAGGCTTAGCATGCCTTTTCCGCCTTTTAATTAGTATTATTTATAGCATTTCTGTACATTTTTGGTGTTTCCAAATCTTTGTTTACTTTTGTGATGTCAGATAATGACAATGACAATGACAAGCCTAGTTTTCTTTTTAATTTATTCCTGTAACTAAGTATTGTAGGTTGTATACGTTTGATGCTAGACCTCTTTTGTACCATTTTATTCTTTTATGTTCTAGAACACTATAAAAATTCATAACTGCATGATGACAGGAAGCCGAGCCTGAATGATCAGTCTATCCTTGGTCTTCGAGCGAGGAAGAAGCTTGACGGAGCTCTGAGCTATTTGATGTGATCGCTAAGTCCGCAAAGTCTAACTCTAATATCCTTGAAAAGCTGCTGCTACTACACTGCTACACTACTACGGAGAGCTTGGACGCTGTCGGCCTTGAAAAGGCATCTACTACAATTTCTAAGAACCTGGACATTGACAGCGGGTGAGCCTCGACCTTCGAACCCTCGCAAGATTGGCGTCTGCGAGTGAGACTATCACTGCGGCGAGGCGTTTCTACCTACTGCGAGCTTCGGACCTGGACTCTTATCCTCACGTTACCTCGGCTTCCTTAGTATAATTAAATCATCTTGCTATTATTTACTCTTGCCATTTTTCTTATTTTATATAACGCAACCTTACGTTTTCCTATCCAGGAAACCGTAACGTTACAGTAGGTAGAGGCGGAAAAGATGGTCGTAATTACTTCTTGCGATGCCACTTCTCTCATAAGCAATTGCTATTATGTATTAAGACTGTTTTATCGATGGCTACAGACAATTAAAAATGTAACCGACATTGAGTGGACACCATGAAAAGGGCAGAAATCTAAAGATGGAAATAATGCAACTCTATTTGAAAAGTGGGTTTCTTCGAAGGGCCTATGCTCGCTTTCAGTAACACGTAGAGGTCTTACAGACGAGCGGCACGTTGCCAACAGTAGATAAACTGCAGCCGTCACCACCCGTCGACGGCAGTCGTCGACGCTTTGGCGGCTGCCGTCGACGCGTCGTCGACAGGTGGCGACGACTGCAGTTTATCTGCCGTTGGCAATGTGCCGCCCGTCTGTGAGAACGCTTAGAGATCTCGTCTACTACGCGTCTTCGACTTGTCTCATGACCGGCCGCAATCTTGAACAACGCTGGTCGGACGCCCGGTTGTGCAACCAAACTTTCTTCTTGGTTCGACCAAAAGGCACTTCCGCGGCCATAAGGCGTGGTCGTGAACGTGTTTAAGTGCGAAGTCCCAAAGCGTCACATAAATCAATGCTTAAAAAATATTGTTGAATATTCTCAACATGCAACGTTGAATTTTTAAATGCACGATTGTGTTTATACAGTTTTAGGTGTCTCTTATCGATAGTGAAATCAGGCACAAGTAGCTACGCTCAGCTGCTGGTAACGAAGGCAATCTCGTTACAGTGAGACCCTGTTATGTCATGTTCGTAGCTACTCCATGCTTCATGCCAATTACGCCTATCGTCCTGAATATTTCAGATTTAATTAAGCTCAAATTCTGCCGTTAAAATAATTTTCCCATTTCAATATGCACCATTCACTTGTTCATCCTTACATAAAGTACACGATACATTCAAGACTTACAAAATGAGCAATTTTTTAAATTTTGGCGTTCAAATAAGCCAACCTGTAGTATGTCTAGTGTACGTGTTGTATCATAAGTAGTAGTCTCTGGTTAGGTTTTAGGATTCCTATATTTCGTGTTTGTTTGGTATTATAAAGCATAGCTATTAAAACAAAAGTACAGAATCATTCCCCACGAAGGAACGTAAATCGAAAACATCCACACATTTTAGATCAAAAGCAATAAGTACGTATAATTTCGCGGTGAAACTATAAACAAACTATTCCATACATAATCACTGACCCCATTTAGGGGAGCCACCCCCGAATCGTAAATAACTAGGTATCACGTGGTTCGGAATCACGACGTGAATGGAGAAATTTATTAGTCACATAGAAAAATAAATGCGTCTTTATTACTAGAGAAATAGGTTTTATATTATTTGTTAATGAAAACCTTTGCTGGATGCTGAAAACGTAGGTGGAGATGGGTGATGAGAATAAAATAGAAATGAAATCGTAGAGTATAATTAAGAATCAAACGAACTTACCTTAGTGATGTTTGATTCCAATTATGTGAGTGTACCAACCGAAGACGATTACAATATTTACTTGCAGCAGTACATGAGATGGTGCTATCCTTGTCACACATTTAGAGCTATAATATCTAAAAAAAAGAAAAACAACAAAACTATACATCCGTCTACCTCCCATTGCAACCGGCCTACCCGCGCCGGGCGCCTTCCTGACCTCATTATTTTTCAGAGTGGTAGTACTTATTTTGTGTTATAGCCAGACTAGCTTTTTATTTTTTATTAATACCTTTTGGGTTGGGATGGGATGGGACGTTGTAATCGTCTTCGGTTGGTACACTCACATAATTGGAATCAAACATCACTAAGGTAAGTTCGTTTGATTCTTAATTATATTTCGTGTACCAACCGAAGACGATTACAATATTTACTTGCAGATGTTCAGAGCATTGATAAGTAAGTCAATACTGTAAATAAAAAAATAAAAAACGATATTCCAATCATTGTAATACTTATTAGCCACGAAATTTAGTACATATACTAATTAGTTATTTTTAAGGTCAATTTAACATTTATCAGGTTCTTAACATTTTAATGTTAATGGTATAAGTGCAATTAATCCTATTCATTGAATGTGAAATATGGCATCCGTAAAATCATTGTTATTTGATTCCAGGATGTCTCTACAATAGTACTTTAGAAATACATTGGATCGATCACTCCAGCCTGCGGCCTTGCGAACCGTCTCCAGATTAACCCCGGCACGGTGCGCGGCAGATGTTGATGCTGCCCGTGTACTATGAGCGCCGAAAACGCTTATGTCAATGCCACTGTCTCGCAAAACCTTTTTTACCCAGTGTGCTAAAGTCTGAGAGCCAACTTTTTTATATGGTCTTCTAGTTCCGATAAAGAGATGTCCAGTCTGATGACGTCGTAACTCTTTTGTTCTACTGATGTAAGTTTGGATTGCGAGTGCAGGGCAGATACTTGGATTTTCGCGTATATAGGGTAATCTGATGAGTGGTTGGCAAGCCCCAGGCCTCGAAGTCTTAATTAAATCAGAAATCTTAATTAAAATCGTATCATTATTCATCACAATATTCTCTAACTTAATCAGACTAATCGTCTGCATCCTTTGTGCAGAAGCAATGGCGACCAGAGCACAAGTCTTATACGATAAATCAACCAATGAGACATTATCGTATGGATATATATTTGAGAGATGATTTAGCACTACATTTGTATCCCACGTGTGACTATATTTTGGATTTGGGGGTTTAAGTCTATAGGCGCCCTTAAGAAATCGATTTACGCAATCATTTGAAGTAACATTCGTACCAACAATTAGCGATAAGGCGGATCTGTGTATGTTCAAACTACTGTAGCTTGCGCCTTCTTCAAATTTTTCTGTCAAAAATGTTAATACGTCCGCGACATTAGCCTCATTAACATCAAGGTTTTTTGTTTTACAGAAAAGCCACCAGGATTTAATTGAACTATTATATTGATTTAACGTGTTTTTAGCTAAAGAGGCCATCACTATATCTAAGGATCCTCGTGGTAGGCCACGTTTTATCATCGAATCCCTGATAATTCGGCTGCCACCAGGATAATGTTCGCATGAAGCGGATGGCAGGTTCTGAAAGGAGAGAGTAATAAGGATTCGTCAGGACCAAAAAACATTTTTTCCGATATGACAAGACTGGACCACAAGGGATACCATGCTTGTGATGGCCAGTAGGGTAATACTACAATACCTCTAGCTTTATCTGAAATTATTTTTTCTAATACTTTGCTTACTATACTGAATGGGGGGAAGGCATAAAATTTAATATTTTTCCAACTAAATGTAAAGGCATCAATTACTTCAGAATATGGGTCTAATTTCCAAGACGCATATCTACTGCATTTATAGTTTTGAGCACTGGCAAACAGGTCAAATTCAGGTGTACCTAACATATCAACAATTTGTGAAAATACATTGCCAGAAATTTCCCATTCAGTGTCTATATTAATTTGTCTAGACTCCCAATCTGCAACTGTATTATCGCAAGATCTTATGTAGGAGGCAAATACATAGATGTTTTTAGACTCACACCACTGCCAAATGTTTCTTGCATATTTATTTAGATGGGGATGTTGTACTCCGCCCATTCTGTTGATATAACATATGGCAGTGGTGTTATCTATTCTTAATAAAATGTTGCAATCTTTAAGGTTCGCTGTAAATATCTTTAGTCCATAAAATGCGGCCATTAGTTCCAGCGTGTTAATATGAAGTGTCAGTTCGCTGGCTGTCCAGTTACCCCTAGCACTTTGACCACCGCATGCCACGCCCCAACCAGTCATAGATGCATCGCTGTAAATTTCCAATACGTAATTATTTTTGCGAATCGGGGAAAAAGACGTCATTATGTTATCGATCCACCATGAGAAATCTTGATTCAAATATTTATCTAGTTTCATGTGTTTGTTGTAATTTTCCGAATAATCTAATGCTAAAAACTTCTCCCGTTCGAATAATTTAGTATACATCCATCCGTAATTAACGGCGGGACATGCGGAGGTCAAGAGTCCAATAAATTCAGCAAGATATCGAATTGTACATTTGTTCTTGCGCATGAGATCTATGGCTCGATTTTTAATACGATGTTTCTTTTCGTCGGGTAAGGTAATAGTCATATTCACGGTATTAAAGACGAACCCTAAAAATTTGCATATTTTACTTGGCATCATAACACTTTTATTTTTATTGATGACAAATCCTAACGACTCTAAAAACTCTTTTGTAGTATTTACGTTTGTTAAGCATTCATCGTAAGATCTACCAATGCATAAAAAATCATCTAGGTAGTTAACTGACAATAGACCCGATGAACGTAGGTATTCCAAAACAGGTTTTAGTAATTTCGTATAAACAAAAGGTGCTGTACAGATGCCGAACGGCAGAACATTGTACTCAAATAATTGTGATCGCCACTTAAAACGCAATCGTTTGCGATCAGCTTTATCTATAGATACCAGGAAATATGCATCTTGTAGGTCTATAGTTGCCATAAAGTAATTATCGTCGAGTAACTTTAGCGCAGTGCGATAGTCCTCCATCTTAAAGTGATGAACTCTAATAAATTTGTTCAATTCTTTTAAATTTAGTATAAAACGATGAGTTCCGTTAGCCTTAGGTACAGTGAAAATAGGTGAAACAAATTGTCCTTCACAAGGTTTACACGGTGATATGAAGTTAGAACTCAACAAGTCCGATACACATCCGTCAATAATATCTACTTGGGATCGAACATTACATGCGTTATTTTCGGGTTCAATGGTTTGTATTGGTTCATCCATAAAGGGTATTTTATACCCTTTAACCCAGTTTAAAATTATCTGATCGTTAGTGAGTTGACACCACTGGTTATAAAAGTAAGACAAGCGACCTGCAATGGGTACCTGTGGTTCTTCTAGAAGCGCCTCCTTGTGGTCGCGTGAGGCCGCGTGTAGCCGGTCGAGCGGCGGCCCCGCGGCGCGTCCGTGCGACGGTCCCGCGGCGGCCGGCGAGGTGCGGGGGGCAGCCGCGGCTCGGCCGCTGCTGCTACTCGTGGCGGCACCCCCCTCGAGTTTAAAGTACCCCGTTGTTGCTGTACTGTTACTGGTGGTTTGTACGCAGGACGCACAACTGTCGATTTCATTTCGGAACCGGTCCTAATGATCGCCTTTGAAGACTTTAGATGCTCTGCTAAGTCTGAGCCAAAGAGATGTTCATCAATTTTGGTATTTTTAACAGTATCCCTAATATTTTTATTTAGTGTATTTAGGGCTGCGAACCGACGGGACTGAGATTCTCTGTAATGACTGTCGCATATAAGCCTGCCGGCGTCACTCAATGTTTTTAATATATCTTGAGGCACTGCGTTTTTGGACGACAGCGCCCAATTTAGCACTTGTCCAATTGCAGCGAGACTACTGGACAGCTGGCTTTGCTTGCTTTGGCTGTATAAATCCTTTTTTAAATTAATTTCCAAAAGGGCCGCTTTTATTTCTAAGTTTAACATCGGCACCCTCATATTTGGACAATTTTCAGGAGGTAAATAATGTTTGACTAGTTCCAGTTGTATATCTTTGGGTAAACCATTTGTCAAAATATGTGTCCATCTCGTTGCAATATCCTTATGTAGGTTTTCACCGTATTTTTTGTTGCTGGTTGGGTCCTCGCCAAGAAGTTCTAATATTTCTGGTTCCAATGACGGCACAGTTTCTTCATCCAGGGTTTCTGTTGTGTGGATGGGTAGTGCAGCCTCTACAGGTGGCGTGGGCGCTGCGATCGGTAAACCTAACCCTTCCTGTGTCGCAGCCGTAGCACTCGGTGTGAGCGTTGCGCTCGGCGCAGGCGACACAACCGGCATGGTGGTTGGGTTGTCTAGCTCGACCAACTCAGGCTGCGCAACCTCCAGGTCCCCGTAAATGTCAGAGCTATGATTACCTACGAGAAAATTATATTCTCTCAGATACATTTAACACAGTCATGACAGGTTTTTAAGCAACATGGAATGTAAACATTTTTATTCTCAACACGACTAGCGTGGAGTTTTTGCCAGCACTAATGAACTAATGATTCATATGTGGCCCTCGACACTGTTAAAGTGGAGTAGATGATCTGATTAGACCTTTTGTATCCTCTACACGATTTACGTGGAGTATGAAACCTTCGACACTGTTCAAGTGGTGTAAATATATATATCCTCTACACGGCTAGCGTGGAGTAAACAAATGTCAACACTAATTGTTGTATCGTGATCGTGGAATGATTATACTTTAAAACCTCAACACAAATTACGTGGAGCCATAAATTCATAGATAAACATTTTGTTTTCGTAATTACGAATAAAGATCTTTACTTTAACTTCGTAAAAGTAATTTTTATAATGATTTAATAAGTAGGTAGGTACTAGGTGCTAAGGTGCGAACGTTTGAAAATACCGTTGTTTTAAGTACCATCATTATACATAACCAACAACAATTAAAAGTGAACAAAATTACCTTGACAATCCTCGTAATGACACTCGGTTTCGTTATACCGTTGATGCTCATGATTTGATAAATCACTTTCCGATGACGATAAGGAACGCCGTCGCTTTATTGACTTCGATAGTTTTTTCAATTTACGTATTATGTGGTCATAGTCCCGATCCTTGGACCTTGATCGCTTCCGTTTTCCCATGACACTATACTACACTAACACTTAACTACACTATTCTGTAACGTTAAAATTTCGTGCGACTCGGATAACACACAAATATGTAATGAGGTCAGGAAGGCGCCCGGCGCGGGTAGGCCGGTTGCAATGGGAGGTAGACGGATGTATAGTTTTGTTGTTTTTCTTTTTTTTAGATATTATAGCTCTAAATGTGTGACAAGGATAGCACCATCTCATGTACTGCTGCAAGTAAATATTGTAATCGTCTTCGGTTGGTACACGAAATATAAATAACTATCTAAAAGTACTATTTGACCATTCTTGGATAATCGACATAATTTATGTTCCCCTTTCAGTCACGCAAAGTTAGGTTGGTTTCAAAAGCTATGCAAGCAGGAATACCAATACCAGTCCATAGAATATCCGACTCAGGTACTCGGCTTATGTATAAATGATTCCCAACTATGTCAGGCTGTACAGGAATGACTGCGTCGTCATCGAGTGACTTTCAATAGGGAAAACCGAGTGGATCGAAGTGTTTGCAGAGCGTATGTGCAACGTATCGATGTCACCGCCACCATTATCGATATCGAGTCGGAAAATGAACGAGTTTTCATATTAACCGTCACTAATGTGTGGTAGGGTGAGCACGCCTCTTTTACCTTTATATCGAACACTCTCGCTCAAGGTTAAGGCGCTACTGTTATAAGTAGATTCCAACACTTCAATCTTGTAGCAAGGATTTTTATTAAATGTTACCCAAATCTTGAAAACCTGAACCATTTTCGCCTTCATAGAATAATTCTACACAAACCTTTTAGTACGAACACAGTAATATTTTACGGTCAACTTTCAGAAAGTGACCTCCGTGAGACAAAGGGTCGATGGGATTATCCCAACTACCTGCTTTTAATACAGGTAGGTCCCAGTGGATTCATAATTTAACTCTAAACTTCTGATACACTAGTTTGCACAGTGTTCGCCTATCGGATTCGTTAATCTTTATTATCTGATGTTCAACATTTGTTATAAGTTTATAACTTAAGTTCGAATATTTCCAGATTTATATCAAAGATGTCTGTAACTATGTGACCTACATAAATATTGCGAAATCGTTTATTTATTATGTTTCAATTAGAATTCTTGCAAGTCTGATGCGATAAGATCCAGTAAACAAATTAGGTCTAGTACCGAACAGCGAATAGCGTTAGTGACAACACTCGTATGGGGAGTCGAGTGCCTCGTTGATTTTTAAACGTGTTGTAAGCTAGTTATCTACACGCGCGTAGGGCTGGTAACGAAGTTAAAAAGAACCGTGAAAATCACTGAACCCACGTGTGTGCTTGGTATTATAATTCTACCTCTTTCGGTCATTACTTGTTAACGTTTTATATTTTAGTGCAATAAGTGCTACAAGGTACCTATACAAGGACTTAAGAGTGAAGAAGACAATATGGCGTTCTCTTGGATCATTTGTTTCGTGGCTTTAGCAGTGACGGTGGATGCCACGCTGTACGACGACGATTACGACACCTACACAAAAGCGTATGACTACAAAAATGCAGGTAACTTTAATGGTTGCGCAGTTTTTTCCCGAACTCCAACTTCTATGTGACCAATTTGATTTTCGCCGTTATGCCACTCAATCGAATGGAATTGAGTCCTCTCAAATTGAGTTTTGTAACGAAGCCTTCAAGGCAATAGTCGCTGAAGCTACTAACTATATTTTCGAAACTGCCTAAAGGGAATAGGTTTGAACAATGCCACTATATTTAGTTTTCACTAGGTACTGGTACAGGTTTACCTTCGAGTAAACCTGTAGCTATCAAAGTTAGCTTAGTAGCTAATTTTATTGTTCGAATACTATTTAAAACATCTACGAAGTAATTATTTAAAAGCTAGTCTTAATTCGG
Organism: Xestia c-nigrum; assembly: GCA_916618015.1. NCBI lineage: Eukaryota > Metazoa > Arthropoda > Insecta > Lepidoptera > Noctuidae > Xestia > Xestia c-nigrum. Next base: position 18,294,213 of record OU745245.1, read on the forward strand.
AGAGTAGAACAGGTTTGAATAATACATGTGCTCGAGATGTCTAGTTAGACTAAAACCATAATACGCAGTTAAAACGGAGCCCCGGTTTTAATACGATTTAGTACAAACAAGTCTGTAAACTCACTAATTTACATAATGTACGTATAAAATGTAATATGATTAAAATATGGAAAACCTAGTAATATACTTTACACGATTATTCTGCTTACGCTGTCGTACATGTCACATATTTACTCAGTGTTTTTTTTTAATGAAATCAACTTTTACCTTATATCACAAACGAAAATATTATTACAACATGTTGACAGACAGTACGGCAGCACAAACAGCAGAATTCGTAGGCGATCCGTGTCGTAGCAGATGTGACGCTCACCGCGTTTCCGTAGCTCTAACGTAGCGCGCTACGCATGTAGAAAACCAATCCCAACTTTTCGTAGAACTTGGTTACGCGCACAAACTCAATTTCATTTCCGATGGGTCAACAAGGTGTTATGGTTATTCCGCTTTGTTGTCCACCTTAATTCGGACAACATAATAGACACAGCGGGCAATATGTAAGTTGAGAGGCGAGTAACATATGCAAGCGCGCTCCAAAGCTCCCAGTTACGTCGGTAACGAATGCACTCATCGCTGTTGGCTGCAAGTAAGGCCCGGTAATACAATTTCCCGCTGCTCTGACGCTATTGCCATCTTGGGGACAATTTGGCCTAATGCTTGTGCATTTCGTGTTCGCAACTAACATTGTTTAAAATATTTCGTAGATTCAGAAACAAGTTTAAAGGAAATTGAAACTTTTAATACAGTTTTTAATTCCACTTTCAACACAACGAAAGTGTATTTTCAGCCGCAAAGACATACAAATGACTTCGTTTACAACAGTTCGGTATGAACACAGAACACGCACGTTTAAGCTCAAAGAAATTTCACAGCGACAGAAAAAATAGTACCCACTACGAACCCGTTTTGAATACAGGCGTACATACCCCACATACAGTTTGTTACAAAGCTCTTTTGAAACATAAAACCCTTGTTCAGTCACCTTTATTCTTTTGAAGCTTGCTCATAAAACCTGTGATATTTTAACTTAAGAAATACAGGTTAGAAGTCACAAGATTAATAATTTGGTTTTACAACATCCAATATTTTTTGTTTTTTTTTTTGAGTTAAATCAAATTAAATAAAACAAATGAGTAGGTACTTGATAACTGAAAATTGCCCACAATAAGTTTACAAATACGTTTTTATGACAGTTATTACACACGAAAGAGACAGTATTAAGACTGAGGATTTTGGAAGCTATAAATTCCTTTCACCCCTATAAGAGATGTGTGTATGTCTTACAATAATTATAAAATTCAGTTTTATATGAATTCGTGAAACATATCGGTATGAATTTCATCACTGGCAAAGCTACCAGATTAATATGATACAATTATTATTTAATAACCACGATGTAATTATTTCGTAAACCACAACATGGACAACGCTTCATTGAAAATTTAACGTGTTATAAGTAGAGATGCAACGAATATTCGGCAACTATTCGGTATTCGGCCTATTCGGCCAGTTTTTTCAGTATTCGGAATTCGGCCGAATAGTAAGTGGTATTCGGCCGAATACCGAATTCTTAAAAAAGTTGCAAATTTCTTATAAAAGGGAATAAAAAGCAATTTAATCAAAACATTTAATTACAACAATCATTAATTGCGAAAACTTCAATATATTTCCAAATAGGAGACTTTTTATTCACAACTAAAGCAATTTTAGACAAATTTTATATAAATTTTAGACAAAGCACATTTAAAACACACGTGTCGTAACTTGTTAGCGTCGACGTCAATTGAACTGGATCACCCGCCGAATATTCGGTATTCGGCCAAATCACTATTCGTTGCATCTCTAGTTATAAGCATTTATAACTAGGTATGAAGTCAAATTAAGTAACAATATTGGGAGGCTTAACCAAACTGACATTGTTCTTAGTAACAATATAATGTTATCGACAAACGAAACTGGAAAACCGAGTGTGTGCGATTGAATGTGAACACGATATGTCATTACATCAATGAGAATCGTAGATACGGAGGGCTCCCGAGGCAATTTCGCGGACGGCAATTTTTGTCGCCATTTCGCGTTAGAGTGATTTCATTCTACGAGAAGACATAGCTGTCGAACTAGCTTATCGGACGGGACCAGCTCGACGTATCTTCGATTTATCCACTTGTCTGGGTGCGGCTCAATATCAAAGACATTTATAGCCTTTTCTTGCGGACCCGATTAGTGATTCACATCTCTATCGGTCGTACAACAACTGCGTGTCTAAATTGCGCCTGACAGGACCATTCGGCTAATGGGACTGTACCCAACGGATTAATTAACTGTACACTGTCGAATAATCTCATTGTTCTCTAGTAACGACTTGTATGTATACTTGCACAAATGTTAATCAGCAAAATTAACCGCGGTAATTGCCTATTAAATATTTGAAGACACATTCTAGTTTAGCTTTTGTGAAATGTTTGGCTTTACATTATGAATGTGCAGTCCTACATAAATTCAGTGATATCTTTGAGAGCATAAAGGGCACAGCTATGTTTCTAGCAATGAAGAATAATCGCCATGAGCTAAGTTAAATAGCTATCGCTAACTACATTCCGGTTGGAAATCTCACGTAAAACATTAATGAGAAAGTTGGCACGATAAGCGGGCTTCAAACAAGGATTGAAGCAGGACGGCTGAGAAGAAGCTCCCATTAACATTCCAGCGTGAAGGGGGCAATAATGTGGGTGTTACACGGTGAACGTTTCACTCGAGCAAATGGCCGCGCTCCGGGGATATGGGTATTCTGTTACGAATAGACGGGGAACACCGCTTCGGTTACTGCCATCGGGGATGCCTATACTTTCGCTGCATATGGGTATATCCTTCAAACTGCAAAGACAGCAAGAATGAAAATATTGCCCTATTTTTAGTACGCTCGTCGAGGGTCTTCGAAGTAGGTTATAGTCACTTGAAATATCGTTACTTTAATAGCATTTTTCGAGAAATTGCTAGGTTTGAACCCAAGCCATGAGCTTTATTTAGCAAATACTTATTTATTTGGTATGTTATGAATAACAACTATCCGGATTTAAACGTTAGTCTTTTTAAATACAACTATTCTATATGTTCGTTTTCGGAGAAAAGCTCTTTATTTATGAATGTATATTTCATTCATGCTGTAAGTATTATAGTATCATCCAAACAAAAGATACCTAAAACAGCTAGGATTCAAAAGGAACCACAATCATAGAGATATGGTAAGAAATCTGCATGTAGGGTACATACATCTAACATCATAATTAATATGATAAAATTCAACGCACGTAGGTACTTTGTACATCGTAGAACAAAGATATCGCAGCAAGTTTTATACTTAACATTAAACGTGAAAAGATTATAAAGACAGAGAATGTATATAAACTGAAACGAGAATACTACCTACTGCATACAAAGGTACAAAAGTTACAACCTAATATTACAGGTGTAACAGGTCACAAAGTAAGCGTTACAGTAAATTCAAGGGTAAAATTAGTCAACAGTTTGTAAGTGAAGTGTATACCTATTGTTAGTGAAGTTTTTTACGGCGAGTACGGTGCGAAATACCGCTTTACGTTCCAACAATCTCTGATGGTACACTTGAATTTATCGCGCGGGTTACACAGTAAAAGGGCTACGTAGTCGGCGGTGGCGGCAAGGCGATATTATTCGGCAGGGGTGCGTTTTGTTTACAAATTGCTTGGCGGCGCGTGCCCGCCCTGCCTCGCCTCGAATCACCCCGAGATAAAGCGGCTGCTGCTACCCGCCGATAATTTTCTTAAACCTTGTTTTATACGCACGTTGAACGGTGATTTCAGCCGTAAATGGATTGATCCAGTTTACGGCATCCCCTGCCTCGGCTAAGGGAAATTAGAGCGATGCTGTAAAGTGGATATAATACCGGAATTTTTCCAAAAAAAATGTAATATTAATCTTGCTGTTCGATTTTCTTCGGTATATGTAAAATTGGGTTTCCAGTCTATTAGTTCTTCCTACAAGGTATTTGAGGTTATAACAGTTTAATACATAACTTTTGAAATTGTTTCTGAAATTGCTTGTATTTGGTACAAGCAATTTCAGAAACAATTAATATTAATTTTTTTTTTTTTTAAAAGATTAATATTAAATTATTCGTCTTCATAAATATTCTAAAGTGGCAGATGTATGAGGGCACGAATTATTTGTATATGCTAAAAATATATATGCTTTCTACTTTATGTAGCTTAGTTCAATATAAGTGGAGATTAAAGACCCTCGGAAGCGTCAATATAGTCCCATCACATCTTCCAAATAAATTAAAAAGGAGTAAGATCCTTCTCGGGGTGTCACCTCGTTAAATATTAACTTCTACTAATGTGTACTTAAGGTTCATTTTACTTTGACGTTTAGGAGTTACAAAAATATTTATCAGCAAAATTACGTTTGGCCAAGAAGTAATGAAAAATTCACCCTTGGCGCGACCTGTGTAACTAAACCTTTAACGATATTGCTGGAGACTGTTGTCTTCTGTTGAATAAGTTTATACTTAAAGCTTCTGGAGCTGCTTTACGGTTTCAATTAATTAATTTTACCTTTTTTCTTTACAGAGAGTCGCACTTGTACGCAGTCAGAGTTCCGATGCAAGACAGGAAGATGTATTCCGTTGTCCTGGCACTGTGACAATGAAAAAGACTGTCCTGATGGATCAGACGAGGAGCCCGGAACTTGCAGTCAGTATCAAATTTTATTACCCACACTCACACGTTCATTCTAGCGAGTAAACTTGCCAAATAACGTACACTTTTATGATCTTATTACTACTTTCGAAACGAGTAATTTTGTTACAATATGAAACTGGAATTTTATAACAAACTTCTAGTCGTATAAACACACATTAATTAAAACATTACGAGAACAGAAAGTTACGATGTAGACATGTTTGTAAATACTCTATGAATGAGTTGGTATTAAGTTTTCTTGCTAACAGTAAAAGGAACGTCAACTTTACCCAGCCTACTTAGTTTATATTTGTGTGTGGAAAATAAGCAAACACTGTTATTTTGGCAAATTTACTTTAGGGTCGAGTTGGCAGTCAGTCGCCTATTGTTTAGACGTAGAACAATGAAAAAACAAGGTCGCAAAATGACAAAGCCAGCGAGGGTATGAAAACTGGACGATCCTGTGATCCCAACCCGAGTTATCCCTTGTTATTAGAAACCGAAAAACTTTTTACTAACCGCGATTCGGATTTAAACAATCTGTGTCCTCTGCGGTGATGACCATTTATCATTTAAGTAGGTCTATTATCATATAATAAGATAAAATTACAAAAGATTTTAAACGAAAAAATACGTCAAATAATAATCACTATCAGTCTAAAACTCATTTTATGATAGTTAACTAATCCTAAGGCACCTACTATATTACACGGATTATTATTAATGTTACATCGCCGTATAATGTAACTCCAGTAATTGCTTGGTTACTTACCAACATTATCTTAAACCGTATATTTGGAGCCAGGCGGTCAACGTAATGGGATGGCATCAATTCAAGAACTGAAACCGTAAAAAATAATTATCTAACGATTTATGAGGAAACTTTTGAAATACGCGTATTTTGTCCTTAGCGGGACTCCCAACGTAGATTAAAATCTTAATTACGACCAAGTTCTCAGGATTAAGTTTATAATCTTTGCCTCCACTCACCTACTTAAAAAAAAAATAGGATCACATTTCAATCAAAAATTTTCTGTACCTATCAAAGCAGTACCTACTTAATCAAATATTTAAATTGTATTTTACGGCTAGAGAGAAGGCTCGTATCCTGTATGTAAAATGTCATTACAGAAATGTAAATATGGTCCTATAAGTAAGTCGGTAAACGTAATGTGAAAAATGTGAATATTCACAAAGACGGGAGGGTCCCCAAATGAATTTTTGCCGAGAGCCTGTGGTATTTAAATAAAACACGTAATACGAATTTAAACATTCCATGGGGTGCGTAGAGGATCGCGTTAATTTATTTATGGTTGACACATGAGATAACGGACAAGGAAGGGAATGTACGCCACAAATTGGACTTGTTCACGTTGAGCCGATGGGTGAACTGGCATATGTAGGTAGATACTGAAAATTTCAGTCTCTAATAAGTTGGAAATATCGATCGATTCAGCGGTTTCCGCTACGGTGGCGACCATGGAGTTCGGTTGGCGACTGACGTAATCCCCGAACTCTCCACCTTGTCACAAGTTTCAAGGCGCGTAATCCTCTTTATGTGAAACACTTGTCTATACTTTATACGTATTTTCTTTGAGAATATCTTTTGAAAAATATAAGAATTTTCTTTTCAATAGGTTTGAAAATGTACCTCAGTAACATTTTAGCGAAAATGACAAGAATGATATGAAAATTTTATAGTTTTCATATCGGAACCGTGATGGATCTAGCTGAAAATAGTGGCGCCTTAGGGATTTGTGTTCTTCGTATGAAATATGAGTACTGATAGGTACTTTCCTCCCACAAACCATATATGTAGGGGAAAATGTCTCAATGTTTATTCGCTTCATGTTCCAACGAATTATAAATGGAATTTTTTAAAATAGATATGCCCGAAAAGGACAGTGTATGAAATAAACGACTGCCCACCCCATTATTCAAATGTGAAACGAGTAGAAAATTGCGCGTTCGCTTTTTTTCGTTTGTCGATCCATGGGAGGGTCACGCTATAAATTGCGATTTTTATCACCGACACTTTTCAATATAAGTGACCCGTAAAATTAACATGCCTTTTCACGATTTAGGATATGTATGTAGGTAGTATTATGATAGATAGCACCATCAAAAATAGTCACGTTCACATGTTCTACAAAGTCGTTACCTACCTATAAAGCACTTTATGGAAAAGTGAAATAATTAAATAGATTAGATTCATTATAGTAAAGATATCCAATAATTTCATAGTCAACCATCTTTTTTTCATGTTTCAATTAACATGGTATTAGTCTATTTAGGTATTATCCGTTCTAGCTTTGGAATATTTTTTTATAACGCAAGCAAGCATTGTAAACAGAAGTCCTTATAAAAGAGTTGATCCGGCGTCAAAGGGACTTTTAATTCCTTGTTTTCTGAAACTGCAACGGTGTGTATAAAAAGCTTGTGAAAGTTTGCGAAGGTTTTATTTCAGCGGAGGTGGGGTTATGGCAACCGCGGGCGTAACTTCGTACACTTAGAGCCACTGTAAGTCGTCCCACATAATGGAAAATCCTTTTTTATTTGGCAGGGACACGCAATGTTTTGTAGCCGACAATGTAGAAGGTAGTTATATATATCAAGTTTATATAGGTAATCTGGCTTTGTTGTCCTTGTTGACAAATATATTTATCACCGAGGCTTCAACTGGAACGTTATTTTCCGGGATAAGTAAACTTTATGGTGTCATGTCCCTCGTATAGTAGGAGCCAGTCCTAAGCTTGTGGATATTATCCATCTAGATATCTATTATATCTCTGTCACTCGGTGTATTTACGTAGCACATTATTTACCTATAGTGTGACAAATGGTACCCAATATAGAGTTTACGACATCAATCATGTTTTGAATTCATCATCTTTTATCATAAAGTCATCCCTCAATGTACTTTGCAGTTTGTAAACACTACATGAATACACACGAGAATCAAATATCATCATGATTTTGTTATTAACTGTGGAAAAGATATAAGATGAAGGACGTATTGAAAAAACATATATCTGAAACCATCATTTTTCTCCTTTATTTACTCTTTAACTACATGGGAGATTTGAGAGCCAATTCTTTATACTTTTAACAGCTTCACTCTTTCAATGGAACTTAAATGCATTAAACTAAGTAGATATACAGTCCTCAGAATCCCCAGCAAAAGTTTTTGAGCGGGAGTCACTAAAGCTTTCTCAATTTGCGTCTGTTGAATCTCGTTAGCGCCGTCGCAAAACAACATTACACTCTAATAAGGGGACTGTTTAGAATCATTAATTACGTTTTAGCCGTGCCCGTGCTTAGCATTACCATTTATTATATTGCTAAAGCACTTGGCTAGCATTTTAAACGTGTTTGTTTTGTCAACTTAAGTTGCTACTGATAGCCTCGTTCCAAGTCAGTCCGTTTGCCCAGATTAATTACATCAGTGTAAATTGTTTATATTGTGAGCCCCCTGATTTATTTGTGTCTGATCGCAGATAGTTTAATGCTGTTAAATTGTTTGCTCTTCGACTAAAGTTCTGCAAATAGTTTGCAAGTAAAGCGCTCGGGGCAATGTTATCGATACTTAACATTGCAAAGTTACTTTGACGCCAAAGACACTAAAGGCAATATCATAAAATATCTCTAATAAAAGAGCAGGGACGAAAGGGGTTCATTGTAATGTGAGAAATTCGATATCAATCAAAATTTCGTACACAGCTACGGAAAGGAGTTGTCCGGAGCACAAATTTGTGTGCACGACCGGCCAATGCATACCACTCTCGTGGAAATGTGACGATGTGGCCGACTGTGTCGACGGCTCTGACGAACACCAGTGCGGTAAGAGCATGGTCTCGCAAAGGATCAAAAGCATGAAACCAGAAACAATGGGCATGTCGGTATACCTACCTGGTTTATATTTAGGATCGACATAAGCATACCTAAGCATGCGAGTATAAAAGCACATTTTACGACTGCTATAAACTTCTTCGTGTTTTATCAAAATTATAGTTACGATTTTCTATGATACTCACGGTTACTTTATATCTTTTCTATTTTATTACCGATTTGATTGCCTGAATCGATTACTAGACACAAGTAGGTGAATATAAAACAAAGAGAACACGCAATTACGGTTAGACTTTACGAAAATAAAAAAGTAAAAGATACTTATTATTTTTATAAGGACATCAAAGTAATTGGTGTCCTAGTTAGAAAAAATTCTCCTTGGTTACGAAAAACAGAACCAAAGGACTTAGAAGTAAGCAGGAAGGATAAGACGAAAACGGATATCAGAGATCCCTTTAGGGATTTGTGTTACCTTATCGTGTCGGTTTATATTTGCATCATACTTAGCATGTGCATGAATGGGTTGACAGAGGTGAAATCGTGCGGGCCAGAGGAGTTCACTTGCAGAGGAAGAGACGGCGAGTGTGTGCCGCTCACGTGGATGTGCGACGACAACGCAGACTGTTCCGACGGATCTGATGAGAAAGCATGCAGTAAGGGATTTAACATACAATGCAAGAGTAATTATGTAGACTGAAAGGCTGCTCAAGTTCTATTTGCGTCTTAAAGTTAGTCTTCTTGCTTTCTCTTTCACATTTATTTTCTTATGTTCGAAAGAGATAGCGGTACCTTAGCCGGGCGAATTTCGCAGCTATCATTGCAACGGTAACTCTTCAAAATTAATTACGTCGGACGCTTTTATAATTACTCCTGAATTGTATATTCACATTACACTTCACATTTTATACCTGGGTCAGCATTTATGATGCATCAAAAACAATATTGACATCGAAGCATTCTTCAGTCATTGGTGCCCATTATATGATATCTAAATTGTGTAATCGGCTAGTTATATTGTGGAAATTGCATGATGCCGACCTAAATATATTATCTTCTATTTTAAGTTAGGATAGTGTAGTACAAAGAGCACATCATAATTTGTTTCTATAAGCGTTCTCAGATATCTCTTATGTTCCCTTTACCTAGATATTTCATTCAATGTTATTATTTCATTAACAGTGTGATGTATCGTGTGACACTAATTATTTATTAAGGTCACAATCGTTGCTCTACATATGACGTACTAAGTTCGATTCCCAAGTTGGTTAGACTAGATATGATTTTTGCCTTAATTGTGATAGAAAAAAAATCTTGGATAGTTCATGGAATATCTCTCTATTGTCCACCAGTTGTACCATTTTACCACAGTTAAATATCACTTGCACATCAAAAAGAACCTAGGTAGGTATTGTCTGTGTCAGGCAGGAAGATAATTGAAACATCAACTAAGTTTCAATTTTGTAGGAAATATTAACAAAAGTTCTTGTTAAAATCTTAATGGTGGGATACCATACCCTAGAAATGTTCAGAAAATACTTGCAGTTTTTCATATTTTTGCCACGCCAAACTCACGATTAACTTTTAACTATTCGTCCTTAGTATCAGTAGCACCAATCAATCATGGGGTCGGACCCAACTAAACTCTGTGTATTCTATCAACGCTCGACTCATCCATCTATAAATTCTTATCTACCCACACTGGGCGGGCCGAGGCGTGAGCGATGATGTTGCGTGCCTACTTCAATACACGGGATGGTTTCCTTACGCCCGGAAGCCTCATCACGATTATGTCATCGTTTATCTTATTAGGAAAATCAAGTACGAGTACAGAACTTGATTTTTCTAGAAATGCTGAAGCAGTACCTACAAATGGGCATTAACAGTCGATCTGTATAAGGTTGTAGACCTTTATTTCATAATGATTATGCATGAATGATAGGCTGAAAAAAATATTAAAATCTGTAAACAATAGTAGTACAAGTTGTAGAAATTGATTTCAATCGCAGCCTTTTACACCTAGAAATATCTGAGAATAATAGAACACAAGAGATTTTTTTTTAAAGTACTTTGCACAAGAGTTTTTTGGTTTTTTCATAATAAATTAGTCGACCAACTTCATTGGAGGTGCTTATTTTAACTTCTAAGTCAATTATGCTGCATTTTATACACAATTTGTTTTAAATTCGATGTGCTCTAGGTGCTGTTAGTGAATTGGAAACTCCACATTTTTATAATATTTATTTCAATGTACAGTCGAGGTCTTTAAATGATATGCCACTTCCACTACTTTACAATTTTGCACTTATACATTCACGAAGTACGAATATTACCAACTAAACGGCCGATGTGACGGCTAGAATACGAATAGGGGCAAGTACCCCATCAATTAAAATCCTCGACTGCACCTACCAACGAATTGGAAACATTGAATTTCTCGAAATAAGTTCACATTTCATAATAATTTGTTTTGTTTTTTCAATTTACACTGAGGCTAAAGTTTATAATACATAACGGTGTATTTATTAATGTGCTGTCAGATCGTATTTATTTAAAATTTGACTGATTTCAAAGGATTGCTGTTAAAATTAGTCTAGCCGTCTGTGCAAATTTAATTAAAATTGTGTCCAAATTGAGTAACATCATTAAGGGATGAAAACTTGAATTGTCTTTTTAAAGACTTAATTATGTAAGCAAGCCTTTAATAAATTGGACTTTTAAAAATAAATTTCGACACTCAAAGAATCTTTAAAGATTTTCAAACCAATTTATAAAATTTGTAAAATGATTACTTAATGTTTCCATTTCAGCTGTTACACTATTCTGTCTCTTTATTCGAATCTAAATGTAATAAGGTTGGGTAGTTTTCAACGAAATTTTATCTTTGTCGTCCTGGAGGTCTCTAATGACCAATGACTGCATTCAAAGTGAAATAAAGGACATGGCAGAAAAAAACTTTGTTGAAAACCTGTCCAATACACCAATACTCTCACAAATAAGTCTTGACCTGGCCTACCAGATGAGACCTGTCGCTCGGACGAGTTCACATGCGGGAATGGCAAGTGCATCCAGCTACGTTGGGTGTGCGACGGCGATGACGACTGCGGGGACGACAGTGACGAGGTCAAATGTCCTGCGCCAACCTGCCAGCCGCAGACACACTTTTCCTGTGGAAATGGACACTGCATATCGGCTTGGTGGCGCTGTGATGGAACTGAAGACTGTCCCGATGGAAGCGATGAAGTGGTAAGTTTGTATAGCAATGTTTAGGTTCATTAGAAGTTAAGTAATAATAGCGAAGTCAAGCTAGTTTGAAGCATTCAATGCAAATAAAAAGAGATTTGGTTAAGCTGGTTTGTCTATTCTGTAATCATTACACAAGCTTCGAATTCTTAATGTGGCTCTTTCCGCAACAAGAGATTCTTGGTCAATGAATAGTTGATAAACATAAATAATGATTGCTTACCCTCTTGATTTAATATCTCAGTCAATCATTGCGACAATCACCGGAAGCGATAGTGTGGTCTACTCATAGCGGAGACCACCCAACAGCTAGTTTAATTACATTCATAAACCGCTTATCTGAAACTAAATGGCATAATAATTGTAACAGGGTCTAATCTTATCAATGGATTAAAGACATCAAATTATAAATGATTCAATCAAAGCTAAATGTAGCGAGAGATAAAATGTAAATGATTTAAGTGTGTGCTTGGCCACCCATAAAGGGATCCCTAATGAAAGCCAATTAAGCATATTTGATTGAGCAAACGATACTGAAGCGTAATGCTAGAAACGTTTTAAAAAACGTTTATTTGTCATGCATGATCCAAGAAAATAATCAAATCAATGTACTTTCCAGGGCTGCACAGCTACTCCAAAGGTCCGTTCACCGTGCATATCATCAGAGTTCGAATGCAAGGATCGCATGACTTGCGTTCATAAGGCTTGGGTGTGTGATGGCGACCGGGACTGCCCTGACGGTGGAGATGAAGATCCTACGCTGTGCCGCGGCAACGTCACCTGCAGACTGGACCAGTTCCAGTGCAAAGACCACAGCTGTATCCCTGGAGCGTTGTACTGCAATGGAGACAAGGACTGCCCTGATGGCAGTGATGAACTTAACTGCAGTAAGTATTTTGTTAAACAAATTTTATTAGGTGCCCGGCAACATTATGTGGGTCTTAAAGGTAGAAACGATTCTCTATGATCGTACGGACCATCTACTGTATAGTTATGAATTTCAGCATGAGTGTAAAACCCGTTAAAATAATCTACTGACAACTTTATATTTCCGCCAATTATGAAGTTTAAAGCTCAAACGGTGTGGATCATTCTAAACAAAGTTAACCTTTTCATATCTCCTAAACGTTTACAAGCATATGATTTAGTTTTCCTCTTTAAACGAGGTTAATCTCGTAAACTTGTTATTTATTTGCGTAACCAACTTATTTTTTCTACTTGAACTAATTGTAAAACTTTTGTTACATTTCAGCAATACTGAAGACCGTATGCGACAAGAAAACAGAATTTGACTGCGGAGCTGGCATGTGCATCCCCCTTTCGAAGGTCTGCGACAAGCATCCAGATTGCCCGGGCTTTGAAGATGAACCTCGGGACAGATGTGGGGAGAACGAATGTGCGAAGAACAATGGAGGATGCACACAGAAGTGTGTGGACACCCCCGTCGGATACTATTGCGACTGTGACAAAGGATACAAGCTTGTGGATAATAGGACTTGCGAAGGTGAGAATCTAATGGAAAATAAAATATAGAATTTCGCAATGAGATTACTTCGGCCAAAACTTGTTTCCGAAGAAATATGTCAAATATGAAAAGTTTCAATAAGAATTTGTGACCTATTTGACAGTTCTCATTGTGCTAATTACTATCCTCCGTATCACAAACTGTCTGCATTGCTAAAATGGTTTGAACGCTGAACGAACTCAGTCATTTAAAATGTTCGCTGTATGGAATATTTACTATCTAGATAGCATTTATTCATTTACAAAGCCGGGTGTTGCTTTAAACAAAAATTGGCATAAGTAGGAATAGCATGCCAATGCAGTGTGATACTTATTACATATACTTAAATAAATCATCAAGATAGGGTAAACCTAAAATAACGGAAATGACTAATTAATGACTAAACGGATTATTCTGTTTATATTTATTTGTACAGTCATAAATAACCTAGTACGTAATTAATAAAATAATGTTAATCAGATTAAGATTATCTGTTTTTATTAAAAGCATAACTAGATTTCGATGAGATTATATCACTATTTATCGTAAAAACCAGCGATTTCATTGACATTTTCAATGAATTTGACAACTGTATAAGGAAAATATTTTATTAAATCTGGCCACTTTCGTTGTGGGTATTAACAGACAACGATAAAAAAGCATTGATCTGAATCTTGTTTTTGCTTCTATAATTCTTCCTAAAAGTATCAGCACTTTCTATAAGCCGTTTTTCCTCGTATTTAAAGCCAACTAACAGATCACTAAACCAGCGTCGTAGATACACACGTCCCAAATTGAGGACTGAGGGAAAGAGTGGGTAGTGTCAAGAGGCCTGTACACGAATCTCCTGAAATTCGTGCTGAGATATAGGGCTCTTGTTATAGGCAGGAGTGAGGTAGCGAGAATGGTTCAATGGCTGAGTATGCTATAGATCACTGTGAAACCCAAGTAATCAAGTTTTGGAAACTTCAACATACCTTAATTTTCCAGACGTTGACGAGTGCTCTGACCCCGGCGCCTGCTCCCAAATGTGCATCAACGAGAAAGGCACGTTCAAATGCGAGTGTCACGCAGGATACGCACGAGACCCTCGGGATCGTACCAGGTGTAAGGCCACGGAAGGACACCCATCCCTTCTGTTCGCAAGGAGGTTTGACATCCGCAAGATCAGCCTGGACCACCACGAAATGGTTGCGATAGTCAATGACACTAAGTCGGCGACTGCGCTGGATTACGTGTTCAGGACCGGAATGATCTTCTGGAGTGATGTCACGGATGAGAAGATATATAAGTTAGTATTTTACATCAATGTATCACTACTAGCCATGCGGAACTAGGTTTCGGTCTCATAGTAGAACCCGGTTTTCTCCGGGTTTTACTATGGGTCCGAAACCGGCCATGCCCTGATCACTGCAATGCTGAATTCACCATTGCAGTGATCAGGGCATGGCCGGTTCAGAAATAACCTGGATTGTTTGACATTCTTTTTTGATAGATATGCTGTCCCAAAAAGATTTGAATTGCTTTTCGACAATCATCGCAACCAAGAAACGAAACCGCAAGGACTGCATTTGATTCCTTAGAAAATCATAATCAAATAATAACAATCAGTTGTTTTTCCACAACTGGCCATTTATGTATTACTGGCGTCATTTAAAATTTGATGTAGTAAAAGATTATATATATCTTTAATACATCAACTTTTTTCGGGTTCATAAAGTTCAATTAAAAGACAATGGACTCGCATGATACTGTTATTGTGTACATTTTTACAATAAGATAACAACATTACATAAGTAAACGTTTTACACGGTCGTAAAAAAAGTATTTTTATCGTGTAAATACGGACGACGTCATATCAAATACATACTTTTACCGAATATGTACAAATTATGATGATAATGAACATGATTGTATAATTATGTTTCCACTTTTTGTAATATTAAGATTTCTTTTTTATTACCAGCACTTGGATTTAACATACCTACCTCAGTATTTACTGACGATCATAAACCAACTTCAAATGATGATTGCTTGTTATTTTAAGTACTTGACAAAACGTGGCTAAGCACGTGTATAGTTAAATGGCAATTTATGTATTTTGGGGTTCTGTCCCGGTTGCACTGAAAAGTACCTACTAACGCATTTTGTGCTAAACATATTTAAACATCATTATATTTCTGTCAATTGTTGGTATCATCGTGTTCGATGTTTCATACAAGTACATTCAGTGTTAAAGGATATAGTGCAAATGAGCCTTACTCTCACCACACTAATAAACAGAATTAAAACCTTATATGTACCCACTTATGTCTCTTTATGTTAATCATATTCTCATTACCCAGGGCACCAATTGATGAAGGCACACAAAGGACAGTGGTGATCGGTGACCAGTTAATCACATCAGACGGTCTCGCAGTCGACTGGATCTACAACCACCTGTACTGGACTGACACTGGCAAGAACCACATTGAACTTGCAGACCTGCAAGGAAACATGAGGAAGATCCTCATCAGGGACCAGCTGGAAGAACCTAGAGCTATCGCGCTTAACCCTCTAGATGGGTAAGTAATCACTCCGATCAACTTGAATAGTCTACATGTGTACAACTGTGCACTACAGTTTGTTGCGTAGAAAGGATCAACAGTTTTTACTGGATAAAGTCCAAGTCACTTAAAAGGTTTTTTGAAAAAATATAGTCACTCATGTGTTATTGTTTCCACAACGCAGGTAGCATTACAATTAGGTCGCTTAACTGAAGGATTTAACTCAAATAAGTTAAGAAAGAGAGAAATGTCCTCGCACTGCAGTGGGACTCGACAAGCTAATAGTAGTAATACTGTTAGTTAGTAAGATTTTGTTCCTTGCTTGCGTCAAATACATTTATTAATATTACTTAGTAGGATTTTGCGTCACATACATAAATCAGTCCTTAAACAACTAACTGTAAGCAATAAAAACACGTTATACATACGGGAATCGAATCTGCATGAGAAAAGTGCCGCATCAGTCAGTCACTCAGCGACTGCGCCAACGTTACCGTCATTACCACGCTCTCGGTAGCTGAAAAGATAATTTGCCTACAATAGACACGAAAAAAAAAACGGTTCGGTTACCATATAACAATACAAGTGCTTTAATATTCAAGAATTTGAACAAAGCAGTTGATAACACATTAGGGTACATTAAACTATCTTTAGATACCTACTTATCTACATTACAATAGTATCTACTACAACTTTTTTTGCCACATCACTGCCTTACATAGGTATTACATACAACTGCGAAGTTACATCAAAGAATAGCGACTAAAATAATAAACAATAATCATCGCCTTTTCCCAACTATTTGCGTGTCGACTTCCGATCGAACTGGGTGCAGCTGATACCAGTATTTCACATAGAGCGACAGCCTATCTGATCCTCACAACGCAGTTTATACTGAGTAACACGATAGGCAAGACAGTAAGAAGTCTGACCCGTAACGACTGCCATCCGGAATGGCAGGCTAGACCAACTGGTAAAAGTGCTCAATGAGCTACGGAGGGGCTCAGTATGTTAAGGATGTTCAACTATTCACGGATCGACTCGGAAATGTATCATTCTACTGCCCTTATCCCAGTTATATGTGGGATCAGCGTCCCACGACTTCTTTTTACACACTTCTTTATTACTCGTAATCTCAAAAGACACCTCCTTTCTAGCTACGAGCCCATTCTTTTTAGGATGGGAAATCATCAAATGACTTCTCCCACTCTGGGCGGAGCGGGAGGGAGTGTCAGACTCTTACTGACTAAAACCCATCCATGTTCCTTCCTCGCCTTTTATGTTCCGGGGCCGCGGTATCTCTTTCGAAGAGGCCCGCAACTAGCTACGATCCCTCAAACGACAACTAGAACTGTACAGTGTAGCTATTGGATGTAGTATTCGATACACCTCTGCCTTATTCTTCGGGGATTACAGGCTAGATGCCATGTTGTAAAATATTGTAAAATATCAATAGTTAAAATAAATATTTAAATAATAGTGCAAGTGCACTGTTCAAACGTCATACGCTCTGCATGTAGGTATAGGTGTAACTGGATTTTATGTCATTATCCTTCCTCAATACAGGTTACTATAACTTTGTACGTCTAACTGGCAGGTGCATTGCATAATGCTTAGACCCTAGTGATCATCTGACTACTTCCTAGAATTCCAGGTGGCCATACGGGGAGGCGTTTTATTTGAATGAGGAAGACCGTTAAGACTAAACTTATATTGTCACTTACGGGATATCTTCCGTGATTATTTTTAATGTTGAGCACCCGATATTTCGACGCTGTTGCAAGCGCCATGATCGCGGGTTGACTGGAGTATGCGGGTGGATGGATAATAAATTGTTACGAGCAGACAAATCTGTCTACCCTCTTTCTTTGTCTTTTGCTACGCGCACTATTGGAACTCGAAACTAAGTCACGACAAAACGCACTCACAGTATCACCAAGTTTTGTGGAGTTTTTTGTATGATGCCGGCTGCTACTTTTGAGCATACTCAAAACTGGATTCCACGTACTCGACAATTTGAAGCCATCCTCTCATCATCGGGTGCTCAACTTTGAAAATAATCACGGAAGATATCCCGTAAGTGACAATATAAGTTTAGTTTTAAACCGTGAAAGCCTAAAACAGTGTTTAAGACCGTTAAGAGCTAATTGTAGAGGGCGCCACCATAGCTGGTCTCAATCTGTCCAATGAGGTCAAGGTATTTTAAAATATCAAATGACATTCCTTGATTTTCAACCAATGACGATTTTTGGAACCAGCTATGCAAGCTCCATTAGTTCCACAGTGTGCCTTCCCATTGAAAGGTGACTAGCGAAGGCACTAAGCGCGCAGTGCGGCCGGGTGCGAAAGTTCTATCAAGTTCTTTTCATTTCGTTACTCATAAGGTGACTCGATAGGTTCTACACGTTAAGCAAGGCATCTGTCAGTGCGTATTTAGCCTTAGCTGGGCTAAGGCATTCCATGCCAATATTAATCTAGTGCAACACACATAAAATACTACAATGAATGCTGAACAAATCTGATATTAAGGGCCAGTTTCACCACTTAAAGGCTGGTTATAACTAATACCTTATCTACCAGATATATAGCTATCCGACACCTGTGAAACCAAAAGTGTTAGTTTATCTGGCAGATAAGTTCCTAATAAGCTAACCGACACTTTATCCGCAACCGGTGAAACTGGCCCTAAACATAACATACCGTACAGTAACAGTAACAGGTACCTCTACCAATCGTTAAATATTTTCGGACAATATCAGATTCATTTGTAAACAATTCAAACAGGAGTAAGTATTAACTTCTTCCGTAATTCCGATTCACTTTTCTTACTCACTTATTACTTTTATTTATTTTAAAAACGTTTAAAAATAGTAGCCTATCGGTATCGGGATCAGTGATGATGATTTGATCCTAGTACAATGTGATGTTGCCGTTGATCCGACACATACCTATAGTATGATTCCACAAGACTGTATTTTAGTGCAAGTTGCTCTAAAATACAGCTCTCCATAACCCAGAGGTTGGTTTTCAATCATACCATTAAACCAATAATATTTTCTACTATAACTATCATAAGAAAGGAAAGGGCACGATAGACCGGGATACATGGTGGTGGTCGCCAGAGATACAGAATGTGCTGAAGGATAAAAAGAAGAAGTTCAAAGAATGGCAGAGTGTTGGAAATGAGAGTGCTAGTTTGAAAGCTGAAAAGAAGCGTGAGTATGATGCTCTCAAGAAAATGGCTAAGAGGTCTGTGGCTATAGCGAGAGCAAACGCCCAGAATAAACTCTATGACACACTGGATAGTCCAGCAGGCCAAAAACACCTATACCGGCTTGCTAGAGCTAGAGAGAGAAAGGCGAAGGATGTTTGTCAGGTCAAATGCGTAAAAGACGAAGCTGGAATGGTTATTTCGGATGATGAGAAAATTATGGATAGATGGAAGGGTTACTTTGAAAGACTAATGAATGAGGAGAATTACTGGAGTGGGGTACTCGAAAATAAACCAGTGAATGAGGGATTAGTGAGAAAGGTTAGCGTGGATGAAGTAAGGATTGCAGTAAATGGAATGAAGAATGGTAAAGCGTTAGGACCGGACGGAATACCGGTTGAAGTATGGAAGTTATTGCGGATGGACGGATGGACGTGGTTAGCTTTATTCTTCAATAAATTGTTGCTGGAAGAAGCCATACCTGACGAATGGTGTAACAGTTTGCTGGTGCCCATTTTCAAAAACAAAGGTGATGTGCTGGAGTGTAACAATTATAGAGGAATAAAGCTAATGTCACATAGTATGAAAGTTTGGGAAAAAGTTATTGAAAGGCGACTGAGAGAAGAGAGTGAAATTTCACAGAACCAATTCGGTTTTATGCCTGGTCGGGGAACGACGGATGCCATATTCGCTATCCGCCAGCTGTGCGAAAAATATAGAGGTGCACATAAAAACTTGCACATGGTGTTTATCGACCTCGAAAAGGCATACGACCGGGTACCACGTGAGGTTTTGTGGTGGGCCCTTAAGGAGAAAAGTGTGCCTGGGAAGTATGTGCAGTTGATCCGTACTATGTATAGTCGATGTAGAACTCAAATACGGTCTACAGCAGG
Organism: Xestia c-nigrum; assembly: GCA_916618015.1. Lineage (NCBI taxonomy): Eukaryota > Metazoa > Arthropoda > Insecta > Lepidoptera > Noctuidae > Xestia > Xestia c-nigrum. Next base: position 18,314,231 of record OU745245.1, read on the forward strand.
CACTACCGGCAGCTTCAATGTTTCAGTCGGCTTGCACCAAGGGTCGGCTCTAAGCCCTTACCTCTTCCTTATGATAATGGACGCTCTTACGTTCGACATCCAGGAAGAGGCTCCCTGGTGCATGCTCTTTGCCGACGACATTGTGCTAGTTGCCGAGAGTGGCCTAGAGGTCCAGAGCAGATTGGAGGTGTGGTGGCAAAGACTGGAGAATGTTGGCCTGAAATTAAGTAGAACCAAAACGGAATACTTGTTTTGTGATTTCGGCGGTCTCTCCAGTCCTGTGCCCATAACCCTTGCCGGAACGCCCATACCGGTCTGCTCCGATTTTCGGTACCTTGGGTCGCTTATTCAGGGAAATGGCGAAGTAGACCGGGACGTAACGCACCGGATCAACTCAGGATGGATGAAATGGCGACAGGTCACTGGAACAACTTGCGACCCACGGATGCCCCTCAAGTTAAAGGGGAAAATCTACAAGTCCGTGATTAGACCTGTCGTATTGTATGGATCAGAATGCTGGGCTGTGAAGAAGATGGATGAAAAACGATTGCATGTAGCGGAGATGAGAATGTTGAGGTGGATGTGTGGAGTGACAAGAATGGATAAAGTAAGAAATGAATATATTAGAGGAAGTTTGAAAGTGGCACCTGTTACTGAAAAATTGAAAGGAAGTCGTTTGGCTTGGTATGGACATGTAATGAGGAGGGATGAAACGCATGTGACTAAAAGAGTGATGGACATAAGTATTGATGGATGGAAGGGGAGAGGAAGGCCAAAGAAAAGATGGATGGATTGTGTAAAGACTGATATGAAAGAGAAAGGAGTAAATGATGCCGTGACGTCTAACAGGGGAGAATGGAAGAAGAAAACGTGTTGCGCCGACCCCAAATAAAATGGGACAAGGGCAGGAAGATGATGAACTATCATAATTATTGGATAGGCTATTTAATCGCCAATATCAGTCAATGAGGTGATTCAACAAAATAACTTTCGCACCAAACGCTCAACTAACTAATGCCTATAGAAAAGTAGGCAGACTATCAATGCATGGTATGACGAATCCAGGTGACTAATTCGCCACCTCGTATTATTGCATAGTGGTGTATTTTTCGCAGAAAAAAAAGAAAACTCAAAGTCTCGAAAAACCGCATGACAAGTTTCATGGAGAATTTGAATTTGTCATTTATATCAATAAAACAAATAAACTTTGGCTAGGGAAAGTAGTGTTCAATAACTAGTAAATTACCTCCTCTATATGCGAATTTGGTACGGAGAGTCCAGACACAATCACCTTGTATAGTTAACCTATACCTGTCGTCATTCTCATTTGCATCTCACGAAATAATAATGACGATTTATTGTCAATAAAAACTTAATTGACCTTCTTTTTCTAACTTTCTGTCTAGCTGTAAGGGATAAAAAATCCATATGCTCTGTTCCAGAGCATATGGATTTTAAATCCACACCTTTCATTACAAGCACTGCTGCTTGGTGAGGTTGTTGACTTGTGGAGTGCCTGGGTGCGGCCGGACTCTGACAACAGTCAAGCTCGTGACTCAGGCTCTGCTCTATTACTGTTTTCTCGCACTAGGAACTATGTGAGGTTCCATCTCGTGGTAGAAATATTAGTCTTTGGACCCGACACTAGATTACTACAGACTTTTATAAAGAGCACCGGATGTTCTTAAATTTATTAATCACCTTAAAGATGCTATTTTTATGTTCAGGTTTAAAATTAAGTCGGTTTATAATTTTTATGACACATTGTTTCTATAAATAAGTGCATTAATGTTATCAAACGCGATATGATACCTACTGGATAAAGCAATTAGTAACGGTTGTCATTAATCATACCATGTTTTGTGAATCAACAGTTTATAACAATTTTCCTGGTAGGTATAGGGACTTTATTGTAGAGTTGAGTATACCTCTTTTTTTTAGGATGTGAAATCATCAAATAACTTCTCCCTCTCTGGGCGGAGCGGGAGGGAGTGTCAAACTTTTACTGACTAAAACCCATCCATGTTCCTTTGTCGCCCTTTATGTTCCGGGGCCACGGTATCTCTTTCGAACAGTCCCACAACCCCGGGAGTTGGGTATACCTTTAGAATTGTTATATAATGTGGTGTAAAGATACATTACCTAATAACTAACCTACTAGTAAAATACAGGCTATTTGTCTGCAAAATCGAAAAATTCTGACTCTCGGCTGCATCAATACACCTATGCTCGACATAAGAGTCAAACCGGAGACCTCATGATCAGCCCACTAAACCAACGAAACGAAATATTTTAATATCAACAAGCATTCGATACAACTACCCGTCATACACAAACGGCTCCTACACAATTTAAAACACGGGCGGTTGTAATCAGCCACATAAATGCCGTTTGACTGAAGGCAAATTCGATCAATTGACGAAAGAATGTCGTTTTATTCCGGGTCGTCGATATGTATTGCAATTAGAAACGATATTCGCTGATACAATTGACGTAAGTCGAATTTTTGATTGTACCTATTTACCACTCGAAATGTCACGTACACACCGTTGTAGAATCAAAAGATCAACAATTTGCCATGGCAATTAGAGCCTTCTGAGTTCCGTCTGTCCTCCTAAAATTCCGCACCGTACCTATGTGGATTTAAATGACTCAAGTGTTGACGCAAGATCACCTGTGAGATTAACATACTTTAGACATCATCATCATCATCTGCCTAGCCTTTTACCAAATATTTTCAGGTTGGCTTCCAGTCCAACCGCATGCAGCTGAATACCAGTATTTAATCTAACATAGAGCAACTGCCTATCTAACCTCTACAACCCAGTTAGTACTGGGTAATATGATACCCATTGATAAAACTGGTTCTCAGACTTTCGGGCCATCGACTATCTCAGATACTTTCCATACTAAGAGTTTGACATATCTTAGTATGGTAGGCTTTATTATATGTTAGGTCCGGAGTATTCCATCATTCATCGTAAATTAGCAAGCAAGCACAAATCACAATTCAAACGGAATCAGATCTGAATACAGCAATGTTTACCACGTAAAAATGTGATAATTCTTACAAAACCACATGTATTAGCTATGATTTCAAACTGCCTAATTTATTTGGTAACCAAATATAATTTATGTGCATTAGTTATGTATATTGAAATCCTTCATGCGAAATTTGTGCTAAGCCGACGGTAAAATTATTCTAAGTAGCTAATTTAATCTATTTTTTCTTCTAGCTGGATGTACTGGACCGACTGGGGCCAGGTACCAAAGATTGAGCGTGCGGGTATGGATGGCTCCCACAGGCAAACCATCGTTTCTTATGACGTCAAATGGCCCAACGGCCTCACATTGGACCTTGTGCGCAAGCGCGTTTACTGGGTGCGTATTAAAATAAGCCTTAGTTGAAATAAAAGAAGTTGAGACGTGCGTCAAAGAAGAACGGTCGTCTACCTCAGGTCCACAGCCTTCCCTTTTTATTTATAAAGGACCTTCTGGAATTTCCTTACAGCTTAGCGCTCTTATGAAGTTAGTATAGTCCGCGCCACGAGCAACTATAATTTTTGTAAACAAAGAATTTCTACCAAGAGACGTAGCGGCAATTCAATCAACAAGAATACTCCCAAATTCAATTAACTCAAATTATCATACGTGTAATACGAAAATAACGAGCAATTTCACTTGGTCGGGTTATATTTTGGCGGTATGAAGAGCTATCGTCTAATGTTTTGTGGTACTGGAACGCATCTGACAGCATGGAACGTAAACATTTGGGCCGCCATTTTGAAGTAAGTTCACGCTGACGCTGTCATTTTTTAATTTGATCCAAAGGTTGCGAACCTGAATGTGTGTTTACAAAATTTATAGCTTCTCGTGGCGAGGACTATAGGTATACATTGATTGGGTAACCCAGAATTAAGTTGATACATTTTACCTGTTTCGTTTTCTACTAAAACAATGGTTTTAGGTAATAATTGTAAAGCAACCTAGTTGGTGGTTTCTTAAAAACAAATGACGTCTGAAAAAACGGAGCTCATTCGTCATAATTAAAGTATTAACCACAGAAGATACCAAATCACACGTCGTTGAAAAAATGGTTTTTCCAACACAAAATATTAAACACACCATACTTAATTTCACCTAATGGCTAACATCAATCTAATGATAATGAACATAATTAGCTATATCTGTAGTGAAATCAAGTGTTCTGAATTAATTAAGTATTGCGTACAAAGAGATAGGTCCTAATGGATTATCAAGATAATTCAAACAATCATTCAACTTTTAATTCTTAATGATTCATCGATCTACCGATAAGTAACTTTATAAGCAATACTACTACATCTCTACAATTTTCAACTCATTCGAAAGTTCGGAGTTACTGAACTTCAATATTTGTTCAGGTGGATGCCAAAATGAACATGATTTCTTCGTGCAACTACGATGGAACTGGACGCAGGGTTATCCTGTACTCCACAGACGTGTTACGTCATCCATTCTCGATCACCACGTTTGAAGATTGGGTGTACTGGACTGACTGGGACAAGGCTGCCGTCTACCGCGCCAACAAGTTCAACGGAAAAGACATTGAAGCCATTACTCCTACTCATAACGTAAGTTGAATGTGATGATATTGCAGGTAAGGAATTGGGTATAAATCTTCATCATCACTTCAGCCGAAAGACGTCCACTGCTGGACATAGGCCTCCCCCAAGTATCACCACATTGACCGGTCCCTTGCGACTCGTATCCAGCGGATTCCCGCAAACTTCACCAGGTCATCGGTCCTCCTAGTGAGAGACCTTCCAACGCAACGTGCGAGTCGCCACTCCAGAACTTTTCGGCCCTATCGGCCATCGGCCAAAAGTTGATATTGGAAAATATTGAAAAATGAAAACTGGATTCTGTTGATGAATCAATTAATATTAGATCGGATGCGCCAAAGATGGCATGTCAAATCAGACTTGTCGCTATCAAAAACCGAGAATAAAGAAATTGGTTGTAGGCCTTGTGTAAATGAACCAAAATGGATATATTACTATCTGATTAACGAGTTTGAAGCCAATTTTGGGGGGGTTTGGCCATTACCGAAAACGAGATAGCGGATGGCCTCCTTGACATCGAATCTTTAATTGCCACTTGTATATTGAGTCGAAATCGATTTAAAATGTCAAAGATAGAGCGAGTGGAGGAGTAAAATAAGGAAGTATAGGTTTGACCCTGGCATCATTATAGGTTTTTTTGAAGACCTTGTAAATTAAATATTTTAAAAAACACCATGTTGATTTCCGACTCATACAAAAATAACTGTACAGTATTTTTAACCAACTCAAGAGAAAGAAAGAGGTACATTTTTTGAGAGTGCGGGTCTTTTATAACCTACCTCGATATCCACGATTAACGTAATTATGAATTTCTCACATGCATTTAATTCAAGAAATTACATACCTACTTATTTTGATGATATTGCATAAAACTAATAACAAGTGTCCATAATTAATTGCCCGTGACGATCGGTCATTGTGTTTTTGTTAGAAACTTACATTTTGCCGCGTAGTTTTCCACCACTTACGTATAAGTTAGACAAAAAAGTCAAATAACAGATTTTATGGGCACTTTAATAATGCTAATAATAACTGGTTTACATACTATACATTATCAATCATAATGGCTACGCAGTAATAGCCTAGTGGTGTGACCGACGGATTACTAAGGTAAACAGTTTGATTATCTAAAAACAGCTGTTAAAAACACATTTTTGTATGGGAACATGTCACTGTGACAGCTGTTTTTATATAATCAGACCGTTCTCTTTTCGGCGGACATGGACTTAAGTCATAGGTCTCAAGGTACCCAAGGCACGCCTCTGACTTTTCGGATTCATGTGCGTATTGTATTATTTGCACTTTCTTCGGTGAAGGAAGCAAGCATGCCTGACAGATATTTCTTGACGGCATGTCAAGCTAAGTCAGAGGCCCATGGGCGCCGTAAAAACTCTGACACCAGGTTAAGCACTAACTACCCGAAAGAAATATAGCTGTTGTTTCGATTTTCCATCCCTAAAATGCATGCTAACGTTGACAGCTCCAAAACCCCATGGTGATCCACGTCTACCACCCGTACCGTCAACCCGATGGTGTCAACCACTGCGCTGCCGTCAATGGGCACTGCTCCCATCTCTGTCTACCGGCGCCGCGCATCGGGGCCCATTCGCCACGCGTCTCCTGCGCTTGCCCCAACGGACTGAGACTGCTGCCCGACAATCAGATGTGCGTCGAAGACAGTAAGTGTATTTTCATTATTTGGATAATGTTTAACGTTTCTTTCAGGCACGTTTATTGTAAGCGGGTTGATGATTGGCCTTGCCCAGTCAATTTCGCACAAAGAATTTTTGTATCTTGTATTCGTTTGAAGGAAGAGAAAATAAACGCGTACAGCGTATACTGTGTGCGTTTATTTGACTACTTTTGGTAGAATCTCGAGTAGACGGAAGCGTCTAACCGGCCTCAACCAGATGTGAAGACATGTAACAAATAGGTATCTACGGAGTTTTTAATGAGCATTTGTTTGCCTGAGGTTGTAGTATCACAGAAAGATTTATTTTATGAAGCATTGATCTGGGTTATGTCAACCTCACCGAATATAACAAAAAACAAATTACAAAAGGAAACATTAACACACAATGCTGCTGACATAATGTTACAACAACGCAGAGGACTGCACAGCATGTAATACGTTACGACTTATTAACTACAATGACCAATAATTTGATTGTATTTTAAAACACACAAACACCTATGTTATTTTTCACCATTTTTTGTCATTAATATGGGGAATATATTATAACTTTTTACTTCAGTAGCTAATGATTTGTTTTTTTATTATTTTTATTGGCGGCCATATGTGACCGCCGCGCCGCGCCTTACCTGTTTGGATAAAATGATACGCTTTTTGTGTTAATTAGTTTTTTTTTTTATAATGGGAAGACGTTCCGTCAAGACACTTGAATTGTTAAATCATAAATATTTTTCATATCATGTGTTAAATTAAACGTTCCAATGGTATTTTCAAACTGTTAGAAATCTTTTCGAAATTCTGGTTACAAGTTACGTTCGTAAAAATAACGCAATGAAAACGCAACAACGTTATACGCATTTGTAATTTGGCTACTATTTTTATCACTGCTATTGTTTATAGGAAAACTTTGTTGTTTGCATGTCTAAAATTAGCACATACGTAAGACATGGGGCTCCCATCTGTTAATTCACAAAGATGATTAAAATGTAGACAAATCAGGGTCTTAGTTTTAGAAAAAAAATGTTCTAACTGTTCCTAGGCAAATTGGCATTGAATCAAATATTTAGATAGCTCGGTATTCAAGAACACAGGCAGTCTGGCAGTTGTCTGCGTTCTGTTACATAAAATGCGATTCTTTACTTCACCTGACGGAATTTTATAGCCAGGTGGGGTTACGTTTCATACGATTCCGTGGCACGGAATGCCCGTAAGTACTCTTAACACAATGAAGGTACAGTAACACAATCGGAATATATGCTTGCTTGTTCGATTGTCTATCACACTGTCACACAGTTTGGTGGCGCCTTGGTAGGGTCTGCTAAAAGGTGGCATTGTCAAAACCACAAGGCTGTCATCGATTATTCATTCTATGACACCAACGACTTGTAGAATCTGGCGGTTTTATAGATTTATGACTAAAGTAGAACGTTTGACGCACTTTCAGTACCACGATTTGTTCACTACTTTACTGTTACTAAGCTGTCTATTACAACCCTAGTACAGACTTACACTTTTCGCTTAAGGGGAAGCGCGAGGGTAGCTCGTAAAATTCAAATTTTCTTAGGTTAATTTGCAAGTTAGTGCCAGGTTGTTTGATGACATATAATAAAAGTTTTTAATAAAACAATTATTCAATGGGATTAAATGAAATTAGAGGATTGCATTGGTGATCAGTTAGTTAAGCCCTGGACACTGACCTGCAAATTAAAAAGCCTTAGTTTTACAGCTGTATTCGATATATAGATATTTCCTAAACAATCTGGGACATTTTTAGCAGGTGGCGAAAACGTAAGCAAATTTCACTATCGTAATCTCTTTTAAAAGAAGATTATTTTTAATGCGTATAATATGTGGCGTGATTTCGGATAGATGAAACGTGTGTATTACCTATATCAATGATAACCTAATGTCATTAGGAATTTTCATTCAATCTTCATTACTTTGTTGACGATTTTTTTAAACATTTATAGTATTGACGTAAGAGCGTGTTAATTAAAAAATATACCGGTATAAACCAGTTTTGGTTTGTCGCTTTCCTTGAGTAGATTCGGGGGCCGATATATTTTTTCTTTAGATACCGGTTTTTTTAGTATTTTAACTCCTAATTGTTGAAGGAAAACACGTTACGTGTATAGCACATGAAACATACTTGGTTGCTGTCAAAATGTTCTGAAGGATAAGATTAAGTTTTTAAGCTCATTAAATTGTGAGATTTAAATGCAAGTACCTAGGTACTGTTAAGATTTTTATCAAAGGTGTAGCTTGTGTGGTTTACTCAGTATAAATTGCAATACACAATGATAAGGCACTTTACCATTTCAGAACTGGATTTTAGGTCGATTTTGTTAGGTACAAGGCGTTTTTAGTCTACGTATAAAGTTCATGTCATGAATTAATAAAAATGTTAAATATACCTTATACAGGGTGTATTTCACCTCATCACCAAGCCGTTAACCAAGCATTCTGTATATCAAACTAAGTAACTTTACGCAAAAAATATTGCTGGGAAACAACTTTTTTTTTGAGGTTATAAATCATGTTTTGTGGTATAACTCAATGTAACACACTCAAAACATTGTGCGCATGGATAGATTGAATAGTACGGGGGTCGTACAGATATTTAAAGTAAAAATCATGCGACAAAAAGTGGTATTTAAAAAAAAAAAAAACTTTCAACTTTTACCCCCAATATCTCCGTAACTAGAAGGTTCCCAGGTATAGTGTAGAACAAAAAAATGATCAGAACGACGAGGAAAACAAGTGCCTTTCGTATTCGTTAAGAGGTGTTTTACACCCTATATACTAATAGAAAAACCGGAAAACTCAACAAAGTTGAAGAATTGCAACCGTGCGTGATTAAGCACTTTACGTTTTTGTATGGATCTGTGCTAAAGTTCAAATTGCGTTGGCATGCCCGAAAATGCTAATCACAGACTCGCTAAACGTAGCTAATTAATTAGCAAAGAGAGAGAAAGAGCCTTCATAACTGCAGACACTTCCCTGTAGATAATACCTAAGTAATTCTAGATCTAGACACTAATTATCGGATAAAGGAAAAGATAAAAGTAATTGACGGCGAATTAATCATTATAATTGGTACGTGCTGATAAGCTAGAATTATAAACTAAAACTTGGTTTTTAAATAAACGGTCGTCAGGTTGAAATGTGACCATAATTCATTTAAAAAGGGGTACAATGTTTTTGCTACAGTTATTAATATAATATTATGGTAATTGATTATATTAGAGCACCGCACTACATCGCGAAATGTCGAAGTAGGGATGGAGGCCTTTGCCCTGCAGTGAAACTATAAAGGGTGTAAAACGCCTCTTAACGAAAACGAAAAAAGTTGTTTTCCAGCAATATTTTTTGCGTAAAGTTACTTAGTTTGATATACAGAATGCTTGGTTAACGGCTTTGTGATGAGGTGAAATACACCCTGTATAATATAGGCTTATAATAATAAAATAATAATAGAGCAACGTTCAAAATAAGGATAAATAATTCTTATAAGTATTGGTAGCTATATTAAGGCGTGAAGTACCTATTGTAGTATGGTGTGATTTGGGGAAGGAAGTTACGATTCGATAAAATATATACATACATAGGAAAAACACAATTATTGTTTAACTAGACTTATCTATTTAAAAAAATATTTTACAAGACTTAAAAGTTACTCGTACCTAATTCACAAAAATATCGTTATTATTTTCCAAGTTAGTCTAATATCGAATGAAAAGTAGAAAATCTAACTTAAACAAACGAGAACAGTAATTGATGATGAAACTTCAAGCATTCACGTGGACCAATAAAATAATAAACTTCGTTTATATTGTATAAATATTGTATTGTTTAACGACTAGTTCAATACAATGGCGGGGATTATTATAAATCAGTTCCGGTAGAAAACGGTAGCGAAAACCCCATATTTGTAACTTTTACCGCAAAATTTTCCGGCTCTCGTGGATATGGCGTCCAATTTGTCTACTGCACTTGTACGATCATTCAATTGGCGGAAGATTACCACACGCAGATACATCAGATAACGTATCTAGATCGGTTTTCCGACAATTCTTATTCTCAATTGCACACCAAACAACAAATATACACATTAATAGCAATAATATAGCTTATGTACAAAGGCGAGATTAACCCAAAGTTGGGTTTTCTTACAGCAAACTTAATTTGAAGGCGAGATTTGCTCAGCTTTTGATCAGCTGGGAAATTGTGCCTCTTTTGTGTCAAAATCAGTACTGTATTGGTGTTTCAACTTCATCGCGTTATGTTATAAAATTAAACAACTCCAGATCATCGATCTACGATATAGGTCCGTCAATTGCATACATTCATCTCTTGATTAAAGTACAATTGAATGGGTCAATAAAAAGGCATTTACTACGATTGGTAACGTTTAGTTATGATTGATTGTGTGCTCGATCAATAAGATGCCCCCCAAGTACATGGTTACGTACCGTTTTTAAACGAGGAAGCTGTTTACAACCATCAATTTGTAACCTCTTTCAAAAATATTCAGCCATATATGGATCAGCACATGGTTTTCGTATTTTTAAGTAATTTAACATTAAAAGATCAAGGCGAGGAGAATGTAACGTCGATACTAGGTTCCAATTCCAATGTATTGGTTTAATCGTTGAAGAGAGTTTACCGTTGAATGTAGAATCTCTCTTAATTGAAAGGTCATCAAACGCATTTACTCGCACCATCACGCCATTGTATTGCGTCAGATAGCGTGACATTAGACGAAAACAAACGAGACCCGTGAATTCGGTCCTTGTGACGATCATTTTCGTAATATCATTGCGGACACAAGGCCACTAGAACATTGATGTGCATTTTAAAAATACTTGGCCGAATCAGTTAGCGGGCCGAACCGCCGAACACGTAATGCGCCACGTCACTAGATGACGACATATCGTACGATATTTTTTATCATCAGTAGTAATTTTTAGTATGACTGATCAGTTACGGAGAACTTCCATGTTTTGGTTGGAATATACCGCGCCTACGCATTATCTCATACTTTTAATCGTTGGTACCTACAACTTATTACTCATAATTGTTTATAAGCAAATCGTTATCATAAGAAATGCTTTACGTGTAGATATCGCGTGCTGTGGAGATTAGTAAAGTGTATTTACCTACATAAATCACGTAACAGAAATATTGATTAAGTCGATAATTTTGGCGCGATTGGCGGATTTACTATAAATATAGTACTGCGGCTCTTTCTTTTAGATTTTTTTTTGTAGACGATCAAGGTCACGGAGTAATTTTATTACTTAATCATGAGGCTAATTTTAAAATTAATTGTAAGTAGGTAACTGAGTAAGATAAGCTTTGATTTTTACAGGAAAAAAATAGTCTCAATCTGATTTAAACTCATTGATAATCATAAAATCGGTATCAATGAGTCACTATACTAATGTTTTTATTCCTCTGTGGGGCTTGTGACCTCACACATGGGTGCTTATGCACCGAACAGACCTACTTGATGTGGTCGCACTCGTGTGGAAACATAGAACGCCCAATAGTCTAACAGTTGGCGAATAAGGCGACGTGACGTCACGGCATCACGCCACCTTTTGTTCAGTGGTTCTACCTGCGATCCGGCACGCCGCATGCGCATGCTAGCAACAGTGTTACCTCATACCTGGGTTGCTTACTAGAAATAATTTATAAAGACCTAACTTTTAACCGTAGGTATTAAATTATTGAATTAAACTGAAATGTATTGATATAAAATAATACTTTGACACGAAGGTATTACTGAATTAAACAGAAATGTACTGACGTGAATGCCAATGTCACAATATATTACCAATTATAATTTTTAACCTAATTATAAATAAAATATATTTTCCATAAAATTAATTAGCCTTAGCAACGCAATGGGTAGTTAGCAACACACTGATTATTACTTAATGTGTGGGTAAGGCTTAGGTATAGACTAAGTAATATAAATATATAAAATGAGGTACAAGTTTGAGTAGCCAGTCTCCTCTTTGATATGTATACGGTTATGGATTAGAAAAAAATGGTTTGAAAACGTTCACGGAGGTCGAGAAAGAGTATTTTTGGGCAATACGGTGCAGTTAAAATTAACCAATGCATGGTTTGAAAGCGCGAGCCTGATCGCGTTTAGTTAAATTGACAGAACGGCCCGGTGGTGGGACGTCAATGGCGGTTACACGCGACCGGTTTTCGGCCTGTCTCATTCCGTTTCGGAAACCCGTACGTGTCGCGTGTGTCGTGTCCATTGACGTGAAATTGTTTCGCTGTGTGATCAATATACAAAAATACTACCCACTTACGGAAAATGAAAACAAGCATTTGTCAATAAGGAAGCATTTTTAAGTTGTTTATTTCATAAAATCTACAGATGCAATAAAACCAGATGTGGAGGTGCATAATAAACCGACCATTGGTTCAAATGAAACCATAGTTATTGAAGAAAAACCTGTAACCAGTGAGTATTTTGGAGACATACATTCAATTTATCGTTCAAACAGTTTACCCCTTGATCTGTCTCACATGAGTTTGTTAATTAATCAGAATTGTGACGTTTGAAAGGTGACGTTTGTTAATCGAATTCACCGAAATGAAAGTGAACGTGGTACATAACTAACCTTGCTTTCAGTAATAGTTAGAGAAAACGCCAATAATTTCAGTATATTGATGTCGATCAAACGCCACGATTTTGATTAAAGATTGCTTCATGGATGGGTTGAATCATTTAATCACATCGCCTGATAAGATAAACTATCGCCCATATATACATACGGTAATGGGTATCGAACATCACTAATACACATCAGGCCATCAAACTAACAACAGTTCATTGTGATGATCAATCAATATCTGTGTGTCTTCAACTTGGGATTCCTTGACTGATTTGCAGGGCATGTCAATCTGCTAGTTGTCAAACAGATGTATAGCTATTTTGAATGCGAATGATTATCGGGAAAGCTTGACACATATGGTGAATTACAAAAGAGAAGGGCTAGGCCTTCTCTTGAAGTTGGGACGTGGCCTCCTGAAGAGTGAAGACACGACTGAGGAGCCTGAGGAGGCAGAGGGACCAATAACTGCGGCCCTGACAGACCCTGAAGCTGAGCCAATGAAGGCGTATTGGGAAGCTGATAAACGAGATCTGGGAAAAAGGAATCAGCCATTTATAGATCTGTTCTTGAAAGGAGAGGCGCTGGAGAGGATACCAGACGCCACTGAAGAGCCCGTCAAAGAATCTCATTATAACTTTGAAAGAATCAGTTTGGTTAATTTACCGGACACCCTGAAAAACTTAAAGATTGAGGGTAACGTATTATAACTTTATTTTAATTTTGTGCTAAAGTCGGAAACATCACACTTTCGACGACGGGAAGACACACAGATTCATTATGAGCTGGGTGCATGTCGCATAAACTTCCGTTTGTCTACTAACATTAACCAATTTTATCGCAACTAACACATTATTCCAGATGATTCGGATACAATAGTTTAAATAACTAGATGTATATTTTACTGAATGCAATTACGACGATTTGTATCTTCAAAAAAAAAACAAATTAAAACTAAATTATCATTTTAGAATGTTCCAGCACTATTTGAAATAATACCAAGTCACTCGGCATAAAGATGAACTTGATACCAACACTATGTTGTATTTATTGTGCCAGGTTTCAGGGTTTTGTTATGTAAATATCAGAACAGCCATCCTGTCCTGTATAATTAGATACGATCAGTCCTTATTTTATTACAACATTACTCATAACACCAAACATAAAATAAAACATCTGTAATGTGAAAGTAGGTTAGGATATTTCAGTTAAATACTATTAGTTGGCACGTTGCATTGACACTAGCTGTAAATAGAACATCTAGTGCGATCGGGTTAAGCGCCCACACATACATGAAGTTAAATTGACAATTAGATGTAAGAAAATTGATCGGAGGCGCTCCCGCCCTGCGTATCCAACGTGTCTATGTGAAAATACGTCAATCTATAACGCTATTGTCGTCATTCTTCCTCAATGTTTTTAATATGTTGACAATGAACTTGTCAACGCAAACGGACGTTCAATTTTGTGTACTTAAGCTGTTTTACTATCAGGAAGTTTGTTATTGTCATTAATTTTTCTTCTATTCGAAGCCTAAAAGGACTTTTGTCATTATTATTTGCACCTTTTAGTTAACAAAATTGGTTTCTTTCATTTCTTCACTTGTTTATGTTCTTCATTTGTTTCTATGTTGCTTTCAATTTAACATCTTCACAAATCACCTGTCTTTTCTGCTTTTTGGTGAAAGTATCATTTTGTTCATAAAACCAACGCAACAGTTGTAATTAACTAAAACTCCTAATTACTTTTAAAAGCTTTGCAACGTTTGTTTAGTAGTCAAATGTTAGTAAATCAAACAATTGTATCTGTACCTATGGTTCATTTACAATTTAATTTATGCTATCAATTATCAATAAACAGTTAACTTTCGCTTCATTTGTATTGCATATCAATGAACACGTTGCAAGGGTTTAAAGAACTGTTAAGCGTGTCACCTAACAATGTATTAACTGTTATTTTTTTATTAATTCTAGGTGTCCCAGAAACACCAAAGATCGGTACAGGAATCTCAAGCAGTGGCCGCGATGCTGGCATGGTCGCAGGCGTTGTGGTGGCAATAATCTCTGGAATTATCATATTGGCAGCACTGGTAAGCACCCAATTTATTATCTAGAACTTTCTAACAACCTTCCGGTAATAACAATAGTCAGTCGAACGGCGCCCAAATAGATGGGCAGGTAAAAAATGGGACACCGAAATGTACCGTTGGAATGTGTTAAAAGAAACGAACTGAAACTGACACTCCCGTTTTGCTTTATACTAATTCCTAGATCTAGCATAGATCATAATTCCCTCGCATAGAATATCAGTGCTGTTGCCACCCGCAAGTTCAATACTCGGACATTTTGAAGAATCTGCAAGCTATGTAAATGTATTTATCGGTTATAAGAATCGTGTGTGTAGTG
Source organism: Xestia c-nigrum (assembly GCA_916618015.1). NCBI lineage: Eukaryota > Metazoa > Arthropoda > Insecta > Lepidoptera > Noctuidae > Xestia > Xestia c-nigrum. The sequence continues at coordinate 18,329,571 of OU745245.1, forward strand.
AGTTTCTTTATCTCGAACATTCCAATACGTTTGCTAGTTTTTTATTTCTGAATTCAGTTGTGTTTATCTGTTTGTAGTTAATTTTAAACAATGCGCCTCGATTCGGCGAACTCGGTTCTTCGCGTTTGTCGAATTGTCAAATCAAGGATCGTAAATAATAAATGTTGAATCTTTGCAAACATGGCCGGGGATTTACATCTAAACAATACATATTAACATACGTCAAAACATGAAAGATCACATTTAAGATAAATACGTTAACATTAATACAAGCATTTAAATCATACATTAGAGTTTACAGGGACATCTCACCAAAAATACTTCGCCTAAAGAAATCGCTAGTAAGATAATATTCAATTAAACTTATCTCGTGGAAAAATGTTTATAAAGTGCGATAATGGCTCTAATTGATATTTATGATGAATGTAGTACGCCGTACGCATTGGTTTGAATAAGCCGTTCGCGGTTACACGCAAATGTAAATTCCAACCTGTACCAGTCATGTCATGACGTTAAGGAAATTGTTTGATTGTGACACTAATTAACAAATTGCTTTCGTTAATGTCTCGGTAACGTTAAATTGCATCTTAGCAACCGCTCTAATAGACATCAATTGGGTCTACTTCTTTGATGATGTAACTTTTTCGACCTTCCACGATATCTTGCCCAGATGTATCTTGTCTATTAAAAATCACGTGTAAAATTAATGTTAACTACTCGTTTCAGATCGCAGTGCTTATGTACAAACATTACGTGAACCGTAACCACACATCTATGAACTTCGACAACCCGGTGTATCGCAAGACGACGGAGGACCAATTCGCGCTGGAGAAGAATGGCTACGCACCGGGCAGCAAGTTGTACCCCAGTACCGTGGGCGAAGAGGTGAGAGCACTTACCGCTATGGAGTGTACGCTTAACATACAAAACAGTCTAAGATAAGTCGCACGAGGACGCACTGCCCTCCGCCAAGCCAATTAACGAGCTAGTGGCTTATACCACTAACTCGCTTCTTCTTGACATATTTTTACTGTAAACTAAGAGCATTATTTTCAAAACATCACTCCGACTTCTTGTGTAAAATGAATTATACACACCGTGTAACTTGGCCAAAATCATAATTGTTGTAAATATCAATGAAAACTAGCATTATTTTACTATAGTAAAGATTATTATAAGGTCTGCCTAAGACATTTTAAACTTGATGTATTTAGAGTTATTATATTTACTAGAGATTGTTTTAAGGATTTATAGGAAATATTTTCGTTTAGATTTAAAAGATTGTGGCAATTTATAATGTGCCAACATTTTTACCGCATCAGTATTTAATTATAGTTGCCAAATTATTGGCTCTAAGTGGTAGGTGTAAAATGCTGTAAATAGTCCCTTTTAAATAGCAAATATGATTTTTGTAATCTGCCTAAAGCTTAACATAGACTTTACTAATAATATTTTACTGCCGAAATATTTATTTTTCATGCGTAAACATGCGAGGGCATTAATATTGGTAAGTTATAGTAGAAATGGCCTTAGGCATTGAAAACTCTTACGTGACAGTGCGATTTAGTTGCATTTCGTTGTTTCTTAGATGTTTTGTTGAAACTTTTAACAGCTATGTTTGTCAATGTTCTCGATTACTAATGTGTATTTTCTCTTTCCAGGCCCAAGAACCTCTCAACACAACGGGTACAAATGACTTTGTATAGTGTACAAGCTGGAAGTAAATACAGTATAATGTCATTGAATGTAAAAAGAAAGAGACGGACATGTGATACTTAAAATAGTGTTATCCAGTGAATGAGACTTAAGCTAACATTTTTGTAGTAAACTCTAAAAATAGTTAGCGTTAGTGCAGTGAAGTGAAAGCTTGGAACATAGTTCTGTTCGCTGTCATGCCTCGCGCCGGGATGGATCTCAAAAATTACGATTATTTCATCAGCTATCATAACACAAGTTTCGGTTTTGTACACGGATATAGAGAAAGATAGATGTGTAACTATGTAACCAGAGTTTAAATTTTACATCTATACGATTATACCAAATGCGATCTAGTGACAGCAAATCTAAATTTGTTAAACGATTTGCGTCCATTGATAGTAATTCGAACACAATTATTTTGTTCGATCAGTGAGGAAATGAGTCGCCAAAGATACGCTGCGTTGGTCAGCTTGTACTATACCCTCCGTCTATTTCTATATCTGTGTTCTATACGTAAAGAGATCTTGGTAATGCTTTTGTACTATCTGTATCACATTTTAGACGTTAGAAGGGACATGTTTGCTCTAATTTTCTCTTTACACTGTGAATAGTATAAAACATTCTTAAATATTGCTTTATCGAATGCCTGGTGCATTGTAATTATTTATATAGAGTTTACAATTTTTTATTCCACTTTAGTTGATAATGTTAATATTATTACACCTATACAGCAATCTTAAACTCTAGATTTCCGCATTCAGAGAGAATGAAAAGCTCATGTTTCATAATGAAATGTACTTAGTTAGTAATTTGTCATGTTTTCCTAAATATTTTTAAAATTGAACTGAGTCTGCATATTTGAATATTAAAGTGTCCAGGTAATCACCTGGGTTTTTAAATAAAAAAATGGTTTATTTATTGCGATAACACACTAGAAAATGTAGGCTAATATAACAGTATAATGTGCCAATTTTAGTAAAATTTACAATTGTGTCGCCAAATCTTATTGTACTATATTTGATAGTAGTTGAATTCTCATACGATATATTTGTTGCGTCGGTAATTTATTTCTACTATATGAAATTGTTATTATTAGCATAGTACAGTTTTAATATGAATTTATATTTTATGTACCAGTTGAGTTTTACCATCGAACATTTTTATGTATTTATATATTTAATAGCAATGAACGCATAGTATTTGGAATGTGACTTTGTCAAGCAAAATCCTGCCAAATCCTCTAAATATAAATTATTACTCTATTTGTAATGTAATTCAATTACATTGATACATACTTGATGCACATTTCATACAATATGCCTAGCTCAATAAGTGTGGTCACTAAAATAAATTATTGTGTAAATATTGTCAGTAAAATATATGTAAAAGGTGTTAATACTATGTCTTTTATTTAATATTGTCTTTTTATTTGCCTCTACTTTCGTAAAGCTGTAAAGCAATCTTTACAACTACATGATACCAAAACAATATTTGGTAGTTGACACAGGACCTCTTAGAATATTCTACAATATCTTTCCTCAAGAGGAAGTTTGAAAGTGGAACCTGTTACAGAAAAATTTAAAGGAAGTCATTTGTGACATGTAATGAGGAGGGATGAAACGCATGTGACTATAAGAGTGATGGACATGAATCCTGATGGATGGAGTGGGAGGGGAAGCCCAAAGAAAAGATGGATGGATGGTTTGGAGAAAGATATGAATGAGAAAGGAGTAAATGATGTCGTTACATCTGACAGGGAAGAATGGAAGAGGAAAACGTGTTGCACCGACAGGAAGATCATGATGATCTTTTCTCAAGAAACTAGACAGCACACAGTTTCGTATTTAGTTGTTTATCGTCGAGCAGATCATCAAAAATTCGGCAAGACGTTGCTTTTCTTATAAATGCCATTAATTCCGACAAGACTTTGCCGTAGCAATTAAACCAACCGTTTATCTCAAAGAACTATGAATGAATTATGAAACTTATTCAAACGGGTATTTGTCGCAAACTTTACCTTTAACAATAAGCCCGATTTTTCTACTGGTTTGCACCAGCCGTGGTCGCGAGAAGACAAGCTTAGTTTTTCCATAAGTTTTATGTGTTCTGATCGTGAAAGTTTAAAAGAGACTATGAATGAAATTAAACAACTGCCCCCTTTTCACTGTACTGGCCAATATATAATCTATGAACCAACTGCGGAATTAAGTACGGCGCTGTAGATCCAATCTAGACCATGGCGTACCATCGCACCAAACCAAAGTCAGGACTGCGGTGCCCCGTCACAAGATTTGCCACAACTTCTGCTCTGCCCGTCGTGTTAACTGCACCCTCCAAGACTTATTTATTTATTTAACAATTTATGTACACACTAAATATAGAGAAGAAGAAAGGAACAGAAAATAGTACAAAGGTGATGCTTATTTCTAAAGAAATCTCTTCCAGCATACCTGCGAAAGGAGATACTAAAAAAAGAGATGTAGACATAGTGTGTAAAAAAGATGGAGAGAAAATGGAACTTCATCAATGGAATGGAGACTTCATCATCTACCTAGCCTTTTCCCAACTGTGTTGGGCTCGGCTTCCAGTCTAACCTGATGCAGCTGAATACCACCCTCTAAGACTTAAATGAGGCAAACGATATAGCTGTCTAGGTTGCAACATACTGGTTGGTCAAAATTTAAGTCATCGACACGAAAAGAAATCAAACATTAATTAGTAATAATCACGTGGTTTATTATAATATAACAACTAGGCTACATGTACGGTATAAAGGCGGAAAATATATACGATGAATATTCATCACGCTATAACCATTGCAGGGTAAATCACGAGCTAAATCCCTGACATAACCTTTTATATCATAATCATTAGCATCTTCAGTGCTCTTCCAGCATATTGTTATTAAAATGAGGTCTTATAAATATTAATAAATAATATATTTAGTTATAAATGCTAGTTACAGCCACACTGTTGTGAACAGTCCTTTGTTTTTTTTTTCATACCGTACATTTTATGCGAGGTTATTAAATTAAACTTAAAATATATTTATTATTGAAATTACATATAATTAAGAGTAACATTAAACGAAACGATCACTGTTTTAAGTTTTCACGGTTTAAAACTAGACTTATATTGTCACAGGATTTCTTGCGTGATTATTTATTATTTCGAGCTCCAGATATTTCGACGCTATTGCAAACACCATGATAGCGGGTTGAAAAACAATCACGGAATATATCCCGTAAGTGGCAAAATAAGTTTAGCTAAACGATAACTGGGTAGTGACAGCAAAATATTCGGTAACGTATGCAAACGTTCACTTCTTGGAAATTATAACTAGCTCACAAACTTAAGAGGCCTGCGGAGCATGCGAATTTCATACAAACGAAATACCAAAATAATTTGAAAATCAAACGTATTGTTATGGTAGTGTGTATTTATTTTGATTGGATTACAGAATATCTAGGTTCCCAAATATGTATTTTGCATTGACACTGATAAGTTTTCTATGAAAATTTTATGTTCCTCATATACCTCGTCTTTATATCATTTTCCTTTCAAAAATATAATTGGGAACATAGATTGTCTGTAACCCAATCGAAAAAAATACATAATACTTTAAGAATACGTTTGATATACAAATTAATTTGGTATTACATTTGTATGAAAAACGCATGCTCCGCCGGCCCCTTAACACATCACAAAGGTGAGGTATTTAAGTAATGGGTATGGCAGAGGTGTACCTAAAAGTGTACCCACATTTCGCCTGTTATGTTTAAGTCCCATGTAACAGGGAGGGGCGGGGAGACACCTCTTAGCCCAGCCCGCTTAGTATGATCACCGGAGAAACGAGAGAGACTCGAGAAATCTTTTGTTCATCTGTCATTGAATCGACAAAATGCCAGATGAACAAAAAATTTGTCGACTCTCTGTCGTGTCTACGGTGGTCATGCTACGCGGGCAGGAGTGGGATAGAGCAAACTAGGAAACAAAAGGAAGGAGCCTATTGCCTTTAACCAGGCACCCCTTAGTAGCGGCGTAGCTAGTGCTAGTGGGCCCTGTATCAAATTTTTAGGGGGGCCTTTGGGCCTTCGTGTGGCGAAACCCAAAAAAAAGAGAACAAAACAACTGATTTTCTTTCTTAAAGGGCGAGGAAGGAATTTGGATGGGCTTAGTCAGTAAAAGTCTGACACGTTTATTTCCTCTCAACACATCAGGGGCTCTTGTTACTCGGAGGCCCTGTTTCATTGATAGGGCGGTAGCTACGCCCCTGCTCCGTGGCTACGACTTACATTTCCTGGTGGAAAACCCAAGAACCCAATTATTCGGGGAGTCGTATGTCTATCTCGCTCGGTTTCCTTATGCCAATAAAGGATAGGCATACGACTTGTCGAATCGAAATTCACTTCAAGCGTTTGTGTATACGGGGGCAGTTCACCAGTCGCGGCAGCGACAATCTTAAATTCTTAATTATGACTTAGTGTAAAGAAACTTAATTGTATTGAGGTGATTAGTGAATTCGTTTCGTATAAACATAATTAACATAGATATTTTAAGTACCTACGCGACTCATGGAAAGTAGGCTACGAAACGAATTAGTTTGGATTAAAACGTTAGTTCAATCGTTGTATATTTTACTTGTACTATGCTCAGTAAATACTTGGACAGGTACATTTATAAATTGGTATGTCTGTTATATACTATCGACACTGATATCTATTTTATATTTTCACTATCAATGCAATCGATATCTCGTGGTGTCGAGGTAGATAAACTAAATGCAATATATCTATGGTTTCCGTGTTATTATCAAGGTTTAGATCGTTTGGTTTTATGTTTCGGTGTAACGAAAAACTTAAAATTAACAACAAAAAAGATAAAAATGAAAATAATGCAAGGGATTCAGATTGGCAAGGTCAACCTCTTTGAATGAATAAATAATAATTATGCCAACTATTAATCATAAACAACCACGCCATACAGTTTTTCAAAAACAGAGCTTCTTTTTTTAATTTTCAAAAATAGAACGACGAAAAAAAGAACAAGAATTTTAAAGCCAACATTATTATAAGATCACAAAATCAGTGTTAGTTTTTGGTTCTAAATCACATTATTATAAATTAAATCAACAACTTATCACAACTTGCAATTCGTATTACGCACTGTCACTGTTTACAAGTGATGTATCTTACTTATTATATTTCTTACATAATTGCTACACTACTATTTTACTCCATACAGTCAACTATCGTACGCGATAAGGATGTTGTGATGCAAAATATGTGTCATACATATTTTGCTTACGAACGGGGGCTTAGCCAGTGATGCACCATTTCATCATCACCTGTCTAGCGTTTTTACCAACTATATTGGTGTTACAGTCTCAACCGTATGCAGCTGAATACCAGTTATTTGCATGGAGCGATTGTCTTTTTTTTTTGGGACAAGCCCGCCACACTAGTCCCAAGGCACTGTAACTCCTGAAAGCTAGAATCAACAGTGGCGATCGCCGAGACAATGAAGCTCAACGAACTCCCAGAGAATGAATTCAACTGTCTTGCATCCCGCAACGAAATTAATCAAAAAGTATGGAGGAAAATACCGTAATTTCCACTTTATCGTCTGTATAGCGTTTTTCCCAACTATGTTGGAGTCTGCTTCCACTTTTACAGTCTAAGCCGGATACCATTTATTTTCATGGAGCGACTGTCTATCTGATCTCTGCAACCGAGTTACTGGGTAATATGAATCCCCTTTGGTAAGACTGGTTGCCTGACGTTCGAGCTTCCGATTACACCCTGTCAAGAATCTACAGATGACAGCCGGGACCTGTACATTTCATCATGCGGAGGAAAGGTGGCGATTCGAAATATCGATAAGGTGGTATGGGAAATCATCAAATGACTTCTCCCACTCTGGGCGGAGCGGGAGGGAGTGTCAGACTCTTACTGAGTAAAACCCATCCATGTTCCTTCCGCGCCCTTTATGTTCCGGCGCCGCGGTATCTCTTTCGAACAGGCCCGCGACCCCTGCGACTTACGTATAATATTCCAACGAATCCAATAGGCCAAAAATTGTACTGTGAATTGTAATGATTACCGTACATTTGGGTGATCAGAAAAAAACTCATACGATAGGAGACTGTTTGGAGTAAACGCCGTGCACTTTTAGTGGCCAGAAAGTTATTCAAAATATACAACAACAATCAACCATTTCAGTAATTAATGGAAACAGAATTCCTAATTAAAGTCAATTAAGAATTCCGTTTCCGTTCGTTGGAGTAGAAAGATTTTCAAGTCAACCAACAATATTTCTTGCAAGCCACCAAAAACACACGGAGAATTACAAAACTAGGTACTACACAGTACTTTCTAGAACTAAAAACTAACTAAACAACGCTATTACAGACTACCATTAACTAATTGACTAGAATGAATCTCATCGTCACTCACGCGAAGTCTTTTCAATATGCAGTCACTTCCATTCATTTTCATATCAATTTCTTTGATATCTGTATGTCCATTGGTTGAATGAGGTAGTTTGTATGCTTCATACTGTTTGGTGATGTGGTTCTTGTATTTTTGGAATGTGTTCGCTGCGATATGCTGTCGGGCGTGCCGGAACAGCTGATCGAAGTGATGGAGATTGTGGCTGAAAGGAAAAACGGCAAGTTAAATATACAGTAGGTAAAAACTGATAAAATGACTTAGATAGATTTCTAGTAAGTACAGTCAGGTAGATGAAGTGAATTCTTCAAAAGGCTGCTGAGTAAGACTTATTGTGGAAGGCAGAGAAGAAGAGGAGAGAGGGGAGGGAGAAGGGGCAGAGGGCGGAGAGGGTTCGGTGTTGAGCAGCATTTTGGAAGAGGCCCTCGTCCAGCAGTGTACTTCAAAAGGCTGAAGTTGTATTTATTAAAGCATTATATCGTATTGACGTGTCTATGGTTACGAACTAGGAAAATGGTGACTACTGCAAGGTTGATTACATCGATGTTGGCACATGAAGATCATTATTAGTTTGAAGTACTTAAGCGGACGATTTGGAATGTCTTTCCTCCTTCCGGTACTTGTTACTTTTGTTAGTCATGGCATACTTTGAATGTTGATTTTTGTGTATTTTCAAGTAAATAGGGTCAAACATTTATATTGACGTCAAACATCACCCTGACTTACACCGCAGTTATCTTTTTCCTTAACAGCACAATTATTTGTGAAGTGCGCTTTATCTGTGTTAACTGTCTTGAATCATTAAAGAAAACTTTATCAGCGTTTTTGGAATAAGACGCTGATAAAGTTTATGACCAAAATGACTGACGTCATGATTTCATCATTGTTCAAGACATTTATAACATCAGCAGTACAATTTGACAGTTATTCTCAATAAAATGAGTTTTTATGGAGTCAAAAACTCATTTTATCGAGAATGACTGTCAAATTTATCTTATCGAGTCCTATCGATTCCTACGTACTTGTACTGCAGGCTTGTAATCCTGGCAGGGTTAGGCAGAGGCGTAACAATAGCATACTGTACAACTACATGTGGGTTGTATTAGAGTCCTTTAAAATAGGAATAACAAAAAAAACTAATTATTTAGATTCTATTAGTTAGATTATCAAAAAATATTTTACCCATATTTATCTTTTGTTACGTAAACCAAAATTGACGAAGATACGACGCTTTTAAAATTCTCAATACGTTACGCCGTTTTATAATTTTTAGTGTGTTCTGACGTCACGAGCCCCCACTCCCGAGTTTTGATGCGTTTTAACTTTGTCAATATTCATTGATTTACAAAACAAGAAATACGTGTCAATTCTCTAACTGACGGACTCAATAGATTTGCAGTCTATTGATGGTGGAAAACCGCCTCTAGTGAGTGAGCATAGTGATCCCAACTAGGCACAAATCCATACTCAGGGCGTCCACTGAGATATTCTTGGTGAAAAACTCAATAACGTCTTGGCCTTGTGTTGGTCTTGACTTGAGGATTAATAATAATAATAATATAATAATAAATTTATTTATCAAAAAACTTAGTAATATTTACAGAAAAATAGTATGGCAATATTAATTTCTAATAAGTGGATGTAGCCACTGCAACCGAACTAGGCAATGCCTGTATTTCGGTTTTCAGCGCCTTTTCCCTCGAAATTTAGACAATAAAATGCCAGCAAAGAAATATGGTTGGTTGTACTAATAATTACATATCTTATTGTATAAAATTTAAATTACACATAGTATACAAACAAATGGTTTATACGTGAGTGAGAAGTGTTTATGAGTGTGTGTTAACTAGTGGTGATTTATGTGGAGTTTGAGTGATGCGGGTGCGTGTGTGTGTTGATGTATGTGGGTATGTGTGTGTGTATGAGCAAAGTGCGTGAGCATGATTATTATCTAAGATTATTTAAACTAATTCGAACCTAGCATTTTAATTACTGTTTGACGCTTAGTAATAACTCCGTTTCTTCATAATTTAGTTGTTGCAAATATTCAATTACTATTTGTTTACATTTATGTTTAGTGAGCGGGTAAATATTTAGTTTTTCATTAATTTTGCTATAAAGGAACGGACCAAGAAATTCAATAAATCTTTCACTAAATTTGCTTTTACAAGTGAGCCGTTCCATACGTACTTTTTTATTTCTTCGGTTTTGCACTAGTGGGTCATAGGGTAGTTTTGAATGTTGTTTAAGGATGATGTTGAGGACGAAAAGTTGTCTTACGGTAAGAACCCCACAAATCTGATATAGAGACACAGTAGGAAAAAGGATAGGTTTATAAATACACACCTTTAGAATTGCGCGCTGAGCGATTTCAATGGACTTCATAGTGGTTTTAAAAGTACCCCCCCAGGATGAGATGCAATAATTTAATAAGGACTGACATAGGGCATAATAAATTTGTTTAAGGATAAAAGGCTCAGCAGCGTGTCGCAGATTTTTAAAAACGTATATGAGTTTTCGTACTCGTGCACCTAGCAGCTTGATATGTTCTTTGAAATTTAGATTTCTATCAATAGTAACACCTAAGTACTTGATGGTATGTACACCCTCCAACGAAGAACAAGCGCAGCTGACTTTCAGGTTACACTCGTGAGAAATAATTTTGCGGCTGCTACTGAGACTTGAATAATTTTTAATGCTGAACGAAATATACTTGGTTTTTTCCAAATTTAAAGTTAGAATGTTCGCCTGTAGCCAGCTTCTTGTGATATTATAGCCCTGTTGAGCAGCATCAAATACCTCATCCCAAGTATTGGCGGCAAAAACTAAAGCAGTGTCATCTGCGAAGGAGATGATTTCGCCTTGGGTGAGTTTAAGACTCGTGAGTTCATTAATATATACAAGAAATAAGGTGGGACCTAAAATGCTGCCCTGAGGTACGCCATGAGTAACTGGAAGGTAGGTACTTTTGTATTCACCGACACGGACACACTGATGTCGCCCAGACAAGTAACTTTTAAAGAGCTCTAGCTGAGTACCTCTGATTCCTATCTTCTCGAGTTTAGTCAACAAGAGGGAAACAGAAATCGTATCGAATGCCTTGGCGAGATCGAGAAATATTGAAATGCATTTTTTTCCTTTGTCCAAATTTGTGCTAATAAACCCGGTGAGTTTGTTCACTGCTTGTTCAGTAGACTTACCATGCCGAAATCCATACTGATTTTCAGACAATATATTATTTTTTTCCAGATATTTTATTAAGCGAATGTTCATGATTTTTTCAAATATTTTCGAAATCGCCGGTAATATGGATATTGGCCTATAATTATTGATTTGGTTTCTGTCTCCGCTCTTATAGATTGGGCACACTTCCGACCTTTTCAGGGAATCAGGGAATACGCCTGACTGTAAGCTGTCATTGACAATTTTAGTAATAGGTGGTACAAGAATACTTTTGTGCAATTTTAGAAATTTACCACTTATCTTATCACAGCCCGATGCACAATCTGTTTTTAGACCATTTATAATTTGGTCGACTTCTTGCTCATCAGTGTCCATCAAAACAAATGAATTATTCTGCTGGTTACACTCGTCTGTATGATACTGAGAATGTGCATCTAGTGTGTTTGTGTTTTGATAAATTTTATCAGCCAGTGAAGCTCCAACATTAATGAAATAACTATTTATTTTATTCAAAGATTGCTCTGGAGAAGTAGAGAATGATAGGAGTTCTTTTGTGCGTTGCATTGGTTTTGTTGTGTTAGCGATGTTTCGAATAGCTTTCCATAATTTTTTACTGTCTTTTTGTGCACTTTGTATTAGGTTTTTTTCATATGCTCTCTTTATTTTTCGTAACAGCGCGTTACAAAAATTCCTGTAACGTCTGTATGTTATTTGAGCATTCTCGTTTTTTGGTGATAGCTTTGCTTTTCTATGTAACTTGTCCCTGTTTCGCATGCACCTCAGTAATCCCGAAGTTATCCAAGGCTTGATGATTTTTGACCGTCTTGGCAAAGTTTTTGTTACTGTGTTTTTTTCAATAATATTTTGAAGGGACTGCGTCAAATAATTTAATGTAATATTAGGATCTGCCGAATGATAAATTGGATCAAGATTAAGCTGTAATAGGTCTTGTACTATGCCCTCATTGAAACCAAGATCTCATGTTTACCAGTAGCACTCGCGACCATTACACTAACGAGGCAGTAGGTTCAAAGAACGTGTGTAAATGTCATACTTACATGCTCAATAAAACAGAAGAAAGCATTTCTTTAGTATTTAAAAGATGGCGGATATACGCCCGCGTATGCTTCTTACAAGTTAGACATTCGCAGCCTTCTAATACTGGGATGAAATCTTCTTTATACCTGTAATTTCAATATTACTTGCATTAAAAATTTGTTTACGATAAAAATATGTAAGTAATTTTGTTGTTTTTTCGTTGGTAACATTTTTTATCATTGCAGGAAATAATTTGTAACAAAAAGTTAATTTAATGGTAAGAAATCAAACAAAATTACCTAAAAAACAGTGATGTTGACGGATTCAACTTACAAAAATGGAATTCAATGGTTGATTGGAATTCTGTATTTTAAAAAGGGTGTAAAAATACTATTTACTATTTATTTACTAAGGGTAATAGGTACTACCGAAAAACGTGATTTTTCAGCAAGTTTAATAATACTGGTCACTAAACTGCAGAAGACAGCGTTACTTCGTTCCATTTTCGAAATTTGCACTTTTGAAATTCAATAGGTCTAAGCTAAGCGAGTGATTCCTGTCATACCGAGAAAAGAGAATGTCGCATTGAGGCTGTAACCTGCTCACAAAACACGTGAGGTCGATCCTCGTGGACCAACACATGCGCACCGCCGCGCCGTGAATTTTGAGACCGTCTGACCTCAAAATTTAGTCGATGACGAGATACAACAAGGCCGTATAGTTTCCGTCGGAAGATCTAAACTTTGCTCCGAAGTGTACAGAACAGGTTTAAACATCGAACGATTACGTCTATGGTCAGTTCAAAGTTCGAAGTCCAATTACTTTAAAGCCAGCGTCAACAAATAAAACCTTCGATCTTATTTGAAGATAAAACACTTGAGGAAAACGTTTAACAATAATTACACCGTTTCTTATTACTTATTCAAATACTTAAGGAAGAAAAAAGGCCAAAAGATCAAACATACCTTTCGTCATTGAGATCTAAGATACATGGTTCAGTACAGAGTTGGTCTGGGTCGAAGTTTAGGGTTAGTACATGTCCTGAGTTGCTGAGTTTGGTCGGGTACGACCCGTCGAAGACGTCCCAACCGTGTTCTATTGCTGCTACTATGATCGCCGGGTTCCAACAGCCTTCTACTACCCGTAACAAGTCTTTGGGTATCGCGTCCTGGAAGCATGCAATTAAAAGATTGTCTTAACACTCTAGTAATAGAGTTGATTCTCCTACACCGTTCGCGCACCGGGAACACAGGGCTCTGCTGAGACGAAGGCCATACACCACCACGCAGGTCCAGTGTGGTTAGTGAATGTAGATCTTTCATACATATTTACATAACATCGCGCCTGTAATTCGCGAAGGTTAGCCAGAGGTGTACCTCAAGGTCTTAGCCCAGTTACACGACTCCGCTTCCACCCGGCAAAGAAATTATAATTCAAAAATGGGCTTTAAGTTTTCATCTTTAAGTTATAATTTATATTGGCAATATAAATTAGCAGACAGCTCGCTGTCAGCGGGCTTACCACCGTCAATGCCAATGTGGAGTATATCTAAAGAGGAATACATAAAGCCCATAATTGAATTGTATTCTTTTCGTTGGGGGGGAGCGGAGTCGTTTATGTGGACTAAGAGAACAAAAGGAACGACCTTAATCTGGCATTGTTTTGTTTATGGCGCCTAAGAAATAGGATTCGTCCGTCACTTAGTTTATCAAAAAATATTGGACCCGTATTTTTTCTTTTGTCACATAAACCAAAATTGACTAAGATACGACGCTTTTAAAACTCCTAATGCGTCACTGTTTGGTATCATTCTTAGTGAGTTCTGACGTCACGAGCCCCCACTCCCGAGTTTTGATACGTTTTATGTTTGTCAATATTCATTGATTTACAAAACAAGAAATACTTGTCCATTATTTTCCAACACTCTAACTGACGGACTAAATAGATTTGCAAGTTATTGATGGTGGAAACTAGCCTATTGTCGAGACGTGACGTCAAAGGGTGGAGCTGACCTTCACCGGGTTGAAAAAGGTTGTATAATTATGATATTTTTCATACAAACAAATTATACAGACACATTTAAATTATATGATAATCAGTAGTTTGCAGAATTTTCCTGTTTCTTGTGATAATAATGTACCGTAATGATACTGACCCATCCCACGCATTATTAAGCTATGCAATGGGAAGTCCAAGTACGAAAGTGGAATTTGAAATTTTGAATTTGGAATTGGCTGCTAAGAACATTCTCATCTATTAATCTACGAAAGTGTCAACAGTATGCGTGTACGCAGTAAGTATTATACGGTTACGAGATATTTTTTAATCATAAAATGTGACCGTAGTGTTTAATGTTTATTTTACGTACTACGTAGGTACGTAATAACATACGTTTTCACGAGTCTGCTCAAGGTGAAAAATGACGAATTATATGTGTTACGTAAGGTATTTGCTTACTTTGTGTGTTTTTAGAACGGATTTACTTGCGTATGCTCGTTTTGTATCCGTCACTTTATTATACTGAATCGCAGTTTACGTCGAGTTTAATGATGAATTATTGTTTACGGAGAAGTCTGAGTCTGATAGCTCTTGGTTTTTTTTTTCATCGTATTTTTACTATGTTTACAAGTGCGTTAAAGGATAAATCTCGCATGTCTTAACGATGAATAAATTGTTTACGGAAAACTGCGGTTTTCTGTAGTACATAGTATTTTTCCCATGTTTGTTAGTGAGTTAACTGATAAATGTCACATTCTTAAACAGAAACCAATAATTACGAATATACTACAAGATGCCATTGCACATTCAACATTAAATACGAGTACTATTAAGAAATAGGATAGGTCTATAAAAAACCCAATAGGTAATTCGATCAATAAACTTTCCTACCATAAAAGAAAAACGTTTTATTACCGCTGACTAGTAAGAGGCGTGGGATTAAGCACAAACCAATCTGATGTCAGCAAGAACAAGCAATATTGCATCATTTCTTAGGAATGTAGGTGATGTGTACGAACTAAAATTATGATCATTTTAATCACTGTTTTCCTGGTATTTCGGCAGCTAAGAAATGAATAATATATCCATCTTTTACTTCTGTGGCAATAAACAAATTTCTATTAATTCGTTTAGTTTTGTCACTATTCAAAATAAAGGTAGTAAGTAGTTTTTTTCTGTTATACATGTGACGCAGAATAAGTTGCGTGGGTCAGCTAGTCTATCATAAACATAAGTTCTCAACTGACAACCTACATGTTCAATTTTGATTCGAAGATTAAAGTCTAATCTTAAAATAGTCTTACATGGCTTTACATTAAGAAAGCGATATTATTTTAAAGTACTTATAAAATTTTGACAAACTGAATAAAAATTCAGAATACTTACACCAACAGTCTTAAAGATATCATTCAAACTCTGAGCTGCCAGCTTGTCAGATTCATCTGTAGCATCCGTTATTCCTGCCAAAGCTACTCCCGTCAGAGTATCTTTATGTTTCAGTACGTGTTTGATGGATTCGTCCCTTTTTTTAGGCATCCCAGTGGCTACCACCACACCTGAAATACAATATCAAGAAATTTTTAGAGGTTGCTGACAACTGTGCACGAATTTCTTGGTTCATTTCTCATGTAGGACAGTGTTATTGGGTTTTAACATCAGAAACTTTTCAGTAACAGGCACAGAGTGTGGATTTGACGACCCGAACGGCGTAGTGGTAGTGGAGCTACTTTACGTTCTTAGGGTCCTGGGTTCGAATCCCGGTAGGAGCATATATTTGTGTGATTAGCACGGACATTTGTTTCCGAGTCATGGATGTTTATATGTATCAAAGTAAGTATTTACAAACAAAAAGGAATACATGTAGTATATTATCAACTATCTGGTGTCCACGACACAAGCCTTGCTTAGTGTGGCACTAGATGGCGTTGTGTGTTAATGTCCAGCGATATTTATTAATTTATTTGTGCCTAGTTGATGGTGGCAATAGGCTCGCCCTCTTATAATGGGACTTAAACAAAACTGGTGAAATGTGATTAGGTACGTGGATGTACTGATAGGTACACGTCTGCCTAGCCCACGGGGATCACAAGGTAAATCTACACTAATATTATAAAGAGGAAAACTTTGTTTGTTTGTTTGTTTAGTTGTAATGAATAGGCTTAAAAACTACTGGACCGTTTTTAAAAATTCTTCCACCATTCGAAAGCTACATTATCCACGAGTAACATAGGATATATTTTATCCCCGTACTCCCACGGGAACGGGAATTACGCGGGTGAAACCGCGTGACGTCCGCTAGTAATTAATAAATAAATTCTTTATTGCACGAAAACCATCACAGTGCAATAACCAAAAACAAAGAGCATCATAAGGCTTATAACTAGGTCACAATAATTTTAATTCCCTAACTCCTAAACTAGACACCTAGTTTAGGAGTTAGGGAATTGCCTGTGTGTTAGGAGTCAGAAAAGGTGTTGTGTTATTTTAGAACTGTTGACCAAAAGCTTAATACTTTCACATCCCTATATCAGCATCAGTATCTCAGTAAATATATCAATTACAGGATAGTAACCATGGAGTTCCTTGCCGGTCCTTCTTCATGGAAACAACCAATGCGAACCGTGCACCTTTTACAACGTTTTATACCATACACACAACCAGTAAGATCTCTGTTGTGCATTATTATCCTATCCTATTTTGTGAAAAAGATAACAAGACAAGTACTAATATTTATTGTATATTATTTATTTATTACAAACTTAGAAATGCCCAATTAATAAAACATCATTATTTATTTACTACCTACTACCCTCATCCGTGTGTCACTGCGGGGGGCCTACTGAAAACTAGCACTGAGTGTTTTACACACAGCATATGCCGAGTTGGTTAGCCTTTCGTTATGGGCATGCTCAGGGCAGTTATGCTGTTTATAATTCATTATTAAGCTGTCTACTGTTATAATGTATCTGTATGTGCTGCTCAGCACAACACAATATGTTGTGCTGTCCATTAACGAATAAAGGATTATTCTATTCGTCTTCTATTCTACTAGCGCACTCACTGATGAATAATCACTTTTGGCTCTTATGCACTGAGTCATAAGGTTGACAAATGATGGAACAATGAAGGAAAAGTGGCAACACTGCCCGAGTGACATGTAAAATTTTTGTTCCGTATTTTAAAATTATATTTAATTAGTAAATAGGTTAAATTAAGGTGTAATTAATATGTGAAACGCATCTTAAATGCGTAAATACTTAGGAAAACTGTTATCCTGATAATTAATGAAGTTTTCGGTAGTACAAGGATACCGGTAACCTAAAAACAACAGCTGACGTTTCAACCACGGACGTGTACGGATAATTCAGGGGAAGTATTGTTTACTTTTATTTAAAAACAGCACACAAACGTCACTTTAACTGTATATAACATTCATGCCAATTTTTAGTATTAATTTTTGCTGATTTATTACCCTGTACTGGTTCTAAATCTCTTTGTTGACAACCGGTCATTTAGCAACAAAACATAGTAGTTTCGTGTCTGTTCTTATTTTCAAATCGATATAATCAATATAAGTTCATAGATAGATCGTGTAGCATCATTATTGTGGATTATTGTATTGAATTATTAACATAATAAGACCAGTTTAAACTTTTATTTTATTTTATGCAACATACCCACCTAAGAAAAGTAAATCCCTAAGATAATAAAACCATTGAAATCTACATAGATTCAATTACAAACTTTGAATTAGATTACTTTTAAAGTTAATAGAAACCTACCTCATTTAATTTCATAACTGTAATCTTCTCCCTGCTTTTTTTTTTTAATTTTATTTTTATTTTTTTTCCTTTCACCGCTAACTTCTTTTATTGGTCTATTCTATAGGTTCTCACCGTTTCTTTACTTCTAATTTTCAGTAACCAATCCTGAAACCATGCCTGTGATGACCCGCAAGGCTACTGCCCTGGATATGGAGCTAAAATTGAGAACGGCCCTCCAAGAACTCAAAGAATCCAACCTCCAAGTCCAACAGCTGTTACAGGAGAGAGAAGAGAGTGAGGTGGAAGTCGATAAAGTTAATTGCAAAATTTCAAGCTTAAAACGGGAGCTAGTAGACCTACATCAGCAATACTTGGACGTTGTTGATGAACGGGATCAACTGAAGGTGGTCACGGATGGTTTCACAAATTGTAGTAACTTGTATGAGGAGGCTTTGTTTAAAATTAGGGACCTGGAAGATGACTTAATTCATGCTAATAATTGTATATTAAAGTTACAGAAAGAAAGAGAAAGTACTCAGGTTAAAGAAACAAACGTCTTATATAATGAATTATTAAATAGTAATTGTAACCCCCCTTCCTTAATAACTATTGACCTGACTGAAGATTCCTTACTCAAACAGAATTTTATAGTTAGCAATAGGAAGATGAAAAAATATGCAAAATTAAACAGAATTATTAAAAAATGCAATCAATTTAGGAAACAACATAAACGCTTTTCCAAATATATTCCACTGAGGAAAGAGCGTGTTGATTTAGTTAATAAATTAAATAATTACCAAATAAAATTAGAGGACAGTATAAAAATTTATGAAATTGATACTCAGCAGTTGCAGTCTGAAATTCAGGTACTTCAGGATTCACTAAGTTCCCTTTCTAGTAGATATAAGATTTCTCAAAACCAAATTAGGGAACATATTTATGCGGCAAATGAGTTGGTAATGGGTCAATGTAGTTGCCAGACAGTTACCAACCATGATATTATCCAGCCTCAGGTAATGGAGGACCCATACCAGGTTGAGAATTTGACTCGGGACTGCACTCTAAATCAACAATCAATTAATATAACACAAGATGATTTACATATGGTACAGCCTGAGTTATATGATAGTTTGCCTGAGTTTGGTAATTTTGTCTCATCAAATAGTAATGTTTGTGATCATTCAGTTATGTTCTCTGATAGTATGGGTAGGGGGCTAGGTAAATTAATTAGTAATAACCTGAGTTATTGTACCCAAAACAATTGTATGCCAGGGTCAACCTACAAACAGGTTATGGCATCTGTAACAAAAAGTGTTTGTGATCCTAGTACCACCATTACTATATGTGTTGGGAATAGTTCAAGGGTTAAAAAGGAAGACATCACTAACTATGTTTCAGAGTTGTTAAAGTTAAATTGTAAAAAAGTCATTTTGTGTGCTTTTCCATATTTTGAAAATTTTGGAAACAGAAAAAACAATTATATTTACATGCTAAATAAACACATGCATTTTTTAGTAGGTCACTATAGTGACAAACTTATATTTCTTGATATTAACACTTTTATTGATAAACTCAGATCAACGCGGGGTAAAGTGTATCTACCTATTAGTTGTAGACACAAAATAGCTCGGCTATTAGCTTTTAATATTCACACAGACATAAGTAGTATGTCTAAGTTTAGTTCTATTATTGATACTGCGACTATTAGTACTATTACTAATGAACAGGTGACCTTAAATAAATATAGCATTAGTGCTATTGATGTTTACAAACTTTGTACGGAGGAGAATCCATATGTCACCGTGGAAACTTCTCAATTAGCTCTTAGTTATGATAGGATCATGTTGTCTGGCGATGGATCGGGAGTCTCGGGGCTCTCTCCAGATCTTAATATTAATTTAAACTAGGAAGTGAGACAACAGAAGGTACCATTAACAATATTGTTAATCCTACCAACAGCAAGGTATCTTCTTGCACTCCATTAGGTCGTAAAAAAGGGCCTCAGCAGAACTCTTTAAAATTATTCCACCAAAATATCCAAGGCATTTCTTCCAAATTATTAGAAATTGAATTGTTTTTAGAGAAAAGTATGTTTGACATTGTTTGCTTTACTGAACATTGGTTAAAAGATTACCAAATGCTTATTAATTATGAGAATTATATGGTGGGTAGCTGCTTTAACCGTAAATCTATGCTGCGTGGAGGTTCCCTAATATTACTGAAAAATTGTGTTAAATATAAGCAACGTGCTGACATAGTAGGTCTTTCGGTTGAACATTGCGTCGAACTATCTTGTGTTGAGCTAGATAAGCATGTAATTGTGTGTGTGTACAGACCCCCAAACTATCAAAACTTTTCCATATTTGAATCAATAATGGAAGATGTCCTGGCAAAACTTACAACCAGTAATAAATCTACAATTATTTGTGGTGACTTCAACATCAATATTTTAGAAGATAATTCAAATAGCAGTCGGTTATTAAATCTTTTTAAGTCTTTTGACTTGACTAACGTTTTTATAGAACCCACTCGAGTCACGCCTTCTTCTGCTACTTGTATAGATAATGTTTTCTGCGATTGTGAATACTTAGATAGAGCCGTAGTAAATAGTCTGCCGTCTGACCATAGCGGACAAACTGTAACTTTCAGGTGTAATACACCATTGCAAAAAGTTGATATTAAATTTAGACCTATAACTTCTAGTAAATTAAATAGGTACAATATTTCCCTACAGAACAAGTTAAGTGTTATGAGCCATGACGATATTAATATAAATCAATTCTATGATCATTTCTTTTCAATTGTTCACACTGAATTCAATAAAAATTTTGAAAAGAAGACTAAAAGCATTTGCCCTAAATTTATATTTAGTGATTGGGCAACTAGAGGTATCAGAAAAAGTAGGGAAACACTATTTGAGCTTAATGGCCTTAAGCCTTATGTAAACACTGAAACTTTTAACAACTATGTTGCTCAGTATTCAAAAATTTTTAGAAATTCATGCAAGGTTGCCAAAGCCCTGCACATTAGCAACAAGATTAAAACAGCAGAAAATAAAATTAAGACAGTTTGGAAAGTCATAAATAGCGAGACTAACAGGAAGAAAGTACGTAATACTAACTATACATTAGATACAGTATGTGGGCCTAAAAGCTCCAATCAGGAAGTAGCTCAGGAATTTGTAAATTTCTTCACCAATATACCGTTAAAAACTACGGAGGCTCTAAATTCCTCTTCTGAAGTCTCAATTGGTTTATTAAAAGCGAATGTATCTGGATGCCAGGCTGAATTTAAATTTAAACATATAAACCCGATGACGGTTATTAAAGCTTTCCGGCAAATAAAAATCAAACTGACCGAAGATCTATGGGGAATGTCTATCAAAGTTTGTACTTCCATACTTGAGACGATAGCTCCATACTTAGCTTTAATTTTTAATTTGTGCGTAGACCAAGGAGTTTTCCCTGATTTAATGAAATACAGTAAAGTCATACCGCTTTTCAAATCCGGGGATAGTAAAGATACTAATAATTATAGACCTGTATCCGTGTTACCGGTTTTTAGTAAGGTGTTCGAAAAGATAATGCTTAATCAAATGCTCAATCATTTCAACACCAACAGAATCTTACACGATCAACAGTATGGCTTCACCAAGGGACGTTGTACAACTGACGCCGGTGTAACCTTATTAAAGCACATATTCATGGCGTGGGAAGACTCCCAAGACGCTGTAGGAATATTTTGTGACCTATCCAAAGCATTTGATTGTGTAAATCACGACACATTGCTTTTGAAACTTGAGCATTACGGACTAGGTAAACTTGCACTTAGTTTGGTAAAATCTTATTTAAGTGATAGACTGCAATATGTTCAAATAAATGGTGTTAATTCACAGGGCTTGAAAGTAAAAATGGGGGTTCCGCAAGGCTCAATATTGGGTCCTTTCCTCTTTTTAGTATATATAAATGATCTACCCTATTTACTGAAAAACCAACCTCAAAATATGGTATTATTTGCCGATGACACTTCCTTAATTTTTAAGATAAATAGACGAGCCCAAAATCTAAATGACGTGAATAATGCCTTACTTGAAGTCCATAATTGGTTCACATCAAACAACTTGGTATTAAATGAAAAAAAAACGAAATGCATAAGATTTGCTTTACCGAATGTTAAAAGTAGTGATTGTGAGATAATATTGAATAAAGAGAAACTCGAATTCGTAGATAAAACGGTTTTCCTGGGGCTTACGCTTGATTCAAGGCTTCAATGGGGTTCTCATTTAACATCTCTTGCGGGGCGCTTAAGTTCAGCAGCATATGCCATTAGAAAAATCCGTCAATTCACTGATGTAGATACCGCTAGACTAGTCTATTTTAGTTACTTCCACAGCATAATGTCTTACGGCATTTTGCTGTGGGGACGGGCTGCTGATATTGAGTCTATATTTATTCTGCAGAAAAGAGCCATCAGAGCCATATACAATCTTCGTAGGCGCGATTCTCTAAGGGAACTGTTTAAGGAAATTAACATCATGACTGTATATTGTCAATACATCTACGAAAACATAATGTATGTCAGAAAAAATCTGCATCTTTTTGGTAAAAGAGGTGACAGACACAATTACAGTACTAGAAATAGAGACCAATTAGTTCAGCCTGGCTTCAGACTCGCTAAAGTAGACTCGTCTTTCATGGGGTACTGTTTGAAATGCTATAATAAAATTCCACAAAGCATTCTTGAACTAAATGAAACCAAATTTAAAACTTGCATTAAACGCACACTGTGTAAGCAAGTATATTACAAATTGGACGATTATATCGCTGATAAAAATGCTTGGCTCAATGCCGGTCCTGCTCCACAAGGACAGGGGCGCATAAATGGATAGCATTAAATGGTATTGTTGGAGCTGCTGAAGATTGTACAACTATCTTTGCATTGTATAAATTCAATATCTTTAGTATTATATAACCTCATATCCCATATTGTGTGAGTGCCATGTACTAGAATGCTATCATTCGCTGGAAACCTACGATTTTATATTTTTTATTTTTTGACTTGAATGTGCCCTGGCGGTTAAGAGTATGTCGTGCTCACTCAAATGTCCCGCTGATGGTGGCGCGTGTGTCGGGTCATTTAGTTCCCTTCAAAATGGTTGAGTTGAATGGTGCTGATACATGCGTCATGTTCGTGAACGGGCGCTGTCGGTTGGGACTGGTCAGCTCTTGGTTGCCACGGCTTTTTTTTTTTTTATTTTTTTTATTAATATTGTTAGTTTTAACTATGGACACTTTTATCGTGCACATCTTGCTACATTGTTCTCACATAATGCACCATCTCAACAGGAATGATGTAAACAAGATTTTGTAACAACATTATGATTTAAAAGAGTGTCCATGGAGTTTCTTGCCCGTTCTTCTCCATAGAGATCTACGCTAGGGAATGGGCAACTACAGTACTTTCACAGTTTTTATGTCTTGTGACTGGGACTGTAGCTACATTTAATTATCATCTTTGTTTCGACAATTCAAAAGCGCCTGTAACTGGCCTACTTGAAATAAATGCTTTGATTTTGATTTTGATTTTGATTTTGATGTAGGTCCCATCAGTGAGAAAAATAATCATTGAATGAGTCAGTAAGTTCTACTACCATTCAGGATCATTTTGTTATAATAAAATTGTAGTAGTAGGTAGATATTCATACTAACCAATGAGAGCACTATCTCGAAGCTGCTTTGAACCCTTATATCGATACACACAAGTATCTAACATATTGCAGGTCCTATCCAAAGACTTCTGGATTCTCTTGTACCCCTCATTGAGTGATGTGCGGCCATCTGCAATCGCCAAAATTATTTCTGGTTTGTACACTTCCATCAAATCCATATATCTGAAAAATTCATTCAATTTCAAGAAGTGAGATATGGATTTTTAAACATTAGCAAGTTCATTATTCATTAATACTATGTTGCAATGAAAGTTTCAAATAATTACCTATAAATTAAATAATTGTTTAAGAAAGTAAAATAAATATACAAAGCTTAGTCATTTTAGACAACCTGTTATGTTTATTTAGCTTATCAATTCTGTTTTGTTAATAAATTTAAATGAAACTCCATTTGCCCTACTTTAAAGTTGTGTACCTTTCTTACCTCTCTGCATTAACCATTTTCTTTCCATTTTTGGTCCAAAGAGGTACTTTCTCAAGCTGAAAATGTCCTGAAGGGGTATGTTCACTCATATTATGTGAGGTCACACAAACCAGATGTTCTGGTAAGCCAGCAAACTTGGCAACCCCTTGCCCTTGGGCCTTCATACCTGGTTCTAATTGTAAAGAGTTTGACACTGGCACCCATAACAGTTGTGGGGTTAAAAACACTTTGGATAAAACCTCTGCGGTGAGGTGGGATACACTGCCACCCTGAAAAAGTAAACATTCTATTTTTAACCTTGAGATAATTGTTCTTCATACAAATCATGTCAGTAAATGATACCTTATTGACATATTATAAGCGAACAAACATAGCCCAGTTTCCCATAAGATAAACAGTAACAGAAAGTAAAATCCACCCAAACAAGAGTTGTACATGACTTATAAATTCCAATTTGCTTTGATGAGTTTCAGTAATGCAGTAATAAAGAGTGGATTCGAACAAGGAAATGAGGTCTTATTCCGAGCGTGTCTAGAAGGCAGATTGGTGTTGGCTGGTGAGGATGACGACACTTTGTACAAGGACATAAAAGGAAAACGCGGTGGGAAAACCCAACTTCGGGTAAGGGTTCCAACATAACCCATTACATTTATTATAATTGTATTTAAGAACGTTTCTTAATCAGTCTATTATGTTGATATGAACATCATTTAATTTTAATCAATATGTTTGTGAAGTACCTGAGTTAGTAAAGCTGCTGTCGGAGTTTCAATAACAGTGCTGGGAGATTTAATAAATCCCGTCAATGTGCCAATCCGTTCGCTGCCACAGCTTACTTGTTTGATTGCGAAACGCATCTTAGGTAATTCTTAGGATTATCTATTTAACTTTATTTACACTTATTTACGCGCTTTTGGTGCGTAGGAATAACCTCCAAAATAAATATTTTCGTCTGTCTGTTGTGCCGACTGTCACAGATGTTACTATTGCCAGCAGTCAAAAATGGCAGTAATAATTTAAATGCTGCCAACAAGCATGCACTGTCACATTAAAAAAAAAAGCGAATTACTATCAACGTGTTAATTATTTATATGACATGTATATGTCACCATAAAATTGTCAAACACGTTATATTACAATATAAAGTGTTTTTTCTCACGATATTGTAATGTCTCGAATTATTGTCAACTGAACATACGGAAGTATCTCTGCCCCCATAATCGGGACTTGGGGCACCTCCCCGTTAGGTTAGTTAGGTTCCTTTAAACCCAGCACTCGGAAATAGCTACTACTAGACTACGCTTTTTAGTATAAAGCGTTGTTGATGTTGTGTGGTTATGTTATATAAATCGGTATTTCTCAGGAATGGTGCATTGTCTTTTCATGAGAGTTGTGCCACTGGGCAAGGGTGAGTCTGCGGGTACGAAACTTGCGATGGCCGGAGCGACAGCGGGGCGGCGCGACAGCGATGTAATCAAATGTATTAAAACATTACGCGCTGTGTACGAAACGGGCGATGGCGCACAGTGGGTCGAAACGATGATTTTAGTGACTTAGGGATCAACTTCGCTTTTTTACATTTTTTTTTATGCAGATCGATAGAACTCATTAACCTCAATAATAACTGTTCTGATGCGTTTTTTCCTAAACTGGCTCCTTTGGGTGGAAAAATGCATTTTGTTATTTTTTTGTATGGAGCGGGTCAAATAAAATTAAATTTCTGCTGAGTGGCGAGTGATCCCGCTTTGAAACTATATTTTTCTTAAAGCTTGTCCAGTCTGCTATCATTTGATGCTTTGAACATTTGCTTAAAGTTGCAACACTGCCAAATAAATGGATCGAAAAAAATGAAAAAATACATTGAATCAAAAGCTTCATTTTTTATTTTCGGATGTTCTTTTAAGATATAATTGATATAGAATAGTGAGTCAAAGCACTTAATAATACACTGAGTTACTTAAACACTAACGACAATACATGAAAAAGTGCCTAATTTGCTTGAATTTACTAAGTACGTTTTATTTAAAAACGTGGATCTACTCATTTCTATTTGTTTATTTAATGAACTTATAAAATCTTTAAATTAGATTTAATACTGAATAGTAAGTAAAGACACATGCCAATACAAATTTACTAAAGGTAAAAACTTAAAATTAACTATATACAACAACAAATTTACTACTTCCTTTCAGTCATGAACTCATGACGTACAAACTAATAAAAAAAAACAAGAAACTTACAATCTACCAATAAACTTATTCACTATCGCTTGGCTATCTTGTAAATTATGTCTAAATATATACGAGTATATAACTCAAAGGTGACTGACTGACTGACTGACATAGTGATCTATCATCGCACAGCCCAAACTACTGGACGGATCGGGCTGAAATTTGGCATGCAGGTAGATGTTATGACGTAGGCATCCGCTAAGAAAAGATTTTGATCAATTCTCCACCCAAGGGGATAAAATAGGGGATGAAAGTTTGTATGAAACTTTGTCAATTTTAAAACGATCGGGCTGAGACTTTGCATGTATAAAGCTACTTTAACGTAGGCATCCTTTAAAAATGTATTTAGATATATTCCACCCCTAAGGGGATAAAATAGGGGATGAAAGTTTGTATGAAACTTTGTCAATTTTTAGCCGATCGGGCTGAGACCTTGCATGCATAAAGCTACTATAACGTAGTCGTCTCTTAAGAAAGGATTTCGATAAATTCCACCCCTAAGGGGATAAATTAGGGGATGAAACTTTGTATGAAACTTTGTCAATTTTAAACCGAAAACTCAGCAGAAGCTCTTTGACTTTTGGAGAGAGAACCATTCTATATTCATGCTTCACTTCTACTTGGTGGATTTTTGTTGGCTGACGTCTTGCTATTTCTTCTGTAATGTTACCCTTTATAGTTGCCACTGTTGTCTGGGTTTTTTTGGTAAATTTAAACATTATCGGACGACACTAGAAAGTAGATGATGGTCAGTCGTTTTCCCAAATAATTGTTCCTTCAGATTGTTGAAGCCTTATACGTACTAGAAACTAGACTGGCAAAATAGTAGAGTCATGATCACTCTGTCTCAGTCGTTTGTTTGTAATTGCTTTGACCTGAGGCTCCATCAAAGCCCCATTTGCTTATAAGCAGTAACTCTGTTGCCGAGTCCAAATCCAAATAAATTACATCTAAAATCCTAGAAACCGTCAAATTGAGTAATGCTTGCAGTTTAATAGCAGCTCCTTCTTCAGTTCTTTCAGTTATGGTGATGTCTTCGTTCTCTGGATAACATCTTGATTTTGCTTGCTTGGTTTTATAATAAGAAGGGTATAAATCAGACCCATTTTCACTTGCTGCTTCTCTTAGGCTTATAATTATATTTCCACTTACTTAATTTAAGTGAAACTAATAAAGCCAGTGTCTTATCGGATGAATATGTACAACTGTTTGCTTAATTTGCAATTAAACACTGCTTCACTTTTTCTATATCTTCGGGGTGATTTAGCAAATGGTTTGTCATTATTTTTCCTACATCCTCGTGTCCAGTGTTTCTAAAACTAGCAATTGTAGTATTTGTTTATTTGATCAACGCGTCTTCGTTTTTGCCTGGAGCCTAATTGTTCGAAAGGTTTTCGAGGTGTAAATGTAGATGTTGAAGCTTCTGTAGTAGATGGTGGTAGATTTCAACATCTTCAATATTACACATCTCGAGCCTTTCCTGTTCAGTGTTCACAGTTTCAGGTATTACTCCTTCGGGCCAATTATAAATATAAAATATCATTATTAATATATCAAGAAATGAACAAATAGAAATGAATAGATCCACGTTTTTAAATAACACGAACTTAGTCAATTCAAGCAAATTACGCACCTTTTCATGTATTGTCGTTAGTGTTTAAGTAACTCAGTGTATTATTAAGTGCTTTGACTCACTATTCTATATCAATTATAACTTAAAAGAACATCCGAAAATAAAAAATGAAGCTTTTGATTCAATGTATTTTTTCATTTTTTTCGATCTATTTATTTGGCAGTGTTGCAACTTTATGCAAAAGTTCAAAGCATCAAATGATAGCAGACTGGACAAGCTTTAAGAAAAATATAGTTTCAAAGCGGGATCACTCACCACTGAGCAGGAATTTAATTTTATTTGACCCGCTCCATACAAAAAAATAACAAAATGCATTTTTCCACCCAAAGGAGCCAGTTTAGGAAAAAACGCATCAGAACAAATATTATTGAAGGTAATGAGTCCTATCAATCTGCACAAAAAAAAATGTAAAAAAACGAAGTTGATCCCTAAGTCACTAAAATCATCGTTACGACCCACTGTGTGGCGGAGCGGCGCGATCGAGCGATGCACGGGCGGCGGCAGAGCGGTGGCGGCGCGGAGCGACGAGAACAAACTAGTTTGATTTCGCCGCTCGCGCGGAATCTTGAATGACAACGTAGCTCGTAATAAAGTGTAGAAAATTCTCCCAAACTGCGTCGTCGTTGATTTATTGGATGAACACCATCTCTAGGTAATAAAAATTCTCTCATTAGGAGACTGGGCTCCAATAGACTACTACGTGAGCGCGACTGCGGGGAAGTTTGTTTCGTACACACGCAAGACACCACTGTCTCATCGCCCCGCGCCGCATCGCCCCGCCCCGCTGTCGCTCCGGCCATCGCAAGTTTCGTACCCGCAGACGGACCCCTCCTTCCCTCCACACCGTGTAAGTTGACTACCATCGCACACAATAATTCGAGACTTTACAATATCTCTATCGATATTGTAAAGTCTCGAATTATTGTCAAACTAGCCTCTGCCAGCGGCTTCGCCCGCGTGAAGTTTCAAAATTGGGGTTGAGTGAGAATATTATAAACGTAAAAGTAAACAAATATAATAATAACAAATCTCCGAACTGCTAAGCTATCGGGAGTTACACGTGTTATTGTGAGTCAACTATAAAAGATAGACATATGCTGTCTTGGGATATTTTTTATATAATTTTATGTGGAATATTTCCGTTATACATGATTTCTATGTAGCTTTAACCATTAAGGCATAAGTTACTTGGTTTTTTTGCTTCCGTCGCGTGTGCAACGCGACGGAAGCAAAAAAACCAAGTAACTTCTCCCGTTTTCCCAACATTTCCTTTCACTGCTCTGCTCCTATTAATGGTAGCGTGATGAAAAGTATACTATTACCTGCTCAGGAGTATGAAGAATAATTGTACCAAGTTTCGTTAAAATCCGTCGAGTAGTTTTTTTTTCTATAAATAACATACAGACAGACAGACAGACAGACAGACAAAAATTTTACTGATTGCATTTTTGGCATCAGTATCGATCACTAATCACCCCCCGATAGTTATTTTGTAAATATATTTCATGTACAGAATTGACCTCTCTACAGATTTATTATAAGTATAGATATAGATAGATGAACATACTGCTTACAACAAAACGCATTATTTTTCGTGAAATGCATGCGATGGTAGTCAACTTACGCGGTGTGGAGGGAAGCGCCGTTCCACCTAGTTACATTGTAGTTACATCGATGTAACTAGCTGGACATTTTTATTCCAAGTAGTTACATTATTTAAAAATTTAACTTTAACGTAACTAATGAGACTTTTTTGTTCCACCTAGTTACATCGTAGATAGGTACCATCGTAGGTTCAAAAGATATATTCACACTCGTGAGTCATGTACTCCTAGTACTTTCATGCTCATGGCAACCAATGTCTTAATGAACTTACTTAATGAAACCTCTTTGGTGAGGAAATGTACTGCACTGTACTGTACTCATGGTCATGACGTTTGCGGCGCCGCACCACACCGCCAACGCATCGTGTGGCCTCGCTCTTATTTGTCAAAAAGCGATATACCAGCTATTTTTAAAATCTTTAAACTTCACATGTTTGTTTAAGTATGTATGTGGCGTACAAATCTTGCAAGCCTAATTTGACACACACTAACGGTTTCGTGATTTTCTTATTTTTTGTGCGTTTAAATAAAAGCTTGTCGTGAGAATGTTTTTTCTATTCATTTTGTTTAATTTTAAGGATGAGACAATGCTAAAATTAAAACCTCATTTCAATAACTGTCAGCCCGATGATGTACAAAATACTATTGATATAATCATGTACATGCACTATTCCGAAGAAAGGGAATTCGGAAACACCAGTCCGAGGAAACACAACAGTAGACGAAACTTATACACCTAGTTACGTTAACACTGAGCGTGGCAGTCGTCGCAATCCAAAGGAAATCACTGTGATTGACAGCGGGAACCAAGTGCTTGATGAACTACGTGAGTTTCGCTTAGAGATTAAAACTCGTCTGGATGAGCAAAAGAAAGAATAATTTACACTACTAAAGAATAAATTAGTTAATACAGAAACAAAATTGAAGGATTTAAAAAGCATACTGAAGGTAGTTCAAGAAAAAGCAAGTAAAGTTGATATTCTAGAGCCTAGAATTAAAGTACTTTTGGAGAAAAATGAACAATTAGAGACTAGTCTTACTGCCAGAAATATCATGGGGAAAAGGGAGACTGAAGAAGAACCTGAAAGGCCGGTGACAATGTCATTTGCAAACAAAGTCAAAGAAATGCAAAGGTAGTTGGTAATTTTGTACCAATTAAGGAATGTGTGGCCATGAAATCGGCAAACATAGTAATAACCGGGAAAGAACAAGAAACAAAGAGGGAGAAGAATTTAAATAGACCTGCAGTTAATGTTATTGAAAAAGAAAATGAAAACCCAGGAAAAGAAGAAAAATGGACATTGGTTAATAGAAAAAAAGCAAGATATCCAAATAGCGAAGTGAGGAAAGAAGGAAGCGTGAGTTCAACTGGAATTCAGGGAACTGAGCGAAATAAATATTTACGGGAAGACCGGGAAAAGGACCGGTAAGACTGGGAAAAAGACCGGGAAGACCTGGTAGAAGACCGGGAAGACCTGGAAACCTGGAAGAAGACCGGGACGACCTGGAAGAAGACTTTGAAGAAGACCGGGAAACCCTGGAAGAAGACCGGGAAGACCGAGAACAAGACCGGGAAGACCGGGAAGTAGACCGGGAAGACCGGGAAGAAGACCGGGAAGACCTGGAAGACCTGGAAACCTGGAAGAAGACCGAGAAGACCTGGCAGAAGACCGGGAAACCTGGAAGAAGACCGGGTAGACCTGGAAGAAGACTTTGAAGAAGACCGGGAAGACTTAGAAGAAGACCGGGAAGAACTGGAAGAATACCGTGAAAACCGGGAAGAAGACCAAGAAGACATGTAAGAAGACCGGGAAGACATGGAACAAGACCGCAAAGACCTGGAAGAAGACCGGGAAGACCTGGAAGAAGATTGGAAGAAGACCGGGAAAACCTGGAAGAAGACCGGGAAGACCTGGAAGAAGACTGGGAAGTCCTGGAAGAAGACCTGGAAGAAGACCGGGAAGAAGACCGGGAAGAAGACCGGGAAGACCTGGAAGTAGACCGAGAAGACCGGGATGACCTGTAAAAAGACCGGGAAGATCGGGAAGACAGGGAAGAAGACAGGTCCCCCGGTCTTCCCGGACTTTACGATCTTCCCGTTCTTCCTGTTCTTTCCGTTCTTCCCGGTCTTCGTCTCTGAGTCCCGGTCTTCTTCCAGGTCTTCCCGGTCTTCTTCCAGTTCTTACACCTAGTGTCAAAAATGCAAAACAAAAGCATGTCAACAAAGTAAGCAACAGATAGCGCCAAATAAGCCGGTGCACGGGTGTCAGAATTCAGAACTAAAATCGTATGGACAAGTGACTACGCGGCTGGCAATACCGTTTTGTAAGAAGCAGGGAGTTAAGGAATGAGTAATTGTCGATATCGTATTTGGTACTTTGTCTGTTTGTCTGTATGTCTGTATAACTGTATTTCTGTATATGTGTATGTCTGTTTGTCTGTATGTCTGTATGTCTGTTTGTCTGTATGTCTGTTTGTCTGTTTGTCTGTATGTATGTCCAGGCTAAACTCAAAAAGTACGGCATGGATTTACTTCAAATTTTTGGTGTCGTTTTCCGTGGTTCCAACCCAGGACCTCATGTTCAATAGCGCTTTTGACAAGAAATCTAAAAAGGCCGATTACACAAATACCGCCCATCACAACTAGCGACGGAAAATGGACCATATATGATGACCAAAAAGCGTTAAGGTTTGATCAACACTTAGAAGAAACTTTTCACCTACGGGGGAGGAGCTGTGAATCGTCATTTTTCTTACGCATTCTGTGACAGCGTGTAATCTAACGACGCATATTTAAATGTTGTGTTTGAGTAAGCCATGCTATTATCTAGCGTCACACAATAAAAACTATGCCATTAAAGTAACTTGGGCAGAGAAACATAGTTTAATGAATGTTAGTGAGAGATTACAACCGAACGTGTTTGACAATTTTACGGTGACATTAGATGGTGATGTGCATTTTGTTCATAAAAAAAGAGGTATGGTATAGTTCCGTTCTTCCCGTTCTTCCCGGTCTTCTTTCCGGTCATCCCGGTCATCTTCCCTGTTTTCCCTGTCTTCCCGCTCATCTTCCATGTCTTCCCGGTCTTCCCGTTCTTCCCCGTCTTCTTCCAGGTCTTTCCGGTCTTCTTCCAGGTCTTCCTTCCGGTATTACCGGTCTGCTTCCCGGTCTTTTTCACGGTCTTCTTCCCGGTCAACTAAAATCGTATCGACGTGCACAAGTGACTACGGGGCTGGCAGTAACGTTTTGTAAGGACCTATGTAAGCAGGGAGTTACGGCAGAAATAGAAAGTACGTGTAGTAGAACGAGATGGAATGAGTTATTGTCAATATCATATTTGGTATTTTGTCTGTTTGTCTTTTTGTCTGTATGTCTGTATAACTGTTTGTCTGTATGTCTTCTGTATGTCTGTATGTATGTCCGGGCTAAACTCAAAAAGTACGGCATGGATTTACTTCAAATTTTTGGTGTCGTTTTCCGTGGTTTTTGGTGTCGTTTTCCGTGGTTCCAACCCAGGACCTCATGCTCAATAGCGCTTGCGACAAGAAATCTAAAAAGGCCGATTACACAAATACCGCCCATCAGAACTAGCAACGGAAAATGGGCCATATATAATGACCAAAAAGCGTTAAGGTTTGATCACGATAGAATAAACTTTTCACCTACGGGTGTTTGACAATTTTATGGTGACATTAGATGGTAATGTGCATTTTATTCATAAAAAAGAGGTTTCGTTTAGTTCCGTTCTGCCCGGTCTTCTTCCCGGTCTTCCCGGTCATCTTCCCTGTCTTCCCGGTCTTCCTCCATGTCTTCCCGGTCTTCTTCCATGTCTTCTTTGTCTTCTTCTCGGTCTTCTTCCCGGGTTCTTCCCGGTCTTACCAAAAAGCGTTAAGGTTTGATCACGATAGAAGAAACTTTTCACCTACGGGTGTTTGACAATTTTATGGTGACATTAGATGGTAATGTGCATTTTATTCATAAAAAAGAGGTTTCGTTTAGTTCCGTTCTGCCCGGTCTTCTTCCCGGTCTTCCCGGTCATCTTCCCTGTCTTCCCGGTCTCCCTCCATGTCTTCCCGGTCTTCTTCCATGTCTTCTTTGTCTTCTTCTCGGTCTTCTTCCCGGGTTCTTCCCGGTCTTTTCGGTCTTCTTCCCGGTCTTCCTCCAGGTCTTCCCAGTCTTCTTCCCGGTCTTCCCGGTCTTCTTCCCAGTTTTCCCGGTCTTCTTCCCGGTTTTCCCGGTCTTTTTCCTGGTCTTCCCGGTCTTCCCAGTCTTTTTCCAGGTCTTCCCGGTCTTCTTCCAGGTCTTCCCGGTCTTCTTCAAAGTCTGCTTCCAGGTCTTCCCGGTCATCTTCCAGGTTTCCCGGTCTTCTTCCAGGACTTCCCGGTCTTCTGCCAGGTCTTCTCGGTCTTTTTACAGGTCTTCCCGGTCTGCTTCCCAGTTTTCCCGGTCTTCTTCCCGGTTTTCCCGGTCTTTTTTCTGGTCTTCTTGGTCTTCTTCCCGGTCTTCCCGGTCTTCTTCCAGGTGTTCCGGTCTTCTTCAAAGTCTTCTTCCAGGTCTACCCGGTCTTCTTCCAGGTTTCCCGGTCTTCTTCCAGGAATTCCCGGTCTTCTGCCAGGTCTTCTCGGTCTACTTTCAGGTCTTCCAGGTCTTCCCGGTCTTCTTCCAGGTTTCCCGGTCTTCTTCCAGGACTTCCCGGTCTTCTGCCAGGTCTTCTCGGTCTACTTTCAGGTCTTCCAGGTCTTCCCGGTCTTCTTGCATGTCTTCCCGGTCTTCTTCCAGTTCTTCTCGGTCATCCTCCAGGTCTTCCCGGTCTTCTTCCAGGTCTTCCCGGTCTTCTTCCAGGTCTTCCCGGTCATCTTCCCGGTCTCTTCCAGGTCTTCCCGGTCTTTTTCCAGTTCTTACACGTAGTGTCAAAAATGCAAAACAGAAGCATGTCAACAAAGAAAGCAACATATAGAGCCAAATAAGCCGGTGCACGGGTGTCAGAATTCAGAACTAAAATCGTATCGACGACGCGCAAGTGACTACGAGGCTGGCAGTACCGTTTTGTAAGGACCTAGGTAAGCAGGGAGTTGCGGCAGAAATAGAAAGTACGTGTAGTAGAACGAGATAGAATGAGTAATTGTCGATATCGTATTTGGTACTTTGTCTGTTCGTCTGTTTGTCTGTATGTCTGTATGTCTGTATGTCTGTATGTCTGTATGTCTGTATGTCTGTATGTCTGTATGTCTGTATGTCTGTATGTCTGTATGTCTGTATGTCTGTATGTCTGTATGTCTGTATGTCTGTATGTCTGTATGTCTGTATGTCTGTATGTCTGTATGTCTGTATGTCTGTATGTCTGTATGTCTGTATGTCTGTATGTCTGTATGTCTGTATGTCTGTATGTCTGTATGTCTGTATGTCTGTATGTCTGTATGTCTGTATGTCTGTATGTCTGTATGTCTGTATGTCTGTATGTCTGTATGTCTGTATGTCTGTATGTCTGTATGTCTGTAGGTCTGTATGTCTGTATGTCTGTATGTCTGTATGTCTGTATGTCTGTATGTCTGTATGTCTGTATGTCTGTATGTCTGTATGTCTGTATGTCTGTATGTCTGTATGTCTGTATGTCTGTATGTCTGTATGTCTGTATGTCTGTATGTCTGTATGTCTGTATGTCTGTATGTCTGTATGTCTGTATGTCTGTATGTCTGTATGTCTGTATGTCTGTATGTCTGTATGTCTGTATGTCTGTATAACTGTATGTCTGGATGTCTGGATGTCTGGATGTCTGGATGTCTGGATGTCTGGATGTCTGGATGTCTGGATGTCTGTGTGTCTGTTTGTATGTCTGTTTGTATGTGTGTTTGTATGTCTGTTTGTATTTCTGTTTGTATGTCTGTTTGTCGTAGTGTCAAAAATGCAAAACAAAAGCATGTCAACAAAGAAAGCAACAGATAGCGCAAAATAAGCCGGTGCACGGATGTCAGAATTCAGAACTAAAATCGTATGGACGCGCACAAGTGACCACGTGGCTGGCAGTACCGTTTTGAAGGACCTAGGTAAGCAGGGAGTTACTGCAGAAATAGAAAGTACGTGTAGAACGAGATAGAATGAGTAATTGTCGATATCGTATTTGGTACTTTGTCTGTTTGTCTATATGTCTGTATGTCTATATGTCTGTTTGTCTGTATGTCTGTATGTATGTCCGGGCTAAACTCAAAAAGTTCGGCATGGATTTACTTCAAATTTTTGGTGTCGTTTTCCGTGGTTTTTGGTGTCGTTTTCCGTGGTTCCAACCCAGGACCTCATGCTCAATAGCGCTTGCGACAAGAAATCAAAAAAGGCCGATTACACAAATACCGCCCATCAGAACTAGCGACGGAAAATGGGCCATATAAAGGGTGTAAAACACCTCTTAACGAATACGAAAGGCACTTGTTCTCCTCGTCATCCCGATCATTTTTTTGTTCTACACCATACCTGGGAACCTTCTAGTTACGGAGATATTGGGGGTCAAAGTTGCAAGAATTTTACAAGTTTTTTTTTAAATACCACTTTTTGTTGCATGATTTTTACTTAAAATATCTCTACGACCTCCGTACTATTCAATCCATCCATCCCCACAATGTTTTGAACGCATAACATTGAGTTATAGCACAAAACATGATTTATAACCTCAAAAAAAAAAGTTGGTTCCCAGCAATATTTTTTGCGGAAAGTAACTTAGTTTGATATACAGAATGCTTGGTTAACGGCTTTGTGATGAGGTGAAATACACCCTGTATAATGACCAATAAGCGTTAAGGTTTGATCAACACTTAGAAGAAACTTTTCACCTACGTGGGAGGAGCTGTGAATCTTTATTTTTTATATTAAAATGTTGTCTTTGAGTAAGCCATGCTATTATCTAGCGTTACACAATAAAAACTATGCCATTAAAGTAACTTGGGCAGAGAAACATGGTTTAATTAATGTTAGTGAGATATTACAATCGAACGTGTTTGACAATTTTATGGTGACATTAGATGGTAATGAGCATTTTATTCATAAAAAAGAGGTATCGTTTAGTTCCGTTCTTCCCGTTCTTCCCGGTTTTCTTCCCGGTCTTCCCGGTCATCTTCCCTGTCTTCCCGGTCTTCTTCCATGTCTTCCCGGTCTTCTTCCATGTCTTCTTGGTCTTCTTCCCGGTCTTCTTCCCGGTCTTCTTCCCGGTCTTCTTCCCGGTCTTCTTCCCGGCCTTCCCGGTCTTCTTCCCGGTTTACCCGGTCTTCTTCCCGGTCTTCTTCCCGGTCTTCCCGGTCTTTTTCCAGGTCTTCCCGGTCTTTTTCCAGGTCTTCCCGGTCTTATTCCAGGTCTTCCCGGTCTTCTTCCAGAACATGCTGATTACTTCACAATGTTTTCCTTAACCGCTTTGAGAGCAGTGGTGATGAAATATATCACAAAAAGTAATGCGCCTGTCTGGGTTCGAACCCAGACAGGCGCTTTACAATGTCTTCCCTAACCGCTTTGAGAGCAGTGGTGATGAAATATATCACAAAAAGTAATGCGCCTGTCTGGGTTCGAACCTACGACTTACTTTTCGTAAGTCGGGGCTGCACTATATACACTTTTAAAATTCCATCCTTCCACGACATTGTTTGTTCGATGTAGCTCACCATAGTTACACCACATTTTCACCAGTTTTTCTTTTAGCCAAAATTTTTCAAAATAATGTTGAAACTGTTCAAGTTCTATTCGATCATCTTCTAGTACAATTTCACTCTTTATGTAATTCCAAACTGATCATTTTTCCTCTTCTGGTAAATATGCTAGACTACTGCAGAGTAAAACTATAGTTTTGTGACTTTTATCCATAAATATACCCATTTGCTTTGCTTTGCGTTTCAAACTATTGTAAAAATGGAAGTGTCACAAAAAAGGCTTTTCAGCGGCCGTTATTGTAAGTAGGTACCCTTCTAGAGGGTGGTCTTACAGAAGGGAACCCACCCTTTTACGTCTCATTGTTTCAAAGAATGTTGCGAGATCTAATGGATGTATTAATTAAGTTTGCTCATTTACGACGGATGCAGTACTTTGTAGCATTAATTATAACTGAAAAGCCCCTTTGAATAAGTGGGTACCTATACAGCAGGAAGTTTATTTTAAGAAAGCCATACGGGACTGCAGTTCGAATAATTTCGTATTCCATGCCTTGGGGCATTTCATCATTTATTAATTTTCATATCATTTCAGAGGGGAGTGAGAGGACAGCGTTTTATAGCCCGGTTGAAGTTTAATTGCAATGTACCACTACATAGGTAGCTATTATTTATTGTGAAACTAACTCCTTTGGCTAATTGTAGCCCATGTTTTTACATTTCGTGCCAGTACCAACCTAATGTCTTAACTAGGTGAATAATAACAAACTTAGGTAGTAGGGCCGTTTAAGTAGGCAATTTATTAAATATGCATGAGGCTTTATTTTGAAATATTACCTCAAGAACATGGTTTTCACTGGTAGGTAATAATGCCGTCTATGTAATTTTTAAATAGGTAGGTAATGTGGCGATGCAGAGGACAGGGTGCTGTCGAAATGGGCTACGGGACTGTTCGAAAGAGATACCTTGGCCCGGAACACAAAGGGCGAGGAAGGAACATGGATGGGTTTTAGTCAGTAAAAGTCTGACACTGCCTCCCGCTCCGCCCAGAGTGGGAGAAGTTATTTGATGATTTCCCATCCGTAAAAAAAAGGTGCTGTCGGAGGTTTATCCTGGGCATGGAGAGGCAGTATGGTAAGACTGGGCAGCAGTGCGGTACGCAGTGGAATTTAAAAAAAAATGAGAGCTCTGTAGAGTCGGTTCAATATGTAGTTTTTTTTTTAATATGTAGTTGTTTATTTTATGTGCATATAAACATATGTATTAGTATGTATACCCATTGAGGTGTTTTAACTGTATGCTTAAAAATGGTATTTTTATTTTTATTGTACTCTATCACACACAATACTGTTTTATTTGACCCAAGGTTGACTAGTAGAGAATGCCTTGTGGCATTAAGTCCACCTATGTACCACTCTTGTACATGAAGTTTAAATAAATAAATAAATACCTAGATTCAAAGCTAGGACCTTACCCCGCCGGGGTTGCGGGCCTGTTCCGGGGTTGCGGGCCTGTTCGAAAGAGATACCGCGGCCCCGGAACGTAAAAGGCGAGGAAGGAACATGGATGGTTTTTAGTCAGTAAGAGTCTGACACTCCCTCCCGCTCCGCCCAGAGTGGGGGGGGTCATTTGATGATTTCCCATCCTTAAAAAAGGACCTTACCCCGTATTCACAAACGCTCGGAATGAATTTCGATTCGACAAGCCGTATGTCTATCCTTCTTTGGCCTATCGAAACCGAGCGAGATAGACGACTTACCGAATCGAAATCGAATCGAAGCGTTGTGAATATGGGGTCTGTTCTTTTTTTATAAACATACAAAAAAAAAACGGGTAGTTACCGTCTGGTTGGTAGGTACCTATTAACCTATGATAATTTAATAAATTCGTAACCAGAACACATGAGTAAGTAAATGGAACAGAGCAACAACCGCGCGAATCGGTTGCACCACGTGCGTGACCACTGGCCGCTTGTCGCGTACGCGGCGAGAGTAGAAAAAACTGGTTTACGCTGTTACAGCCACTTGACAATCTCAGGGTTTTCAGGGCAACACACGTTGTTTGTTTTGTGACAAGTTAGAATATTTTAATGTAAAACTTGGAATGGTGGTTTATTGTGCTGTGTGTATTAATAATACTAGAAGAAAATAAAAATATGTCATACTTTAACTATTACAAGGAGTACAATAGGTAAGTAAATATTTGATTAATTAGTCTTCACCTACTGCGACACCCCTACCAAAATAGGTAACAATTTTACACGTTGTGAAGAAGCTTATACTCTGTTCCATTTACTTACTCATTTGACCAGAATGACTTAATAAATATTAATACTGCATTATGAATTTAATTATTTGCGTACCCATTTAGTTTTTTTGTACCTAAGTACAGCTAGGGTTGGCTGCCAAGTCAGGGGAGTATCATTACCACTGAACATTATTTATTCATAACCGTTTATTTTAACTTCAGACCGTTTACCAAGCCACTGCTAAGATATTAATTTTGTGCTCTAGGTTTAAATGAATGCTCAGAAGCTTTGTTAAATACTGGGGATTTCTTGTCGTGGTAAACTTGAATACCAAAACGTTATGAGATTCATTGTTTAACGAACATTTGGATGGCAGTATAAAACGTTATGCAACTTTGAAAAGGTAATCTTGGCAGCTTCTGCTTTGAAATACGAGGCCATATAAAGTTGAAATTTAGTTTTAATACAAAACTTGAGTAGTGGGTAAACTGCGTCAAAACGACCAGAAACTTTTTTGAGACACGAATTTTCCTGGAACCCTAATATTAATGTATGCGAGCTAATTTGTGAGTCACACTCAGGATTTTAATGCGGGCGGAAGTGGAAAAACCTAGTTTACGGCAGAAAAGCTGGTAAAAAGTTGGTTTAATAAGTTTTTCGTATGTGCTAGCATGGTCATGCCCCGCGCGTCGGTGCATTAATGCCTTACAACTTAATGCTAGCTTGCACGCGGACCACTCGTGCCAGTAACGAGTCTTTGCAAAGATTATGTGATGGATCATGGTGTGTGGGAGTTTTTGCCCACGTTGGTTGAGACTTTGAGCGGCTGGTGGTTCTTGGGAATCCTTATTTTTCAGGAAATCAAATTGTAATCGGATTGTAGTTTATATCAATTACGTATATGTCTCAAAAGATAGTCGATGATTAATCAAAGATCTGGCTACTGCAGCTGAGTCGATTCGAACGGACGATTTCTTCGATCGAACATTAGTACAAGGAGTTTTTGTAAACCGATTGCACATTTTACTACTTTAAGTAGTAGGAAGTATGTTCTCAAACCTATGAAAAGTTGTGAACATTTTATGTACTGGGCAATCGATATTTTTATTCTTGTAGATATTTACTAAGATTCACTGAGCTATGCTCTCCAAACACCCACAAAAATAATGGCAACGAGAAAAGTAGGTATTTTCAGCGCCTTCCTCATCAAATGCAAATGTCTGTCGCATCTGCATGAGTTTACCTAAAGTCGGTACTCTTCCAGCAGCTGGTGGCTAAAAGTCTGAAAGCCTTTGTGCCTCGGTGGAATCTAGGGCCACTTGCGCAGCGTATATGTGAGTATACCTGCGTCTCTTTATTTTTGTTAACTCTTTGCATTCTGTTTGCATGCGTGGGTTATTTTTAAAATAACTTACCTTCTTTTAAAAAATGAGCCGTATGTATTTACATATGCCTTCTTTACAACACATTTGTGTTGTTGTTTTACTTTCAGGCTTCATGATTGCACCTTCCACTATTAATATTACATACTTTCTCTGTTTTTGCAATAAGTAGGTCCACTTCTCTCTCAACAAGATTTTAGCTGCGAAGTTTTAGGTACCGATATTGTTGATTAAATTATGAGCTAACAATGACCAAAAAGTATTAATCTAATTTTCCAATCCAATAACTTTACTCTTCTCAACTAAACCAATACAGAACTTCAGGTGGATGGATGCTCCAAGACCGCAATTCAATTTTTCTGACGTTTTTTTGCAATTTTCACGCCAGTGCTAAGTTGTACGAGTATGTTGATGAAAATATGTTTTGAGGCTGTAAGACGTATGTATGTAGTTATAGAATTATAATCGTCAAAATCATCAATACAACCCTCCAAGTTCATGTAACTCGATTGAATGACCATTTCATTAAAAAAAAGTCACAAAGAATTTCGCGGGCTACAGTTGACACACACATTACACCTTAAGTACGTAGTGTAACCACAGTGTAACTACAGTATGTGCAGGACACTACACAACTGTCAGGGCCAGCAGTCATGCTTGTGTGAACAGTGACGAACGCAAGTCTTTCCCCAAGGACCGCATACACGTCAGCTTTACATAATAAGTTAGTGTGTACTAAACAGTAGCCACTAATTTCTTTAGGGCGTGGGCCAAATTGTCCCACGTGACCCTTCCATACACATTAATCTTCTCATAACTCGGTTCAAAACCAACATTGCTTGATATTTCATTCAGGTACGTAGGTAAAGCCAGACTTACAGGCCCCTTAGGTAATGTATGTAACTTTATAAACATGTTAACTTGTCGTCTTATTTACAAATGTAATATTCAACGTTTCTCACGAGACTGGTTTAGACACCATATTAAAATTGGGTACTTCTCTCAAAGCGGGATTACGTTTAGCAGAGGTTAAGAGGCATTTCACATAATTCTCTCTCGCATCTTGTAATTTCTTTAACTTAACCAACGCAGTCGGCTTTACTCTGCATTAATGTTAATACTTTCGTATTAACTCACGATGAAACGACCTACATCGCAAAGCTTTGAGAAAAAAATACATTTACTTATTTACTTACGTAGAATGTCGTTTGATGAGCATCTAGATTGTATTAAGAAGATAACCATGTTAAAAGAACCTATTTTGCACGATGTTAGTCGTTTACGTAATACTTATAATAATAATTTTTACACCGATGTTTATTTTCATACTAAACCAAAATGCCCCATAACGTACAAATTAATCATTGTTACAGACATATTATTATTATCCTAAAGTACCTAAAACATACATAAATTGAGTCTAACAATTAAATCCTCTGGTCAAATTAGGAATAAACCTGCAACTTATCAAACAACTAGCTGACCCACGCAACTTCGTCTGCGTCACATTAGAGAGAAAATCGAAAGGAAAAAAAAACCCCGTTTTTGCAACATTTTTCATTCCTGCTCCGCACCTAATAGCCGTAGCGTGATATTATATAGCCTATAGCCTTCCTCGATAAATGGACTATCCAA
Source organism: Xestia c-nigrum (assembly GCA_916618015.1). Lineage (NCBI taxonomy): Eukaryota > Metazoa > Arthropoda > Insecta > Lepidoptera > Noctuidae > Xestia > Xestia c-nigrum. The sequence continues at coordinate 18,372,209 of OU745245.1, forward strand.
CACAAAAAGAGTTTTTCAATTCGAATCAGTAGTTCCTGAGATTAGCGCGTTTAACCAACCAAACAAACAAACAAACAAACTCTTCCGTATTATAATATTAGTATAGATAAAATACCTACTAATACCGTTGAAATAATCTTGGTGTAGGTACCAGTCTACACAAATACCTAATGTAATGTTACATTATAATCATTCATTCAATTACACTAAATTACATCGTTCTATTTGAGCTAACGAATAGCAGAAGCAGGTGGTAACAAAGATGTCGAGTAAACAGTAAATGGAGAATGGATAAGAATGGATGGATGGTGGTGGTGGATGAAATCAGTTACTTACGTTTCTGGAACCAAGTAATCGAGCTTGTGACTGACTGTGAGGTGGAAAAATAGTGTGATGGGTAATTCCGTCAAGATAACGGGTAGTTATTATAGTGTCCCAAACGTCATCACGACAGTTTCTCGTAGGTGTTTCGATTTTACTGTTCAATTTTTTTTTAAGTCTTTATCTAGTTACTTTTCCATCTTATAATAGACTGTTGTACAGTACAGTACCTACCTGTAACCACTTTTGCAATTATCAGGTGTACTGATTAAAAGTTCCTATTGCTTTAGCACTCCATTGGCATTAACTACTCTGTGACAAATTATAACAACAATTTGTAGAAATGGGATTTAGAAAATTAACTAAATACTAGATCTGGTACGTCGTCTCTCTCAAGGTTTAGCCTTGAGCCAATAGTTACTGTTGGTAATTACAATTTGATGTTAATTATGACAAGGCCTTTGAAATTGTTTTAGCTTTGATTAAGAAACATCTTCTAATAAAATGAGCACTAGGTATTTCTATTTTAAACTAGGTTCCCTATTTTGTACTTACTTCTAGTTTCATCATAATTATATTACCTAAACAAAAGTAGGTAGTTACTTATTTCCATTAGGTATACTATCTCGTAGATAAATAAAGTTTATAATTTGTAGATATTTTAACAATGCTCACTATTCGCTACTTTGCATAAATTATAAGAGCAAAAGGTCATGAACATAATCATGAATATCTAGAAGCACTCGTAGACAAAGCTTAGAGTACTGAGTTCACTGAAGGTCGACCTATTTTCAACCTTATTCTTGAAAGCATAGAGGTGAAAAGTGACAGACCATCAGTGAACTCGGGAATACCTACAAACTTTCAAGTCTATCAATAGAGAAGGCAGAAAATAATAAAAAGAAAAGAGCGTTTTCCGTGGAAACACCAGCGTTAATACCTCCTACTTGGTTTTATCACATAGGTAAACATTTACGACAACGAGTTAATAATTTACAAGAGATCTCGTTTACATGCTATTCTTGAAAGGCTTGGTAGCAAGCTGTTGTCGCAGAAAATTATTTTGTTGCCTACTTATTTTTTGTTGTCTCCATTTTTAACGGGTAGCCTGCAAGACAATTTTCGAGTTGAGTGAAAACTCTTTATGATGTCATGTTCAGCCACTGAAATGTTTTACAAATCCCGAGCAAGCGAAAATTTTAATTTTTGATGAAGGTTTATTTTTATGGTCTGTTACGGACCCACTGGGGAATGTTTAAAATAAAGTGGGCATAAATTATTCAAAATTCGAATGTGAAATATCCACTACGAGGGAATTGTAATACTGGAAAAAAGAAGCTAAGCTTTTCCATTTAAGGTTTTATTGTATTTTTATTAATGCAAGCTAGATTCGCATCTTATAAAGTTAGTTTTATTCTTTTTTTTCTAAACAATTCCACATATAACTAAGCCAATATTAAACTAGAAGTGGCCGTAAAACTGTAGGTAAATCTACGAAACGGAAAGGCCGAAATAAAAAGTCACGGGCCCGAATCCGACAATGGAGTATAAAATTCGTTCCCATAAAACGAAGGTCGAAACGCATTAGTATTAAAAATTTACGCGATGAAAAATATGTCTGCGGGCTAAACCAACCTTGACTAAATATTTTATTCCCATTTATCAGCGAGCGTGTTCCATAAACGTCAGAAAAGGCTTCAATGTGTAATACATTGGAGACACGTGATGTGACGACGCCATTCGACAGGACTTGGAATCCCGACATCGGAGATAAATCATGTAAAACTCTCGAGTGAGCCACTCTCACTGGTTATAAAGTAAAAGTCGGTCGTTTTTATATGGCCTCAAATTCAAATCTGCTATTTCAGATGAAAGCTTTCAGTTGGTAATTTTACAATCAAATCCAGCCGACAGTTCCATTCTATGGCTTTTTATGGTAATAAAAATATGTTAGATTAATATTTTTTTCAAGTGGTATGTTTTCTAGCCAGCAAATAAAGCGATAAAGCTATCATAAAATACAGCGTCATTGAGCTCTTATTGATGTTGTTTATTTATGTACAAGACGATGCCCGCAGCTTCGCTCGCGTATAATTACATCTTAAAACCATCCTCTTGAATCACTCGTATCTGTTAAAAGAACCCGGATCAAAATCCGTTGCGTAGTTTTAAAGATCTAAGCATACCTACATAGGAACAGACAGATGCGGCGGAAGACTTTGTTTTATAATATGTAGTGACTAGCTGACCCACGCAACTTCGTCTGCGTCACATAAGAGAGACAAACGAAAGGGAAAAATAACCCCGTTTTTGCAACATTTTTCAATCCTGCTCCACCCCTAATGGTCGTAGCGTGATGTTATATAGCTTAAAGCATTCCTAGATAAATGGACTATCCAACACAAATATATATATTTTTTTTGAACCAGTAGTTCCTGGGATTAGCGCGTTCAACCAAACAAACAAACTCTTCTGCTTTGTAATATTAGTATAGACTAGCTGACCCACGCAACTTCGTCTGCGTCACATAAGAGAGAAAAACGAAAGGAAAAAAAAAAACTATTTTGCAACTGTTTTCATTCCTGCACCGCTCCTAATAATCGTAGCGTGATGTTATATAGCCTAAAGCCCTCCTCGATAAATGGACTATCCAACACAAAAATATTTTTTCAATTCGAGCTGGTAGTTCCTGAGATTAGCCCGTTCAACCAAACAAACAAACAAACTCTTCTGCTTTATATTATTAGTATAGATATACGACTAAGGTCCATGTTCACCAAAAAGATGACGGTCTGATTATCTAAAAACAGCTGTCACTATGACATGTTCCCATACAAAAATGTGTTTTAAACAGCTGTTTTTTGATAATCATACCGTAATCTTTTTGGTGAACATGGACCTAAGCTGGTCATCGGCATATTAAGTTCCTAGAAAAAGATTTAGTGAAGCAAGCACATTTGTATTCGCGAATAAAATACCGAATAAAAATAGAAGCTCATCTCTACCAGTAATAAAAATACGTTAAATTATAGGATTACCGTCAAATTCGTACAAAGGAAGCCAATTTCTCTAAGAGGTTGGCGTCGACTGCGTATACAAAGCCAATATACTTTATGTGCTACTCATTTCATATGCCTAGGAAATGTGCCAAATGTCCTTTCTTACTGCGAGACTGTTCTACAAAATCGTACTAAGTAAATGAACATAGTAATATACATTTAAAATGGCGCTGCTCTCTTATTTTCGTTACTTCAGCACATAAAATATTGTGTTCTGTTATTCGAAACGTTAGAATATTTGTGTGACTCATTTAGGTACTTTATATGAATGTTTTTTTGGCTTTGAGGTTACAAAGTTAATTACAACGTGTAACGTTAAATGTGCAAAACCTCAAAATAGTGTGATCAGAATCACTAGCAGATTCAATTGAACCACTTTTAAACACAGGTCACATTTTAAAAAAAAATCCTCATTACAAATGTTGCCCTGTCTATTTATTAATAGGTCAAGCCATCAAAATAGATAAACAAACAAACACAAATGGATCTCGTCCAATTTAAATTGTCTCGTACGCGGGATACTAATAGATATTGCCAGTAAATCTAATTACCAGTAAAACTAAAACGGCACATAAAACATTGAGTTTTTTTTTCTCTCAGTTTTAGGTCAATTGAATTAAAAATAATTTGTGGTGTCTGAGGTTTTGCGCATTTAACATAACACGTTCTATATGTACTTAGAGGTTTGCTGTGTCTGTTATAATAAGGTTTTTAGTAAAGCTCTTTATGAAATACTTAATTTGTCTGGGCCATCATTATTGCAGGTACCAAGGTCGTATCCAGTGGAATTTTCCAATGAAAAACAATGTTTTTTTTTGTTTTAATTTGCTATAATGCTCACTTTTGTTAGCCAAGATGTAAACGGCTTCACGAAATCGTCAACCAAGCGTTCTGACTAAGTGATTCGATGAAAAATTATTGCTGGGATACGACGGATCAGGGATTACGGTATTATTCAATGTAATGCACTTAAAATATTGTGCCGATGGATGGATTGAATAGTATAACGGATTTGGAGGTTTTATAGTTTTTTAAAGTTGTATTAAAAAATCATATGAAATGACGGGTTATCTTCATAATATCGAGTAGTACATATAGTAGTAACAATTTGTTACATTCTTTATAAGAAACTTGTGTAAAAAGTCAAGCTTGTATGCACAAACAGTGTGTAGTTTGCCAGTAACAGTCAGTTTCATCATCATCATCAGGATGTTCCTGCCCTCAACCCAATTTATTTGAAGTCGGCACAGCATGTCTTTGTATTGTATTGTATTGTATTGTATAGCGGGCTGATGTCCGCAATTCCACGGCAAGGCGCGTATTTTGCGTACGGGTGGGAACTTCACTCGATCCATCCCAGCTCCCCAAAGAAGGCCAGCAGCGCCCCGATGTTGCCGACAATCTCGCGGAGAGTACCTGGACGACCGAAGTACTTTGCCCTGTATGTTGCAACCGCTGGGCAGTGTAGAAGCACGTGGGCTGCAGTCTCGTCTTCCTCCATGCATGCGCGGCACAGGGGGCTGTCTGTGACTCCTATGACAAAGAGGTGTTTGTTAAAAGAGCCGTGACCGGTGATGGCGGCTGTAATTATACGCACCTGTGGCTTGGTTAACCTAAGCGCGCGTTTGGTGAAGCGGCCGTCGATGGCAGGAAGTGCCTCCTTGGCTTGCCTACACTCGCCGTGGTCAAGCCACAGCTTGTGGTGTATTTCACTAGTTCGTTTCCTTACCAGTGTGCGTAGGTAACCGAAAGGGAGTGGTGCGATAGGTTCTGGTCCCACCGCTGCCATGCTCGATCCCCTTCTAGCGAGTTCATCCGCCGCGTCGTTGCCGCGGGAATCGCTGTGTCCTTTGATCCATTGGATGGTTATGTTGTTGAGATTACCAACCTGGTTCAGGCGTTGGTGACACTCGTGTATTAACCCGGAGTTCACTGTGTGGTTGTTTAGGGCCAGCAGCACCGCCATGCTGTCCGACAGTATACGGATTGAGTGGCCCACAACTTTCCTGGCTATGATGGCCGATGCCGCCAGGGAGATGCCCATGCATTCTGCCTGAAATACCGTGTTGTGCGCCCCCAAAGGTGTAGCTATGTGGATGTTGAGGTCTTCCGAGAAGACTCCCGCCCCAGTGCCAGTACCTGTTTTAGATCCATCTGTGAAGATCCGTAGTTCCGCGGGGTTTAATCCCTCGCAGCGGTGGTCCTCGTGAAGCTGGATTTTGTATTTCTTGTCGAATACAAATTGCTTCGGTATTCGATCGTTGTATGCTTTCGCCAAGGGGAACTCACAATAGAATTCCTCCAGTATCGCATTGTGCTGTGTTGTCTTCTTACCCCAGAGTTGAAGTGTTTTAAGGCGTACTGCCGTCATCGTCGCCTCCTGCTGTATGAACAGATGGAGCGGTGGAAGCCCCAACATGGCTTCGAGAGCAGCAGTCGGGGTAGTCCTCATGCAACCAGTGATTGCCATGCAGGCAAGCCTTTGCAGGCGCTGCAGCTTGATGGTTGCTGTACTTAGTTTAGTGCGTGGCCACCAGACCACAGCCCCATAGGCAATCATGGGTCGGATCACCGCGCAGTATATCCAGAGTATAATTTTCGGGGATAGGCCCCATTTCTTACCTATCATCCTCTTGCATTGCCAGAAGGTTATGCAGGCCCTGTTTGTCTTGTTGTCTAGGTGGCTACTCCAGTTTAACTTACTGTCTAGGATGACACCCAGATACTTGACCTCCTCGGCTAACTGGAGTTCCGTCTCGAAGAGTTTGGGTAGGCGATAGGGGCCTAGTGTTCGTTTGTGGGTAAACAGGACAAGTTCAGTCTTCGTTGGGTTCACTGAAAGGTCGAACTCTCTGCACCATCGTTCAACGATACGTAGAGCTCGCTGAGTGAGGTCGAAGATCGTCCCCGTCACTTTCCCCGAGATGAGAATAGCGAGGTCGTCGGCATACCCTATTGTGTAGAAGTGGTTCTCGTTGAGTCTAGTGATGAGGTCATTAATCACCAGATTCCAGAGGAGCGGAGATAAAACCCCTCCTTGGGGGCAGCCTCTGGCTATCATGGCCATTTGCTGTTCCCCTTCAAGTCGCACCACTCGTTTGCTCAGCATGTTTGTAATCCAGTCTATCAGTACCTGTTCCACTCCATGGCGAGAGAGCGCGGTGTTGATGCTGGAGAAGTTTGTTTTATCGAAGGCTCCCTCGATGTCTATGAAGGTGCCCAGGCAGCTTCCCTTCTGGTGAATCGCCTCTTCTATCCGGCTGACCACTAGATGGAGGGCGGATTCTGTGGACTTACCCGAGCTGTATGCATGTTGATTAGTATGAAGTGGGATAGTTTGCAAGGCGCCGTCCCTCAGCTCTCTCTCGCACATTTTTTCCATGGTTTTAAGTAGGAAAGAGGTTAGGCTGATAGCTCGGTAGGATTTGGCGTCAGTATAGTCACTCTTACCTGGCTTTGGAATGAATATGACCTTCACTTCTCTCCATCCCTTTGGAACGTATCTGAAGGCCAGACACGCTCTCAGTATAGGGACCAGTCTGCGGGCGACTGAGATCCCACCCCACTGGAGTAGGGCAGGAAAGATCCCGTCCGGACCAGCCGCCTTGAAAGGATGGAAGCCTTGGATCGCCCACTGGATTTTCTCCAGCGTAACGACTTTTTGTGCATAGCGCCAGTCATTTTCTGACGGTGTTTGGGTTGCCTCAGTCCAGTCGATAGCCTCCGTGAAGGCGCAACCTGGGAAGTGAGTTTCAGTGAGGACGCGCGTTGCTTCTTCTGGTGAGGTGGTAAGTGTGCCGTCTGGTTTGCGGAGAGCAGCAGGCCCAGTCGGGTTCTGCCGTGCTAAAACCTTCCTTACCCTGTTTGCCTGTTGGCAGGATTCGATGCTGCTGCAGTATTTGCGCCAACCAGTTGAGCTCCTGTATCTGATGCATTTTTTATAGCATTTCTTGGCCGCGTAGTACGCGTCCCAGTCTCTATCAGCACGAGTGTTCATGGCTCTGTTTAGGGCAGACCTTACCTTCCCACGCTTACGTTCCAGCTCCGGTCCCCACCATGGTTGATTCCCTGGTGTAGCGGGCGGAGTGGACTCCGGGCAGGTTGAGCGGAAGCTGTCTGCCATTGATTTTGTGAGGTGACTTACACTCTCGTCGATCCGCGCCGTGTCCTCGTAGGCCATCTCGTAGTTTTTTGACGCAAGTTTGGTTTCGAGGGTGCGTGTGTAGGCAGCACGGTCTGTGTTCCGTGGGTTTCGCCGTGGCAGTGTTGGTGTCACACAGACCTGTATGTCGAACCGGATCCACCTGTGGTCCGAGCAGGAGGCCTCCTTTGAGACCTGCCAGCCAGTGGTGAGGGCCGCCACCCCCTCCGATGCCAGGGTGAGGTCTATGATTGTTCGACTGCGTCTGTTTACGAAGGTTGGCTCGGAGCCTGTATTTAGTAGGGTTAGGTTAGTTGTAAACAAGTATTCCACAAGCGCCTTACCCCTTGCATTAGGTGTATCCATGCCCCACAGAGGATGATGCGCGTTTGCGTCGGCGCCTATGACGACCTCCAGCCCAGTGCTCTCGCAGTAAGTCACGAGGCGGGCGAGGTCGTGCGGGGGCGGCTCCTCTGCCTCGGGCATGTAAGCGGAGGCGAAGACGACGGCTGTTTCTGTGCCTTCCCGCTGTATCAACATCCTAGCTGCAGAGACGTCCCTGCAACAGAAGTCTGTTAGTGGCTGTGTTTTTATATTGCGTGTCGTGTAGATGCACGCCCTTGGCTTATCGTGGTCTGTGCTAACAAGAAGCTTACCGCCAAGGTTGGAGAGTCCTTGTACCTGGCCCGCTCTGACCCACGGCTCCCACAGCATGTCTTACAGTGCGTTCCGAGATAGACTGTAAACGCTATGAGCGTCCATAAACCCGTTCCGAGATACCGTGAGCGCGATCATAAGCGCGACATCGATGTTCCTTGAGTCGTCATAGATGACGTCATGACACGCGCCATCTTGCGATTACACCGACCATGCCCCAAAGAAATATCACTGTGAGCGCTGTCAAATGACCTAATGACAGATCTTAGCTGTCATGATCGTGAAAATTAAAACGGAAAGCAAAATATTGCTGTGAGCGCTGTTAGTGATTATATCGTATCTCGGAATGCACGGTTATTCTTCCATACTTCTGTTACTTGTTAACTCAACAAATAGCTCCTATTTTATCCTTCACACAGTTCATCCATCGTCTCTTTGGGCAGTAAAAATCAATGTATTGAGTAAATCAAGGAGATATTGCAATTAAATTGTCTTTGGTATTAGTTACACTTTCATCTAGCCACTGGGTCAATGGTTCTGCCTGGCAACATAGAAAAAAAAGAAAATAATATATTCAGTTTAAAAATAGAACTCCACACTTACTTCTTCATTTAAAACGTTATTCTTTTCAACCAAGATGGACTCCTACGTTAACGGCCATCCCTTTGAAAGCTCTATCAGCCTCTGATATCTTTCTATTGATAACATCTCTAACGACCGAAACCCGGTATAAAAAGGTAAATGTCGGTTTTGCAAGTAGGTCAGGATTTGTGAATAAATCTAGATTGGGCGTAATGTGTGTCGACATTACCCCCGGAGGGTTGGAGGGGGGTGGGTCATGTCTGTTTGGGCCGATAGATAACATTAGACTGCTGTGTCGATGGAAATAAATCTGATAATAGTGACCATAATTACCTACAACTATCGGTTGGATTTGTGGCGAATGTAGTATGTGATAATGAGTGGGTCTAGGTTTAGGATTAAGATTATTGGGTGAGCTTTCGTGGGTAGAAATTGTTTTGTAATATTTTAATCTCTTTGAGAGTCGCCAAAGTTTAGAGTGAATTGGTTTTAATTGAACTGTAAGGTTTGTAGTGTATTTAATGGCGTATAAAACAAATCGGCCCATTAGATATAAACCCGTAGGTACGTAGACATCAAGGATGTAAAACACCTCTTAACGAAGCCAAAATGCTATTGTTCTTCATCTTCATTGCGACCATTTTTTTGTTCCACATCATACGTCAACGTCAAAGTTCCTTTTTTATAATTCGATACTTCAACACCTCAACGACCGCTGTACTATTCAAACCATCTAACACCACAATGTTTTGAGTGCGTTACATTGACTTCTACCACAAGACATGAATTTTCACCACAATAAAAAAAGTTATTCTCAGCAACAATTTTTGCGTGAAGTTACTCAGTTTGATGTACAGAATGCTTGGTTGGCGGCTTCGTAATGAGTCTGTTTACACCCTGTATAGTTCGAGGGTGACATTTGAAATTCTCAGAATGTCTGTTATTCCTTGCAACACTTTAAACGTTTAAACGTCATTCATTAACATATTATTTAGATTTCATAAGAATGCATGTTGTGTAAAGCTTCCATACTGGTGCCAGCTTATTATTACCGTCTCTAGCGGAGCCCACTTTTTATTGGCAAATGTGTCTGATCATAAGATCGTTCCACAAACCAAAGGAAAAACCTAAAAGGCTGCCGGGTCATCCATACCATTATATAAATGCGAAAGTAACTCTGTTTGTCTGTCTGTCTGCTACCTTTTCACGACAAAACGGCTGATCGGATCGTAATGAAATTTGGCAAGGAGATGTATTTTAACCTGGGGAAGGACATAGGCTATATATTATCACGCTAATTACTTACGGGGGTGAGCAATATTGCATTTTGTCTATAGTTTTCAACTGTTTGACAACTGACAACTGTCATAACATGCATTGTAATAGAATAACTATTTTAGACAAATTGTCATGAGAACAAATAGCCCGTCGGTGACGGCAACCGCCTTTCGAATAGAGAGTCGCAAGTTCAAGCCTCAGTACACACATAAAATACTTTTTGATTTTGTGATGCTGTAAGATTTCCGATAATAACTTTGGTTCGCACGTTCAAAAACCCCCCGGTTTTCACTTTTTGTAACAAAGTATTTTGTTTTTTTTAAAGCTTACATATTTCCAAATCATTCTTTTATACATTTTTTTTAACACTTAAACGACAGTTTGGGAATCATTTATTTCAAATAATAAATCTGTAAACATGGCGCTTAAACTGTTAAAGGATCACACACAGAACCCTTTTTCTACTATTTCTTAAATTTTCGTCTGTGTCTGTGTGTTTCTACGTAGCCCTTTTACGTGTAAATTATAAAACCGATATGGTTTGATTTAATGCACACAATTATTATTGTGCATAAGTTAGAGAAAGTTTTGATTTTTGTTTCTTTGCAATCGGTGCTCTCCATCAAAAGACTTTAAAGTTTTTAAGGAGAACTTATCAACATGATGTAAGGATACATGCAATGACATCTATAAAACCAAAATGATATTAATGATTAAAAATCACAAGATAGAGAAGAAGAGAATAGTCAACATCACTCTGCTTTAAAAATCTACAAAGCCAGTAGAGTGTCCGTTCGACCGCTTTCCATGCATATGTTTTAGCAGTTTAACTTCGTGCTCTATAAATGGCGTTGTTCATTTGACTCCATTTTCTGAATCACGGTATTATGATTTTCCGTGAAAGAATGATACTGGCATTCGCCCGTGTCAGATGTCTTTTTTTTCTTTCTTAGGATGTGAAATCATCAAATGACTTCTCCCACTCTGGGAATGACTTCTCCCGTGTCAGATGTCTCAAGTTTGGTTTTTTGGAAGACGTTCTCAATTCAACGCCTGTTTTTCTTTTTGTAGATACCTATATTATGCCTGAGCAATATCATATGACCGAATGATGAAATCGCACGAGACCGGTCAATGTGGCGACACTTGATAGGCTTATGTCCAGCAGTGGACGTCTTTCGGCTGAAATAATGATGAGTGATGATAATTCAAATGGAGTAGGGCAGGACACCTAGCAAGGCGCGGTGATGTCAGGTGGAGTAAAGCTGTGACCAAGTGGCATTCATTCTAGAAATCCAAACTGAAGTTTTGGTCGTCCAGCGGTGAGATAAGCAGATGATATTGTTGCCATTGCAGGAATAACCTGGATGAGACTGGCACAAGAGCGTGGAGCTTGGCACAAACAAAGAGAGACCTGTACCCAGCAGTCGGTGAAGTCGGACTATGGGTGATGATGATGATGATGACGCATAACTTTTTCCAGAGAAGTCCGATTTTCGATGTGCGTATTGTATAATCATCGCTTGCTGATACATCGTGAGGAAACCAACATGCCTGAGAGACATTTGGCATGTTAAGCCAAGTCAGAGTCCCATGGGCAGCATAAAAAGAATGATACTGGCATTCGCCCGTGTCAGATGTCTTTTTTTTCTTTTTTAGGATGTGAAATCATCAAATGACTTCTCCCACTCTGGGAATGACTTCTCCCGTGTCAGATGTCTCAAGTTTGGTTTTTTGGAAGACGTTCTCAATTCAACGCCTGTTTTTCTTTTTGTAGATACCTATATTATGCCTGAGCAATATCATATGACCGAATGATGAAATCGCACGAGACCGGTCAATGTGGCGACACTTGATAGGCTTATGTCCAGCAGTGGACGTCTTTCGGCTGAAATAATGATGAGTGATGATAATTCAAATGGAGTAGGGCAGGACACCTAGCAAGGCGCGGTGATGTCAGGTGGAGTAAAGCTGTGACCAAGTGGCATTCATTCTAGAAATCCAAACTGAAGTTTTGGTCTTCCAGCGGTGAGATAAGCAGATGATATTGTTGCCATTGCAGGAATAACCTGGATGAGACTGGCACAAGAGCGTGGAGCTTGGCACAAACAAAGAGAGACCTGTACCCAGCAGTCGGTGAAGTCGGACTATGGATGATGATGATGATGATGACGCATAACTTTTTCCAGAGAAGTCCGATTTTCATGATAATTTTTATTGAAAGGCGTGTTTAGCGAAGTTTGTCCCATTTTTATTGAAAACTAGCTGTACCCGGCATGCGTTGCAATGCATTTTTTCCTACCTACCTACTACCTACCTGTCTACTTCTCACCGTTTAAACCTTCCCTGGACTACGACAAACATTTTAAAACCAAAATCAGCTCAATCGGCCCAGCCGTTCTCGAGTTTTAATCAGACTAACGAACAACAATTCATTTTTATTTATATAGATAGTTGTGTTCGAATTCATGTGCGTATTGTATAATCATCGCTTGCTGATACATCGTGAGGAAACCAACATGCCTGAGAGACATTTGGCATGTTAAGCCAAGTCAGAGTCCCATGGGCAGCATAAAAACTCTTACACCAGGTTAGGCAACAACACGATAAGGAAGGAAAGATCGCTTGCTTCGGTGAAGAAAGACATCGTGAGAAAACCACAGCATGCCTAAGAGTTATTTTTCGACGGCATGTAAAATCAAGACAGAGGACCTTTTTTTTGTTTTTTTTTTTATTAGGATGGGAAATCATCAAATGACTTCTCCCACTCTGGGCGGAGCGGGAGGGAGTGTCAGATTCTTACTGACTCAAACCCATCCATGTTCCTTCCTCGCCGTTTATGTTCCGGGGCTGCGGTATCTCTTTCGAACAGGCCCGCAACCCCGGCAGGAAGACAGAGGACCTTGGGCGGCATAAAAACTCTGACAACAGGTTAGGCACTAACCACACGATAAAGAAGAAGATCGTTTTGGGGCTTATTTCATAAACCTTTTTGACAACTTTAGACCTCTCTGAAATTTGACTGTGATCAGTTACAGCGGCTGTATCGTGTGTCGGCTCATTTCATGCACCTTGATATAAACTTTAGACCTAGCTAGAGTATGAGTATTATCGGAGGTCTGACGATGGAGACGAAAGGCAGTCACAAGAGGTCCGCAACACTTCAAATCTGCTCTATCGTGTTTAAGGCTCATTTCGTGCATCTTGATAAGAACTTTAAACCTAGCTGGAGCATGACTGTCATCGATGGTCTAACAATGGAGATTGAAGGTAGTAGCCAGAGATCCTCAACAGTTAACAGCAGCTATATCGTCTTTGGGCTCACCTAATGCACCTTGATGAGAACTTTAGAAATAGCTAGAATATGACTTTCATCGAAGGTCTCATGATGGAGGCTTGGAGACTAGAAGAAATTGCAATAGGTTTTCAAGAGTTTACAGCATTTACATCGTATTGTGTTGATCTGCCTGGAGTATGACTACCATTGAAGGTCTGACTTTGGAAAAGGAAGGCAGATGCGAGAGGTCCCCAACAGTTTGAAGCAGCGTTAACGTGTATCGGCTCGTGTCATGCCACTTGATGAGAACTTTCGACCTAGCTGGAGTATGATATTGTCGAGTGTCCAAGGATAGAAACGTAAGGCTGTCGAGGAATATTTGAATATTTTGGCGTTTAATGTAAACCTATTCGAGAAAAAATAAATTGTTACTGACTTCAATCTGTACTAATATTATAAAGCTGCAAAGTTTGTTTGTTCGGTTGGTTGAACGTGCTAATTTTAGGAACTATTGGTTCGTCTTACGCAGACGAAGTTGCGCGGGTCAGCTAGTATTATTATAGTTGTGAAAATCATCCATACAATCAGTCAATTTCCGATATTATTAGCTACTAATGGAGGATAATCGATGAAATACCTACATACCTACATTAATTGAGGAGCTCGTGGCTAAACAATATCAGCCGCTCGGGTCGATCTTTAGGTTAAGCCATGCTTGCCTAGGTTGGTCTGTGGATGGGTGACCACCCTTACATACCGAGTTTCCTCCGCGCCTCGGAAAGCACGTTAAGCCGTTGGTCCCGGCTGTCATTTGTCCATCTTTTACAGTCGTTACAGGTAGTCATTGGCCCCAAAAGTCTGACACCAGCCTTATGAAGTTGTATCGTATTTCCCAGTATTAACTGGGTTGTGGAGGTCAGATAGGTAGTCGCTCCATGTAAAATATTGGTATTCAGCTGCACCCGGTTAGACTGGAAGCCGACCCCAACATAGTTGGGAAAAGGCTAGGCAGATGATGATACCTACATTAATTAGACCCAAAACATTTTACCTAATCGTGACTACCTACCTACAAATAGTTCCCGCGCACCAGTCCATTATACATGACAGTAAGTAACAGGCTCCTGTCACATAATACCCTCAATCCTCCGGAACATAATTACTTGATGTTTTTATTTCATTACAGTATTACAGAAAAAGCTTACTTCGTTGTTTCTCAGTCATCTTATTAACTTTTATTATGATACTTGTTCATGTTTATATTGCTATGAAATTATAAGTTGGCAGAATTGGCTAAACATAAAACGAAATTATTTTGGAAACAAGTTACGCCTTTGGCAACTAATGAAAGTCTCTAACTTTCCACTCTCATACATGAGAAAAAGAACTAGGAGAACGTAAATTGTGATAAAGTATCTTCTCAAGACCAAAGCATTTTCTATCTGCGTAACCTCAGTTAAAACCCATCCCTTATAACTCCAACAAAAACAATTCCCAATCAACAAAATTTTATAACAAACATCAATATTAAAAGCCCACAAAAAGCAGCATCAATCAATGTTCCCAATAAGTTACACAACCGATCATTTGTCACGGAGTACATCACGAAACTTTGTACCTACGACATTTATACACAGACCCAATAAATTAATATCGCCATGATAAAGGGGTTTCATACGACAGCCTAACCAAGAGGTTATATCCGGCCCATCCGTCAATGTGAAAGTACTCGATTACGACGTACGTGCGATTTATAACTTTACATAAGCACATTAATCATTGAGGAGATTTGACCCAGTTTAATGGAATCAGTGACGAGGAGTTTGTGTAGCGAGCTTTGATGGTCGGTTTTTCTCTTATAGGGGTAAATACCGATTAGATGCATGGAAATATAGACACGTCACAGCCCTTCTCAATGTTTTCTTGTTATTGTGTTAATCAGATAAAATAGTTATTTGTTAGATTACTACATATATGTGTATATACGTACGAGTATTACGCTATACACTATACCCTGTTATGGTAAAGTAATAATTTTAGGTCCATTTAAGTTAAAAGAGTCCTATGTCTAGTGTACTGCTATAGGCTTAGTTGATTGAACAGGGAAATAAAGTGGCAGTGTTTTAATTTGTGGGGAATTTGAGTTAGTTCTTGGCTCAAAAACACCCTCGCCTACGGCTCGTGTGTTAATTCCGCCTCGAATACAATAACAAACTTTCTCCACTTGTATCAAAATGTACTATTATATACGTGGTTAGTCCAAACTTACCCGGATACTTTCCACACACGTCAAAATATTTGCGACACTCATAAGGCGCTAGTTCACTTATCTTGTCATACGGCCCGTTTAGGAGTGCATTAGGCAGTGATTGAGCTAAGTGCGCGACGCATTAGCGATGCGACGCCGGCGGACATCCGCACCGCGTCCCGCCATGTCCCGCCGCGGTCCCGCGACGTACTTCGTACCCATATTGTAATGTAATGTAAACATAATACCAGCCTTTGGCTATTTTGACAACAACGGTTGTTTGTGAGAAGAGGAAATGCGGAGAAAATGTCTGGAGTTTGAAGTTGAATTTTTCGGACAAGACGTTGCGATAGTGTTTCTAGAGGTCTGATCGAACTTGATATTTTGACCTTGAAAATTAAAGCTAAAAACCAAAGATTTCTCCTCGTAGTCCCCCTGTATGTTATGATATTCCAACATTTATCATTGTTACACATTCCAGCAAAAATAAAACTAATACGAAAACGAGGTTACGCAATTAATATTTCTTAGCAGCAAAACCACTTGTAATATCGGAAAGATTGTGAAGAATATGAATGAAAAAGTTAATATGGAGGACGCTACGCGCGTGCGGCCGAGAAAAAAAAAGATGGATGTCCGTGAATAATGTTCGGTCGCGAACTGTAGTAATGGACAGCACTAAATATTGCACCAAGGGAAAATAAATTACACCACTTTTTCAGAGGCACAAAAAGAACTCTTCGTTTTCTCTTTCAGTAAAGCGGTGAGCAGAAAAAAGTTTAATATGTTAGGACGCCGGACACTGATTATGTAGACTGAGTGGTCGTAGGCGTGTGCCTCCGATGGCTTGTTTACTTTTCTATACGTATTTACTGCTATTTTAAGGTCCATGTTCACCGAAAAGATGACAGTCTGATTATCTAAAACAGCTGTTTAAAATACTTTTTTGTATGGTAATATGTCACAGTGACAGCTGTTTTTGAATAATCAGACGGTTATCTTTTCGGTGAACATGGACCTAAGTCTACTACAGAGTAAATAGAGCGCTGAGTCTGAGTCTGCTTTTGTTAGTTTTATTTGTGTTGCCTCTTTTGTTTTACTTATGAATTAAAAATTCGTAATAGATACGACCTACTGAATAGGACCCATAAAACGTCATAGCAAACCTCTTTTTCTCACATAAGTAATAAGTCTATAAACTAATTAGTTTAAAAATGTTAAAACCAACGAACAACTCAATCTGGTGGCATTGTAAAGAAAAATTAACTCCGACCGAAACCAAATTCACAAATTGTGTAGTCAAACTAATTTCCTGTTAATGAGATTACGGACAGCTGCATGCGAGTGAGAAGTTTAAATTGGTTCATGACCATTGCCGCTTCGGTTTTTGTCGGAGGAATCAGCGGCGCCTTCAGCGGTAAATGGATTTATTACCCAACGCCGTTCAGGTATAGTCGTAATTAC
This sequence comes from Xestia c-nigrum, assembly GCA_916618015.1. Classification (NCBI taxonomy): domain Eukaryota; kingdom Metazoa; phylum Arthropoda; class Insecta; order Lepidoptera; family Noctuidae; genus Xestia; species Xestia c-nigrum. The sequence goes on from OU745245.1 coordinate 18,389,236, forward strand.
TCTTATTGTGCAGAGAGGATTGTTTATTGTTTGCAGTTGGAAAATTGCAACATATATTTTATGTTCGACGCGTTCGATGTATGAAATATTACGACTGCAATTCGATAAATAATTCTCTCTCATAGCGAAATTAAACGAGGGTGCTTTAGCTAATTTATCTATTACAATGATGCATGTTATGGATTGTAAATATTAAATGTGCAATAACGTGGTTCTAGTTTTTCATCCATCATAGAAAATTAAAATGCAGAATAATGGTCTGTTCCTGGCTGATAACTGCAAAAAAATAAAAAGAAAACACAATGAGAATAACTCCCAGTCTTCAGCTGGCCCATTGTTCTAGAAGGCACTTTAGTCCACGCTTTATAATTAACATTGAACTCAATTCACATAAAACATTCCAGCCACCATGATGGACCAATCACGTCACACAAAGATTCAATTTAACAAAAGACGTAACTGATGTGTGTGTATTGCTATCTATAGAAATATGTGCTCTATGTTTATTCATTCCAATTGATATTATTTCCACTTTATCAAAACTAAACTTTGAAAACGCGTAAATTGGGTTGGTTTCAAAATGACTAAGATGTAGCACAAACTGAACTGTATGAGTATTTAAATAAGTTTTTTAAAACGCATAGGTACGATTCGTTTACATAATTGAAACACAGAAGATAGCTACACTCTCTCTTTTAACAGCAAAATCCTCATGTATCGGTTGTTCCAATTTAAATATCCTAATCCCCGCTGTAGTGGCGGACAGTAATCAGTCGACAGTAACCGGCATCCAAAGGGATTTAGTTTCAATCACGCCGGTGGCCGAGAGCTTGTGATTAATGCATACTAAACAGGGCCACGCAGACGATTTCCAGATAATTTACTTTCCTGTATAATCGTCTCGTACGTTCCGTTTTAAAGTTTTTCAATTTCAGAGATGCGGTTGGGAATTTTGAGATGCGATGGGAAGTTTCGTTTGTGGTTTTGGATTATGAAGATGTATTTTTGTTTGGATTTAAGACTGGGGAAGTACACCTCAAGGTTGATTGTATCTACTCTCATGTACAAAAACAAATTCTTGTTTCTAACTACATTCGTTATTTAATACTAGGTGTGAACGGCCCCGTCACGAAGGCCTAAACTAAGCATTCTGTACATTAAACCAAGTAACTCTTGGAACTTTGACCCCTAATATCTTCATAACTAAGTAGGGGTCTAGAGCAAGAACAGTTATTTGTTATACAAGAGTGCAAAGTTGCTTTTTAACCGCCTACTCAATTTTGATGACCGAGCAAGCGAAAGATCCTAAAATTGAGTCACGAGCGCAACGAGTGATTCAAAACTTAGAATCTTGAGAAATAGCGAGGGAATCAAAAGAGCACGAGGTGAAAAATCTTTGCACTCGAGTGCAACACGTAACTTTTCATCCCACTTCAGCGAGGAAATGGATAAACGCAAAAAAAATACGCATTATTAACAAATTCAGTTAATTCTGTTGGCGTCAAATAAACTTCCTCGTCGCTAGATAATGAGTGGTCATTTTAGGTTTTTCACTTGTTTTCAAGTTGGATTCCTTGTTTTTAACCTAAGGTGTTAACAATATGACGCGAAAAGAAAATGGCGCGCGCAAAACATACCTATTAAAAAAGTACACCAAGAAGGTTCCGAGTCTGAGTTCTTAACAAATTAAAAAAAAGTTGTATGATAAATTCGGCACCATAGAGGTAGAAGTAAATAGGTTTAATGATGTTTTGAATTAACATACTTGGTGCACACGATGTTTTAAATTACAAAAATACGCTTTCCGAGATGGGGGGATGAAAAAAATATTGCAATGACGGGGAAAACAAGTGCCTTTCGGATTTCATTATAGCTGCTGATCTAACAATTAACTAAATAATTCTATTGATCACCAAGGATAGGTGAACGACAAAAATAGGATATTATGAATTAAAATTGACTCAAAAAGCATAATAAACGTATTTTAGTCTCCATAATCCAGACACAACAACTCAACAAACGCACTTAATAACGAAACTCCTCACGCAATCAAATTAATGAAACGCAAATAATGTTTCGTTATTTTGTTTTTGCTTGGATTTCGTTTTATAAACTCAAGTGGGTAAATAAAGCGTTGCTGATGACAAGTGACTGACTGGCGGGCAATTAGCGAGTGGGCAGGCCAAGGAAACAAAAGGGCCTCTTAGTTTCACTTAATTAAAAAAGAGGAAGCCGGCGCGAGGCAGAGAAAAATTGCTGTGGAATAACGCTGTGTTTGTGAGTATACGAAACCGTGTGAAGATATTTTTTTTAAGAAAATTCAGGACAAAGCTTAGCTTATGTATTCATTAAGCTTTCTCTGTATTTACATACAAATGGAACATACAGTTTTAGGATTTCATGGTTTATGACTAAACTTATACTATATTTTACGGGATATCTTCTGTGATTATCCATTGATTCGAGCTTACGATATTTCGAAGTTGTTGCAAGGTCCATGATCGCGGGATGACTCACAGAAGATATCCTGTAAGTGGCAATATAAGTTTGGAGCATGCTGTGTTTAAAGGATTTTGTTGTTTAATTCTTTTTCAGGACTATATTGAAATGACAGGAATATATACAATTAGAAAAGGTACTAAACGTACCTATGACTATTCCGAAAACAGTTTTCGCCTGTTCCATTTTCGACAAAACCAATTATAAATAATGAAGTACTAGTTGTAATATTTAATCACGTAACCTGTTATTACTGTCACCGTTCCAAACCAGAATTTAGCTCACAACACAATATGTGGAATATTTCTGCGGCGCACTGCTGAAATTTAGTTTATAACAAGCTCTGTAACGTCAATTGTATGTTATTGCACTATGAGTTAACTTGAGGGAGAGGGAATCGTTAAAAATAATTTACAATTTTTCCTGTTAGCATGCGAAAAATTCCGTCGGCTCGAAGTTTGCAGCGTGTGAAAAACTAAATTGCTCGGTGCCAGTCGACGCGCGAAATTCTAGCAAGTTTAGTAACTATAATTTTCCGGCGCGGGTTCTGCACAATGATGCGATGCCTGCGGCCATCATTAAGGTGTGTATGCGACGCCCGCGCCGCTTCTTTCATCCCTATTTCCACTTCGCGAACTTTTCCGTGCGAATGTTTCGCCCCTGAATTCTGATACATCTCGTGATAAACAGTCGCCAAGTATTTTGTCTGCGTGAAATGGAACGGAATGCTTCGGATATTTTTCTTTGCGAAACAAATTTCGATGTGCATTTGTTTTTTTATTTTGCTACGGCGAAGCTAATTCTTAATTCAAAATATGATGTGAGAGTTAGGGGCAGCGCAGTCAACAGACTTTTTGTGTGCGACAGACCAAAAGTCTGCGCTGCCCCTAAACAAATACGTCATTGTGTATTATTTCCTCCATTTGAATGTCAGTAAATTAGTATTTCAGGACATAATTTAGTACTGAACAGTGGCATAAAACTGAATATCAGCAAGAGCAAGATAATAATACATTGCGCTATACAAGCATACAAATATACATCAAGCCCGAATAACAGGCATTACTTACACGAATTTCTACCTTGGTCCATGAAAAAGTACTTCTATAAAAGTGCCTATAGTGTCTATTACAAAAACTTTTTGTTCCTACTGGTCTAGTTAAGGGACACCGAAAAGCTTGTTATTTATCTTACTAATTGTATTGATTTAGTAAATGTTCAGAAGAGTCGAGTTAGTCCTAAGTTTTGTTAAAGTAGAAAGTTTTACCGTAGCGTGTCGACTAGTAAATAAATGATTAATGAGACGAACACAGGTCGAAGCGTGTAATTTCTTTTCTCAGTAATTAAGAGATGAAAATGAAGGTTATTAATGAATTGACTCATACTTTTATGAAATAGTTAAGGACGTGTTCATTTGCTAAATAAAAATTTAAATAAGTACATATTTACATAAGACGACCATTCTTATATAAAGACCTGCTTCGTGAATACAAGGCACACGTCGAAAAACGAAACGCAAGATCGACGCGTAGCATTGGACCGCGTAGCAATGCCGTAGCAGTGGCAGCTACGCCGTAGCAAATACGTAGTGTTTCAGTCTAGGATTCGTGCACCGATATCGATAAGAGGAGAAACTTGTAATATAAAATAATTCTATAACGCATTAATTGAAATGAAACACTAAATTCCTATTCAGAGAAATCAAGATCACATAATATAAATTAAAACTACTTCATTCCGCGCTTAATAATATATTATTTGTGAAATTAGTAAAAATACAATTTAAGGCGATTAAAACGATGTACTTAATTATTTTATTTCTTCAAGGAAGACTAATTTTTAGGGGTCATAACATCATATAATTAGTGGAAGGCTGTGGCTAAAGATGCCTTCAAATATATTTGTGAGGAGACCACGAAGCTCCCTTTTATTGTTATTGCATAACGAACTCTGAGAGTCGAGCAAAAGTAGAGTGAAATTAAATTGAAATCAACGTTATTGCTTATTGCTTCCAAATGTACGTAATGAGAATAACGCAGTTGGTACTATTTAATTTAATAATGCGACTAGTTAACGTTAAAGCTGGAGTGAATAATTTCAGAAAACTGGAAAATTACTTACTAATACTAAAAATGCGAAATTTTGTGAGGATAAATGGTTAGATGGATATTTGTTACTGTTTCAAGTAAATTATACTTTTTATCCCGGTTGCGGTAGTGCAATCCCATGGGGCATTACCGAACTTCACGCGGGTGAAGCCGCGACCATCAGTAAGTATATTTAAATAATTGAAGGAAGGAAATAAATTGAAATTGTTTTATTGAAATACAAAAATATTCTCAATATGGCTTTAAAAACTATAGGTATACAATAATTGGATTCTACCTGATAAGATGATTGAAATGATTGTGCATTACTAATATCTACATAAAAATAATTACTTTTAATATATTCTGCTGTAGTTTCATACCCGGCATCGTCTCAAAAATACTCCATCTTATAATCTTTGAAGTACAGACGCTAACTATCTCATAAAACACGTTAATATCAAACGCCCGTCGCCTTCAGTGAAATTGATACCCATCAAGTGGGCTATCCTATCAAAAGTTATAATATCAGTATGCATTAAATGAGCCGTGTGCGGTATCCGAGGCTTCCAAGAATTAAACGCTGAAGATTTTCGTGCCAGCGGCACTCCCCTCCGAACAACCCCTGCAATTAAAACGCACCCGAAGGGTTGCACCGCTTTCCAAATTGCAAACACGTCCATTGTTTTAATCTACTCCTCTCCCAGAATCCTGGGTATAATACTGGAATAAGGACGTTTACTTTGACCCCCTCTTCTTCAACACTTACGTACTATTATGATCTGAAAGAGGGGTCTGTATTAGCTGGATGGGTTCATTGGTGTGGAATTCACCGATGTATACTTGATTGAAATATTAATTTCAAGCTTAACTCACAATACCGCGGAATAAAATATTAACCATAATTTTAAGTAATAATTTCATAGAAAAGGGACCAAATAGAAATAATAAAAATTGAAAAAAAATACAGTCACAGCCTTTTACATTGACAACGAAAAAAATGTAATACGTAAGAGTATTGTATATTTAAAGAATTTACATTTTCATGTTTGAATTTATACAAAAAAAACTCTGGTTTGTGCACATCCCTTTACTGCGCAATATTATTATAAGTGATGTCACGTACCTACATTTGCCGTAGAGGATAGGTGTGTAATTACTACACACATACATGATTGAAAAGAATTGGATTATAAGAAAGGCGTAATAGGGGTAAAATACATAATGATACGTCTTTGCACACTTTATGTATTTTTCAGTAGAAGGAAAATTAACGCTTGTGGTATTATAAAAGGACGTTACGTATGTAAAGTTTTAAATATTTGCCTAGTTAAGCCGTTCAGAACGAATCATGCCGTCCGATCAGTCACAAATGTTCAACAAAAATTTTATCTGCTTAAAAATTTTCGGCATTTGGCCAGGAAACACGCCCTGGAAATATTACAGATACTACTCATTCATGTATCTTTTCGTGACATTTCCGTGTTACAATTTACTTCTCACTCTGAATCTTCTTTATACTCCCCGGAAAATCGAATTATTACTCCGCGAAGTGATATTTTATTTCACAGAAATAACAGTTGCAACGAAACTTTTGACGATTCTCTTCATGCGTGACAAAATAATTGACGCAATGAAATTAATCGATTGCGACGAATTTGTAGGCGATTATGAGAATAAGGACGGAATGCTGTACAAAACTAATATGGGTTACCGACTGGGTTGGAAATTATACACCATTTTATCAAACGCGGCTTATTCGAGCCAAGTAGTCGTTCCAATATTCTTGGATTTGATACGAGGAACCAAGTCTGAATTGCCAATATGCAAATATTACTTCTTGAGTGATGAAGTGCGGGAGTCCCATTTCCTTTTTTGGTATATATATCAATCTGTCGGTATGTACGGACATATGATGTATAACGTGAACATTGATTCTTTGATCGCCGGGCTCTTGGTTATAGCTATCGTTCAGTTGAGATTACTCAACAACAACTTGACAAATTTCAAATTATCGGAAGAAGAGACTAAACTTCCAATAGAAATTCAAGACAAGATACAAAAGACGAGGCTCAACAAATTGTTACGACATTATGAAGTTATTTTGAAGTAAGTGCTAAGTTTCAAAATGTAAGATTGGTTGGTTTAATGCGACAAAATAATTTATGTTTCTATTGTTACAGTTATTGTAAAACAGTTCAAGACATGTTGAGTGTTACTTTATTCTTTCAATTCAGCGTGGCATCTATGATTATATGTGTGGTGATGGCCGGACTGCTTTTGGTATACAGTACTTACATTAAATATTTCTGTAAACTAACTTTAACGTTGAATAAGTGTGGAATACCTAGAGTAAGGGCCTGAACAATTTGATCCAATAGTAACCCTGTCATACTGTCTGATTTGTTATATGTCTAATTTCTACGTTCTTATTGAAAACCTGGACTAAACTTATTCATTCCTTTGTTTTTCAATCTTTTCTTTTCAGCCATCATCAACGCAGACCCGAGTCTTTTTAGTGATGTACCTTTTCACGATGACACTGCAGATATTTGCTCCAGGCTTTTTAGGAACTCAGCTGTCTCACGAAGTAAGTATTAAGAGGCCTGCAACACATGAAATTGTTTAAAGTAATACAAAAATCATTAACGAAGCTTATTTCCAAGTTACAATTTTTACAGAGTAAATAACGTTTTTTTTCTTTTATATTATAAATGTATTAAATCAATTGGGATCAAGGCTGCCGGAAAATTATGTACTGACTTCATAGTTCTAAAATTATTCTGTTTCATTCTAGAGTCAAGAATTAGTGACAGCAGCTTACAGCAGTGAATGGATAACGAGATCCGAATCATTTAAAAGGAGTTTGAAACTCTTTAGGGAACGGGCTGCAACCCCAATTATGGTGTCAGGACTTAATATGTTTCCTCTCTCACTCCTCACGTTTACTTCAGTAAGTTGGTTCTTTAGTTTTGAACTGTTTCTGAAGTGTAAACTTCTTTAGGCCCGTTGAGCACTTCTATGGTGAATGAAATCATGGAACTCATATGACCGTCATCTAACGCTTCGTAGCACTCGTAGCCGATACGCTACGTCGTAGCACTACGTAGTAGAACCCGGTGCCGATCCGCTACGGCGTAGCAGACTCAAAAGACGTCACTTCTTAAACTGTCAAAGTCGTCAAACGTCATGTCACACAGCTGTCATGGCTGCCCTCGAAATAGGGTTTTAATATTTCTGTGGGGTTACCTTATTAAAAAGCTTCATTATGTACGCCTACACTTTAAATTAATTTATTAGTATTTTTATGAAGTTCTCCTATTTTTATTACTTATTTATTTATGTAGTGTACATAGTGGTGGCCCATAATCAAACGTCTCCGTTAGAACTGCCATAACATAGAATTCTTAGCATTGCTTTCTTTGGCGGTTCTTGCTTCCTTCAAATTCTGGTCTATTGCTTATAAATTGTTGCGTAACTATTTACTTAAGGTAAAAGCGTCAGGGTGGCCCGTAAAATTCGAATGTTCTTACTAAGAGTAGAGGAACGAATTTTTCACGGTCAAAGTCGTTCCTCGACTCTTATGAACTTGGAGGGCTGTATTGATGATTCTGATAATTATAATTCTGTAACTACATACGTTTCATAGGCGCGACTAGTATTTACTGCCCTGCAAATTTTGCGGGCTACCTTGGAGCATCAGCCTTAAACTCAAGTTAATCTTTTAACTTGACTATAGATGCCAAGGGTTTTTGTTTTGACAATATTGGTAATTCGCAACTCTCGGCGCTGAACCGAGCATTGGAAAATCACGAGCAAGCTTTTATTAATGTGTCACAAATAAGTAAATCGTTTCACAGCCAACAAATCACAAAACACAACCTTGCATTAGCATTGTCTTGTATACAAGGTGTAAACAACCTCATCACGACTCCGTCAACCAAGCAATCAAACTAAGTAACTTTACGCAAGCATTATTGCTGGGAAACGACTTTTCTTTTGGGGGTGAAAAATCGTGTTTTGTGGTATCAATGTATCGCACTTTAACATTGTGCTGATGAATGGATTGAATAGTACGGGTGTCGTAGAGGTGTTTAAAGTAAAAAAATCCTAAAATTAAAAGTCGTATTTAAAAAAAAACTTGTCAAAAGTTAGAAATTTGACCTCCAAAATCTCCGTAACTAGAATGTTCCCAGGTATGGTGTAGAACAAAAAAAAATATTGCAATGGCAGCTGACGGCTTCGTTAAGACCCGTTCGTTACACCCTTTATTGTAGTATCGTCTTAAATACTGTGGTACTCTATTAAATCTTAATTATACCATAAAAGCAAAACCTCATAAATGCCAGCGTTAAACAATTAAAATTCTTCATATTTTACATCATTTTTACACTTTTTACAGATTATGAAGACTGCTTATTCTTTCTTTACGCTAATTAGAAACGTTCAAGAACAATAGAAAAGGGGAGGAAAAGAACATTATTATAAAACTCACAACTTCATCTGGGAAAATGTAGTAGAAACTTAAGGCTTTTCTTTATTTAATTGCTTAAATAAAGCTTAATTTAAGTTGCAGCATTGCATAGTATACACAAAAATAAAACAAATGAATAAAACGAATATGAAATTGTAGTTTTATTTAATCACTGGTTTAGATAATGAACAAAGCTATCAAATTGATTAATGGTTCTACCTCCCAAAGTTTAAAATGGCGTCAAATCTCCAATTTACAAACAAGGACAGAGTTTAGTTTCAGTTCTGTTCGGTTTCCAGATCCTTAACTAGGATTTACGGAGAAAATTGCAGACTTTTGAAGAAATTACGGTCTTTTTGTTTCGAGTACGTAACATTTAATCTAACCATTTTTTTTCTACAAATTGTGAACAACGAACGATTGAAGCTAATTATAAAAGCTGCTAACATAATAATGCGTACGTGGATACCTATGTTAGTGATGCTGTTGATTAATATGTTGTTTTCATTAAACATATATTTAAATATTATAATAGATGATTAAACATTATTTTAGAATTTCCCCTTCGGATACTAAGATTAAATTACGGCCTTGTCCGGAAAATTTCAAACGTATGGCAATCCTAGTCGTGGCAAAACTTTGCTTCGTACATTCGACTAAAGAGCTTGGTGTGTAGACAATTAACAACAATCTTTCCACCACCACGCGTATTAGTAGTTAGATTACTTTATTACTTTTATTATCACCACCAATACCAGACGTGACGTTTTTTTATTATCACCACCAATACCAGACGTGACGTTTTTTATTATCACCACCAATACCAGACGTGACGTTTTTTATTATCACCACCAATACCAGACGTGACGTTTTTTATTATCACCACCAATACCAGACGTGACGTTTTTTATTATCACCACCAATACCAGACGTGACGTTTTTTTTTAATGTTACAGCACCATGCTGAGATAGGAGCCTTTTGGCCTCGTACAGGACGAGTTTTCTTTTAATTTTTAAACATACATTTTTTTTTCTGTATTTTTTATACTGTTAATTTTGATGTGTTTGTCCTGTGTGGGCTAATAAATGCTTTTTCTTTCTTTCTTTATCACTTTATGTTGTTAAAGGGCTCAGTGTTGTGGAGGTCAGATAGGCAGTTGTTCCCTGTAAAATATTGGTATTCAGCTGTTATCTGACCACCAGTACAAGTACATAGGAATCGATAGAACTCGATAAGATAAATATGAAAGTCGATAAAATGAGATTTTGACTCCATAAAAACTCATTTTATCGAGAATAACTGTCAAATTTATCTTATCGAGTCCTATCGAATCCTACGTACTTGTACTGCACATCGGAGTAGGAAACAAGTTATTCAGACGATGACAGCTTATCACTTTAGCTAACAGTACCAAGAAACCATTACTCGTAAACGATTATCGAATAATATTTCACGTATCGCTAATAGGTGGCGCCACCTGTGCTGAACTCATTAGTGGTGAAACTTCGAATTGTCGTCGATTAAAATTTACTAACATCGTTTTGGTTACAAAGGGTATCACGTTGAATTGGCACGTGCTAAGATAATTATAATATTATATTAATACCTACGTTAGTGATATTATAAAGTATATAGGTTAAAGTGGATTACGTAACGTTTTTTAGTTGTGTGATGTTACTTACGGCCATTAGATAATAAATACTTCTTCTAGTTCGAGTAATAAATAGTCTTAGGCTGAAGCAAATTGGAGATTTAGTGTGTCTGGTTCAAAAGCACTATGTTTTTAAGGTGATTTAGAACCTGAAAGTAGGTGAGTATTTTACTTTCCTACCGTTTTCCATTTTTCAAGGTCTGATTGATTTTAAATTTCTAACACAGACAGACTAAAAAACTAGTAAACTAAAGAAAAAGTTAAACTCGACAAATACAAAATAAATGATTATCATCATTTCAGCCAAAAGACGTCCACTGCTGGACATAGGCCTCCCCCAAGTGTCACATTGATCTGTCCCGTGCGACTCGCTTCCAACGGATTCCCGAAACCTTCACCAGATCATCGGCCCACCTAGTGGGAGATCTTCCAACGCATCGTCTTCCGGTTCGCGATCACCACTCCAGAACTTTTCGGCCCCATCGCGCATTTCTGCGAGCAATGTGCCCGGCCCACTGCCAAGCAAAGGTTATGTTTGGCAATTCTTCAGGCTACGTCGCGTCGGTAACGTTGGTTCTCTGTCTTCATTTCTGTTTTTTTTTTCATTCGATCACGCAAGGAAACTCCGAGCATAGCCCTCTCCATTGCCCTTTGGGTGACTTTAAGCCTTTTGATAAGGCCCATTGTGAGCGACGAAACCGCAATCTAACGCAATGTCTTTTTTAAATACGCACAGTTTTTTCATTCATTCTTTGTCATTGGAAATAGTCCACGAATGTTTTTTTTAAATTATGCAATGAACCAATTTGGACTAAGTATCTCTGGCAATTTTACTTTCTGCACATGTGTAAAAATAACATGAAAAATGCACACGTGTGAAATACACTGCATTTTGAACCTAATCGTAGTGCAAAAAGAACCAGTTTTCGAGGAAGTGTATTGAAAAAGTTATTTGTTTGCAGGTAAGGAAGTTACAGACTGACTTCATTCGTTCTTTTCGAAAGCATTACTTAATCCCTGCAGTCTTAAGTAATTATACGAGTATCTTTGGACTTGGTGACCGATAAACGAGAAGTTGAAAACCTTTGATCGTTACCGCAATGCCATTGAAAGGCAAGACTTTCATGAATAAATTAATGTTTTCATTCGATTAAAACTCAGTTTATTAGTTTCATTTCACTTTGACTGCACTGAAACTGCTGACTATTAAATTTTTATCGGCCGTATAAAATATTTTTGAGTTAAATTTGGTAGAGGATTTTAATGATTTTTGGCAAATAAAACCCACTTTATGGGTTTGATGGTTGAAAATGATTTGTTTTAAAGTTTTATTTTACCGTGATAATGCTTTTGGTGATTGCTTTGATCAGCGTCATAACCCTAAAATTAAGACATTTTTACAGCTACATTTTTACTTTATATTCATCACAGACTGTTGTTTAAATGGCGTAGAAGTTTTACGACTTTAAAATGAGGTAGCTAAGTTAAGTTTAAACTAAGTAAAATAAGACAAAAACTACTCAAAACTCAACAATGCTCACACATAACTCTTTTAAAACTCTAATGCACAATAAGGCATATTTACAAGACGCCGTCATACAAAACGAGTTGTACAATAGACTGGAAACAACATGAATGTGTAAAGTTTGTCTATTTACATAGTTATCTCGGAACGTTCGCATCGTCACTCGGGAGCAACGGTAATGGCTCGGCTCATTACACGACTCCTTACACACATTGTTGGCAGAAAACAATTAGAACTCAGTGTTAAACGGCCTGCTTTTTAAAAAAGAAACATGGAGAAAAAAATACAAGGACGGCAAAAATAAACTGAACTATTTTTGTAGTCAGACACATAGAACTGTCACTTGACATGTGATAGGAGATCAGAAATCTGTAGGTACTTAATATAATAAAGGTGAAAAATTTGTGTTTTTCTTAGAAAGTCTAATCTCTTGAATAATCATTTGGATTTGAAAACTTATTTTTACATTAGCCCAAATATTCTCGAGGAAGCTTAAAGATTAATCAACAACATACTATGACCATTAGGTACTTACCGATTAAAAAATAAATACACTATGTTTTAAACAAACAACTGTAACTTATTCCTCGTAGGATAAAAAACGGCCAAAAATAATTTAAAATTGCAGCTGATGCAATAAAAAGATGCTGAGCGGATGGAACACGCTTTTTTATCCAAGTTTTGAAATCACTTTGCCCAACAGATTTTAAACTCCAAAGTACAACAACAGCACTTAGTAACAAAAACTCATTTTGCTTTCGTTCAAACAGTAGCCATGTATATTGTGTGGAGGCTAGACAAGGGCTCTTTAGTGAGTCTTAATGAGCTTGGTCATTACCGAGCGTGCGTGCTCCGGAAACCAGTTTCTGTAAGGAAACTAAAACACCTTACAGAATAAACAGGAGTATAAGGTCTAAGAAATCATAAAAGATGACGTGTAGCGTAATGTAGCTTGTAAGTAAGGTAGCATGTTGTCTTTGATAGTGTAAACGTTTTGCAAGTGGACGGAAAATGTTGGCAACGTCTGGAGGCAAATGAGTCTAGACCGGAAAAATATGGTTGCTTAATTTTTTGTAATAATCATATTTTTTTCGTTCATTTTTGTATGTACATACAATTTTCTTTCCACTGTACTTTGTAACTAAATACCCATAAGTAGCAAAATGTGATGGTTCCTTAAATTACCCTAGGTTGATACAATTTTCATTTGTACTATATTATGTTTATATTTCCCAGAATAGTTGTTTACAATACAGTCATATGGATGAATGGAATACATATTGGGGAACGGTTTGCATTTTCATTCCGATAAAATTGTCTCAATTCATAAGTTAACAATAAAATATAATTATACAATAATAAAATAATATAAACAGGTACTGCAGACAGCGATATTTTGCTACTATTGAGCCAGTCTTTTGTCGTGAATCTAGCGAACCCACCTACTGCCTCGTTGATTCAGTGGCCGCTTGGCGCGAGCTGAGCCGGTCCTTCTCAGAACCGGCAAAGGGTTCGGTTATTGCATCAGGGATTTCGCAGAAGTATACCGGAGTCGATATCTACGTCCAATAGATGGCAATAGGTTCACCCCCCCTTAGAAATACCCCGCGGATGTCCTCCGCCCTGGGATGGGCGGAGAAGTCTAACAGACTCCCACTAAAGGCCACGCTGGTGTTTTCTTACTTCACCTGCACCGAGGATCATGAGGATCAGTGCGCCTTCCATGATCCACGGTTACCCCCTACCTCACTGGGAAAATGCAGTCCGGGGCAGTGGTCCAACTGCTCGTGTCCACGAAGTTGGACTTTGGGTCTTTTTTAGGGGCAGTTGTCCAACTTTAAAAAATAGTTGGACCACAGCACCTTTTGAGAGTTCCGTGGTCCAATTCATTTAAAAAATTACTTGTGGGTACCTAAACTGGAGGTAGGTACACCTTTCGTGGAAGACAGACGTGATATTATTTTTGAATCCAGTAAAATAAGACAAACAAACAAACAATAATACTAACTAATCATTGATGCTAATGATATCAAAACATGGCGGTCGCATTCGTATTACTTTGTTAATTACACAATGTCAAACTTCATTAGTGCACACACAACAAAATTTAATTTTGCCGAGTCTGAATTTGCGAGTTCGAGTTCAAACATTGAGTAACATTGTGCTTACTTTATTTGACTGAGTAATGTGAGTGGTGTGCTAACTTCTCCTTGTGTTATGGTCGGTTTTATGTAGGTTTGGTGTTAGGGAAACGTATTTTTTATACGAGTAGCTGCGCAGTTTTAATATATTAGTTTGAGTTTATAAAACGCAGTTTTTTTTAGTAACAGCCACGAAGTCTGAATTTGAGACCGGTTGATGGCAATAAGGCTTGTCCCCTATTCCTTGGGACTTACAAAAAATGCGGGGTATTATTTGGGGACTGCCGATAAAAGTATAAACTAAGTAGTCTATATCCGCTACGGGTTGTGCCCCGCGCACGCTTAAGTTAAGTGGTGTTACGCCGTAGCGGATCGGCTAAGAGTGCTACGAGGCGTTAGGTGACAGTCACGCGAGAGATCTATGATTTTTGTTCACCCAAAAAGTGCTTAACGCGCAAATTTTTACTTCAATAACTGGCGAAATGTGGGTGTACACTTGTGCCTAACCCTTTCAAGGTTACATGCGTGATGTTACGTATATTTTGTTTATAAATAGCATGAATTGAATAGCATGGGAATACGTGGCGATCTACTCAGATGGTTTTCTTCCTACCTTGTGAACAGGTCCCAAGCAGTGGTACTAAATAATTATATATCTAGCTGGGTTCCCGTCCCTAGTGGAGTCCCGCAGGGTTCATTACTAGGTCCTTTGCTTTTTGTAATCTACATAAATGACATCGACTCTTGCTTGACTTCATCGAAACTTTTGTGTTTTGCCGATGACATGAAAATTTATGCCACAATATCATCCCAGATGGACGTAACTGCACTCCAGAATGACCTACGTCGCCTCGAGGACTACTGCCAAAGAAACAAGGTGGATCTTAATCCCGCTAAATGCTCGGTTATTACGTATTCTCGGAAGCGCTCAATCATCGCTACATCGTATACCTTAGGCAATCAAATTCTACCTAGATCAAACTCTATCCGTGATCTGGGGGTTCATCATGATTCCAAGCTTAGCTTTGAATTACACGTAGATGCAATAGTCGCTAAGGCATCAAAGTCACTGGGTTTCATAATGCGATTATCCAAGTGCTTCACTCAAGCCAAAACTTTAAAAATTCTATATTGTACTTTTGTTAGAAGCCACTTGGAATATGCATCTGAAATTTGGAACCCATGCTACCACAAATACATTGACCGCATTGAGAGTATCCAAAGAAGGTTCATAAGGTATCTATGTTACCATCAAAAAGTACCGTACCATTCGGAAAACTACAATAACCTATGTAAAAAATATCATATATTACCTTTACTCAACCGCCGCGAGATTTCTGACTGTGTGTGTTTGTTGAAAAATTTTAACAACACCATAAACTGTAGCGATATTTTGTCAAATTTTTTTTTCAACGTTCCCTTGAAGTCTAAACGTTACAATCCACCTTTATGTGTGCCATTTGCTTCAACTAATTATAGGCAGAATTCGTTCATTGTGCGTGGAAGCAGAAATTTAAACAAACTTTGTAAACAGTACGATATAGATCCATTCCAAACTAGTGTGTCGTCAGCCAGGAAGTGCTTGAGTCAAAGCTTCTTCATGTAGTTGCTTTTGTTATGCTGGTTGATAGGCAGTGTGAGCAACATTATAATTATGCTGTAGCATATACACAGAAATTTAGCGAGAATGTCCGTAGAATTTAGTTTTTTTTCTCTCTGTATTTTATAAGTGGAGACCTGTAATTGGCTTTCAGACTATTGTACTGTCCTTGATCTGTTTGTTTTAGCTGTAAGTCTCCCATGTTATTTAAATAAATAAATAAATAAATAAAACGTTCATGTTAGATAATGCCAACTTTTTGCTTGTTTTGTTTAAGAATCTCATAATAATACGCTCTACCCCACCGATAGTGTTACTTGTGTGACGAAGATGTATTGTTAAGTTACTTAAAAAAATACACCTGGGTACTTAAGTTATGACTTAATTCAGTAAAATATTTAAAACCCGAGTTAACTGAAATAGTACAAATAACTGACAAAACAAAACCAAGACCTTCCACTTCCATTCTCAAACAGAAAAACAAAACTCTTTTTGTTCTTCGTTTGAATTAATCCATTTCAAAAATAGTTTGCCTACCCTATTAATTTGGAAAATCACAAGTCGCATCCCGGCTTGCAAGTATAATTTAAACATTACAGTGAGATTCCCACAGGGTCGGGATTAATCACGGGCTGTTTAAAAATTCAAATTATCCATTCTACGTGGCTACTTTCCGAATTCGGTCGGAAAACGAGAATTAATATTTAAAATTTTAGATGCTTAAACTTGGTTGTACTTACAGATCTCTTCGGTTGTTTCAAGGGGTATTTATAGCTCTAAGACATTTTCCTTATGGTATAAATTATGGGGTTATAGTATTACGAAGGAAAGACTCATGTTTTATTTATTTGCAGGAAAATTTGTCGGAATTTTCTTTATGTTTGACATCGAAATACCGGTAAAATACAGTACGAGCTCCATTCACAACAAATGAGTGACGAAAAGCGTTCTTTATAAATTCGCGCCACCATTAGTGCTCTGTATCGCCTGCATTTCAAATAAAGAGTCTAAAAATGCCTTCACACTTACAACACAAACGCAATGCACCATAAAACGCAATCCGAAGCATACTTCAGACCAGGTAGCCCTACAATCTCAAAACAATAGGAGGTAAAGCGCTTCCATCGGGAGCGGGATGATGTGCTCACGTAACGAACCCCTGGAGGCATGCTTTATCCTCTGAATAAAAATAACACATACAGTCGAACAAAATATTAGATAAGCAGCCTTAGTTTTTGTTTATCCCAAACCCTTATGTGGTTGTTTACCCTATGTGGGGTAATTTTAATCATCATTGTATACAACTTTTACCACGCAACAAATCTGTTAAATGGAAAAAACAATCATGCTTTCGTAAATCGACAAAATTCTGTTATTTTTAAAATTTTAGGGTTTTTATCATTGCAAAAATCTATACTCATCATATTATAAAGCTGAAGAGTTTGTTTGTTTGTTTGAACGCGCTAATCTCAGGAACTACTGATTGGAATTGAAAAAATCTTTTTGTGTTGGATAGTCCATTTATCCAGAAAGGTTATAGGCTATATATCATCACGCTATGACCAATAGGAGCGGAACATAAATGAAAAATCTTACAAAAACGGGGAAAATTTATTCCTTTTGTGAGCTTTTTCTCTCATATACCTATGTGACGCAGACGAAGTTGCGTGGGTCAGCTAGTGTTTTATATTGCACAATAACTCCGAGGTCAATTAAAAATAAGATTGTGTTTTGGTTAGTTAAAATTGTAAGCGTAATCGATTTAAGATAACGGCAAGCTGAAGAGTGTCTGCTCATAAAACTATTTAAGAGCTGCAGTTTCAATGCCTGTATCCCAAACAGCTTGTTTGACTGTACATAAAAATAACACATACGTACGCAATCAGTTGATGCTACCTGTAAACGTCTGCCTTTGGGCGCCATACTTTTTCCCGGCAGAAAAACAAATGACTATCTAGGTTCTGTGGATTTTCTGCGGGCTTTCTGATAATGGATTTGGGCTTATAGTTGTACAAAAAAACAAGAAGCTTTTACGGTTGTATATGAAATAATAAAGTACGCAAAGTCAAGGTAAAGAGATTTCATTTTGCTGTTATGTTTATAGGCTCATGAAATATGTGGTAATATTTTGTTTGTTGAAGTAAATAGAGGTGTTGGAGATAAAATGTTGAGGTGGTAAATTATATTTTGTATTTATTACAAAATATCTTGTAACATGATAGAGTAAAATGAATATAGCTGAATTCAAAACACATCCTCTTTTAAATCCAATGATCGAACACTGTTTTTGGCTTTCACGGTTTATAACTAAACTTAAAATGTCACTTACGGGATATCTTCCATGATTATGATTGATTTTAAATAAATAAATATCGCTGGACTTTACACACAGCGCCATCTAGTGCCACACTAAGCAAGGCTTGTGTCGCGAACACCAGATAGCTGATATACTACAAATATATTTTTTTGTTCGAAAATACATACTTATAATACATCCATGACTCGGAAACAAATGTACATGCTCATCACACAAACATTTGCTCCTACCGGGTTTCGAAACCAGGACTCTTAGAACGTAAGGCAGTCTCACTACCACTACGCTTTCGGGTCGTCAAAAGCTCCCGTTTTTTTTTTCTGTCCTCCAGCATTGTCCCGTCAACCCTCTATCGTGGCACTTGCAACAGCGTCGAGATACCGGGAGTTTAAAATCAATAATAATCACGGGAGAAATCCCGTTAGTGACACTTTATATCTAACGATGGAATTATTGATGGAATAAGAAAAAACATTTTTTTGCTAAGCAATATTCATTGAATCCTATACTCTAACTGACAGACTAAACAGATTGGCATTGTTTTGATATTGCCGTCATGCCCATGTAATGACATGCGCAAAGTATTCCAAAATCATAGGTACTCACGAATTATAAAGCCGAAGTATTTGATACAACGAGGTATCAGAACAGGTAGTCATATTTTATTCCGCCACTGAAACTCAGTCATAATTGAAAGTGTTCCAACTATGCCAAACTTATGCCAACCATCGGTAGTTTTCGTGCAACAATTTTCGTTCGCCGTTGAAAGTTACCTGTTGAGGCCGAAGTTTATCATACATGAAAACAACACTGAAACTCCACTAAGGGACAACAGTTTTCACCTCTATTATGCATGGAGCGAAACATGGTGCAACAGCGGTGGTGAGGGTTCCTTACGTTTTAGGGTCCTGGGTTTTAATACCAGTAGGAGAAAATATTTATTTTATTTATTTATTTAACAATTTGTGTAAACACTACATACAGAAAAGACGAAAGGAATAGAAAATAGGTACAAAGGTGATGACCATGGACATTTGTTTCGGAGTCATGGATGTTTATATGTTTAATTATGTATTTACAAACAAAAAGTGTCCTGTAGTATATCAACTATAGTGTCCACAACACAAGCCCCTTTGCTTGGTGTGTCAATAGATGGCGCTGAATGTCAAGAGTTATTTATGGTATACTGCTTTGCATGGTTTTTCAACTAGACAAAACATTTGGTTCTACAACTCTACTAAACTCTTCAGAGATGTGATGTTTGATTATTTATTTTTACATGTACATAGAATAATGGTAAAATGTCATGATAAAATAACTGGTATTTTAACAAAGTTAAATACTTGATTGTTAATAGGTTACTTCTGGGAACACATTTGCATTTAGGATGAAACAGAATATTTATATACCTACACACAATATTTTGCATCGGAAACTGTACTTCCGTATTTATAAACTTTACTTACTATGTTCATACATAATAAAAAAAATATATAAAAAGAATAAACAGAAAAAAACGCAGATACAATGAGGATATCCCAATATCCCTGCAGACCGGTAAACGCCCGAAGGCTCAATAAAACAAAGCTCAATAAAACAACAATTAATTGCGTTTGTTTAAAAAAAAAGAGATTTATTAAAAACGTTTTTGAATGTAAGAAGTGTCGCGGCTGTGGTAGAGAGAGAGATTCAGAAAAATCAGGTATTCCTCAGAGCGCACCTATTGCTAAGCGCAACCATCTAAGCGCAACTTAATCATTCCTCAGAGCGCAACCATACATGATAGAAAAAGAGAGGAGTATGATGAATTCATTCATTATATCGATAAACAGTTTTAATTAAATCAACTGTCCTGTCCTATTTATAATCATGTCAAAACGGACTTCCAGGCAAACAGATTTTACTGGAACTAAGTATCAGTAATGTTCATTTTGGGCTTTATTTAAATTCAAAGTACTGTAAGAAAAACCCTTTATACTGATCACTATTTAAGGTTCATACAAGAAAGGAGACAATTTTTTTTGTTCGGGGATTAGGCCACCCACATAAATTATAGCATTTAATAATGAAACTTACATTGATTTCTTCCTTATAACCTCTAGATTCCAGTGGTTAAAATAGCTAAGCATTGTCCAACCGGAATAAATGCGAAAAATCTGCAAAAACACTTACGAAAACCAAAATAAACAGAAAAAGTGAATGTCAAAATAATGAAGTTGTCTGTCAATCACTAAAAAAGTGGGTTTATAACGTTCCGTGCCACGTTGATTGTTTAAACCATCTATGCGATTTTAGTGTAAACCTCTAAAAGTAACATTAAAAATGCTCACAGTTTAAAAAGATTAATCTTTATATTCCTTCTGATTCGATAATAATTATAGCAGATATGATTACCAACGGGTAGGTACCGTACTTTTTTTAGTAAACAGAAATAAACGCCCCTATCCACGTAAGTATTTGCTGTCAAATGACATTGACCACAACAGGAATGATTTGACTCGCGATAAAATATCATAACAAAGCTTATTTATTATGATTTTAAGATTCCGTTTTCATTTCTACGTAATATTTCGTTTTATACCATAGTAAAATGTTTACTTTTTTTTGGTATTATTATGAATAATAAATGCAACGACCAGGTGGGCCCAAAAAAAACTATCTCCTTTCTTAAGGGGGATGCTTTAAAGAAATTCAAATTTTCTTTTTGCAATTTGCAGGGCAGTGCTAAGTTGTATGTTAATAAACATATCGGTCGCGAAAAAAACACGATACTCTTTGACAAGTTAAAAGTTTTTCTTTTTGTGGTTTAGGGTTTGGTCCCATAGTAAACGTTGTTCATAGTGATGATTACAATGATCCCATTAGATATTTCCCTTATGAACAGATGTAGACCTTATATATCACACTCAGAGATAACCGCAATAGTAACTGTCAAATATTTACATTAGGGACTAAGTAAAGATGCTTTTTTGCACTAAAATATGGACGTAGGTATTCTAACGATTGATCAGGTAAACACAAAGGCAAAACAAAAGAGAAGTACGGAGTCCCGCATTCAATTTATGAATAAATATTGACATGCAAGGCGGGGTGCCCGAGGCGATTGATTGCGATGCGACGCTCACCTAGGCATTCTGAGGAAACACGAAAATCAAGAGCTATGTGGAAATATAACTATACTGAACACAGAATATTACGAGATGGAACGGTTCTAGATAAACTAGAAGACATCTTAGAGAAATGAAAATTTACTCTGAGTTTTTTAGTAGGTAGGCCAGTATTTTAATAAATTTATACCGTTGGCGATGTACTTTTTCATGAAAAAGGCATGAACTTGGAGATTATTATAGACGTTGATCTTACTAAAAAAAGTGTTACGGTTGCAAATTATATTTAATTCAACATATAGCCTGACTATGACTTGCCAATTGTAAAAACGTAATAAAACTTGAATTTCGGGCCATTCAGCTGGCGCTTCGCCTATTCAAATGTATTAACCTGTTTTCTCCTTGGAATAAAGCTAAACCGAGTTTTTTTTACTAATATAAACGCCTCCTCTTTATTTCGATTTTTCCAATATTTCACTGTAATAATGATTTCAGAATACAAGGGAAAGTCCATAAAAATTCCAAACAATAAAAATTTAAATTAATTTTTATTGTTTGGAATGAAAAATAAAATATCACAGTAAAGTATCTATGACAACGTAAGTACGTTGAGGCCGTAAATCAAACGAAGGAAATTGGTTGTTTTGTAGATACTCGAGCTATCGGCAACCTGTTACTATTGTTAGCTATCTCCAAACCTAATATATTACTCCTCTGCTTGACTGTAAGCGGTCTTTTTTCTGAACAACAAAGTTCGATTTGTCATTACCATTTATCGAAGGTATTTTCCGTAGTTTAATACATACTTATAGTATCTAACAGTAACACGATACATGTTTACCTTTTACGTAACCCATGATTTACCAGTCACGTTTAAAATAGAAGCGAGTGTTGCCTGGGCACAAATCCACTCCGTCCTATTACTGAGACATTCCTGTGAGCAAGGGCGTAGCGAGATACAGGCAGGGACACCTCCCTGCCTGTATCTAGCTACTAGCCTGTGAGCATTTCTGCATCTTCGCCCTAGAAGATGCAGAAATACTCACAGACCGTAAAGTAATATTATGAAGGCAGTGACAGACGAATTTTATAAGATTATATACTATGAAGCACCTCAAACTCAGTTTTAGTGCTTGTGGCTACTGGACCAACAACGCAGTTGCATCTACATATCAAAAATTCAATTTATCAATAATTACTCTGCGTTAAATCTAAAAATAGGTTATTCAGACGAAAAATTTCTTCACCTACCATAAAATGAAAAGTTTCATTTTAGTTAACCCCTTTGCGCTGCTATTTGCTTAAAGACAACAAAAGAGTTTTCACGGTCTTTATAAATATTTTTTAGACTTTCTTTAGTTTCATAAGACTCTTAATTAGAACGGATCTCTGGTTCCGTTTGCAGATGGACGAACGTCACCTTCGCTAATTGCATCTCATTTAAAAAGTACGGAACTCTCAATTAACCTACATCCTTTCCCAACGGCCCCTGTTAAGTATAGAAGACACTTATTGTAATTTTAACCCCTTTGAAAAATACCTGTGAATTAATAGCTCCACATTCACTTTGAAGAAACGTTAATTTAGTATTCAAGTTTAAGTAGTCTGTAATTTAAAATAGGGCTGCGTTTTTGCAGAAAAGGAGCTTGCAAAATGTCAGGGTCACGCATAGAACGAAATTGTTAAAGTATATACTTTTAGCGGAGTATGGTTAACTTGGGATCTTAAGATTCTACAATTTTGATCTCTTTTTCACTGGTTTTTCTAACGAATCTCATCCAATTCTCAATACCAACAATACAATATTATGGCCTTTTCCATAGCACTACTTCATGGGTTAGCATCTCCCTATAGAAGATCAAGTAGACTGATTAAATTAAACATAAGGATTTGAATGCTTCTTACCAGTTGGCCCGAGAACAATTCCAGCTGTTATGACAACTATTATGGTATTCAAATGATGTTCTTACTATCTTCGTTACTGTCTTCTATTTACTGTTTTCCATAAACTTTTATATCTTGCCGAGACAATTGAACATTTCGTAGAAGAAATGTTATTTTACTATACCGATCTAGCCATGTCGTCTAAAGTCTGACCTTTGTTTTTATGTGTGCCAAAATAACTGAGATATTCGACGTACTGAAAAGTGAAATAATCAAACCAAACGACGTTGAAGGTTTGGCTATAATAGTAACTTTTTATCATCTTTAGTATTACGGTCTGTATCCTAAATTATGCAAATATACACGGGCGTACCTAAAGGTAATGTCTTAGGTCCGATCCTGTTATATTATTTTCCTACGCTGAAAAAACCATAGGTACATTCTTAAGACTCGGACATAAGTTTTTATTTGAAATAATGTAAAGTATCATAAAGATATGTATGTAATAAAACATAAATTAAGTATATTCTTTTGAAAGAAACCTATAAATTAAACTCTCTTTGAACAAAGTGGTGGTCTAGTATATAATGCTCTTTAATTAAAAAATAAATGCATTTTTGTAGAAAAAGTGCTAATAACAAGCCAAAGGCATGAATAGAACAAAGTGCAATAGAGATGTACTTTTGCTTTAACTTTCTTCAATTAGAGTAAAATTTTCGTTAACGTCTATAATATGTAGCGTCATACGGTTATGAGGAACCAGTTTAGCTATGTGTAGTAGGATTATGTGTTTGTGTGAAACTAATTGTTTACTAAAAGTTTCATGCAATCAGAATAACATAGAATAAGCATAATGCTGAATACTCGTGATCTTAATATAAGACACCGAAATTGTTTAAAGTCCAAAGAAGACAGAAGACTCAACAACTCAACTCGACTATTGTAAGTCAAAATACAACTTTCTAAAAATAAATGCATAGTAAACGCTACTCCACTCCACTTTAAACGTTATCTATTCTGCAAGTCCTGGCTACTTTGTCACAGCGTGGTTATCAGATCCAAACACAGGAGCAACATAGTTGTACCTCACTCGCTCGCAATACAACAATTTGGATAATGGAATTGCATCAAATAGACTGCTTTAAAATAAACATGAAGTTTTGGAGGTTCCTGGCTATTTGGCCTGGCAACGATTCAAGCCGTAGTTACACATACTATTCTAAAGTATTTCTTATAACCTTCGTTTTTGTCTACTATGTCCTATTCTCAGTGAACTTCTATTTCTTGCCCAGACGATTGGACATTTTTATTGACGATTTAATGTTTTATTTCACGGACTGCTCCGTATTATCTAAAGTTCTGACGTTTGTTTTAATGCGTAAGAAAATCATTGCAATACTAGATATGCTTGAGAGTGAAATATTTCAACCAGACGATGCTGAAGGGAGGGCTATTATAAAAAAAGCTAAGAAGTTTAACAAGTTATATTATAAATCTGTAGCATTTGTGTCGGTTACATCCAATAGTACATTACTGTCGCCATTGATAGTGCATTTTATTAAGGGAACAAAACTATTATTTCCCGTGTACAGTTATGGTTTCTTTTCTGAGTCATTCAGAGATATGTTTGTTTATCCATTATATTTCTACCAAAGTGTTGGTATAACTTTTCACATGCTCTATAACTTGAATGTTGATACTTTTTTCTTGGGATTGTTGGTTTTCACAATAGCCCAACTGGAGGTACTTGACATCAAGTTAAGGAAAGTAACAGATGAAACTAAACTTGATGAAGTAGATGGTGAAATATCTCGAAGTTCAACCGACAGAAACAAGGAAGCTGTTAGGAAAATTAATAAATGTATTATACATTTTGATGAAGTCGGCAGGTGAGTTAAGCTATCTTCTTTTATAAACAACTACACATTGTATCAATACTTGTTCCGATGCTACTAAATAAGTTGCGTGTTATGCTTGCTCTCAGGTTTTGCGATCTCGTAGAGGAAGTTTCCAGTGTGACTTTATTTGTACAATTCAGCATGGCATCCTGTATTATATGCGTTTGCTTGATGAGGTTCACCATGGTAAGATATTTTTAATCTTTTTGTTGATTTAAATCTATTTCGATAACGAAAAATATATGTTTTATATCATATTGTTTTTTTATTTCAGCCAGCACCATTGGATTATTACTTATTTCTTGGTACATACATGATTGTGATGATCCTACAAATAATGGTTCCTTGTTGGTTTGGGACACGGATTATGGACAAGGTAAATTTTTATTTTTTTTATTTAGTTTCGAGTGCACGAATGTTATTATAGAGGTACCGCTTACAATGAGGTAAAGCTAGATGTAGAGGTAGATTCATTGGTCAATTAAATTTTTAAAGTGAGGTTTATTAGGGAAAGTGCACTGAAAGTTCAAAGCTTGAAACCTTCGCATTTGGCCACATATTTTTATTTTTTATTCTTCTCAGAGCAACCTTCTAGCATTCTCCATTTACAACTGCGACTGGACTGCCCGATCGCGTCAGTTCAAGAGCAACATGCGCCTCTTCGTAGAGAGGACCAACAAGCCCCTCTCAATCACTGGAGGCAAGATGTTCTGTCTTTCTCTTCCTGCTTTTACTTCTGTGAGTACTCATTTAATCTACTTCATTTAATTATTGATTATTTATGTAGCCCGCATTAATATGACACTGTTGTTGCAAGATACAATTCGGAAGTTGACCGCAACCACAAACTACAACTGCAAAGCTGCTCAAAACAGGCTGCAGGTTGCTGGTTCGAATCCCGCACGGAACAAAAATTTGTATGACTACAGGCAATTACTTGATCTGACCTTTTGTGTAGATACTTGAGTTTAAATGTTTGTAAACGCACCGACTATACAGGAGCGCGTTTTTATGACATGACATCATCATTATTGACAGTATTTTTCCACCCGCCGCTGAATATGAGCCTCTTTTCTTAAGTGTAATATTGTTCCCTGGTATGTAAGAGTCTCAACTTAGGTTCTTTCTCCTTTTCGCCTTTTGAGGTCTCTAGAGTCGAGTTAGAAACCAGCCAGTTTATCTGTCACTTCGTTTTTACGAGTTTGTCATGGTGGTTTGCGGTTGTCCTTCAGAAATCATTTTGTTTACAAGAATGTGTTTTTTGTTTCAGATCATGAATTCCGCTTACTCATTCTTCACTCTACTTCAACAAATGCAAGACTAACATAGTTTATAATGTGTTAACGATGTTTTTTTTTATCTCACGCTTGGACTGCTGGTTCACATATAGGATCTAGTAGTATTTAATTAAATCTGATGAAGCTGAGTGAAAACTACCAACGGATTTCACTCGCAACGATTTCATACACTCGCAGCCGAGCCTGAAAGTGTGAAAAGGGCTTTCAGAATGTATACTTAGTATTAATTAATTAAAATTAAGACTAGCTTACCATTTTCAAAGTTCCAGTCTATTAGGCAATGCTTGCTGTTTATTTTGAGTGACGTTACTTTAATATTAGACTATAACATAGTTCATGATTGATTACCTTTCAAGATCAAGTAAGTTAATTTTCAGCAAATACGTGTCTAGTTTTTAGCTAAATTAATTCGAAGCATGGACTTTTAATTACATTTTGCAAAGTAAACGATCTTATTTTATTAATGAAAAGCGAAACCTATTTATAAATATTTAAAACACTACTTGAAAGCTGCAGCTTGTAATTTTTCATAAATG
This sequence comes from Xestia c-nigrum, assembly GCA_916618015.1. NCBI lineage: Eukaryota > Metazoa > Arthropoda > Insecta > Lepidoptera > Noctuidae > Xestia > Xestia c-nigrum. The sequence goes on from OU745245.1 coordinate 18,416,251, forward strand.
AATACCATTAAAAAGCTTCTCATTTTGAAACTTAGTTTTATTTGGCCCTTTTTAGTATCTATTTAATTTGAATTTGCAACTTAAATATCAAATAATTATAATATAGACCAAGGTATGTTGTTGGGTTTATATTGAAAAAAAAATAATAAGTCTTGAACATAAATCGTTTAGAATCTAGGGTAATTCATTATGGAGATCGATCTCGCTCCATTTAGAGAAATCTACAAAGAAGGAAACCCATTGCTGTAGGCTTTCGTGCTAAAAGAATGATTTCCTGGATCATTTTGCGGCTGGACGAACGTCATCTTCACTAATTGCATCTCATTTAAAAACCACGACGGCAGCAATTAACCTAGATCCATTAAAACCTTCATATACTTCGCCCATACATTAATATTTTATACGTCTTGGAAGTATACCTGCAAATTAATTTCTAGAGGCTGTTAATTTCCTTTGAACTAAAATGGGTGTAAATTAGAAATTTCAAGACGAATAGAAGGTGCGATGCATTTAAGCACCTCTAGTTATTAATTAAGACTAGACGTAGTTTTGGTACGGTGAATGTAATTACAGGCCTGGCTTTTGTGACCTCCAGGTATAAAAGCCAAAACAGTCCGACTTCATATGTGAAAGCAAAGAAGACTTGCATTGGTCAGGCAAGGGTTAAAAATGGAGTACTATCAAATTGATTGTTTCAATATACATCTATCCATTTTACGAATCCTTGGCGTTTGGTCCGAAGAAAATCCAAGCCTGTGTTATATATATTTATCCAGAATATTCGTGTTTATCTTCACTGTGCTATATGTCGTGATATATACAATTAACTTCTATTTCCTACCACAACAACTGGAGATTTTTGCTGAAGAACTGATATTTTACTTCACGAATGTTGGAGCTCTGTCTAAGGCATTAGCGTTTATATTTTTGCATGATAAAGTTAAGAAAATGCTTGATATGTTAGAAAGTGATATGTTCCAGTCAGATGACCCTGAAGAAGTAAAACTAATAGAGAAAGCCAAAGAGAAATCTTTGTTTTACTGGAAAATCACTGCAGGTTTATCTGTATCAGCAAATACAGTGAATGTGTTCCTCCCATTCGTGGTACATTTAGTTTTTAAAGTGAAGTTAGAGTTTCCAGTGTGTCGATATTCGTTTATACCGGAGCAATATGAGGCTATGTTTTTGTATCCAGCCTACTTGTATCAAAGTATTGGGATAACTTCTCACATGTTGTATAACGTGAATATTGACACGTTCCTTCTGGGAGTGATGTTTCTTGCTATGGCTCAGTTGGAGATACTTGATAGGAAGTTGAGAAAGGTAACCGATGTCTGTGTAAACGTGAACGCAGCTCGTGGGTCCGTTGATAAGTTTATTGATGATCAGAATGCTGTTTTGGAAATTATTAAGTGTATTAAACATTATGATGCAGTGTCAGAGTAAGTTCTTGTTTTAAAACCACATTTGAACTAAGTAATTTTGTCAGTTGGCATTAAAGTTCTACTCATTTTCTTTTATTTTTTCAGATATTGTAAATTAATTCAGGAAGCCTTCAGTGAGATATTATTTGTGCTATTCAGTTCTGGGTCCTGTAAAATTTGCATGTGCCTCTTTCGATTTACTATGGTAAATTCTCTTATTAAGTTTTCCTTCGATAAACTTGACTTTAAATAACTATTATTTAGAAATTATTTGTTTATTTTTAGCCAGCTGAGACAAAGTATTTAGTTTTCCTGACTCTGTATACAGTTGTGATGACTCTTCAAGTGATGGTTCCTTGTTGGTTTGGATCTCGACTTATTGAAAAGGTAGATTTACTTCATATCATATTTTTACTGGCTATAATTGTTTTTGAAGTGGAAACTTCTTTAGTCCCGTTGAGCACTTTTTGAGTGAACACAAAAATCATGAAACTCGCGTGACCGTCAACTAAACCATTGCAATCATAGCCAATACGTTACGTCGTATCACTACGTAGTAAAACTCAGTCCCGATCCGCTACGGCGTAGCACCACTTAGTAGCACTCGTAGTCGATATGCTACGGCGTAGCACTACTTCGGCGGCGTGGGCGGGCACAATCCGTAGCAAATATAATGTAGATTAGCAGCCGATCGGTTACGAGTTTTCACTTCTTTCGGCAGTCCCCCAAAGACCCAAAGAAGATTTTTTTTATTGCTGGATATGGAAAGCGAAGTACTATATGACATCTCAACATGATAAAACAATCTATTTTTCAGAGCAGTCAAATAACTTTTTCAGTATACGATTGCGATTGGACACCGCGAGATCGCAGATTCAAGAGCAACATGCGACTTTTGGTCGAAAGAGCTAACAGGCCTATTACCATTAAAGGCGGAAAGATGTTCCTGCTTTCACTTGGGACTTTCACAGCGGTACGTAAAAATTTTCATAACTCAACTACTATTTCAATTTAATTCTGAGGTCCTTTTTTATCGGATGGGAAATCATCAAATGACTTCTCCCACTCTGGGCGGAGCTGGAGGGAGTGTCAGACTTTTAATAACTGAAACCCATCCATGTTCCTTCCTCGCCCTCTATGTTTCGGGGTCGCGGTATCACTTTCGAACAGTCCCGCAGCCCCGGCAGTCCCGCATTTAATCCTGAGGTCCTTTTTTTGTTTTTGTTTTTTTTTTTGGTTGGGAAATCATCAAATGACTTCTTCCACTCTGTTCGGAGCGGGAGGGAGTGTCAGACTTATACTGACTAAAGCCTATCCATGTTCCTTCGGGGCCACGGTAGCTCTTTCGAACAGAATCCTGAGGTCCTGGGTTTGATTTCCAAGTCAGGCAAAGAGTTATTGGGTGTTCCCATTAGAAGTTTCTCAATAGCAACCACGGAGTCTGATGATGGCAATTGGCTTATGCCCCCTATTACATGGGGCTTAAATACAACTGGCAAAATGTGGGAGTACTTTTAGGTACACCTGTGCCTTTGGGTATTGCAGGCGTTATGTATTTCAATTTGATGCCAAATTTTCCCTTTATATAATCTACCAAAATCACTCAAAGATAAGAACCCTCTTAGACTCTGTATAGAAGATATTGCAAGGCCTAACCTTTTTAGGCCTTTCTTGAAATATGTTGGTATCAACAGATGTGGAGACGACTGCCATCAGTCTCTCGTCCTCTCAAATCTATAACCTAAAAAGACCCTTCGGAAAATTGAAATTGATCATTTGACCTTTGGATACTTCCATCATCAATTCTCTATCGAAGTGTAGAAGCTATGCCATCGTAGATTGTCAATTTGATTAAGAACTACCCTCTTTTGTTTCAGATTATGAATTCTTCTTATTCGTTTTTCACTTTATTGCGTCACATGCAATCTCGTTGATTAGATTGCTTATAAATAAGATCTGCAGTAGATATCTACCTAGCGTAGACAAACGTTTAATTTGCGCTTAAGTTAATTTCTGAGCAATTAGGACTGTTTATGTCTTCTTTTAAGACAGGTGATGGAGCAAGGAGCTTTATTATTGATTATTGTTGTTAATTAAGCTTTGATTAATAAATTAACGGCAGATACGCGATAATTATTTAGGTACACATTTTGGTATAATTTATTTCTTGGCAATGAATTTGTAAGTGGATTAGCTTTGCAAATGAATTAGAATAAATATTTTAACATTAAGTTATGTGTATGTTACTTAATAAAAATAACATTGTACGGTAAGTTTAAATTGACTGTCTACTAACGCAACTATCAGTAGTTTTCCTTTTATTTTACTTCACGAGCAGAAAAATAAATATACTGAACACATGAATAAATAGTCATTTCTCAACGAGGGAGTACAATTTTTTCTTCGAGTCTGCGAGAAACAAACGTCACACACAAGGTCCGGGGACAATGGTGCTGTTCACCAGTTCATCTGTTACCCGGTGGCTGTAATAAGGCGTGTTTTTGCCCGAACACACAACGGAAAAGGAAACAATGATTTTGCTCGTGACTAGATAAATAAGATGTCCGGACGTGACGAGGGTACCATTACAGTTTTTATGGATTCTTTCAGTGGATACAGCATCAGCCGCTCCACCTGCTTCTCTTTGTTTAGGCCTGACTACATTGACAATACGCAAAATTATACCGAATACCGATCGCCGAACGAGGTCACCAGCTGAATCGAATTCGTAATCATTAGCCCCTGACATTTGTCGAGACAATGGAAATTGTAATTATGGACACAATGCCAATGTATCCATTTGTTTCCATCGATGAAAAATGGATAAAAATTGCGCCCGCACACGTCCTTCCGCCGCCGCCTGCAAACGATGATTTAGTGGCGATCCCTGGATTTATAGAGCGTCCCGCCCCGCCCAGCGACTTCAATGAATAATAAATTGAAGATCTTTTTCGATATTATTGATACTTCGGGTATCTTCGCGTGATGTATGTTCGGGTGAGAATTGAAACCCTTTTATTAAAACATATATTACAGGACACGTCCCGACGGTGACACTGAATAATACGCTCCTTGTTGCGACTATTCTTTGCGGAGCTCTCTCTTATTTCGGATTTTATTACTCTAGGATTATTTATAGCATTGTCTGTATACTTTTGTAGAGATTCGTCGGGTCGTAAATCCTTTGACTTTATTATATTTTGCTTAAAGTGCACGCCAAATGAGATAATACGTAGGTAAATCGTAGTTATACTCCAGTTTTTCCCATGCCAAAATTCAACTGTGCAGATTAACGTAACAAACTTAAAGTAAACTGCAGCGTAAATGTCTTTAGAAAACCTCATGCACAACATTTTCTTGCAAACTGCGCTGGGTAATCAAGACTGTACGTTAACTTGGTGGCTTTCAAAATTCTGACAACAGCTATCGTCGCTAGTTGTCAGGCATACAAGTGGAAGAGTTGGCTGTTTGAATTTGCCAAGCTAATTCCGAAGGGCGTACGAACCAGTTTGTCTTGCCGAGTCGCGTTCTCGGCACTCACAAGACGTACCCACGACGAGGCAACGCAAACATATGCTAGTGGGGTTAAAACTTGCCCCGCATGTAAAATTAGTTAAATAACTCCCTCGGAATCTTCACTCTCTATATGAAAACACGTCTTTGCTCTAAACCCGGGCAAATTAGACTAGCGAACTTGCACACATTAAGCTCGCTTTCTAAATTAATCTACGTACTGTGGCTAATTAAGAAAAAACATTGTTCGCGAACTGGAATTTATGTTTGTTTGTTTTACAAATTACTAAAGCATTGTTGTTATTCAGTGTTGAATCTGTGCCAGAAATAAGTTGTATAACAATATCAAATGGACCGAGTCTAACGTGACGTGATACATATTTATACTATTAATAACTGAGTGAGGCTTTCCACTTCTGTTCCAGCTAGTTAATATGTTATATGTTATATGTTAATATGTTAATAGATAATAAATCTGTAGAGAGGTCAATTCTGTACATGAAATATATTTACAAAATAACTATCGGGGGGTGATTAGTGATCGATACTGATGCCAAAAATGCAATCAGTAAAATTTTTGTCTGTCTGTCTGTCTGTCTGTCTGTCTGTCTGTATGTTATTTATAGAAAAAAAAACTACTCGACGGATTTTAACGAAACTTGGTACAATTATTCTACATACTCCTGAGCAGGTAATAGTATACTTTTCATCACGCTACCATTAATAGGAGCAGAGCAGTGAAAGGAAATGTTGGGAAAACGGGAGAAGTTACTTGGTTTTTTTAGCTTCCGTCGCGTGTGCAGCCTTAATGGTTAAAGCTACATAGAAATCATGTATAACGGAAATATTCCACATAAAATTATATAAAAAATATCCCAAGACAGCATATGTCTATCTTTTATAGTTGACTCACAATAACACGTGTAACTCCCGATAGCTTAGCAGTTCGGAGAATAAATGTGAATGTAAGTTTGTTTGTTGCGCTTTCACGCGACAACTACTGAACGGATTTGGATGAAATTTTGCACACAGATAGTTTATAACCTGGATTAAAACATAGGATACTTTTTATCCCGGCAGTAAGATTCCATGGGACAATAATCAAACTTCACGCGGGCGAAGCCGCTGGCAGAAGCTAGTATGTTAATAGATCTGTTATTCCCGTTGGATTTAGAATCTAGAACTTTCAAATGACATTAATTTTACATATAGGTTAAGTTATAGTTGTGTAGGTTTATAGCAGGGGAGTAGTCTGGAATCAAGACCAACTTGTATCACTCAATGAGTAGACAACTATTTGTTATCCTTCTCCTTTTTGCACTTAAACAACAGTACTTTATATAAATAACCAAACTCACTAGTAAGTAAGCTTTTAGACGATTTATTGACATCCATTCAGTGAACGAATGGCTTGCTCCGATCATTCGAAGTTAATTTCATATAGAAACAATGTTATAGAGATGTACCTAACATTGGAAAAAGTACATTTGGTTTCCACCATAACGCGTATTTGAAGAAAGCAGTGGTGTCGCGTTTCATCTTGTGAAATAGAGAACAATATATTTTTGACATTAAAACAACAACGAATGATGATAATGCTGTTCCAGGATTACTGCAAAGAAGAAGGGATAGTCCATGTGAAAATTACTTCAGGAATGCCAAGAGGTAATGGACAAGTTGAGCGTATACTGTACATAGAATAACTATTGTTCCAACCATAATTGGTTAATTCCAAAATATTACTGTAAGATCTTTTTGATAAATCAAATAGATCTTTTCAGAATATCCATTTATTGGACATGGGAAACATATAATTTTGACCACTTTTAAGCACAACAACTAAAAAATAAGGTAAGTTAAATAAAAGCTTATATAAAGCATGACGAAATTGATTCCTTGTTTTTATTATTACCGATACATATACATATACAATAGAGCGATTACATGGAAAGCTGACGCCATCATAGCCGAGAACAGGATAGGCAGATGATGCAAAGTCCTCTATGAAATCCTTTCCGAACCTAACAAATGGACAAAGCTCGCTACAAACACATGTTTATACGATAAAGCGACTGTAGAATTTCAACGAAGTCCTCAGTTCTCACTAATTCTGAAAGCTCAAAGCGTTGACATGTTGTTTGTGTCATCTGTGTGTCTTGCCCGTCTAAACACTTAGTCGGCTAATTTCTTCAGTCTGCCCTTTGGACTGCTCAGACGTGTTTTGGGAGAAAATGGTTTAATTTAATATAGGTGGAGAGGAGGTTATAACGTCTCGTTGAAGCTGTGAAGATTTAAGAGGAACGTGTACCCATATCTTAATTGATTCAAGGTCTAGCCTTTCTATTTATTAGCACAATTTATAGGTACTCGAACATCTCCATTTTCAGAATCTGTTGTGCCTGTTCATTAGGTAGGTAACTGTATTACTATTAATAAAATTATTTTAACTACGACGTTGGACTTTTTCAGATTATGTTTACGAAGGATACAATTGAAAGCTTCATGAATGTTTTTTTTTTATATATAGATAAAATACCTACATATAAACCTATATGTCCCACTGCAGGGCAAAGAAATCCCTTCCCTCCTTCTATTTTTCGCAATCTAGTGCGATTGTAGACCAATCCTTAGTCCAACTCGTCCTGACATCTCTTTCTAGGCCTGCCGTGTTCACTATACAAAGGATACTCTTTATCATGAACATCATACATCTTCATCAGAATACAGATGTCCTAAAACAAAACCTTCCAATGTACTCTAGACTGAAGCCCTACTACAATGATCGCTTATGATATGTTTGCAATCATTACCTAACTTGGCAAGCAAATAGTGGACAAAAAAAAAACCTTCTCATTTTCTTCAGGTCTTACCTAGCCGCTTTACTAACCTTTCACCATAACCAAGCTTCTGACTAAATCCTTTTAATGACAATAAACAGGTTTGTTTGAACGTCGTCGTCATGAACGGACGCTGATTAGTAGCGAATGTCTGCGGTTGTGGCGCTGCTACTCTGCAGCACGGACTGGTTTGTGACCCCGGACGTCGAAGGATATGGAAGAAACTGTCGTTGAATGAGTCGAATAGTTGGTCTTTTGAAAAAGCAAGTAGGTTCCAAGGGCCTGTGAAGTTTAGAGACTTTTGAGAGAAAGTGAGAGGAAAAGGTTTAATAATATAAATAATACATTCGTTGGTGCACCTGCATAACGTGTTTAAAAAAGTTACCATTGGCGGACATAGAAAAATATTACAATACCCATTACAGCCACGATTGTTGTCGCTTAGGCAACCTAATATTCTAATGTTCATAAGAGGTATACAAGGTTTACCAAGCTGATTTGCCATGACCTTTTCGACACTTTTCACTGTTATTGGAATATTCCACCGCCTTTTATGGATATCCAACTACCCGAAACTATCATATTTTTCCAGTCAACCTTGAATGTAATACTTTTACAAAAAAGTTGAAAATCTGTTTAAGAAAATTGTAGTAGCTTGATGTGTTGGAGTCTGTACATCATCTTCTTTAAAGGCTTCTTGCCTATTAACCATGAAATAACCAGACCAAAGATAAAACCTAAACAAATATCTGTTCCATTATTCTCTACCCTCCTTCCAGTTTCTTTACATTCCCGGTCACATTTGCTGGGTCGAGTGATCGCGAGCGAGTCCAGTCGTTGGGAATGAGTTTTCTATTTATCTAAAGAGTCAACTAAGCTCAGTCGGTTAGTTAGTTGTGGCAATGGATGGTTTAGATAGTTGCGGCCATGTTTGTGCTGTGATCAAGATTGCTAGAGGAAATTGGTGACATGAGATTAGATAGATGTAGGTACTTGGATGCAGGGTTGTATTTGTTGCAGCTCTTTTGTTTTTGTTTGTTGACTTACACCAGCGCAAACATATTGCGTAAGAACCTTCTACTAACCAAGCCATTTTATTCAACCACTGCATGTACCTGCTTTTTTAGCCAGATGATTATGAAATGTTTTGCTTGGCGCTTTAATATTGGCAATAACATATATTTACATAAAGGAATATTACATAGTGTTATTTTGTCTGTGATAAATCTTGTTATACTTAAGCCCAAAATTAATATATCATTACCGTATTGATGCCGACTGTGTTAATGAGTCCAAGTACGATTAATATTGGTTTGTTAATTCCGCGAAAGTGTTATTCTATAGATTATGACGTTTTTAGGTTAGTTTCATGACCTAATTATAATGTAAGAAAAACCATCGATTCTCACTAAAAATGCTTAGAAAACTGTAGATTCGACTGAACCAACTTAGAAAACTATTTGTATGCGAACAAACAGTAATATAAAAGTCCCCGCTCAACATATTCCCACAAAAGCCATTGAACAAGTCCATTTATTCAATGTTTTAAAGACACATGGTCTCTTGAAACTGTTGCGGGTAGAAGGGTAGAAGAAAAGCTTTGAGTTGATCCGTTCAACTAAAAGTTTTCAACAACAGTTCAAACATTTTGCGGCACGACATACAGGGTTCCCCTTTCAGCGTCGAGTCTTTGTGCTTCGTGCATTAGATCGATTGTTTAGTGCCACCAATTGCTGTAATGTGTTGCTAGACGTACGGAGGTTGTTCTAATCGCTGTATTAGTTTACATGGTGCACTGTTTAAGAGGATTTTGCTGTATTGATGAGGCATTGGTGTAAATTCGCACGGTGAGTAGTTCATACCCATGATCGATAAAAACATAAATCAGTTTTTTTAAACTTAAACATTATTTATTGCGTAGCTGAAATGAAGAACTTATTAGAATTGTGTTTTAATGGAAATTTCCTGAAAGCCAATTTAGCTCCCCTGTTTATTAAATCAGTAATAAGCATATAAGTGGGCGAGCCAAAGCATACGCTTATCCATGCTCCTAGTTATGAATAAAATTAAAATAAAAGCTATTATAAGTTTAAATAAACATAAATAACACCCGCAAAGCGATTAGCAAACATCTAAAATGCCTATAACAATAAACAAATTATGTCTTTGCATAATTTGTTCGCGAAAATTAACTTTAATTATTCCATAAATTCAAACGGACACCCTTCACATTATTAGCATTCACGACGTAACTACAGACGAAATAAAAGGGTTGAAGTCCAAATATTTCAGGTCAACTTAATTTGCAAGAAAATTGCAAGTTTAATTTCCTCCTGTTAAGAGTCCATTTCGTCTGTTCCGCGTTCGGCTTTGTCTTTACAATTAATTTAGTATGAGGAAATCTCCATTCCGTGACAATGTCACAGCATTTACTTTTCTTACGGGCCTGACTTTCATTTATATTTCAAAGGGACTAGCCGGTCTAATGAAATTGTTTTAAAGGCCGGCTTATGATTTATTTATTAACATAGAATCCGGTGAATTATGTCGTTATGGCAGCCTTTATTATGATTAAATAATTATGAAGTAAACTGTTTCGCTTTTTTGTTCGATGTTTTAAATGTTAAAGAGGTGTTTATTTGGTTCACTTTTTATACTTTAGTAGGCTTGGCTCAGAAATAAATGGAAAGACGAAGTTTTCATCATGTTACAATATTATTTGACCATAGTTTTTATCTTTGATTGGGTGCTTCACGTGTTCTGAGTGAATAAACACGGGTTGAGCTGCTTCATCGTGAGTGGTTTCCACTAAAATTATGTGTTTGCTTTACATCAAACTTTTATGAAAGTCCAGAACAAAACTGCTATATAATAACTTAATCGACGAAAACGACGTCGCGGCAGACTGTGACGAAGGTGGAGTGACGATCTGATCTCGTTGGCGGGGCGATCATGGCCAGATATTGCACGGCACAGAGAGGTTTGGAAGATCGAGAAAAGGGAGGCTTTTGCCCAACATGGGATACTCAAACCGGCTAACAAAAAAATTATAATAACTTAATAACATCCAATGGTCAAGCCACACAAAAACAGCACTAAAGCGACACAGCGCTGAGCGCTGTAATGTAAATAAAAAAAGCTAAAAGCACTCTATTATTTTAATAGCGGATCATTTTTCCACACTCCCCTTCGTTTCATGTTTAAAGAAATAGCCACCAGTGCGATTTTATCGGTAAAAAACTCGCCCCAACTCACCCTCAGTTAGTTGACCTGTGGCGCTAGTTTTTCAGTGGATAAATACGACTAGCATCACCCTAGGGAGTAATTCATCACGACGGTGAGTAGCCTCTAGGATACTTGCCTCTCAAAGAAAGTATATTATACTGAGGGACTATGATTTTTCTGTTTGAGTTATTATGAAGCCGAGGTATGAAGTTTATGTGATGGTTTTAGCAATTTAAAGGTGTTACAAAAAGTATTTTTATGTGGTAAATCAGTCAGCATTCGTATTTTGCTTTTGGGGTTCTATATGACAAAACAGTCTTCTACTGGATCGGGTAATCTGATGGCTCTTTGAGTTTTGATTATAACTGTATTTGAAAGATGTGACGTTCGATAATCACTATCACTACATATTATAAAACAAAGTCTCCCGCCGCGTCTGTCTGTCCCTATTTATGCTTAGATCTTTAAAACTACGCAACGGATTTTGATGCGGGTTTTTTTAATAGATAGAGTGATTCAAGAGGAAGGTTTTTGTAACTATTTTTGCGGGCGAAACCGCGGGCATCGGCTAGTTGTGTATAATTCAAATTTAATTTCACCAACCTAAAAAAAGAAAAGTTGAATATAACTATGACCTAACTTTTTTGAAGTGACAACTTCTTTAGGCGCTATGAGCACATTTGAATGATCTCGCGTGACCGTCACGTACGCTTTTCGTAGCACTTCGTTTTCACTTCTATTGGCAGTCCACAAAGACTGCCATGCATGTTTTTGAAATACTAAATAGGCTTGCTTTTGGTTTGCTTGTCTAGAAGAAACCGATTCACTTGAACTTTTTATTTTTTATATAAGTTTTTTACCGCTGAAGTGGTGGTCCGCGCTCTTACTAGAATTTGTGGAATTGTTTGCTGTGTTTGAATTCTTATAAACTACGATCGTGCTTCAACATACGACACTAAGCTTATTAATATCAACTTAATCTACGTGATTCCATTTTTTTCCATGCACATGCAAACTTTTTTTAGTTTCTTTCCTTGGGGACCGGCACAGGTTACCTATAAACTTAGCTAGGAATACTGCACCTCACCTACCATTTTATTGTAGTCTTTGTACACTAAATATAGCTATCCTTTTTTTTTCAGGCTTCGCTTTCTTCTTTTCTTGAACTTTGAATAGATCCAGTTATAATAATTTCGGAAGCCGACCCCTAACTGCCGAACCACCTATAGGTAACATTTAAACCAAAGTGGACAGATATTGAATTACAGCCTATTTCTAGCTGTTACGGCGTAGGCGGCACGTAACTAATAATAACATACAATTAATCCATTATTTAAACAGCACATGACAATATCCCAATCACAGCAGATTATTGAAACGTGATCCTAATTCAACATTAGTCTAAACAAAATAATACACGAACTGGACAGAGTAAAGTAAATACTAATAAATGCAATCCAAATAAGTTTGTTACCGAAACGTATATTAACTACGGCTTTGTCATTGTGATGCAGCTAATTGGACGTGCAACTATTTGTTTTAATTTAGTTCTAATGAAATTGTGGCTAGTTTGAACAAGAATTGAAATAAATGGTACCTAAAGTTTATCAATGTAGACTTGCGGGTCTAGAACTCTAGACTCTAGACAAAACTGTAAATTTTTCAGCGATAATGTCACATAATTATATAGAAAAGTTTACAGGGGCTACTGAACAGTTTATACAGGGTGTAAACAGACTCTTCATGAAGCCGTTAACTAATATTTTGTACATCAAGCTAAGTAGCCCTATGCAAAAAATTACTTAATTTGGGGTGAAAAATCAGGTTTTACGGTAATTCTGAATATAACTTACCCATAAAATTGTGCTGGTGGATGGATCGAGTAGTGTGGGGATCGTGCAGGTGAAAAAAATGTGTGCGTGTACTAGCGTACACTCGTAAGAAGTGAAACTTCTTTATGACGTTATTTAAAAAAAAAAAAACTACTCAAAACGGGCCTTAAAATACATTGGAGACATTTACCAATCCCTACTCCGCTGGAGAAAGTATACTTCGAATCACGCGTGGTAGGGATAAGAAAAAGATGGCGCGTAACGGAAAAATGTAACGCGTAACGAAAAAATGTTACACTAAATTTTTTTCCAACCCCGATAAAGAAGTTTCACTTCAATAAAGTAAAGATTTCTTACATTAAAAATATTTACATTACGTCAAAAAAGTTTCGGGAATGGATGATTTGTTTATGGTTCCAAATTCAAATTCTTGTTTTTTTTTTTATTTTTGTTAGATTGGCACAACTGTTTTCCATTTTGGCGCGGAGTTTGAGTTACATCTGTTATTTATATTAAATATATAGTGTTTTAGTTATACTCGTATCATACTAGTGTAAATTGCGAATTTTACTATGGACAAAAACATCGAACAAAGAGTTTGTCTTAAGTTTTGCATCGCCAATGGAATTTCGTGTTCGGGTCACTGAAAATGTTACAGAAGGCTTACGGTGAATCTATTTTATCAAATATACGTGCTTATGCAAAGCGTTCAAAAGCGGTCGAGATGTGATGGAAGATTTGCCTCGCTCTGGTAGGCCATCAACGTCTGCAACTGCAGTTAACATCGCAAAAGGGAAGGAAATAGTGACTGAAAATCCTTATTTAACTTTGAGAGAGATAACCGCCGAACTTTCTGTATCGCACGAGTCGATCCGCACTATTTTAACTAATTATTTGGGTATGAAACATGTTACCGCTCGGCTAGTCCCAAAAGACCTGAATTTTCTCCAAAAACTGAATCGCATGAGAGTCGCTAAGGACATGCTAGAATCAGTCAATTCCGACTCAACATTCATGAAACGCATTGTTACTGGTGACAAGACGTGGGTTTACGAGTTTGACATGCAAACTAGTCAACAAGCTTTAGTGACGCCTACCAACTAAACCGAAACTGAAAGAAAAGAAATTCGCGGCGAGAACTGAACTCAATTCCGAAAACAGCGCTTAAAAAATGTTTTGATGATTGGATTATTCGTTGGCGTAAGTGTATCGTTTCTGAAGGAGCATACTTTAAAGGTGATAAAATAAACTTGGATGAATAACAAACATTTTGTGTTCTGTTGATCTTTCCCGTTACTTTCTTGACAGAGCTGTATTAAAAAACTTTTGAAAAAGTTGGAACTTTGACCCCCAATATTTCCGTAACTAGAAGGTAACAGACTGGTCTTGAACAAAACAAATATGAAAATTATGGGGAAAACACTTGTTTTGGCACACATTGGTTAACCGGATCTGGTTTCGTTAAAAGTCATCATTGAGCATTTGTTGATTTTAAATACCCGTAAAGAAAGAAGAAATAGGCGTTGGCACAGTAACTAAAAATGATCATGTATGTCTCACGGATGCGCCAAATAGGTTAATTTCAGCCATAATGCCAAAGAGATAGTGTTTGTCACAAAAAAGTCGTTTTTAAATAATACTACAAAATGTTGGTAATGGAAAAACTCATATTACAAAGGTAACAAATGGACACTAAAGTTGTTTTTCTTTTAGTAAAATCATGTTTCGTCGCAATCTCATCTAATGGTGAATGATCTATACATCTAAAAAGCCTACTTACTCTCAATTCAAGGACCAGTCGTAATTTATTGAATGTATAACTGCCAGACGCTAGACAAAGACAAAGGCTTAGCCACTCAGTAGGTGTACTTAAATGCTTGCTTATCTTCCCTCATCGTACAGTACACAAAAGTTGCGAGGATATCGTGCAAGCGCCGACTGAAAGTGTTTGCTCTAATGAAACGCGATTGTTCGCGAAGCACACCTGATGTCGTCTTTCTCTATGCTCACAAAACTCCCCTCGCCCGGAACTGGCTGAGATATGAAAATGTTATTCTTTTTTTAAAAATCGGAATTGTGTGTTCTTTGCTGAGTTCTTAACGAGGTAGGCAGAAAGTGCCAACGGCGATTCGGTTTGTGTATTCTTTTTTTGGTTTGCTTAGTTATTCTTTGTTTATTCGGTGAAGGTAAGAAAAGAATGGCTTTTATGCTGGTTGCTTACGTAATACTACGTGCTTCTGATTAAGAAATGCATGACTAAGAGAGCGCAAAGATCATGCATTTCTTTTTACATGGATATAAAGGATTCTGCGTCCTAATTCAGATCTATGAACGTGGCACTTTGAAAGCCTTACAGCCGCTACAAGGCACTTGTGAAACTCTAACAGAGAGACAAACAAATACACAGCATACTTTCACATTTATACTTTTAGATTTTACAGAATACGCTTTCTTTCAACAATCTTAATACTTGGGCAGGGCAACCGTGCTTCTGTCTAGTACCTCTACGTATAGAAAATCTCTGAATTTAACAGTTTGTGGTTACACAAAAGATACTAACTGCCGATTTATGTGCATACTGTTATGAGCTCTTACAAATAAGACGTGTCTATAAAAACTTTCGTCAGCTATAGGGATGACAACTGACTAAAAAAAATATAATTCTGTTTGGTCCGTCAGCTAGATTATCAAGAAATATTGGATACGTGTTTATTGTTTAATCAAATTGATAAAAACTGACAATAATAAAACCTATCAAAGATGACTTCAATTTTCGGTAAAAATGTATCGAAATGTGTCGAAATGACACACGAGTTTCAAACGCACTGTATTGTCTTCAATTTTTATTTACGTATGAAAAAAGAAAAATATGTGACCGATATCTCAATATCAATGTCTGAGTCCTTTTAAGTATGCCAAAAGAGTACATTAAAACCGGCATAACCCAACCGTTGAAAACACGCACCTTGTTCCCGCCTGGAAGAAAGCTATTTAATACTTTCTTCAGACGTCCAGGGAAGCGCTCCTTCAGCTTCATGTCAGTTACGTTAATGCTTTCGACATACCCAAATACTTATAGTTTTCGGATGAAGAGAGGGATCTCAGGTGTACGGGATCCTCGAGCTGAATTCTCTCGGATACCATTACCAGATATATTTGACGGACTAATTAGATTTTTTATTTCTTTTCGTCTACCTTACTACAACGTTCTTTACAAAACAGCACAGCAAATGCCATTACTCAGTTACTAATCACAGTAATCACAACACGCTTCATTGAACATTCTGCACCACGTTGTTACGTATAACAAAACTAATTTGTTAGGCAAACAATTTCAGTTTTAGTTCGTGATTTATTTAAAGCGCACATAGTTTAATTAGATCGGTCTGCACAAAACTGAATGCGATTTACGTATTTATTCACGCATGCGGCACAAATCTGGCGGTGTCACAAATGTGATAAGTAGATATGTAATAGTTACGTGAGGGTGACTAGATGAATAGTTTCCACAGCATTTTATGTGGTTTAAGAGATATTTAGACTAGTATTATAAAGCTGAAGAGTTTGTTTGTTGGTTTGAACGCGCTACTCTCAGGAACTACTGATTAAAATTGAAAAATCTTTTTGTGTTAGATAGTCCATTTATCGAGAAAGGTTATAGCCTATGTAACATCACCCTGCAACCAAAAAGAGCGGAGCATAACTGAAAATTGTTGCTAAAATGGGGAATATTTATTCCTTTTGTGGGCTTTTTCTCTTTTATGTGACGCAGACGAAGTGGCATGGTCATCTAGTGTTGTCATAAAGCTTTCCTTTTAAAAGGATCAGCTTTTCCACCAAACCTTCATATACCTAAAACAGATAGACTATTTTAGACTAAAAACACAATTTTCAACTCCCAGTTAAAAATCAGGTAAAAGTTTGGCACTGGTTAATATTCTTTTAGGTTAATCTAAGTAGGTCTTAGTTATTAAGATACACTCTTTTCATATGCTTAAACAGTTATGGCAGTATAATTGTAGGTACTTATGTTTGTCCAATGCAAACAGTTTTTTTGAATTACTCATGTGTCATTTGTGAAAACCTCACGCACGAAAATGGAATAGGTACTCATCATCATGAGTTTGACAACCTAATCATATCACGTGTGTATCTAATCTCTGAAGGGTTAAGCAGAGATGTACCTGACTATAGTATAAACAACGGCACACACAGCACGGCAATAAATTCTATACGAATATTATAAAGCTGAAGAGTTTGTTTGGTTGAACGCTCTAATCTCAGGAAATGCTGGTAGGAATCAAACATTATTTTTTATGGTGGATACTCCATTTATCGAGGAAGATTATTTTTAACCTATTTAATATCACGCTACGACTGGAGCGGAGAATAAATAAAAAAAGTTGCAAAAACGGGGGTTTTATTTATTTTGTGAGCTTTTTCTGTCTTATGTGACGCAGACGGCGTTGCGTGGGTATCAGCTAGTCTGTGATAAGAATTCAGAGTCTGTTTTTGTTTTGGATATGAAAATATGAAACATCAAAATATGAAAACAAAATGGCGTCGTCCAAATATTAAAACATCTGAACGTCTGAACCAAATGCTTCGACCTAAATACGAAAACTATTCCTAGATTCTTCGAAACTATTCACTATAGTGCCCACATAATATGAAACTTAAATACTAAGTTGAAACAAGATCTTAGCGCGTCATCGTTTAGGCTGGGTGTTGCTGTGAACATTATCTGAGGAAGGAAACACGTCATTAGTGTATCTACAATAGCGTAATGGGGTCGTAAAGGATCATAATATTCAACCATGTTAGCTACTTGGAAATTATCATGAAATTAATTTGGCGAGAGATGTTATTCCACTTTAAACTTATTAAACGAGTGGGGAAAATATTAGACAGAAATATGTTTTAAAGTTTTCCTATGCATAGAACTGAATTGTTCGAAATTAACTTTGTTTTATGCAAAAGTAGAGTACCTAAACAAATAAACTGCCAAAATGACTGGTTTCATTTAGACATAAAATTATATTACGGTTGGTTACTCGAGGCATTTACCATCATTTTGGCGCCGTCCTAAAATATTAAAAGAACAGTTGACGAGTTCGTGAACTTTAATATAATGTGCAAATATAGCATTCCATTATATTCCTCGGGCGGACAGAAAAGCACTGCACTTTTATACTCTTATGCAAAATGTGACATTTATCCATTTGCGTGGAAACAATAGTTTCGTACACAGTAATTTTTCCATTGAATTGGGTCACAGACGTTATACGTAGTTATTGGCCCATTCTGCAATTTTTGTACTGTCAAACGAAAATATTTATTGTATTAAGTCAGACTACAGGATTGGTTTTCAGTCGAGCGATGCCCAGCCAAGCGTCGATATTCTTTTTCCCCTATAATAAATTGTACATAAAGGCACCGCGTGCGGGTCACGCATACCATCTCATGGATTTATATCCCACACTTCTGTCCAAATTTAGATTTAGTGTTATGTTTAGCTATAATTCAAGTTTATTCTAGCTACCACTTACGTTTTTCGCGGAATTGAGAAAAATAGGATTACGAGGGCAGTAATTATTAATATTTTATAAGGTTGCAAGGCAAATGAAAATAATAAAGCAGCCCGTTGCAGTCCCACGGATGCTGTGGACGTTTTAGATAAGCGCTGTAGTTAATTTATTGCAAGAGAAGCACTGACTTGTGTTTAATATATTATTATTCAGTTTGCATTTTCATAATATTGCGTCTAGACAGTAGACCATATGGCGTACAATAAAAGCGCTCTCCACCGTGCACCTATCAAGGCAAGTGGACGATTCATCCAAAAATGCTGCGAATTCATATTCGGGCGTAATATCCTGCAATTACCCAGCTTTCCAACTGACGGAGGGGCTTAATACATCTAGGGGTCCGCCGTAGTTATTCGTCGCTCAAACCGTCCGCTCACATATGAGTTTTACGTCATTTGGGCAAATTTTTCAAAGCGGAACAATTTTTCCACGAAACGAACCGACCGGCCCGGTTTAAATAACACTCGTTAACTTTTCCGCACAGTAACGGGCTTCGCGATTATTTTCGAGAATGCGATTTTTTAACGGGTTGATTAAAACGAGCGTTTTTTTTCTCTGAAGCACGAGTAATTTTTCACGTTAATGCACGGCTGGGCGAAATAGGCACTTATTATGCTAACGTTGTTTACGTTGAGTTTGTAACTGAAAGTAATTAAGTTAAAAATATTGACGTAACAATAAAGCATTCGTTTTTATGTTAAAAAGGTTGGCATTTAAACTTTAGGCTGGAAAATAAATTATATTTGTATGTGGCTCGCGTTTATTTTAAAATGAATGAAAAGTAACTGGTGTGGTTATAAATAAAATGCTTCTATATAAATATAAGAGGATTAAATGTCAAATTAGTATTCAAGAGCATCTCTATCCGCAGCTAGCCGGTGCCAGGGCAACAGTGCCCTGGGGAGGCTTCGGTATCACCGCGCGGCTATGTGAAAAATTTAATTCATTGCCAGCAAATTTATATGCATACCGCGATTGCAGTCTATTAAGAATGCACCGTCCGCCGTCGCCAGGAGCTCTAAAATAAAACGGTCAGCTTCATTTCATCCGTCATACCTATCGAGGGTTAGAAAAAATTAAATCCGCTTTTCCTGCTATTAGAGTTTTGAAGTGCTTGTTTGCATTACTTACCAGCTTTTTATAGCAATTTCACTGATGGTTGGTTATGATTTGCATTTAAAAGCAGTTTTTGTTTTTTTTTGAATACTGAAAGTAACTGAGAAAAATTAATAAGTTTTCCATCGTATTAGTGATCGTAAGCACAACAATATAATGTACATACAGTAATAAATTAAACGGTTGGTTTTATTTAATGTACTTATCTAGCCACTTATTAAAGCTGTTAAAGCTTCTTTAATGAGAATTAGTGGCACTTTGTCCCCGTTTTTAGAATCCATTCATGCATTCACAGAGTATATAATCACTACGTTTACATGTATTTACCAACTCTGTAAATCTGAAGATGACATTATTACAAAGCAAAAAAAACAAACGATATTTGCTCTTCTATTTTCTAGTCCATCAACCAAAAATAACACGACACGAATCTGCTTAAAGGCAAACGCCTAATTTCAACCAAATGAAGCACTCAAGTGCTAGCTTTACACCAGAGAAGTTGTTTTATCCGATCTCTTACAAAGTAAATGTCGGGTCTCCATGAAATATGCATTAAATATTTACTGAGCCTCGGGCAAGCCATTCCCTTGAAGTTGACTGAACCGAACAGATTTGCAATTCACCGAACATCCTTTAAGAAAAAAGAGCCACCGAACAAAGGGGAAGTAGAATCGAAATGAACCACTAAATATCAACCAGCTAAGTGTTCGCCTGACAAGAAATGGCTTATTGTGGAAACCTTTTGTTTTTTGCTATATTTTTCTGCTGCGCCTTTTACATGTTTGAGCGCAGTCTTGCTCTTAATGTTTAGTCGAAAATCTTGTGAAGGTATGCCAGAGAGAGATTGCTGTGGAATTACAGTTAAATAACTAAAGCCAAGACAAAGTTTAACTACCGCATTTCCATCTATCAAAATGGATAATTCATAAGTCAATACATTTAAAATTGGAAAACTACAATCATAAGCATAATCCTAAAGGAGACAATTTTTTTTGTTCGAGGATTAGGCCACCCACATAAATTGTAGCATTTAATAATGAAACTTACATTGATTTCTTCCTTATAAGCTCTAGATTACAGTGGTTAAATTAGCTAAGCATTGTCTAACCGGAATAAATGCGAAAAATCTGCAAAAACACTTACGAAAACCAAAATAAACAGAAAAAGTAAATGTCAAAATAATGAAGTTGTCTGTCAATCACTAAAAAGTGGGTTTATAACGTTCCGTGCCACGTTGATTGTTTTAACCATCTATGCGATTTTAGTGTAAACCTTTAGAAATAGCATTAAAAATGCTCACAGTTTAAATAATATTTATTTTTACGTTCTTTCCGATTCTATAATAATTATAGCACATATGATTACCAACGGGTAGGTACCGTACTTTTTTCAGTAAACAGAAAAAAACGCCCCTATTCACGTAAGTATTTGCTGTCAAATGACATTGACTACAACAGGAATGATTTGACTCGCAAAAAGATATCATAACATAGCTTATTTATTATGATTTTAGGATTCCGTTTTCATTTCTACGTAATATTTCGTTTAATACCATAATAAAATGGTTACTTTTTTTTGATGTTATTATGAATAATAAATGCAACGACCAGGTGGGCCCATAAAAAACTATCTCCTTTATTCTGTAAGAAAATGTGGTAGGTTTACATTCTACACCCTAAACTAGATTAACCTATAAAAAACCACTACTTACGGCAAGAAAATATTTCACTCTAAGATGAAAAGCTACCTTAGATTGACAAAGCATTGGTAACATAGACCTCTTATCGGAGGCCTTACACAAAGTGACTTTTATCAGTGATAACGATGACAAGCAAAAACTGAGAAACTGACACAAGCTATCGAAAGTCACTATCACATATTTAGGCCCACCGATCGCCCACCGATATCCAATAAGAAACAAAGAAACAGTATTCATGACGAACTAAAAGAAAAGAAATTCGCTGATCACTGAAATCAGAGAAGAGTGTAGCTTTAAATTGTCCTACGTGTTTTCATGCCTCCACACTACATAGATGCACGAACACTCGTAATATCACAGTGTGTATTGTAGTGATAGCTAATTGATATGACCGTTGAATTTAGAATCTCTGATTTTTCGGATTTATGTACGTATTGTTTACTCACTTACTTCGGTGAATTAAAAAATCGTGAGGAAATCAGCTTGCCTAAAGAGATATTTCTCGACGGCAAGTAAAGTCAAGTCAGAGGCTCCTGGGTTCATTGACGCCAGGTAGGGCACTAACTCTACAAAAAAGAAACACTACATAAATGAATGTATGCTAGTGATAGTACCAAAATCATATCTAAGTACCCTAAGTTCTGGGCACTTCCAGTATGAATTGGCATTGACACATCAAGAAACATATACTTTTTCGTCTTATCTTCTTAGCGTGATGTTGGCAATCTAAATTGTGTCGACCCAGAACTGAGCTACTAGTTAGGCGCTTTCTTTAGCGTCCATCAGTTCCTGTAGTGAACGAACAACAAAACTCGCAAAGGCAACAAAACACGATATTAAGAGCCCCATCGTATACTCATCCGTATGGAAGAGCCCTACATTTACACTCCGGGCAGAGTCTTTGCCTCAAAGAGATGCCAGCATAAAGGGAGGGGCCCGCAAGGGCCGAAACCTGCCTGGGCTGCGGAACTGTTCGAAAGAGATACCGTGGCCCCGGAACATAAAGGGCGAAGAAGAAACATGGGTGGGTTTTAGTCAGTAAAAACTGACACTCCCTCTAGCTCCGCCCAGAGTGGGAGAAGTTATTTGATGATTGACATTCCTAAAAAAAAAGGGCAGAGTTTTTAATAAATCTCCACCACAGCAGGTTATATTTGCTGCGACCAACCTGGGTCTAGTGTCTATTTAAAGTCTTCCAGGACAGCAATGGTGGTTTTTTTGGTACCTATCTAGCCCATACTATCCTACTGCTTGACAAAAACCACCCTTAAGTCCTTTCAAGAATAAAAATTAAATTGGTAATTTAACCCTTAATGACTTCAAACTATATGAAAGCGAGCATTATCGTTGTGAGCTAAGTGAACTGCTCATTTTATGAACGTACTGTAGAAGTTAGTTTTATGCTGCAGTATAAGACGTTATTTAAAATCAATGAACACTTTATCTTCACGCTCTGTTTCGTAAGGTACCGGTAGTAAAGTTTTAATATTATCACCCCTAGAGTTTAAATGCATCTGGCTTCAGGAATTATGAAGCTGATATCAAAAGATTTTCCGTTTATTAAAAATCCTAAAAAGAACGTAACGTAGATAAGTATCATCATCATCAGCCTATAATGTTCCCACTGCTGGGACACGGCCTCTTTTCAATAAGAGGGAAGGTAGATAGGTAAGTATACCTATTTAGAAATATTCGTTGACGAACAAAAATGTGTCCATTTCAAACTTAAAAACGACTACTGTTCCATTTGAATAGGCTCTTTACAATCAGCTCTATTTCGTACCTAACTATAGCCCATAAAAGTAATACTATCCCCCTTGTAAGTGTACCAAGAGACGGGCAGAGAAAATTCCATATCGCATAGGACACAGCGAGACGATTGTCATCGAAAACGGCCCTATTCCAAAGGTAATAACTTTTGATTTTTCATATTAGATCGGGAACGGCAAACGACATCGATTGTTGGGGACATTAAAGAATCGCTGGAAGACTGTTACGTCCCCGCAGGCATTCTAATAGAGTTCGCTACTGCCTGTGGGATGTTGATATAGAATCTTACAGAATAGGGCACTGGGTATTTTGATAGGGGAAGACTGATTTGAAAATGAATGTTAAAGCAATAGATGAAACAAAAAAGGTAAAACAGTTACAGATTGAAAATGGTGTAAGAATAAGTGCTACGGCATTTGTATTTTGTAGCTGCTACGAGCGTAATTCTCGTAGCAGCTACGCAACTACGCAGCTACATAGTGTAAATGGTATACAATTCTATTCTTCACTTTGGGCCCTATCAGAATACCAGCGCTGTGACTTTTTTTTAATGTTACAGCACCATGCTGAGATAGGAGCCTTTTGGCCTCTTACAGGACGAGTTTCATTCTTTTAATTTTTAAATAAATGTTTGTTTTTTTTTTCTGTGTAATTTTTATAAGTACTGTTAATTTTGATGTGTTTGTCCTGTGTGGGCTAATAAATGCTTTTTCTTTCTTTCTTCTTTCTTTCTTTCTATTCCATCCTACGCAGTATTAAGTATTAAGCACAATCCACTCTAACAGCTGTCGAGCCTCTTTTTATACTTCGTTTCGGCTCTTTCAGTAGTTCGCGGTGTAAAGTATTAAAACAGGTGAAACGCTACCTCGCTCAACTCGCTCACTAGCTGGCGATGTGGCCTGTGTTTTAGCGTCTGTATTTGTTAAGATACTGTGAGTATATTTAAGTAGTCTAGCTCAGAATGTGTTTAATAAAATCAAGTCTAGGCCAAATTAATTTATAGTATCTATAACTATCATCTTAACGGACGGAGCAGAATAATAAAAGCAATTTTGTGTACCTACTCATACTAAGAACGCTTTTAGCAGTTGTCCTAAAAAACCTACCTCCCACGTTCTCCAACAAAACAGATCGCACCAATTTAAGACTGTCTCCAACCTAAACTAAAATATCAATCACCAACGACCCGCTGCCCCATCCAGTTCCAACAGATCCAGTTAAGAAGCGTTTCCGTTATTAAACGCATCAATTCGACGGCGACAAGAGATAAGGCGTGCACTCACGATCTGAAGAGACAGTTATTACCCTCTAATGTAATGCCAGTTTGGCACATCCATTCAATTACAGCTTAACTGTTTGTTACTAAACCGTCGGAATTTGTTGTATGTATTATTGTATATATGTACAGAACATTGTTGGCAGGGAAGTTGGAAATAGATTGGGAGGTTGACTTTCGTGAGATGAAACTGTGATATAACTGAACTACTAACCTACTACTCTAACTAACTTACTATACTAACTTATGTGGTTTACTCTAAAAATCATAACATCTCGTCTGAAATCCCCGAAAGGTAAGGCAGAATGCTTCATCTCTGTATACCATATTTTCTAATCATAATCTCAAAACACCGTAAACCATAATCATTACGTAGTATTAAAACATCATATTCACAAAACATCCACCCCATCATCATCTGCCTAGCCTTTTCCGCGGCTAAATACCAATATTTTACATGGAGCGACTGCCTATCTGACCTCCACTACCCAATTAATACTGGGTAATACGATACCACATGGTAAGACTGTGTGTCAGATTTTTTGGGTTACTGACTACCTGAAACGACTGTCAAAGATCTAGAAATGACAGGCGGGACCAGGAAACTTAATATGTAATGGGTGGTCACCCATCCACAAACCAACCTAGGTAAGCACGGCTTAACCCTAACGATCGCCCCGAGCGGCTGTTATTATGTAGCCATCACGAGTTCCTCTATTCTCAGAACATCATAATTTTTCTCAATAAAGTTTTGATAGTAAAAAAAATCTCTAGCATCTTTCCACTCTCTGAATAAAAATATACCTATTTATTGGATTTACTTTATGTTGTCCATCAGTCACACTTCTATCCATAGTCAAGGTAAAGTAATTACTCGAGGATCGACCGGAGGACACGGTGGAGCACACGGTGGAAGTCTGCCCTGCGTGGGCGGAGCTCCGCCGTGTCCTCGTGGCGGCGATCGGCGGCGGCGACCTCTCGCGTCCGGCCCTGGTTCAATCCATGGTCCGGAGCGAGACGGAATGGGAAGCCGTCGCCTCCTTCTGCGAAGCAGTCATGCTAGCGAAGGAGGTGGCGTGGCGTGGCGTGGTTTTTAGTCAGTAAGAGTCTGACACTCCTTCCCGCTCCGCCCAGAGTGGGGGGGGGTCATTTGATGATTTCCCATCCTTAAAAAAAAAAAAAAAGAAAGGTAAAGTAATTACTTGAGTTTAAAGTAATTATTTATACAACCATTTTTAAGCAGTACAAAAGAAATCGAACTAATCCCTACTTCCCTACTATTATATAATTGTGAATGTAAGTTTGTTTGTTAAGCTTTCAAGTAAAAACTCCTCAACCGATCATCATGAAACTTTGTACACATTTTCTAGGAGGTATTAGAAGTAACATAGGCTACTTTTTATTTAAAAAAAAACTAACCCCCACTCGCAGACGAAGTTGCGCGGGTCAGCTAGTATGTTATATAAGAGCCGTCAAAGTAATTTAACTTTTGACAGTTCTAACTTCAAGCAATAACTAAAGTACAGAATAAAAATCGTATCTTAATTAATAGTTTTAATTAAGCAACCACTTTGATATGTAAATATAGACAGATACTTTTGTAAGTCTTTTAAATTGACCTAGACCTGAAGCCGGTTTAACGATGGGTCAACTTGATTGAAATAAATGTTGTAAGTTTTGTAAAATTCTGTAGAATAGAAACTCATAAAAATTGTTCAGGGTAAACCCGGAAAATTATTAAAATCGCACAACCCTTAAGCAATATTAGTTTGAAATTCCAGTTTTAATATTATACCGTTTACGAGCCAACTTTTGTTATCGTCACGTTAAAATCGTTAATGACTTTCGCCGTTTTATGAAAGGTTTTACGATATAAGTTACGTGTAAACTGTTCCTGAACTGTTATGTAAACGAGAGGTGAAGTCAGGTAGGCAGACAGTAGAGATTTGTCTGAAGAGATAACTGTTAATTGGTTCAACGCTAGACATAGATGGACTCGCTGTATTACATTTCATTTAAATGTATGTGGCAATCGTGTGGTCAAATCGTCGAATCCGACTCGGCTGGGCAGCGTTCGGGAAGCTGCGCGGTATCTTCTCGTCCAACTTACCGCAGTGTCTCAAGACGAAAGTCTATGGCCAGTGTGTGTTGCCAGTGATTACATACGGGACCGAGACGTGGTCATTCACAATGCAGCAATGGGCCTTATCAAAAGGCTTAAAGTCACCCAAAGGGCAATGTAGAGGGCTATGCTCGGAGTTTCCTGGCGTGATCAAATCAGAAATCCGCCAGAGAACCAAGGTCACCGACGAAGCCCAAAGAACTGCCATACTTAAGTGGCAGTGGGCAGGTCACATTGCTCGCAGAGCGGATGGCCGATGGGGCCGAAAAGTTCTGAAATGGCGACCGCGAACCAGAAGACGATGTGTTGGAAGACCTCCCACTAGGTGGACCGATGACCTGGTGAAGGTTGCGGGAATCCGTTGGATGCGAGTTGCAAGGGACCGGTCAATGTTGCAACACATGGGGGAGGCCTATGTCCGTCTTTTGGCTGGAATGATGATGATGATTATGTATGTGACACTCCTGTATATCTTATGGTTCTAAATTTAAAAATAAAACATTTTCATTTGAACTTAGTTCTGCCAAAACATAACATCCCACAAACATAATTTCTGTCATTTTCCAAAGTAACGATTTCTGTTCTGAGCATACTTGTAAAATGTTTTGGTTGTATTCGGAACTGATTTAACCGGATGGATACCACATTTGACGACCCAAATGGCGCAGCGGTAGTGAGGCTGAATTACGTTCTTAGGGTCTCGGGTTCGAATCGTGGTAGGAGCAAATGTTTGTGTGATGAGCATGGACAGTTGTTTCCGAGTCATGGATGTTTATACTCGTATGTATAGTAAGTATGTATTTACAAACTAAAGTATATAATTATGTAGTATATCAACTGTCTGGTGACCACGACACAAGCCATGCTTAGTGTTGCACTAGATGGCGCTGTGTGTAATGTCCAGCGATATTTATTTTCTTTATTTAGATTAGTTCGACGTATTTCACGGATTTAGAAATAAAAGATTTTGAGTTGGTTTATTTTAGTAGAACTTAGTCCATCAGGCCTGCGGAGCATGCGAACTTCATACAAACGTAATACCAAAATAATTTGTAAATCAAACATATTCTTAAGGTAGTGCGTATTTATTTTGATTGGATTACAGAATATATAGGTTCCCAAACACATATTTTGAATGTACATTGATTTAAAAAATAGTCATGAGAAAAATGAATTGTTTATAGACATTTTAAATTCCTCATATCTCTTCTTTATGTCATTGTCTTTTCAAAATATTTATTTGGGAAAAATAGATATTGTATAGTACAATCGAAATATATACAAACTACCTAAAGAATATGTTTGATTTTCATATTATTTTGGTATTACCTACGTTTGTATGAAGAACACATGCTCCGCTGGCCCCTTAAGTTCCACGTAACAGGGGGCGAGCCTTTTGCCATTAGCCGGGGACAAATCCAGACTCCGTGGTTGCTACTAAGAAATTCCTGATGGAAAAATCCAATTGCACTGTCCGACTCGGGAATCGAACCGTGGACCTCATGCTCAGATTTTGTTTTTGTTTTGTGTTTGACAGGTGAATTAGTCGGGAGAGTTCTTAGCTATGTTTCATGAAAATCGGTCCAAGATGGCCACCGCTACAAAATGGTGGATAACATGTTTTATTTCCTTAATGTGTATCAAATGAAAGGGCTAGAATAGTAGAATAATGTATACTTCAAATTCCCTCTCACCGTACTGGTTTTATGTCCTCTTCATATGCTGTCTCCACCATAAAGCTCTGGAATGTGCTACCTCTTGCCATTAAAAAAGCTGAAAGCAAATTGGCTTTCAAAAGAGCAGTTCGGAAGTTCTATTTAAAGTCCGACTAAATTGCTTTCTTCTCAGTCTTCGATAAAGTCATATTAATTATTATAAGGTTTGTCGTTTTTCGGTCTATTTGTATGTTTTTTTTTTGTTAATATATATTAGTTTATTTTATATGCCTATATATGTATTAGTATGTATACCTATTTATGTGTTTTAATTTTTATGCTTATAAATGGTATTTTCATTTTTATTGTACTCTATCACACACAATACTGTCTTATTTGACCCAAAGGTTGACTGGTAGAGAATGCCTTGTGGCATTAAGTCCGCCTATGTACCACTCTTGTACATGAAGTTTAAATAAATAAATAAATAAAGGGAATAAAGAATAGTAACTAACGAAATGAGATGAGAAAAGTGGAGTGATGACTGGATTTTGTATTTTACTTTTTTAATACATCAGTGTGTTTTTTTTTTAAATTTTAAAGTTAATTTTACTTGTCAGTATGGAATCTACTCAAAATTCTACAAATTCGAATTTCAAAGAACTTCTAAATTGTTATACATAGTTCCATTTTGATTCCATTAAAAAAAACGATAGTACTTCGATGGATTTTATAAAGAGTATTTTTGTACTTTTTTTTCTCCTTATATCAGACTGTCAAAACTTCGGGTATAGCTTGTTAACCCAAAAAATAAATACAATTATCAGAAAACTTTAATAACAAGTAGTTAATAAAGCCAACTAACTTTTGAACGTTAATAATGTGTAGATTTTCAGACACGTGTAAGCTTTGACTTGTTTCGTGTTTGTAATTAAAATTGTTACCATTTGAAAACTGTTTACAATTATTATTTTTATGTTAACTAAAATCTCCGGCGTGTAGGATTTTAAAAGCAATGCTACTGTTGTCTGATCTTTCATGCAACCCTAGTAACACAGTCTGCAATTTTCATAGTGTTTAAGGCAAAATTACCCTTTGTTTTCAAGAAAAAGTCGTATATTTTGGCAGATATTGATTGAAATTATATTTTATCATACGAAAATAGGTCGTCAGATTTTTAAGAAATTTAATTCCAGCCATGTCAACAAGTCGATTATGCCTTTAATCTAAAATAATAAAACATTTATTTTTATATTTTTTTATTTAAGAGTTTATACACTACAGAAGAAAGGAATAGAAAATAGGTACAAAAGTGATGCTTATTTCTAAAGAAATTTCTTCGAGCATAAATAAAGCTTTTATCATAAAACGAAGTTAAAAAGAAAATGCTTCTAAAGGAGAATATAACTTCTATTACGTTATCTCCACTCACACGTGTAACATATTGATTAAAGGACTCGCAAGTAATTATCTGGTCAAAAGATAATTAAGTCCATTCACATATCTGTAGAAAATAACGTGATTACAACCTACAAGCAGATAAGGAGGGTCAAAAAGAATAGAGGATTAAAAGCTATTGGCTGACTGCCCATCCAATTTCCTTTGTTGACGTCTCTTGGGAGCAGGCTAAGATAATCTTAACAAAGCAAAGGCGTTAGCGCCAAGTTCGGCCTCTGAAACAATGTTATCCAACATCCCAACAAAGAAAACAATTACAACTTTTTTACAGATAATTTATCACATTACTTTTGTGTCTAAAATACTCGTACTATGTGTTGGTCGAGAAATATCGCGCCATTCTTTTGTTATTTCTGTTTTTGTTTATGCTAGGTTTTTTTTTGTTGGAGAAAAATGTGCGGTGAATATTTTTTTAGAGTTTGTTGCGGCCAAATTAATGTTCGTAACATTTTTATAGAAAAGAAAAATAACGGTCAGAGCTGAAAAATTAAATGTCTAGACAGCATGCACTCAATTCATAAACAATAATTAAGATTAAAATGAGCATACTTTCAGTACTCATACTCGGAAATTAGGTCTGAAGTTGCCTGAGGAGTGGGTTGAAAGTAATACTTTTCAGCCCTAGGGAGAATCGCTTTCAACTGACAGCTGTCTAATTATTTAAAAAAAACTAGTTATATTTTCACATTTCTCCTAAACCATGTTCCGACTTCTATACAGCCTCTTAATTTCAGCGCGATGTAAAATTGAAATAACATAAAATTGATATAATATAATAAAAATTCGCTGTATTAATTAAAGCTAATTAATAGCTTTAAATCTATTAATTAGCTTTAATTAATACAGTGTGTTTTATTTAATAACTTAATTCTAATTTAATTTTAACTATTTTTATAAAATTTTAAAATAACATAGATTTGGGCAAAATATTTACCAATTTTCAATGATGTAAATGAAAAATAATTGCTGAATAAGTACTTCGATCAACAAGTAGGCTGAATAGCTGGCCGGCTACAGAAAAAAAAGCAAAATAGGCGGGAAAGCGGCAATCCGATCTTGAATTGTTTTTCGATGTATAATGTTTTATTTATTTTCCGTTGATGAAAAGTTTAATGAAAAGCAAAGTGTTGTGTGCAGTGACTTATTTAGTCCCTCTACTATTAGCGCCCTCACTAAGGATCGGGTGCCAAACCCCGTCTCGGGACTAAATAAGTTACTTTCACCCCTAGGGTAACAATGTACTATTATGGCAAGGACCGTTGTAAAACTGAACCAGTAATACGACTGTTACCTAATGACTACTCCGTAATTTCAACCGACGAGACGTAATGTTTGTTAAAATCGTGTAGGGAACCATCTTGCTATCAACCTACTACCGTTAATTTACTGATGTTCGCAGTATTGACTACTCCTTCAGTGTCTCGGCTTTATACTGTTTTAGTAAGAAACATGGGAAAAGAGAAAAAGTAAAATATAATATTGTATTGATGTTACATTGTTGTACTTGTAAAGAAAATTCCAAAGGCTTTTTTTATGTAGATGTTGTGGTTTCGTCTAGACACGATATCTTTTCTTTTCAGTTATTGTAATGTTTTATTATAATATTTAAATGTCCTTGCTCGAATATCTGAATTAAATAAATATGAATGAAGATCTTCTTACTTTTGTTTCCAGCCAAGACACTACAAAAATATTGCACCTCTATAATATATAAATGTAAGCTATAAACCATTTGATCTATTATTGACTGTACTAACTTAATCCTATTCAACTTACCTAATCCCCAAGTAACTAATCCTCAGAACCTCAATTCTAATTACAGATAACGATTATAACTTACAGCCAAACTGTTTGCGGCCTATAAATATCGGTTCTCAATTCAATAGACCTCCTGCAAACGTTTGGTACCCTGGTACCCTGATATTGATGGTCGATATCAGCACATCCTGCAGATTTCCGTTCACTGAGTAATACGTTTGCTTTAACGACTGTATAGCTGTATTGGTTTATGTAAGCCTGGTGTCTGATGCAACGGCGCCATTTGGCAAGAGTTTTTTGGTTCGTTTGCAATTTTAAACTGGGTGGGTTTTTAGTGATAGATTTGGGTGATTTGATTAGTTGAGTTAAAACGTTATTGTTTTTTTTTTCTTTACTATCCACTACCTTTTGCCCGCGGTTCCGGTAACGTTGTGGTTGGTAATTATCTCGCGGGTGGTCTATCGAGCCGGATTGGAAGACTTTTCTTCGATCAGCTAATAATTAAATTACTTAATGAAATCCAGAAATTAGGAGTTTAAAATATGGATAGTGTAACTTCTCATTACTACCATCTTCCTTCCCCTGTCTCATGTTATTCGGGGTCAGTGCAACACGTTTTACATTTTGAGAAGTTGGCATTCTGCGTCAGTACCGTTTTTTTTTTCCATTCTCCCCTGTCTATCATCACGCTATCATTTACTTGCTCCTTTTTTCTTCACAAAACTCATCTATGGTTTTTTTTAGTGTTCCTCTCCATCGGCATTTATGCTTATCATTTGTTCATTACTTTGAAGAAGATTACTTACCTCTTTCATCTAAACCTAAAAACAAACATATTATTTTATAATAAACCATACAATAAAACATTTTATATTGTGTACGCACAGAAGATTGTGCAAGTGAAGTTCATCGTATACTCACATACTTTTAAATTACTATACTAACAAAAATGTTATTAGTATGTATATTTATGTTAAGGTTTGTATCTGTTTGTCTTTCTAACCTGAAATAAATGGTTTATTATTATTATTATTGTTCAATACCAGTATCAGAATGTGTGGGTGGGAAAATTGTATGCAAAACTTACTTTAATTTAAGAGTTTGATCACCAATTACTGAATCTGCTCTTCTAGAATGGATTAGAAAGTGCAAAAATCATAAATAAAACATAACAAAACGTAACATAAATTATGTAGCTAACTTAATTTATCTGATTAAGGTTTACAGTTCAAATTACTTTGAAATAAATAACCGTTAAACGTATTATTAGTTGGAAAAGTTCGCCACCAAAATAACTTATTATTCGGCATGTGACGATGCACAGCATCGGTGAGAGGGCGCTGTATACTTCCCGTTAGTTTTCAGCCAATCACAGCTCTCGAAGTCACGTGGTTCCGGTAGTCACGTGGTCCCAGGTGGCGTGTTCGCTAGTGGCGGACTTTTACCTCATAGCGTCGTTACTTCTCGAGCAAGCAACATCTAAATTAGAGTTTGCTGCTAGTTTTTAGTACTTTGAATCTTATTTTAGTTTAATTTTAAGTATTTAGCGTTTGCATTGTGTCGTATTACGGGCTGGTGCCCGTAGCACCACGTCCAAGTGCGTATTTTACGAATGGAGTGCTAAGTGTTATAAATAAATAATTAAATAAGTGAAAATCAAATAAATAGTGTAATTGTGTTTCGGATCAAGAAGTGCAGGCAAGTGACGACTTGTAGTCTTCATGGAGCCATAAACGCCGGCTACCAAGAAGCAATTCGAGCTCTTCACAATTTGATCCTTCAGGTTCTGAGGTAAAGCGACGGAAATGCGGTGAGTCATCAGACATTTCTAAACTTGTGAACCAAGTGCTGTGCTAACGAACCTTTTAATGCAAAATGTGGGTGTCCGCAGGCAGATCGACTCTGACTAGCGGCTCAGGTCCCCAGAACCAGTTTCTGGACCTAGCTCCACGTTACCGTTGGATTTTAAATTTAAATCTGGTGGCTGCCCCTAATATGTTCAGTGGAGTTCCGCGATTAAATTTAAGCATTCTTAAATTGTTAATACGTCCTTGAAGGACCCTAAGGTTCTAATCCGTACCCCGTGAAGCGACTTGAAGCGTTACAAAAGTTCGGTGATTCTTTGTGGAAGGTTGTGCGCTACGCATACGCCTTGAAGATTCATAACGCTGCGCCTAGCTTCGTCAAGCTTGATATTAACGATGAACTTCGACAGTTTTTAAGGGTAAAGGTTACGGCGAATTCCGCGAGAATGGTAGGTAACAGCCCTGAGTAATGCTTTAATTTCAAAACGCGAGTTACTCAATCAAAGCTTACAAAGTATCAGCGAGTGGACAACTTCTGGTGCGTCATTTACAGCCTCTAGCATTGTTGATAAAATTTCGGAATCATAACTACCCTCGTAAAAATTCCACAAAAATAGTAGGGAAATCATGCAGCTAGTTTGTAGAAAACGAGCTATGTATTTATAGAAAATCGCCGGGAGCGTACCCTTAGCGAATTTACAAATAAGAACCTTCGTGACGGTCTGCATAAGATCCCTCCAAGTTCTAATTGCCTATTTGACGAAATTAAACTACCACTTTTACGGAGGCTGTCTCCGAGCGTATCGGAGGCAGTGGCAGACGCTGCGGGCTCCGAAGGCCCTTCCCGAAATGGACGGGAATGCGTCAACCATTTACCTCCAAACCACCAGCCACGCCACTTTTACGGAGGCTGTCTCCGAGCGTAGGTATCGGAGGCAGTGGCAGACGCTGCGGGCTCCGAAGGCTCTTCCCGAAATGGATGGGAATGCGTCAACCATTTACCTCCAAACCACCAGCCACTTCACTTTTACGGAGGTTGTATCCGAGCGTATCGGAGGCTGTGGCAGACGCTGCGGGCTCCGAAGGCCCTTCCCGAAATGGACGGGGATGCGTCAACTATTTACCTCCAAACCACCAGCCACTTCACTTTTACGGAGGCTGTCTCCGAGCGTATCGGAGGCAGTGGCAGACACTGTGGGCTCCGTAGGCCCTTCTCGGAATGATCACGGGAATGTGTCTGTCATTTACCTCCAAACCAAGACTGATTCATCCATCAGTACGAACCACAATCGCTAGAGATGTCAATCCAGCAATAATATTTTTTATTATTATATATTTATATATTATTAATATATATATTTTTTTTTTTTTTTTGTTCAAGGCGTTCTAGAAGTGTATCATCGGGATGCCGGTCCGAGTTTTTTCTCATCAATCTTTCTTACAAACTCGAGGAGCCCGTGGCTAATTAATCCGCCCGGGTCGATCCTTGCGTTGGGCCAGGTTTGCCTAGGTGCATCTGTGGATGAGTGACCGCCCATTGCATGCCGAGTATCCTGCGTGCCGTGGGAGGCCCGTTGAGCCGTTGGTCCCGGCTGTCATTTACCTATCTCTAAAAGTCTTGCAACCAGTCTTGCCAAGGGGTATCTGATTACCAGGTACTAGCCGGGTTGTGGTTGGCAGATAAGCAGGCGCGGGTTGTGGGGGTCAGATAAGCAGTCGCTCCATGTAAGGTACAGCTATTTGGCTGCATCCAATTGTACTGGAGGCCGACCCCAACATGGTTGGGAAAAGCCAAGGCAGATGATAAATGTTTCTTACAAACAAGAGCGACGGGTCCAAGAGGCCCATATTCAACTTGAAGCACCTAACCCAGAACATAGTTCCGAAACCATTCAGACTGGTCTCTAACTTCAGATATCCCATTTTTAACAAAAGGAATTGAACGGTGAAGCTCCACCTATCCTCAGCAAGTCAGCATAGTTTCACGTAAACCTACAGTGGTTTCTCAGACTAATTTATTGTTCTGCAGATGAACTGGCTGCCGTTCGGCCAATCTTGCGCACGAAAAAATTTCTCGGCCTTGGCCAACTGGGTGGGCCAAGTTCTACCATCCAAAAGCACGCGAGTCGTAGTCTACTTAAGTCCGTTTTCTATCACTTGCTTACGTGTTCTCTCGTGGCTATTGGTGTTCTTATAGGCGGGGTCAACTCGAAATGTCATGTCCACGTCACCTTTCTCTCGCTTGATTCAATGAAGAATCGAAGAGAGTTTATTTTTTGTGGATTTTCGTTTCTGTCCGTC
Organism: Xestia c-nigrum; assembly: GCA_916618015.1. Lineage (NCBI taxonomy): Eukaryota > Metazoa > Arthropoda > Insecta > Lepidoptera > Noctuidae > Xestia > Xestia c-nigrum. The sequence continues at coordinate 18,451,630 of OU745245.1, forward strand.
TGTAAGATAGAGGAGACGGTGGCAGACGCTTCGGGCTCCGGAGGCCCTTCTCGTAATAATGAATGCGTCTACCATTTACCGCCAACCACCAGCCACACCATTTTTACCACGGAAAAGTATTTACTGTTCAGTGGTAAAGACACATGGTCTCGAAGTATCTGAAATAGTGTGTCACAACTTTGGAAAAGCCCTTAGTTTGGAGCAGCTTGCACCCGGAGTTGATACACCAGTTTATGACCACTATGGGGAGCAATTGAACGATCTTTTGGATTCAGGTTATCTCGCGGAAAACAGGTGGCAGAATGGCATCTTCTTAGACCAGCTCTAGGATAATTGTGTTTTTGCAAATTAAGGGTTCCCCCGATAGACCTCTTTGCCGCCAGAGAAACCAGGGTTGTGAGTCAGTATGTTACCAAAGATTGTTCAGACTCAATTTCGCAACGCCTTTAGTTGTCAGTGGCTATTTCATCTGGCTTGGGTGTTTCCGCCTAGACTCCCGATCCCTAGAGTTCTTTACCATCTGAACTCGGCTCAAGGCATTTTCGTAGTGGCTCCAATGTGGAAGAGAGGTTATTGGTTACTGGATCTTCGACCTCGAGCACTCTGCTCAAAACCTAGACGGAGTTCGAGTGGATCGGAGCACGGGCCTGTGTCCCTAGCATTCAAGACCTAGAGCTCTGTTTGGAAGTTACTAGGAATTGGTCAAAAGCTGAAAGGTCCCTGCTCCAATCTAGCTGGGGAGAATCCAGTCTGGGCACTTATATACTGGCCTGGTCTCTGTGAGTCAAATGGCGTATAAAGCAATTATGACTTCGGTTGTTCCAGTAATATTAGTTTGACGAGATTATTAACATTCCTATTCACTGAGGAGAGATTGATTAGCGTAAACCCACCATACTGTTTACTAAATCTGTAATTGTGATCTTTAGACGACCGACCTGTATCGAAAATTTGAATTCCGACTTCTTAGTACAACACATTCTCAAAACTATCTCCTTGCAGTCTCCTAGAGCAGAGAAGTCTCCTTTTTTGGGATCCTAGTGAACTGATTGCTTGTTTGCAGACGAATCCACCAAATAACGTCACTTTATTCAAAGCGTCAATACGATGGGCTTTTCTGTTTTTGAAAGCGTCGAGAAAACGAGTTCATGACCTAATGCTACTCAGGGTCTCGTCAAGTCACTATATTGATCAGGGTGATCATACCATTCTGTATCCTGTGTTTGATCACGCTAACGAAAACATATGCCCAGTTATTTGGTTTGGGAAAATTTTGGAATTAGGAATACCAGGACGCACACGCGATTTTTCTTTTTTTTTGTGACAATTCGACGTTCCACGCAAACTGCATCACGAACATTGATAGGTAATTGGACTAAAACCTTACTAAAAGATGCAGGAACATCTGCATATCTTGTAAGTATGCGTTCAGTCGTAGTTTCCTTAAATTGGTACGAAAATGTTTCATTTGGAGAAATCCCCTCTCGTGGTAATTGGTACTGACCGAATTCTTTTGCCAAATATTATTGTAAACAGAGGTCAATAGCTATAACCAAGTCCGAGTAATGTTTCGAATAATTTTGAACCAATGTAAGATAAAATCGATGGCCTCTATATCGTGGTTTAGCTGATTGATTCTTGTTTTCTAGATTATTACATTTTCCGAACTGGAAGTACCACTGATCTGTATAGTATGATGATGATCTAGATGTTGCTATGTTGTTATGGATTTATTTTTCAGTAAATATTATCATATTCTCACATAGCGTCGTTGTGGTCACCAGGAGTTATAAACACGTCTCTCACCGATGCTGTGCATCGTCACATGCCGAATAATAGTGCAAGTTTTACATAAAAATAAAACTTGTATTATTTAGCAGAGACGATGCACAGCATCCATTTAAGGTCTCCTGGTGAGAGACTTCTATGAGGTAAAAGTCCGCCACTAGCGAACACGCCACCTGGGACCACGTGACTACCGGAACCACGTGACTTCGAGAGCTGTGATTGGCTGAAAACTAACGGGAAGTATACAGCGCCCTCTCACCGATGCTGTGCATCGTCTCTGCTAAATAATACAAGTTTTATTTTTATGTAAAACTTGCACTATTTTGCTTCACATGCGTTGAAAAGCTCAATGAAATAACTTTTGGCTAACTTCAAGTAACCTCATACAGAATAACTAATAAAGTTGTTAGAAAATAATGAAGCGTGATTTAAGGTGTGAATTTACTGAAAGTGATCCATGACTTTGTTGTTCAGTTGAAAGGTATATTTTTACGTGACATAGCAGCCATACTATTTATTGATTGGCAACGAATCATTATTTGTGGACCTGGTGTCCAAAAATCTATACTAATATTTTAAAGATGAAAAGTTTGTTTGTTTGGTTAAACGCGCTAATCTCAGGAATGGTTGGAATCGAAAAAATCTTTTTGTGTTGGATAGTCCATTTATTGAGGAAGGTTGTAAGCTATATTATGTGACGCAGGCGAAGTTGCGCGGGTCAGCTAGTGAAAAAAAGATAACAAAAAATTAAAAATTATCAATTACATTTCTTTTTTTTTTTTTAAATTATGTGCTAGCCAGTAAGGATGATCACCGGAAGTATATCATTTTTTATACAAATTTTTAGCGATTTTTTGAGATACTCATCTTTGCAGTCGGGCATTTTTGCTACTTCTTCTTTAATTCCAGCTATGTCTAAAAGTAGTTTATGCCTTTAATTTAAAATAATAAAACATTTATTTTATATTTTTTATTTAAGACTTTATGTACACACTACAGAAGAAAGGAATAGAAAATAGGTACAAAGGTGATGCTAATTTCTAAAGAAATTTCTTCCAGCATAAATTACATTTCTTTTTTAAAAATAGTTTTTTTTTGTAATTTTTTATTTGTATTTTTTATGAACGGCCTTTAGTTCTACGATGATCCATTATTTACTGGACACTTTGTATGACCCTGTTATAGAATACGAACAAAACGATCAAGTCATCTACCACCTTGTAGGCGTATTCAAAACTCATTAATTTTAATTATTAACGTGATTAATACACAGACGTTACTACAAATAGGTCTACAGATGGCTGAACAGACTCGTGTGACAATTTATCACTTCATCTAATAATAACGTGTCTGTCTTGTCGAAGAACAGATGGTAAAGACGCGCTGACCAGCACGATCATTTTTGTGAGATGATTAATTTTCTCATCTGAAATTACTCGTTGGTACACTGTGACATTTTTAGGGGTGAAGTGTCTGAAATGTTTTTGTGACGAAGGTTTTCGGTGGTAAGTGGACATGAACCATTTAAGTAAATAGTAATTGTGTTAGTGTATACTAATCATCACTACATATTATAAAATAAAGTCTCCCGCCGCGTCTGTCTGTCCCTATGTGTGCTTACTTCTTTAAAACTACGCTATAGATTTTGATGCGGGTTTTTTTTAATAGAAAGCGTAATTCAAGAGAAAGGTTTTTGTTTATAATTTTACGTGGGCTAAGCCGCGGGCATCGGATAATATTATAATAAAGAGATATATCTTAGTATCTTAGTACTTAGTGTCTTTTAGTGATATATCTTTGTAGTGTATCTTTGTAGTGTTAAATAAAATTATTCTCAGAATTTCAGAAATGACACCTACCACTGCTTATCTCTGCATCACAAAGGTTGACTGGTAGAAAATGCCTATGGCATTAAGTCCGCCTCTGTACTTTTGTGCTTGAAGTGTTAATAAATAAATAATAAATAAATAAATAAAACTTGTTTGCAAGTTTGCATGTTAGTGATAATCTTTCACTAACGGAAAGCAACAGAATCCCAGTGTGTTTTACGTCACATTACACCAGTTATGTTCAAGTCCCAATAGGGGTGGGCCTATTGACATCAACCGGGCACGGATCCAGCCTCCGTGGCTGCTTTTGTAAAATTCAAAATTCCTAAGAGAAAAATCTAAAACACTTTGCCCCGCCTGGGAATTGAACGCAAGACCTCATGCTCAGCATTTGGGGTTGCGACGACTAGACTAACGAGGCAATCGTATGCGGAGCGGGCGGGCGGGCGTATCGATGCGGGGTAGTATTTCAACTATCTAGTGTCTATGACACAAGCTTTGCTTACTAGGTGGCGCTGTGTGTTAATGTCCAGCGATATTTTTTTATTTTTTATTTAATCAAAACCAATAATAGAAACAGTACAGTAAAATGTAAAAAAAACCCTCTATTTTCCTTATCGAAACAGCTGGCTTCATCGTGTTTTAAGGTAAAGTAAAATGCAGGAGGATGAAGCGATAGCATTTTCATTATCTCTAATTTTAAAACCCGCTCGAGCAAAACTGAGCACAGGTGCTCGACCTGAATGAATGGATAGAAAACAGGAGACAAAAGAAATGAAAATACTTCGCTTTATTATCTTTTACATGTAAAACAAGCTAAATTTGACTTTCACAAAGAAAAGACTAAAAGATATCTTCTATTCCAATTTTTAGAAACTTCTATAGGTATTTTCTTTTTGTTGCCGTCGTAAAATATTGCTAGCGTCCCGGTGCGCTAATAATACACCGTGTTTCTGAGCTTATACAATTTACCATTTTTTTACGTTTTACCATTGTTTTTACTTTTAGTGGCAATAAGTAAAAACATATCGTGTTCATCTTAGATTACAAACTCATTTTATCACAACACAACACAAAATGCCTCTAACTTAGGTATTTTGTTCACAAGTGTACTTTAACATTGCAATTTGAAATTCAGTTTCATAGTTTTGGTTGCACAAAGTGGCAACATCTCACAAATAAAGACTTTCTCACAGCACAACATAATTAAATTGGTTAAACTTAAATTACCAATAACTTAAAAACTATGCCATTTAAACTACTACTTCCTTTGTACGATATGTTTAACAAGAGCTATAGAAGTATTATTCAAAATTTATGTATATCCTCAGGAACACGGTGTATATATTTTTAAAGTAAAATAAGTGCATGGACTTTTTTCGAACTGATAGTAATTTCAGGCTTCTGCATTTACAAGGGAAATGTCTCCTTTAAAATTCTGGCCACCTTCATCTCATCTCTCACATCTCTTACTAACTTTATTGCTGAAATTGTTTTCAGGAACATTATGAAGTATTTGCTACAAAAACACCATTACGAAATATGTATGCCATAAGGTTCTTAATTTTAAAAACTAGTCGTTTCTTCAGATCACTAGATACATTCTAGATATCCTTGTAGGCACTTTCAGTAATTCATCTCTGTATTAAGTACCCTTGTACTTCAATTACACATTCAAGGTTTCCAAACTGTAGACGAGAAAGGGTAGTTTGAATTTCGTATTAGTTAGAAACCAATCACGGGGCGATGAGGTCTCTCCAATTAACTAATCACATGTCGTTAAAGCAAACTCTATCAACTTTGTATTACCCTTTGGGTTGATAGGTTATATATCTTGGGACCGTTATACAATACATTTGTACTTATGTGATACTAAACCCTGTGTAGGTTTACAATTGGTATCAAAGAAAGTATCTGTATTTATATAAAATGTAAACTTACCTCGAGCTCAATGTCTTGCCACAGCGACTATGGAGTAATAAACTGCCACAAATCATCGTCAACGTGGAGCGACGGTATCTACTTACGGAAAGAAAATGTTTGTGAAAAGTCGCGTCGCAAGTCGCAACGACAGAGTCCGTGGACGGGGATCCGCTAGACTTTTATACTTAGCAGGTAAATTTTGGATTGTTAATAGATTTTTCATATAATAAAAACCGTACGTAACTATAAAAAATGGCGTTCCATGCAGATAGCAGAGAATTGGTTTCTACCTTTGTTCTAACAGGCAATGCAGCTGTTCCGGTGCATATACGTAATTTGCCTGTCCATGACTTTGCCTTTTTCTAAGAATTCATAAACATACGAACGGTCTTTAAAAACAATAGTTATTTCTGGTACCTACTCGTATTACCTTACTATTCTGAAAACTCATTATAGAGCTGCACATAATATTCAGTTGGGAGAAGCTATTTCTATAACAAACACCCTTCATAACAGCTTAGGTACGTACTTATATTTAATGAACAACAAAATTTACAAAAGCTCTTAAAACCAAAATTATGTAGCCACTAATAACATAAACATGTCTATTTATATAATTAAGGGAATAACTGTTAGGGCTGTGGACATTACATATGGTGCACCCCTACCTTAGTTCCGGGATCTCGCCCCAGTTTTTCGGGAAAACTTCTCAAATATGCGCGGAGAGAGATAGGGTTGTCACCTGCATCAGGACCTAATGTGCCATTAGGTCGGAAACGGGTAGCGATGGGTTAGACACCGCGTGTCGGCAGCATAAGGGTTAAGTGATACGGACCAACTTGCGTTTTCAATTAGAGTTTTGTTTCGTTCTTCGGAATTTATTTGTTTTAAAATTTGGTGGGTAGTTTTATGGTAGTCTATTTGTGTTTTGAAACTACTTCTTTATTATTTTTTTTTCTTTCTAGTAATAGATAGTTTAAGGTTGTCACTTTTCCAATATAATTACGTTTACTATTTTTCCTTTTTAAAATAGTATGCCACTAAGTGGATATTTAATAAAAATATTTGTTTCAATGACGTTACAAAGTAAATTGAGAATTTAGGATAGTATCCCTCCAGTGTACATTTTGTTTTAAGTAGGGAAACTTTGTTATTACACTTGAGGCGGATTCACACCTGAGCCGCAGGTGAGATAGTTATGGAGCTGAGAACTGCAGTAGCAAATGCCCATATGTCTCAGACGACGTTTTTAAAAATACTTAAAAAAAAAAACTAATGGACAGTAAAAAAATACATGATTTTTTAGGTAATATTTTTATTTCCAAATTCTGCTTTCGTTTGGTCCATGAAACCTTCTCCTAAATATTAATACACCACTCCCCAAGAATCTCAGAAACTCTTCACTTTTATTAATTAGCCAAAACAACAACCAGGCTTAGCTAAACTAAATCCTAATAGATGCGTTGTTTAATATTTACAAATGCAAGGCAGCAGGTGTGAGGGACAGGCCGTCCCTTCTAATTTGTTAGCTCGTCTGGTAGATCCCTTATCACGTGACGTCATTTGTTTTCAATTATACAACGTGTACCTATAGCTTTACTTATTGTTACGAACGTAACTATGTCAGATTCCAAAATTAAAATATCGTTCTTGTTTCAAATTTAGATCGTTTACTGGAAAGGGTAATATGAAACTTTTTGTGATTATTCGTTTATATTCGGAGGTACGTTTTAGGAAAATGATACCGTGAGTAAGACAATGTGAAAATAGTATGCTCGAGTAGTAATGAACAATCCAAATAGAATTCTCATTATGACTTTATCCTCTTTCAAATAATGTTTAAATAGTGACTATATTTCATTGACCTTTTTTCTGGAAATAGCTCTAAATTATCATCTTTTTTCTATTTCATACATAACATATCATCGCGCCTACAATCCTCAAAGAGTAAGGAAGAGGTGTACAATCACATTTCAATAAATCAAAAATCAAAATCAAAGCATTTATTTCAAATAGGCCAATTACAGACTCTTTCGAAATGTCGATACAAAGATGAAAATTAAATGTTGCTACAGTCCCAGTCACAAGACATAAAAACTGTGAAGTACTGTAGTTGCCCATTCCCTAGCGTAGATCTCTAAATCTGGGTACATCATTCATGTTGAAATGGCCATATTATGAGAGAACAATGTAGCAAGATGTGCACTTTAAAAGTGTCCATAGTAAAAACAAAATAATTTATTCAAATAAGCCATGGCAACTAAGAGATGACCAGTCACAACTGACAGCGCCCGTTCACGAACATGACGCATGGATCAGCACCATTCAGCTCAACCATTTGAAAGGAACTAAATGACAGACTCCATGGCTGAAACTGAGCCGGGGCTGCGGGACTGTTCGAAAGAGATACCGTGGCCCCGAAACATAAAGGGCGAGGAAGGAACATGGATGGGTTTTAGTCAGTAAAAGTCTGACACTACCTCCCGCTCCGCCCAGAGTGAGAGAAGTTATTTGATGATTTCCCACCCGAAAAAAAAATGGCTGCCACTGAGAAATCGTATTACACTTGGTATCGAAAGACGTCATGCTCAACAGTTGTGCTTCCTGACCACTAGACCAATGAGGTCGCTTATGTCTTTATGTCATTAAGATAACAGATCTCGATCATAGTCTATGACTGTCCCACAACGGGACTATTTAAAAAAAAAAAAAGCAAAATTAATAGAATCTCAATTGCATCGCCAAATATCAAAATCGATATCCTGTACAATTTATTTCATGGGATATTATTTAGATTATAAATATAAAATCGCAGGTCTGCTGGAAGAAATTTCTTATGAAATAAGCAGTACCTTTGTGCTCTTCTTTCTTAATGTAATGTTCTACTAAGTATTTTGTGTGTACATAAATAAATAAATAAAATAACTAACTGCAGCTTTGCCCGCATACAAATTATGAACTAAAACCTTCCTTAAGAACTACTATATCCATTGGTGAAAACAGTATGAAAATCGGTGCAGTAGTTTTTGAGTTTATTGCGAACAGAGTGACAGACGCGGCGGAGGACTTTGTTTTATAATATGTAGTTATGTTCTACCCCAATGCCTTCAACCACCACATGAATAAATTCCTACCACCCCAAAACATTAGAAGTCAATACAAAAAGAAACTATACACAAGTATATTTCACAGGCATAGATGTTCGGAAGCGGGCCAAACAGATCGTTACCCGAAGTCGTTTTGTGGGAACAAGTCTCATTTATCGCACGCGTTGCACTATCCAATATTACTGAGAGTGGCTCTTATAGATTTTATAGCCCAACGATGATTGCCCATGGGGTACGTATATCACTGTACATCTCTATAATTTATGGCCTGGATAATGATGTTGAGTGGTATATTAGCTGAGAAGCTAAAAGGATTTTTATTGAAGAAGTAATCGGTTTTATTGAAGGTGCAGAAAATTTGATCAGAAATCTGCTGATACGAAAACTGTACGATTTATTTTTGTCATCAGGTAAATATGCTAGTCTTTACTAATATTATAAAATTTGAAATTTTAGATGGCTGGATGGATATTTGCAGAACGGTTGGACCCGGGGTCAGCCGCTCTGCAAACATCCATCTAGCCATCCAAATTTTCGCATATACATAATATAATATTATTTATGAACTTTGACACGGGGATAGATTATAATATAGTCTTACATAGTCTATATTTTTTTTCTCACTCTTACACATCAAATAACCACGCAAAGCAACTGCTAGTGTACCTATCTAATAAGAACACAAGATTTTCTACTATCTCGAAATTATAAACGGATTGTTTCTTATAAGGGTTATCCTATTACCCAGTACCTACTAACTGGGTTTTTGAAGTCAGATAGGCAGTCACTCCATGTAAAAAACTGGCATTCAGGTGTATCTGGTAAGAGTGGAAGCTGACCCCAACATAGTTGAGAAAAAAAGGCTAGGCAGATAAGATATTTCTTCACTTTTGTAGCCAATTATTACTTTTCTCTTTGTCCTGTAACACTTTCAGTAACTAGGGTCGCATCCTCCATCAGTATGTCACTTTATGCCATTCACTTTTCTCCTTTCTTGATTTCCTTACTGAAACTGTCAATTCATGAACATCATTTCTCAGAACGAAAACTAATATACATGAAAACGCTGCCCTTATTTACAGAAAACGTCTATACTGAGGTATATCTGTGGACTAAATAACTAAGCGCTTCATCTAAATTCCCAGCAAACTGCCAATAACCTTTAAAACAACGGCCGAGGTACTAGGATCGCAGCGGCCACAGGACGTCACTCCCAACAACTATTAATTAGGAGCCCCGGGGTCATCATCCGGTAGCAAGACAGCTGTCTACCCGAATTGCACGAACCCTCCCAAACGTGTTGCTTGCAAATGACGGCTGGGCTTTTTTTGGACTGCCCTAAAGTTGGTTTTCCACGAATAATAAGCAATGAGAGGGATATTTATCATGAAAAAAAAATGCGTAAATACAGGTACTTACTTAGACATTTTGTTGCTATTATTTTTTAGAAAGTCCGTTTCGAAGTTCCGTTTCATGCTGCCAGATGAACTTCAACCCTAAAGTCATTTATTTTGAAGTTACAGTTGTCCATCACTAAGTTTGATGACAAAACACAAATATCCAGATTGAAAAGTAGTATATGTAATTTTCTAGGTGCGAAGCCACCTATTCGACACATTATAAAACATACGAGTACGGGTTCGGGTACGGGTTCTGATCGTGAAAGTTTAAAAAAGACAGCCACCTATACGATTTTTATTCTATAGTATCAATGGTTTACACGTGGAAATACAAGAAGGTAAGTATTTTTATGGATACAGTTACCTACAAGAATGCTATTGTTACTTTAAGGAAAGCATATTTTTTCTGACGTAAGTATTTTTCCGTAACTCTAGAGATCCCTATCTCTCTTTCCTTTTCATGTGCTGATGTCTTTAGCTAACAATAAATAACGTTGGAGATCTACGATGTTTAGGCCTACATCAGCTAATAGTATCACCGTTTATTATATTTTAGTTGAAGATATATTCCCTTTCGGTTCGTCTATTTTCATTCACCCACCCACCTTGGGCCTTAGACTTAAGCATAATAATATCAAAGATAATAAAAATAAAAGGTTAATAATTGAAAAAGCTTCAGGTACGTTATTATGACGAAAAATTTACGTAATAAGTATCCATATAGTATATCAACTGTCTAGTGTCCACGACACAAGCCTCGTTGCTTGGTGTGGTACGAGATGGCGCTGTGTGTAATGTCCAGCGATATTTATTTTATTTAGTACTAGCTGTTGCCCGTAACGTCGTTCGCGTGATAATATTGATGGTTCATGTGTGAGACTGTTGTCGCAAGCGCTACTGAGTATGAGGTCTTGGGTTCGATTTCCGGGCGGGCAAAGTGTTATTATATTATTTGTGCCCGGTTGATAGAAATAAGCTAAATGTGCAAAATGTGGGTGTAGGATTAGATAAACCTCTACCTAACAGTGGCGAAGGGTGAACTACAGTCAGGGGAAACCGAAGAAAAAAAAAGAGAATTATTTTTGCTTCTTCAAACAGACAAACAGACAAACAGACAAACAGACAAACAGACAAACAGACAAACAGACAAACAGACAAACAGACAAACAGACAAACAGACAAACAGACAAACAGACAAACAGACAAACAGACAAACAGACAAACAGACAAACAGACAAACAGACAAACAGACAAACAGACAAACAGACAAACAGACAAACAGACAAACAGACAAACAGACAAACAGACAAACAGACAAACAGACAAACAGACAAACAGACAAACAGACAAACAGACAAACAGACAAACAGACAAACAGACAAACAGACAAACAGACAAACATACAAACAGACAAACAGACAAACAGACAAACAGACAAACAGACAAACAGACAAACAGACAAACAGACAAACAGACAAACAGACAAACAGACAAACAGACAAAAGACTAAAGTAGATATTGGTAAATAGCCTTGGACTCGCGGACTTGGACGGTCGCTAGCTCGACTGCTGAGCAAGACATCCTGGGTTCGATCCGTGTCGAGCAAATTGTACTTGGAATTATCCATGAAGAATTTCTCAGTAGACAGCCATGGATTCAGGAATTGTGCCCGGTTAATGGGACTAGGCTACCCCTTATACATGGGACTTCAACATGAATGGCAAAATGTAGTGTGTACAGTCGAGGACTTTAATTGATTAACCGCTTTCACTATTTTCCAATTCGGCACTTTTATACATTCACTAGTACGAATATTACCGACTACTAAACCCGATATGTATGACACGGCTAAAATCCATAGGCATAGGCTAGCCTATCGAGCTTATTAGTATTTTCAGGCACTGGTATGGAAGCCAGGTCAACAATGTTCGGTGGGCAGGTGTGCTGTTTGAGCCGTATCAATTGGAGTGCGGAGTGAGACAGGGGGGGTTGACCTCCCCTGCCCTCTTCAATTTGTACATGAATGCCCTGATTGAGGCGCTTAGTGGTCATCATGTCGGTTGTCATATTGACGGTATCTGTGTCAATAATTTGAGTTACGCGGACGACATGGTGCTGCTGAGCGCTTCAGTCGGCGGTATAAGGACGCTGTTGGCCATTTGTGAGTGCTTCGTAATTTGAATTTGAAAATACCAATAGTGGCGAGTGGCTCATCAATCCTCGAGTGTACCTACTACAGTGAAACCTGTATAACTGGGACATTCAAGAGACCTGCAAATTGGTTTCACTAAAAAGAGGTATTCAGAGGTACCCAGTGTCTCAGATATCCAGGCATAAATGTCGGGACCCCAGCATGAGTTCCAGCTAAGGAGGTTTCTCATTTATCCAGTTCCCACTTAACCAAGTTTCACTATATTAGGTTCACTTCTGCCTAGCCCTATGGAAATTATAGACGTGATGTTAAGTAAATATAATAGTTTGAGATTTCACCAAAAAGCATGTTAAAGCGACTCAGTATTTTATTGTTCAAATAAAAGTATTTCTACCTATCTCCCATACTTACTAACAGTAACTTATACGTATCAAGCTAAGTACGTGACGAGATCCAGCAAATTTTTGTTACACTCAATAAAGGTGATACCGAGCAATGTTTGACGACTCGAAACAATGTCTCCCGATCCTCCCCTATCACCTTTGACGCACAGAAATTCGCAAAAACATGTAGACGATATCAAGCGTACGTGTTATGATGTACGGGGGTTTATTAGTGAAATTACATTAGAAGCGAATACGAGAAGAATAAAGATAAAATATTAAGCTATTGCATAGCTTCTATCACGGGCCTTGAGCGTGGAGACCGAATCCAGAAATTCCGTAACGAAATTAAATAACCTAACACCCCATGTCACCCCAAGTCAGATAATGACAATGACAAGCTAGTTTTCTTGTTAATATATTGCCGTAACTAAGAGTTGTAGGTTGTATACATTTGATGTTAGACCTTCTTTGTAACCATTTTTTATCAACTTATGCATTATAATTATTTATGTACTCGTATTTAATTTTTCCGCTTGTTGCCGGCTCGAGGACCAAACGCAAACTGAATGTTCAGGCTCGGCGCTGGCTGCGAGCCGACCGCGCGCGGCCGACCTAAAAACGAAGGGGTGTTATAAGTTTGACGTGTTTGTGTATGTGTGTGTGGACCATCATTATAAAATTCATAATTTCATCGTGATGGGAAGCCGAGCCTGAACATTCAGTCTGCGTTTGGTCCTCGAGCCTGCAACAAGCGGAAAAAATAAATAATTATAATTGCATAAGTTGATAAAAAATGCTATGCAATAGCTTTACCGCGGCAGTCCCAGAGTGCTACACGTCTTTTTTATTTTATTAATATCATAATTTATGGTTTTCGCAATCAGAGTTTAGGACTATGTTGGCGTCCGCGTCCGGGCACATTGCTCGCAGAACGGGTGGCTAATGGGGCCGAAAATTTCTGGAGAGGCGACCACGAACCGGAAGACGATGCGTTGAAAGCCCTCACGCTAGGTGGACCGATGACTTGGTGAAGTTTGCGGGAATCCGTTGGAAGCGAGACGCACGGGACCGGTCAATGCGGCGATTCTTGGGGGAGGCATATGTCCAGCAGTGGATGTCTTTCGGTTAAAATAATGGCGTCCGCGTCGGCTTTCAATCTAAAACAGCTATACTATCAATTTATATAATCTAACACAGCTTTCAATCCGATACAGCGCAATACAAATAAAGGGTGTAGAACACTTCTTCACAAAGCCGAAAGGCACTTGTTCTCCCCATCACTGCGATAATTTTTTTGTTCTACACTACCTGGGAACCTTCTAGTTACGGAGATATGAGGGAACAAAGTTACAACTTTTTGATACTTACTACAGATACGATACGAGCCTAAATCCCTTAACTTTGGAGTAGTCGAGTAAAAATAATGTTTTACAAACTGAATTTGGGATATTGGCACCCACACTAGGGAAACTAGGCGGCAGTTTTAGTATACGAGTACCTACACTCATGAAATATTTTTTTCCTATACAATTCGAGAAAAGTCTAGCAGAATTTGGCTACGTCTTTTAAAATGTTGTGAACCAAACCTGCCAAACAAAATAACATTGAAACATCGTGCCAAAGCAACTAAAACAGGCCTACATACAATATTCAAGATATCGAACGTTGCCTGAATAGCGCACCCATCGTCAGCGTTCCCGATTTCGCGTGAATTGCTTGTTTAACATATTTTTTCGTCTCTGTCTCGTTTACGTTTAGCGTAACGACTTCGAACGCGTTATGTATTTGAATTGGAAGTCGAAGTCGGCCCATTGTGATTGCTCTTTTTATAACAAGTAACGTATTCTCTTCAATGCAGATTTGGAACACTCCAATTTTTCAAGTATTTTAGATGTTGATTTTCAAGCCAAATGGATTCTGATTTGGGTCATGTGTTGTGTATGTGGGTATGTGTCAATGTTTCCTCATGCATACGTAATATTATGTGTGGCAGCAGTAGCAGGGAAAACCGAGTGACAATTAGTGGTATTGCAGTACTTGGAACTATATTTGCCATGGATACGATGGGTTTAATTGCTATATGCATGGTTATGTTAGACGACGTGTTTACATCGTATCCACATAAAGGAGGTGCTAGCACAAATACGGGACATAATGTAAATTTCAATGGATTTGTGTACTGAAAATACGACGTAGTAAAGCCTTTTGTTTTTTTTTTATTCGAACCCACACACCATATCATTTAGAACATAACATCACGCTTGTAATCCTCGGAGGGTTAAGCAGAGGTGTACGTAGTAGTGCACCCACATTTCGCCAGTCTCATGTCCATGGGCGAGCTTATATTGTCATAAATCGGGCACGAATCCGGACTCCGATTATTCAGTACTTTATTAGATACTAGCGGACGTCACGCGGTTTCACACGCGTAGTTCCCGTTCCCGTGGGAGTACGGGGATAAAATATATCCTATGTTACTCGTGGATAATGTAGCTTTCGAATGGTGGAAGAATTTTTAAAAACGGTCCAGTAGTTTTTAAGCCTATTCATTACAACCAAACAAACAAACAAACAAAGTTTTCCTCTTTATAATATTAGTGTAGATAGTGTAGACAATATTGAGGAGCTCTTGGCGAAATAATAACAGCCCCTCGGGTCGATCTTTAGGTTAAGCCGTGCTTGCCTAGGTTGGTCTGTGGATGGGTGGCCACCTTTTTTTTTTTTTATATAGGATGGGAAATCATCAAATGACTTCTCCCACTCTGTGTGTGTGTGTCAGACTCTTACTGACTAAAACCCATCCATGTTCCTTCCTCGCCCTTTATGTTCTGGGGCCGCGGTATCTCTTTCGAACAGGCCCGCCACCCCGGCAGGCTTCGGCCCTTGCGGGCCCTTCCCTTATGCTGACATCTCTTTGAGGCGCGCGTGGAACACGAACGCGCCGTCGACACGGCCTGTCGTCGTCGTTAGACGGATGGACGGCTAGCTAGCCCATAGCCAACCATCCACAGGTCCGCATCTACGGTGGCCGGTAGCCACCACGTGGTCCCCGACGCCCGGTGCGTCTCCCGCGGCGGCCGGGAAGAGAGGATCTCTCCCTCTCTCGTTCCGCCACCTCCTTCGCTAGCATGACTGCTTCGCAGAAGGAGGCGACGGCTTCCCATTCGGTCTCGCTCCGGACCATGGATTGAACCAGGGCCGGACGCGAGAGGTCGCCGCCGCCGATCGCCGCTACGAGGACACGGCGGTGCTCCGCCCACGCAGGGCAGACTTCCACCGTGTGCTCCACCGTGTCCTCCGGTCGATCCTCGCAGTGGAGACACCCGGGCGTTTCCTCCCATCCGATTCGGTGCAGGTACCTCCCGAAACATCCGTGTCCGTTGAGGACCTGCGTCAGGCGGAAGTCAGCCCCCTCTTTGGGTGGCCACCCTTACATACCGAGTTTCCTCCGTGCCTCGGAATGCACGTTAAGCTGTTGGTCCCGGCGGTCATTTGTCCATCTTTGGCAGTCGTTACCGGTAGTCAGTGTCAGACTTTTTTGGGCCGCTGCCAAAAAAGTCTGACACCAGTCTTACCAAGTGGTATCGTATTACCCAGTATTAACTGGGTTGTGGAGGTCAGATGGGCAGTCGCTCCATGTAAAATACAGATATTCAGCTGCATCCGGTTAGACTGGAAGCCGACCCCAACATAGTTGGGAAAAGGCTAGGCACATGATGATAATGATAAGATACAATATTGAAACTAAGTAATTATTGCGTGGCAAAGATATTCAGTCAATTTCAAGTCGTTCGGTTTGTACGATACGTTCACTCTATGCGTTCGTCCAAGATAGATAGATAGATAGATAGAATACTCTTTATTATGTACACCATAAAAATTAAAATACAATAGTTTTAAACATTTTACAAGGGTTAACACAATAGGGCACGCCACGATAGTGGCGGTAAGTCCCCTCTTTGAGGAGTGGCTAGAGAGGCGCCACGGCGTCCTCACCTTCCGCCTGACGCAGGTCCTCACCGGACACGGATGTTTCGGGAGGTACCTGCACCGAATCGGGCGGGAGGAATCGCCCGGGTGTCTCCACTGCGAGGATCGACCGGAGGACACGGTGGAGCACACGGTGGAAGTCTGCCCTGCGTGGGCGGAGCTCCGCCGTGTCCTCGTGGCGGCGATCGGCGGCGGCGACCTCTCGCGTCCGGCCCTGGTTCAATCCATGGTCCGGAGCGAGACGGAATGGGAAGCCGTCGCCTCCTTCTGCGAAGCAGTCATGCTAGCGAAGGAGGTGGCGGAACGAGAGAGGGAGAGATCCTCTCTTCCCGGCCGCCGCGGGAGACGCAACGGGCGTCGGGGGCCACGTGGTGGCTACCGGCCACCGTAGATGCGGGCCTGTGGACGGTTGGCTATGGGCAATAGCTGGCCGTCCGGCCGTCTAACGACGACGACAGGCCGTGTCGACGGCGCGTTCGTGTTCCACGCGCGCCTCAAAAAGATGTCAGCAAAAGGAGAGGGGCCCGCAAGGGCCGAAGACTGCCGGGGTTGCGGGCCTGTTCGAAAGAGATACCGCGGCCCCGGAACGTAAAAGGCGAGGAAGGAACATGGATGGTTTTTAGTCAGTAAGAGTCTGACACTCCCTCCCGCTCCGCCCAGAGTGGGGGGGGTCATTTGATGATTTCCCATCCTTAAAAAAAAAAAAAAAAAAAAAGGGCTAACACAATGGGCGGTCTTATCGCTAAAAGCGATCTTTTAAAGACAACCTTTGGATGGATGTAAAGGGGAAGGAGTGACAATACTGCAGGTAGCCAGTGGTGTACCATTTACGTATACTTATACAATAAATAAATACATACATATACATACATAAAACACTCATATAAATATATATTTTTTCCATAAAACAAGTGCGAGAGAACATACCTAACAAAAAACCAAGCTCACTTAAATTTAAATATTCAACACCCAGTTAAATATCTCTAATGTATTCGTGACAGCAGCTGTCTACGAATTGTTTTTATTTAGGGATAAGTGCGACTCTGTAAAGTTTCAGGAATACACTACTACTTTGCTGCGTTAGATATGGGAACGGATCCGGGAAACGGTAAGCATCTGGGACTCTCTATTTATGATCCAAGCTTCAGTGCTTCGAAGACACGTGGTACTGGCATGGAAATCTACTTATATTTTTTGCTGTTGTCTGTTTAAATCTAAGAAGTAACCAAGTGGCATTTCGTATTTCAGATGGTCTAATTTTACTGTAGTTTTGTTGTCAAGAATCTTTATACTTTTGGATATTTATTTTGAATTGATTATGGCTGAATAGGCTAATGCTTTTATAATAAACTTCCTCGAAAACTGGTTCTTATCGCATTACGATTAGGTTCAACATAAGTACTTAGTTCAAGGTTATTGCTTTTTTTTAATTTCAGCAAAGCAATATGCGTAATATATGTTTAGGACTTTGAATATTCAAATTGTGTTTATAAATTGAATATTTATACTTCTATACTAATATTATAAAGCAGAAGAGTTTGTTTGTTTGTTTGGTTGGACGCGCTAATCTCAGGAACAACCGGGTCGAATTGAAAAAATCTTTTTGCGTTGGATAGTGCATTTATCGAGGAAGGCTATAGGCTATATAACATCACGCTATGACCTGACGCTATTCCGGAGCAGGAATGAAAAAAATTGCTAAAACGGTTTTTTTTTTCCTTTCGTTTTTCTCTCTTATGTGACGCAGACGAAGTTGCGTGGGTCAGCTAGTTACAGATAAACATGATTATTTAAACTAATATTTACTTTTATGAACAAATTTACATTTTTTATAGTAAGTAGGCTGTTTGGCGGTTTCATATCTTTCCTTCTCCTTCAACCTGGCAAAAACAAAGAGCGGAAAAAAAGAAAATTAAAATCATAGTTTCTTAGTACGTAGGTAAATAAAATAAAACAATGTTAAAAATTTGATATTGTTTCTTCAAAAGTGTATTGAAAAACGTCTTTAGACACACTTGAACATTAAATGTTATTGCAATTCTCGGCTCAATAACAAACTCGCCCTCGGCTCGTGTGTTAATTCCGCCTCGATTACAATAACAAACTTTCCCCACTTGTATCAAAATGTACTATTTTTAATTGTCTTTCGTCTGTTCACGAGTTTGTCCACGTTACATAGTATGACACTGGATAGTAGTGTTTAGCTTTCCCTAAGTGTAAGACTGATTGTAGCAGTGAAAGTGGATCACTGGTTCTTTCACCTCTGTTAGATAAGAGCTTGGGCTCTACGGTGGACGGTAATTGTTCGACAGGCTATTAATACAGGGCGATGGGACGCCTACGCACAAAGGGTCACCACGAAAGAACCACCATGAAATATTATTTCCTACTAAAACATTCCGAACCTTCCAAATTTTGCATCGGTAATTTACTGCATGTACTGAATACGTGGTAACCTTGCGTCGGTGTCCTTTTCACGTTTTAATATTTAAGTAGCTTCTGCAGCTGAAGGTTGAAAGTGATGTCACGGGAACGCACCACCCAGAAACAGATAGATGTACTATTTTTTATTTTTTTATTTAATCGAAATTCCTTTAGCTGTTATGTCTTGAAAAGGTAACCGTCAGACACAGGAACTTCCACATCAACATTATTAACTAAGTCAGTAAACTTGGTATAGTACATATGAAACGAGAAATTCGGCAAGTATTAGATAATCGTATTACGCAGCTGATGTAACAGTTAAGTAGACACCAAACTGAAGGAACTACGTAGTCTAAGATAAGTAAGTAGCAAACTACGTAAATCATATTCAAAGCGATTATTCACGGCAGTGATCGTATAAATTATGCTAAACTAAAGCAACTAAATTCGTACAAGACGTTCTATGCCTGAGTTGGTGGATTAGATAATGTGTGTCTACTTTTATCTAATCTGCAAGTTAATTAATTAGGCCCTGTTGTATTGTGCCCAGAGCTTAGAGGGTGTAAACCACCTCATCACGAAGCCGTCAACCAAGCATTCAGTACATCAAACTAAGTAACTTAAAAATTATTGCTGGGAAACAACTTTTTTATAGGGTTGAAAAATCAAGTTTTGTGGTATAACTCAATGTAACGCACCCAAAACATTGTGCCGATGGATGGATTGAATAGTACAGGGTTCCTGGAGGTATAAAAAGTAAAAATCTTACAAGAAAAACTTGTGTTTTAAAAAAAACTTGTCAAAAATTTGGAACTTTGACCCCCAATATCTCCATAACTAGAGGGTTCCCAGGTTCCAATAATATTGTCAAGGTAGGGGGCATATTGCCAGCCTGCTGCCCTTCTTTTGACAATAACAAACACAACAAAAAAGAATAAGTGAGAGTAAAGATAAAGCGAGATATAAGAAAAGATTTATGATTTATATAGTAAACTATAGAAATACATATGTATTGAAAAGTGTATATCTATTTTAATATAATTTGTCTAAAATAAAGGGAGTTTCCACTGCGGCACGTGGAACATACTTTGTGTGCTACCAACTTTTGCAGTGTTTCTAAGTATACGACAGCATTCATTGTCAAATTAGGAGTTTAGTCTGTCGAATTATATCATAACCAGTTTTATGCTAATGGATTAGTTGCAAACTTTCACCTAATCATACATCTCGCAAATTAGCTTAGAGTTCGTGGCATATCTAACTGTCATTTGAACTATCCTGAAGGCTTGACTGCCTTATACAATTTCAAACAATGCAATTCCGTGGCTCCTCCATCTAGTTCCCAGCTACTTTGCTCTTTTATTTATTACTTGCACACTGAACGTGCTCAACGCGAATTTGTTTTCATAATATTTCTCACAGGCGCCGCTCCTACGTTATATGCTCATCCTACACACAATACTCAACCCTAACATTAAGACACAAGCTCCAAATTGGATTGTTAACCTCCGGGAGCATGTACATTTGTCTCTTTATTTACTTTATTGCGACGTTTTATAATATTCTACGTTTTGTGCGATAAGGCGCAAGACGCTCAACCGTTACAAAGTGCTTCTTGTTTTGAAATCATAAGGAGTTTTGCGTGAAAAGTTTTCATTATAAAAACGTTTTTCTTTTTATAATTTCTGCGAAACACGAAGGTGGGCGATAACTGAAACTGGCCGGTAAAACGATTGCTTTATTCAATGGGCTATACGTGTACAGTTATGAGCTTCAAACTACTCATTTTATAGGATGTTATTTTCTGCTTAGCCTTTCCCCATTTTATAGGATATACTGCAGCATAAACAGCTAGTATCGGCCTCCTCCTAATATCGGCCGTTTCGAGAAAATGAAACATAACTATAAAAATATGTCTTAAATCATAATAGTTTTAATGCAAAAAGTGACTCTATATCCATCCGCATTACCTCCAATATTTTGATGCGGGTGCATCAATATTTGAACGTTCAGTTGGCAAAAGAGCACACGCAGGTGCGGACTTGCGTCGTTTAGTGTCATTGCCGAGTCAAATCCCTTAGTGGACGCATTGCGAGGATAAGTATTTGAAGGGAATTAAATATACCTATGGTATTACATTTTATTTTTTCATGAAAAACAACAGTCAAAGTATCTTTTAGATAGCATGTTTTTTAATTTATTTGTCTATTTTATGAAATAATCGCGGGGCCGAGATTGGGGATCTATATTATTGATAAATCTCAATATCGGCCGGGTGGCCGATATTGGGGAAATGCATGAAAATGTTAAACTACATGTTTAGCTATTTTATACGTTAGCAGTAACATTAATAAGGTTAAAAATGAAACAACAGCTCAGTTTGATAACTAGATCCTAACGTCGGCCGCCTTAAAAATATTTTTATCAACTACAAAAACAAGAGAAAGTTCTTTGTGCTGGCTGTGAAGAAGAACTAATTAGTGATGTTGAAGAAGATGAAAACAAAAATATTGGATGCGACATATGCCACTTACACAGTCCACCGTGGGCGAATTATATTGATGTGGCTAAAGAAGATTTTATTTGTACTTACATCCGAGTTTTAAAAATTAAAATATTTTTTGTTATTACTCGTATAAACTAAAGATCGCAATGATTCAAGATTCCTAAAAAAAAATAAAGAAAGAAACTCCAAAAACAAATTTTTATAAATCAAAATTATTTCCAAATAAAGTGAATAAAATAAGAAATCTTAACTTTAAAGAAAAATAGCGCATCAAAGAAAAAAAAATAATGAAAATGAATGTAATTATAGAAAAGAGTTAAAAAAAAGTGATTTGTACCTGAGTTGAAATGTAAAAAGTTAAGTATCATTTTTTATTTTAGCAGTTTATTGACCTTACTTCGCCTTAGGAAAGGTATGGCCGATATTAGGGTTACAGGCGGCGGATATAAGGGTGTTAGAGGCCGATATTAAGGGAAATCACCATATTCGGAAAGAAACTTCTATATTTTCAAAAATAACAAAATATTCATAATTTCGCGAATGTAGTAATGGAGTTTCACTATCCCTTTACCCAAAAAAGGCATTGCAAGAAAGCAAAAACTATTAGTGTAAAAATTACAGGCAGTCAAAGTTCAAAAAAAGTTGACATGGCCGATAATTGGTGCCACCACTGTTCCCACCGCATGGATATGTCGTAGTCAATTAGTATAACACGCTGTATTACATAATGGCACGCCGGATTGTAAAACGTCGCCAGATTGTTAAAGTCGGCGTCATGTAATGCGGCGACATCAGGTTCAGCCGGATTGTATTAGCGATATGTTCGACAAAGCGGCGTCCAACGTTTAGTCGTATTGTAAAACGACCGAAAAAAAATACTGAAAATTTCGAAAATAAGGCGTAGTAGACGTAGCCCCGCTACGCGGGCAATTTCTGTCGGCAAGGTTTAAAGTAACCTAACATAACCTTACGTTGGGGTGCCCTAAGTGCTAAGCTCGCTTCGCTCGCTTTCAAAGCGGCGCATCGACAGTGCGCCCGTCTGTATTTGGGCGGCACTTTTACGCCACTTTGACGAACGCGAAGTGCTCATTCAATGCGGCGTACTTTATTTCAGCCGAATTGCAATCCGGTTGTACGTGATGACGCCGCATTACATAAAGGCGTCGTTTTACAATCCGTCGCGCCAGTATGTAATACGGCGTATTCTACGATTTGTCCGCGACCGATACATCGGAATGCCTCGTCTTTGTGAATGTCTGTGAGTGCGATAAACTATGTGACCAGTGTCCATGAAGGTTATTTTAATTTTTCTAGTGTGTTGAACTAATAGGTAAAAAAACTTCAGGCCATACCTTCTTCGTATGATACAAATTTCAGCGCAAAGAGTTAATTAATGTAAGAGGTGCTGGGTTTATTGAAATCCGTTAAGGAATATATAAATTCATTTCTACATAGGAATGTTGTATCTAGTTTAAATTCTAATTTATAACCACAACATTCTTTGTTAGTACATAGCACAAGCACAAATAAACTTACACTAATATATATTTCTTGGAAATAAGTAGAAACTATACAAACGCCATCTGCTACAATTACAAAATCCACCTTCTGCCCTTTGTTCAATAAAATTAAAATTAAGTAAAATCCAATAACTTAATTATTAAAAGATTCCAGTTAGCAGACTTTAAAACTCGCACCTGCCTCGATCCGACGATGCCGCTTACACAAACTTTCGTTTTCAATGAATGTTGGAAATCTTTTTCCTTTGTTATTGTTTTCGATTGGCGAAGTTCAAGGGAAAAGGCGGAAACTCCGAGATCATAACATTCAACTTAATGTCTTCAATGTGACCTTTTTAAGCGAGTTTGTTAAGTAGGTAAATGTCGGTTCGTTTTATAGACAGGAAAAGTAATATTTTGTGCTTATGAAAATATATGTTTGGGACGTTGGGTTATTTTAGAACGGTCTTGTCAATTGAATTTAAACATATTTTGTTTTTAATGTGTTAGGTCCAATTTTTAAAGATTAAAAGAAAGAGGAATCGGTACTGGTAGTCAGTGGCCCAACAAGTCTGACCACCAGTTTTATCAAGAGTTACTCGTATCGTATTACCCAGTACTACTTGGGTTGTGGAGGTCAGATAGGCAGTCACTCCATGTAAAATACTGGTATTCAGCTGCATCTGGTTAGACTGGAAGCCGACCCCAACATTGTTGAGAAAAGCTAGGCAGATAATGATGACATATAATTTAAATTAAGTAATTATTGCGTGGAAAAGGAGTGTATAATACGTTTATTTTGCGCGTTCCTCGGAGCTCAATTAAAAAAAAAAAATAACATACGCCATTATGTTTTTAATTAGGTATAAGTGCGACTCTGTAAAGTTTCAGGAATACACTACTACTTTGGTGCGTTAGAATATAAATATAATTCATTCGGATTTGATTTAAGGAGATTTTTTTGAACTTAGAACCCGCCTTTCATAGAAATACAGTTAGTTCAGTTCAATAAAATATTTCAAATACAGTTCGGAATTCTATGGCTTCTTTAGACTATAGTTGAGTCAATAAGTTCTGCTGGAAAATGCCTCAACGTTAGCCGTAAATTGAAAAAAATCCTATGCTTTCGAAAATAGTAGTGAATCAAAAATATTATCACAACTGTATCAAAGTAAGAAAAGTGAAAAAACTTCCCTTCCTCGATAAAAAGTCTGTAAAGTTTTGGCTACAAATCTAAAAGTTGGTTACCAATTCTCGCCTAGAATGTTTTTCAGTAGATATATCATCGACGCTACGTGAAAAAGTAGTATTTTCATTTTATTTTATCAAATTTTACAATGATCTTAATTCCTGCTGGGGCTGCAAGACTGTTCGAAAAAGGTATCGTAGCCCCGATACATAAAGGCGAGGAAGGAACATAGTTGGGTTTAGTCAGTAAAAGTCTGACACTCCCTCCCGCTCCTCCCAGAGTCGGAGAAATTATTTGATTATTTCCAGTCTGTAAAAAAAAAAGTGAGCTTTATTCTCGTTGCAATAAGATTTATAGTTGGGTTTCGTATCGATAACGAGACAGGTTGTTATTATAAAATATTTGTACTGCAAAATCAAATGTCATCAACAGCCTAGCCTAGCTTTATTACAAATATATAAGTTGAGGTCGACTTCCAGTCCAACCAGAGGCATCTGAATACCATTATTTAATAGATATGGAAAACTGATTATCTGATCTCCGCGAGCTTCTCCTAGAACCTAATGTATCGAATATAAAATATTGAGTCTAGTTCTAACGCAACAATACGTATGGACAATGCTTTACACCTTTGCAATCGAGAAAATCATCCCAAGCACGCAAATATAGGGTGTGAAACACCTCTTAACGAATACGATAGGCACTTGTTTTCCTCGTCATTCTGATCATTTTTTTGTTCTACACCATACCTGGGAACCTTCTAGTTACGGAGATATAGGGGGAGAAAGTTGCAAGAATTTTACAAGTTTTTTTTTAAATACCACTTTTTGTCGCATGAGTTTTATCTTAAATATCTCTACGACCTCCATACTATTCAATCCATCCACCCGCACAATGTTTTGAGTGCATTACATTGAGTTATACCACAAAACATGATTTATAACCTCAAAAAAAAAATTGTTTCCCAGCAATATTTTTTGCGGAAAGTTACTTAGTTTGATATACAGTATGCTTGAATAACGGCTTTGTGATGAGGTGAAATACACCCTGTATGAAGTCACAAACATTGTTGAATAATCGACTGCTATTAAAAACAAAAGCCTTCGTGTTATTTTTTCTATTAGCAGTATATAACTCATAACACAATCTCAATCTTGTGCAAACAAGAGCAAAATAATTAAACGAGCACTCGTCGGCGTCGGCTGCTTGTTCCTTACTTCCTATAAATTCCACTGAAAATAAGAACGGTGTCACATTATTTCAAAAGGCTATTACTTATTAAAGAATTATGCACACAGTGTGGTAGCTTTACGTGGCTTAAGACCTCGCTTATGAAAAGAATTTAATAATAATGTCGCATTTTTATGCCTGTGATATCGTTTACTTGGCTACCGTCGACGTGTTTATTCATACTCTTTTATTAATAAATGAGTTGTTAGTATTATTTCCTTTGTATAAGAGATTTTTAAAATTGAATTGCCTTGTTTCTTTTTACCCAACCATGGCGAGGCATAGCTAAGTGACCTTACATTATATGGACAGCGATGTTCAGACGATAGCCGACGTCGTGTGCCACTAACTCTAAAAAACAATACATTCTTACAGTGATAAGGGATCATAAACTTAACGGTAAAGTGGCATACAACCACGGCTCATCATCATCAGCCTATAATGTTCCCACTGCTGGGACAGGGTTTCCTCTCAATGAGAAGAAATGGGCAATGCATCTAGGGGGCCCACTGCCCACACGGGCGGATTGGTAGATATCATTTTCTTTCACCATTTTTGAGAGCAGTGGCGATGAAATAAATTACACTGTTCGTAAGTCGGGGCCGCCATCACTGGACCACCGCTGCTCATCCACGGCTATAATCTGAAAATCATTATGAATATTGAATGATTACATGATTTATTGAGACATAACAATTTCAGACGAGAATATTTTCTTCTTTCATACTGTTTAGAGCGTGATTTTTCAATAGTCGGATTTTTTAAAGCAATCCGTATTGCCTCGACGTTCTATGCTATATTTTGTACACTTCGGGTTCTAGTTTCGTACCCACTAGTGTGCCAAGACGTCGTTCGATGCGAAACTGAAATAACAAAAGCGCAAACAAGGAACGGCCTTCCCAAAGATCCTTGTCAACTGGATTAATTCTGTTAAACAAACCACCAAGTAAATGCTCGCAGGTTGAGGTAGATAAGGGATCCGGAAATTGCCTTAGAGTAGGAACCGAGTGGCCATTGCCAGTGGCAGAGGGCAAGTGGGTGATGGATTGGTTGCTCGCATGACCAAGTAATTGTTACTTGAGGTCCGCTGACCGCCCCACGCTCGCGTGCCAACACCCGGCCTTTCTTTAAAACATAATCTGTGGACCTTTTATTGTTGCTTTTGCTTTAAGTGAGACTTTGTGAAGTGACGCTTTCGAGTGGAGGTGGAGACGTTTTCATGGCTTGTAATTATGTGGATAGTGTGATAAAATGTCGATTGGTTTAGTCTGAATTTATGTCATCGTAAAGTGAGGTACATAAAATGAAACCTTTTTTCGGTGTGATTAGGTAAAATCTAAAGAAAGCGATTGCTGCCTGGTACAATTTCTTTTCCTTTACTTTGTCTACGTTCGTATATCAGGTCAAACACGCCGGTCAGGTTCCTGACTAGGTTACTAGGCACATAATCTTTAGTAGAATATCACCACTAAGGTTATAAAGCTGTATGTAGAAAAACAGATAGATACGAATCCAAGAAGTTTTCGATTTATAACCGTTGATATAACATCATTCCCATTATAATCTCAAACGATTGGGCAGAGGTGTATCCAATTGTAGCAGACCCACCAACATTCGCTAGTTACATATATATGTGATAGGGGGCGTGCCTAATCTCATTAATCGGCACAAATCTAGACTCTGTGGCTACTACTTAGAAAATTCCTGACGGAAAAATCCAAGAACATTTTCCCGAACCGGAAATCCAACCCAGGACCTTGTGCTCCGGGCCTGTGGACGGTGAGCTATGGGCTAGCTAGCCATCTGTCCGTCTTGTGACGACAGGCGTTCGTGTTCCACGCGCGCCTAGTAAGCCTCGCAAGCGCCGAAGCCTGCCGGGGCTGTGGGACTGTTCGTAAGAGATACCGTGGCCCCGGAACATAAATGGGCTTTAGTTCTGACACTCCCTCCCGCTCCGCCCAGAGTGGGAGAAGACATTTGATGATTTCCCATCCGAAAAAAAAGGACCTTATGCTTAGCAGTCGCGCTTACTACACTCGACTAACGAGTCATTTCAGATTTATAACCGTTGAAATAAGTCATACCAGGCTCTAACTCCACTGTCAACAAGGAATTACACTAATGATAAAATCCACTCACTCAAAAGCACAGCAAAACATTATCCAGTAATTTAGCAACCGCACGATAGTGGACAGACAGATCATTTATGTGAAACGACAAAACTTTTACACAAAACATAATGCTCAATGGTCCTCAAAGGGGAAAAAGCGAGTGTGCAGCATATCATATGATATTCAGAAAGGCAGAAACACACAGTTCCACAAATAGGCCGTCGATGTGGCGATTGTCAGCGCAGTTTGTTTTTGATTTCATTCAACAAAGCGAGCGGGATGCAGCCTGTCGCAGCGTTTGTGACACATCACTGGCTTTCTGTCGAGCTAATAAATTCTGCGATAACGCTGTGTTTAATATTTTTTATGTTCGTTGTAACTAAAAGCTTAAGATTTTGTGACATTTCATAGAAGCTCTTATGTTACACGTTTCACTTTACCGTTGACACATTTTCGTTGCAACTTTAGAAAATGATTTCAACAGAACGAATACAATGGATTCATGTGTGATGCAAAAAGCTGGTCATCAGGATACGGTAAATGATAAAAGAAGATAGAAGAGTAAATGAAACTTTTCAACGAGCAGTTATGCAGTTTGCACAAGCTTTTTTTATTTACAGACTTAAGTTTTTCATGCTTATATATGTTGGAAACTACCAAAAATGTTTAAATGTTTTAGTACAGAAAAATAATTTAAAAAAATAAGAATTCTCTTTATTTTTTTGCACATAATATTGTTTCCTTCTATTTCGTTTATTTTCAGGCAGTCGGGTATTTGCTTTTGTTTTTTTTTTTTAAACTAGCTATACCTTTTTTTTGGGAAATCATCAAATGACCCGAATGAGCGGGAGGGAGTGTCAGACTTTTACTGACCAAAAAAGCATCCATGTTCCTTCCTCGCCCTTTACGTTCCGGGGCCGCGGTATCTCTTTCGAACAGTTCCTTCCTTGTGGGCCCCTTCCTTTATGCTGGCATCTCTTTGAGGCGCTCGTGGAAGACGAACGCGCCGTCGGCCTCGGCACGGCCCATCGTCATAAGACGGACGGACGGCTAGCTAACCCATAGCTCACCGTCCACAGGCCCGCGTCTACGGTGGCTGGTAGCCACCCCGAGACGCCCGGTGCGTCTCCCGCGGTGGCTGGGGGGCGGCTCTAGCGTTCCGCTAGCTAGCTATACCTCACCATACAAATGAAATTCGCAGTCGAAAGAATTGACCAAACCGTATTTTAATTCCTAAACAATAAAATTAAGCCAATAAATAATACGAGGTGATCCACACATTACTAGCTCAATGAAAGCGTGTTGCAGACTGCACGCGATTACCTCCGCCTGCTCACTCTCGAGCTTAATACGGCAACTGTAAACTGTAACCGAGTTTACACGATTATTGCGCATGAATGGGCATGGGCATCACCCTTTATTTTTGAATTTTATTAATTGAATCTGGAATTGAATTGGTTTTGTTTCTCTTTGATTGATTTTTATGTTGACCTAAAATATTGTGATTGATTAAATTAATCAATTATTATGTTTTTTTTATAACATATAGATAGTATGGCTCATGGGGTGTACTAAAGATAAACATGAGTATACTACACAGGTTGCTTATACAAGGTGTCGCATTGCACCCGGATCAAATTCAAGAAGGTGCTACAGACCATCAAACTGAACAACTTTCTTCATGGGACTACAATCGTAATCGCAAAAAAGTAATCAACAGCCCCTTAGAAAATTCCAATACCTACTCGACCAAATTAATGTATAAGACAGCTGATTATTTTCTTACGATTACGATGGCGGTCCCACAAAGAAAGTTGTTCAGTTAGGCGAAACCTTGGACTATGCATGATTGTAGGTAGTTTCATCTGTTTGTTAAAAGCTTACACTAGTGAACAAAAAGAAGAAATCTTTCATGAGCTCATAGCAGGAAAATTTATTCTTATTCTAAATCACACAAAATAAAAAAAAACACCACATAAATTACAATAATATAGCTTATGAACAATGCGAGCTTAACCCAGAATTAGGGTTTCTTACATCAAACCTTAAGAACTCTTATAACTAAAGATTGAGTCAAAACAATGGATGAAAGCAAAGAAATAACCCACATTTCGAATAAAGCACTTTCAGCAGAATATCTATCAACAAAACTAATCCTCTTAGACTAACAAATAGACATGCAAATAGCCACCATTCATCTTAAGCC
This sequence comes from Xestia c-nigrum, assembly GCA_916618015.1. Taxonomy (NCBI): domain Eukaryota; kingdom Metazoa; phylum Arthropoda; class Insecta; order Lepidoptera; family Noctuidae; genus Xestia; species Xestia c-nigrum. The sequence continues at coordinate 18,481,370 of OU745245.1, forward strand.
TAAATAACGATCGAATCTCATACCCAGTCATCACTTCATCAGCTAACATACTACATTCATCGGAGATGCTCGCAGATTATTACTAGCACCAAACATGTATTATTCATAGTTGTCAGCCCGTATTACAACGGTCATACATCACGGGATGACTTCCCCTTTTAGCAATGTGTTATTCAGTTCCCGCGTCAATAGTCAATATGTGATCATAATCTGACTGTACGAAAATTTCGTGTGAAAACGGAAACTGATTTTCATGATTGAACATTCTAGGAAGTTTCGGACAAAGGTGTCGGACTGTGGTAGCAACCTGATATTCGCTGCAATTTCATTTATAATTTTAATTCATTTTCCTTTTCAATACATACTTAGAGTGCGTAAGTATTGAAAAGGAACACAGCAACGAGAGTAGTATATAAAATGGGAGGCAGCCTTTTACTACACGAAAAGATACACATTCCAATGTGAAAATTCAGAATGTAGTGCTGCGCCGCAGTACGCGACGCTGCGCTGCGCCTCGCGGCGTAGATTGACGCGCGCCGCCGCCGCCGCAGCGGTGCATCACTGAATTCTTACAATGGAATATGTATCTTTTCGTGTAGTAAATATAGTTATATTTTGAGGCGTCGCGTTGCATGTCGGTGGAACTGACCCAAGCTAAAGAAGGGACGTATTAGACGGGAAGATAATTAAAGCTAAACTTAAATCTACAATACATACAGCATTTTAAAATTGGTAACAATTATGCAAGCTTCGTTTTTTTTCCCTAAAACACGAAAGTGACGGAATACATAGCGAGGAAATTAGCATGTGCAAGAACAAAAGAAAACTGAAGCTCGTGACAAGCACTAACACTGACCTGTGGCGCACTCACAAGAGACGAAGCCTGTGCTCCAGCCGTGGAAACGTCAAAAAGACGATAATGCATTATCGTGTCTAGAAAATAAATGAGCGTTTCCGCTATTTTCAAAGCACAATATCTAACAAAACCATGTCAAAAACTAGGTTACGGTACCACATGACGGTAAGATTAAGCGGTATTAGATTAAGACCTCAGACCTGCGCTATTACTTTTTTGCTTAAAAAAACAATAATGCAGCAACCGCTTTCATAGCTAATGCAAACTTGGCGTGAGAGCAAAGCTTTCGCTTTGTTCTGAGGCATTGCAGTTTATTCTAGATTCTAAAGGTAGGTAACCCAACTAGCAATTTTCTCTTGTAGATGTGCTGATTTAAGAACTAAGGTGTTACAACTGACTTACATGTGTCTTGACTATGACAGAACATCTTATAAACGCATGATTCAAGACGTTTTGTACTTAAAGAGTACTAACACTTAGTACGTGCTCTTATAGATGTATATAAAGAATCGTTGTAACACGTCTATCAGTACAGTTGTCTTACAAGCGCATTTTTACAGAGCAATTGCTCTTGAATATTATTTACACTTAAAAAAGCATCTTAAAAGTACATTCTTTCTTAGTAGAGTCTGCATTGAGTGGTTTATAACACTTATGATCTTAATAAACTTTTGCATAAAACTACTATGAAACCAATTCGTTCTAAGTGTAAATTGTCTTCTCTGAGTCAAATTAAAGAGAAAGCGAATAATAGTAGAGCTCTATCAGACTATTTGGTCTTATGGAAGACTTGTGAACACTTTACTAAGAATGTCGGCCATTATATTCATGTAAACAACGCTAAGTGTTTGTAACACTAACAGTTAACTATGGAGTTTGAAAAATGGAAACATGGACATAAAAATGGACATATAATATACTGATGCATATTTGTCTCATCTAATATTACACCTACCACAAAATGGTAATTTGTAAGCCATGGTTTTAAAAGGAACCCTAAATTTATTAAATGGCTGCAAGTAGTTCTTTTATGTAAGAGCTCAATAAGTTCAAAAGGCTTAAAATTAACTTAAGTAGTGTGAAATAAGACATTTTAGTATTAAAGTTATCTTAGAGAAGAGTAATTGGTCTTATAAATCTCTAATGGCGTCAGTTTTTATTTTTAAAATAAGTTAATATGTTTTTACTAATATTCTAAATACATAATTAAGTGGGCCTGTGAAAAAATTCTACTTTATTCCACAAAACATTCGAAGAAATGTACACCGCAAGTCATTTAAGTTCATAGACACATAATTATCAAGCAAATGAACTAAATGGTTACAAGAAATAAAAATACTACTAATACAAATAATACTTCCACAAGTTGACAGTTAAACTTGTTTTTTTTTATTTCAACAGCACTCGCGCACACACTTTCGGTTGTTGTGATAAATATTCCGTTATTGAGCTTCCAGAGAGCAATATAAGGGGAATTACACTTGTAAGTGCAGTCCTAAGAGTGCTCTAAGTCTATTTTCCCTCAAACCATGCTGTTATAAGACCTTCATAAGTTATTTTGGTCTTACAACAGCAGTAACAAGATTATTGTTAGTGTAAAGTAATCTTCAATAAGAGCGTTATTAGTTGACTGTAAGTGAGAATTCTCTTATAAAGTGCGCCTAAATCGACACTTACAGTTGTCTGTAAGTATGCTAAAAGAGTAAAAATTATTGGTCTTAGGACACTTGTAAGTTAAAATTTTGCTAGTTGGGAAGCTTATAAAGTTCTTCTACGGTGGTTTAATTAGGTTCTTTTTTTTCACTATCGTGTGGTTTGTGCTGAACCTTTTTTTTTTTTGGGATGGCATATCAAATAACTCCTCCCACTCTGGGCGGACCGGGAAGCAGTGTCAGACTTTTACTGACTAAAAACCATCCATGTTCCTTCCTCGCCCTTTACGTTCCGGAGCTGTGGTATTTCTTTCGAACAGTCCTGCAGCCCCGGCAGGCTTCGGCCCTGGCGGGCCCCTTTCTTTATGCTGACATCTCAGGCGTCAGAGTTTTATGCCGCTCATGGGCCTCTAACTTGACTTTACATGCCGTCAAGAAATATCTTTGTCACGATGTTTTTCCTATAATGAAGCAAGTAATAATATACAATGCGTTTCCTGTCTTGCCGATTGTTGTAGTTATTTGGTAGTTACTTAGTCGAGTCACTATATTTGGTTTAATCCAATCTACCCCCACCGGTCTGTCACCAGTTGGCAGTTGCAACCATTTTCTCACAAACCAAGGCTTGGCGGTGGTTGCATCTGATTTGTCTCTTGCCTCTCTCACTACTAGAGATTGATGCCACTTGGTGAATTGGTGAAATCCTCCACCAGTGATAATCAAGTAGCTGTCTGCTACTATAGAATGTTCCGATCATCTTCATCAATGTTCCCAGTGCTGGGACACAGGTCTCCTCTCATGAGAGGGAAGGGGCTTTAATCCACCACGCTTAATTGATCAACTGATTTTCCATCCCAAAAAAATAACGCGAACACATAGACATATTTACATGCTCCATCCAAAAGTTTCGAAGCCTTTTAAATGCTTTTTTTTTTCTTCGTATTTTCATGATAAGTAGGCATAGTACTTTATTTCTTTTTTAATTCATTTCTCTTTTTTTTGTAACTGTAATGTGTTTTAACTGTCATGCATGAACAGCTTTTCCTAGCAATTTAAGGTTTAGTTTAATGGTAATCTGTGAACAGCGCTGTGGGCTACACTAATGTTATCATGTTGTAATATTCCATAATGTACCTGTTTGTTGTTCCTATTTGATAAAAAATAAAAACTACTACCTAATTAATCTCAGCGGGTCTCTCGTAGAATGAAAATATTTTACACTCAACATTTCAATATCAAAAACAAGGCTTTATCAACAAGTCACAGTAACCACAATAAGCGATAGTTTTAATTAAAGACAGAATAGCCTGTGCCTACCTTCTTAGTTCTTAGTTCTGAGGGTAGCAGATATTGCGTAAAGTTTCTACCCACATCCCAACAATATGTGTTCAACTATTAGTAATCTACTAACATGTTAGTACTAAATACTTGCTAGACTCGAGGTGCTAACTAGATTGGTGCTTTATTAAATTTGTAACAAATCTCAATATTGGAAATGAAATTATTTTGATGTGCAGGAAACATGATTTCTAGCACACTTTTGTAACACAAGATTTTTATAATTATTGAAATTGTTCAATATTTTATCTTTACTGAAATAATAACTTACTACTGGTTTGGCAATCTCATTAGGTATTAATCCAGTTTTAATGAAAGTCAGTATTGAAATATCATACATACATGCATAAACTCACGCCTTTTCCCGCCTTTTTTGGGGGTAGGCAGGAACCATAGTATCATCTTTTAACTAAGGGGGACTAAAGGAGCTAAATTAGCAACTCTATTTGTGGTGGTTCAAACTTTGTTTGAAATACTGTTAGATCAGCTTGCACTACAAAGTAGTTGTCACGTCACTGCGGGCCGACTAGTGCGACTAGTGATCGATTTACAAAAAATCTATTGAGAGGAATAATAAAATAACGCTACGACGCTAATTTGTTGCTTGTAGAATTATTTTCCAAAAAATCTGAATGATCGGCATGTATTTTATTATGGTTGTTCTCGAGACATTTTTAGATACAGTACGTGTTTTATTTATAGAGTAAAATTAATTGTATTATGTTTTCAAAACACTATCGTACTAGCATATATCCTGAGCCAGAAAAATATATGATATTCATCATATATTTTTCTGGCTTTATTTATTGCAGTGAATCATATATACTTTCAGGCATTATAAAACTAGCGTTTTGCTTCTGTAGTCGCCTTAATCGATTCCAAGGAAAAAATGAAGTGTTCATGCTTGATAGACCATTGCCGGCCGAAGAGTTTCCAACTGAACTTATTATGTAGGTACTGTTTTAGATACCTACAACAGGAGATGTTGTAGGTATTTAAAACAGTACATAATAAGTTCGTAATCTTTTGAACTCAATTCTATTACCAATTTCCTACCGATAAAGAAAAAAAAGTCACAATAAATTATAGTTAGATCGCTTCGCTACCTCAGCAACACGATAAAGGAACACGTAGGTATACGAAACAGACTATCGTGCTGTGTTACTATACGTATTAATCACGAGTTTGCGGACCAAGTGATAAATTAAACCGGAGCCTTATTTTTAGGGCTGCCGTACCTAATTTTTGCCTATTTTCCGCTCTTCTGATTAAATATATCTATTGTAAGAACCCGCATAGTTTTCCTGAGAGAGTGTAGATTATTTGCTCTGATTTGTTTGTTTGATAAATATTGAAATTCTTGTGGTTTGTGTGGAAGGTGACATTTTTGTTGTCTGAAAATAATGTTTCGTTTTCTTCACATGAATATTGTTCAATTCTTATCATCGAATTGAGGGTAGTTGGTAAGTTAGACGGCGCTGTTAGTTTTTGTTCACCCAAATAAATACAAAAAGTAATTCTTAACTGAGGATTCGAATTTAGGAACTAATATTCACAAGGCAACCACTGTCACCTCTACTTCACTGACAAGTTGTCTAAAATAGCTGTTCTCGTTATGATAGTTGTAAGCTATCAAATAGTTGAACAGTTAGTGTCCTTAAAACACAGATGGCAGCACTATCTATGAAAATTTTGTTTGATGCCAATGTATGGAAGTTTCACCCCCCTTTTTTTTTTTTTTTTCAGTATGGGAAATCATCAAATGACATCTCCCACTCTGGGCGGAGCGGGAGGGAGTGTCAGACTCTTACTGACTAAAACCCATCCATGTTCCTACCTCGCCCTTTATGTTCCGGGGCCGCGGTATCTCTTTCGACCAGGCCCGCAACCCCGGCAGGCTTCGGCCCTTGCGGGCCCCTCCCCTGGTGATACGATTATACGCTCTGAGCTGGATGAACGTTTCTTCCTCGCTTTTGTGATCGTGTCTCTAAGCTAGACGTTGTAGTATATTACAGAGTGTAAGTGAACTCATCACAAAACCGTCTACCTAGCACTCTGTACATCAAACTAAGTAACTTTACGCAAACATTATTACCGAGAAAATTCTTCTTTTTTTGGGTGAAAAATCCTGTTTTATCACTCAATGACAAAGTGATAATAGATGCATTGAATAGTAGAGGTAGTGGAAGTTTTTAGCGTAAAAATCATACATTAAAAGCTTGTATTCATTGGAACCTTGACCACCTTATTTTAAAAGGAATGGTGTGGAACAAAAAAATATCACAATGACGGGGAAAACAGGTGCCTTTCGGCGTCGTTAAGAATCTTTATACAGCCTTTGTACGCCTACTTTTTCTCACTACAATGTGGTGTGAAATCTTCCAGAACTCAGAATACACCTAGACTGCCTATTTGTGACGTGTCGCGTGCTGCAGCTATTCTGCTGACCTGATTGTTGAGACAAGGTAGGTCGTGTTCAATTGCCTTCTTGGAGATAGTATGAACGAACGTTTTCCAGCCACATATACTCTACTGTCAACATTCTTGAGTTCACAAGCCGCCAGCAAATATTTTATAAAAAAAAGTTGGCCAAATCCCGAACAACTCTAATTATTATTCTTTTTCAAGTGTTTTTTTGATTAGGATGACCTAAAACACCAAACTGAATTTAGAACAGTTATTCCCAACCGATTGAGTTGAAATTACGCATACATGTTTAATTTGGATGACATTGCATGGTTTGCTAAGTAACTCCATTCAAAATCCAATATGGTGGACTTGCAAAGATGGCGGACTAGTTATTTTTTAATTCATGCCCATGATGTCAATAAAATTGGGTTTCAATCAACAGGATTTGCTGAGAAGAATAGGAAAAAAACGACTTGACACCTTTATTTACTTAACAGTTTGTTTTATTATCTTCATTATTTGAATAGCTTGTTATTCTTCTCTATCACGTTTAACAACATGTCGTTGTTTTAAATCTCCATCTTAACTTGTATATCAAATCTTTTATCCAGGTATACCTACATAGGGTCATTACCTAAAATCTTTTCACATGATAGGTAGAGACAAAACTTACACTTTTCTTATAAAATAAGACGACCCACTTCGATATGCTACGTTTATATAACTACTTTCAAAGCTCCTCCACAGACGGATGTGACTATTGTAATGAAGAGTGACTTCCCCAAAAAAACCGTAAAATCTAATTAAAAAGGAAATCCGTAATGACAACCCTAATCTTATCGCAAACGCGTGATCTAAACGCCGCGTTTTTGGTACCGCCCGCTCACTAGCAACGCGTTATCATTAATCACGATGATCTGACTTCTATTTATTTTATTTTAGCTATAAATAAAACACATGTATGATTTATTTGTTGCATTAGCTCTAATGTTTTGTGATATATACATGTGCTATAAGTGTGAATTATGGACAGTTAAAACTAACTAGTTGTGTTTTCATCAACAGGTTAGTAGAATTAATTCTGTGTAAGTATTTACGTATGCAACCGAACCGAAAACTTTCAGGATCGAACTCGACATCTAGTACTACAAAATAGTAGCCAATGGTTAATTCAACTAATTCGCTAATAGGGCTGTCATCATAAAACAAAAATATTTCAAAACCGAAAGTTCGTGTCTTTGCCAATGGTCATGAATTCGATCACAATGAGACGGTTTATTTTTGTAAATTAAAAAAAAAAATAGTTGCCAAGATCTCGGTAGATGGCGTTGAACTGACGACGTTACTAGATGCCAAAGCTTGAAAAAACACACGTCCCAAACGCTCGTTGGCTGAGACTTTCGTTTGCATAAGCTTCCGAATGTATATTTATATAATCATTAGGTCCAAATGAAATTATGTGACGTTCAAGGAACACCTTGCAGTAACATACCGAGATTAGCGCCATCTATCCAGCGACTAGGAAAGAGTTGTAAAGGAAAATTCATCATTCTGATTATGGTTAACTTCTACGTAGTTTTTCAGTAACTTCACGGAAAATTCTGTGAAAATTGATTATTCAATTATCTAGATAATTGTGGATTGTTTAAAGCAACCGTTTGAAAAAAAAAACTTATGACTGTCAAATAACAAAGAAACTAAAAACAAACTCCCATTTTAATGGGTCCGTGGCTTAGGCCCTCAGTGGTCGAGGCACCGGTGGCCGACGCCCCCGATTCGATTTATATAATTTAAAACAATTTTTGATCAAATCCACTGTCAGGCACAAAAATGTTTTACAAAAATAAAAGTGAATATTGATTGTAAGTATTTGTCTAATACTAAATCATAATTAAACACAGAAATACTTTTATATTGGACTAGGTGATGCCCGCGGCTTCACTCGCGTACAAATTATTTCATCCTCATCCTCTTGAATCACTCTATCTACTAAAAAACCCGCATCAAAATCCGTTGCGCAGTTTTTAAGATCTCAGCATACCTAAGGACATACAGACGCGGCAGGGACTTTGTTTTATAATATGTAGTGATAGTGATAATAGACGTTTAGTTGGGCTCTGTGACACTATTGTAATTGTTTTTGGGTTAAGTCAAGATTTACTTTAAATCTCTCATTTAATTTATATTTATGTTTAAAGCAGCTGCTAGCCCATTTACCAGACAAAGTGCGCCAAACAATATACAATTTATTTTAATAATGAGACACACTTAACAGCTCAAATCATATTCAGACGTAACTGCAACTATGTCATGCGTTGTTACAATGTTACATACAACGTAACGTTGGTAATTTAAACCCACTTTATATGATAACGCCCAATTAAGTGCTTAAGTTCAAATTAATTTGAAACTTTGAGGGGCTCTCAAGCTAGACGGGCATAGTTGGATTATGTGTGCGCCTTAGCTTATTTGTTGAAGATGAACAAAATATATTGTGCGAATTATAACATAAAATAAGTTGGCAGACTTATCCCACATTTAATTTGTTTGTTTTCTTCAAATACAATTTTTAAATGGTTTTTTATTTTCGTCAATTCTTATAATTCGTTGAATGTATGTATATGTCACCGTAAAATTGTCAAATACGTTATATTGTAATATCTCTAGCGATATTGTAAAATCTCGAAATATTGTCAAATGAACATACTGCTTACAACAAAACGCATTATTTTATTTTTCGTGATATGCATGCGATGGTAGTCAACTTACGCGGTGTGGAGGGAAGGAAGGGTCCCCCTTGCCCAGTGGTATAACTCTCGTGAAAAGATATTGTACCATTCCTGAGAAATACCGATTATTATAACATAACCTTAAAACTCTTTATTTTCCCATAAAAAGCGTAGTTGATGGAGCCCCGCTTCGCGGGCCCCCTATTTCCAAGTGCAGGGTTAAAAGGAACATAACTAACCTGACTGAGGGGTGCCCCAAGTCCCGATTATGGGAGCAGAGCATACTTCCGTATGTTCAGTTGACAATAATTCGAGAGTTTACAATATCGCTAGAGAGAAACACGTTATATTGAAATATAACGTGTTTGACAAATTCACGGTGACATATATATGTACTTATTGTTTTATTTTATTCTGAATTTTCTGTACTATTGCACCTACTGTTTTATCTCTGCATCACCCTAAGGTAGACTGGTAGAAAATGCACAAGGCATTAAGTCCGCTTTTGTACATTACGTGCATAAAGTTTTAATTACTTAATAATTAAAAATAACATGATGGCTTTTAATCGCTGAAGCATTTCGCCAGTCTTCTTCTTCGTCGTGTCGATGATATCCTCTTTTTTTTTTAATATATGATTTGCAACCAGTACTCTGCCACCACTGCCACAGTTTCGCCAGTAATACGCGGCGAGCCAATTGCCGGACACAAATCAAGACAAGAAGCAAGTACAGTAGTTGCCCATTCAGTAACGGTCACAACCGTTACTGAATGGGCAACTACAGTACTTTTGCAGTGTTTATGTCTTGTGACTGGGACTGTAGCTACATTTAATGTTCATCTTTGATTCGACAATTAAAAGTGCCTGTAACTGATCTACTTGCAATAAATGCTTTTATTTTGATTTTGAATTTGACCGAAAAATTGATGAAAAACCCCAATAACACTTTGCCCGACGTGATATTTAAACCCCGGATATTTAAACTCCTGCTCAGCAGTTACGCTTGTAACCACTAGACCAGCGAGGTAGTTTCTAAAGATTTAGTAAAACATTCGACACAAGCACACGTAAGGATATGAGTGTCTAGACTCCGCTACTGAATGTCGAAGTTTGAAATGTCGACGTGTGTTAGTTCTAAAGTACAGGATCTCGATGTACGCCAGTTCGAAAGTTCACTGGAGCGAAGTATGCAAGGCCGACGTATCGTTGGTTAGAAAGCATACGAGTGCGATGTACGCCAGTTCGAAATTACCCTGTTACGAAGTATGAAATGCCTCCGTAGGTACTGTTAGTTAGAAAGCATACTAATACAACAAATACTCAACAAAATAACAGTAGGTATCTTCCCGTAATTAATTTCAAAAACTCCGTATTGTTGAAACACAAGCAACGTCAATTCGGAACTGGAAACGCAATCAGGAGCACAATAAGATAGCCGAGCTGACCAATGCCCGGGAATCGCATCATCTGGTGGTATTGAAAATGTAATAAAACGATGCACAGTGGACTCGATTCGGAGTTTTGTAGACAAAGGTACACAAAGTATTATTACAATGAACAACAAATATCTGGCTTTCGTTTGGTACCTAATCATATTACAATTTAGAAACTGGTAAATCACAGAATAAATAAATCTGCCTAGCCTTTTCTTAACGGGAGGGAGTGTCAGACTTTTACTGACTAAAACCCATCCATGTTCCTTCCTCGCCCTTTATGTTCCGGGGTCACGGTATCTCTTTCGAACAGTCCCGCAACCCCGGCAGGCTGTCCACTGCCCTTTAGGTGACTTTAAGCCTTTTGATAAGGCCCATTGTGAGCGACCACGTCTCGGTCCCGTATGTAATCACTGCTGGCAACACACACTGGTCATAGACTTTCGTCTTGAGATACTGCGGTAAGTTGGACGAGAAGATACCGCGCAGCTTCCCGAACGATGCCCAGCCGAGTCGGATTCGACGATTGACCTCTTTAAAAAAAGAAAAAAAGAAATGTAAACGATTATAATTATTTATTAAAATTTAGCTTCTTTTAAATCAGCTGATTATTTACCATATTTTAAAGATGAAAAAAAAATTGTTTTGTATGTTACGAATACACTTGAGACAATACTTAACTGGAATCATTGAAACCCAGGAATGACCCACGTTATACAAACTGTTCAACGACCTATGAATGTTCACTTCACTTCTTCACAATGTTGGTTTTTGTCTGCAAAACTTTTTATCGCGCCCTCTGTGCGCCAGTTGCGCTGTGCACTTCTGAATTTTGTTCCAACTCTCTGATAGATTGTTAAGTCCTGCTTTTGTGCAGTTTGCCGGCTCCTAATGCTGCTTTTTACGTGACTGTGGCAGACCGGATGCTTCTAGTTTTTGTACTGTTGATCTCTTGATCTGGAAATAATTGAAATGAATCTGTGTTAGCGTTACTGGTATCGTTAGGAAAATATATTTTTACACTTTGAGGGAATTATAGGTATAATTTTGTTTTGTGGGCTTTTGTCTGCAACTCAAAAAACCGGTCAGTTCGAGTCGAACTCACGCATAAATGGTTCGTACCATTGCATTGTAGTAGGGGGGCTCTCCTCCTTTTATTTATATTACTAGCTGACCCACGCAACTTTGTCTGCGTCACATAAAACGAAAGGAAAAAGAATCCCCGTTTTTGCAACATTTTTCATTCCTGCTCCGCTCCTAATGGTCGTAGCGTGATGTTATATAACCTATAGCCTTCCTCGATAAATGGACTTTCTAACACAAAAAGATTTTTTAAATTCGAACCAGTAGATTCTGAGATTAGCGCGTTCAACCAAACAAACAAACAAACAAACAAACAAACTCTTCTGCTTTATAATATTAGTATAGATTTGCTGTTATAGTGTTAACAAAAATACGCATTCTGTGAAAATTTCAATGGCCCACCTTTTTCATCATGAGAAACAAGCCTTCTGACAGACAGACGGACGGACAGCAGAGGCCTTGTATCGAACCTTTTAAATACAGATAGATAATAAACTAAACGAGGCATCCAAATGACAGTCTATTCAAATTTGATTCACTTTGAAAATTTCACTAGATTATGGTCACAAAGAAAGTTACAATTCCTATTTACTTCAATGTTTTAATAGTTAATCGCAAAAGTCCTGGAATCACTCTATTAAACAAGGAATTTCAACGAAATTCTTGGAAAATTGTGTAAAAAGTTTACATGCCTGAATAAAATTCAAGGTAAGCGGCGTAGCAACGTGTCATGATTGCCGCCGACAGTGACACATTACCCTTGCATTCGCTCCCCATTCTCCCCTCTACATAGCTTAATAACCACTATGGAAATTACCATTTTCTAACCCTACTTTAATTCATTATTAGCTTAGGTACGTCTGGGGATTTTAACTGTGCTACGAAACGTACGTTTTGCTAGTTTTTACGGGAAAAATTAGATCATTTTTTTATTATTGGTTTGTGGGTATTATTTCTGGTACATACATATGATTTTGTACCAATTTCAAGTGTGTTTGCTATTAAAACTTAAAAAAACGTTCTTAGAAAATTCAACAATTTTTTTTTTTCTTAGAACATAATTATTTTAAGTTTAGTTGTGGATATTGGACGTGGAGTCGAGAATAAAAGATTGAGAGACACATACGAACAACGCATCAAACCTACATAACGTTGTTTAAGTTCCAACACAACGTATATTGTAAAAAATAACAATTTCACTGAAAAGTGAATATATACCATACCTTTATTTTAAAAAAATATGTCACCTTGGCTGTGCGATGGTTTTCAGAGTAGTGGTACCAGTTTCAAACACAGACAGCTTTTTAAAATAAATAAATCGAAAAAACGGCAACCAAGCATTGCCAGAACAATAATTTTACGCAATATTTTGTTGAAATAGTCATAAATTATTACATCTTCCTATTGCCTTTTGTAGCATAATTCTGCATTTTACAGGATGTGTACAGAACTCAAGCTATAAATTATATCCTTTTGAGGTCAGCGGGTGCTACGAATGCTAATCTATATGAGAGCTCTTGCTAGACAAAAGCCGAGAAATAGTCTAATTTTACACCCAACGCTTCTGAACAAACCTGCATATAAAATAAATTATGGAAGCATGCTTTGGTTTCGAAATAATTTTCCCACACGCTAAACACTTTTTGCACACACGCTAAACTCGCGTAACGCCTAACGTTTCGTAGCACTCATAGCCAATCCGCTACGGCGTAGCACCACTTAGGCGTGCGCGGGGCACAATCCGTAGCAGATGTAGATTATTTAGTTTTCTCTGCTATAACAGTCTCCATAGATCGGTACGCATGTTTTTTTACACACTTCAATAGCTCAGGGATTTATTTTCTACAGAGCACAATTATTTGAGGAGGATAACTTCAAGATTCTGGACTGGAGAGGTCTAGGCATCAACGTCAATGGCGAGTTCATGTAGTAGACCATGGAGGACCTCAGTACAATGCTCGATGACCTCAGTAGAACCTGCGAAAGAGTGGACATCAACATGGACAAGACCATGGTCATGTTGAATGTCCATGTCACACCCATTCCTATCAAGATCGAAGATTCTGCACTCGAAGTTGTAAACGATAATGTGTACCTGGGACAAACGGTCCAGTTAGGTAGGTCTAACTTCGAGAAAGAGGTCAATCGTTGAATCCGACTCGGCTGGGCAGCGTTCGGGAAGCTGCGCGGTATCTTCTCGTCCAACTTACCGCAGTGTCTCAAGACGAAAGTCTATGACTAGTGTGTTGCCAGTGATTACATACGGGACTGAAACGTGGTCGCTCATAATGGAAGGTCCATTATGAGCGACCACGTTTCAGTCCCGTATGTAATCACTGGCAACACACTAGTCATAGAAGGCTAGTATCAGAAGGCTTAAAGTCACCCAAAGGGCGATGGAGAGGGCTATGCTCATAGTTTCCTTATGTGATTGAATCAGAAAATAAGAGAACCAAGGACACTGACGTACCCCGAAGAATTGTTAAACTTAAGTCTCAATGGCCAGGGCCCATTGCTCGCAGAACGGATGACCGATGGGGCCGATAAGTTCTGGAGTGGCAACCGCGAGCCGAAAAACGATGCGTTGGAAGACCTCCCACTAGGTGGATCGACGACCAAAAGGTACCAGGTAAGAAGTAGGTAGGCAGGATGACCAAAGGTTGCGGGAATCCGTTGGACGCGAGTCGTACGGGACCGGTCAATGTGCTGACACTTGGGGGAGGCTTAAGTCCAGCATTGGACGTCTTTCGGCTGAAATGATGAATAATGATAACAATTATTTATTTTGTTATTCTTCAGCTGTCATCAATCTAACTAATATAAAGAGGTAAAGTAAGTTGCAGGGGATCTCCAAAGCGATTAATCTGTTTTCTCTTTCTCTTCCATGAATTAAAAACTAAACTATTCCCGTATGCTATCATCTACACAATGAACTAACTAATTTAGAGATTACGTAAGAGACTCGATTTTATCTGTTTACTTAACTTTATAATAACATACAACTTTAGCCAACATTGTTCCCATGAGATATTTTAAAGAAGAACCGTTATCACAGTAAAAAGCCATGATTAATTTACTATTATACTTACCAAAGTGATTACCATTACGAAAACACACTCAAGTAAATTGTGTTACCTAAACGGTTTTCTAAACACCGGTAATTTCCTGGGTAGATTATCCGCACCCACTCTCATATTGAAATCAACGAAATGCAATACTGGTTAGGTGTTATCGTAATAATAATAATGGTTAATTGAAAAATAATAGCAGTAAAATGCACCCCTTAAGTAAGGAACCCTCTAAAACACACGCAACACGTCAACTTGTCACTCACAAGAATATTTCGAGCCTTGAAACATTTTTCTTTTATATTTATTCAAAATGGCCCGCTATGTTTTTGCGCAATTATTTTACGGGTGGTTGGAAAAGGTAAAAAAGTTTTATTTATTTTTAAATAGCCCTCAACTTGTTTATGTTTTAGAAACAGTAAGTAATCGCCATGGAATTATGAAGTACTACAATGTATTAAAACTCCTTGTCAATCATGAAATAGTTTCTCAATCGACTTACATGAACTTGGAGGGTTGTATTTTGATGATTATAATTATGTAACAATTGTGTTTTACAGCCGCGAATCATATTTTAATTAACACAAAATATCACTGGCAATAAAAACGTAAGAAAATTTTCATTTCGCGGGCTACCCGAATATCTTAAAGAAAAAGTAAGTACCTAAGTAATTGCTTCGCATGAGATAGAACACAGAAAGAAAAATAAATAAATATAAATAAACTAAGAGAAAACTGTGTTTTCTTTGAATACAAACAAAACATAGTTTTCTCTTAGTTTGACCACGGCAAAGTTTATAAGTACCAGTTTTATTTTGATCAAAAATATATTTCCCAGACAATTATGCTACACAACAATCGTTTATCGTCATCGTAATCGTTCCCACCTACCGTTAATGAAGCAACATCTCGTTTGTTTACTCCGTAATTATTTCGCGATAAAAGTGGTAAAAAGTTACAATAACCTAGTGAGACTAACATAATCATGTGGCCGGAAACATTGAGTGTACAGTGACGTTTGGTTGACTAAATTCGATGGATTATTACCAAAGTTATCAGTGAAAAACATTCAAAACATTTTTAATAACGACTGCGTCCAGCGGCCCGCATGCCTGTGCTTGCCGCGCTTTCAGCGCTGCCTATCAAGTCTCTACACTAGACGCATGCGTTCGCTTTGCGCTGCGGTGGTCGCTGTACTGCCAGTTGCTCACTGTGTAGCGCGCGTTCGTCGCGCTTTCATCGCTGCCTTACGGAAGACTGGACTAAACGCTTATTGTGCATTGCGCTGAGAAGGTCGCTGTTTTGTTCAATTCACTTGATCGCTTCTACAAATATCAGGTACAAGTAAACAACATCGTACATCGAATCAAACACTAACTAAACAGCTAAATACTATTGAAAGGGCATTTCCAAACAAGTTCTCACTTTCAAGAGGGAGTAGCCAATAGTTTATAGTTAACAATTATTATATCTTCTGCTGCGACAATGGTCCAGTGTGCCGGCTGTTGCCAGGAAACTCCAAATGACGAAATTCTCAAATGCGCCCTTTGCAGTGCTTACTATGATTTAACATGTGCGAATATTCCAAAAAGCCACTTTTATACCACAATGACAGCTTATCACAAATCTAATTGGAAATGTCAGGGCTGCGTATGCAAAATGCCTAAAGGAAATAATATAAACACCCCTTTAAAAGAACTGATTCAAAGTAGCACTCAAATTGATCCAATTGATGCAAACGTTACAATGCGCCAAAAACCAACTGTAAACCTGAGTTTGGGAGAATTTGACATAAATAGTCCCGAGGATAATAGTCTATCTGTAGATGAAATTATTGGTGACACTATAACTAATACTATGAACGATTACATTAAGTCTGGAAACAGCAGTACAAATATTAAGGAAAACGAACAATTAACATTGAATAACATCAGTATGTTGCTAGATACTAAATTAGATAAGATTAAATCAACAATACTAGCAGATGTCAAACAAACAATCCAAACTGAAATTAAAAATGCCATCAAGAATATTCAAAACGAGGATAACGTTTTCAACAGCCACGCGTTTAAAACAGCCCAAAAAGCCTATCAAGAAGAAATAAACAAAGTTGATAAAAAAATTGAAAATATTCAAGAAAAACTGCAGAACCTAGAAAATATCAAAAAAATTGTAATTTACGGATTAACAGAAGAACATCGAGAGACTGAAACAAACCTGTATGAACGCACGTCTAGACTATTTTACGAAGTTATGGGTATAGATATAGATCCTTATATAGAAGACATTAAACGCATAGGGAAAAGAGGAAATAGAAGGCCCCTCGCTATTGAATTGATAAGCAAGAGAATGACCAACTACATACTGGAGAATGCAAACATATTTAAGAATACTGGAATAACTATCGAAAAATATATGGACAGGAAAACACTTGAGGAAAGAAATGAACTAAGACAAAACCTAATAAAGGCACGTAAAAATGGAGACTATGCTATTATCAGAAACAACAAATTGTTCATAAATGGAAAAGAATTTGTCAGTCCCGATGAAGCAAAAACAGAAGCGCCACAAAACCAAAACCAAAACTTTATGGAAACTAAAATCATAGAAGATATACCACCCGTCATAGAGAGAGGAAATACACCGACTCCGCATTCGTCGTGCTCTCAACCAAACCCCAGCACCCCACCGAAAACAACAAATAAGCCAAAAAGTGTAATAAATAAGACATTTCGCTAATGATATTACGATAACCTTTCAAAACATACAGAGTCTAGGAAATAAGGTAGATTTAATTGAACATTTGTTAGTAGAAAAAAATATTGATATACTATCCTTATCAGAAGTATGGAGAAATGAGCATTTTTGTAACTCTGTATTGCTTCAAGAATATAAAATTGCATCCCAATTCTGTAGAAAAACTAGAGATGGAGGAGGTGTTTGCCTAATTAAAAGAAAAGATGTAAAATTTATAGAAAGAATAGATATAGTAAACTTTTCCAAAGAATTAATAATAGAAATTTGTGCAATTGAAGTTCCTGAATTAAACTGTATATTCATAGGATTATATAGACCAGATCGCCATATAAATATATTTTACGAGCAAATGGAAAAGCTTTTAAATAGATTAAATACTAGAGACAGAAATAAATATATTATAATTGGCGGGGATTTCAATATTAATATACTCGAAAAAAACAAACAAACACAGAACCTTCTTACCTTAATGCGCTCACATAATCTTAAACAAATAATTCGCGAACCCACACGGATAACAAAAACTACTTCCACTTGCATTGATTTACTTTTTACCAACTATAATCCCTTAATTAAGAAAGAATATGTCGAAGATTACGGACTCTCCGATCACAAATCTATTAACTTAAAATTAAATACAAACTGCTTGTATACAAACAACAACAAAATATGGTATAAAGAAAAAAGATTATTTACAGATAAAAACATGATTAACTTCAAAAATGAATTAAAGGAAATTGATTGGGAAAACACTATAAATACAAATAAAAACGTAAACGAAAACTACTACACATTCATCACAACTATAACACAGCTCTTAGATAAAATAATACCAAAACAAAGAGTGAAAATAAAATCTAAAAAAGCTAAAGGATGGATGACAACAGGGCTAAAAAAATCATGCAAACACAAAAGAGTACTAAGAATTTTACTAAACGAATCTAAATCCAACATCATAAAAACATATCATAGCAAATTTAGCAAAATATTAAAACGTAGCATAACACTTTCAAGGAAAATAGAATATACCAGACAAATGAAAAAGTCAGATAATAAAACTAAAACTATGTGGAATATTATAAATAATAA
Organism: Xestia c-nigrum; assembly: GCA_916618015.1. Classification (NCBI taxonomy): domain Eukaryota; kingdom Metazoa; phylum Arthropoda; class Insecta; order Lepidoptera; family Noctuidae; genus Xestia; species Xestia c-nigrum. Next base: position 18,499,785 of record OU745245.1, read on the forward strand.
AACTGGCAAAACTAGGACAAGACAGTATGAAAATATATCGCTAAAAGTAAACAGTACAACTACTTCATGCCCTAAAAAGGTATCAAATATATTTAATGACTTTTTTGCTACAGTAGGTGAAACGACAACAGACACAAGTACAAATAATCCCTTAAAAACTGGACGTCCAGTAATGCACCCACCAACTACTTCAATGTACCTTCGCCCAGTAAACCAAAAAGAAATATTTAATATTATAAAACAGACAAAAAATAAGCATAGCTGCGGAATAGATGACATACCTCCTATTTTAGTCAAAATATGTGCAGAAGAATTGTCAGCACCACTCACATTCTTAATAAACCAGAGCTTTGAGTTTGGAGAATTTCCCGACTTACTTAAAATTTCCCTAGTAAAACCAATATATAAAAAAGATGATACCCACACCCCTAGTAATTACAGACCCATAGCGTTGTTGCCGACCTTTTCAAAGATTTTTGAAAAGGCTATGTGTAACAGACTAAATTTTTTTTCTAGAAAAATACAATATTCTTGATGACTGTCAAAATGGCTTTAGGAAGACAAGATCCACAACATGTGCAGTTTACAAATATGTCCAAACAGCTCTCCAACAAATAAATGACAAAAAATATGCATTAGGCCTGCTACTCGATATGTCAAAAGCCTATGATAAAGTATCATATAGTATACAGCTGACAAAACTTTACGGTTCTGGTATACGTGGTCCGGCTTACAATTGGTTTAAATCATATTTAAATAACAGAAAACAAATAGTCCAGATTGAACACCACAATATTAAAGATAGGGAGACAGTAACAGTGCGATCCCAGGTGAGAAATCTCACATGCTCCATCCCTCAAGGCAGCGTTCTAGGCTGCATACTATTCCTAATATATATTAATGACCTCCCAAAAATACTAAATAAACAAACTACATTACCAGTACTGTTCGCCGATGATATCTCCATACTTGTGAAATGTGACAAAGATTCTGACCCAAATACAATCTCACAAAATACTCTCCAGACGGTAACACTTTGGCTACAAGATCACAATTTGGAAATTAACTGTAAAAAAACCAAAATGATACAATTTAGATCGTACAAAGCCCCGCCCTTAAGTAATAATGTAATTTTTAATGATACCCCTATAGAATTAGTAACTACATTTAACCTACTCGGTATAAACATAGACACACATCTCAATTGGAAAAAGCACATAGAAACAGTTAAATCTAAATTATCTAAATTTACGTACGCCTTGTTTCAACTTAAGCACAGCACAAATACAGAAACGGCACTATCGGCATACTACGCCTATGCAAACTCGTGGCTAAGGTATGGAGTGATGTTATGGGGTAACAGCGTAAACGCAAGCGAAGTATTTATAATTCAAAAAAAATGTGTTAGAATACTGGCCCATATTGACAATACAGAAAGCTGTAAGCCATATTTTGTTAAATTAAAACTCCTAACGTTACCTTCCATATACATACATGACCTTTGCATATTCGTATTTAAAAATAGCAACATTTTCCCAAAAACAAAAGACTTGCATAACGTAAACACACGCCATAAAAACAGATTATATCTTCCACAATCTCGGATCAAAATGCTTTACCATAGCCCATACTACATGGCAGTAAAAATTTTTAACAAATTACCGGAACAAATTAAAGAAGAACCCAAATTCCATACATTTAACACAAAATTAAAAGAATATCTGACACAAAAATGCTTTTACTCGGTCGCAGAATACTTAGAAAAAAAATAGATAATGAATATGATAATAGATAATTACAAAAACACACACACACACTCACACAGAACATAACAAAACAAATTAATAAAAAGAAAATAAAATAGAGAACACAATAATAATGAATATAATAATCCATACAAATGAATAAAATATGAATATTATACAGAATATAAATTAATGAAATATAATAACTCATACAAATTAATATAATATAAATTAATTCATACATTCATACAAATTAATGATATTATTGATTTATTTTTTAAGAACTGATACAAATGAATACAGTATAAAAATGAATACACGTAAATAAAATGATTTAATGACGTCAAGATATTAATTATAATAACTATATAAACCTAATATAACTGGGAATATTCCCGATGGTAATTATGTAAGTTATATTATATTTGGATAGGTACTCTCTGGATGCTTGTTTTGTCCAATGTATTATGTTGCCGTGCCCTAACCGGGTTTCATGTTGGAACTTCCTTACGTAGTATGTATGTAACAACTGAATGTACACGTGAATGCAATAAAGAATTTGAGTTTGAGTTTGAGTTTGAGTTTGAGTTTAAGTCGACTCAAATAAAGTAATTATACGAAGAAAAATGTGATATCCTTTGTGGAGACTAAATTAAAAGTCTAAAGCTAATTTCTTGGTCTGTGACCTCGACGGCTTCCAAATTGTTGTTGATCGATGAACAAGGATTTTAATAAAAGTCCGTGTTTTATTAAAAGAAGAATTTTCGGAAATGAATATAAAAGGATCTTGTAAAATATGATTTATTGTTGTAATTTCATAGAAACGGTGTATCAAATTGTTTCAGAAGTGTTTGAAGAAAATGGTAGATCAAATTATGATTGTTGGTAAAAATCGTTACAGTATTTAAGTCTGAACGGTGTACGATAGAATAAACACACAATTAGTATGGATTTTCCCATCGTGTGGCAAAAAAGGGCAAACCATGGGTGATGTAAATGAATAATAATCTTTCCGCTGCGCAATAATTAATCTGATGAAATAAAAAAAATAATGGTAGCTCTACGTTGGCACACGTACCGACGACAAAACATGACCGTACGAGCCACGTTTTTTTTTTATGGCTCCTAGACTTGCAATATACTTTTTTTAAATGTTTTAATTTAAAGCTGCAAAAACTTGGAATTCCCTGGTATTGTTAAACTAATTCTTAGTAATCAAAAGGGTACGTGACTGACGACGAAAAAAAAACGAAAACAGAAAATTCATTCCCTGAAATTGCGAAGGTCTTTGATCTTTCTCATACAAAGAAAAGTCAGTATTATTGAACACATAAATTTATAATCAACTCAGGGTTGCACCTGTTGGTTAATAAAATATTCATAATTCAATAAATGCAAGTAATTGGTCGGTATTATAGAAGTGGATTATATCTATACTAATTCGCCTTAATAATTAATAGGTAGAAACTACGCTCAGGTGGTTTAACATGCACTGTTATACGTGGTTGTATCAAACATATAATTATTTAATACGTATGCAAATCACTTCATTGCCCCTGTAACGTGTACATAGTAACGGGTACAGATGAGTACAGTTTAACTTTAGGGTGATATGCCTTCCTTAATAGTTTTGTTTTCAGTGCTAGGGTTCGACTTCATGCTTTGAATTCATTACTACTTAAGCTCTTATTTAGGGCCAATTGAGTAAAATATTCCTGAATGTTTTATATTGCAGCTACTTTCAGCGAATATAATTTCTTCTTTTTCTCTTCTAACCGAAAACAGATCAGATGCAGAATCAACGTTTAAAGTGCTTTTCGAGGCACGGTGGTATCATACCAATAACTCTCTTACTCCGGGAAGAAGGAAGAAAATCGTATCAGGAAATAGCTAGCAATACGTCGCCCAGTACTGGGAATCGTACCGAAGGTCCATGAGACCATGAATACAATCATAGCAGCTAAACTATTGTTTATTCACATTATTTTGTTTGAACTAATTTCAGGTTTTCTAGGTGACCAGAGTGGTTATGGCTGAAAACATACCATGATTACAATTGCTCACTGGCAGTTAATAGCATAATACGGTTTGATGCAGCTGGCGATACTTCATTTAGATGTCATAGAACTTTTAAGTTGCAGCCTGGGTTATGTCAAGGCATTCCTTATATTTTACTATTACAACAAAGCTTGGGAAATGTGGATGTAGGTACTTAAAGGTGTTTTGCAATAGTTCGCTTCCAAATTATTAAGAGAGTGAGATTCGAAGTTGACTTTTTAGAAACACACAACAGTGGTTACCAACCTTTTCACAGACGTGTGTGACTGTACATTGATCGCGTGATTCCCGACATCCCATGTAACACAGAGTTTACTTTCCGTGGTACAAACAAAATATTGCAAAACGCAATAATTTGCATTACACTTGCCCAAGGAAGGGCGGGGTGGAGTCGTCATTAATAATAGAGTAAAGTTAGAGGGCGTTTCCTTCCCTACAGGACGGGGTTAACAACCCTTGTTTAACTGTATAGTCTGGATTCATTTTCCGCTACAATGACTAGTGCATATTTATGCTAAGTTTCTTTACCAGAAAGAATTTTTGTGGTTTTATATATAAAAAAAACCTTTGCTTGAGAGAGGTCTGTTAGTTGAGTAAATGGAATTTATTTTGTTGACTATATCTCTGTTGCAGATTTTACTTTTGCGGAGTAGGTAGGTACACATTACCCAGATAGCATTTTTGGTCGCAAAATATTTGAATCAATAACAAATTTACAAAGTTCCGTTATTGTTACGAAACAATGCGACTGTGTGCGCGTTTCGGTTTCTAAGTGTGGTATAAGTGTCTACACAGTTTGACCGAAATGTTTTACTCTCTCTGTAATCGTTGTGTCGACAAAAAATGTATGCATTTGTGATGAATTCAGTTTGGTTCACATATTATGTTGTAACAGTGTTTACACAGTTTGACCGGAAAGTGTTTTAGTAACTCTTTGTAGTCGATGAGTCAACACGATATGTTCGGATTTGTGTCAACTTGTTTTATACACATAGCGTTGAGTTTTCGACAAGCGAGCGATCAAAGTTTAACTGTGTTGTAATGGTGTGACAACTTTGTTATTGGAATAATATCCATAGACCCAAAGTTTCACAAAGTTACGTCATGGCTAAAAAACAAAATTTTACCAAAATTAGCAAAAAAAGTATCAACCAGCTGCATCTGGTTCTCAAATATTTCTGAATTGTGTGCCAGCTCAACCCGATAAACGTAATTTCCGGAGTACATCGTCTTACTAGTTTTACTACGGGCAAATCAACGATTTATTAGTAAGACAAAATGAAGCTGCAAGTTTAAGTAATTGCTTAATTTATAATATAACAAGCTGACCCGGCTAACGTAAATGGAGCGAGATCGGGTTATTTAATATAACCCGAACGATTAATTTGAATCTTTTTGGATATTTTCCTGTTATTGTATATTATTTTACTCAGAGAAACATAAGTCACTGGTTTCTCCGCTAACAAACGCGGAAAACTTGAATTTGAATATGCCATCAGTAGTAAAAGACTCTCAACATTCAGATGGGGCTAAATCGTTCACAAAAAATGTTATGTTTTTAATTTTTACCCGACTGTACGACGCAAAGGAGGGTAATGTGTTTATCAGCCTATGTATTTATGATTTCTTCCTTCGTGGCACTTTAGAGGTCAAATGCCTGGGCCGATTTTAATAATTCTTATGTCTGTCGATTTGAATTCATCTGGTTATCAAAATTCAATGTGACGACAACCAGGCGCCAAATTGAGAAAAAGCAAAAAAAGGGGATGAGCTACATAATTATCATAAGTGGTTTTCAATAAAGCTGAAATAAAATATAATTTTCGTATGCAAAATACGCTCTTGGATGTACAGGTGTCCACCAGCCATTTATACAATACAATATGAAATATAAGAATTCGTTATCAACATTAAAAAGATGAATACAAAAATACCAAAAATATCGAAAATATAATAAATTGTGCTGTGTATAATTTTTACATTCATGCTTTAACTTTATATTCCCGCATTAGTAAGGGAAAATATGCCACAAATTACCATCATACTATTCAGTGTAAGATTTAATAGTGTATTTTAAATTTGAATTCCTTAAAGAGCCTTCGACTGCTTTTCAAATCCTTATTAAAAAAAAAAACCAATGAAGCATGATGGATGAATTGATGTTGACCTTAGTTTTCTTATAATGAACCGTGTATTGTTTAATAAATTACAAATGTTACATTTCATTACATTATTTTATTATTTTTATATAAATAAATACCTATATAAACATAATATATAAATTGCATTAATTAGAATTCCGTAATAATCCATACAACGCTGAGACATGTCGACTCAGAAATCATGGTGACACATCAACTATACACATTTCACACGTAAAACGTTGCCTTCGTTTTGTATATGTCACCGTAAAATTGTCAAACACGTTAGATTGTAACAACTCACGTGGTAGTCAACTCACGCGGTGTGGGTGGAAGGAGGGTTCCCCTTGCCCAAAGGTACCACTCTCATGAAAAGATAATGTACCATTCCTGAGAAATACCGATTAATATAACCTAACCTTAACCCCAGAGAATCCCCATAATAATACAAAAAAGTCTCGTTAAGCCCAAGAAAGAATTAGTGATTGCAAGTAATAATTCACTTCAGCCCTGTTGGCGGCCCGACTAGCGGTTGTAATCCGTGAAATTGGCCGCAGAATTCTCTTAAAATTGTCCGACTATTACTTTTAAAATTGACCGCATATTTTTCAAAAAATTGGCTTCACATTATTTTTTAAGGAAGCGGCTATCATCGTTCTTGTTTTGTGACTTTTTTGATTGATTTATTAGAGTAATCATTATTTACAATATATACACACTAACATTATAATAGGAAGAAAAAATATGTACAAATATCAAAAAAGGGGTTACAGGGCATCGAAAAATTCGTCCACATCGCTGCCAACAGGAAAAGTGCCCAGAAGGCTGGCAGCATTGCCACGTTGGATGGCAATGCTGATTCTTTGGCCAAAAAATAGTCCCGCCCTCTGGTCACGTGAAGAGTCGACCAACCGATTGGCGATTTCCCGAAATACAAGGTGGGCACTCGGACCCCATGGCCCTAGTGTTTCGACCCCAAACGGCTCAAACACATAATTACCAATTAAATTATTGTATTTGCGCCGTTTGAGGTTTTCAGCACCTGCAGCAGCCGCCCCAGCGCAGCACACCGTGCTAGGAAGATGAGATGGCGCAAGGGTGTCGACGCAAGTTGCGTCCCACACCAAAGGCCTACCCAACTTCCATGGCATTATGGTCATACCATCTGGTCTCTTGCCATCGACGCGCGCCAAGCCAGTTGGTTCTAACACAGCTGGCACCCCGGCGGTGGCAAGAGCACGACGGATGAGATCATTAATGCTGGCGTGTCGCGCTATCCGACCTGCACTCTTAATGCAAGAAAGGCCATGGTGTCCGAGGCAGTCGACTGCTTCACCACATTGACAGCGATGTGGAGCCCCACACGGAGCGCCCAAACGCAAACAAGTAGCGAGCCGGAAGGTCGTGTCACCTAACAAAGTGCCTATATTAGGTGACGGTAGTGCCTGAAGCCAGAGACCCGACTCCCACTCACCCACAGCCAGCAGGCGGGCACGCTCAGCAGTATTGGTAGACGTATTAATAAGTTTATTCCGTACCAACCTGCAGAGCGGCTCATCCCACTGTCTCTGGGAAAACGGGTTCTCGGGCCGATCCGTGTCCGGGCAAGTCACTTTCCAGGCGTCCTCTGCGTCGGTCAAGCACGGCACTTCCGAGTCAACCAAGGAAAGACTTAAAATTTTCCTGGTTAACTTTTCAGTGCTGTGGACAGAAGACAGGAACGCCGGTAAGCTTATACTAGAAATTTTGCGGACGCCGAGACCACCAAAACGAATTGGTAGTGTGGCTTGCAGCCACGCTCGGTCATCCAGGGCCACATTAAGAATGGATGTTAAAGTGTTACGAATAATTTGATCAATTTTGTCCAAAAGTTCTGGTTGCTTCCAAAGAGGAGAACAACGGAGAAAATACATAAAATTTGGACCAAAACAGCAATATCTGATAATCGTGAATGCCGCATGTAAATTAATTTTGGAAAGTCTGTCCGAAATATCATTGAAATGTATAATTTTGTCATCAATGAAAGATGAATAACTTTCTTCTAAAATAGGGGAACCTAGGAGGTGCAGGGAACTTTTTTCTAAAATTTTGATTTGAGGAGCTATTGCATTAAATTTATCTATAATCGATTGTCTGTCGGTAACGTCAGAGAGGTAAATTTCACACTTTGATGGGTTAAGGTCTAGGCCAATGGATTTAAACTGATGTTTGAGGAGTTGCAAGTCAGCCAAAACGGTGTCAACATCACCTCCTAGCGTTCCATCGTCTAAATACCATACATTAAATTTTGAATTTAGTTGTTGAATTATGGGATGAATAGCCAAACTGAAAATTACAGGCCCGAGAGGGTCACCTTGTTGGCATCCAACTGCAGATTCCAAAACGTTGTCCTTGTAAAGTAATTTTGAAGGGTGTCTATAACATTGCCACATCATCATCATCATCATCATCATCTCAGCCGAAAGACGTCCACTGCTGGACATAGGCCTCCCCCAAGTGTCGCCACATTGACCGGTCCCTTGCTACTCGCATCCACCGGATTCCCGCAACCTTCACCAGGTCATCGGTCCACCTAGTGGGAGGTCTTCCAACGCATCGTCTTCCGGTTCGCGGTCGCCACTCCAGAACTTTTCGGCCCCATCGGCCATCCGTTCTGCGAGCAATGTGCCCTGCCCACTGCCACTTAAGTTTAGCAATTCTTCGGGCTACGTCGGTGACCTTGGTTCTCTTGCGGATGTCTTCATTTCTGATTCGATCACGCAAGGAAACTCCGAGCATAGCCCTCTCCATTGCCCTTTGGGTGACTTTAAGCCTTTTGATAAGGCCCATTGTGAGCGACCACGTTTCGGTCCCGTATGTAATCACTGGCAACACACACTGGTCATAGACTTTCGTCTTGAGACACTGCGGTAAGTTGCCACAAAAAACCATAAATTTCGGGTAATTCTTTTTTTACTTCAGCCAACAAAGTGTCCCTATTCACGGAGTTGAAGGCATTTTTGACGTCAACCTTGAGGACGACCTCACCTTTTTTAGAGTCTAGAAAAGATGATAGGGCATGTACGGCTGCCTCACAGCCCCCCCTGGAACCAAAACCAAGTTGAAGGGGCTGGAACTTAGTTGCAAGCGTCTCGCTGTATAGCTTGCAACATATTTTGGCAGCCATACGCCTGTAGGTGCAACCGACGGCAATTGGACGAATGCCGCCGTCCTTCTTGCGCAGGGCGCATAGGTTAGCCCCATACAAGACATCGACGACGGCATCGTTCACGCCGCCAGAGAGCATTAAGTTGATCAGAACCGCGAGCTCCTTCAAGAGCGACTCACCAGCTTCCCCGGCGCCTGAACTCAACAAATCTTTCAAATGTTGTGGGGTCAGGCCGTCGAGGCCGCCAGCAGAACCACTCCGAAAGGAGCTCACGGCTGCGATCAACTGCGGGGCTGAAATATTAAAAAAAGGTGGATCCTGAATGGGGGGGTCGGGGTGGACGGGTGGGTCGGGGAAGGTGAGACCATCCGCAGGCGATGGATGTTTACTCTCCAGGGCTGAAAGAGTATCTGGAGAGTATGGCGCCACCAGATCACTGCTGAACAGTATTCTGGCTGCCCCCCTAATGTCACCGTCACTTAACTTGGATTCCGCAAGATCACAAATGTTTATCTGTTTATTAAAAAAAGGTAATTTGGAGTCTAAAATACGGGCCGAATTGTTGCAATTATCTTTAATTTGATTTGTTAAGGATTTTTGAGTAGCCAAATTTTTTTGGACATGCAGAATCCTGTAAGGGAAGGTGAGTAACTGCTCCCAGGCACGTAGCGAGTTCTCCTGGGTCGCGAGACGGACACATCGCGCTAAACTCAGCGCAACAGAGTGTCTCGCGCCCCGGGGAACTCTTTTTAAAACTGGAGTGGAATTTTTAAATTTAGATAACGTTCGCCACAAACTTTGTTCTAGAGGTGTTGATGTTGGAGATATGGCTGGGGGGCACAAAGGTACACTATGAGGTTTGTGAACCTTGCCATAGTGTATCTTAAGCCCCCGTTCGCCTTTGAAAAAACGAGCCTGGGAGCAATGAGGGCATCTTACCAGTTGCACATCCAGTGATGTGGCAGGTTGACTGGCACTAACTGTTCCGGTGTCGCTACAGCTGGCGCCGAACATAAAAATTAATTTTGTGACTTAATTATCTTCAGTTTTTCAGATGTAATCTACTTATTTTGGAAGATTAATGGCGACCAGATTTGGTCCTGTAAGTAATTGAACAGGCTGTTTTGTTATCTTTTTCCGAGAAAATTACATAAAAATAAAATCAGTGATCTCCTCAAGTGTTGCTATTATATTGACTGTTTTAAACCATTATCGCATGCTCATAAGCAGAATAAGAAGTAATTAAAGATATATAAAAAAAAACATGGGAAAAGCTATCTGAAAAAAAAAAAATACATAGAAAAACTGTAATCCCATGGAACTAATAAGTAGCACGTGTTTAAGTATCGTACACTAATTACCAGACACCCTATATAAATGTCTTTATAATGTATCTATCGCTTAAATTATTAATTTATTATGATCAAACACTTGATCAAATTACTACGTGAAGTATGCGTGGTCAATCCGAGAACTCTAACATCAAATTAACCGTAAATTCATTTTCGGTTCTTAACGAAACCTTCAAACAATTTACGCAAGAACAACGCCACTAGAAACCTAAAGCCTGCGGCCTCAATAAAGCACTTTATAATTAAATTACATTAATATTGATGGAGGCTAGAAAGTACGTAGATAGCATTACATTGACGGGACCGAACCCTATTCGTAAGCCGATTAAAGACCGGCGCACACGCGCAATTTGGAACTACCCTAATATGTGACGCCCTACCATAACTGTGCTAAATTTCAGTTTTCTAGGTCCGAGTATTTGGGCTTGGCGTTGATCGCCGGATCGGAACGGTGTGATATTTTGCCTGCGTGCAGCCGGTGTTAATAGGTTTATAAGACGTTATCACATCAAAAATCGGGCTAGTATACATACAGACGCTTTAACGCGCGTGTTGGCGTGGAGTAAGCGGACCCGAATGGAGGTGTCACTAGCGGTGCACGTTCAAACGAGCTTATAAGTAAGCGTGTCAACGCTCGTACAAGTTACTCGTGAAACCAAACGCGCAAGTATACGCGCGTACTTTTGATTTCAAAATCGAGCTTACACACACCGAAATACGCTCATCTGAAACAAATCACGTGTAAACAAATTCATGAATGATATTTTATTCGAGCATATCACGGGTCACCACGTCAACGGCCTAAAACCGTCTCAACTCCAACTTCAACGTCAATGTGTTGTCAACTCGACGTACACTTCAGGTCACGTCTATGCGGACATGTTATTGTCACATACCTATTAATATTGAAAACTTTACAGTTAGTGACTTGATATAAAGCTCACATTTCAATGTATATCTTGAAGGCGAGTTGCTGTTGGATTTAGGTGTGCGATACCCTTTATACAACCTAAACAACTGGCAAAATTAATCTGAAGACCATTATTGTTGACATGTAAAACGCATTAAGCGCCCAAAAGCCTCTTCGGTAATAAAACAGTCGATATCGAAAGTCGAATCCGATGAACTGACACACGGAATTACAGAATAACAATGTACGTTTACTTTTTGAACAACTTTTGCTCTGCGGAATATTATTTTTTTGTGTTAAAAATTGGATGGAAACGTTTTTTTTACTGAAGAATAATTGGGGATGATTTTTTGCTGTGTCAAAAGGATTTTATACAAGTGTTTTCTGAATTGGATAAAAGCCCAAAGTTCGAACTTCGAAGCTTTTATAATATAAACTTACTACTGAAATTATATTATTTAAGGCGCTTATAACAATGATGAACCTTTTATTACATTTAATTGAATAAGGGTTCCTGCTTTGATTCATTAATAATAACATAAATAAGTTTTCTACATCTTTTCTGTAAACATTGACATCCAGAAGTCGCAGACGAAATAAAATTTTATATTTTTATCATATCAGTTACCTTATAAAAGCTTGTATTGTACGTGTTCTGAATGTTCCTCTGTTACAGTGCAAACTCAACACACTAAACCAGCATACGAATGTTGTTGAGAATTTTTAACTTTTGTTACAAAATAATCAACAAAACATAACGTTTAAAAGAGAAAATATTAGGACCCTGACTTATCAAAAAAGGGTTAACATTTAACTGGGTTACGCAACAAAATTACATTGTATATTTTATGAAAATCACGGAACACGGGAAGGATACGCTGATTTGCCCTGTAAAATTTTATTATAAAGAGGCAATTAAAACGAAAATTAAACGTGTGTTTTTCGTGCATCCCTTAATCAAATAAAGCGACAAAATTAATCTGCGCGATTCACCGCTCCCTTCCGAGCGGCTCCGATCCCGTCCGGTTTCATGCGGACGCCAATTTCGTACAATAACACATCACGTATTTGTGTTGCCGTAATGGAAACGTATACATACTTGTTTTGTTTGCTCCCGTTATTAATTCATCGTATTCATAGAAAGGGTACCCAAAGCATATCGCCAGCCATTTTGATTGGATTTCACAGAAAGAACATTTTTATAACTCGAGCACATACGTATGATTCAATAACCGTTCGGAGATTCCTTTGATAACGTTATACGTACGTAATATTTTTCTCTACCCTTTCAATAGATATTTAATTTCGTCGGAGGCAAAACAGGTTATCTCAGAAAAGTAATATCCACGTGAAATATCACGACGATGACTTTGTTTTACAAAACGAATTTCTTTTCTTTTATATAAGAAAAAGCGGATAAGTCATTAAAAGTGTCGACGAAGCGTAAGAATAAAGTGAGCCGAGCAAAAGTGGTCGAATCCAAGCGAAGCCGCGTCTTATCGAAAACTTGAAACTAGTATGGTTCATATCCAACGAACGGTTATTAAACTTTTCTTTACTTTAACGAGTCGAACGTCAAATTTCTAGAATAGTTACCGACTTCGTATCTAGCTGTAACAGTTCCATCTTTCTTTTCGTTCGTAATTAATTCAATTTGTTAAATTAATGCCAATTGGTAGCAAAAGTTACCTACAGACTCATTGATTTCTTGGAAACTTTTGCAGTTTTCAGATAGCATAGAATAATCCAGATAGAATTAGACTGTAGTATGTTTAGTAAGTTGACATCACTAGTAAATAGGACATGATGGAAGGACAACACTAGTGAGTAACATGGACGATTGTATTATTGTAAGTGATCCATCGATCTTGAAAAGTTATAATATAAAACGCCAAAGCATTGTCACGTTGTTTTAATATAATTAACATGATACATAAACGTTCAGTGGGGAACACAGGTATAAAATAAAACTGAATCATTAAAATTATTATCAAGTAAGATTGGATACTGCGCTCCAAAACGCGAATTGTTGACCTGGCTCAAAAGGCTACCCAACTTAAATGGGACTGGGCATGACGTGTCTGTCGCATGCCGAACGAAGTGTGGAAGGCTTAGGAATGGTGCCCTGAAACAGTGACACGGGGTCGCGGCAGACCACGAAAGTGATGGCGGGACTAACTAGATGTCTTCCTTGAGAATTGGAAAGAAATAGCACAGAATCGTGATCGTTGGAAGGGGCGGAGGGAGGCCTTTGCCCAGCAGTGGGACAATATAGGCTGGCTGTACCTTAACAAATCGAATGAATAACTACGTTGTTGATCGAGTGGTCACAAGCTCGACTGCTGAGGTCTTAGGTTTCAGTCCTAGGTCGGGTAAGTGTTATTTTCCATCAGGAATTTCTCAGTAGCTGGTAGCTAGCGGAGTCTGGATTGGACTGGCTGATGGCAATAGGTTCGCTCACATGGTTCATAAAACATAACTAGCCAAAGTTGGGTGTAGTATAACCCTTCGGGGATTACAGGCATAATGGTATGATGTTATAAAATAACAAAACTCTAGGTTATTATTTGAAGCTGTTTATTTTCACTGCCAACTACCGTAAATGAGAAAAACGTTCCGCACTAAAAGGCAACAAACCCTGCGACAAAGCAGAATTTTCTAGAAACGTCTTCAAAATTACTTCTACCCGACACGTAACGGTACCAAATAGACCTGTCCTCAACAAATAGGTCAGCGATCCTTGTTTTCTTTTTCAATAAACAGGTCAAGCTTAAAATGTCTTATCCAGTAGATAAAACCAGATTGGTCCCACGTTTTTTGTTCGTCGAGAGTCGGTAATGAGTCGTCTCAGTGCTTCGATTGACCGTCTCTCTACCTTCCGAGTCAATTCACTCGCCTTTTATGTACTTTTTAAACCCTCCGATCTGACTTTTAGAAGGAAACTGTTGCCAAGTACAGTGGAGTACAGAAATAAAAGTGTATTTTAATATCTGTGGTATATTTGGAGATTGAAGTCGAGTTTTGGTAATTTTGAGGATGTTGAGTGATAACTTTGGAGGCTTGTTTCATATTTGTATACCGCTACAAGTAATAAGGTTGTGTTTATATAATAGAAGTTTAGTAAATAATTTAAAAGATCTCATTCTTAAACTTTGCAAAAACCATATGGTGGAAGTGGGCAGCGGTGGCCCAGTGGTAGTATGTCGTGGGTAATAATTTATTTCATCATCACTGCTCTCAAAACGGAGATGAAAAGCATATCCGGAAAAAAACCAGCATTTCCTTGAACCAAAAAAATCGAAGACACCAAACCCAACACCAATCCCAACCCCCCAATCTGCACTGGGCCCACGTGGTGGATTATAGCACATACCCTCATTAGACCAAAAAAAATTACAGTAGGATGAAACAGTAGAAAAGGAGGGGAATATGATAAAAATGAAAGGAAAAATAAATTACGGTCGATCCGAGTTCGGGAATTGTGGGGGGGAGCCAGGGGGAAAAGTTAAAGGGGAAAAAATGGTTTATCTTGATTTCCGGCAAAACTGCAAGTGTCTATGGAAAAAAGTTAAATGGCAAAGTTGTAGATATTAAAAAGATCTATAACTTTAGTATTGACAATTTTTTCACATACCTAACCTCTAAATTTAGGCGAAAAATTCAAAAAACCAAGTTTTTGGTTTTTTATTTTTATCTTTTTCAACCATTTTTTTTTTGTTTATGAAATTTGGTGAAAACTTACGGTTTAGTCCCATCTCGGCACCTTCCCATCTCGGCACCCATGAATTAATTTATCATCTTTACGAAAAATTCCCATCTCGGCACTCCGTCATTATTCGTTGCTAAGTACACAGTCATCAAAAAATGGATACACTGTATCAGTATAGTGAGTAAATCAAATTGACTCAAAACTAAAAAAAAATAAAAGTACCTATAAAATAAGCGTAATTTTAAATGTATAATATTTTTTTCATATTTCGAATTTTTACCTATTATGTAGGTATGAACATATACAATTCCGATTTATGTGATAATTAAGACCGAAAATGAATGTACAGCGAGTTATAGCAATTAGCTGACCCCCTTTGCAATTATTTCATATTTTATTTATTTGAGCGAAGTAAATAAAATATATAAAATAATTGCAAAGGGGGATCAGTTAATTGTTATGACTGTACAGTGAACGCGTAATCAAGCCTACTCGTATCATTTAGTACTAGTATGAAAGTCCTCAAAGTATGGACGCCCTTTTGCATACGTCCCGGTTATACTGATTAAACGTTAATTGTACATAATAACTGTTGATTTTTGTAATTTGTTTTTACATAATTGCCGGAAAGATTTTTTTCCTGCGAACCGTGAATTTTTCATATATTTTAAAATTTGTATGTTACTGCCAAGGCAGAGATAATGGAGCCTCTAAAAAGCGATTCAAGGGCTTGTCTGTGAAAATGGTAATTTAAAAAGAAACAAAAATGATTTAATAAATAATAAAGTTGATTTACTTACTTACTATACTGATACTGTGTTTCCGTTTCTTTTTGTGTACCTTAAAATGATTTATGAGAGAGTGCCGAAATGGGAATTTTTCGTAGACAAGATAAATAAATTCATGGGTGCCGAGATGGGAAGGTGCCGAGATGGGAATAAACCAAACTTACCTTATTATGTCCCAAATACACTGTAATTTATTTGATTTAAAAAATTTATCATTTCGCCTTATTTTAACTTAATTTAAAAAAATCTAATTTTCAACCGAAAATTCTCGTGACAAAATTTTAGCTTTTTCCAAAAAGTCGTGGGTTGGGCTTTTTATTCAAAATCGACCGTAATTTATTTTTCCTTTCATTTTTATCATATTCCCCTACTTTTCTAATGGGTTTCATCCTACTATATTTTTTTACGTTTTTTACCATTTTTGAAGGCATCGGCCCTGGTCCGGGTACATAGGGTGGAGGCGTTTACAAAGATTGGCTTTTATTCTTTGAAACTGAAGGATAATCGTGTTTATTAGAAACAAATGAAGGTGCTGTCTTAAAATGAAATTGATCGTTTTGGAACCTTAAAACGACACTTTTTGGAAAAAAAGTAACCTAAGTATCTTTTCACGTTAAAGAGTTTGTTTATGAAAACCGTTTTTTTAGCATATAAAATACAGCCGAATTGAGAAGAAGCATCGAATAAAAAAATAGGTACTTAGTTCTCGTACAATTCTTAAATAAGTACATTATAATATGAACGTAAACCAGAAATAAACCAAGACTATTTTCAAGTAATATAACTTGAATAAGTACGCAAGGTGCTCTGGCTTCGTGGATGCACTAAGAAAACACACGTGATCCAACTTTGAATTAAACTCATACATGGCTCATACATACGAGGTATCTACGGGTATCAGTATAAGTTCGGAGATAGGATTGTTCCTGGATTGTATAAAACTTTTTGAGATAGTTTAATGAGTTTTTAAAAGAACTGTTGTATGGTTTCCCGTTATTATTCTTATTTCATGACGTTCCCTGTCTGCTTAAAAAATAAATAAAAATAAAATCTAACACAACGTGCAATATTTTAAACAAAATTTGTTTTTTTAAATTCAGACCTTAAGTTATTTTAATAATTAAAACTAAATATCAGCAAAAAACTATTATTTTCAATGAATATTCTTATCTCTAGATGACATGACATGGTCTTGAACGAAGCTACAAAATTGTCTTTAGCTTGACCCCAATAATAAATAACGTTACAGTGCCACCGTCAACGCAGACATTTTTCAATTTACAAGAACGAATTTAAACTTATATTTTTTGACACTACATTGAATTTACATTTTACAACGATTTATTTAACGAGTTTTACATTAATTATCTTGTTCTTATTAAAACACGTAATTAATTTTCAAGAAATCTCTGAGTGATATTTAATGTGATTCAAATTCATATTTGCAATGCAAATATTCGTCCTTTGCAAATATTGATAATGAAATGTGCGTGCATGAATTATTGTAATATTCTATAGCATAAAATATACCTTTAATATAAGCCATCTAGAGAAGCCTACGACAATGTCATACTTTAATTATATTTTAACAATAGGTTTAATATTATGAGTTTAATAAATCATCTCTATAACGACCCTGAGTAGGTAAAATTAGATGAAAAGAAACATCCACCCCAATAAAATATTGATTAATTGTCCAAAAACGATTATTTCTTTACACACGTTCGTAAAGGTTTCATTCACTACAGAAAAACTGCTCATCATCATCATCATATCAGTCCAGAATCACCCACTGCTGGGTGGGTGCCTCCCCTTTCTTCCGCCACTCTTCCCGGTTCTGTTCCACCCTGATCTAGGTGTTCCCCGCGACCCTGACAATATCGTCAATCCAACGAGCTATAGGACGGTACTGGTTTCATTGGCGAAAAAACTGCTAGATACTACGAAAAACATCCGTTGAAAAATAAAGTTATCATCATAATCATTTGAGCCCGGAATTACCCACTACTATTTATTTATTTATTTTATTTTAAAGAAGGTTTACAGACTAATTAAGAAAATGTTATATATAATAAGTGTAATATTATCAAATCGCTAATTACATGCCTCCACACGTAGACAAGAAAAGACAAAGGATATTTAAAAAAAAAGTACAGAAGACAATTAACTACTGGGTATTGTCCTCTTCTTTCTTCTGCCACTGCGATTTTGACGATTTCATCGACCCAACGAGCTTTAGGACACCCTGGATTATTTTGCATAACCTTGGCCACTCTGTCAAATCCCTAAAAAAAGTCTCAGTACCTAAGTTTCCTACTAATATTGAATGTGTTTGTTACTCTTTCACGCAAAAACTACTGAACGGATTTGGATAAAATTTTGCACACAGATAGTTTATAACCTAGATTAACTCATGAAATACTTTTTATTAGGGTAGAAAGATCCCATGGGACAATTATACAACTTATAAAACTGCTGGCAGAAGTACCAGTTACAAAATAATGATTACTCTACTAATGAAATATAGCGAAAATTCCTTACAAACACAAGGGTAATTAAATTAGGTAGCTAAAATAAAATAAAAGCTTAGGGAAAGGTTATTAACTATACTCACGACCCCTTAGTTAGCAAAGTTTTAATTCTGTTTTGTTTAATATAAAGTGCAGTAAATTATTACGCATTAAAGGGTAGGCTAATAACGCCAACTGCCTCGCTTACGGCTGCTGTAGAAATTAATAGCGCTAATAGTGATGTGAAATGGCTTCGGTTATCGATAAGTTTATTATGGGAAATAAAAAAATCTTTAGTAAGTTCAACTTGGATCCAATTAGTGTCTAAACACTAGGCATTATTTGCTTACATAAATAAATAAGCAAAGATAAATGTAGGCGTATGTTTATTTTGTGATTTTTGTCTATGTTTGTCTCGAAAGTCAACAATCTAAAAATAACACTGACACTAGAATCATTTCATATTTACGCTAAAATGGCCACTTTATTTTTTAAACAGAATTCTTGTTTGAGCTTGTTTTGGTGCGGGAAATATTATATGAAGCTTCAAAAGTTCATTTATTACCCAATAATGCCCAATATAGTTACTCTTGTACTTCGCACGATACTTTTAATTTACTAAACCACTCCAGACCATCGACACCCAAAACTTCCACCACAACCCATCACTAAACGTTCTTTAGATACGTGCTAGGGCGTCGGCGGGGGATTTCCGGCTCTCGGGTGGGTCGCTAATATAGCTATCCTCACTCGGGGCGAGCGGGCGATGTCGCCGGCCTAGCGAGAAACTCATTAAAATTACACAACGGCACAAAAGCATACAGTAAACCAGCCTCCCAAATACGGCCTTTGCCGTGTCAATTTGTCGCGTCAATTACTTTATTTAACGGCTATAGAGTTAGGTATGTTGCTGTTTAGTTCTAGATTTAAATTCAAAATATTCATTAACGTTTGATTTGAATGTATTATGGTCAGTGGAAAGTCTGACGAGTAGTCTCGCCTGTTGGTGTTATGTTTTGGGGGTAGGTATGGAGAATAGAGAGTGTGTGTGTGTGTGTGTGTGTGTGTGAGTGTGTGTTCTTTAATTTTCTGAGAAACGGGAGGATGCTCCGACCAGACGGATGTTGTTCTGGTGAGATATTCACCGAAAGTTGCTATCGGGTTTTGTTTTGTTTTGGTTTAAGCTCTTTATTTGTGTAACAGATGGCGCTGTAGTACTTGTTGTTGTACAATGTCATCTATGTTGCTTCGAGCCGCTCATGCCCAAGAAGTAGATGCAGCCCTTAACGAAACATTCCGAATAATAACTGGCTGCCTCAAACCAACACTATTAGATACTCTATATCCGCTTGCAGGAGTGCCTCCCGCCCCTCCCAGAGATAAGAAGAAAGACTACCAGCTCCTCTGAAAAGCATAAGCAGCAGACAGACAAACGCCACCCTCTGCATAATATGGATACGCTAAGAGGCAGGCTGAAGAGTCGGAAGAGCTTCCTCAAGTCGACTAATTTCATCAACAGGCCTAGTGAAGCAAAAAAAAATAGTTGTGGCTCCTCAAGCATTCTCCTCATTATGGACCATTCAGACACTTTGTCGAAGAAGCAGAAAAGCTTCCTCCGGGATCCGGGGGTTGTTCTGCCATGGCCCACCTGGAAAACCCTTAAACGTTGGCGAAGTCACGTGGGCCGCTGCAGATACAACGGAAACTATGGCTTTCCTTCTATCCTCCACAGTGTGGTTCCACCTGCATTCTGAGGGACCTGTTCGAGGTCACCGCCACCACTGTCGAGGTGGCAGAGTATTGGTCGAAAACAATTAAAAAAAACGGGGAAATCATCGACACGACGAAGAAGAAGGTCACCTATCAAATGGCCAGAGCGACCACATTCGATAGCGCTCTAGGATGACTGTTTAGAATTTTTGGTGTCCTGCTCTTTCATATGCGCAAAGAGTATTGATAAGTTAATATATACTTACTGCTTCTAATGGAGCTGACCCTTATATTCAGATGGGGCTAGACAGATGATGATGATGATGATGACAAAGGGCGGTTAGTTAGGTGATCATTGATAACTATTTAATTAATAAACAAGACGTGCCAAATAATTCTCCGTTATAATTTGCTTGATTTGGTATTTTTTGTGTTTGGTCGATTTATCAATTTAAATGCTTCACTCTTCATCTAGATTTTAATCTTATAAAGTGCCAAAAAGGCCTTTCATACTTTCACGTAGGCAAAAAAAACTTACTCACCCAAATTATAATAAAGTTATCTGAGTAAAATAAATAGGGCCGAAACACTTTGTATATTAAAGCTGTAAAATAAAAATAATATAAAAAAAACAAACCTTGTTCAAAATAAAGCCTAAAATCGCGTAAAATACAACAAGGACGGAAGATAAAGCGTCTGTATTTAATTGTACCTAAAACCCATATTTCTCCATGAGATATACCCGGAGTCTTTACCAAAAATTAGATGACAGTTAAATTTTTTACGGGCCTTTGCTCGACCGCATTGGACAATAAAACTCAGGCAATCCCGGGGGTATTTCACGGTACCTAGTCCGACGCTTGCAATGAATTTGTACAGAACAAATTTTAAATATTAGACTGGAAAAGTAAAAATATAGTTCTTTGTAGTCTGTTCGTTTAAACGTATAGTTTAACTTTATTGTGCTGGACTGATAGAAATGTGAAATACGTATTTCAGTTGTGCCTGTTTTATTGTTTGTTGGATTTCTGAAAAATAATTTTCCTTCCTTATCGTAATCGTGTGCCTAGCCTTTACCCAACTATGTTGATGTCGGCTTCCAGTCCGAATGCAGCTGAGTACCAGTATTTTACATGGAGCGACTGCCTATCTTTAGTCCACACCCCAGTTAGTACTTACTGAAGTACTGGGAAAAACACGTCATGCCGTTGGTCCCGGCTGTCATTGGCTGTCATTTGTAGATCTTTGACTACTACTAGACTTTCCTGCCACTGACTAGGTAGTCAGTGGCAGGAAAGTCTAGTAGTAGTCAAAGATCTGACTAGCCTAGACTGGCTACCTGAAACGGTTGTCCGTTTCAGGTAGCCAGTGGCAGGAAAGTCTGTCTGAGTCTGAAGTCTGGTTGTGTTAAGGTGCTTTCCGCAGCACGGAGGAAAACCCGGTATGTTATGATGGTCACCTATCCACAGACCAACCTCGGCAACCGCGGCTTAACCTTGAATATTCTGCGCTGCTGTTATAATTAAGCTATGAGCTTCTCCTTAAGTACAATAAAAAGATAATCGATGAAGGGCAACGTCTTTTTCAACGGCTCCACGAGTGTCCGTGACTACGCGTGTCTCTAACAAATAAAAAAAATGGTAATTTTTTCTTTTTTCACGTTAACAAAAAATGAAGACGATACAGTTCATACAATGCGTCGAAAACTAGTGTGATGTCATATTTGAGTACATTTTTTTACCGAAAAGTACCGTCGCAAGTCGCCACTGCGAAAATTGACTGCTCGTAATCTTTTATTAATTTTATAAAAATAAAAACACGTATCTATGTTGCGCTAGTCGAGTCAGTACTTTCTTATTGCATACTTGGCTGAGGTGGTGCAGCCAAAACCAAATTTCTAGCACTGGAAAGGGCACAACGCGCTCTTTTCAAGTGCATGTATTTAAAAAAAAGAGATATCCTACTGAAGACTTATTTCGACTCAGTAACCTGCTCTGAGTCGGGAAACTTTACATTACACAAATTATATTAAAAAAAAACTTAAGTCACTTTCATATTAAGCTAGCATACTGACAAAAAGAAGGAAAGACATGATATTAAATCACACACAAACCTACACCCACTCATACACGTATTTCATGTTATGTAAGTTAGCCTTAATTTAAATTAACTTAATTTGTAATTTAAATAGTTTTAGTATAAAAATGATACGTCTCGATCTAGGTATAGCACGACTTGGTATGGCAGGGCGGACTCTCCTAACACAGGCACTATCTGCCTAAAAGGAAACACTGAAACTGTTTTATTATTTTTTATCCAATATTTTTTGAAAATCTAACTAACTGACTAAACAAAATCATTTTTTTTTGTCAGAAATCATCTCTATTATGATGGAAACCACAACATTCTGAAATTACCAAGCCTAAAATGTATCAAGCGTGTTGGTACTATTTCTTACCAGCTCAGTGCAAGTACGTAGGATTCGATAGGACACGATTAGATGAATTTGACAGTCGTTCTCGATAAAATTAGTTTTTAAGGAGTCAAAAACTAATTTTAAAAATCAACCAAATTCAATCTTACGTTTTCTACATCATTAAGGGCTTTTATTGTTGCTATATTTAGATTTATAGGCATCAATCAAGTAATTCCAGAGGCACAAAATAGTTGATATTGTATAAATTTTCCTGAAAGGGAAATATACTTTCGAAAGGAAAGTCTTCTAAGGGGATTTTTACTATCTACAGGGTGTAAACCACCTCATCACAAAGCCGTTAACCAAGCATTCTGTACATAAAACTAAGTAACTTTACGCAAAAAATATTACTGGGAAACAACTTTTTTTTTGACGTTATAAATCATGTTTTGTGGTAGAACTCAATGTAACACACATAAAACATTGCGCTAATGGATGGATTGAATAGTACGGGGGTCGTGGAGGTGTTAAAAGTTAAAATCTTACAAAAAAAAAAATAGTTAAAAAAAAAAATTGACAAAAAGTTGTAACTTTGACCCCCATATCTCCGTAACTAAAGGTTCCCAGGTATGGTGTAGAACAAAAAAATCATCGCAGTAATGGAGAGAGCAAGTGCCTATCGGCTTCGTAAAGATGTGTTTACACCCTTCATAAGTACTAAGTACTATATTATCACTATACAGAAAAACTGGGAAGACCTGAAATAACTTGATGATATTTCAGGTCTTCCCAGTATTCCTGTTGCCTACCAACTAACAGGTAAAAAGTCTAAACAATTATTGATTTTAAGACTTACAAAGTAAAATTATGTCTTTTGGAAATTGAGACAGCACGGATAGCTTTAAATCATTAACATAAACATCAACGAATATTTTGAGAGTAAAATTTAAAACTGACATACCGTAATTACCATGACACAGTCATCTCTAATTATTGCCATGATTAAAATGACATTGAAATATTTTTTATTATTTTTGCTATACGGTACCTATTTTATTTTTATTGACAGGACATAATTTAACATTGCTATTTTAAAATTTTTGTTTTCTTCGTGGATTATCAAATTGACATGCCATAATAATTATTAATATATATTATATATATATATTGTATAATTTATTATTTTAAATAAATCTAATTAATAACATTTATTTTTATCGATTTGTGGTAATTTTAATTTTAATTATGATGAGTATTTTTATGTAACTGTCAATTAATAAATGTTTGTTGCATGCTATTAGTGCACCAAAATGTAAACTTTAATATTTGTATGGTCGAAATGCCGAATATATTGAAACCCTTAGATATTTAAGCACTTATGTAAACAACCTATATTCTAGCAAATAAATGTATCAATCATTCTTCATAATTAGCTACTTTTCTGCTGAACGAGATTATTAGGGATCGCACATTAGCTGCGGCAAAAAAACTAAATCCGTTTTTTTTGCAGTTAAGTTTCTGTTTTGACTAACCATGATCCCAACTGCTGGAACACGGCCTCCTCTTAATGATAGGGAGTGGGCCATAATCCAAGACGCGGGCCCAGTGCGGATTGGTAGATGTCACTTCATCACTTGTCTTCGAATGATTGGTTCTAAGATATGCCGATTTCCTCATTTTCCTTCACCTTTTTGAGAGCCGTGGCGATGAAATAAATTACACAAAGTAATGTTTCTGTCTGGGATCAAACCCGCGACTTACTGTTCGTAAGCCGGGGCCGCCACCACTGCAGTGGTGCTGTTCTTTCCATCTTATCATTCACAGACAACCAATAACCTATCTCCCAACACAAAGCACTAAATCAACATGACGTAAATCGCGTCACCAAAAGCATGGAATAATTAATGAGGTGCATTGCTCGTGACAGTGGCGGAGAATCATTTGGGCCATAATTAACATGTTCTGTTCCGCACAGTAGGCGGAACCACGGGACAATGGCTAACATGTTTAGACCAGGTCAGTGTATTGTTCGCACACAATTAACTGACAAATAGACGTGCTCAATACTTGATAGATATTATGAATTAGTGTTTTGATATTTTATTGTGCGTTTGTGTTTATTAGTGATGTAGATGGTTAAAGGAGGGTGGACCATACTTGGGAATGGATTTAAGACGTTAATAAAGTGGTTCCCAACCTATGGTCCGCAGACCACCGGTGGTCCGCAAGAGCCTCAAAAATGGTCCGCGAAAGGTTGAAAATGTTATTAGTACTTTTTAATTTCTACAGTAGATGCAAGCTCAACCCAACCTAATTGAACCTACCAGAGGAGAGGTGTTATGAATGATTGTATCCTTCACTATCTAAAGGTTTTCATCCTATTTTCCAAAGTTTTTCTTTGTGTGAGTTAAAGATTCACTGCCCTAGATATAATCCTGTCGGTGACCATGTGTATCGTGGACTTTATGGCCCCTGCTAACAATAAAGACACCAAAGTGGTCCCTGGTCTAAGAAAGGTTGGGAACCACTGCGTTAATAGAACGTTGCTTTTTGCGTCGCATTTGAAGCTCATGTTTTCTGTCGAATATACAGTTAGTAATTGGCAAACTCAAGTGGCAGTGGCCAGTGGGGACACATTGCTCGCAGAACAGATGGTCGATGGGGCTGATAACTTCTGGAGTAGCGACCGCGTGTTAGAGTTTGTGATACTTGTTTATGGAACATTTGTTCCTGTCACTTTTACCGCGTTTCCGCGTTCCAGAACAATCGGTCAATCTCTCTGCTTGTAATGTGTCCGTGCTATAAAACTATTGTAAACTTATTTCAAGAGTATAATTCCACACCTGAATACTGAAATTATAACACCGCAAACCGAAAGACGTTGCGTTGAAAGACATCGCACTAGGTGGACTGATGACCTAGTGATGATTGAGGGGATCCACTAGATGCAAGTCGCACGGGACCGGTATATATGGCGACACTTGGGAGAGGTATGTGTCCAGCAGCGGATGTCTTTCGGCTGAAATGATGGTGACACCGTTGGTTAGAATATTTATGCTTTAACCGAGCTTTTGCACCATTTATAACTGAGAAAAAACATGGTTATACCGAAACGAGATGGTTATAACGAATCATTCAGCGGCATAAGCATGACACATTAAAATTGTATACAACATACCAAATTTAAGGAACCACACTGTAAATTATTATATGTAGAATTTATTCAGAATTCAGGGTTCCCTAAAGACCGTAGTGCGTCACCAAACGGAATTTATCGGAGCCCTTACACCCAAATTCTAAGAAAAACTAGTCCCAGACATGACAATAAGCACCCTGTTTTGTAAATAAAATATCGGTTCACGCTAAAGTTCTCAGGAAACATTCCAACCACACATCGATAAAAAACACCATAGCGCTAGACGAATTATTTAGAAATCAATTTCGGTCGTGCAGCGCGCAATCGAATCGTCGGCCGGCAACGATATTGGGAACGTAATAAACTGCTCCAAGATTATTTCCACTTGATCCAATACGTACAGATTCTACGAGAATTCTCGACCAACCGTTGGTATGTGGAATTGTGGATGTTAACACAAACGGCTTCAATGGGCACTTGTGACCACGATCTACAGACTTTCAATTTTGTCTGTGGTGTAAATATTAGGGATTCATTATAAAATATCGATTTAATATCGATAATCTTGGTATATAAACTGGTAGAAAGAGAGACTGCAATCAATTCTTTCAGTTTCATTTCTTTCGTAGCGCCGAGTAGCGCGTAGCACGTATGGTACGGCATTACAGTACTGTACGTATTTTCTTTCGTAGACATCTCGTAGGCGACGAAAACATTCCCGGTTACATAATCCATGTTCCAATTTTGATTTATTTTTATACATAATTATAATTAAATATATAATAGAAAATCAAAAATCAAAATCAAAGCATTTATTTCAAGTAGGCCAGTTACAGGCACTTTTGAATTGTCGAAACAATAATGAACATTTAAAATAGCTACAGTCCTAGTCACAACGTAGACGAAGGACGATGCATTGGAAGACTTCCCACTAGGTGGAACGATGACCTGGTTGTGGGAATCCGTTGGAAGCGAGTCGCACGAGACCGGTCAATGTGGCGACACTAGGGGGAGGCCTCTGTCCAGGAGTAGACGTCTTTCGGCTGAAATGATGATCTTGACATAATAGACAGAAAAAAAGTTGTGTGGCACAGTTACCCACTGTGTTACATGTTTCAACAAGGTACGTACTAGATTAGCACGCACAATCTCAATTTTTCTTGTATGTGTGTGTGTATTTGAGTGTTAACTCTCTAATTAAAAAAAAAATAGATATTTATTTTGAGCTCTCCCTAGAGCAATAAACAAACATTTTTCGGGTTTATACATATTTTTTTAATTCTGTAGCTATATCTAAACCATGATCAAACATCTAAATTGTCAGTTTTGAGGTGTGATTATGGTTAAGGTATGGTTAAAATAAAAATGTGCTCGAGAAAGTTTATTTATTTCTCTAGAGAGTGCTCAAAACAAATGTCACATTTTTTCTTGTATTAGAGTGTCACTCTCCAAACACTCAAATACACACACATACAAGAAAAATTGTGATAAAGACATGAGATAGTTTTATCATTGGAAATCCGAATACAATTCCACCTCATTTCTCATTGAAATTCTCCTCTAAACCAAACAAGCGTACATTTCCTCAATAATCCAGTCCTATCTGCCTAAACAGTGTCCCACATTTGCACGTGTAACTCAAAGGGTGTGTCGTTTTAATTTGAATATTTGCGACACCGGAACTATTACCATAATATAGTGGTTTCTCTGTGATGTTGGTACTCTGCTTCGAATGATTTTAAACGAGAGATGGATTTGTGTTAGTGCTTTTTTTTTGTTTTGGGTGTTCTATTTTTGAAACTTTATTGTTTTAGTGTGTTTTGAGCGGAATTTAACGATAAAATGTTACAACAAGTATTCTATTTGTTTATCTAGGTTAAAAACCATCTGTGTGCAAAATTTAATTCAAATAGTTCAGTGGTTTTTGCGTGTAAGAGTAACAAACATCTATACTCACAAGCTTTCGTAAATAAACTTTCTGTGAGCACTATTTTTTCAACTCGTTAACAAAATTATAAACTATGCCAAAACATGCTGAGTAGTTAATAACCGACTTCAAAAAAAGGAGGAGTTTCTCAATTTAAATATCATCATCATCATCATCACGGCCTCCTCTCAATGAGAGGGAAATTCAAATATGCTTCTATTTTTTTTAATGTTTGCTCGCGCAGAACTCCGTCGCTTGCCAACCAATTAAAATACATTTTTTTGTTTGTGAAAAGGGTATATACTTTCCAAATGGTTCCATGCCAGTTCCAATCACCAAGTCGGAATCTGATGATGGGAACCTGGCGAAATCGAGGGAACTCTTCAAATTTTATAGGATAACGTGCAGCGATTTTGGTATTTTCTACAACAAGTGAAGCATTTTCTAATAATGAGAACCATTCTACTATCAGATCTGATGATGAAGCCAAGAGTCAGGCACCAGAACTCTATTATGAGACAATGTATCCTAGTCGTGTTTGGGCTTCTTGTAATTGTAACGGTATGCACTTTCCATGTGTACCATTGAAAATTAAATTTGAAAGGGTATACTTCTCAGGTGGTCCCATAATCATCAAGTCAGGATCTGATGATGGGATCCTGGAGAAATAGAGAGAACTCTTTAAATGTATAGGCACACTTGATGCGATTTGGTTAGTTTTTGGAAGAGTACTTTCTTAAAGTGGTTCCATTTCAATTTGGTGAAGATCTGATGAAAAACTTCGGAGATAGGCAACGGATCTCCTCAATAAATGATAGCAAATCGACTGGAATTGCTAAAATCTCATGTCTGTCTATTGTTGACAGCTGTTCATAACATAACATCACGCCGGTACGCTGTGGGGTAAACACAGGTGAACCACTAAAGAGTGGAAAATAACTTTAGCTTGAGAAGTCGGTGATAAAAAAACTAAAAACTAAATAAACCAATCAAACAAAGGTCACCGACTTCTGAAGCTAAAGTATTTTTTTACTTTTCTGTGTTTTTTTAAGTCGGTTTTATTTATAAACAAAAATCATTACCCTCGTTTGAGCTCTCCCACAGTTGAGTAAAACATTCTCTGTAGTTTTATCTTCAAAAAAAGAACAGCTATCTTTATTCCTGTTTTGAAATCAAATTCAATCTCCCACAGCGAGACAGTTCATTCAACCAGATTCAATTTCATCGCAAACCCTCTAAAACCAGCCCATCTCATTTAGTATTCCCCATAGACTATTCATATCCTACACCAAAGATGCATTCACCGCTGAAATCTATATGAATATTTCGGTGCGAGAATAGTGCTCAGTTGTGTCCGTATTCAATGAGGCAGTCGCGATTTACTGAAGAACTGAAGTATTTCATACTGTGCAATCTCTTTCAACCGGCAGACAATGCGATACGCGGTGGAACGCATCACTCAACGTCACCGCTAGACGTGTATTTTTACATCCTCACAATACTCAAGAGGGGAATAATTTCTATTGTCAGTAAACAGAGCCTTACGATCGGCAACTAGGAGGTACTGTATATATTTCGAGTCAGAAATTCTGAGAATTTGTAATATATTCAGATGTGTGTTATTTTGCGTCAGTCAACTGTTTTTTGTATGTCTGATAAATTGCTTTTCAACGTTTCGGGTTTAGTTGTTTTCAAAGCGTCTTAAGGATGACGCACGCTAGACCGGGCCATGTCCGAGCCGAGTGTTGACCGTAGCTCAATCCTATGTCCGTGGGTCGGAAGCGTGTGTCCATACAAAATTGCACGGCAGTCAAGCTCTATTTGTGAGTCGGAAAAGGAACGAACAAAAATTCACCCAAACTAGTTTTGAAACTTCGCGCAGTTAGTTCAAGATTTTAAAATGCAAGAGCACTTACTAAATGTTCTTACAAGCTCATTTACCACCAATTTGTTCAGTAGAATGATAAGTTTTAGAACGTAAAGCTTTAACAGATTTGTTTCTTAATTTTTAGGGCCATTCAATCCAGCGTATTGTCGCCGTGAGTGTACGTGGCAGTAGACCGAAACTGAGGTGGCAGAATGAGCTTCAATTTAATATGATATGAGCATAATATGAGAAATATGAGAATATGAGCTTCAATACAGTCCACTTTTGGACATACGCACGCATCCCCCAAGGCATGCCACATTGACCGGTCCTGCACCGAGTTTTTAAGCCCAACGGTTCGTCTTTTTACGGGTCCACCCTTTATAGCAGAACTTTTTATGCCATATTATTACTTTGCATAACAGCGGATAGCATAAACTTCATTTCGCAGAAAATCGTTTGGCAGACACGCATTTATCATACATTCAAACTCATAATTTTGTAAGTCAGAATCATCTAAAGGCATAAATTTCATATGCATAAAAATTAAAAGTCGAACCATCTTGTCGCAGATAGTTGGAGGTCAGTATCATCGTTTTGCATAAATTTCATATGCATAAACATTAAACGTTGAACCATCCTATCGCAGAAAGTTTAGGGTTAGAATCATCTATTGGCATAAATTTCATATCAATAGTCATTGAATGGCAGAACTATCACATCTCAGGAAGTTTATAGTTTGAATCATCTTTTCGCATACACTTCTTATGCATAATTATGGAAAGACTATTTTCAATAGGTACAGAAAATTCATAGTTAGTTTAATTTTATATTTCTTACCGTAATAATTATAAAATTTATTGAACATTTTTTTTCGCCGCAAAAATACTACGATAATGTTTATTGCTGCATATTTCTGATCAGGCGTTTTTCAATTAATTTTTACTTTTGCTGTAGTGGGGGGTAGTGTATTATTAGTTATCATAATGTTTTATTGTGTTGATCAAAACAAAGATAAAGTATATTAATTATGGAAAATTCTGAACAAAGTTATTTAAAAGTGTTTAAATCAAACAAAGGTGGAATAAAGTTAGAAATGGATGGATTCATTTACGAAAAAAAAATAAAGTGCAAAGTGACAAACATACACCATGCATGCAGCAAACATGCAAACCTGCATACACCATGCATGCAGTAAGCATACAGCAAGCATGCAGCAAGCCTGCAGCAAGCCTGCAGCAAGCATGCATCAAACGTGCAGCAAGCATGCAGCAAACATGCAAACCCGCATATACCATGCATGCAATGAGCATGCAATGAGCATGCAGTAAGCATGCAGTAAGCATGCAGCAAGCATGCAGCAAGCATGCAGTAAGCATGCAGTAAGCATGCAGCAAGCATGCAGCAAGCATGCAGCAAACGAGAATGCAACATGCAGCAGGCATGGTTTCTGTCACGGCTCCGGCGCTGCGGGGCCCCGGCGGTCCCACGCGAGCTTCTCGTCGCAAATGTGTTTCAACGCTCACCACCGCAGCTTCGGCTTGCTGGCCGGCTAAGCCGGCCAGCCTCAGCCGCGGCGGCGAGTGTTAAAACCACCTGCTCCTCAGCTCGCGGCCCGCCTCGCCCCTCCGCGCCTACGCGATTTTAAATTACACTCTAGGGGTAGGGCAGACAAGACTACGTGGAGTCGGTTTTGGAGCGATTCGTTTCTGTCACTAACTTTTCTAGCACAACATATTGACTTTTTAAGATAATATTTTAATTTTAAATTAAGGTTAAAATGCTATTTTGTGGCATTAAAAAATGGCAATATTGCCAAATAAAATTATTCCAAATGAAATTCTGCAATCTTCATAGTATGCCAAGTGAAATTATATCAAATAATCGTCGTTCTAAATAAACATTATTCTAAACGAAATTATGCGAAATTTGAACAATGCCAAAGGTAATTATGCCAAATAAAAAACTGCCATCTAAAACTATGCCATTCGAAATTCGGTCATACACACATTCACCCAAAAAATAAGTATATTTAAAAAAAAATATGCCTTTAATATATTCGTTTAAAGAAAATTATGCCAAGTGTGTTATGCTAAATGAATTTCGGAGCAACAAGATTCTGCCAGATAGATGGAACCCTCTTTTTACGCTTATCACGCGATCGCCACTGTAGGACTCGTTGGTGAGGACTAGCTTAACTCCTAGCAAAACTGTTCTTTAGTAGCTGCAAAAGGAGAATTTTTCCCAAAATGGTACAGTTCAGAATTTAAATTCAAAATACTGTTCATTTTATGGCTCCACCTCAAAGGACTGTTTTACTGAGCAAATACGTTCCTGTAAAGCCCACTGTTAAAGCTCACTTCAACGATGTCAAACCAAGAAACGAACTCAGCATCTACCAACGCGAATCATTAATCAGCTATCAGGGAGCAGAAAATAAAATATGGCAATTCGTAGTCCACAGAATCGTGCTGTCAGCTCCTATGATGTATTTGAACGTTTTCATGGGAACCAGCGAACGCTTTGTCAACGTCCCCCATTAGGGGTCATCGCTCATAGCGACCCCTACCGTCGGACCCTGGTTTTCCTCAAGATTTATGAATATCGATTCGAATTATTGTAGCTATTAAGTCTGTGATAGAAACAAGACTCCAATTACGTTGAAAGTCAATTTTCTGCGGAAATTTGGGTTGGTTTTAGTACTGGTAAGTATCTACGCGTGTTTATATCGTAGAAACAGTATGAGCGTAATAGTAGAAATATAGAGCCAAATAAAAGGCTGTGACTTTTCTATAGGTAAAAAGAAAAGTAAACAAAAACAATGGCAAGCAAAAACACTTAGCAGTAACATCATTAAACAGTTGCAAATGGTTAAGTATTTTCGAACAAAGAACTGGTCCGTGTAGTTCAAACGATATTGTGAAAGGAATTTTGTAACGACGACAAACTCACAATTTCGAAGTAAGTACTGAATGTAACCCCTGAAAGATATTGCCATCGTTAAGAACATAGTTCCATTTTATCACTTTGAATGTAGACGATAAATACAAACGAATGGTTGAGCGACGCTCATTACCGGCAGCACTCGAAACTCCTCGTAAAGCCGCAGAAGAGTGATGCAACTTCCAGTAATGGACGGACACAGAACGAGTGGCGGATCAAGCATTACTCCCACTTTGAGCTTGCGCACATCTAAGCGAGCTACTCCCGTTTATGTGCACCTAGTACTCATTCCTCCCAACGCGAATAAAAACGAAAAATCTCTCAAAGTCAATTCCTCGTAAATCCCCCTCGCAATTTCTCACTTTTAATACAGCCGTACTTCAATAATTATTTTCATCACAGAGAAAATGAAAGCCGAATCCGACGTCGCACGCACGGCAGATGGCACCCGCACCTGGCATTCACAACTTTCCTTTTCAATAAATCCAACCGACATTCGTGCGACATTGTTCTACCAGAATATACTCAAATTATGATTTATTATTATGAAATGTTAGTTCTAGTAATAAGGGGAAGTTTGCACGGTTATTCCAAATGTTAATTAGGGGCGAAATGAAAACCATGTAGACAATGTAACGATTATCCGGCGGTTCGTATACGAACCACAGAATACAATAGAAAAGTTTATTACAGTGCCCGCGGGTGGAGTCAGGTTTCTCGTTAAGAGGTAAATATTTGCAGAGAGCGAAGCAACGTGTGAGCACGAGTAAATAATGAAGCCTACGTCTCGTAACGAGATGAATGTTTGCGGACTACCGACGAAAGTAATTAAGAGTTTAACAAGAGTTACAGAACAAGACAATTTTGACAAAAACTCACCGTCAACTTTGAACCCGGCCCGCGAATTCTGATTATGCTACTTCTGAATTATTATTTTTTAATTATGTCATAATACTGACAGCAAAAACCACAAGCTTTAATTAAGTTGATATTGGCAACACTGCTGCAAGTATCAACAATAATATTTAAAAGTTCTAAAACTTAATTTCATTGAACTTATTAAAACTGAAAATGATTTTCAAATAAAATTATCACTAACTGAACTTTATTCAGAATTAGAATTGCGTACAAAGAAATTTGGAATAAAAACTTTTGAAATGTTTTCAGACGCGAAATTTAATCTTCGAATAATAAACAATTGAGTTCTCACGTGCAAATAATAGAAAAAAAAATAGTGAAAAGGTCCGTTAGTCTTTTATTAAATTTCTCTAATAACAGGCTAGACTATTGCCTTCTTATTTGTACAAGCATAGCAGTAGCTACTGATAAAATTAAATAACTTTTGTTAGGACACTCCCCAAATACTTTTAATAAGAACTTAGTTTTATATTTGAGCTTAGTAACACGGTCACTGACTTTTTATTGCAAAAGTATTTTTTTCTGTGTTTGTTGATATCAAAAAGTAGAATTTATATCTTTGAAAGAAACAATATGGTCTTAGTGTTTCGATTCAGAATTTTATGATGTTTAGTAATTTCAAGATGCAAGAATCTTTTAATTAATTTGACATAATAAACACAGTATTATTTTATTCATTTAACAGTTAATGTACAAGTTCTAGATACATGAAATCAATAAAGAATATACAATATAAGAATATAGGTACTTAAGTACACAAAACATGAAATACAATATACAGTAGGTACACGAAACTCGCAATACCACAATACACTTAATTAAAAAACCCCGAAACACGGAACCTTTTGTTAAAAAACCCAGCATTTATCTTAATAAAGAAACATAGTGGCGAGAAAGACGGACAGTCCCGATAAAGTAATCCCCGACCCATACTTCGTCACTGTCCGATCCTTCGATGCCACCCATCTCCGGATTAGCGAACGTGTACAAATTTAAGGATCCACAGCCATGTGGTTACAGCCCTAAACCGAAGCTTAATCCTCGGTTACCGAACAAAAGGTTCGGGCGTTAATTCTTAACAAGCGTTTGTCTTAATCCTGATTGTATAGAAATCCTATTTAAGTTTTAATGCTGCCGAAAAGTTTTGAGGCTTTGGTATGCGGAGCGAAGTACCTACTTATTTACTTAAGTTAGCGCTGTTTTTCGCTATGGGTCGACCGGAATTCTGTCCGTTTTATATTGTTCATAGATTTCACCTTAAATTCTATTGAAAGTATTATTGCAATGTTCCTAGGCGTTACTATGCTGAAATCTCTGACATTAAATTTTATCAATGCTAAATAATGGGACTGAAAAGACTCTTATAGAAGCTGAAAGTCACTTTTTTGTTCTGCAAAAAGTTCTTCAAAAAGTTCTTTAGTCTTTTAATACTTTCATGTTATAATTTTACTTTGAATACCTCCATGAACCCTGTACTATTAATTGATTGCATTCATCTGCACAATTTTAAATGAGATGTATAACCACAAAAATGTCTTTTCCTAACAATATTTTAAGTTAAAACTAAACACTTAAGGCCACGTTTAAGTATACACGGCAACACATCGAGATATACATATCCTGTATAACATGGCCTTGCTTTATAAAGATATCCCGTACATTGAGAAATTCACATAAACAGATTTTGTTCAACTTGATGGCTCGTCATGCGTACCAAATAGACGTTAGTAACACGCCTTTATCTCATTCCTTCAAGTTTGAAGTACAACTAAGACATACAAACAAGACCTCAAGAAGTATAGAGTTTCAATCAGGACACTGTTTACTCAGTCTAGGCTAAATCTAATATATGCCTACACGGGAACATTTCTGATGTTACCTACTACGCAGTTTGTAATTGAAGTTCCAAGTTCTATTAGGTTTGTCTTAGTTAATAGAATTTTATGGATAAGGCTATTTTGTAATGGAGAACTGCCCAGAATAACCTAGCAGCGTACTGTGAAACAGACTGCTGTAGAAAAAATCGATGACATATTAGGTTATAAAGAATAACTTGGATTTAGCGCTAAAGCTAGGGAAGTTAAATAAAACAGTAACTATTGGTCTGTAAAGCCATGCGTCGCGACCTCCGTCAAACGACGTGGGTTTGTTAATTACTTGTTCGCAGTCGCTAACGCAACACGCGTATCGTTTGAGCCAAGTGGTAATAGTAATAAACTATCTGGTTTCCACGACAC
The DNA here is from genome assembly GCA_916618015.1 of Xestia c-nigrum. NCBI lineage: Eukaryota > Metazoa > Arthropoda > Insecta > Lepidoptera > Noctuidae > Xestia > Xestia c-nigrum. The sequence continues at coordinate 18,535,300 of OU745245.1, forward strand.
AAGCCTCGTTGCTTTGTGTGGCACTAGATGGCGCTTTATGTCCAGCGATTTTTAAAAAGGTAACTACTATGTAAGTGTATAAAAACTACACGTAAATTGCCTGAAAAACTATTACCAAAAAGAGAAAAGAGACATTCAATTTCCACACAAAAATAGACGATAACCCAAGCCGTCCATCTATCCGGACCATCGCGGTCACATAACTCACATTTACGTGTTAAAAATGTTTGTCTATTCGTCTTAATAAAGGCGGATCGGTCCGGTCCGTTCGGTATCGTCCGAGTTCGGACGAGATCGGTCGGGTTCGGATACTAATCCTACCCGCTCCTCAGTCAATGTCGTGACCGTTCGTTCGCCCATTGCCGCCCAATGGCCAATGGGATTATTTGACACATGTTTGGATTTAGTATATTCGGTGGCGTAATGTGTAGATATTGGTCTTTTGCGTTATTTTTCGGGGCAAAAGGTTCGAATTAAGGTTGGTTTTGATGTGAGAGATTTGTACTTACTCAGGTCACATTATATTACGTTGTATTTTTATTTTACCTTACTGAACTGGCTAAACGCTAAATAGAGTAAGTTACATGACACTGCTATAGAGGACAGAAATTACACTCTACAAAGCTGAATCTCACTACATCATATGAATAAAATCGAAAACTTAAAAAAATGCGGTACAGCGATAGAAATGAAAACCAAATAATCTATTTCTGCTACTGATTGTGCCCAGCGCACGCCTAAGTGGTGCTACGCCGTAGCGGATCGGCTACGAGTGCTAAAAAACGTTAGGTGACGGTCACGCGAGTTCCATGGCTTTAGTTCACACAAAAAGTGCTCAACGCGCCTGAAGAAGCTATCACTACAAAAAAACTATTAAGGTAATCATGTTTCTTTCAAGAAGGTCCCTGTATGTATGAACCTACTCTCTTCATACTCCTGGCTGGAAATAGGTTGGCCCATTCAGGCTAGGGATCAAACGAGGCATGAATATTTTAAACTAGCCATGGTTGCGACTCCCCCTTGTAATTTTCCGGGACATAAAGAACCATAATGTTCTTTTTGATAAAAAGCCTTCTCTACCAAAAACTTTTTAGTCGTTTTTTTTTTAAACATTTACAGACAGAGCAGCTAAACGAATTCGAAAGAGTAGGTACTAAGGAAGGACTAATCAGATTTAGGAAGAACAGCGTGATTTTCAAATATCAAAGTTTGTATATTTTTAACCTACTTAGAAAATTATAAAAAGGTAACTGAGGTACTTACACAATTAACATCAAAATACTTTTTGTGCCCATGATTGATTGACACAACACACAATTATTTTCCATGGCTACTCGCGTGACCACGTTCACATAATTCCCGTGTTTTAATACAAAATACACAGTTTATTTTATATAAATTCTGTGCAACGTTACAGAAAAGGTCGTCAGTAAAGTTTATAAAAAGAAATCTAGGCACGTGTGGCATGAAATAAAACAATTTGTTTATAAGAAATCGTCGGGGCGAAAGAGCGTCGTTGAGGCAGGCGACCGTAAGTAATGGAGAGGTTGAATATTTGTCCACCGACCCTCTACAAAGTCCTTAGCGCATGAAATTTTCATCGGGAGCACAGATTAGTACAGAAGGTCGATTTCTTAAATCAAATGAAAAATCAGCCTACAATGTTGGCTGAGATAATTCTCCTTAACTAATTTTAGCCATAGCGGCTTATTTATATTAGAGACATAGCCATCGCAGACCAATGATCTGTTAGGATTTCAGAGATCCGTTGGTTGATAGATGCACTAGACCGTTCAATGTGGCGACACTTGGAGGAGTCCTAAGTCCATCAGTGGACGTCTTTTGGCTGAAATGAAACTTCGATCTTTCGTCACTATCTTAGTCACATACTCGTAGAACGGCAATTTGACACGACCGGAGAAAGATCAGGCGCAAGACAGAAGTCAAAAATTGGTTTTTAGGTAGGGAGGTAGGTACTGAGAAATTCACAACATTAAAGTCCATTAACACTCTGCCCAAACCCACCTCAACAATTACGGTTGCGACCACGACACTGACGTGGTAGTCAAAAATGCAAAATAAAGACGAAAACGTTTCCCGGTCAAAACACCTTATAAGCAACGTTTATAGATCGGTTTTAACCTGGAATCACGTTGTTTGCATGCAATGCACTCACCAATGTTTTCACCAATTGACATAATTTTATGGACTAGACCTTCTGTCTTGATACTCTGAGTTGTTTCAGGATCCTTGTATTGTACTAAACTTGAGAGGTGTTGGTGCCTATTGACGTTTTAAGCTTTCATGTCTGTTGCGTCTTTGAGACGTCTATCATTCTGTTACAATTCTGGGTCGGGTCAAGTTGTCTTTTGTCTTACATTGTGGTATAGAATTTATACAGCTACATGTATCTAGAGGAAATGGTTCACAGAGTAAGGTACACTGCCCTGAGCCTCCCGATAGTAACGGCTCATATATCATTAAACATAGCATAACGACTATAAGCCCCGAAGGGTAAAGCAGAGGTGTAATAATAATAGTACACCCAGATTTCGCCACTTACAAGGAAGTTGTTTGGCTTGGTATGGACATGTTATTAGGAGGGGTGAAACGCATGTGACTAAAAGAGTGATGGACATGAATGTTGATGGATGGAGAGGGAGAGGAAGACCAAAGAAAAGATGGATGGATTGTGTGAAGACTGATATGAAAGAGAAAGGAGTAAATGATGCCGTGACGTCTAACAGAGGAGAATGGAAGAAGAAAACGTGTTGCGCCGACCCCAAATAAAATGGGACAAGGGCAAGAAGATGACGATGATGATGTTTAAGTCCCACGTAATAAGGGGTGAGCCTATTGCCATCAACCGGGCACAAATCCAGACTCCGTGGCTGCTACTGAGAAGATCTTGATGGAAAAACCCAATAACCGCATTATATAGTATCGCATTATAAGCAGTCTTATAATACCTAAACATAGGAACATAAATACAAAATAAACTGGAAACTAAAAACAATAGCTATTGTTATCATCATCTGCCTAGCCTTTTCCCAACTATGTTGTGGTCAGCTTCCAGTCTAACCGAATGCAGCTGAATACCAGTATTTTACATGGAGCGACTGCCTATCTGACCTCCACAACCCATTTAATACTGGGTAATACGATACCACTTGGTAAGACTGGTTGTCGGACTTTTTGGGCAACTGACTACCTGTAACGACTGCTAAAGATGGACAAATGATAGTCGGGACCAACTGCTTAACGTGCTTTCTCGGTAACTCTACTAAACTTTACTAAACTCGGTATGTAAAGGCGGTCACCCATCCACAGACCAACCTAGACAAGCACGGCTTAACCTAAAGATCGGTCCGAGTGGCTGTTAGGTATTATTTAGCCACGAGCTCCTAAAAAAAAAACAATAATTGTAAACAACAAAAAACCTCGTCAAACTAACTCTGGTCGAATCATAAAACAAGAAATTGGACTGCGAGAAAACCATTTACTGTAGATGTACCTATTAGTAAAACGGAAAACGGAAGCAACTTAGAAAATAAGACTCTTCCCCTCCAACAAATCAAAGCGAATAGTCCAATAAAATGCGACCACCCGACCGTATCGTCTAGATGTCCCCTTAAAAAGTTAACTTCATATCATGCACCTGGACACACAAGAAAAGTAGAATTAGGGAAGAGACTAAAATAATTTCAGTCATAAATTCAACTTTTATAACTGGCACGTTACGTGGCAAGGTCTGACTCCTCAGACATCGACATAATTTAACTTTTTCCTATTATCTTTATGCTGACGCCGTTAAGTGGCTCACTCACATATTGCAGACGGAGCGTTTTGTTATAATTTTGAATTTACTCCATCTTTTCATGCATTTTTTATACCAAGTTTAATTTTATTCGGAGGAGGTCGGGACCCGAAGTTTGACTCCAATTATTACTTTGGAATGAAGTTACACATTGTTAAAGAGATGCCTAACCACGTACTAAGTTAAGTTAGTTTGGTTTCAGTTACTATAGGCGAAGAGTATAATGAAGTTTTTCTGTACAATAAGAGGTTAGTAGATTTCTTTACAAGATTTGTGTCTTTCATTTTTTGTTGCGAAAATACTTTTATATCTGGCATGTTTCAGCTGTAGGCTTTCGTATTTCGTGTTATGTGTTATATGTAGCCGCGAGCGTACGTTAGGCTCTGTTATACATTTTATTTGATAGCAATCTTTAGGGTGTTTCCTAAGTAGAATGAGCTACTTATCTTTTATAGTATTGTCTTTTTTATCTCTGCTGTTTCCTCTAACTTTATTCTGCGGTTAAGCTTAAACATGGAGCGTATACTATCCTATCTCTAGACATTATTTTATGAACAAGAAGTATTTGAGTCTAGTTTTTTAAATAAGCTAACAAAGTTTTGTTTGATTTTATTTGGTACATACTGGTATTCTATTCCGAATATGATCGAGTTTCTCTTTATCAATACTTTGGGGCCGTGATAGAAAAATCTTTGCTAAGAGTCATTTTACACCCCTTATCACGATTGTATTACGCCAAAATTCAATTTAAATATTTTTGTAATATAACCAACAAAACAAAATTCAGTTAACAAAATCAAAAATTATCGTCCTATAACTTCCTATCACACAATCTCCGATTCGTCCTTACAAATGCAAAATAGCGATACATTTAACGTTTCCTGGCGTCACATTATGTACGAACCTAGAACGGCCCTCGGCTATACACTACACATTCGAGTCTTACCAACGGAACACCGTTTTGCTCTCAAACACATCGTATCGCGACTCCAACGTCTCCACTAGCCAACTTCGAGTCAAAGTTCCCTCGGGCCAAATCTATAAGACTGTTTTGCCACATGATCGCTTTCACGATTTGCCAAGAAAATAAAGTAGAATTGAACAGGAACTAGTTCCCACCACAAGTGAGTTGATAAAAGTAGATATCTTTGCAGCGTTCTAACTTCGGCAGTGAATAATAATGTTACGGTTTGTAAGTCGATGTTTAAGTTTTATGTAAATGTGCGTCGTATTGGTTGGTGTCATATTAAATGTTGCAATGAATACGTTGTGAGCATTTTTTGCTTCTAGAAATGGTTTTGTTCTGTGTGTGATTATGATATGAATGTCTATGGATGTAGAGGGAGAGGAAGGCCAAAAACAAGAGGGTCAGATTGTGTGAAGAATAACATGAAGGATAAAAGAGTAAACGATACCGTGACGTCTGAAAGGGAGAATTATGATGAAATTCTTTTGTTTTCTTTTTGTGTCATTTTCCTGTTTTCTGTTTAGGTAAAACTTGAAGATTCAGGACGACTAAAAGACCTATAATCATCTTCTGCCTAGTTTGTTGACAACAAACTAGGCAGAAGAAGAAGAAGAAGGAGAACTTGTAGAGCTCGACTTCCAGTCTAACCAGACGCAGCTGTATATCAGTATTTTTAACCACGTCTACAATCCAGTTACTGCTTCACTTTTGGTAACACTGTTTTTCAAACTAACAGGGTTTTGATTATATGTAACGACGGTGTATGATATTTATATTAATACTAATATTCATCATCATCATCATCTTCCTGCCCTTGTCCCATTTTATTTGGGGTCGGCGCAACACGTGTTCTTCTTCCATTCTCCCCTGTTAGACGTCACGGCATCATTTACTCCTTTCTCTTTCATATCAGTCTTCACACAATCCATCTATCTTTTCTTTGGCCTTCCTCTCCCTCTCCGTCCATTAATATTTATGTCCATCACTCTTTTAGTCACATGCCAATTATTCATACTAATATTATGAAGATGAAATATTTGTATTTTTGTATGTAGCGATTAAACTTAAAAACTACTGGACCGATTTGAAAAATTATTTCAGCAATTGATAACTACGTTATCAGCAAGTAACATAAATAATATTTTATCCTCGTACTTCTACTTGAACGGGAACCATGCGGGTGAAACCGCGTGACGTCTGCTAGTATATCATAATTATAAAAATCTCCAAGCAATTATTTCGATACGGGTTACTTGTAATATTAACTAACTTTGTTCAAAAAGCGTCTGTTGTGTACGTAACCTTGCGAAAACAATTTGGAAGACAACAAGGAAAGCTCAGTTTTAATTATATTTATAATATTTGTCTCAGGAATAAACACAGTGTCTTGTAGAACTTTGTTCATACAATTAAGTGAGTACACAAGTAATTAACAGAGTACCTAATTGAATTTCTTATTACGTATTAACGTGCTGTTTTTGTTTCCTTGTAGAAAGAAAATGCTTAATAAAGGATTATTAAAATTTAAAAGAAACCCCCACATATACTAATTGAAACTTCTCTATTGGTTTGAGCAGGTCAAAAAGAGTTTAACGTGTACGTGTTACCGTAAAATTGTAAAACCCATTAGATTGCAATCTATCTAGCGAAATTGTAAACTATCGAAAGATTGTCAACCGCCTATGCTTACAATTTTTTTTTTGGTAGATCATAATCTATCAAAGTGAAATCGTATAATTGTGAAATATATTCGACGGAAATCACCTCAAAACCGATCAATGTAATTTAACTTCGGCGACGGAGCTCCGCTAGGCGGGGGGGGGTCCTATTTCTGTTTGCAGGGTTTAAAAAAACCTAACTAACCTAACATCGGGGTGTTTCAAGTCCCGATTATGGGGGCAAAGATACTTCTGATGCGTGCATTTTTCAATTTTACGGTTTCACTTCGATGCATCACATATGTTCAGTTGACAATCTTTCCAGAGGCCGCGCTAGATGTATTAAAATCTAACAGGTTTTACAATCCTACGGTGAATTATGCAAGTCTCCCACGAATTCTTCCGTAGGTATTCTATGCTGTAGTTTCATAAAACTAAAAAGGTGCGCTTACACAGGCAACTATAATTGCTCAATACTGATCAACTCTCGTTAACTATGACGTCACGACTTACATCCAGCAGTTTAGGGCGTTGGCAACATGTAGCAACCTGTTTCCAGCCGCAGGTCTGGCATGACATCGCTGAAATAAACCGCTAGAGCTTCATGAATATATCGCTTAATCTTAATTAGATCTTCGTTAATTAGATCCATATTATATACTGCGGCCAAAATTTGACTTAGGCTAGACAGGGTATATAGAATACTGTTTGTTCCGCAAAGAGCACGCAATGCGACCTCTGTTATGTACCTGTGGCTATAGATGGTGGTATATTGTGAGTAGTCTCTAGTGACTATAGAATCAATGCAGCTGACAATCGCACCGCAATGGACTAAAGTACCTATACACTCTAAAGTTAAACAGTCATCCGTCATGATAGATTTCGTCGAAGTTAGTCGAGTTTACCGCTGTCTAACAAATTTTAGCCGTTTTGTAGTTTAAAGGTTTATATCGGTACCACACGTTCATTATAACAGTTAAAGGTAGGTACAACTTTGCCGGGGTTGCGGGCCTGTTCGAAAGAGATACCGCGGCCCCGGAACGTAAAAGGCGAGGAAGGAACATGGATGGTTTTTAGTCAGTAAGAGTCTGACACTCCCTCCCGCTCCGCCCAGAGTGGGGGGGGTCATTTGATGATTTCCCATCCTTAAAAAAAAAAAAAAAAAAAAAAAAAAAAAAAAAAAAAAGGTAGGTACAACTTTGGAAACTGTCAAAATAAACCACTAAACCTTATTTCAACGAACTTGAATGACAAGAAAGGATAATTATATTGATTTAGTATCCAACTATGTTTATAAAGTGTTCAATTCACGCCTTCAATTTAAAAGTCTGGTTTCATGTTAACTGTAGATGGGCTGATAAGCCTGTTACGTTTAAAATCAAAATCATCAAAATCTAAATATTTTGTTTCACATAGGCCTAGATGGACACATAATAAACGTCAAAATTGTGCAAGGTTCGCGTTGGTCGATTCCATGGAGAAGAACCGGCAAGAAAATCCATGGTTACTCTTTTTAAATCATTTGGAATTACTCGTACAATATTATTATGTTACATTACAGCATTAGTACTAAAGTATGGGGGGACAGCGTAGGCCCGACAATAGGTCGTTGCTTGCTATACAAAAAATGTAAAACAAAAAGAATATTTAACAAAAGATAAACAGCATCCGGGAAACTTTTCCGTTTCCTAGATTAAACTATCTTTTCCGTTTCCAAGATTAAATACCAAACAAAAATTTAAATATTACGCTATTATAATAATAATCACTTATCCATCCGTCTATCTATCACTGAAAACAGAACCACAACGTCTACCGCTTGCTTACGTATACGAGTGCATGCTAAGAGCCGCCAAACCTGAATGATGGATGAAGGCGGGTTCCCGACAGTTCAGATAATGTCTGCGCCACGGAACGATCTCCGAGCCTAATGAATTTTTCATATAACTCTTAATGTGCCCGGGTTTTCTTTGATGCAGTTTCGGTGATAGATGTGTGGTTTTGCTCGAGTGAACTCCTTCAAAGAGGTTTCTATCTGTTTCTTTGAGTAACGAGTAGAGAATATTATGATGACAAATCCGTAATTCTCATTGCATCTGTACCGTTTTTGTCGGTTATTATGGATTTTTAGCTTAGGGCTTGAAGCTCATTGTTTATATTGTAAGAAATCTACTCTATTAATTTCGTAGTGTTGAAAACCTAATGATAATAACTGTACATCAATTATTCTTAGCAACCTACTGTTGCTACTTCAAATTGATAAAAAGAAGAAAACAGTTTGCTGAAGCAGCAATAAAATGAAAGCGTTCATATCCCAATCGAACTCCGAATGAATAAAGAGAAAGCACCAATGAATACCAAAATCGAATTCCAAAAAGACTGTGTAGAAAACCGCAATCCAATTCACAAATCGTATGATAACAGTTTAGTATTCCCTCCACAATCTCCCTTTACGAAAACAAATGTATGATTTACGGCGAAATTTTACTCTCGTTATCAGCTAGGGGCGGTTGATTTACACGGCGCCGAACCTACCGTTATCACTACACCGCGAAAGTAATCGGAGACGTTTATCTCTTCACTCTTAACTCACAAAGGAAAACAAAACAAGAGTCAACCCTACAGAAACAATCCTGGTAAACAATATTTTAAAGTTATACGTGTAAGGTTTATGATACTTGCTCGCGGTTTTAATCGTATCCCAGGGAAATTACTGTGTATAAGATTATAAAATGTATTCTGTGTTTTAATATAGATCTTAGTCTTCCTACGTATGAAGTTTCATCAAAATCCATTCACCCATTAAAGGGTTATTAAGCGACATACTTGGGAACTTTTGTAATAACATAAAAGTGAAATGACAATCCAATTCCGTCGCAAAAACAGCTTTTAAAAACACTGTTGTGGACTAATTATGAATGTAGATATAACTTCGTCGGGAACCTGTCCTTCCCCATTAATCTTTCGCTACAGAAATTGAAAATCAAGGATGGCAGGTTGAGGAAAAAGCGAACGTTTTTCCACGACGAATTAATTAGGGAGCTGGGCCGGCGCTACATTGAATTTCACAGCGGCCTTTCGATTCCTTTTTAAACTGCGCTATGTGGGTGAATTGGCGGTAAAGCAATCTGTGACGTGACACTGTAATTTTCTTTTGCTGTAAATAGGATGACGCTGTTTCTTTTTCTGGGACAACTTATTAACGTCAACTTTTATTGGGTTTGGGATTATGGGATTCATAACTGGAAGCAAACGAAAGTGAATAAAGATTTCGTTTTAGTGTTATTTTACCCACACTTAAATTAAATCAAAACATTTACATGTTAACAAAATGATAATATTTTTTTTGTAAAAGGCGGGATATTTTAAAAGACACTTAAAACTTCGAAACATAATGGACATCAAAATGTATAGGCAGCAATAAACATAATGTAGATGGGTCAGAATAACCCATTCAATAAAGCTGTACCCTTTTTTAAATCCGTTGATCACAAGCCGACCGTATTGCAGCCTTTCGTTGACACAGTTTAGTGACACAACAACCTCAATAGCTTTGTCCTATCAAACAAAAACCCGAAAAATAAATAAACGGGTACAATATTTTACCGTCGAAGCGTTTCGCGATATTAATGCCCAGTTTTACGTTATCAGTACGTGTTTCGGGTTGTCGGCTAGTCACATTCATCAATCAGGGAAGTGAACTCGTTACCGAGTTTCCCGAAACGGCAATGAGGCCGAATATGTTTGTAAAAACTTTTTAGATCATTCACTTTCGCGTGAAAAGGTCCGAAAGTTGGGAACTATCTACATAGATGCGTAACTAGTGGGCTACGTGACTTATTTTCTTAACTGCACTGAGAAAAATTGATTTCTGGCTTAAGGTGTATTCCGCCTTTGACGGCGAAATTGTTATGTCGCGAGGCGATTTTGTAACGCTTACGGTTATTTTGGCTTAGCTGGGCGTTTCCGTTAAAATGGTACGTCTTTTATGATAAACATTAACCGACAAAAATGTCTTACCGTAAGGCAGTGTTGGAATTTAACTTTATACTGTTAATACAGCAGTAATGGACTCCAAAAAACGCTTTAAATTTACGACGTCGAATATGTAGTGAATATCACCGTAATTATGGCAATATTTAACTTAAATTAAGGCGATATATACTTCAATAAAAACTAAACAAACGTAAACATAAGTCATAAACAAACTTTCGAAAGCGTCATAAATAATCTTTAGCAGGGCAATATTCACCTTATAATAAGGCGGAATATACTTCGGTCACAACAATTTAAACGTAAACATAAAGTTTTTCAGCGACGTATGTATTCGGCAATTTAAACGTATAATGTGGCTACATTTGCCCTATCATAAGGCGAAATGTGCTTAGATTACGACGAATCAAATGGTAACCTTAGGTTATATAACGACGTACATATACGGCACACATAAACGTAAATAAAGCAATATTCACCTTATCATAAGACAAAACATGGTCTAGTTACGGCTGATTGAACGGTAACATTACGTCATATAACGACGTACATATTTGGTCAAAGCAACCGTATATTTGGCAATATTTGTCTTATCATAAGGCGAAATATGCTTAAATTACGACGAATCAAATGGTAACCTTAGGTTATATAACGATGTACATATGCGGCACATATAAACGTAAACATGGCAATATTCACTTTATCATAAGGCAAAACATGGTCAAGTTACGACTGATTGAACGGTAACATTACGTCATATAACGACGTACATATTTGGTCAATGCAACCATAAATTTGGCAATATTTGTCTTATCATAAGGCGAAATATGCTTAGATCACGACGAATCAAATGGTAACCTTAGGTTATATAACGACGTACATATACGGCACATATAAACGTAAGTATGGCAATATTCACCTTATCATAAGGCAAAACATGGTCAAGTTACAACTCATTGAACGGTAACATTACGTCATATAACGACGTACATATTTGGTCAATGCAACCATAAATTTGGCAATATTTGTCTTATCATAAGGCGAAATATGCTTAGATCACGACGAATCAAATGGTAACCTCAGGTTATATAACGACGTACATATACGGCACATATAAACGTAAGTATGGCAATATTCACCTTATACTAAGGTAAAACATGGTCAAGTTACGACTGATTGAACGGTAACATTTCTTCATATAACGACGTACATATTTGGTCAATGCAACCGTAAATTTGGCAATATTTGTCTTATAATATGGCGAAACATGCTTAGATCACGACGAATCAAATGGTAACCTTAGTGAATTGCATAAATGTACTTAGAATAAGTAGAGCCTTATGTTAGGGTAGTCAGTAATAAACGCTTGTATTGAACAGACGTGTGTGATTCTACCTGCATACTTCATGGCGACCCTGCCACACACGTTTCGGGAACTGCGCTGGCAAGTTATCCGTTAACGGGCGCAAAGTGCAAAAGCGGCGGATTCCTGTGTGCCTTGGTGCACCAAGATACAATGTAAAACAATAGGAATATTATAAGCACGAGTGAAATTGGAAAAAGTTATTCGAAGACTGAGGATAAGGAGGTTATCATCGCCCAAAACGCTTCAGGAGGCAAAACAGCGCCAGTGAAATAGCAAGAAAATCACATAAAACAAAATAACATTTTGATGACGACCTTTTTGGTGCTGTTGCTTATTGTGATTCTTGCAATAATTATAAGAAAATCATACAAAAGCATAACAAATGGATAGACGAGCAAGTGGGTTCTACATTTATAAGAAGGATGAGGCAGCGTCTATCCGGAAGGAGAGACTAAGCTCACTCTGAAGATGTTTAGGCGCATACTCGTATAATTCAATCCGAGAGAAGATTTGTGAGTGCATAAGTGGAAAAAAGTGAAGAAACCGAACTTGTGAAGTGAAGTGTTTTACGCTTAAGAGTATTGACAATCTTCGATTTAAAAGTATGTAGTAATATTAAGTTCTAACGCAATCCAGGCAGCCAAGGACGAGTCCCCACCATCATCGTCTTCTGCCAGGCCTGCTGAGGTTATGGAGGTAAATAAAGAGTACCTACGTACTTCCAAAAACTGGGTATCATTTATTTTATATAGGTATTTAAAAAGGTATTTTTTAGTATTTTTTGCTGCACATATTAACAGTAAACAGACTTTTTTTTGGTTATGATAATAGATTTGCATAATATTTTATGACTGGCAATAGTATAGTAAACATTGTGTAAAAAAGAGTATTTTAGCGTACTCTATTTTTGTTATAGATTATAGAGTACGCCTACTTGATATAGAGTACAATAGGTACTCTATTTTAGAGTACGGTTGGCAACCCTAATCATAACCTACCCTTCACATTAAATTTAAATTAAATAATTAATAAAATAAGTTATTTTTTTAATATTTTTTTTTATTTAATTAAATTTAATCTTACCAATGACTACTTGTTGATATAAAAGTCTGATTACTCGTAAGTTTACTCTAAGTTAGACCTCTGTTTTAGTTTTAAATTGTTATAAGTTCTTTTACCTAAAGGTACAGTAAACGGAATGAAAAGGTTCGTCACACCCTTCAAATTTTATTTAAATTAAATAATTCATAAAATGAAATAGTAAATAATAATTGATTTTTATTTAAAGTTAAATTTTATGTTATTAAATTTTTCTTACCAATGACTACTTGTTGATATTAAAGTCTGATTACTCGTAAGTTTACTCTAAGTTAGACGTCTGTTTTAGTTTTAGATTGATATAAGTTCATTTACCTATAGGTACAGTTAACGGAATGAAAAGGTTCGTCACCTTAAAGTCGGTTTTCGCTTTGACATTTTGACAACATAAACAGTCAAACAACTTTGACCTGAATAATTTTGAAGTTTGATTACGAATAGTTAAAACATTATTTTCTCTTATCTCAGTGTATTCTGTCTATTCAGTTTCAAAAGGCATGTATCGTCACGAGCACATGCTCGTTACGTTGAACAAATCAAGTTGAAAACTGACGGAACCTTTTGGTTCCGTCAAACCTATTACTTACAATGTAAAATATTGAAAATTTGTATACTATGAACGGTCGACCAAGCTATTTAGTTTACATTTGAACATGCAAGTTACATTGTAAAATGTAAACCAAATAGCTTGGTGAGCGTACCTATCTTTTTTATCTTGTTTTAAGTATCTAAATATAGTAATGTATCTTAATTGATTTTCTATTTTCTAATACAGATTTTTTTGATTTTTTTTGAATGGTTTTATTGCAATGCACTATCATTCCTATAAGATACAGACGCTATCGGCTTATTATTAGGTTGAGGTTGTAATTATGGGTTGAGGAGGTACTAATCTATTTAGTATGTTTCTTTAGTAAACAGTTATTATTGAAGTGTTTTATACATTTTCGTTCTATTGATTGCAGAAGCTTACAAAGACTGGGAGAACAGCTTTCTGAGAACAGCAGGTTACGCTGTTCACTGAAGGCACGGTTGGCTGATCTACTATCATGAAGTTCATGTGAAGGTTATTAGCTCGCGCTACCTTAGAGTGAACGCGCACTTTGAGCGGCCCAATGCCCTTAATATGAACTAATAATGATAGTAAAGCAAGTCAATCATGCCTTTAGGGAAAATCGTTACCAGCCATTAGAAGGCTTTTTTTCCGGTCTTCATAAAACATTTCTGCTCGAAAAGAAAGCATAAATTATCTTACGATACGGCTTACCTAATCGTATGGAACATTCTAAGACAACTTACTAGAAGGTGAATACGACTTAGTAAACGTTGAAAACGCTTAGTAGGCAGGTTAAACCCACAGTAAGTAAAGACGTAAAACACCTTACTAAAAGTGAATTACGACTTATGAAAACATCAATAGCGCTTAGTGCACAGGTTAAACCCCAGTAAGAAAAGACGTAAAACGCCTTACTAAAAGTCAATTAATACTTTAAAAAACATTAAAAGCGCTTATTAGACAGGTTAAACCACGGTAAAGAAAGACTTAAGATGCCTTAATAAAAGTCGATTACGACTTAGGAAACGTTAAAAATGCTCCGTGAACAGGTTAAAATACAGTAAGGTAAGACGTTAGACGCCTTACTAGAAGTCGATAAACGTTAAAAGCGCTTAGTGGACAGGTTAAACCACTGTAAGGAAAGACGTAAAACGCCTTACTTGAAGTCTATTAAGACATAAGAAGCAGTAAATAAACATTCAAAACACTTTGTGAACAAAATAAACCACAGTAAGAAAATACGTAAAACGCCTTACTAGAAGTCAATTGGGACAGTGATACGTCGGAAAGTTTTGTGTGTATGACCCGAGCACGTCCCTTTACCGTTTATATCGCCTTACCGGAAGTTAAATGTCATCGTCAATCAGACGATTCTATCTGACTTACCACGTTTATAGCTTTTGAATTAAGGCTTATCTGTTAATAATTACGTCTAAAATACACATTAGAGAGTATATTGCTGCTTATTTTTTGCGCCTTACGCTTAAGGCGTAAAACGCCTCCAACCTAGGAAGGCGTTTTTGGTCGGTTGACTTTTGGTCGTTTTTTCGCCTTCATTACGAATAAATCCGCCCTCGTTACGAAACATTCGGCTTTACATTTTTCTCAGTGTGCGGTTTTCCTTTTTGTTTGAACTATTGGTTTTTCTTGTGGAATGATTGTTTTATTGATTGGGTGGCATTATGTGGGTAGAAGAACAGTTTTTATTACGTTTATCACGATGTTTTGCTAAATGTCATGTTTTTTGTGGTGAACTAAGTGCACTCCATAACTCAAAAGACTGACGTAGCTCATAAAGCTGACAAACAAAAAAAGGACTGGGCAGGCCATATCTACCTGATGCCGGAAAAGCTGTGAGCCTGTTTATCAAAAGCTGGAGCTCTGAGACAGCAAGACCGGGTCGCGGCAGACAGAGGAGAATGACAGGACGCCTTGGATGTCTTTCGTGTTAATGGCGAGAAGAGGCATCAGCATCGAGAAAAGTGGAAGGACTGGGGGGCAACCTATATCCAAGAGTGGGACAGTTAAGGCACTCCTGGTTAAACTTATATTGTCACTTACGGGATATCTTCCGTGATTATTTGGTATTTTGAGTTCCCGATATTTCGACGCTGTTGCAAGCGCCATGATCGCGGGTTGACTGGAGTATGCGGGTGGATGTAAATTAAATTGTTACGAGCAGACAAATCTGTCTACCCTCTTTCTTTGTCTTTTGCTACGCGCACTAATGGAACTCGACACTAAGTCTCGACAAAACGCACTCACAGTATCACCAGTATCTCAAAATACCAAATAATCACGGAAGATATCCCGTAAGTGACAATATAAGTTTAGTTTTAAACCGTGAAAGCCTAAAACAGTACTCCTGGTTAAGTTTGTCAAAAAAAGACCCTAAAAGCAATGTTTCATTCGAACTTCTATATCCAGATAACAACTAATCTAATATCAAATTAACTTCAACTACAAAAAGATAAAACTTCACCAGGAAATCTCATTACCATTCCTCCAATAACTCGACAACAAAGCAGATTGGCGTTTTACGTCGTATCCGGAACATTATTAACACGTTCCGAACCCCGCTATAAACAAAAGGGATTATTTAATATAAATTGGAAACAGGAAGTTAATCAGAGTCGGCAACAGACGGCGAAACTAAATGGGTCAGTCGTGCCTGAGACTCGAGCATCCAGCAGCAGACACGGCCTTTCAATTGCTCTAAATTAGGTAAATAGTCGACCCTTGTTTGAATTAGCTTTTATTAGCTCAAGATTTTCTCTTGCTCCAGCTTTTGTTGCTAGTGATCGACAAATTATGTTTCAAGTGTTCAGTGCAGAAAATTCTCAGTATTTTTCTTGCATTAGCCGTTTGCATAAGTTCCACAACCATAGTTTAGACTGTTTTAAGCTTATATTGTCAATTAGGGGATATCTTCCGTGATTATTTTGGGTCCAACCTGGTGTCAAAGTTTCTATACTACCCATGTCCCTCTGCCTTGGATTTACATATCGTCAAAAAAAAAAGAAAACTCTCAGGCATGCTGAGGAGACCCCCACGATGTTTTCCTTTACAGAAGCAAGTCACAACGATGCATTTTTTGGCAAGTGCATCTGATAAGTGACAGTTCTTTTCAAATCGCTTCGTATTTCTATAATGATTTAAATAGTCTGAGATCCCACCTAAGACCGACCTCCACTGATCTTTACCTACCAATGACAAATACCGTTTAACAGATGGATGAAGGTCGATCTTAGATAGGATCTCAGAATAGAACGAGATAAGGAATTGAGGGATTGGCATAGAGTTTTCGGTAGTTTATCTCAATCTACATAATATTCACCTCCACTTTTCCACCATCACATCACGCCTGCAATCCTTGAAAGGTTAAGCTAATGTATACCTAATAGTTCACCCACATTTCGCCAGTTTTTTTAAGTAACAATATTATGTAATAGGGGCGAGCCTATTGCCATCAGCCGAGCAGAAATCCAGACTCCGTGACTGCTACTGGGATATTTCTGGTGGAAAAACCCAGAAACACTTAGCCTGACCCGGGAATCGAACCCAGGACCTCACGCCCAGCAGTCGACCAACGAGGCAGTTTGGTCACTACTTTTCTATCATTGTTAATAGATTACAATTTTGTCTAAGGCTGTGATAAGTTGAAATAAAATAATGAATAAATATAGCTGGACATTACACACAGCACCATCTAGTGCCACACTAAGCAAGGCTTGTGTCGTGGTCACCAGACAGTTTATATACTACACACAAACTTCCATGACTCGGAAACAAATGTCCATGCTCATCACACAAACATTTGCTCCTACCGGGATTCGAACCCGGGACCCCAAGAACGTAAGGTAGTTTCACTACTGCTGCGCCATTCGGGTCGTCAATAAAAGTCGGTTTAACTTTACACACATCAATAATACTATCATAATTATAATAAACGTACAAACAAAGAATTTAAATTGCTCCAAATAAAATAGCTGGACTTTTTTAAACAGGTTGTGTTTTTTCTCTTGAAAACAACAACTTTAACAATTAAATATTTCGCAATAAAATTAGAGTAGGTACAAGGTCGTCTGCTCTCATTTCAAATGCGAAATATTTCAATTTGCGTAAGCAGTTTGTATATTATAAACTTGAACTAGATTTTCTTTTAAATATTTTACTCAACCAACCAAACAAAGGTTACTGAAGAATATTTATATAATTACTAGGTCATAATATTTAATTACGTCGTTATTTTTATAAACCGCAGAGCGATTTTTGAAGCAATTTTACACATTTTTTTAAATCTGAATTCATTTTCATTTTTGATAAATATATCCTTTTTCTTTCTTGTCGCAATTCGCATGCTACCATATTTGTACGCCTCTTGGCATAACATAGCGCCCTAAGAACTTTAAGAACTGTATCTACTACCTATGTTACACAAATAAAATGATTTGATTTGATTTGATTTAAAAGTTTTATATTAAGTATTATAAAATACATTCCTATAGGTATAATAATAACTTCCACGCTTTGACGAGTTATAAGATTCTTGCGAAGCGCAGTTGCTAGTTTAAAGTAGGTACATACTTAAAGGTATGCATCGAAACGCTTTATCCGTTTCACTGCCTATCAATTATTACCTACATATATTTATGTACTGTATGTTATTATACTTTAGATGTAGTATAATCATAATAATTATACAAGTCTACAGCACCAACTTTCCTTGTCAAGTTGTGTAGGAATTCGAAGTATTTCATCTCATTAATAATGCCAAGGAGGATGCTTGTGCGTGCGCCCATTCTTGACTTCTTATAAATTTATGATACCAATATAAATACTTCGTAACTTGGTTATGATCAAGTGCTCAAACTCAGGTTGTGGGATAATATAAAGTATGTGTTATATCGCTCAATGTATCGGAGTTTTGGCAATAAATATTGTGCGAAGTCTTCATTGCAAATTAAAGTGAGATGTGCTCAGTAATTTATGTGTTTGAGGGAGGTTATAAATTGTTGTATTGAAGTTGGTCTTTTGTTTTTATTTCGCGCTGTAGCGAGCGGGGCGAGTTAAAAGCTTTCGTTTTTATATGAATTTAAATCGAAATATCAGATGGTAAAAGTTGATTACTGAAGCTATGGATTAGCTCTTGGTTGTTAAAATTTTACATTCAAATGTAAAATTTTAACAACCAAGAGCTAATCCTACAATAATTAAACAGGTTGTGTTTTTTCTCTTGAAAACAACAACTTTAACAATTAAATATTTCGCAATAAAATTAGAGTAGGTACAAGGTCGTCTGCTCTCATTTCAAATGCGAAATATTTCAATTTGCGTAAGCAGTTTGTATATTATAAACTTGAACTAGATTTTCTTTTAAATATTTTACTCAACCAACCAAACAAAGGTTACTGAAGAATATTTATATAATTACTAGGTCGTAATATTTAATTACGTCGTTATTTTTATAAACCGCAGAGCGATTTTTGAAGCAATTTTACACATTTTTTTAAATCTGAATTCATTTTCATTTTTGATAAATATATCCTTTTTCTTTCTTGTCGCAATTCGCATGCTACCATATTTGTACGCCTCTTGGCATAACATAGCGCCCTAAGAACTTTAAGAACTGTATCTACTACCTATGTTACACAAATAAAATGATTTGATTTGATTTGATTTAAAAGTTTTATATTAAGTATTATAAAATACATTCCTATAGGTATAATAATAACTTCCACGCTTTGACGAGTTATAAGATTCTTGCGAAGCGCAGTTGCTAGTTTAAAGTAGGTACATACTTAAAGGTATGCATCGAAACGCTTTATCCGTTTCACTGCCTATCAATTATTACCTACATATATTTATGTACTGTATGTTATTATACTTTAGATGTAGTATAATCATAATAATTATACAAGTCTACAGCACCAACTTTCCTTGTCAAGTTGTGTAGGAATTCGAAGTATTTCATCTCATTAATAATGCCAAGGAGGATGCTTGTGCGTGCGCCCATTCTTGACTTCTTATAAATTTATGATACCAATATAAATACTTCGTAACTTGGTTATGATCAAGTGCTCAAACTCAGGTTGTGGGATAATATAAAGTATGTGTTATATCGCTCAATGTATCGGAGTTTTGGCAATAAATATTGTGCGAAGTCTTCATTGCAAATTAAAGTGAGATGTGCTCAGTAATTTATGTGTTTGAGGGAGGTTATAAATTGTTGTATTGAAGTTGGTCTTTTGTTTTTATTTCGCGCTGTAGCGAGCGGGGCGAGTTAAAAGCTTTCGTTTTTATATGAATTTAAATCGAAATATCAGATGGTAAAAGTTGATTACTGAAGCTATGGATTAGCTCTTGGTTGTTAAAATTTTACATTTGAATACGAAAGGAATTTGCCAGAATTAGTGTTTAAAAAAAAAGAAGTGAAAAAATGACACCTTTCGGCGAAAAAGTATAGTTATTTAAACAACAGATACAGATATTATAGCTACTATATTAGAGTAGTTTATACTTAAAATTACAATAGTTTACCAAGAACCTAAAAAACATCACAATTACGATTGCATGGGACTATCTAGAAAAAATGGGTGAAATATTGGTCCTGTAGTACACCTCCAGCAAACCTTTCAGATTTTACCGACAGGCGTGTGGTTTTTCTATAATACTAGCTGATGCCCGCGGCTTGGCCGGTTCACCAATGAATAGAGAACCACTCTATTCATTGGTGAAAACAGCATGAAAATCGATGCAACAGTTTCAGAGTTTATCGCAAACAGACAGACAGACGCGGTGGTGAACTTTGTTCTATAAAATGTAGTTATAATTAACAATGACTAGTTAAAAATACACAGATCCTGATCTTCACCTTATCTCCGTTTAGCCAAACAGTTACTCCACAGTCTTCTAATCCGAACATGCACGAACGAATCAGAACATTCTAAACCCTTGTACACAACCGATCACTTACATTGAAGTAGCACAAACAATAGCGATAATCCCATTCAATAAGCAGTTGACTATCGATCGAGAGTCGATAGTCTGAGCCAAGCTGAGCGATGTCCATTGCAAGTCCGACACAATACGATACAGTGAGCACTGGACCTAACCAAAGCTGCTTATGAATACAGTTTGGACACAGAAACAAGATGATCGAATTTTGCGAAAGTGGTTTTGGTGATAATATAATTTGTTGTAATTACTGCTGAAATGTTATCTTAATGAACACCAAACGTACATTGAACGAACACTCCATTATAAGAATGTATGTGACACAGTAAATGAAATTAATTTATTTTTTATTTTATTTATGTGTTCTAGTCTTGTGTGTTCGCTGAATCTAACAATCAAGGAAACAGCTGAAAAAGTATCTCGAATCAGGAAAATATACTTTTTCAAGTTACACACAAAAAAAAAGATTACTCTTGCCTCAGTAGGTACAGATACCTTTAGAGGCTAGAGTTATCATTTTTTTAAATATCAGGATACTTGAAAGGTTGAAGAATATTAGTCATCAAAATTTAGTAACATTCAGTACAGTGATACACGTTTACTTGTTTAGTGTTACTTAAAACACGAGGAAAAAGTTTATCGAATTTTTTATTAGATGTTTGTAATAAACCTTCATCATAAAACAATACAAAACTCAAACAAGTCAACAAATAGCTTTAATCGCACCAGCAGTGCAAGTACGTAGGATGCTATAGGACTCGATTAGATAAATTTGACAGTTATTCTCGATAAAATGAGTTTTTGACTCCATAAAAACTTATTTTATCGAGAATAAAACTGTCAAATTTATCTTATCGAGTCCTATCGAATCTTACGTACTTAATTAAAGTTACACACGAATAGATAGTGCTGAAATAAAGACATAACTCAAAGAACGGTAAAACCAAAAGGGTATTCAATATTAATTAATTTCGCTTCCAAAGGCGACGAAGACTAATGCAAGGGCCTCTCGTAATGTATTTTTCCCGGCGAACTTGGACGAAACAAATGATAATCGGGAAAGAATGAAGTCAACATTAATGAGGTTTAATTAATTATAGGTCGTATACGAGAAATGGGTGGAGCAGTGTGGTAAGTAGCGGTCGTTATCACTTTAAATAAGAGCGAAAAGGACAGGGGACCGAGATTGAATGAAGATCTGGGAAGATATATGACCGTTTTTGTATTGTTTTCTTTGTTTAACAAAAGAAAACAGATACCTATACGCCCTCTTTGGTTCCATACATGTTGGACACGACATACCGTCTAGAGAATTACGTCTCTTTGAGTACTTGAGGTACATACAAAGTGAACAGTATACTAGAGAGGAGAGGAGGAA
The DNA here is from genome assembly GCA_916618015.1 of Xestia c-nigrum. Classification (NCBI taxonomy): domain Eukaryota; kingdom Metazoa; phylum Arthropoda; class Insecta; order Lepidoptera; family Noctuidae; genus Xestia; species Xestia c-nigrum. Next base: position 18,557,090 of record OU745245.1, read on the forward strand.
TTCCGTGCGGCATTGAAACTTGATACCTTGAGCGACATCCCCTGAAGTCTATGTTACTGTTCGTTGTCTCTGAATATATAGGATAAGAAGCTTTGGAATATTTTTCTAGACAAAAAATATGAAACTATAAATAAAAATGGTACTTACAGTAAAATTTTGTATACATTCTCTTGTCGTTATTGAGTTTTTTTTAGTGAAAACTTCCAAGAATTCGATACATTCCTTATTTTCTTCCTTTCAAATTAAAAGTATATACATGTTGACTTAATAAACATAACAACTACAACACAACACAACAACTGAATGATATTATTAAAAACGAATTTGTGACTTGTCAAAAATAATTGCATCGCTTTTTACATAGGTGCTTGCAGGAAACCTTTAAATTTGAGTCTCACAAATTATTGAGAATCTTAGTTTAGTAGTAAAAATACTTTTTAAGTTTATGTAAAGTATTTTTATCTGGATTTTGGTTTGAGGTAACTATAGAAAATAATTACGAATATACAGGGTGAATTTTAATTAATGCGACAAAATGAAATTGGAGCTTCAGTTACAGTAACATAGTAATTATAAACTGTTTTTTCTACAATCTAAATCGTTAAAAAAAATTACGCGATTATCGTTTTCAAAAGGTCAATTGATGTTATTATCTTTATTTAAGAACGAATTATCGGTATTCCAGTAATATCCAAAATAAATAAGAAAAATTAAGGCAAAATTAGGTAAATGACCGCTATATTGAGCACTGCGATGAGTCGGCAAGATTTTTGATACTTTTATTATTTTAACGGTTTTCGTAACACTGATCAATTATTTTTTAATTTTATATTTTATACATTTTCTTGACAACACGTATTATTGTATATTTTAATTTGTCGCATATATTCAATTTCACCCTGTACATCACAATATTTATAAATTACGATTGAAATCTCTCCCCTTTTATAAATAGAACGTAAAACCGAAACAGGCACAAACAAAAGCGAAACGTTCCAAAACTAAATCAAAATAACAAAACAATATCGCATTTATAACTCAAGGAACGCTATCTAATCTGTGGCAGAAGTTTACAATGGACACCAGTGCCAACTTGATGGATGGCCAATGGGGATGGTGGTGACGTCAGTAGGGGAATCTTATTGCTCGTTTTCAAGAGGAAAATTTCTTGCTTCGCCTTGGTGATTACTGAAAAGTAATGAAAAAAATATTTTTTGTTCCGTGATCCGTCTAGCAATTATAAAAAATTCTTGAATTCTGACTTGAACCACAGTAAGTCTAGAATTTGATTAGAAATGGTTTAAAATTAAGAATTAAATGAGACAATTTTGTGTAAAGTCAATTGTCAGCCGGTGTTATTTACAACTGTACAGTACGTACCCGATCGTTGAAAAGTGTGAATTTTCTCGTTCTTTAAGATTGACATGCAAACATAGATTTAAAAAATCGCCATTTCTCCGACGTGATCGTTACATTTAACGATATCTATCGTCATGCAAGAATTCATTTTTGGGTTGGGAGTAATAACCAATGAGCGACGATCGCCTGGCGAATCTCTTGCTCGACGAGCGAGAAATTTGACCTGTGTAAACTAGCCTTTATTGTGTTTATTTCTTATCTGCGCGCAATTCCTTAAAACTTCCAAATAAACCGCTGAAGGATTAGAGATAAAGGGCTTATTGTGACGTCACAAAGGATAGGACAGGACGAATCAATCTTCCAATTGTCTTTGTAGGGAAATGATTTTCCAATTATAATACCTTTGTTAATGATTTAAACTGTAATTGTTGGAATGAGTTTTCGATTAAAATCTTATTAACTAGCTTCAATTAATTTTCGTGGTGTGGCTGTGACGGTTTAATTGTGATTTTATTAAAGTTTATTTTAGTTTCAGTAGTTTTCTGACCACATTTTTCTTTTTAACCCCTGATGCAAAAACGACGGGGTGTTATAAGTTTGACGTGATTGTGTGTGTGTGTCTGTGGCATTGTAGAGCCCGAACGGATGAACCGATTTTGTTTGGTTTTTTTGTTTGAAAGGTAAATTAGTTGGGAGTATTCTAAGATATGTTTGATAAAAATCAGTCCAAGATGGCCGCCGCCACAAGATGGCGGACTACATATTTACTCAACAACTACCTCATTATGGGTTTCAAATGAAAGGACTTGACTAGTAGAACACTATAGACTATGATACATTAAAAATCCAAGATGACTGCCACCACAAAATGGCAAATTAACGAATTATTAACCCCGATGCAAAAACGACGGGGTGTTATAAGTTTGACGTGACTGTGTATGTGTGTGTCTATCTGTAGCATCGTAGCTCCCGAACGGATGAAACGATTTAAAATTTTGATTTTTTCGTTTGAAAGGTGAATTAGTCGGGAATGTTCTTAGCTATGTTTGATATAAATCAGTTCAAGATGACCACCGCCATAAGATGGCTGACTACATATTTATTAAAAAACTACCTCAATATAGTAGAATATTATGAGGCATAATACATTTCAAATCGAAGATGGCCACAACCACAAAATGGTGAATTACATCTTTTTTCACAACTCCCTCACTAAGTGTCAAATGAAAAGACTTAATGTACTTTGTTTCGGGGTTTTTTTTTATTTTTTATTTAATGTAACTTGTTGTTCATTTTCTAAGACTGCCAGGCTAAAACTGTGAGAGTCGGTTGGCCACGTGGAGAGGCGCAAAAAACCATCTTACAGACGTTTGAGGAAGGACAGCGCCGTCGAGTCCGGCCGCCACGAAGATGGCGTAACGATCTGGTAATGTTTGCGTGGCTAACATGGCCAAAGATCGTACAAAATTAAGAGTTATGGTAGAAGAAATAGGATGAGCCTTTGCCCAGCAGTGGGAAACGATGTAGGCTGTTAAAAATAAAAATAAACGTTCTAAGAAGATGAAAATCTAACTAAAAAATCAAATAAATCCTAATTCTGCAATATTCCACGGTGCTTAGCATGAATTTCAATTGCGTAAACTTACTAAGATATTGAAATACGAAATTATTTCGTCAACAATTCAAACAGTACTAAAAGCTTGATTAATATTCTTGAATACATCAGAATCTCAATTCGCAGCCTACAGTAATTGCTTACTGCAGGCGCCTATTTATTAGTGAATAGCAACGAGCCGCGTTATAATTGCGGCGCAAGTTTTTGTAGGCGCTTTCGGCACGCATCTGTATCAGATTGCGATAATGATCTTTTGTAGTGCTGAACAATCTGTTTTGTTATTCGAGTTTTAAGTAAACAAAGGAATTGTTCGTATTAATTATAGTTTGTTTTTCTTAATTAGCAATTCATAATTTTCATTTAATGTTTGAATTTATAGAGAACTAGCATTGCAAATTAAATAATAAATCATTCTTCGAGAACTACTCTATCTACTGGTGAAAGCAGAATGAAAATCGATTCAGTAGTTTTTGAGTTTATCGCGAACAGAAAAACAGACGCGGTGGAGGATTTTGTTTCATAATATGTATAGTAATAGTGAGTCATTTTAATGTCCGTTAAACTTGTTTCAGGCAGACACCACCAGAATGTAGACTAAACAAAAGGGAGTAACTAAAAAGAAGGCCTCATTGCGTGCCTCTACACGTTCTATCATTGTCTATTTTTTATTTAAATTCCCACAATGGCGACGAAATTCCCACATGAACCGGCGAAAACACCATTTGTTTGTCCTAAGTCCAAGTCGTTAATTTCCTAATTACAGTTTCAAAATAAAAGCGTGTTTTTGTTCGGTGGCGTCCCTTCCGTGGGGCGCACAATCCCGGGCGGAAGGTTAATGGAAGAAAAAATACGCTGTACAAATTTGCATAACATTTTTCTCTGTCTTCTACCAAAATTAAGTCCTCGGGCCCTGCATTGGCTTTGTTTAAATTACTGAAGTGAATTCCGTGATTCGCTTGTTATATTCAATTTTATGTTTGCTGCCCCTGCTTTTCCTTCTTTTTTGCAGCTGTGTTTTTTTTTTTGGATTTATATTTTTGTGATAAAGCTTGTGGCAACGTTATTTGCTTACCTATTTTTATGTCTACATTTAACTAAATAAACGTCCGGTTTGGGCGCTGAGATAATTTACACGTTTTGTGTTTTTTTTTTTTTAATATACATTTTAATAAAAGAATATAACTGACTTGACGTAACGGGAGTTGGCATAAACAGCGTGAAATGATTGCATATTATTTGTTTTGAACGGAATTTGTTATTTCTTTCTGAGCTACGAGAAATTGCCTAGAAAAGAGTGTATCAATTCCTTACTTTCAAATATGATCCTATTCACACTTTGAGCCACATGCGATAATAAATGACTAAGTGAGTGTCAGAGGAAGTTATCGATATAGTCTGGCAAGTTGAAACTGGCGTAGGCCCTATGGGAAATCTGCAATCTTGGCCTTCCGTTAACAAAGTTTTCAACTAAAATCCTATTGTGTTCACTGTCGTAGGGGACTGTAGTTGATTAGTACTATGAAGACTTGAAAATTGATGCCAAACCACGTTATCTGAGTATCTGAGGAGAAACCTGTTTAAAACTTGCTAAGAAGCTTTGATAAATTAGTCCTGCAGAAAGTTCGGAACACGTGTGAAGTTCCCGTTTGTACGCTTTTTGTAAGTTTTCAGAAAATGGAGTGTTTTTATAGGGAACCTAGATCTAGGCAATCAGGAGAGCGGTATAACTAATTGAGGGGGCTATGTTGGTTGAGGAGTGAAACTTTTTGGGAGATGCGTTCATGCAGTATTCATTATGAAGATAGGTAATTAAGTTGGACAAGTAACTTTTGGGTTTTCTTACGGTTCTTACTTTTATATTTTTGAAATATTATTAGACTCTGAATTCAATTTAACTTCAGCTTTAGACTGATACGACAGATTTTGACTTAGTGACTGAACATGAGGTCCATGGTTTGATTTCCGGGTCGTGCTAAGTTATCCGGGGTTCCAGGGTTTTTCCATCAGGAATTTCTCAGCAGCCACGGACCCTACATTTTTGTCCGGTAAATAGCAATAGGCTCGCCCTAATTGCAACATCAGTGTTTGGATATGACTTATTTCATCGCATTAACAAGTCTTGGAAATTGAAGCCATGTGACTAGATACATCGTCGAGTCGTCTCTCATGACTCCACACTTAATGCAAAGATAGATTAAGAGGGTCACCTTCAAGGCAAAATCCAACGTGTAATCTTTCCCCCCAAAGAAACAAATAGGGCGACTTTCTCTAAACAATGAACTACCTCTACAAATATCAAAATATGAAAGAGCGTGAAGAAAAAAACAAATCATTTCTTATGAAAATTCTTGATATCTGAGTGAAGGGAGCCAGTGAATGATCTCTTAATGAATAGGGTCTGCCAAAGAACAAAGCGAGGCTGGATAAGAAATCGTAATAAACGCAGGGAGGTCTCATTTTTATTACTACAACTGTGAAAATAACGGTTCTGTTGGTGCAGACATCAAAGATTCAATAAATGGTTATCATTTTCAACAGATAACAATTTTTTTTTCTTTATTAGGAATGCCTAGGTATCTTTATATTAATATTTTGCTCATTTTAGATTTTGAAGTGAAAACTTCGTCAGGCGCGTTGAGCACTGACCGCGTGACCATCACCTAGCGCTTCGTAGCACTCGTAGCCGATCCGCTACGGCGTAGCACCACGTAGGCGTACGCGGGGCACAGCCCGTAGCAGATATAAATTATTTAGTTTTCACTTCTATCTGCAGTTTCCAAACACTGCCGCGTATGTTTTTTTTGTAATTTTATCATTGTTGGTAGTCTGTTTCGTTGCTTCCACAGATTCACTCATAGATAAAAGAAAAATACAGGCACATAGCAAAATCTAAAGCTTATTACGTTTCTGCAGTGCAAGTATGTAGGATTCGATAGGACTACCACTACTATCGAATCCTACGTACAAGACTTGCACTGCTGTTGTTACTACTCAAGGCTCCACTCCACTAGATTCAATGGAATTAAATCCACCACACGTGGTGGCTCACAAGTACATACAGGTATCGTGTAGGCCATATTCTCGTGGGAACTATAAACTACCCTAAAAACTTCCATAATAAAAGGACAATCGTAAAACAAAATGACACTATCACCCTTCATCCACAAATAGGTCAAGCCCGCTACGATCCTAATACGCGATAACTAAACCATTTTATTAAACAAACTCATGCATCGTATTATAATGATCTCATAACCCTCATTAATAAGGACGGTACTAATTCCTATATGACCTTTGTTTACCCTTATAACCCCTTGCCGTGCGCTTTGTCACAGAATAGATAAGTACAGAAGGTCAGGTTCTAACTCAAGCATAGACACGTTTCATGTGCGGTGAGTGGACACACAAGTGTGGCAATATTTTGGGCTCTTATCACCATCTGCATAGCCTTTTCCCAACTATGTAGTGCAGCTGAATACTAGTACTTTTTCTTTTGCTTTATCTTGGCTCATATTTTTAATACATCATTTTAAATTGATTCATTCGTTCACCTGCAAATAATGCACAACGGAAACCGCTGGACTTAAAAGCACACAATTATGCACAAGAGTCCTTGTTACGATAACTACTTAGTAAGCTTCTCTGTACTTTAATTCCTAAAGGACTCATAGATGCATGGAAGTTCCGAGATTTTTAAAAAAACCAGTGAGGAACAAGATTCACTTGTTTGTGTGTGTTTGTGATAGTTTTAGTTTTGAATTTGTGGGCGCCTGTAAGCTGAACTTCTGTGCTTAACTATTTTGTGGTTTTGCGAAACGGAGCGAACTTGCGATAAGCCACGATACGAATCGCGCCAAATCAAACGCTCCCCCGACGCAAGCAGCGATTTGGCGTAGTACGAAATATGGCCGCGATACGAAATACGTTTACAGTGCTTTTGGGAATTTTTCTTGTTACCTCCAGATTATATCTTGCGCAAGGCATGTTAGCAATTACGTTTTTCGTTTAAGGGTGTCTTCGGATGAGACGAGAGGTCGTTAATGTTGTTATAGCGCTTATATACTGCAAATACTTACATGTAAATTGTGATTTTTATCTTCGGGAACGAAAATTACAAAGTAGGAGGAAAATTACTAAAACATACTACCTACGTATCATAAACAGCCGAGTCAATAAAAACCAAGTCAGAGGCTCATGGGCGTCATAAAAACTCTGACACTAAGTTATAAATCTCGGAACTTCCGTGCAATTTGTTTTTCTCCTAGGTACTTCATCATTATCATCATTTCAGCCGAAAGACGTCCACTGCTGGACATAGGTCTCCCCCAAGTGTCGCCACATTGACCGGTCCCTTGCGACTCGCATCCACCGGATTCCCGTAACCTTCATCAGGTCATCGGTCCACCTAGTGGGAGGTCTTCCAACGCATCGTCTGCGGTCGCCACTCCAGAACTTTTCGGCCCCATCGGCCATCCATTCTGCGAGCAATGTGCCCTGCCCACTGTCACTTAAGTTTGGCTATTCTTCGGGCTACGTCAGTGACCTTGGTTCTCTTGTGGATGTCTTCATTTCTGATTCGATCGCGCAAGGAAACTCCGAGCATAGCCCGAGCCGAGCCTAGGCACTTTCCACACGTTAAAGAAGATTAGAATTTTGGGTTCTAAGAATTTATATTAATTATCAATTCTTTAACTTAAACCTTTCCATTACCAATTTTGACCATATTCTGGTCAAAATCCATGATGGGAAATATCGCCATTTGACAAAGACATTACTTCTGTATTCTACCGTGAATTTAATTGCTTGCTTGCATAGAATCCCCAAGAGTAACATGTCGGTCAGGTAAACTCAGGTAGGAGTATGTTGTCGTAAGTTTTAGTCTTGAGTTCAGTTTCTACGTCCAAATCACGTTACTAGAGGGATTTCCTAACTAAGTTTACTAACAAACGCTTCTGTTGACGAAGATCCTAGTATGTTATTTTATACAATAGTAGGTACAGTAAGCGTTCATAAGCGCACAGGCACGCTAAGGATCATATTGCTGTGAACGCACGGGCGAGCGTCCGTGCGGCTGTATGTGTAAGCTGTCTCAATACAGTACCTACGCACACCACAGCCACAGAGTCGCCTACTGTCGCAAGTTGTCGCGTCGCTCTCCACGAAACATAAAGAAATATATTACCGTCTCTTTTGTTATGCACGCAGCAAACGCATGATCGTATCTGATTTGGATAGCTAAATTTCGACCATATTTACCAGGCGTTGATAGCTGTTTAGGTTAAGCAGTGGGTTCACGATCAACGTGTCTTGAGTTCAAATCCTGTTTACATAATAAGGGTTTTTTATCTTTTTTTGTAACCACTTTAATTAATATTTGTATTTTATGCAAAAACTATTTACTTAGGTATTTATTTTGAAATGGGTTCATGCTCATTATTTATTTTTATAAGGATTTAAATATAAGTTAATAACCCATCATAACTATTTATGTGATTGTGTAATATTTTTTCGGTGTTGGAAGGTGGAAAAAAAAGTCGTGCTGACAGATAACAACAATTGTTTTATTCGTTTCATTTATTCATATAATTAACAACTTTAATGAGATTTGTAACGTCACATTCCTACCTAGACAGAAGAAGTTCTCTTGTAACCGTTCATAAGATTTTTTTGTGTATCTGTATACCCACTTTGAAGTCATTTTTTATTAACATAACAAGGATATTCTAATCACACAAATATAATTGTTGATACCCACTTCTATCTATCGGTATTCAACAGAGCTTACTAAAAACTAATACATAATTTAGACTTCGTGAACATGTTTTTTATGTGACGTCACAATAAATGTAACTCATATTGAGGTTATAGCTTAAGTGTTCATTTTCCCGAAGAAAAGAAGATTGAAACTAAACCTCAATTTAGGAATTATATACGTATATATTATTATAGACGTGTTACAAAATGTTTAGTGATATTCACTAAACATTTTGTAAAACGTCTAATTAAAACTAGAACATTAGGATTAATATTTTGTATAACCCCCATTATTTTCAATGCAGTCAAGTAGACGTATGCGCATGGACCCCACAATGTTTCAACATATTTCGGTTCTTCTTAAATTTTCCCACACCTTTATGTAATGGGATGGGTTGTTAATTGTGTTATACACCTCTCATCTCGTGTATCCCACCTTTGCACTATCAAACCCCATAGATTTTCTATGGGGGCACTCATTCATCCATAATTCGAGTCTGTATTAGGGATTACATTTCTATCGGACCAGCGAATGTTATCCTTGCGCCATAAATGAAGTCTACCCTTTTGACTTGATGTAAAAGTCTTTTCATCAGAAAAAATGGTAGTGATCCAGTCAAAGTATAAATATTCCCGTGCGAAACGTAATCGTTCTTCTTTATGTCTTTCTGTCAACAAGGGCATTTTAGCTGATCTTCTGTGATGCAAGCCTTCAGCGTGGAGGGCATGGCGAACAGTTTGCGGTGACTCCGAGTATGTCGTAAGTGTGAAACCATTGGTTTCATACTCGCCCACGATATGTTGTCGCTGCGCTTCGCTAATAAGCGACGACCTTCCACTTCGCTGTCTACTTGCAAAGCTCCCCTCTTCCTCATACCTTTTGATCCAGAGACTTACTGCATTTCTCTAAAACAAAAAAAAAAAAATGTTAGGCAGCTGTAATACAGATGCTATAAATCAACACTTCACAATTCACTCTGCATTTGTAAATTCAATAATAAACACTAATTATTTATCTTGCATGATAGATTGAAAAAAAAAACAACGAATTATGTAAACCACAGGTCACCAAATAAATGGACAATTTATAATACCCATTCGCTTTTAATTTTTAATGTTTAAGTTACAATTCATAAATAATTATAATACTCACATTCAGTTCTATTAAGGCCACTTTTATGCAGCGCGATAATAGTCGCCCTCGCCTTAATATTAATATTTGCCCGCATTTTAAGAATCACACCAACAACAATACTGCTATCTATTAAACCACACGTCACTGACCATCAACTACCACATTATATAGTGTTTTATGTATGACTACAACCAAACGACAAAGTTAATTCCGATCAAGTTAAAATATTCATAAAACTCATGTCTACCTCACAGAAATCGAACTAAATTCTTGACTTATTTTTCTATCTACCTCCTTAACTTTACGAAATGTGTGAACAAAGCAAACAAGTTAAAGAATATAATATTTCTGTAGAGTAAAAACTTACAAAAAGTCTAAAAGTAACTGTGCGGGATTTGAACTCACCGCTTACTGATTCACTCTTAATTCTGAACGGGCCCAACCGCTAGGCCATCATGTCTTAGATATTACCATTGAAATTATGAACTACAACTAGTTGCTGACAATATCTATTGTAGAAGATAAGAAGAGATTAGGAGGGGGAAGACCTATATAAGGCGGCGCACAACTAGCACCGCTCTCCAAGGCTCACATGCGTTCCTTACAGCGTGCTGTAAAGAAACGCACTAGTGAGTTTCGCTCGAGTCAATGGGACAAGACGCTTAGCGAACTCGAGCCCACTCATCAAGCCTTCTGGCAGCTTCAAAGGAAGTTGCGCACCTCGGAAGAGGTCTCTTCTCCACCCCTCATACGTCCCGACAAGAGCGTCGCTTTTGACGACTCTGAAAAAGCAGAATGCCTAGCCGACAGCTTGGAATCTCAATGTTCGCCAAGCACTCTACCAGTAGACAAGCAGCACCTTGATGAGGTGGATGCAGAAGTTGAACGTAGAGCATCGCTTCCCCCTTTTGAAGATCCCGATGACCCCCTCCCCGCCATCACCCCGGAAGAGGTCAAGGATATTATAGATAAGCTGAAGCCTCGGAAAGCCCCAGGCGCCGACGGTTTCACGAATAGAGTTTTTAAAGCCCTCCCCGCTAGGCTCATAGTCCTTTTGGCTGCCATCTTCAATGGCGCCCTGAGCAATAATATTTTCCCCCAAACGTGGAAAGAGGCCACTGTTATAGGTATTCCCAAACCTGGGAAACCGAAAGCCCAGCCCTCCAGCTACAGGCCGATCAGTCTCCTGAGTGCTCTCGGCAAGATCTATGAAAGGCTTATATACAAGCGTCTCAGAGATTTTGCCGAGACAAAGGGCCTCATCCCGAAAGAACAGTTCGGCTTCAGGACCGAACATTCTTGCATACATCAAGTCCACCGCATCGTCGAACACGTGAGCGCTGGTTTCCAGCGCGGAGCGATGACGGGGGTGATGTACTTCGATATCGCGAAAGCCTTTGACAAGGTCTGGCACAACGGGCTGATATACAAGCTTTATCAGCTCGGTGTGCCCGACCGTCTCGTGCTCATCTTACGAGACTTTTTGTCAAACCGTACCTTCCGCTACCGTGTGGGTAAGACGTTATCTTCTCCTCATCCGATTCGCGCCGGAGTCCCTCAGGGCTCCGTTATCTCTCCCCTCGCGTTCACGCTGTACACCAGCGACATTCCGAGGAACCAGAAGGTTCAAACAGCACTTTTCGCTGACGACACCGCGATTTATTACACCGGCCGTTCTCCGGATAACATCCGCCGCATTCTCCAGAAAGCTGCCGACTCGCTCGGCGCTTGGTTCCGTAAGTGGAGAATAGAAGTTAATCCCGAAAAAAGCCAGGCAGTTTTATACTATAAGGCACGCCTTAAGCGTTCGCCAGGTCCCCCCATCACTATGTTCGGTAAGCCTATCCCTTGGGAAAGGCAAGCCAGGTATCTCGGAGTTATTCTGGACGACCATCTGTCGTTCAAGGCCCACATCAAAGCAGCTCGCGACCGGGCTGCCTTTGCTATGGGCCGGCTCCACTTCATGATCACTAGGAAGAGCAAATTGTCACTCAAGTGCAAATTGCGTCTTTTCACCGCAGTCATCCGTCCCATCATGACCTATGCTTGCATAGTATTCGCGCATGCCCACCCGCGTCATATCCACACGATGCAGACCTTGCAGAACCGATATCTCCGTAAGATCACCGGTGCCCCCCCTTACGTCCGTAACGATAGTCTTCACGTAGACCTCAGAATCCCCACCGTTAAGCAGTTCATGAAACGCCTTTCCAAGCGTTACTTCGACTCTGCTATTAAGCATAGGAATCCCCTAATCGCATCGGCCGCCCGGTACGACCCATCGCGTATTAGCTCCGTCCAACGTCCGCGTCACACCCTAGTCGCCCCCGACGATCCGATCACTATCTTGCAAGAGAGTAGGAAAGATACCAGTACGGTACGCAGAGCATACAAATACAGACCGAAAACCTACCGACCTCGCCGCAGAGGTCCGGCGCGAAATCCCCGATCAATCCCTCCCCGACCCTTGCTCGAGCCAGCCCGCGACGCTGAGCCTGTAGTATTAAATCAGTCCCTAAATAAGGACAATCAGATCCAGCCTGTCCCTTTGCTGCCCCCAGCGACGCCCTAAGCCGAGGTTCGTACCCCACAGGGGGTGCCCTTAGAGCACTGTCGCTTAGTTTTTAGTTATTTTCGCCCTGGCTGGAGGCCTTAGAATCAAGGCATCCACAGGACATTGCCCGGTTAAGCAGAAGCCAGTCTTCTCAGACTGAACTGCGAGATGCCATATCCAAAAAAAAAAAAAAAAAAAAAAAAAAAAAAAAAAAAAAAAAAAAAAAAAAAGCACCGCTCTCTTTCTTACTTGGATCGTCGTGGGAACAACATCGTGAGAACGTCACTCTGTCGGTATATATTTTCATTAGTGTCTTATTGTTTATTTTGTTATTTCTCTTATTGTGTTATTTTTGTTAGAATTGTATTTTCGTTTGGTTAGTTTGATTGTTTGGTTTTTAATATTAAATTGTTGTCAGTTGGTTTTGTCTTTTTAAAATATTTCCTATAGGTACTAGTATAATTATTTTTAAAAAAAGTCACTTCTGGTCTAATTTCCAAGATCAGAAGTGGGATTCTTCCCATTTTTACTGCCCACTATTTCACAAAACCACCCTCAATTATTTTATTTTTTTGGTTTCGATATTTTTTCTCTATTGTGGTTCAGATAGTTGCATTTTTTTTTGTGTATGTACTTGTGTGTGGGTACAAGTTGTGCTCGTTTGTTGCTCGGTTAGTTTGTTGTTTCCTTTTCCAGCTGTTTTGTGTTAGTGCGTTAGGATGGCAGACCGCAAACGTAATTGTAGTCGCAGTCGCTGCGATAGTCGCAATAATAGTTCGCGTCGCGACTATAGTTCTCATCGTGACCTTTGCGATTCTCGTCGCAATAGTCAAGAGCGGCAAAATAGTAGACACCGTGAGCGGTTCTCTAATGAAAACGACGCCTTAAGGCTCGAGATACAGACGATGATGTCTCGCCTTAAAGCGCTGGAAGATAAAACGAGGGCTTCACCACTGCCAGTGCGTTCATGTGATCGTGATGAAACTTTAGTGTCTGATAGTGTACGTGGTCGACGGGCATTGCGGCGCCAGCGAACACCGTCGCTGGAACGTAACAGTTTACGATCGCCGGGTCGAATAGAATCGCGTAGTGTGCGTCATTCGTCACCACCGGAGCGTCGCCGTCGTTTAGTTTCACCTTTGCCTAGAGAAATTGTGTCTCAACATATGTCACCAGCTCGCGGATATAACTACTGTCGTTATTCGCGTTCTCGCTCTAGAACACCACCGTTACGGGTATCGGGACGTGTATCTAAGCAGGCATCTGTGCATGTGTCGAACCATTTAGTTAGGAACGAGAATGAAAATTCGAATTCGGCACAAGCTACGGTAACCGATCGTATCGTGGATGCTATTCGATCAATTAATACTGCGGGTAGATCACAACACTTTTATATTTCTAACTTTGATCCTACCTTTTTTTTTTTTTTTTAAGGATGGGAAATCATCAAATGACCCCCCCCACTCTGGGCGGAGCGGGAGGGAGTGTCAGACTCTTACTGACTAAAAACCATCCATGTTCCTTCCTCGCCTTTTACGTTCCGGGGCCGCGGTATCTCTTTCGAACAGGCCCGCAACCCCGGCAGGCTTCGGCCCTTTCGGGCCCCTCTCTTTTGCTGACATCTCTTTGAGGCGCGCGTGGAACACGAACGCGCCGTCGACACGGCCTGTCGTCGTCGTTAGACGGCCGGACGGCCAGCTATTGCCCATAGCCAGCCGTCCACAGGCCCGCATCTACGGTGGCCGGTAGCCACCACGTGGCCCCCGACGCCCGTTGCGTCTCCCGCGGCGGCCGGGAAGAGAGGATCTCTCCCTCTCTCGTTCCGCCACCTCCTTCGCTAGCATGACTGCTTCGCAGAAGGAGGCGACGGCTTCCCATTCCGTCTCGCTCCGGACCATGGATTGAACCAGGGCCGGACGCGAGAGGTCGCCGCCGCCGATCGCCGCCACGAGGACACGGCGGAGCTCCGCCCACGCAGGGCAGACTTCCACCGTGTGCTCCACCGTGTCCTCCGGTCGATCCTCGCAGTGGAGACACCCGGGCGATTCCTCCCGCCCGATTCGGTGCAGGTACCTCCCGAAACATCCGTGTCCGGTGAGGACCTGCGTCAGGCGGAAGGTGAGGACGCCGTGGCGCCTCTCCAGCCACTCCTCAAAGAGGGGACTTACCGCCACTATCGTGGCGTGCCCTGCACGGGGTTGCGACAGTCGCTCTCTCCATGTCGCCATGAGATCGCGCCGGAGGTCAGTCCGCTGAGCGGCAATTTGCCGCGGCAGCGGAGTTTCCCCCCGGCGTAGTACCTCCGCGCGCCACTCATGCAGGCGCGCGAGGACTATCGCCTCCAGATCCCACGGCGGCAATCCGGCAAGCAGGCCCGCCGCCTAACTTTGATCCTACCTTACATAATATTAATGATTGGTGTGCGGAGGTCGATCGCGCTAAAGTTTTAAATAATTGGAACGATTTCGAATGCTTGTCGCGTATTGGTAACTGTCTGAAAGGTGACGCTCGATCATGGCTTAACGAATGGGTAAGTAATGACCGTACGTGGAGCAATTTTAAAAGAGAATTCAAGCGATATACTACGATTACGATACGATTCGCGAATATTTTGTATGACGTGATGACCAAGAATTCCGATAACTATTCCACGTATGCGGAATACGGGCGTCGTTCATTACTTCGTTTAAGAATAGTGCGCGGACTTAGTGACGAGCTAATTTCGGCGATAATAATCCGCGGTATCACCGATCCCAACATAAGAGCGTCGGCAACTAACGCCAAGCTGTTACCCAATGATTTAGTGGAATACTTTTCAATCTACGTTAAACCAAATAACACTAGTATGTCAAAAGGTGCCGTGCCCCGTTCTGCAAGAGATAAACAAACTACAGATCTTTCTCGTAAGCGTAATCTAAGCGACATTAAGTGTTTCTCTTGCGGTGAATTAGGACACAGGCAGGCGACGTGTGCTAAAAAACCAAGAACTGACCAACAACCAAGCGCTTCGTCAAATAATTCCTCGAATAACCCTACATCTGTCTCTCGGTCCGAAATTTGTAGTTTTTGCAAGAAATCGGGTCATAAAGTCGAAAACTGTTTCGCTAAGCAGAGATCGGAAGCTGCAAACAAAAATAGTGTTAATCTTTGCAATGGGTTTGTAAACACCAACAATAGTGATGTAGTTGTGGCAATTATACAGGGTGTAGCGGTCGATATTTTGATTGATAGTGGGTCCACTATATCTTTAATTTCGTCTTCGTTGCTTAAACATTTTAAGTGTTCACGTAAGCCAGCGTTTCGTACTTTGAAGGGGTTAGGTACTCAAGAAGTAGAGAGTACAAGTTATGTGACGTTACCTATTGAATTTGAAGGCTTAACCCTCGAAGTAGATTTGTTTGTAGTATCTGCCGAATATATGAACACGCCGGTTATTGTAGGAACCGATGTTCTTAATAGGGACGGTGTTAGATACGTTCGCACTAGAGACAGTCAGTCACTTACAAGAAGCGTTAATAACTTAGATAGGATAATGAACGTACAATCTGAGGTTTCAGTTCCAATTAATACACCCCTAGTTGATGGATATTTGGATAAGTTGTTGGATATAATTAATAATTTCTCTCAGTATTTTATTTCTGGTACTGCAACGTCAACGGTAAATACAGGGTGTATGTCCATTAAACTCAATTCCAACACTCCTGTTTACTATCGGCCGTACCAACTTTCTCACGCTGAGACTCTTCGTGTCCGTGATATAATTAAAGACTTGTTGGACAAGGGAATTATACAGGAATCGCAGTCTGATTACGCGAGCCCGATTCTTTTAGTTAAAAATAAAGACGGTACAGATAGGATGTGCGTGGACTTTCGTAAATTAAACGAGATCACAATTAAAGATCGTTTTCCGTTGCCACGTATAGATGACTATATAGATCGTTTGGGGCATAACAAATATTTCAGTTCCCTTGACATGGCAACCGGATTTCATCAGATTCCATTAGATCAGGACTCCATTCCGCTTACGGGTTTCGTCACACCAGAAGGGCATTATCAATATTTGAAGATGCCTTACGGTTTGGCGAATGCTCCAGTGGTTTACCAACGTATAATCACAAAAACGCTTCGCGAACTGATTGAATCTGGTGATATTCTCGTCTACATAGACGACATTTTAATAATGAGCCAAAACATTGACCAGGGCCTTGTTCTCCTACAAAAGGTTCTTGACACGTTGACTAAAGCGGGGTTTTCTATAAATTTGAAAAAGTGTTCGTTCTTGGCCACAGAGATTGAATATTTGGGTAGATCAATTTGTGAAGGTCAGGTTAGGCCGAGTCATGAAAAAGTGAGGGCTTTGATTGACTCAGCTGAACCGCAAAATGTAAAGCAGGTCCGTCAATTCATGGGTTTGGCCAGTTATTTTAGGCGGTATATAGCTGGATTTGCCCAGAAGACTGCGTGTATTTCGGCACTTACTAAAAAGGGAGTACGTTTTAATTGGGGAGTCGAACAACAGGCTGCTCGTAAGTACATTGTGGAATGTCTAACGAGTGAGCCAGTGCTTGCAATTTACGACCCTTCATTACCAATAGAAGTCCACACAGATGCGAGTTCTATTGGGTACGGAGCAGTCTTAATGCAAGTGCATGAAGGCAATCGTAAACGAGTGGTGTCTTACTTCAGCAGGCTTACTCAGGGAGCTGAGAGTAGATACCACTCATATGAGCTTGAGACCCTTGCAGTGGTAAAGGCTCTTCAGTATTTCAGGCACTATCTTGTGGGTATACGATTCACTGTGGTCACCGACTGTAACGCATTGAAGCTTACACAGCGTAAAAAAGATTTGTTGCCAAGGGTGGCTCGGTGGTGGATATACCTTCAAGATTATGACTTTAGCCTGGACTATAGGAAAGGTAGCCTTCTATCCCATGCCGATTATCTTAGTCGGAATCCGGTCAATGTATGCACGGTTCAAAAACCCCTGAATTGGGCGCAGATCGCTCAGGCTTCCGATGAGGAGACTCGGTCTCTTGTTCAAAAATTAGCGGATGGCCAATTAGACTCCAGTCGCTATGTTTATAAGAACGACATACTTTACGTAAAATTTGCACCTACTGGTGAAGATCCCAAATTTCTCTGCTATATCCCGAAAGGACATAGACTTAGCCTTTTACGAATTTTTCATGACGAACACGATCATCCCGGTATTGATAAGACTGTTGATCTCGTCACAAAACACTTCTGGTTTCCAGGACTAAGGGCATTTGTCCAAAAGTATGTGACACACTGTTTAGTGTGCCTCTCCCATAAAAAAGTCCCCCGAGCCCCTCTACAGCCTATTCACTCTTGGGAAAAACCAGATACACCTTTTGAAACTATCCATTTAGATTCCCTAGGTCCACTTCCCGAAGCCGACGGTTATCGCCATGTACTTATAATTGTAGACGCGTTTTCCAAATTCTGTTTGTTGTATCCAATGTACCGACAAGACGCTAGCGAACTAAAACAACATTTCACCAACATGGTCTCCCTTTTTGGGACCCCCAAACTAATAGTAGCCGATAGAGGTCGCATGATTCAGAGTACTGAGTTTTTGAATTGGGTCAAAGACATGGGTTGCGACACTCACCTCATAACCCCTGAAATGCACCAGTCCAACGGGCAGGTGGAAAGATATTGTCGCACAGTGCTTAACATGGTGCGTATTGAGTGCAATCATCGACAGCAAAAGTGGCCGCGTGTTATGTGGAAACTGCAGTTGATTCTCAATATCACAAAACAAAGGACAACTCAGCAGTCAGCATTGAACCTATTGATAGGTATTGATGCTGCGACGCCACTTATTCGTAGTCTGGTTCGCGATGTGGCCTTTGAAGGTTCCAGCCCTAATCGTGAAGCTCTTCGCGAAATGAGTCGTCAAAGAGCATCTGAACGTCTCCGTGCAAATCGAGAACGTCAAGATGACTATGTTAATCAAGGGCGGAAGCCACCCCGTGTCTTTAATTTGAATTCCTTAGTTTTGTGAGAAAACAGGCACAATCTACTGGAAAGCTGGATTCGTGCATGCGAGGGCCGTATCGTGTGGCGAAGGTACTCCCACATGGTCGCTATGAGTTGCATCTTGTGACTGGCTCGTACGGCAAGACGACACAAGCAGCCGCGGAATACATGATCCCGTGGCATGGGGAATGGACTCCCGATGTGTGTTCTGCCTTCTTTAATGGTGAGTGATATGTTTTTGCATAATGAGTTTATGTAATGAGTTTTGCCTATTTTCATGAAAGCAATATGCTTCACTGAATCCGATATTGTTTGTTTGTAAAAGAGGTTCATATTAACCTCATGAGTGCTTTCTTGTTGGGATTCATTGTGGGGATTGATAATGTTGCACGATGTTAAAGGGAAGTCGAGTCTTGCAATTTGAAATAGGCCTCTGTCTTGGAGCGCATCGGACATGCTATATCAAATTGACGGATACACTTCAAGTGAGGTACGGTTTCATGTTGTTGGGTGAGCCTCTGTCTTGGAGCGCATCGGACATGCTACCTAGTATATGGAACATACCTTGGGAACAGCTCACGAAGGGATACTGTCTTGGAGTAGCCTTATCGGACCTATGGTCTTGGAGTGGTGTTCTCAGACATGTTATCTCGGAGCAGTGGTACATATGGAGTCAAGCCACAGGTTGGTCTATGACTATTGTGTTTAATGGGTAAAAGTGCTTATTGATAAGCATCTCGATGATATAATTATATGGGATTGGTTTGAGACATGCTTGTATGTAAACCGATTTACAAACGCAAAGTTATGCCTCACCTAGGCCTCTAACGAGTCGTGAGGTGGCGATCTTCTGACAAGTCCCGCCCGGGTGTTCGGTTTAGGTATTTGTATGTTTCACACTTATTGTGTGTAGGCTATACAAGGCTAGCCCAAAGTTAGTTGCTTTTGAGATGAGTATTGCTGAAAGGAGTCATTTCGTCAACAGCTATTTTGTTAACAGTAGCTGTTTTGTTATCTTATAAAATTGATCCTGTGCGGGCTATTTGTTTCCTTTGCAGAATCAGACAACGATAACGAGGAGTCCGAACAGGCTACCGACCAGGAACCAGAACCTTGCACCTCTGGCATGCAGCAGATGGGGATACCTATCAGCACTTCATCTGCAAGCAATGAAGACGCAGCCAGACTTTCCATGCCAACATTGGACACAGATCTTCAAAACTAGAAGATGGAGCCCGAGGACGGTCTCCTGTCAGGAAAGGCCGTGTAGAAGATAAGAAGAGATTAGGAGGGGGAAGACCTATATAAGGCGGCGCACAACTAGCACCGCTCTCTTTCTTACTTGGATCGTCGTGGGAACAACATCGTGAGAACGTCACTCTGTCGGTATATATTTTCATTAGTGTCTTATTGTTTATTTTGTTATTTCTCTTATTGTGTCATTTTTGTTAGAATTGTATTTTCGTTTGGTTAGTTTGATTGTTTGGTTTTTAATATTAAATTGTTGTCAGTTGGTTTTGTCTTTTTAAAATATTTCCTATAGGTACTAGTATAATTATTTTTTAAAAAAGTCACTTCTGGTCTAATTTCCAAGACTATTTTGTTGAAAGTAGAAGGTCGTAAGTCAAACTAAACGTCAAGCTATTGCTTTGTGAGATTGCCTATCGACTTTTGGTCGGCACTGTAGGTTTACATACACCCAAGAAAGTAGTGATTAATTATCTTAAGAGGCCGGCGGAGCATACGTATTTCATAAGGTAGTGTGTATTTATTTCGATTGGATTATATACTATTTATGTTCCCAAATATATATTTTGAAAAGACAATGATATTAAGACGAGATATGAGGAATTTAAAATTTCTATTGACTACATAGTTTCATATAACTCTAGTTTAAATCAGTGTCTATTCAAAATGTATATTGGGGAACCTAGATATTCACTAATCTAATCGAAATAAATACACAGTTGCTTAATAATATGTTTGATTTACAAATTATTTTGGTACTACGTTAGTATGAACTAAGCTTACTCCGCGGGCTTCTTAACACACCCATAAGCACGGACTAAAGTATCGGCATCACCTCGCTTATTTTAACCGACTTCTAAAAAAGGAAAAGGTTGTAAATTACACCAGAATCTTGCATTTTTCTTTTCCGATTTCAATGTAGTCGTCTTTAGCACATCATACACATAGTACTCGTATGATGTGCTAAAGACGACTACAATGAAGAGACGATGACGAGTTACAATGTAAAATTGATTACTTGACAAGGATTTGTGTAAATCTAAAAAATGGAAATTAATTTCGGATTCCGGTGACTTTTTTGTTTCATTGTCTGTTTTTGCCTCCAACTTCCAAAAGTTATACTCGAGGCGATAGAGTTACGGTTCTTTTAAGTGTAACTACTTTGCAGTACGGAGTTTTAGTACACATAGCTGTACGTTCATTGATATTTTTAACAAAATCCTGATTCGAGACAGGCCAGAGGCTAGATGATAACTGCTTATTTCACGTATTCGGCATTGTGAATAAACCCCTGAATATTATTTCAGACACCGTCGAACTTCAGTAACACAACTATAAATTGGGGTGCTCCTAACCTGCCGCTCTCGCCCCAAAATAAATTTTTCACTAATTAATTAGTTTATTCAGTTCAGGAGGGTGTTTATTCGCTACCTAATCCGATTAATAATACAATCAGGTTATTTTAGCCACGTTAACTGTTTCGTCAGTATTTGCCATGAACAATATATTGCAGTTAGATGTTTTGTCATGTTTGCACTTTAGAACAATGAGAATTCAAAGTTTTAAATTGTATAAATAAATAAATATAAATATATCGCTGGACATTAACACACAGTGCCACCTAGTACCACACTAAGAATAGCTTGTGTTGTGGTTACTAGATAGTTGATATACTACCTACATATATTATTTTTTGTTTGTAAGTACATACTTATTATACATATAAACATCCATGACTCGGAAACAAATGTCCGTGCTCATCACACAAACATTTGCTACTACCGGGATTCGAACCCAGGACCCTAAGAACGTAAGGCAGCGTCACTACCACTACGCCAATCGGGTCGTCAATGATGATGTATGTTCATTATTGTATTGTCTGTAAAGTTGCAACCGGTAATAAAAATGATTTGATTGCTGGTTCCATTGTTACGATTGTGTCTTTGATTCTTATGAAGTTGTCTGATTTATTTTCTGCCAATGTTTTCCATGGCTATAATGCTCTCAGCATTACAGCCACATACAATGCGATTGGAGTGGTGTATGTCCCATACTGGATCCTGTGGTCTGTTGATAACATATTTTATGTTTAGATTTGGAGGTCACCCGAGGGCCACCCTAAACGTCATGTTTATCTTAGCATGCTTATCAAATAGAATAGAAATAATATGATGTATGCTTAGTCCTACTTTAGGGCAAAAGCTTCGCCCTACTCTCTCCATTTTTCACGAACCCGCGCGGGTCGTTCCAGTCCAGTTCGTCCCGCCATCTCTCTCAACGTCAATTTAATTTCGTTTTTTTATTCGGTATCTGTCTGGTCTGTCTATGGTTTACTAACAAAAGAACGCACTGTGGGAAACTGCACTGCACTGCACTGTTAATAGATTTTATAATAAATATTATTAACGTGTTAACTTCCCAAACTCTCATCATTTTGACATCGATATGCACAAAAATCCAGTTAAAAATGTCAGATGCAGAAATAGGTAATTTTCCAGGGTGTGTTCATTTTAAAAGCTATTTTATTATCTAGTTTCCATAAAAAGATTACCTGCCTGAAATAAGATAATCTTAATGTTGTCAAGATACATTTCTGCATAGGTTTGGTTAATTACTACTGCATTCTTGGTAGATTTATTACTCAAATTTCAATATTAAAGGTGAAATTCTGAGTCACGTTCTAAATATTCGGTTAATAGACGAGAATATACCAATTTGTAGCATATTATAAGTCTTTATAAACATGTGGTCGTTATGTAATGGTTACGAATTTATTGATTTCCATATTGCTGTTAAGGAAAATATAGAGTGACAACTTTAATGACACAAGGTCGAATGAGACAAATGAGGTAAAACACCTCAGGTTTGTTCTTTTATTTATAAACAGGCAGGCAGGTTGATAAACAGGCAGAGTATTTACTTGTTGGAAAGTGGTACCAGTCACCTGCAACAAGAAGGAGTTTTTTTGCGTGGCCAACTTTTGAAATAATTTTGACTTACTTCGTCAGATTTTATTTAGTCAAAACCCAAATCTTACCTACCTAAATAGTGATTTTTGGCCCTTAAGATGGTACTGTCAACGATCAAGTATGGGCAAATAATAAAAAGAGCCTTCTACAAAATTCTTCTATAGATGCAAACTTATACATATCATAGTCAGACAGAACCTTCTTGTCGCCAAATAGGTTTATAATGCCTACATTACATGCCTTTGACACGGTCTCCGTCCCACTATTGCTGAGGAAATTAGAAAACATTGGTGTAAGGGGTACACAGCTTGAGCTTTTTTCTGACTACCTCACCAACAGATTTCAAAGAGTCAGGGTTGATGAATGGACTAGCAGTGACCTTCCCGTCGTGCATGGCGTGCCACAGGGTAGCATTCTCGGTCCTCCATTATTTCTGACTTACATCAACGACCTCTGTGAGCTTGAGATGCCCGGTGGAAGGATCATAACTTTCGCCGATGACACAGCGCTTTTGTTTGAAGCTGACACCTGGCCCGAAGTATATTGCTACGCGCAGACAGGCTTTAATTTAGTGTTGTCATGGCTAGCTAAGAATAAACTCACCCTCAATGTGGATAAAACAAAATATATTTCTTTTTCCATTAGAAAACCTTCTTGTTCGCTTAATAATTTCAAAATTACCGCTCATGCATCCTCGTGCATTTCTTCCCATAATGCTCACTGCTCGTGTCCCCACCTCCAGCGTACAGAATCTATAAAGTACCTGGGAGTCGTTCTAGATAGCTCTCTCAGCTTTCAGCAACACATTTACTCTCTTTCCTCAAGAATCCGGAAATTAATGTTCGTTTTTAAAAATCTTCGTCATGTTGCGGACACTGGCGTGATGAGAACAGTTTATTTTGCGTTGTGCCAATCGCTGATCTCTTACTGCATAACGGTATGGGGTGGGGCAACTAAAACATCAATGCTCCGGATTGAACGTTCGCAAAGGGCCGTTTTAAAGGTCAGTAATTTTTTGCCTTTCTTATTTCCCACCAAAGAAGTTTACGAGAGAACTGGAGTATTAACTGTGCGGCAACTGTTCATCTTAAATAGCGTATTGCGCAGGCATTCTTCTCTTCCCTATGATCCTGGTATTTTTGATGGCAAGCGACGTAAACACGCAGTTTGTCCTACTACTCAGTTCCACACCACTTTCTCCCGTCGGCATTTTGGTTTTCTTGCAAACTACTTGTACAACAAAATTAATAAAAGCTTGTCAATTTACTCACTCCCGTATAAACATTGCAAGATTAAAGTTTCAAACTGGTTGCAAAAGTTAGACTATGACACTACTGAGCAGTTACTTGTTGTACCCTCGTAATATGTCATTATCATTTTCTAGTTCATGACTGTATCACCCGACACATTTACGCCCACACTAGCATCCTATATACCTCTCCTCACACACTTCGTTTACACACATCACCTACTCACTTCACCTGCACACTTCACAGGACACTTTACTTCGCACCCATTACACTACACCATACTAATTTTAATTAGTTTGCGTTAATTAAGTTTGTCTGCCTTTTTCCCTTCTGCATTAAATCATTTATCTATGTATTCAAATTAGCTATTATATTATAAGTAAATACATTTAATTCGAGGTGAGAGCCTGGGGATCCGTCACACAGGGTATCCTAGTATGGACGCCAGTCTCTCACAAAGGAACATAATATTATGAATTTTGTTAAGAAGACATTGTTACAACTTATTTAAGAACACTATGTGAACTTTTGTGAAGAGAAAAAATAAAGACATTGTATTGTATTGTATTGTATTATCTTGCCATGCTATTTGGTTTACTTCTGCTAATACAAAGCGGCAAACGTTTCCTTTTATTATCGCAACTTTACTCCCTATAAACTCTCTCTTAAAGTAGGTAGTCCACAAAAAGGTAGAAATTCAAAATGAAAAAGAATTAGGTACTTTTATAACTCTCCAGTCTTTAAAATCTTGACAATGAAGATTAAACACAATTGCGATAAGATAAGTCAGTGAGGATTCAAATAGAAATTATACACACAATTATACAGGATTCTGACGCATAATAAGATGAAGTACATACACACAAAGCCTGCTTAACGAAGAAGTTAAATAACAAAGATAATATGACGACGTGTCACGGTTAGAACATGAATTCAGGCTACGAATTATATGACTAATTTTTTTAACACTGTTTTAAGCTTTCACTGTTTGAAACAATAAAAAGACAAAAACACAAACACACATAACAAGTAAGTAAAAGAAAGAAGTAGTAGAGTTTAGTTTTTTTAACTAATTTATTCTTAGAAAAAGTCCCGTGCTGAGTTCAAAAGAAGGATAAAAAAATATAGGTTTAGCGACCTTATGCACGTGGAGAATTACGGCCCTTTCCTTCACAACGCTCTTTGAGAGGAAATGGGTCAAAGCTTGTGTCACTGCTATAGAAGTATAAGACCGATTAGGCTACAGTTCTATCAAATTAACAAACAAAAAAACATTCAATCTTAATAAATAAATTAAAAATTAAAAAGCCTTTTATTTCATGCAATAATAGTTTCAAAATATACATTGATTTAAAGTTGCACTATATTAACACAATTTTTATTTAATTTAATTAGATTCTAATGTAAATTGTAAATTACTTACTCATTAATTTATAATTAGGTACATTGATGATATTAAACAAATTGATTTCAATTTTATTTCGTTCAATAAGTAACAAATTAACAAAATAGGTACATTTTTAATTCTGATAACTTGATCTATACATAGCAATCCTAATAAAATAAAATTAACATTGAAATAAAATCATTATTAAAAAAAAAAAACTTAATGGCGTTAAAATCACCACACAACTGTAAACTGAGAATGAAAATCGCCAGACTGGTATTGTTATTTGATATGATTAGATGCGATTTGATAAAAGTATTATGTCCCTTAAGTTAAATTAATTAAAACATAGAACAACCATCGATACAGATAAGCACCACACAGATATTCAACACAAACACAGAATTCCAACCCTAACTGCAACGCTCGTAAGGACTATAATTCCGATAAAGTCACAACCGCGAAAGCTTTAATGCCTACATTTGTAATCAGGGACGTGTTCTAACATAGGTATTCTAATAACTAAACTTGCTTGTGCAAAATAAGTTTAAATCCGGCAACTAAATTAAAGTTGCTTTACCTTGTGACTACTAATTTTATTTAGATATACACGTTTAGATGAAATGCTTTGTTTTCGTTGGTACGAGTAGAAGTCTGAATTTTAGATGCTGAAAACAATCTAACAAAAAATCAGCAATGGTGAAGAGGGCCTCTTTGAACAAGCGATTCTTTACTGTCTGAATGAAACAATTGAAAATCGCTTTGATCAGGGTTATGATTTCTAATTTCAAGAGTGTATGGGCTTTTTGTTACATTATGTCAAGATTTTGTGATTCCATACGTTATTGAATGTATCGGTATTACTAAATAATACTACAAAGTGATATTTATTCTGGCCGCCCATTGAGTGTGACTCGTCTGATTACTGCACCACCACGTAGAAATTCGACTTTTCTACGAATCCGAGCCTCTTTGGCTCAAAATGTCGGCCGAGAATATTCAGGATTCCTTCAAGATTTGTTTCTTCCAACTTCTTAGGCAGCGCCAGGTCCCTCGCTAGCATGTAAGTGGGTCCGTTGAAACCTTTGTAGTTTACGGGGTTTTACATACAAAAGTTGCAGCATACCGAAAAGGTTTATAAGGCCCTGCTTATTGTTTCTTGGAATCACTATGAGTTACAAAACAGGTTTATGGTAAAAATAAACCGAATCTTTTAATCACAAAGTGATAATTCAGAAACAATTAAAATGAGGTTAATCAGGAACTGACAAGCGTCTAAATCTGGTCAAAAGAAATAATTGGTTAATGGGCGAATAAATTAATAAACTCATTAACAAATTAACGATGATGCCAACTGAATTGCATATTCATCAAATTTTAAATTTGGCAACCAGTTGGAGTTATTATATGGCAATAAAGTCATTTTACGAGTTACGTCTGCCTGTTTTTTTCTATGGAATGTATGAGGAATGACATCATATAAGAGATCTTCTGGTTTTGTGTTTTAGTTCCTCAAGTTACATAGAAAGAACATCCTCCAGTAGTCCACTGCTGGACATAGGCCTCCTCAATTGTAAGACATCGCTAATCAACTCGATTCTCGGCAACTCTCATCGAGTTGCTACCAGCCACGCTACGAAGATCGTCGCCCCAGCGAGCCTCCCACCAAGAAAAAACGTACAAGAAACTTATCGGTGACAATTGTCAAGAAAGTTTGACATTTGTCACCCATTATGACAATGTCCTTTAATACCGGTATATATGTATAATGCTGCTACACAAATTCTATACAGAGATGACTCTTTTTAACCGACTTCTAAAAGAAGGAGGTTCTCAATTCGTCGGAACCATTATGTTTATGTATGTTCTCCGATTGGTAGAAGATGGCTAGACCGATTTGAATTATTGTTTTTTTTGTTTGAAACTTGCTGATGGGATCCTGGCAAAATAGAGAGAACTCTTCAAATTTTATGGGCACGCGATTGACGCGATTTGTTTATTTTTTGATAGAGTACTTTCTTACAATGGTCCCATTTCAATTTTGGTAAAGATCTGATCAAGAACTTCGGAGATAGGCAACGGAACTCCTCAATAAAAGATAGCAAATGGACTGGGATTGCTAAAATCTCATGTCTTGTTTACACTAGTACGCTGTGAAGGGGTAAGCACAAGTGAACCACTAAAAAGTGAAAAATAAAACTTTTTTGCAAAAAATAAAGCCGACTTCAAAAACGAACGTTCGACTTCAGAAGTCGGTGACCTTTGTTTGATTGATTTATTTAGCTTTTTTGTCACCGACTTCTGAAGCTAAAGTATTTTTTCACTTTTTTGTGTTTTTTTAAGTCGGTTTTATTTTATTCAGCTATAAAAATCGAAACGATTAATACTTTTACCGAAGAAGAAAGTATTTTTTTTAGCCTGACATAAACGTTCCATGTTTCCAGTAGTGTGTTAGTTGTGTTCCGTATGTGTGTGTTGCAGTAGAAAAGGAGGAGGTGTTTCTCCTTCAGAACTTCTCTATCTTGTGTAATATCTGGTCATACTTATTAAAAATACAATTTATTAAATAATCAAATGTTTCCTGATAACAAATCAAACATTACTTATACCTAAAACATTACACTTCCTTGGCAGTCATATTAATATAAATGAACAGATTCCAAAATATTTAGTCAACAGTAACGTATTAGGATTAAGATACCTATATTTTTGGTTTTTACGTTTAAAATGAAATATGAATAATGACCTTGCGTTGCACCAAAAAGCATTCTTTACATTATTCACGTCTTTTTATTTGGAAGCGGCTTTTTTGAAGTTCTAGTTTTTATTTTAATCGTTGTCACGTTAGTCATCATTTAAATCTTATTGGTATGTGAAACAATAAATTCTTAGATAATTGCCGTAACATCCTATGCTATGATATGCTTCGTTATCTGAGATCACCAGTCTATCAGTATCAAGAAAAGGAAAATATTTGTAATCATAGGAACTCTTTAAAAAACTTTGGTGTCTTTAGTAATGGAGTACAGGGGTCTAGTGTGTATTTATCGGTCACTCAATAGATTTGGTACCTATGGGTCTGGAGGCCCAGTAGTATCATCAAATGACTTCTCCCACTCTGGGCGGAGCGGGAGGGAGTGTCAGACTCTTACTGACTAAAACCCATCCATGTTCCTTCCTCGCCCTTTATGTTCCGGTGACGCGGTATCTCTTTCGAACAGGCTCGCAATCCCGGCAGTAGTATCGGCCTTGAGTTACGAATGTTTGATGGTGAGTTCGAACCAAGAGGTATGCACTTTACTCTGTCTTATGTATTTCGTCGGCACCGAAACCCACATATGATAGAATCAAAATTTTGAAAACATGCGGCATCTACCAATCTGCACTGAGCTCGTGTGGCGGATTATAGTCCACTCTTTCTCTCACGAAGAGGAAGCCCTGTACGTACCCCAGTAAGTAAAATCTAATTAGCGTAGATTTAGCTATCCTGCCGTGAGTGAATCTATGGTGAAATGTGTGCAATTAAGACCTACTGACCTAATAAGACTGAGGTTACATAAACAAACTTACTATCAAAAGTCTAGATCTTTATGGGGATGGGGATGGGGATTAGGTTTGCTGTAAGAAAACCCAACTCTGGGTTAAGCTCGCCTTTGTACATAAGCTATATTATTGCAAGTATTATGTATATTTGTTGTTTTTTTTTTGTGTGCAATAAAGAATAAGAATTGAATTAAGAATGGGGCTGAAAACCACTGCCATTTACAACAGAAACTTAGGATTTAGCTCGCTTGCAACAAGATGACTGTATCTCAAACATAAAGATTTTTCAATGTTGTTTGCAGTTTAAGATAAAATTAACGAAATACACTAATTAAACCTTTTATCTTTTTGTAAAAGGTTTCTATGCAAAAAAATATTAGCAATGAAATGAAAATTATATTTAATCTAATTTAAATAAAATGCTGTCTTGAATTTCTTATTCTTCGAGTTATGTCACTATTGTCGCAAACAAACGATTTGTATTGGAATTAGCAAAATAAGTACCAGCAGCTGCAACAACATATCATGTTACAAACTAATTTATTGAAACCAGACACATTATGTTAACTGATATTATCGATTTGATAGCTAAATCAATTAAGTTTAAACAGGGTGTAAGCAGACTCATAAAAAAGTCGTCAACCAAGCATTCTGTACATCAAATTATGTATCATTTTCAAAAATTTTGTAAACTATAGGCTCTCCTACTGGACCCCTTGTGGACCGATTCTCGAATTCTCTCATCCAGCCGCTAGCAGCTTCCCATCGAAGATTATTGATCCTAGTTCTTACTAGAGTACAGGTCTTACTGGAGTCTGTATCCTGAAACTAATCAGTAAGGATCTATCCTATCCTATCCTTATGTTTTCAGGATACAGACTCCAGTATGACCAGTACCTGAAAAATCAATCAGTAAGGATCTAACCTTACTGATTAGTTTTTTCAGGATACAGACTCCAGCAATCAAGCTTCTACAATATTGATTAAGCTATTGCATAGCTTCTATCGCGGGCCTTGAGCGTGGAGACCGAATCCAGAAATTCCGTAAGGAAAAAAACCTAACACTCCATTTCACCCCATTTCAGATAATGACAATGACAAGCTAGTTTTCTTTTTATTATATTTTCGTAACTAGGAGTTGTAGGTTGTATACATTTGATGTAAGACCTTCTTTGTAACCATTTTTATGAACTTATGCAATTATAATTGCACAATTAAAAACTGTACAAAGGCGGACTTAATGCCTTAAGCATTTTCTACCAGTCTGCCTTATTAATGGCGATCCAGAGATACCAGAACAGAAAAAAAAAGAAATTATTTGTAACTCAAATAATATATGAAGTTATGATGTTAGTTTGATATCGTTTTTTTGGTTTATCTCTCATAAGAGATAAACCAAAAAAACTATATCTTAGTTTTGAGACGAATCTGCCAACTCCTTGTGAAAATGTCAAAGTTCTTAAATTGATTTACCACTTCATCGCTGAAGCATTAATGTTGAATGGTTTTTTTTAATTTCATAAAAAACATGCCACTTACGAACTTCTTATTCTTCTTCTCCAACCCTTGGCCACCCAATGCTGAGTAAAAAATTGCCACCTCTCACCTCTTCAGTGAGATCTTCTGTCCACCTAGTCGGTTATCTTCCCACATTGCTCCGTCCAGTCTGTGGACTTTACTTCAGCATTTTCTTCCCCCATCTATGAAGTATATGGCTAGAACTATCTTTATCTAAAAACTACCATAACAAAATTACTCATTTAGGTCCAATATAACTAAGGATGAGCAGGAATATTCTATGACTCGTCATAAAC
Organism: Xestia c-nigrum; assembly: GCA_916618015.1. Lineage (NCBI taxonomy): Eukaryota > Metazoa > Arthropoda > Insecta > Lepidoptera > Noctuidae > Xestia > Xestia c-nigrum. The sequence continues at coordinate 18,587,721 of OU745245.1, forward strand.
CACAGCCTAGATTACAATCGTCATCAAAGTGCAATGTCACTTTACAATGATACGAACAGCATCCGTGAGTGACGTCCGCGTAATAACCACGCATCTAAATTGACATTAAATGTCTTTCCCTATTGCATAGTGTTGTGCGGTTGCAAGGCTATGCATAGCCGATGATGGTGTTGCTTGCTAGAAAATAGAAAAGTATGGAAAGGGTTAGTGTTCCGGGATAGAAAAATGTATTTCCTAATGCCATATTTTTTTTTGTCCGATGAGAATTTTCCTGATGAAAGCAAAAAATTTACAAACATCATCGTGTTTCGTGGAAAACATCTTTTTACTTTGTATTAGAAAGAAATGTCTTCCACTATTGTTGTGAATGATGTAGAGTTGAATATAGTCTGCTTGTCAATAAAAAAATAAAAAAAATACAAAAATAGAAGGAAAAACATAGGTTTCATTTCATAACAAAAGATATGAGTGATGACATTTTATGCATTATATTATTTTTGTAGATTAATGGGAAATAGGTACTTTTCAGTTACGCATTGTGAGTGTTGTAGGTTTCATTAAATTAACCGTTAAATATTTTGTACACAGATTTTTAAATGCTTATTTATTTTTGAGATATTAGTATTGGAAACAGTTATTGGCAGCCTAGATCCTAATAAATTATGACAAAAAGATGTTCGAGACATTTTACCACGAATTAAAGCCGAATTAAACGCTAAATGCGGGCGTTTCATCAGCGAAAGGAAGAAAGGGGCCTTCCCTCTTGTCAAATGTCTCCTGAGAAAAAATACGTCATCAATTTTACTCGTCAAGCATTTGTCTTTCCATAAATAGACGAGGAAAAAAGTTCATCGATCTAAATGGCTTTTTTTTAGAAACATTATGTAATTTTACAAATATTTAAATTATTACACAATAGTAGATATGAAAACAGGTTAACATGACTTTTTTACGTGCTCTATTTGATATAAAAATGCAAAACAGAAGAAAATATCTTCAACGGTTTTGTTTTAATAGATAAAAACCGTCACCGAAATAGGTTTAATATATTAATTAGGTGAAATATAACACTGGTATTCTAGAACTAGGTATTTTTAGTTACGAGGTCCAATTTAAAATTAGATAAAAAGGTGAACAGAAATTGGTCAAATTCAACACGGTAAAAAAGAGATCATTGATCTAGGATATGCATCTATAAATCTAAATTCTTGAAATAGACAACGTCTAGTGTTACAAGATACAGATAATTGTAAGTTACTGAAACGAATGCCTTTAAGAGGCTACATATGTAATATTAATACTAAGCCAGTATGTATTTAGATGACCCGAAGGCACCTAGCAACCCGATTCCTGCCTGTTTTCCTTTACAATAAGTTTACGCATAAATCTAAATTTGCCCATATCTTTCTATCGTGTCTCAGGATCTTGGTTTTAAACACCACATGACTAATAGACCTCAGTATCACAACTGGCTAGGTCCACCCGTTTCTGATAAAATCGGTGGTGTCAGACCGACCGACACACGGACAGACGGACAAGAAAGTGATCTTACAAGGGTTCCTTTTTTACCTTTTGTGTTACGGAACCCTAAAAACCACCACTCAATGTAGGGTCTAATTTAGTTACAGTAAGTCAATAGATACAAAAATTACTCGGCTTTATTGGCTATCAATCACCGACCATCATTGACCCAACAATCAGTGTAGCCGCAAACCGCTAATACTCCGTATCTACATCACTAAACTCGATGACTGCACGCGTTGCGTCCGCGGACACGTCATCTCATTACCAGCTTTATTGCAGTGTACATGTAAATAATTGATGTTAACCACGCAATGGATAGGAAATGGAGTGATTACTAGATGTTTTGAATACACAGGGTACACATGCGCATTAATTTCGTCTGTCTCCTGTGAGAGTAAGCAAAAATCGAACAAAACAAAAAATAAGTACTACGTTTGCATGAGGTTTTACGACAAATTAAGCTCAAATATTTTGAAAGTCTTATGCCACAAAAAGGATGTTTCGTTGCATGATCCAAGACATTTGAGTTGTTTCTTCGGTACTTGTCGAACTACATTATCTCGACGATTTTCTAGTGGTCGCCACTGTTATAACAATGGATACGACAATACAGTTAGATCGCGTTCCCACTTTGTCCTGTAGACAGGTAATCGTTTAGTTGTAAGTGTGGTTAGCTTATTTATGTATTTATTTGGGGGTATTCACTTAAAGGACAATGCGATTTCTGTAGTCGACGACTATTGCCAACTAAAAACCAACGCTATAGTTAACGTCACGACACAGTGGAAATACGGCCTTACAGGAAATTGGTAATAGTAACAACGATCCACGACAACAACCAGGTCACCCAGACAACAGTGTTTCAAAATATCAAGTCTCGATGGAATATACTCATTGTTACTCTCCGTGCTAACTACTCTGTGACACTCCGTATTACTGAACTATTCATGGAATACGCCACAGCGCCCAGGGAGGACTTAGCACACTGTCTGCAGACTTAGACGGCCGTAGGCGGTTGCCCGGACGTCCCAAACAATTGTTCACTAATTGTTCCTACTTGCCCCCGTCAGCCCCAATAACAGGGATGTTTCAAGAATTCAGAATTCCTTGGTATTCGAACCTGATTATTCGATTTATTTTATGAATAGCTACATACTTGATTATCGATTTGTAAAGTAGGTTAAACATGAAAGACCCACATTTCGCGACGTAGTCGTAACGTAAATTCAAACGATTTTTGAATCGAAAGTACAACTATCCTACTCGTATATCCTTTTGATGCGATTTTTCAATGCGAAATGTGTACATATTTTCATTTTAAAACCGTTAGAATTTATATTAAATTTACTGAGACGTAGAGCTAGCCCTAGTATGGACCCTAGGATGTTTAGCATAAATAGATTTAGTTGATAATCATCTTTTTAATCCCCTCCTTCATCATGATTCTGATTGATTAACTAGGTTTGTACGAATAATTCGAATTCAGAAGAGAACGAGTTCAGAACCTAATGGATCAATAAGGAAAATCATTTGCATAATCAACCAATAATGTTCCCACTGCTCGTAAACAAGGCCTCCTCAAGAGGGAATGGGTTATAATAATCCATCACTCGTGGCCAATGCGGGTTGGTAGATGTCGCATATCTTTGAATTTTCTGTTTTATTGCATGGACTGTTTCAGAAAGCGGTGGTGATGAATTACACGAAGTAATGGGCCAGCCTGGGTTCAAACCCACGACTTAGGTACTGCTCGTGAGTCGAGGCCGCCAAAACTTGGTACCGTTGTTCTCTCACAGTATATTTCTGAGTAAATACCTAGTTTTTTTATTAAAAACAAATAATGACGACTTTAAAAGTTATACCAAGCCGGTACTTAGACTTGGAAGGTACTCCTACCCTATAACTTTGCTAGTTTCTTTATTTTAAAGTTTTGAATAAAGTAAGAAGTTTGTTCGCGTGCAATCTTGCCGGCTCAACGTGAATCCGGCTGAAGCTCTGCATTTCCTGCAATGAAAAGAAAATGAGGGAGATAAGTGTTTTGCATATTGTACCGGTTTTAAGTTTTGTTAGATCCACGGCCACAATATAAGAAATAAGAAGCAAGTGCTGTTTCTTAAAAAAATGTTTCTAATTTCTGAGCATATGGAAACGATACGAGCATCTCTGTGTATTTAAATAATGGGCATTCAACAACGAATCTTTCTTGTAACGATAATATTGTAAAAACTTCCTACCTACTCGGTGTAATAGTCGCAAGCTCGACTGTTGAGCATGAGTTCCTGGGTTCGAGTCCCAGATAGGGGAAAATATAACAAGGTTTTTCTATTAAGAATTTCTCAGAAGAAGCTACTGTATTTGTGCCTTATAGATGGCAATAAGCTTGGCGAAATGTGAATGTACTATTGGGTGCACCTCTGCGTCTCTGCGGGGGTTACAAGAGTGATGTTATGTAAAACTTATGTGACAGTGTTATTCACGGCAAGAAAATAACACCTGTATTTAAATCATGCACACAAAAATAAAACAATAAAATTAAACCTGGGACAAACAACACAGTTTCCAAATGATTCGATAAAAGAAATACTATTTTTTAAAGAACTAATCACAATATACCTAAAGTGCTAAGCAATCCTTATGTAGAATACTCTAATATTTATGTTTACATAAAGTGTTATTATGAATGGACTACTAAAATAAATATGTTGAGATAAAATTAAAAAAAAAAAGAAATATTCAATCTTTTACATAATAGTGTACCTAACGACCTATTTTCTCTGGCAGGTGGTACAATACCTAAGTAATCAGTGAAATACAGAATGTGGAATAAAATGGAACATGTAATAATGAGAATGTGTAAATAAATGAATATGAAACATTCGGAATATCTAAAAATAAGAATTCCGAAAAATAAGAATATGAAGGAATAAGAAATTGGACAGTTTAGACTTCGGAAAGCAACGCCGACACCATAGGAATATGTCCTTTCATATAGTTATGATTATAAAATCGTGCATTAATTTACGAGTTGTCTTTATTAATTATCTTAGTAGCCCATTCATTTACATTTTAAAACTATTATATTTATTAAAAAAAAAAACATTTTAAAGTTGTGGTTCGCCTGTGTCAGGAGCAGGGTCCGAGCTACGCGGGTTGGGCTCCAAACACATGAATCTTTTCACAATGCGGGATGTATCGAGTATTAGTACTGTCTTCTGAATCAGTCTATTGGGCCTAGAACTGCATCTATAGAGGCTCCCGATAGCCTATTGGGGCTATCGGGGGCCTCTACAGATGCAGTTTACGCATTCGAAATGTCAACAACCAGCTTTCACGAGGTTCACGTCATGCTGTCATAATGCGGCGCACTAATCGGTCTATCACCACTATATCAGGCTTATTGGCGACAATAGGCCTTTTTTCCGGATGGGCAATCATCGAATGACGTCTTCCACCCTGGGCAGAGCGGGAGGGAGTGTCAGACTTTTAACCTATCCATGTTCCTTCCTTGCCCTTTATGTTCCGGGGCCACGGGATCTCTTTCGAACAGTCCCACAGTGCCGGCAGGTTTCGGCCTTTGCGGGCCTCTTCATTTTGCTGGCGACAATAGCCCTGTCAGTAATAATAGGCCGATCCCAGTACTCACAGCGTGACATGCTCCTCGAGGACTGGCTTGGGCACGTACTTGTTTATTGTTTAAGGGAAGTTGCTGAAATAATCCTGGCCACTTGCAAGTACTGCCACTGCACCACCCACTGCCACTGCACTAAGTGAAGTAAGCAGGCAGGCATTGTAGTCAATATTTTATTTTTGAAAAATAAAGGCGTTGTTAATACTGCTACATCACTATTTATATATTAATAAACAATCAGCAAAAAAATACTAATTCATATCCATCATAGATAATATATACCGAGTCGAGATTTATTTGATTGTTCTCTTTCTTATAAACACTAATGTTGCAGTATTCTCTTTTATTCCACATGTTTTTTTTTTGTTGTAGAAAATAAACGACCTTCTTAGAAAGTGTAAAGAAAAAAATGACACACAATAGATTGGCACAATTTATCAATATTTTAATTACCTACCCAAAAAATTCCAAACATCTAAATTGTAAAAGGTAGCGTGAAATATGTTATTAGTCATCCACGCTTTTAACCTTTTAACCTCAACCGGTACCCAACATCATTTCTTATAATAGAATATAAATTGTATGTGTGCCTAATATGACAAGATGCAAGACTACTAATAAAAGAATAACTCGTTTGGACCAATGGGATAAGAAGATATTATATTCCAATTATTAATAAAAAAAGAAATGTAAAATATAGTAGCCCTCCGTGTATTGGGAACAGAGTCCAAGTTCCCAGCTGTCAGGGCTGCGAAGAGAGGAACCTCCTAAAGTCCTAACAATACGAGTTGTGTCCAGAAGTATCGCTTTCTGAATCAACTTTAGCTCCCTTCAAAATGGTTGAGCTGAATGGTGCTGATCCATGCGTCATGTTCGTGAACGGGCGCTGTCAGTTGTGACTGGTCATCTCTTAGTTGCCATAGCTTATTTGAAATAATTATTTTGTTTTTACTATGGACACTTTTAACGTGCACATCTTGCTACATTGTTCTCACATAATTTACCATCTCAACATGAATGATGTAACCAAGATTTTGTAACAATAATTTGATTTAAAAGAGTGTCCATGGAGTTTCTTGCCCGTTCTTCTCCATAGAGATCTACGTTAGGGAATGGGCAACTACAGTACTTGCACAGTTTTTATGTCTTGTGACTGGGACTGTAGCTACATTTAATTTTCATCTTTGTTTCGACAATTCAAAAGTACCTGTAATTGGCCTACTTGATATAAATGCTTTGATTTTGATTTCAAACCCTTGATTCAGCTGCGTAATGAGAGGCTCCTTATGGTCCAGGGTTTTGGCAATTAAGCCATAAGCTGAAACGACTATCGGCACAATGATTGCTGAGTCCACAATCCACATGTCGCCAACCTTTTGTCAAGTAGACATTTCTTATTATAAGCACAGAATTTAAACAAACAGGATGAATTTTTGGACCTGGAATTTTTAAATTGTAAGCCTGCATTTGTACTACAACATGGAATTTATCACACTTGCCATATTATATATAGTCAAGCATTTGTAAATACTTAGTTGAAGGAAATCACAAATTCCGTTTGAAACTCTTCTTACCCTAGCTTACCTTGTTTTAAGTTAATCTATAGGTAAATCAATTTTCTCGTGACAATATTATAAATTTGCAAGTAATTCGGTCTGTCTGTGTGTTTGTCTGTTAGCTTTTTGTGCTTTAAACGCTGAAGTTATAGATCATTTTGAATGTTTGCGTCCTCTGCTAATTTCCGGCATCAATGCGGGAAAAGCCACGATCAAAGCTAGTAAATATAAACCTATGGCAATTAGGGATGATCAGTTCAAAACGACACCACATGACACTCTAACCAGTATATCCATTGAAGAAATCAAAACCAAAGGAAGTGCCAATATAATAGTACACGTTCACAGTTGGCACGCCTGATCCCGCCGGAACCGGATGCCGTGTTAATTGGATATGTCAGATGCCTCTGGCTTTCTCGCCCCGAGATAGTTTCCCTAGTTGTGCTTACTAGACATTAATTATTAGGGAACTCGTCTGTTCGCTGTCACTATATGGAGAGAGGTAGCGCGTGTTATGTGCGAATTAAAATGTTAGTACGGGTTGATAACTCGTTGAACAAAATTTTACTGTTAAGGCGACTACATGAGCTAAACGCGAGTTTTATAATGACTTAAAGTATATGATTCACTTGCAATAAATATTACCAGAAAATATATATATAATATTTTTCGGGATACATTCTGGAATGATAGTGTTTTTAAAGCATAATACAATTAATTTGGCTCGATAAAAAGAAATCACGAACTTATCTCTAAAAATATCTTTCAAACAATAAAAACATATCTACTAATATACATGCAGTAATTCTGTTTTTTTTACTAATAATTCTACAAGCAATATATTAGCATTATAGTGTTTCACTTTTTGTAAATCGATCGAAACCACTCATTTCGCACTATTTGGCCCGCAATGACTGACGTAACAACAACTTTGTAGTGCAAACCGATTAGAACTATATTCTAACAGCATTTCAAACGAAGTTTGAACCACCACAAATAGGTAGAGTTGCTAATTTAGCTCATCTAGTCGCCTTAAAGGAATACGCATGACGCCAGTATCAAGTAATTGCAAATGTATTCAGTCCGTCAGTTTGAGTATTTTAAAGCAATGAACAAAAAATAATGGACACGTATTTTTTGTTTTTGTTAATCAATGAATATTGAAAAAGATATCGCATCAAAAGTGGGGACTTGGGACTCGTGACGTCAGAACTCGCTAAAAATAATACGAAGGCGTGACGTATTAGGATTTTTTAAAGGTGTCACATCTTCGTCAATTTTGGTTTATATAACAAAAGAAAAAATACGGGTCAAATATTTGTTGATAATCTAACTGGTGGACCAATTATATTTTTTTGTGCCGAATGTCCGAAATGACATAACATAACATCTTGTAATATCCGAAAAGATAGGCAACTATAATAATACACCAACATTTGCCCAGTTGTGTTTTAAGCCCCGTCCTGCCGGGGTTGCGGGCCTGTTCGAAAGAGATACCGCGGCCCCGGAACATAAAGGGCGAAGAAGGAACATGGTTGCTGGGTTCTAGTCAGTAAGAGTCTGACACTCTCTCCCGCTCCGCCCAGAGCGGGAGAAGTCATTTGATGATTTCCCATCCCAAAAAAAAAAAAAAGAAAAAAAAATGTGATAGGAGGGAAATCCGAGCTTATTGAGAAATGTCTCATAGAAAAACCCAACAATACTTGTTCCACCCGGGAACCGATCCCAAAGCCTCATGGTCAGCAGTCGCGCTTGCAACCATTCATAGAAAAGTGTGGAAGAAGAAGACATGCTGCGCAGACCTCATTAGTTTCAAATTCATTTATGAAAAGTAAGTAAAGTTCAGCAAGAAACGTAATTCCTTCTTTACCAAAAAAATCTCAATTATATAACCATATGACCAATGCCCATAGTCATCATAATGTCAATATACAGTTACCACTTACAGATCTTAACCTACTAAATATAACAAAAGGAGAGTTCATGTGGTGTCGATGTACTGTTTGATAAAGATTCCTGTCCACCCTGACAGCAATACGGTAGATCATCGTGAAGATTATTGAGTCATAACCGCATAATTATCTATAATTTCTAACAGTAACCAAAATCTATCATAGCTCAATTAATTGGGTAGTACATTAAAGACAAAAACCTTCATCATAAAGATGTGACCCCTCGATACGAACGGATCATTCGGAAATATACGAAAAAAAAAACTTGGAATGAATTCGAAGTTCAAATAAGAAGCGAGATCTTTATCAAATCAAACAAAGATCCATTCACCGCTGATGACTCGCGTTCGAATTTCGAACATACGCCACTTGGTAATTCGAAAAAGAAAATCAAGATGGCGTTTCATCTAAATGTCTTTAAATAAACGAAAAGTGAGGAAACCTGCTAAAGTAATATTTCAGCTTGTATCTTAAGGAAGGATCTCCTGATATACCTAAAAGTAATGCCGCTTAAGACTTGTGACAAGATTGATTGATGGCTGAGTAACCGACAAATTCACTCCGTCTCCTAATGCGAAACTTTAGAGAGAAACGAGAGAGCATTTAACTTGGACCGTTTTGGAGACTTATTTATGCAGAATTTGGTTTTTTTCCTCCTTCTGTTCGTTTCCTGGCAGGTGTTGAAAATTATGAGGATAAAGAACCTTTAAAGCACAAGTTAGAGAGTTAGAGACAGTGAAAGGTGTTGAACAATGAGAAGCACATTGGTTTGAAAGTGACTATTTATCATGAGTCATTTATTGATTGATAAGAATAGCCAAACCCTTGGAGCCTCTACAGTTACAATTTCCATTAAAGCCGAAGGTAAAAGTACGATTTGGTGCATAGATAGCACCAGTTGAGTAAAAATCAAAAGAGAATCATCAAGACTTATAGGACTAGGAGTGAATGATTGATGACCATAGATCGGAACAAGTAGAGCTATTTAGGTTCATTGATCGCAATCATTGATGTTAATATGGATATTCCACGGGATTCCGACTGATACTAGGGGATTTTATTATTATATTATTTGTTTAAAGAAGTGAATTATTGTTGAAGCGTATTGATTATTTCAACTAGGATTTTATTGTAAATACAAATTGTTCTATTTGGTAATGTTTTGATTTTCTGAGGAAGAAATAATTTGTATGGTAATTTGTTTTTGTACCTACAACTTCAGAATAAAAATGTTTAAATGATTGTTGATTCTTGAATAATAAATTTTTACGTAAAACACATTTATGTGGTTTAATGAATCAAGTATATCTATTTATTATACTATCATTAATCCCGTCTTTCTTATATTTACCCGTAAGAAAGGAAGTGTAATCTTTCATTAGTCCCGAATAGCTTTTTTATGATTTTATTACCTACTTAAAAACCAAATCCCGGGACTCGGGGAATATCGATATTATTCTAACTTGTGGCAAGTACATAAAACAGCTCTACCTATTCCGATCTATGTTGATGACAAAAGGTTTACACAGTCCAATACGACAGTAGGTGAAATAATTGCCAAGGGTACCCCATTGCCCCAACAAGGAAAAATATGACTCGAGTAAATTAGCATCTGAATAGTTTTAATTGTAAGACGCGTCCGTAAACATACAATGTTATCATTCCTGAATGGTTTTAAAATGATTCATTCAAAACCAATTTCGATAAACATGACAATAAGTCATTCTTTAAATGATCTCAATGTCAACATTCAACCGAACAGCCGATGTAAATTTAATTTTCGTCACATCTTTAAAACGTCATAAATGACCTCAAAGACGGCATTGTGACGTCAGAGTTATAGAATAGTCATCGGTAGAATGAACTGAGCTGATCCTTGAACTGCCTCGGAGAATCCCTGATGGGTATTCCTCATGCACTTTATATAGGGTGTAAAACACCTCTTCACGAAGCCGAAAGACAGTTGTTCTCCCCATCACTGCGGTCATTTTTTCGTTCTACACCATACCTGGGAACCTTCTAGTTACGGAGATATGCGGGGTCAAAGTTACAACTTTTTATCACGTTTTTTTTGTAGGACTTTTAACTCCTCCACGACCCCTGTACTATTCAATCCACCCATCAGCACAATGTTGTAAGTGCGTTACATTGAGTTATAGCACAAAACATGATTTACAACCTAAAAAAAAAAATTTGTTTCCCATCAATAATTTTTGCGTAAAGTTATTTAGTTTGATGTACAGAATGCTTGGTTAACGGGTTTGTGATGAGGTGGTTTACACCCTGTATTATTGATTCTTGATAAGCATTTATTTCTTAGATTTTAGATCCAAAACTACGCGTGTTTGACCTACAAATACCAACCTACCAATGTCAGTGTAATTTTATAATTCTAAGATCATCTTTGACTCACTTTGAAGGAAAATCCGTTAGGTACATAATCGATTTGTCTGTAATATAATGTTGCTCCATGTAGAATAACTGTATCCTGTTCATATTCACCGAAAAGATAACGGTCTGTTTATCTATAAACAGCTGCCACTGTGACATGTTCCCATACAAAAAATGTGTTTTAAACAGCTGTTTTAGATAATCAGGTCGTTATCTTTTTGGTGAACATGAACCTAAAAATTACAATCTTAAAGGTTATTATAATATGGCTAAATAATAACAGCGACTCGGATCAATCTTCAGGTTAAGCTGCGCTTGCTTAGGTTGGGCGGTGGATGCAGGGTGACCATCCTTCCCAGACCGAGTTTCGCTCCAAGCATTTGAAAGCACCCTAAGCCGTGGGTCCCCGTTGGCATTTGGTACATCTTTGACACTCGTCGACAGGTAGTCAGGGGCTCGAAAGTCCCGGGGTTGCGGGCCTATTCGAAAGAGATACCGCGGCCCCGGAACATAAAGGGCGAAGAAGGAACATGGATGGGTTTTAGTCAGTAAAAGTCTGACACTCCCTCCCGCTCCAGTTGAGTAAAAATCACTACGAGTACTAACTGATTTGTGGAGGTCAGATAGGCATTCACTACGTGTAAAATACTGGTATTTATTTGCATTCAGTTAGACAGGACACCGACCCCAACATAGTTAGGAACAGACATAGTTATGATGAAGACCCGACTCTTATGCCCGACCAATCGACACCTAAGTCACCACGACAGCTGCACTGTAGGAATTAAACTTTTGATGAAGACGAGATGTGACAATTAAAAAAAAAAAGCTTTATTGTTCAAAAGCACATTACACAGGTTGAAATATCACTAGCCTCCACACTAGGATTCCCTGTATCGTGGAGACTAGTTGGGGGGTTAGTTTTTATTTATTTGCCAAGTGTTTGTGAAAACTGGTATATCTTACACTTTTTTCAGTTCCATGAACTACTGCAGCAGGACAAACTGTAATATCACTACCCTCCACACTAGGATTCCCTGTGTCGTGGAGACTAGTCGGGGGGTTAGTTTTTATTTATTTGCCAAGTGTTCTTGAAAACTGGTATATCTTACTTTTTTTTCAGTTTCATGAACTTCTGCAGCAGGACAAACTGTTAACCAAGTTATGTGCTAAGTTACACTTAAAGATCTCGGTCATCCATGACTGCAAAATTAAAAGTAACCAACTCCACGAACTGCCCTATGACCCAGCTATTACACGTGTTTCATAACATCAATACTATTTGTAAACAACACCACTAACTCTCTAGGGAACTATTTTGTTACAAATTACCAATTTTCGTGTACCTATCCTTATAATTAGTTTCGTTTTAATTGGTTTCACCTGTGTTATGATTACAGAGGCTCTAGCATAACCAATCATAACGTAACCCATACGATAAACTATTTATCGCTATCAGTGATGACAGCATTTGGAGCCATAGAATAGGCATAACGACAGTATCAAAAAATTAAAAATCTATTTAGGTCCATGTTCACCGAAAAGATAACCGTCTGATTATATAAAACAGCTGTCACTGTGACATGTTCCCATAAAAAAATGCATTTTAAACAGCTGTTTTAGATAATCAGACTGTCATATTTTTGGTGAACATGGACCTTAGTCCGTCAGTTAGATTATTGAAAAATAATGGACACGTGTTTTTTTGTTTTTGTAAATCTATGAATATTGACAAAGATAAAACGCATCAAAACGAGCGAGTTTTGATGCGTTTTATCATTCATTAAATAGCTAAAAAATATACCTAAAAAAATGGGGCATATTGGAAATTTTAAAAGCGTCGTATCTTCATCAGTTTTGATTTACGTGACAAAAGAAAAGATACAGGTCAAAAATTTTTTAATAATCTACCTGACGGACTAATTAGATTTTTTTGTCGTCTACCCTATTAGCAATATTGTAAAATAGCTTTGTGAAATCCATACAAAACACATGTGGGGCGTTCTTTGAGGACTACCGATGGAAGTGAAAACTAGTAGTCTATATCTGCTACGGGATGTACCCCGCGCGCGCCTTAATTGGTGCTACGTCGTAGCGGATCGGCTACGAGTGCTACGACGCGTTAGGTGACGGTCACGATTTTTGTTCACCCAAAAAGTGCTCTACGCGCCTAAAGAAGTTTTCACTTAAAAAATATGTTAAAGTTTTAAAACTAAGTAAAGGAGGATGTAGGAAACGAGAATTTATAACTTTATGTGTGTGTTTTTGCGCTAGGCCCACGAAATTTCAAGGCATTCGACAGTATACACCATCAGTCAGTCAATAATGCCTTGGAATTTCAAAATGTACCACACACCTACATCGATTTCATTGATACCATATATTTAAATAGCTCTGCGAATATCAAGTTGCACATTTCTGGTCCAAAATTCAGCATAGAAAAAAGTGTCAAACTGGGTGATCCGCTCTCACCCAAGCTATTCACAAGCGCAGTGCAAGAGGATTTAACAAGCTGCCCGACTCTTGGCAGTCGCGAGGCGTAAATGTTAGCGGCCAACACCTAACAAACCTCCGCTTTGCCGATGACAACTCCACATCAGCTTCAGAACTAGAAGAATACTCCAAGATATAATGGTGAGCACAGCAAGTCTTGACGTTGGACTTTCAATGAACAGATCCAAGACCCAAATTATGACCAACTCCACGAAATGTAGGGCCGCGGTAGACGGGCATACATTGCAATATTATGTCAACGAGTATACCTACCTATTTGGGCCAGATAGTGTTGTTCAAAAACAGGCTAGAGAAAGAAGTCGAAAGACGAGTCCAAAATGATTGGAAGACTTTCTGGGCCCTTAAGAAACATATGAAGGGAAGCTTGCCTACTAACACTAAAAGAAAACTCGTCGACATGCGTATCCTGCCCGTCGTTACCTACCGTGCACAAAGTTGATCACTTACTGCGCAACAGAAGTCCAAACTCAAGAATTTGCCTGCGAGCAATGGAGCACAGCATAATAGGTGCAAAGAGAACATATCGCATTAGAAGCACCACCCTGCGCAAGTAGCAAATGTTGGGGAAAACGCAGCCAGGCTGAAATGGGAGTGGGCGGGCCACGTGGCACGGATGCACCCGCAGAGAAGGGCAAAGATCGTCACACACTGGACGCCAAGGAGGAAGGACAGCGCCGTCGAGGTAGACCTCGACGTAGGTGGCGTGACGATCTGATCACGTTTGCAGGGCCTACATGGCCGGAGATCGCACAAGACAGAGAGGTATGGAAGAAGAAAAGGGAGGCCTTTGCCCAGAAATAGGACACGACGTAGGCTAGCAAAAAAAAATATATTTCCAGGTTTTTATCCATTCATCAGCACAATGTTTTGAAACAATGTTACATTGAGTTCTACCACAAAACTAAATTTTTCACCCCAAAAAAGTATTTTCGCAGCAATAATTTTTGTGTTAAGTTACTTAGTTTGATGTACAGAATGCATGGTAGACGGCTTCGTGATGAGATAGTTTACACGCTGTATAACGGGAACGAAGTTGCGAGCAAAAGCTAGTTATTACTACATATTTTATTGTTCTAGATAGATATACCGCATACTACTATAACACTAAAATATTTAACTTATTATTCTAAAACCAGGTGGTCCAGGTTGCATTCTAATTAATACATTAATAATCAAAACCACCTTATAAATTATAAGCTTATATGATAAACAGTAATAATGAAGAAAACTAAGTACCGACAGAATGATGACATGATAACAATAAAATTATTTTTAACTCCATTATGTCTGCGTCTCAAAATGGATGTAGGAATGGGTCCCGTGGTACTAAGGAGCTACTCCTCATCGACATGGCCATTAGCCAACAGGTCCGTCGATCCCGCAAGGATCTGTCAACATGTTGGATAGATTATAAGAAGGTCTACGACTCGGTGCCACATTCATGGCTCATGAGGGTGCTGGAGTTGTACAAGATAGATGCAACTCTATGCACCTTCCTTAAGTCATGTATGGGGCAATGGAGGACGGTCCTTCGATATCCAGGATGTCGACAGATCCAGGGGAACGATGAATCTGTATGGATAAAACGGGGAATATTCCAGGGCGACAGTCTGAGTCCACTTTGGTTCTGTTTAGCCCTGAATTCTTTAAGCACATTGCTGGAGAATTCAGGGCTAGGCTACCAGTTGAGGAAAGATGGTCAGGTTATATCTCACCTGCTTTACATGGATGACCTGAAGCTCTTTGCCCCCAACAAATTGCGACTGATGGAGTTACTGAAAGTAACTGAAACTTTTAGTAACGCCATCAGGATGGAATTTGGTGTGGACAAATGTGCAGTCATGTATGTAAAGCGAGGGGAGATTATGGAATCCGAGGGGCTTCAGCTCTCGGATTCCATACACCTAAGATCCCTTTCCTCATCCGAGAGCTATAAGTATTTGGGTATGTCGGAAGCGTTAGGTATCAACGTAACTGACATGAAGCAATCGTTGAGGGAGCGCTTCTTTGGTCGCCTAAAGAAGGTATTAAATAGCCTTCTTTCAGGTGGGAACAAGGTGCGCGCCTTCAACGGTTGGGTCATGCCGGTTTTAATGTACTCTTTCGGCATACTCAAATGGACCCAGACCGAACTCGACGCTCTGGATAGAAGAGTCCGTACACTGTTGACCGAAAATCGGATGCATCACCCACGATCATCGGTGATGAGACTGTACATCCCGCGGAAGTGCGGGGGTCGAGGCTTTTTAAATGCGAAGACCCTCCACAACCGCGAGGTGTGCAGCCTCAGGGAATATTTTCTAAAAGCCGAAGTGGGTATGCACCGAGATGTGGTCGCAGTGGACAAGGGACTCACCCCGTTGTCCATGGCTAAAGAGAACTGGCGCAAACCTGTAATACTTACTACCGATGACCGCAAGAAAGAATGGCAGGGCAAGGTGCTTCACGGGCGCTTCTACCGGGCTCTTCATGGGCCCGATGTAGATTTTCTAGCGTCCGTGTCCTGGCTACGTTTTGGTGACCTCTTCGGGGAAACTGAAGGTTTTGTCTGTGCAATTATGGACGAAGTTATGTTAACGAACAACTACCGGAAATATATTATGAAGGACGGGACGGTTGACGTGTGTCGGGCATGCCACTGTCCGGGTGAGTCCATCAGACATATTATTTCTGGTTGTTCCCGTCTAGCTAACGGCGAGTACTTGCACAGACACAATCAAGTAGCCAGAATTATTCACCAGCAACTTGCGTTGAAATTTAAGCTTGTGGAATCTGAGGTACCGTACTACAAGTATGTGCCCGACCCAGTTCTCGTGAAAGACCATATCACGCTGTACTGGGATCAGTCTATCATTACTGACAGGACTATTGTTGCCAATAAGCCTGACATAGTGGTGATAGACCGATCAGCGCGCCGAGTAATGATAATCGATGTTACTATCCCTCATGACGAGAACCTCGTGAAAGCTGAGAAAGAGAAACAAATTAAGTATCTCGACTTGGCACACGAGGTTCGCGACATGTGGAATATGAACTCGGTTATCATTGTGCCGATTGTCGTGACGGCCAATGGCCTGATAGCCAAGAGCCTCGACGAACATCTGTCGAGGCTCTCTTTAGGCGGTTGGATCAAGGGCCTGATACAGAAGGCAGTACTCCTCGATACGGCTCGCATTGTGAGGAGGTTCCTGTCTCTGCAACCCTAACCACCGGTGACTTGGACCCTGCTCCCGACACCGGCGGATCCCTATTTTTTATATTTTTAAATGTTTTTATATCTTTTTTAGAAATATTTAAAAATGTACTAAGTAAGATGAATAATAAATAAAGGAAATTATTTACTTTATACAATCGTTGGATTTCATTCTCAAATTAAAGTACATATAAAACAGTACTAAGAAATTGGTAATCCGTTCATAATACTTTGTTTTATTATGTCCACTTGTAAATAGAATAACGAACTAAATACGGTGGCATTATACTCCCGACTAATTCACCTTTCAAACAAAAATAAAACAGATCCAAATCGGTTCATCCGTTCGGGCGCTACGATGCCACAGACACACACACACATACACACAGACACGTCATACTTATAAAACCCCGTCGTTTTTGCGTCGTTTAAAAGTAATTAATTAATCTTAATCGGACAAAGACGTCTGTATATCTCATGTCCTGGAATTCCTAGAAAAGATCCCTGAAGGTATTGCTTAAATTGGACGCCAAACATAATTGGCAGTTCTCCAATAATTGTTTGGTATTTAAGTCCAAATATAATCAATCACCCCTGGGGCCACCGCAGTGGCGATAACAGTGGCGCTAAACTAAGTAATTTATTGAATATCTAACTCAAAGAGTTATGGCCGAGCTAAAACCTTCATCTTCATCATTATCATCATTTCAGCAGCAAGTCATCCACCTAAGACTCCCGTGGGACTGGCATCCAGCGGATTCCCGCAACCTTCACCTGGTCATAGGTCTACTTAGTGGGAGGCCTTCCAACGCAACGTGGAAGACGTTTCGCGGTTCGCGGTCGCCGCTTCAGAACTTTTCGGCCCCATCCGATCTATTACTGCCACTTAAGTTTGGCAACCTTCTGTTTAGTTGTCCATAACTGTCAGTGGAATGCCTACCTAAACTGATTGCACCGTGGCACAACCTTTCTCAATGGATTTAGTTCATGATCCTAGACCAAGGGGTCTGGCATCATGGTCATCTATAGTCGTCACCGCATTACTCACCCCTGTCTACCTATAAAATAATCACAAAAAAAAACTAATCTGATGGGAAATCATCAAATGCCCCCCCCCCCTCCCGCTCTGGGCGGAGTGGAAAGGAATGTCAGACTTTTACTGACTAAAACCCATTCCTGGTCCTTCTACGCCCTTTGTGTTCCAGCTCAGCACCGTGGTATCTCTTTCGAACAGTCATGCAGCCCCGGCAGGAATCGGACCCCTTCCTACACAGTTTGTAATTTGATTTCCATAGATCTTCATAATACTGTCTCTAGATCTTTATGAAAATTTAGCAAGAGGAACTGATAAAACGCGTTCAAATACTTGTAACAACTTCCAACTAGACGACCCGATTGGCGTAGATAGTGGTAGTGACGCTGCCTTACGTTCTTAGGGTTCTGGGTTCGAATCCCGGTAGGAGCAAATGTTTGTGTGATGAGCACGGACATTTGTTTCCGAGTCATGGATGTTTATATGTATAATAAGTATGTATTTACAACAAAAAAAAGTATATATGTAGTATATCAACTATCTAGTGTCCACAACACAAGCTTTGCTTAGTGTGGCACTAGGTGGCGTTGTGTGTTAATGTCCAGCGATATTTATTTATTTAACTCCCAATTTACAACTATCATAGTGACTGGATTACGTAAACGCCGTTGGAGTGTAGTCATTGAATCCTACCCATATGTGGCGTATAATTTCTAAATGCGATATTAATGCAGTTATCTAAGAATTAATGCCTACATTTCCACATTCCAGTAAAACAAGTATAATCAGTAGTGATTCTAGTTGCGTAATGAGCTGGCGTTGCAAGGATGTCTTGAATATGGGTTCTAAGAATTTTGTGCTATGATGATAATGGTTTGAACGTCAACTTAGGATTTGCCTATTCATACGATACCCATAAACGTGTTTCCCCTGTAAAACCTAATGCTTTTTCTTGTCTTGAGAAACGCGGCTTATTCGTCAACTGGCGACAGTGAAACTCGCGAGTGCTCGCGAATTTGCCTTTCGATATTTTTTTGTTGTGCTCACAAACGCCAGTTGACGAACAAGCCTGGGAAGCTGACTTTCTCGTTGGTCAAATAGTCGCAAACGCAACTGCTGTGCATTAGGGCCTGGGTTTGATTCCTGGGTTGGGCAAAGTGTTATTGGGTTTTCCCATCTGGAATTTTCAGTAGCTGCCACAGAGTCTGGATTTGTGCCCGGTTGATAGCAATTTTTAAACCCGGGTTTTCGGTCTCTTTTAAATCGATCATTTTTTAACTGTGAACTTTGCAGATCGGGCACGACCATTTATTTTCCTAGTTACTCATCTAATTTATAATATCTTCTCGAAAATACCTGGGAATTACCGGGTTTTCGAAAACCGGGAAAAACTGGTTTGTATGCTCTAATAGCAATAGTCTAATCGCCCCTATAACATGAGACTTAAAACATATACTACTATTAGGTACATCTCTGACTAACTCTTTAGGGATAACAGGGTTAATGTTATGTTATGTTATAGAAAAAACAGTACATTGAATTGTGAACCCTAAGAAGACTTCAAAGTATAGGGATTGGTCACAATTTTCTGTAAGACAACGAAATTCAGTCGACAGATGATTGCACTAGCAAAAAATTGCATCGTTTTCAAAAAACTATCATGCTAGCATAAATATCCTGAAGAATATCATATATTTTTCTGGTCTTGTTTATAACAGTGAATCAAATATTTTTAGTAGTGTTACAAAATTTGCGTTTAGCTTACATGAGCTAAACGCAAAGTTTCGCCTTAATCCTGAATCATACACGCGTTAAGGATAACTGAATAGTGTAAGTATGCAAGCCACACTCGACAGTCATTGACTTGACGACATTATTTATACATGACTTCATGTCAAGAAGATTATGTAAAAACAGGTTGTGTAATTATACACATACAAAGAAATTAAATTACTAATAATAATTGTATTTAGTCTTAATTACATAATGCGTTAACTGACGATAATTTATCTGCGCGTGGCCAATCAATGAAACGCTTGCTTACCTACAAGGTGTGTTAGAAGTAGCTCAAGAATAATTATTTAATACTAGCTTCTGCCAGCGGCTTCGCCCGCGTGAAGTTTGATTATTGTCCCATGGGATCTTACTACCGGGATAAAATGTATCCTATGTTTTATGTGGGTCATAGCGTGATGATATAAACGTAAGAGTAAACAAATATAATAATAACAAATCTCCGAACTGCTAAGCTATCGGGAGTTACACGTGTTATTGTGAGTCAACTATAAAAGATAGACATATGCTGTCTTGGGATATTTTTTATATAATTTTATGTGGAATATTTCCGTTATACATGATTTCTATGTAGCTTTAACCATTAAGGCCGCACACGCGACGGAAGCTAAAAAAACCAAGTAACTTCTCCCGTTTTCCCAACATTTCCTTTCACTGCTCTGCTCCTATTAATGGTAGCGTGATGAAAAGTATACTATTACCTGCTCAGGAGTATGTAGAATAATTGTACCAAGTTTCGTTAAAATCCGTCCAGTAGTTTTTTTTTCTATAAATAACATACAGACAGACAGACAGACAAAAATTTTACTGATTGCATTTTTGGCATCAGTATCGATCACTAATCACCCCCCGATAGTTATTTTGTAAATATATTTCATGTACAGAATTGACCTCTCTACAGATTTATTATAAGTATAGATAGATAATAAAGGGATTTATTAAACCCTTAAGAGGCCTTTTACAGTCCACTAGCGCCGCCAATCGAAAAATAGTCATAACTCGTAAATAGAATCAAAAATACAAAATGTGGTCTATTATTACTGTAGAAAAGGCAATAACGTAATTTTATAACACATTGTCAACATTTGAAATATAGCTGTTTAGCTAAATCGTGCATTTGTAACAAAAACGGCCGTTTATGTTTTGAATGCACGATTTAGCTAAACAGCTATATTTCAAGTGTTGACAATGTGTTATAAAATTACGTTATTGCCTTTTCTACAGTAATAATAGACCACATTTTGTATTTTTGATTCTATTTACGAGTTATGACTATTTTTTAACCGACTTCTAATTAACCGACTTCTAAAAAAGGAGGAGGTTCTCAATTCGGATGTTTCTATTTTTTTTTTTATGTTTGTTCGGGCATAACTCCGTCGCTTGCCAACCGATTTGGAAAATTCTTTTTTTGTTAGAAAGAGTATTCTTTCCAAATGGTCCCATAGCCACCAAGTTGGGATCTGATGATGGAATCTTGGCGAAATCGAGGGAACTCTTCAAATTTTATATGAAAACGTGTTGCGATTTTGGTATTTTCTACAATAAGTGAAGCATTTGCGTTTGATAAGAACCATTCTACCATCAGATCTGATGATGAAGCCAAGAGTCACGGAACTCCATAATGAGACAATGTACCCTAGTCGTGTTTGGGCTTGTTGTAATTGTAACGGTATGCACTTTCCATGAATATCAAGCACATGTGAACCACTAAAAAGTGAAAAATAAAAACTTTTTTGCAAAAAATAAAACCGACTTCAAAAAAAAAAACTTAAAAGTGAAAAATAACTTTAGCTTCTGAAGTCGGTGACAAAAAAACTAAAGCAATCAAACAAAGGTCACCGACTTCAGAAGCTAAAGTTATTTTTCACTTTTAAGTTTTTTTTTTGAAGTCGGTTTTATTTTTTGCAAAAAAGTTTTTTCGCAATCTCCTCAGATACTTATTGATTCTATTTACGAGTTATGACATTTTTTCGATTGGCGGCGCTAGTGGACTGTAAGAGGGCTCTTAACAAAACCGAACGAATGGTACTCTCCCCGTCATTGTGATATTTTTTTTTGTTCCGTACTTTATCCTAGAGTCAATTTTTTGTGGGTCTAAGTTTTACCTTTTTCATAATTTGGTTATAAACTACTACTTACTAAGAATTTAAACAGGAGCTCGTGGCTCAATAATAACAGACGCTCGGGTCGATCTTAAGGTTAAGCGGCGCTTGCTTAGGTTGGTCTGTGGATGGGTGACCACCCTTACATACCGAGTTTCCTCCGTGCCGTGGAAAGCACGTTAAGCTGTTGGTCCCGTCTGTCATTGGTCCATTTTTGACAAACGTTACAGGTAGTCAGTGGCCCAAGAAGTCTGACAACCAGTTACTTAGGTCCATGTTCACCAAAAAGATGACAGTCTGATTATCTAAAACAGCTGTTTAAGACGCATTTTTGTATAGGAAAATGTCACAGTGACAGCTGTTTTTAAATAATCAGGCGGTTATCTTTTCGGTGAACATGGACCTAAGTGCTATCGTATTACCCTGTACCTACTGTAAAATACTGGTATTCAGCTGCATTCGGTTAGACTGCAAGCCGACCCGAAGATAGTTGGGAAAAGGGTAAGCAGATGAATTTGACTTTAAACACATCCATGACCAGTTTAGGTACTATTCAATGCATCCATTAGTACAATGTTTGTGTGAATTACATTGAGTTTTACTTTACTTACTTTAAGCTTTGTGAAGAATTCGTTTACACCTTTTTTTTAGGATGGGAAATCATCAAATAACGTCTCCCACTCTGGGCGGAGCGGGAGGGAGTGTCAGACTTTTATTGACTAAAACCCATCCATGTTCCTTTTTTTTTTTTTTTTTTTTTTTAAGGATGGGAAATCATCAAATGACCCCCCCCAGTCTGTCCTTCCTTGCCCTTTATGTTCCGGGCCGTGGTATCTCTTTCGAACAGGCCCGCAACCCCGGCAGGATTCGTTTACACCTTATACAGGGTTTAAACAACTTCAACACGAAGCCGTCAACCAAGCATTCTGTACATCAAACTAAGTAACTTCAAGATAAAATTGTTGCTGGGAAACGACTTTTTTTTTGGGGTGAAAAATCATGTCTTGTGGTGGAACTCAATGTAACGCACTTAAAACGTTGCGCTGATGGACGGATTGAATAGTATGGGGGTCGTAGAGGTGTTGAAAGTAAAAATCTTACATTGAAAACTTGAATATAATAAAACGTTGGAACTTTGACCCCCAATATCGTCGTAACTAAAAGGTACCCAGGTACGGTGTAGAAAAAACATAATATCCCAATGCCGGGGAGAACAAGTGCTTTTCGGCTTCGTTAAGAGGTGTTTTACACCCTTTATATGAACAGGAACGCAGATTATTTTCATACGGGTATAATAACACAAGTAGGTAGCCATGGCAATTCGCAATATCATTATCGAAAACATGAATTAGTTATTGAGTTCGTTAATATAAAGAATTTAACGCCCCGACCCTCATCTCGCGAGTCTAAAAAAAATATTTTAGTGCTCGATTTGGCGATCAATAGCGTCTCGAAGCAATTTAATCTTACGACTCTTATACCCGGATACGAATTCCCCAATCAAGGGAGTATTCAGGCTTGTTCGGACGCGTGGGTTTTGTACACTAAAACACGGAGATGTGTGCAAATGGAATGCACGTTCGCATATTCATTTATCAAGTCTTACAGGCCAATAAGAAAGAAGAATCTGTTATTAGGTTGAACTCGACAATTCAAAAGTGCCTATAACAGCCCTACTTGATATAAATGCTTTGATTTGATTTGACTCACTGTATTGTGTAAGGCATTTTTTAACGTGTTATTTCTAGACGACAATTAGAAAAAAAACTACCTTTCCGCAAACATGAAAACTAATAGAAGACGATCCCACACAAAAAATCTTGTTTAAATTATCTCAAGCCCAGAAGTTGTAGTCAATCCGAATTATTAGTTCGATATGCAGACGGACAGTTTTTGGTCTATATATAAAGTCATAGGCAATGTCATGCTGACATAATGACGTTCTACATTTCGCAACACAAGATAATGACTCCATTACCTCTCTTCTCCATGTCTAAAATCATAAATCACGCATTTATTTCGTGAGGCACGGACCATTGCGGCAACGGGACGTGCTTATCTGTTATTTGCAGCGAAAACGCAGCGTTCGCCCGGCGGTTTTCACCAACATGTTGATAAATATTGGGCCACACTAGATATAATGGCGGGCGGTTGGTTGATTGTCCGTCCCAGTACGGTAAATCTAACGCTAAGTGTGGTACGAATGGACAGTGTACACGAATTATTGCTTAATCGTCTGGATTTATGCCAATAGATTGCTTGTTTCGAACAAAGCGCGAGTTATGAAACACTGATTATTCTGGGTTTCTGTCAGTTGTACCAATTTTCCGGGTAATGTGGAACTTGGTACTGCTAATCATCATCTTAGACGGAATACGTCCACTGCTGGACATAGCCTGCCCCAAGCGTCACCACGTTGACCGGTCTCGTGCGACTCGCATCCAGCGGATTCCCTCAGCCTTCACCAGCTCGTTGGGCCACCTGGTGGAAGGCTTTCCAACGCACCGTATTGCGGTTCGCTATTGCCATTCTAGAACTTTTCGGCCCCATCGGCAATCCATTCTGCCAGCAATGTACTGCTAATGGTTTCCCAGAAACGTAGACGCTCTGTGGCATGTTGGCAGGCCGATAAAGGGATTACCTTCAAGCGTTGTCCATTTGATTTATTTTCGTATTTACAGGCAACTTGGTGTTATGTTGTATTTGTAGAGTGGATTGTATACTTTGAGGATGAAACCATTGAATAGGAAAGTGTTCTTGTTTGTTTGTTATGAAAAAATTACTGCAAAATACACTAGAAACGAGGAGAATCTCGTGACTAATTAATATCAGATACTTGGGTTGATCTTCAGCTTAAATCACGTTTGCCTAGTTGATCACCAGTGATCGGAATAGGTAGGGCTATTTTGGTTCATTGACCGCAAACTCAATATCCATATTGACATCAATATGTCAATATGGATATTCCACGGGATTCTGACTGATACTACGGGATTTTATTATTATATTATTTGTTTAAATAAGTGAAATATTATTGAAGCGTATTATAATATTATTGTTAATACAAATTGTTCCATTTGATAATGTTTTGATCTGAGGAACAAATAATTTTTATGGTAATATGTTTTCGTACCTACCACTTCAGAATCAAAATGTTTAAATGATTCTTGATTATTGAATAAGAAATTGTTACGTAAAAACATTTTTGTGGGTTAATTTATTTATTTATTTATTTATTTAAACTTCATGTACAATAGTGGTACATTGGCGGACTTAATGCCACAAGGCATTCTCTACCAGTCAACCATTGGGTCAAATAGACAGCATTGTGGAGTACAATAAAAATAAAAATAAACATACCATCTTGTAATCCTAAAATAAACACATATAAAGGTACCTACATACTAATACATAAATAAGCATATAAAATAAACTAATATATATAAAATACATATGAATAGTCCGAAATACGAGAAAACTTTGATATAATTACAACGACTCTATGAATAACTATATGGTAAACAACTAGTTAATGTATCAAGTTTATCTATTTATTATACTAACCTTAAAGTGAAGTGTAATCTTTCATTAGTCCCGAAGGCGAGAATTTTTTTTTAATGATTTTTCTACCTACTTAAAAACAAAATCCCGGGACTCGGAGACTATCCAAATTACTAAACCTAATTCTAACCTATGGCAAGTACATGAAACAGCTCTACCTATTCCGATCTAAGGTGATCACCCATTACATGCCGAGTTTTGCCGGAAATTGGTTCCGGTTGTGATTTTGACAGTCGGATCTTTGACAGTCAAAATCAAAAATCATGTTAGACTTTCGTTCAATTTACTTACCGTACGTAAAACAAAGAAAAAGAAAGAAAAGAAAGAAAGAAGAAGTCGCTACAGGTAGTATACGAAAGTCTAACAATCAGTCTTAGCAAGGAGTATCGTGTTACTAACTGGGCTGTGGATTGTGGTGGTCAGATCCCTAACATATAACAAAAGTTACGAAAAGATTAGGCAGATGATGAGATACTAGAAACGATCTAAGCGAACAATGTCAACAGGATATTACGTAGCTCATAAAATATCTTGAAGAATGTCGTTTAGTGTCTCAATAGCTGTTATCTTTGAATGATCTACAAATTAGTTCTCACTTATCTAATAACATTGATCACATATTTATTGAAAAACTAGTTCCATTATAAACGATAGATAGGTCATTTGAATCGTAATCATTGTGTGCCCTTGTAAAATGTTTACATTTTTGTATCTGTAATTTTATATAAGTATTCTGTCTATCTATTTTGATGAGATGTCATTTTCATTGTGGTTCCCGGATATGAAAGAAAAGAAGAAAGAAAAATATTTAATCGTCGGAAAGTCATGACGGTAACGTGCATACAATATTAATAAAGTAAACATAGAGCGCATCAATACAAACACAAAAATTTAAACTAAAACCGAAAATTAACACAACAACATTAACGTTATTATAGTTGTTTTGTTTCGGCGGTTATGACGGTGTGCTCATACCGTTTAGGGAGTTCTTTTGCCCTTATCCCAATTCACGAAATAGACCATCCATACTTTTCTATTACTCTACATGTTATCAGACACTTCTTTTTTTGCCATACCATTCTTAACACAGTCCATCCGTCGTTTCTTTGATTTTTCTCTATTCATAAAGGGTGTAAAACACCTCCTAACGAAGCCGAAATGCACTTTTTTCTCCGTCATTGCGATCATTTTTTTTTTATCTACACCAGACCTGGGAATCTTCTAGGCATGGAGATATAGGGGGTCAAAGATCCAACTTTATGAAAAGGATTTTTGTTAATTTTTTTTTTTATTGTAAGATTTTTAGACCCTCTTTCTATTCAATCCATCTATCAGCACAATGTTTTAAGTGCATTACTTTGTGTTGAACTTGATTTTTTATCCCAAGTTGTTTTCCAACGTAAAGGTACCTAGTTTAATGTACAGAATGCTTGGTGTCAACCAGGCTTTGTAATGAGATTGTTTACACCTTGTAAAACCATCCACAATCATATTAAGACTTTTTTCACGTCATTTTCCTCATTCCTCCGCATCATGCTCACACCACGACAATCGATGGCGACCACGAAGACCGTTTCAAGATTAGTTGTAATGAAGTAATTTAGAAAGAAAGAAAGAAAAAACATTTATTTGACGTCAGTTAATAAAGCACACACACAATCATAAATAAAAAAGATACAAAACAATGAGTAGGACATAGTAGAAATGTGCTGGGTGCCTCACGACTGCGCCAAAAAGGTCCATTTCAGCATTCATGCCAGACAGGTGATGAAGCTGTCTGACGCTGGTCTTCCAATGAACCTTGAGAGGGCACTTACAAAATAACGGTTTCAAACAATTACAATTTACACAAACTCACCGCTTCGAAGTGTCACTAGTAAATTTACGTTCATAGGCGCTAAGTTCTCCTATCGGTCATCAATCATCTATCTATCGGCCGGTAAACGTACGATGGTCGTAACACCCGTGCCTCCCCGTGCTCGACTTAACATGTCTGGTCAAATCGGATAGTGTTTTTTGACCCTTTTCAAAGTCTTTTAAGAACCACGCTTTCTACATAAAAATTAGGTACGCAGAAACTATTGCTGTGAAACAAATTTTTTTAATAGGTTGAAAAATCACGTTTTATCGTAGGCCTCGACATAAGGCACTAAAACATATTATATTTAAAACAAAACTTGTCAAAACGTTAGAATTTTGACCCCTTTCTTGAGAACTTAGAAGTCGAGTAGAAGAATGGTATGGTCTAGAGCAAGAAAAATGGCCGCCGTTCGGCTTCGTTAAGGATATTCTTACACCCATTACAAAATGGCAAATCCAACGAAACTAACATTATACTGCACTCCATTTAATAACTCAAACACACCCCAATAAGGCACATAATCCTACCAAATCAACCTGCACACAAGCACACAGACAACAGTAACTCAATGCCACACACAGATTTAAATTAGGTGTTTAGATTCTATAATGGTGTTACTACAGGCATATAGAGGTGATCAAACAAGACGAGCTTATGGGAGATCTGTAAACAGCCAACGCATCCATCAGCGAGGCTTAATGGCTTATCCAAATCAATTAGAAACTTGAGGCTTATGTTCAGTATCAGATCGCTTGTTTATGTGTTATGTTTTGGGGTAGGCTGTAGGAGTGCTATAGGTAGGAATTGCTTGGTGTTGCGTGATAGTAAGTGGGACTTAAATAATAGATATTAGGTAAATAAGTAAAAAGATAACAGCACAAAAATTATATACATTATTCTATGATAGATAGATAAATCTGAGTGCACACAAAAGACAGAGCACAACACACAGAAGTACAATAAAACGATACAGTTCACTCATAAAAAACAGTGTGCAAAAAAAAGAAAAATTGCTTTATTATAGAAGATAACTCATACAGTACCCAAGCAAAGTTAATAAAATAGGGGACCACCGCGGGAGCTTCCTCTTGACCGAATGAAAAAAGAATCACTTATATTTGACCAGTAATGACGGAGAACTAAATATTAATTGTAAAAAAGGATGCTGCTGTAATAGATAACCTCTTCTTTTTCTAGAAGTTGGTTAGTGAACAACATCAGGAGGAGCTCGTGGCTAAATAATAATAGCCACTCGGATCGATCTTTAGGTTAAGCCGTGCTTGCCTAAGTTGGTCAGTGGATGGGTGACCACCCACATAGCGAGTTTATCTATCTATCTATCTATCTTTACAATCGTTAGGCAGTCAGTGGCCCAAAAAGTCTCATACTACCCGGTACTAACTGGGTGGTGGAGGTTAGATAGGCAGTCGCTGCATGTAAAATTCTGGTATACAGCTGCATCCGGTGAGACTGGAAGCCGACCCCAACATAGTTGGGAAAAGGCTAGGCAGATGATAGTGAACAACATCAATGAATGTTATACCAAAATAATTAATTTAAAAAACCTTCACATGCTAAAATGGCAGCCAGGTAACAGTCTCGGGACACCTTAGCTTAATATTGTCTTAATTTTAAGTCCAAAATCTGAGCTATTCTCATCATAACTTTCCTACCTATTCAAATGGGACGTGCTGATAGGTTGCTTAGGTCCATGCTCACCAAAAGATAACGGTTTGATTATCTGTGAACAGCTGTCACTGTGACATTTTCCCATACAAAAATGTGTTTTAAACAGCTGTTTTGAGATAATTATTCAGAATGTCATAGTTTTGGTGAACATGGACCTTAGAAAATGACAGTGTAGGTTATGGTTCACCAACCAAATAACTTATATATATCGACATAGGTAGGTAGCTGCTTATGAATTGCCTTAAAGTAAATCAAAAATCAAAAATGTAAATATTATTTTAGTGATTTTGGCGCCTGAGCTTTTAATCTCCGCCGAGACAACCTCTAAAAAGACATCATAAGGTACCTAATAAATATATTATTGACAAAACTCTTAACGAACTCATCAATGGCGCACAACAAAACAATCATTAACTTTATAATCCTCAAAATCCGTTGCCAATAATTAATTTATAGAATATTGCGTCAAAAATGTGATAAATTAACATAATATTGACATTTGTCACAGTGACACTTGTCACAGAAAGGTTGCCTTCCTTGATCGTCTGATAAATTGAGCAAGTTAAACGTTTTTATTTACAAAAAAAAACGGCTCATCGGAATGTGATATTTAGAACATAATTATTCAAAATATCTATCCAATCTGTATGAACTAACACGACTTTGTAATAATCTATATTATTTTTATGATGACTGCTTTTGTTATGGTTTCATCTATATTTTGTAGTACGTCACAAACAAAAAACAAAAGAACGCAGCCGTAATGGGATCATTTATTTATCTGTTTGTCAAAAGATTTGAAATGTTTTGAAAACGTTTAAACAAAATCAATTTGCACTTAAGCGGGTCTATCAAATATGGGACCAGGGCCTCGATTCTGTTATTACAATTTTGTCAGAGTATTCGATCATTGATTTCATAATGATCAAGTTCTGTCAAATTTTGACAAGTTTGTTAAATTCTACTATCATAATGGCGCCATTATGACTTCTCAATGAACAGCCACTGACACTCCATTGAAAAAAATGTCATAGAATATTAATCTCATACATGAAATCTGGCATGAATAAATGTTCGCATTTAGTAGTAGATTTCGAAAACCATTTGTACTAAGGGTTTTATAATAATGACAATACGACAATGCCATTAAAACACAATTCTATAACGAGACCATTGACCGACCATTGTGAATTTAGCAGATTACGAACTTAAAGCAGAATGACAATGGTATGAGAATGAAATCTTGTTGGAGTGACGAATTTATTAAAATAGCAGAATTAAGCCCCAGTGTGTAAGCTGTATAAACTTTACAAGAAACAAAAGAAAATAATATCACAACATCACGCCTGGTAATCTCAGATAGGATAGGTAGAGGTATACCTGTCAAGTATACCCTTCAGCCAGTTACATTTAAGTCCCACGTATTACCCACGTATACGACTCGAATGGCGTAGTGGTAGAGAAGCTGCCTTGCGTTCACAGGGTCCTGGGTTCGAATCCCGGTAGGAGCAAATGTTTGCGTGATGAGCATGGAGTCACATTTGCGACCAGTTAAACCAACGAGGCCGTCAAAAGGAAATACTAAATACTAATGGAAAAATATGTCTGTGTATAAATCAGTACCTGCTTCTTTCTTCTTGAATACGAAGAAAAAGATATCTACCTCAGTTATGTCTTCGAAACCTTTGTAGACCGAAGGAATGTACTCAAAAAGTTTTCATCAAATTAGATCTTTTATGCAATTTGGATTTCAATGTGTCGACACAAAGTTTGTGTTTAAATAAATATCGCTGGACATTAACACACAGCGCCGCCTAGTGCCACGCTAAGCAAACCTGGGGTCGTGGACACTAGATAGTTGATATACTACATACCCATGTACTTTTTTGTTTGTAAATACATACTTATTATACACACATATAAACATCCATGACTCGGAAACAAATGTCCATGCTCATCACACAAACATTTGCTCCTACTGGGATTCGAACCCAGGACCCTAAGAACGTAAGGCAGCCTCACTACCACTACGCCATTCGGGTCGTCAAACACCCACTACTACAATCTTCTCGAAGAATTGCCAAGAACTTTTCGAAAAAGAAAAGAAAAGAAAAGTTCTGGAGTGGCGATCGCGAACCGGAAGACGTTCCGTTGGAAAACCTCCTAGTAGGTGGACCGCTGACCTGGTCAAGGTAGCGGGAATCCGCTGGGTACGAGTTGCACGGGACCCGTTAAGGTGGCGACACTTGGGGGAGGCTTATGTCCAGCAGTGGACGTCTTTCGGCTGAAATGATGACGATGACAATAAAAAAAAATATAAAAAAATATCGCTGGACATTAACACACAGCGCTACCTAGTGCCACGCTAAGCAAAGCTTGTGTCGTGATAAATAAATAAATAGTTGATATACTACATTTATACCTTTTTTGTTTGTAAATACATTAAAAGGTAAATGAGAATCATTCTGGGAAATTATTCCACTAAACACAAAGACAACTTCCCTTAATTAACAAAATTTTCCATCATTGATACAGAGCCGAGTTCTATTATTAATTCACGAACATAAGCTTTAGTAGGTACCCTGGGATTTAAAACTAACCGATCCACGCAATTCCAGTCCGTATTATAAGCACTTTTAATTGAATTAAATGTCATATTCCCGAAGTCGTAACTATTAAATGACTGGGAACATGAACATCAATAGTTATTCCACTATAATTGATTAAAATAGATCTATAGAATAGGAATTAAGTAATAGAAGTTAATGAAAATGAGTTATGAAAGTAGATCATTGACCGTAGCCTAGTTCCATAATTATGTGGAAATAACGATATGGATCAAGTTATGGTTTTATTTGAAAATAGGAATTAAATTTGCGTTAATAGTAGTGAGGAGCTCGTGTCAAAATAATAACAGCCACTCGGGTCGATCTTAAGGTTAAGAAGTGCTTGCCTAGGTTGGTCTGTGGATGGGTGGCCACCCTTTTCTTTTGGGATGGGAAATCATCAAATGACTTCTCCCACTCTGGGCGGAGCGGGAGGTAGTGTCAGACTCTTACTGACTAAAACCCATCCATGTTCCTTCCTCGCCCTTTATGTTCCGGGGCCGCGGTATATCTTTCGAACGGTCCCGCAACCCCGGCAGGCTTCGGCCCTTGCGGGCCCCTCCCCTTATGCTGACATCTCTTTGAGGCGCGCGTGGAACACGAACGCGCCGTCGACACGGACTGTCGTCGTCGTTAGACGGACGGACGGCTAGCTAGCCCATAGCCAACCGTCCACAGGCCCGCATCTACGGTGGCCGGTAGCCACCTTACATACCGAGTTTCCTCCGTGCCTTGGAAAGCACGTTAAGTTGTTGGTCCCGGCTGTCATTTGTCCATCTTTGACTAGTGGCCCAAAAAGTCTGACAAACAGTCTTATCGAGTGTTATCGTATTTCCCAGTAATAAGGAGGTCAGATAGGCACTCGCTCCATCATGTAAAATACTAGTATGCAGCTGCATCCGCTTAGACTGGAAGCCGACCCCAACATAGCTGGGAAAAGGCTAGGCAGATGATGATGATGATGATATTTGATTAACAAACTCGCAATCCAGTATACCTACTCACTGGATGCTTGTTTTGTCCAATCTATTATATTGCCGTGCCCTAACCAGGTTTCAAGTTGGAACTTACTTACATAAAAGGTGTAAAACACCTCTTCACGAAGCTGAAAGGCACTTGTTCACCACCCCATCACTGCGATCATTTTGTTCTACACCATACCTGGGAACCTTCTAGTTACGGAGATATTGTGGGTTAAAGTTACAACTTTTTGACAAGTTTTTCTTTAAATTCAAGTTTTTATTGGAAGATTTTAACTTTAAACACCTTTACGACCCCCATACTATTCAATACATCCATCAGTAGAATGTTTTAAGTGCGTTACATTGAGTTTTGCAGGTAAACATGATTTTTCACGCAAAAAAAAGTCGTTTCCCAGCAATAATTTTTGCGTAAAGTTACTTAGTTTGATGTACAGAATGCTTGGTTGACGGCTTTGGTAGGTGAGCAATAAAGAGTCCGAGTTTTGAGTTTACTGTTCGTAAGTCAGTGCTGCCACCACTGGGCCACCACTGCTCTCAAGGTTATGTTTTAAATCCATGTAATAGGTTGCCATGAACCGTACGCAAAATAAGGCTCCGGGGCTGCTACTCATAAATTCCAGATGGAAAATCAAATAGATGCTGCCAGTTAAGATCGCATACCGCTCATTGATACCTTTCATTTATTAAAGTTCTTAACTTTAAAATCCTAAAATAAGCCGGTTCAAATTAAATCCTCATCTATCGTGATCTTCACCATTTTTCTGATGAAAAACGATCTAATATGGTTATTTTGTTTTTGCTCGTACGAAGAGTTATTGCCCTTGCGTTTGCTGCCGCAAGTCCCCCGATCTGAGAATGTTTCCAGAGGACCTCATGCCCAAAAAACATTATTCCCGATAAATTACAAAACGCTATAAAAAATACAACATACGACCACTAAAGCCAACCATGGAGATAAAAAGAAGTGTTAAAATTGAAGCATTAAACTGAAATAATGAGAGGATACTTCGCAACTCTCTCGGGAAGTCGTAAAAAAGAGCTCAAACTAACTTATATGGAGACCATCTGTTCTACAATGTATTGGATTAAAAGATCTTATAAGATACAGAAGTACGCCCAAGGGGATGGGAAAACACCTGACATCATGATCTAGAAGGAAAAGTCAATTACCATGGGATAAACAGACAATGTTTTGGTCTTTGTAGTTAGTGTTTTTGTGTTTAGAAGTTGATGTTTTTTGAGTAAAGTACGATCATTGTTTCTATTTAAGGTAAACAGTGTTGCACTTTGCTAAATTCATCATCATCAATATTAACGCCATCAACTTCCGCTGTTATACCATTCAGATCCAGCCTGACCCCTTGCTGTCCTCTCCCAGCGACTAAGCCGAAGTCCGTACCCTGCAAGGGGTGCCCTTAGCATGTAATTGCTTAGTTTGTAAGTTTTTCGCCCTGGCTAGAAGCCGTACACTCACGTTAGGTACCCACTGGATAGTCTGGTTAAGCAGACGAATGTGAGAGGCCATTTAAAAAAAAGCTGTCCCCTGATAGACAAAGACCTCCTCAATCGCACTGAACTGGATTCTAAGCAACTTTCATTTAGATGCTACCAGCCACAAATACGACGTATTGCAGATATCCACGCGTCAGTAAACACTTGTCATAAGGCTGTGCCTGCTTGATTGCCAACCAATGAGATTCGAAGGCGTTTTGTTCAGTTATGCCTACTAAATAGAAATAATATCGGAGAATAAACTAAACCTAATTATCTTGAAACAAAGCTCACCGTTATAACTGCCTTTAATTGAAGCGTAGTTATAAATACAATTATGTATTCCCAAATGCAATTATAATACTAATTTCCTCCCCAAGATTAAGTTTTAGATTAATGTGAATCTTAATGCACTACGTATCTATAAACATTTAAAAATTATTAATTGCGTGAAAGTATATAACTTAATTTACGATTTTTACTATGCAGTTGAGTAAGTTATAATTGCTTGAAGTTAGAACTCAACGTCAAAAGTTACAATTCTTAGCTTTCTTTGAGGGTTCTTACTTCGTTTAAATTCTTGTCTATTGCATAAAAATGATTGCAAGTATTTCTTAAACTCAAGTTAACTTGACATATATTAATACTTAGATACGGATGTAAGAGTCTGAACCCATTTAAAGCAAGAAACAGTAGAATGGTCACTAAAATTTTTGGTAAAAGAAACGCTACTAATAGGTGGAGGTACCAAAATTATATTCAACACAATTGCCATCTTAGGCTTCAACGTGTCATCATTATATTTGAAGCTGACTTTAGAAAAATGTGAACCTAGGTGGGTAGGTCTCCTTAGATGTCATTTTATATTACAAGACAATGGAATGCGAAATCGGATCAAAAATACCATAAAAATAATGTAAACATGTTGGAATGTCCATCATATTTCAACGCCCACGTTAGGGGCTTGTTTTGAATTTTGCTCTAGTTTTTAAGTATTTTTATTGGCTTGTATCTTTCAAAATACAATGTATTTATGATGGAATCAAACATATAGATGTCATATATGACATCAGGGTCGGTTAAAGCGTCCGTCCTTGCCCAAATCTTGATCTTCATCAAAAATCTTGAAATTGACTTTAGTTTTTTTTTTCGACATAGAATTCCTGTGTTTAATGCCTGTGATTTATCTCGATGTCAAATTAATTCTTGATAAGTGAAATCTTTTAGCAATGACATTAATGCTTGATCGAAAATCAGGTAGATAAGCTCCGAGATAATTGGTCAAGAATTCCTTCAAATTCTTATATGCAGTCACGTCGTATGATTGAGCCATCATTGTGTGTTTCCGCATACATTCAACATTTTACGACCAAAAAATGATCAATTAACATTCCTGACAAGGTAAAATAGAATCTATTTTGAAAATTGAACTAAATGTAATTTACGAATGATCGTGTGTGAAAAAAAAGTAAATAAAGGTTTCCGCAGAAGAAGATTGGTTCTGATTTTTTTTTCGAATCACGCGTCTGAGGTCATCGCTTTTCGGCGGCCTTGCCCGGTCGCCGACCAAAGATGACACTACGACCCACGACATTCGCAGTCAAGAACTCGAATTACAAATTATTCACATTAAACAAAATACAACTTGAGTCCATGGCGTAAGGTATAATCTTGAATGAGATTAATATAAAATTCTGAGACGTAGGCGCCTTAGTGCTTATATTTATTCCACAAAACACCTAAGAGGCGTAAATTAGAGCAGTGTTTAGTAAATGTTGCCAGTTTTTGTTCTAGAACGCTTTATAGAAATCGTTTTTTCGGTTCAATATTGTGACTTGGATAAAATAATGAATTTTGTGTTCTTTTGAATCTATGCTTACTAGTTATTTATTACATTTTTAGTATTTAGAAGTTGTTGTTGTTGTTTGTTTTATTGAAATAAATCATAGGTACCACCGAGTTCACCGACTGTCTGCTACTTTTCACTCTTGTGCCCCAAGTAATAAGGTTGAAAGTGGTCCATCGTCATTGAACTTGGTAGTACATCTCATCTAATTCGATCGAAATCTGTGACTATCTGAATAAATACAATAAATCAGTTTCCACGGATACAATACTTTAGAACCCTCTTCTTTTTATGTATTTTTAAGAAAATACGCTATGTTTAAAGGAAAACCTTTCCTGCTGTACCTTTGAATTTCAACATTTATTACAGAGTCAAAAATCATCACTACACAACACTATTGTCAGGTTCAGCCCTTTTGAGTAAAGTTCGAAAACAAATAAAATCTATAAATACAGTAATGTTTGTAATCGGAATCCTTTTCAAAAACCACACGTGTAGTAACTAACACGAGATAAATCGTTTAAATTAAAATAACTTATAATAAATTGCCCATTTTAAACGATTGCTACTCGATTATGTAACAAAATCGATTAGTAAACCAAATATAGATTTATTTTAATACGATAAACTAGACTAGGTTTTGAAACATCCTGTACTTTAAATGTCAAACTGTACAGGTAGTGACGATTTTCAGAAGAGGAAAATTTTCGCATTTTAATTGTTATTCAAGCTGATTGTAATAATGATATATAATGTCTCAAGAAACGTTTAAGTTGTTTACGTTCAAGAAAAATAAAACACGAAAATCAAAAATAAGTGTAGGTAAGCTTTTCTCAAATACCTCGACAACTTAAAGATGTGTGAAAATTGTAATAGCTCGGCTAATTTTCATGATATCAATATAATTTATGGTTACTCGGCAAAGATGTAGCTTCCTAACGGTGAAAGAATTTTTAGAATCGGTTGCGTAGTTCTTGAGTTAAATCATAAAAAAAAAACCATCAAAAAATCAAATCTTTTCTCTTTACAATATTTGTTTAGATGTATCCTACTTAGTTTCTTTTAGGATATTTGAATTTGAATTCCCTTAAAGTTTGGCGTGCTTTTGATCATATAACAACAGTGAATAAAATTATATATGATTATTCTGACGCCTCGGATTTACATACGGAGCTGGGTCTATTATTTGTTCCAATTAATTTTAATCGCTCTAGAAACCATAATTAAGCATAATAGCTCGATCCGCCGCATATGCTTACGATTTCAGTAGACCAAACCTGTCCCCGTAATTACAAACGTGGGATATGAATTTCGATTCGACAAGTCGTATATCTATCCTTTTTTGGCATAACGAAAACAAGCGAGATAAACATACTAATTTCCGAATCGAAGCGTTGTGAATATGGGGTCTGGACTGGAATTGTTTGCTGACCAATGGAAGACGATTTATAATGTTTGTGGTTCTGTGGGAAGACCGAGTAAAACGATCACTGAATTAGGAATTAAAGGCTTAGACTGTCATAATTACAGCAGTCCACTGATTTTTTCATAGGTCTCCTCAATCGTATGCCACTCTACTCGATTCTCAGCAACTCACACTCGCTTTTAAAACAAAAATAAAATTATTTCTCATTAGATTAAAGTTTTGTGTTTACAAAATAAGAACGTTTGTTGTATGTTTTATAGGTTTTCATAGCCAAATGGCAAAAACGGAACCCTTATGGATTCGTCATGTCTGTCTGTCTGTCCGTCCATGTCACAGC
Source organism: Xestia c-nigrum (assembly GCA_916618015.1). Lineage (NCBI taxonomy): Eukaryota > Metazoa > Arthropoda > Insecta > Lepidoptera > Noctuidae > Xestia > Xestia c-nigrum. Next base: position 18,625,208 of record OU745245.1, read on the forward strand.
CACTTTTTTCCGAAATTATGAGAACTATATGCTGTTGAAACTTGGTAAATAGATGTATTATGTGTAAAAAAAACAATAAGATTTGGGCACAGGACTTAGAACTGAAACTCAGTTTTTTTCTTCACCAAACCCATACGTTTGGGTATCTATATGGATCAAAAATGATATTGAGGTTTTTAAAATATTTTTTTTTTAACTGAATCGTTTGCGCGATGGACAAAGCGGTAAAATGTGTGTCGTCCCCCCTGTACATTCAAAATTAAGAGAATGATAAAACAAAAAAAAAATATTAGGTACATTAAACCCTGTAAACTTCTTACGAAAATTGGTTTGATCGAGATCTAGTAAGTAGTTTTTTGAATACGTCATAAATCGTAAACCGCAATTCACCTTTAATTCAATCCACTCAAATATAAAAATGAAAAAATATTTGATTTCAAAACATAAACCTTATGTATAAACCGTGAAACAGTGACTTGCTGCTACGGAACCCTTCATGGGCGGGTCCGACTCGCACTTGGCCGCCTTTTAAAAATAACTTTTAATCAAATGTTTATCAAATAATTTTGTTTTAGGTAACAGGAACCCCACTTAAGGTGAAGCCCTCTTCCAAAGATTGCCATCCATCCCGGTCCTATACTACATGCTTATGCTGAAAACTAAATATAATAAATTAATAAATTGAAGGATTATAAAACGATTCACGCTTGACCAGTTGTCTACCTTCTGACCTAGACCTTTGTCGGCACGATTCTAAAGTATTGAACTTAAAAGTAACCTGCCTATTGTGATCTGATTGACGTGCATTGTTATAATATGATGATGTTAGTGCTTCTTTATTATATCACAGACTAACGGTTGCCGGCAACCTTCTTCCATGTGAAATTATTTTTTAAAAATCCCTCCGGCAAGCCGCAAGAGGAGGTAGATTTCGGAGAAGGTGCTGGAGCGTCCGACTACTTATTGAAAATAGTAAAATAGTTACAAAGAGTAATTGTACGTATGTGTACAATCTACAAAAAAAAAATATGATTTCAAAATCGTTGTCCTGTAATGGAAAATTTATCCTTTTTAAATCATCTCATAAGAGTTATAATTTTTAGTTATAATTTTTTATTTTGAAAACTATAAGTTTTATCGCTAAACTTCAAAGGTAAAAATTGTAGAGTAAACAATTTGCTTTCAAAAAAAAATATCGTGGTTTCGGAGATTTTTTTTCGCAAAATTTTTGGAAGTTTCAACTCCTTCCTTAATTTAGGGGTTGCATTAAAAAACTTTTAATTTAAAGTTGCCCGTATTCTTACTCATAATGATAAAAATGAAAAACGGTTCAATAGTTATGGCCAAAAAACCCCGTAGGTGAGAGGCCAATAGGTAGATTTTTTTACAAAAATGGAAATCTCCCTAATATACATCCTTTTGGAATCGGATTTTGTTAACATTTTTTCAACGGAACCCTAATCCTTTTCCTAAAGTAAAAGTAGTCTAAGTTACTTCTTATAATATTAGCTATCTACCAGTAAAAGTCCGGTCAAAATCGGTTGCGCCGTTTCGGAAATTAGCCGGAACAGACAGACAAAAATTAAATTTAATGTTTTTGTTAAATGAACTTTTCAGTATAAAGCTGTTTTTTGAAATTATAAACAGACACATTTTATTTATTTCTATATAAATTAATGGAGTTTAAATATTAATCAAATTAGGTGTCAACATTACGACAAAAATAAACATAGGTATACTTCTACTGTAGGGCTAATTTTTAATAAACCATGGCATTTACGGAAGCTACACGTCCAAACCGAAAATATTTTCCGAGTGATTTTGGATGTAAATTAGCAAGTGACAGTGATAAAAAATATGCTAATATAAAAATAGAAACTAAAAAACAACCAAAAACTCCAGCTCCTATTTTCGTCCGTAGCTCTCTAGTTTAGAGATTATCAAGGCCGTAATTTATAACTACACGAGTTTTGAACAAAATCATTGATTTTATGCTTTTAGCAATCTCGAGTAGGACGTAGAGCATAAATTCAAGAAATTATGACCGCATTTCTTATTTAGACTCAAAGTCATTAGTCACTGTACATAAATGCATTTTATTATCAAGTCCTGTTCTCTATAAAACCAAATGCTTTGGTTCAGTTTGATACACACAGCGACACAGTAAGCAAATACCAGTATAAGTTGACCTCGCTTTGTGTGAGCGTCCCGTACAATGAGAGATCAGCGTAGATTCCCGATGGGTCTTCGTGCGTACGTTAACACCTAACGGATCCACGACACGAGTGCAAGCATATTGATGTCAGAAAATAAACATGCGGTTATAACAACATACCGATTAATAATTTCCACATCTGACACAGAATCAATGATTGATATCTCACTTACATTTGACTAATCCATGCTTTAGTGAATTATGTTTGTTCATTTATGTTCACTCGCATCGAATGCTGCGTTAATCAAAGTTTACTGTTACCAACAAAGGTTCAAACTTATAATTATCGCTCATTCAAACACAATAAATTACCAATACGTATGATTGATATTATAATTTCGGACGCATAACTGTTTAGCGAATCCGATGACCCGACGTTCTCAATGTTTTTAGAAAATCGTCGTAACTCAAACAATGGAGGTTGTTCTAGCCTTTTTTGGACAAAAAATGAATGGCCTATTATTGGTAATAAATCGGTCGCATTAATATTTTCCATCAGTAAAAACTGGGTATTGTTCGATTTGACACGAATGATAGAAGATCTCACCGTTATGTTGAGGTAGGTTTACACTTGATCTTTGCCCACTGAAGAGGTCTAACACCGTTAACTATTGTCGATTGTATCCCACATAATCCGTTTCACTGACCACAAACCAGTGATTGCCACCACTGCCGATAAACTATCAGACGGAATTCACGTCTTGTTGTAAATTCTCCAAATATGGAAACAATTTCCGATGAAGATATTCCATGGAATTACAAACTCATCCATATTCGATCCACGTTCGGGTTCAGGAGCATCATAAACAACAATTACGGAGCCATTACGAATTTCGATCTTGCAGAAATGTCCACAAATTACGGGATATTAAAACGGCTAAATGAAATCACTATTGCGAAATGCGAAATTTCAGTGTTCGTTCGGTTTAAATGAGCGGATCCGGCGTCGTACTCGATATTTGAGCTTGGTTGTGTCGATTACGGAGAACAGGAATCTGTAAGTATGATCGGAATGTATCGGCTATTAATTTTGTTTCGCGAGCGGATGTCGCGAGGCTTCGGCCGCGGCTGGCGTCTTGCGCCGGCGCCAGTGAAACCGCGACGCGCCGCTTGCGCATAAAATATCGCCGCCTTATTGTTGCACTCCGCTAAAGAAGTAAACAACGTTGGTACAATTCCGCGAACTGTCCAGTTTTGGTGACATATTGAATACTTAAATATTCCACATTCCATCAGAACCAGTTGATTAAAGTTTGACTTTTTTGATCACATTAATTTATTTCGATCAAAAATTAGCATTTTGCAGGCGCCGATGACTTAAATAATTTTGAGGTGTAGTTAAAACCTAAAAACTGAACGAAATGTGATAGTATATTTAAATGACAACACTTGTGGTGAGAAATCTCCTCACCACAAGCCGAAAGACGTCCACTGCTGGTCATAGAGCAGTGGACGTCTTTCGGCTGAAATAATGATGATGATGATGATGAAGATATTCACATGTTTGAACAACAAGTTAAACAGATCTCTAATGAATATAACGGGTTCCCTGTAGCATTTAATCGCCCACACCCCAGGATTATCGATGACCGTTGTACTTTGTAAGTTTATACAAGGAACTTAATCTTCGGATTTACACTGCTTGAATTCTGCACTGTCACGTTAACGCATAAAAAAACGAAAACAAGAGTTTAAAGAGCTTTTGACGTCAAAAAACCCGTGTACTCACTGGAAGTTTACTTTGTCAATATTGACATCAAATTATTCAGAAGTAATTGCTCATGACTAAGGTCCCCTGAACGAGGAAATGACAAATATATCAATCTTCTAATAAATATAAATATCTCTAATGTAAATCTAAACAGCAAATTAACAAGTAGCTGTTAGGTAATCATCATATTGTCAGGCCCTTAATTATCACATTCTTATCTTTACATTTATAATCGCTGACGCAATTCGTTTTTAATCAATTGATTTGTAAGACGAAACTCATAATGCTATGATAAATCAATTAATTTAACAAATAGGCGAACAGCAGCATTCTTTCGAGAGGTCGTTTATTGTTGTTACTTGGAACTTACAAAGGTAACATTGAAAGCTTAGAACTTTAAACAGGAAGATTGGTGAGTAAACAACTCTTGAAAAGATGACCTCGACAGCTCATCGGCAGTACCTCTGGATACATCCATATCGTTTCGTAGAAACCTTTACTTTATATTTTTGATTGAAACCGCATTTATGTGGTCGTGGTAGAATGTTCTGAGTCGATGAGCACGATTTGCTTTCAAACCGTTTGTATCTTTTCACATCTTGTTAAGTTACTAGTGAGCAGTTGTCGTGTTTTAACAGTTCCGTGTCATAAAATTCTACGACGTGTGCTTTTGATGTTTTGAGGGTTCTGTACTTTATCAGTTTTATATATGGTACCTTTATCAGCAACCGGTAAATAATTGATAACAGGTAGTTTGCATGTCTCCCTGAAAGGATGATTTTTTTAGCAAATTAAGCTCGGTTAATACGGTTAAATATAAATATAGGATTCATACATAGGTCAATATAGGTATTAAACATAAATAAGGTTTAATACAAAGGTAGTAAACATACATTTATGTGTAACTGTAGTTTTAGATTTGAACCGCAGTTTGAGATTTGAACCGTAGTTTGAGATTTATAGAGTTCCGTACGGAACTCAATAAAATGTCAAAGGTTTTTTTTTATAAGATACTGATTAATTAAAATTAAACCCACCGACTCTAACGAAATGAAAACAGTCCACATGGTAATTTCTCTCCTAGCTTGCTATTTAATACACGAATGAGCATCATTCTAACACTACTTTTACATTTTGGCTAGCTTTTTTCAAGCCACATCCATCGCTTCTATACTAACTACATTGATATAGCCTTTCAATACGAGAGAAGCAATGGACGTAACCGATCCCAATTGGACCAAACGCAGATGAAAAGAAAAACAGCATCTAATATTTTGTAAGTCATTAAAAAAATAACTTTATAATTTAATGATCATGGGCAAAAAGCGTTAATGGCGTTTTCAAACTAGAAACCAAAAGCGTTAATGGTATTTTTAACTTTATAACATGTTTGCAAAATAGAGCGTTATAAATAGCACGTTATGTTTTAAGTAATTGACCGATTACCTTTGTGTGATGATTGTGTAATCAGATTCGACTATTTTAACAGGTTAATTAAATATTAAAATAACAATACATGATTTCGATGTCAATGGTGAATTATAACATATTTCCTTGATCTACATAATTGATGTCCCTTCGTAAGCTCTTAATAAGAATGGAAAATCTTAATTAAGGTCAAAAATGGTAATAAACGAGATGAATGCTCAATCAACATGTTTTTTTTAATGCAAATTAAAAAATCATCCAATTTAATGCCTATAAAATAAAACGGAAATCAAAATGCCAATCTATTGCCGAAAAACATTATTATTATAAAGAATTTGCAATCAAAACAGCAGGAGGCGTAATTATTTTGTAATTTTGACTCCTCTTAAATGATTTTTGACAAGGGAGCACCGTTGTCGTTAACGCTATGTCAAATATGTTTTTAATTAAAAATTATTAATTAAAACTGAATTGAGTGATAAATTATTAAGTCATTTAAACTGAACTAAAAATGAATCTTAAGATTAATCATAGTAAGTTGGCCACGTGAACTTGACAAACCAAATGATATACCTATCAAACTGGTAGGCAACTTAGACGCGCTGAGAATGGAATTGAAAGATCTTTTTAAATCTTCTTCGTCTTCATCTTTTTCTGGCCTTATCTCATCTTTAGTTGAAGTCCTGTTGTAAAACAGCGCGAATAACGGGTTTCACTATGGGACCAAAACCCGATTTCCCATGACCTAGTCGGCTCTCCTAATCATACAGTCTTCTATAATAATGTCTTAGCAAAATTGTAACTCATTTTGAAACCGTTTTGATAAAAGCAAAAAAAAATGCCACAAGCATTACTAAATATACCGACCTAGATATAATTACAAGCAGCGATTCGTAAAATCGGTCAAGATTCATTTGGTCGCTTGTTCAACATTTAACAAGATATTGTTATTGCACATCATCATACGAAGCATTACAGATCTCAATACTTACATATTTTTTTCTCTTGTAACTTAGCGGTATTCTGACATCTTCATAATCAAATTGACAAGCATGCAATGTACTACTTTACTTTTAATTTACTTTTGAGTGCACAACGATCGTGCAGACACGAGTTCAGTGGAATCTTCGTCTTTTTTTTAAAACAGAACCCTAAATTTCATAAAAGGTGTATATGTATAGAACAAAAAGAGGAAGACTTAAAAATAAATGTCATGGTTGGTGGGCGCGACACACGGTGCCAAAATCTCGAGTAAGGACGCTCGCGAAGGTCGCATTCCGTTGTCAAGTTTCCTTCTTTTTTTCTAAGTGGCAATGCACCCCAATAAAATGGCGGGTTGAGGGTCGCTCACATCGGGCAACATTCGGGCAGTTTCTGACGAAACCTGTCCAGGCACCTGCTTCAACAATAAAAGTAAACCCAAAGTGGTGCCAATCAATAAAATTGTCATTAAAATGATTACTTACGCTTCTTTTCGCTTACCCAAGATTGTGAGAAGATGAAATTCTTAATTTTAAGTGTAATTTGTTCAATTTGTCAAACATGGTCCTCTCCAAATGAATTTGGATGGAATTTGATGGTTCTTTTTCAAAACAAACAAAAAATTCATTCCGTACAATTGTCTATGTCTTCTGACGTTTCGTAAGTGCCCTTGTAACGTTTATATGAAATAGAACAATTTGTATATAATTATATGCAACAATCAGAATGGTAGGTACTAGAACAAGATAAACATAGCTATGAACATGTTTATGTTGGTATCCATATATTTCAAGACGTCGAATGGTGCATCTTACATTGGATTTTCAAATGTTATTTAGTTTAGACATTCTCCAATATATCAGATAACGATCAAATATATCGATGATCGTAAAAAAAAACTAATTGAATAGCAGTTACTTTTAAGTCAATCAATTTTTTATTCGGTAAGATCAGTTTTAGGGTCTCTCATTTCAACATTTTGTTGCAATGTCATATCAATAATTGTATTTTTATTAATATTAAACTGATTACATGATAGCGGTGCGTTTCATCTTGATGTAAAGTTAAGTTATATTTAATTGCTGAATCCTAAATGCAAATGGCGCTGACTCCAAAATATTATTCCATTTAGCTATTTAAGGAAAGTTATCATTTGAAGATCGTTCTTCAAACATTATTGCAAAATTTTGATTGCATCAAAGCAGCTAAATTGCTTATCGTGAGTTTAATGTCATTTGCAGATTTTAGTCTTAGCTGAATCGAGATCAACCTTAAATGAACTTTGACGAAATATATTATAGAAAACGTTTGTGAAACTTATAATTTAAATAAAAATACAGTAAACTTTAGAACTCCATGAAACTACAATATTATAAATGTGTTACATATATATTTTTTTCTTACTTTAAAATAGGTACCTACTAACACTAAAACTCGCAAAGTTCCATCTGAAAGACTATTAAAAAGCTAAGTGTACTTTCCACAAGTGATCGAATTCATTAACTTAGTTCACTCTCAAAACGACACGAAGGAAAACATCGAGAACTTTAAGAACTGTATCTACTACCTATGTTACACAAATAAAATGATTTGATTTGATTTGAGAAGAAACCAGCAATATCACATCTATCAACCTGCACTGAATCTGCATAGGGCCTACTACATCTTATAAAAAATTGTCCTGCGTTTTTACTACGCGACTGCGTTTTTACTTGTTTTTTATTTCAGGCTGATTATGCAATGTACTGAGAAACATGACTCACGTAGACAAAAAAACGGCTGCAGTAACTATAACGGTTTTGCCTAAAATGACGGATAGTGGGTCATCATCATCTATATAAGCTTTTCCCAACTTTACTTTCCGCTTCGAGTCTAACCGGACGACTCAATATCAATATTTTACATGGAGCTACTGAGTGGGCCATCATACTCCTAACAAAACAAATGCAACACCAGGTATCATGAGTGCATCAATTAAGATTCGTGCAAAAAATCTGCAAACAAAACACTAAACATGTCAACATTTGAGCAAATATTAGTTTAGGAAATAATATTTTAAAGTTATCGGAGCAAAAACGATTATGTTGAAGAGCCAATTGAAGTCTTGAAATGTTTGCATAAATCATCAATAATATCTTTCGGAAATGGGTTACAAAACAAATAAGACACCAATAAGTACTTCGATTTTAGGTAAAACAAATATCCCCATTATACCTAAGTATCTACCAACAAATTATTTTGTTGGTTATGCGATCAGGTCGCGTCAGAAGCCTCTGCACCCTGCTCTCCATAACTCTAGTTGTAGATGTTGGGGAAAAACAGTCAAGCTAAAGTGGGAAGGGGCTGGCCACCCAGCGTGAATGCACCCGGAGAGGTAAGCACGGATACCCATCGGTGCTTACCTCTCCGGCTTGCTCGCTGGACAGCTGATAGACAAAATCACCGTCGAGGTAGACCGCGGCGAAGGTGGTGTGACGATGTGATCTTGTTAGCGGGTAAACATGGCAGAAATCGTGCAAGTAAGACAGGAAGAAGAAAGGAGAGACCTTTGGCCAGCAGTGGGACTCTTAACGGACCAGCAAAAAAACCTCAACTATCCAGTGATGAATAAGGTTTTCTTGCTGAGACTAGTATCACAACTGTAAAAACATCGTGAGGAAGCCGAAATGCCCTAAAACTAAGTATTCGTGATCTGTGACATACACCAACCCACACTAAGCCCACAGAGTGCATTACAGACCACTCCCTCTCCCAGAGATGGCCCTGTGTCCCAGCCGTGGGAATTTGTGCTATACCTAATGGACAAACTAATCTTTTGGTTAAACTGGCAAAATGTTACATATACTGATGACGATTGACTTCAAGATAAATTAATACTCTATTTTGGGATTCAGTGTTGTCACTTATGTGAGGTTCGAACGGAATTTTACAGAATACTCTTACAATTTGTAAACACATTACACAAGTATTTATGATACTGTGTAGTTCCTTAAATCTGAGGGTCGTGACCTAATGAGGTGTCACCTTCTTCACGACCTTATGCCACTATCGCTATATTTAGCGAAATGTATGTAGTTTATCGTTTATACCTTTGGGAGATGTACTGACGAACTTCACCTTTTTGTAGGACAGAGGTTTTTTGTCTAGGTGAAGGACCTAAAAGATGAGAAAAGAGGTTGAAATTGAGTCACGTGATGCGTCAATCTACGATGACAAGGGTGACGTGTCTGGTAAATAAAAGATTCTGATAGAAAACTTTTTTTTGCAAGATGCGACTAAAAACTTGCTGATAAAATTTATCATAAGCTTATTTATTTAATAAATAGAACCAAAAAAATACTTACACACAATCTTTGAAAAATTAACTGCAACATTTTTTATTTACAGTAGATAAGGTAAATACTTTATTATTTATCGCACCTCTATCTGCTCACAAAGGTTTATAAATACATCAAATATTTTACAAAAATATGAAGGACAGTATCTTCATTACAATCGGTATGGATTAAGACACCCAAAATTATGGTTATCCCACGACAAACACACAAGAGAATTTAAAAACAAAATTAATTCGAAAATTTGTGAACATCTGAATGGCTGCTTGTCTGTACCGATTCGCGTTAAGCTGGTTGATAAAAAATTGCTATGTACCTATTTTCTACCCAATTGCTACCTATAGTCATTTCATTGCTATCTCACTTGGGAAAAAAATAAAGTGACTTCAAATAATGACCATAATAATCAGGATGGCTGGTCAAATCTCTGTTTGAGTTAGCTACTCAATGTCGTGTTATTATTTTAACTTTAATAATTACTACCTAATTGCTACCCTCACCTTTTTCAATGTCCGTCTTGTAGCTTTAACAAGTAAAAAGTTATGATCGTTTGACCTTTTTAGAAGGTCTAGATTTAGGTTACAGAAATAAGGATTTTCGAAGTTAGGTAGCAATTACATGACTATAGACAGTAATGGGTAGCAAATAGGTAACAATTTTTAGTCAACAGCCTATCGCGGACGGATACAGACAGTCAACCATTGTGACGTTCACTAAAAGGTAAAAGCTAAAAGCTAAAAGGTGAGTAGGTAATCGATGGCCCAGTTAACGCATGGACAATTGGGCACCTGCTGGGGTGATTGGTAAATAATGCAAATGATTGTGTCCCGTACCCCAGCTAGTGAAGAGAATGCGCACCGTATGGTTTTAGTCACTACGAGCCTGACAGACCCCTCTAACAATTGGACGCATCAGAAATGGTATTCAGCATTTAACTATCAACTCTTTTGATTTACCATTCTCTTGAGCTGATCCCGCCATCTTTTACGAAGTTACTCACTGACCCAAATCTTATTTCTAAATGCCTAACCCATTCAACACTTATATTTTATAAATATTAGGTAGTCATCCTAAAATATACTCAGTGTCAAAAGTGTATTGACATGAGAACGCAAAAAGAAACTCTGAAGCGTAATACCTATGTGATGACAAATCTCGATCAACGATATTTTATGCTGAAGCTAAAGCCTAATTTGTTAAAAGCACACAAAACAAAAAACCTACATTGAATTGTTTATATTTTTTTATTCCAGTTGTTTCTTAAGTACTTAAACAACTAATTGACTTGTAAACTTAGTGGATTGAAGTAAGTACTTAAAGAAAAACTAGACGCTGGTTGGAGATTTTTTTTGTGTTGTAGAATTTATAAAACACTTTTTCATTTTTCTTTTATTAGTTTTGAAAGTCAGTACAATGATTATTTTATATTGTTTTAGCTCAAGTTTCACAGACATTTCAGTAACAGAAGATTTCGTTTCATGTTGAAGGATTTTTTAGGGAATAAAAGACAAAAAAATCATGAGGTGTCCTTTGACCAGCACGGGATTACTCTTAGGTATAATGAGTAATGGGGCATCCCCATTTATAACAGACACACTATACGAAGTTTGACCTATAGATGATATTTTTAATTTCGTGAGTAAACAAGAGGATATTTTCTACGAATCCATATAAATCATTATTAAGCGTTAAGGTGACATACATTATGAACAAAATAACTACATTTGTAGGAAATAATGTTTATCATAAAATTTTGAGGAAAACAGAATACCTAAACACTATGACTGTACAACTTAATTGTTGGCGCCATTGAACTAATAATGGCGACATTTTTGCGGTTGCGTATCCCTGAATTTTATACACTTTGTGGAATTGTTGACATACGAACAAAGTATCGTCTATTATAAACAAAAAATACAGCAGTTTCCTACAAAACATGCAATAATGATACGGTCAAAATGTATGTAACAGCAATTTTTTATAACCTGCGAAAAATTTCTTCAGGCTCTGAATGATCAAACCTGGTGCTTGCTGATGGTGATAACAGCCACTCGGTTCGATCTTTAGGTTAAGCCGTGCTTGCCTAGGTTAGTCTGTCATGCGGATGGGTGCACCCATTACATACTGAGTTTCCTCCGTGCCTCGGAAAACACGTTAAGCGGTTGGTTCCAGCTGTCATTTGTAGATCATTGACTGTCGTCACAGGTAGTCAGTGGCCCAAAAGGTTTGTCAACCAAGGGGTATCGAATTACCCAATACTAGCTGGGTTGTGAAGGCCAGATAGGCAGTCGCTCAGGGGTTGCGGGCCTGTTCGAAAGAGATACCGCGGCCCCGGAACATAAAGGGCGAGGAAGGAACATGGATGGGTTTTAGTCAGTAAGAGTCAGACACTCCCTCCCGCTCCGCCCAGAGTGGGAGAAGTCATTTGATGATTTCCCATCCTAAAAAAAAAAAAAGATAGGCAGTCGCTCCATGTAAAATACTGGTGTTCACCTGCACGCTGGAAGCCGACCCCAACATAGTTGGGAAAAGGCTAGGCAGATGATGATGTTTTTGCTTCGGTGTCCCTTCAAACCCATAGGTATACCAAAATATTTGTTTTGGTGATTCAATAAGGTACTTACAATGAGAGTAAATGTTTGTTGATTAATTCAATGTAAAAAGTACAAAAACATTTGTTACAACGGGCTACTGGCTGCGTTATATTGGTCACAAATAATGCAAGCTCTTGAGTTTTATTGAAAGCATAACGTTACACTGTGGAATAGGTAGGCTGAACTTATAATTTATGAAGCACTGAATATTCCCTGTATTTCCACCTGAGCACAGCGAAGCCAGGCTAAAACAGCTATGTCTAAAATCGGTAATCTGTCTAAAACAAGTGTGGTGATCATTGCTCATGCCTTTCGTAACAATATTTGATTTTATCCAATTTTTATTTACTAAACACAGACTAATTATTTACAATATATTTAACATACTAAGGTCCATGTTCACTGAGAAGATAACAGTCTGATTATCTAAAAACAGCTGTCAATGTGACAGCTTCCCATACAAAAAAGTGTTTTAAACAGCTGTTTTTAAATAATCGTCCGTCATCTTTTTGGTGAACATGGACCTAACTCTATAATAGAAATAAAAGAATATAATAGAAATACTAAGTAACAATAGTTTGATTGAAAAGAGTGTTCTTGGAGTTTGTGTTGCTCATTACTCCCCATAGAGATCTACGCTTTGGAATGTGCAATTACAGTACTTTCTCAAGTGTTATAATGCCTTGTGTCTGGGTCTGTAGCTTAGTTTACTTTTGTGTTTTTTTTTACATTCAAAAGTCCCGTAATGTACTTATTAAAATAAATGACTTGAGTTTGAGTTGAGTTTGAGTTGAGTTTAAGTTGAGTTTGAAATGAGTTTGAGTTGAGTTTGAGTTGCAGCTGAGTTGAGTTTGAGTTGAGTTTAGTTTGAGTTGAGTTTGAGTTGAGTTTGAGTTGGATTTTGAGTTGTGTTTGAGTTGAGTTTGAGTTAGTTTGAGTTGAGTTTGAGTTGGTTTGAGTTGAGTTGAAGTGAGTTTAAGTTGAGTTTGAATTTAGTTTAAGTTAAATATGAATTGAGTTTGAGTTTAGGGTTTGAAAGCGAAGTGTTAGGCAGAGGTGTGCCTTGTAGTACACCCACATTTAGCCTGCCATGTTGAAGTCTCATGTAACAACAAGGAGTGAGCTTGTTTCGTCATCAACCGGTCATAAATCCAGACCTCACCGTTGTCTCCCAATAACACTTTGAAAATCGAATCCAGTACCGAGTCAGCAGTCGCGCTCACGAGTTATCTCTTAAGTATTTACGTTGTTCCCACCGTTTGCCTTTTTTTAATTACAATAATCGTCTCATATTATTTAAATAATTGTTCAACTCGAAAGATAACGTTTTAAATTAAATACCGAAAAAACCCATAGTAGGGCGATGACATTTTTACTGTAGGAACATTCTCGATTAGTGTTTATTTATCGACTTTTAAAGTATGACTAAAGACTTGACTTAAAACCAAAAAAGGGTTTAACAAAAACTCGTTTTTTAATCAACCGTTAATATTTGAACACATGTCAAATCATTGTAAGTTTAAGATAACACAACAAAAAGAAATGGAAAATTATTACAAATCACCCTAACATTATGTAAATATAGCTTTTAGAGGTTTTTTCGAATTTAAGACGGCGACCCTCAATAAATAATAACCACTTTATTTCCTGCTTTAAGGTTGACGACTCCTGTAAAGGATAATAAAAAAATGTGTGAATTCTTTATTTAATATTTTATTATTGAAGAAAGGAAGGAAATATTCAACAGATCCGTAAAAAATGTAACTCTATACAAGATTTTGTGATTTTAGACCCCCTTTGTAAAATTTCGTTTGTTATTAACACCATATGAAAAAAAAAGATAGGTGAAGTAATACGTGCATTTTCAGCCTTGGAAACAGGCTGACAAGTGAAGACTTTCTAGTCCGGTGCAATAAAACTTTTGAGAAAATATACAGCAATTTGTCATGGTTGGTCAACTAACAAAAGAATCATTGAATCTTTGGAGTCAGTCACTTTTTTATCGGCAGCAAGTGGTCAATAAAGGACCCAGTTGCCATCAAGAAAAATTATAAATCCCCAGGTAATGAAAAACTGTCACAATGGGCAAGCGCTATTGCTGCATCGAACACTATTTAGTTTACACTTTACAATGTAATTTGTGGGTTAAACTGTATACCAAATAGCTTGTTCGACGCACATGATGTCCTACCTTCGATTCCTAGCTCGGGCAAAAGTGCAAAAAGTTGTTCTCAGTACGAGCCATGGAGTCTAGATTTATGCCAGGTTGGCGGCAATTGGCTCACCTCAACTAGAACGGAACTTAAAACATAACTGGGGAAATGTGAGTGTACTCATCTGGTAGGCACAACGCACGGGACCGACCGATGTGGTGACACTTGGGGGAGGCCATTGGAGAGACATTGACACACAGCGCCACCTAGTACCACACTAAGCAAATATTGTGTAGTAGACACCAGATAGTAGATATATCTACTATCTGGTGTCTACTACACAATACTACATATTATATACTTTTTTGTTTGTAAATACAGACTTTTTATACATATAAACATCCATGCCTCGGAAACAAATGTTCATGCTCATCACACAAACATTTTCTCCTACCGGGATTCGAACCCTGAGAACGTAAGGCAGCCTCAATATCACTATGCCAGCAGTGGACGTCTTTGGGCTGAAATGATGATGAGTAAAAATTCCACGATTCAATTTAAATGTACGTTTAACCGTCTCGCGGATTAAAATATGTAGTTTATTTTTTTATATCTATTCCTAATCCTTTTGAGAGTCGACATCATATTCAGATCTTTATGTTATATGTATACCAGCCTATTTTTATAATTTTAGAATTGCCGGTTTACCATCATCATTCTATTTTATAATCATCATCATTTATCAGCTCGTAATCATCCACTGCTGGGTAAAGGTATCTTCTTTTTTTCTGTTATACTTCCCGTTTCGTTCTATTTAGTCATTAAGGGGCCGGCGGAGCCTGCGTTTTTCATACAAACGTAGGTAATACCAAAACAATATGAAAATCAAACATATTCCTAAGGTAGTGTGTATATGTCACCATCAAATTGTTAAATACGTTATATTACAATATAACGTGTTTTTTTTCGCGATATTGTAATGTCTCGAATTATTGTCAACTGAACATACGGAAGTATCTCTGCCCCCATAATCGGGACTTGGGGCACCCCCCCGTTAGGTTAGTTAGGTTGCTTTAAACCCTGCATTCGGAAATAGGGGCCCCGCGAAGCGGGGCTCCGTCGACTACGCTTTTTAAGGGGAATATAAAGTGTTTTAAGGTTATGTTATATTAATCGGTATTTCTCAGGAATGGTGCATTATCTTTTTATGAGAGTTGTGCTACTGGGCAAGGGGGACCCCTCCTTCCCTCCACACCGCATATGTTGACTACCATCGCATGCATTTCACGAAAAATAATGCGTTTTGTTGTAAGCAGTATGTTTGTAACGTAGTAGAAACTCAAAAATGTTTCTATCGTTACTTTGTTTACATAGACAGATTCAACGCTTACAATCTAGTCAAATGTCAAAACAAACGCCACAGATTATGTAAAATCATTAGGGCATTCTCGTTACTAAACGACTAAATTAGCTGTGTTCCAGTGAAATGCGCACCGCGTTCCGTGTATCCGCACTAGTGAGTGTGGACTTGTCTATGCGTGGGCACGGGTATATAGGTCATCGCCCCGATGACCAGCTCTTTTTACTGCTACCGAAAATCAGACGCGTTCACCGGCATTTTATCCACCGTGACCTCATACGTGATCTAGAATATTCGGCTTGAAGCAGGCAGTTTAACTCGTTTCTTTAACGACATAACCTAAAAGTGATTTTATAACCCCAATACTGGGTAAGTTGTTGAACAGTAATCGTTTTCTTATTTTCCTTGTACCATCTAGCTACGTGGATTCGAGATGTGAATCCACCCTTCATCATTCTTTTTGCTTTGCACTTAATTTTGTAAAAAACATGTGCCTTCAGCTGAGTGTATTTTGACATTGTGTTTTCCTTCATGACACTCAAAATGTGCAACTCATGTCGTGCCTTCCATCACTACCTTGTAAACTCCGTACTGATTGTGACTACCACACATCACCTGCATGGCGCATGGGTACTCCCCGCTTTGCTTACGCCTTGGTGTCACAATCAGCGGAGATGACCATCAGCCATCTCGTGACACGCTGGACGTTTTTTCCAGGGTCCAAAGTTCCGGCTGAGACATCCAAAGTTCTGGCTGACATCTAAGGTTCCGGCTGAGAACCAGATACGGATAGCTGTACGTTAGCACCGGCTTACCGGTTATCAGCGGGCCAGCGTCGGGTACTTTTTTTTACCTGCGTGGCCGCTACCGACATCTTCGGGTCGGCGCGAACACCTGCCGACCGTCACCCTTCCTGGCGTCACCAGCGTAGCACACCGCTACGGTCTTCGTCGCACCGGGCTGAGCCAGGAGAGTACCGCGCTAACCCCCCAGGCGGGCTTGGAGAACATAGTGACCATAGACCTTCCCGCACCCGTGTTAATTGTTTAATTATATTTTTATGTTGACAAGGTTTCGTGGTTTTTAATTAACCTTCCCCACGAAAACCCCATCTGTCACATGTTCATTTGACAATAATTCGAGACTTTACAATATCGCTAGAGATATTACAATGTAACGTATTTGACAATTTTACGGTGACATATATACACGGTGTAAACCACCTCATCACAAAGCCGCTAACTAAGCATTCTGTACATCAAACTAAGTAACTTTACGCAAAAAATATTGCTGGGAAACAACTTTTTTTTTTGAGGTTATAAGTCATGTTTTGTGGTAGAACTCAATGTAACGCACTTAAAACATTGTGTTGATGGATGGATTGAACAGTACGGGGGTCCTGTAGGTGCTAAAAGTCAAAATCTTACCAAAAAAACTTATGTTTAAAAAAAACTTGACAAAAAGTTGTAACTTTGACCCCCCATATCTCAGTAGCTAGAAGGTTCCCAGGTATGGTGTAGAACAAAAAAAATATCGCAATGATGGGGAGAACAAGTGCCTTTCGGCTTCGTGAAGAGGTGTTTTACACCCTTTATATATTTCCATTGTATTATAGAATATCTATGTTCCCAAATATATAGCATTGAAAGGACAATGATATAAAGACGAGACTTATCTCGTCTAAGAAAAAAATAATTTTAGGAATTTAAAATTTCTAAAAAATATTTTTTTCTCATAACTCTTGTTCAAATTTCAAAATATGTGTTTGGAAACCCATGTAAACTGTAATTCAATCAAAATAAATACAGACTAACTTAAGAACATTTTTGATTTATAATTATTTTGGTATTACGTTTGTATGAAATTCGCATGCTCCGCAGGCCTCTCATCCTAATAAACCAAAGTTTCGAATCAATGTATTATCAAAAATCGAGTTGGATGCTTATAAATGGCTTATTTATTAAAAATATATAAAGCTATATAATCTAGCTACTGTATAATGACGTATCTCTCCAATTATAACGATTTTATTTTTCCAATTAAATTGACGAACTGACATAATTATAACGCTGGACTTGATCACTCTTATGTCAATATTATTGGATATATTAATTAGTAAATTAAGCAATCATAGATTCACGATAATTTGCAAGTTTAACAAATAATAATTAAAGTAATGGTGAAGTATAATTCGATATCATTTAATATTCAGCGATGTAGCATAATTGTACATACTAGTAGATTGATGTCGTTATAGCAATAATTTTGTGTCACACGTTTTTCCTCTCTGAAGTACTTAAAAGTGACTGAAATACTTAGCAGGAGTAACGAGTAGGTAACTGTTTTTATTTTGTACTAGCTGACCCGAGCAACTTCGTCTGCGTCACATAAGAGAGAGAGAGAGAGGGGTTAGAGAGAGTGTGAGTCAACCTTCGAAAATAAACATGATATGCTGTTGCGAACGTATTTTCATATATGGTTGTTGCGTAACTTTATTCGTTTACAAAGCGCACGCGATGGAAGCTCCTAAAAGGAATGAATTATCCCCATTTTTGCATTTTTTTCATAGCTACTCCATTTCCTTTAACGATCAATCCTATCCAACACTAAATTTTTTTTTTTTCAAACCAGTATGAGTTATAGTTTGATCGGTACTACAGAGTCAAATAGAGAGAGAGAGTAAAAGAGAGAGAGAAAAAAAAGAGAGAGAAAAAAAAGAGAGAGAAAAAGAAAAGAGAGAGAGAGAGAGTAAAATTTAACTTTTGGAAATATTTGTATTAATCGCATAAACATTCTACTAATGTTTTTCCTAATCAGGGTTTCCCTCGACAAACTTAAGTCTTCATCCTCGCGATCGATGACAGTCATACTTTAGTTAGGTCGAAAGTTCCCATCAAGGTGCATGAAAAGAGCTGAGACACGATAAAGCTGCTGTTAACTGTCGTAGACCTCTTGCAACAACCATCCGTCTCCATCGTTAGACCGTCTCAATGACAGTCATACTCCAGGTAGAACTTGAGTTCTCACAAAGGTGAATGAAATGAGTTCAATAACAATATAGCTGCTGCAAACTGTTAAGAACTTTTTGGAACTGCCTTTTGTTTCCATCGTTAGACCGTCACTGACAGCCATACTCCAGGCAGGGCTTAAATTCTCATCAAGGAGCATGAAATGAGCTCAAACACGTTATAGATGCTGTAAACTCTTGAAGACATCTTGCAACTGCCTTCAGTTTCCATCGTTAGACCGTCGATGGCCTTCATACTCCAGGCAGGTTTTAAGTTCTCATTGAGGTGTATGAAAAGAGCCCAAACACGATTTTATTTTAAATGGGATCAACTTTGAGATTACGCTAATCGTTTTACAAAAAAAAACATGCAAATCCGATTCGTCTGTTAAAATATGTGTGTGGTCATACAAATAAAGATAAAATACATAAATAAAATAAAAATATAAGGTTAAAAATACAAAAAGTGTGTAAAAAACTATTCAAAAATCAACATACCTATTTACAAAAAGTGAAAACTGCATGAGGATCGAAGGATACAAAAAGAGATTACCTTAGCAGAGGTTCGAACTTGCGACCAACTGTTATCAGGGCAGCCGCCGACACCAACGGGCTACCAACTTCGGTGACAATCCTAAAATTACCTCTCTATAATATAATATTAATCTAATACTATATTAGTATGGATAATTTTTGTCTATGTCTACATTTAAAGAGGATCTGCATAGGTACCCCCGCTAAAATTGATGTAAGTTTTGGCAATTGGGTAGATAACAAATCAATCAATTGACATAGTTACTTACTTTTAATTAAAGAGCTTTCAAAACGCGGTTCTCTCACAGATTTTGTATGGCAATAGCACGTTTGTCGTAACGTTTTGTCACTGTTTATTCAACTCGATGCCTTAACTATTTATTGATTTCATACTTACTTAAATAGAATTTGGCAATGAATTGAAAACAAAGCAGGCTTTCAGGCCCAAAAATTCAATAACATGTGACATCTACCAACATGCATTGGGCCCGTGCGGTAGACTGTAGCCCGATCTTCTTCACACAGATACCTACCTGAGTGTGTCACAGCAATGGAAACATAACAGGATGAATATGGGCTAGTTAATTCGCCTTTTCCAACTAGCTAAGCTATTCAAGCAGCTTAAAGGCATCTAATTCTAACGAGTAGTTATTCATCTCAGTGTGCTTTCAAACTTTGCCGGACACTATGCAGCCTTGTCAAATATCTTGGAAGTATTTGCAAGACGGATGCGCATTAACCCATATCAAACAATCTCAGATATGTAATCTGTCAAAAAGGAATCTAGATTTTATGCACAGCAGCAATAGGGAAGTCGTTGCTAAGCAACCGAAATGTCAATAAATGAAATATATCTTATTTATCTAAATGAAAACCCTGGCATTTTATTTATAAATATTATATATTTTATCAACAATGAGTATGATATTACGTAAAGGTGAGTATGAAATGGAACATTAACATACGTAACAACAAGCCTATAATCCCCGAAGGGGGACAGATGTGCCCAATAGTACCCGCGCCCACAATTCACCGTTATACGGAGCCACCCTATTGCCATCAATCGGGCACAATTCCAGACTCCATGGCTTGTGCTGAAAAAATTCTGATGGAAAAGCCCAAACCCAAAAAATAAATATATATCGCTGAACATTACACACAGCGCCATCTAGTGCCACACTAAGCAAGGCTTGTGTCGTGGTCATCAGACAGTTGATAGACTAGATATAGGGTGACTGGTAATTAGTCTACAAAACTATGGGCTAAAACAGCTGTTCAGTACGTTAGGCGAACATAAATGTACTAAACAGCAGTTTTTTTTCACCCTTTGTACCTGAAAAAACTTAATAATACTTTAGTTGAATATGGGAATCGAATCCACAATCTCGACTGAACAATTTTCGTAACATTTCATTGACCAAAGATACGCATCTTGTGCTATCATCATCACCAACATCTGCCTTACCATTTCCAAACCACAGTTGGGGTCGGCTCCCAGTCTCACAAAAAAATGGCTGTCTGTAAAGTCGGTTCAAGGACGATAATTTTACGTGATAACGTTATTTTTTATGATATTAGTCATGTTAACTTAAAAAACAAAATTTCATACAAAATTCAATTTTTTTTATCTTGGCTTACGCCTAGATAATAAATATTGCGACTTTATTTCGAAAATTAAGGACTTTCCATACACAACTTCATCCTTTTTTTACCCTTTTTGGGGTGGAATTAGCAAAAAAGCTGAGACAGGTATAAATTAATTTTCAACCGTCAGCCTAAGCCCAATAGTTTAAAATCATAACTTTAAAGCTGATGCATTTTTAAACTAACTTTCATCCCTTATTTAACTCACTTAGGGGTTGAATTTTGGTAAATTCTTTCTTATTTACATCATGAACGGGACCATTGTGCTAAATTTCAGTTTTCTAGGACCAAGAATTTGGGCTGAGCGTTGGTCGCCGGATCGGAACGATATGACACTTTTTCGTGCGTGCAGCCGGTGTCCGATTTTTAAGACGTTAGTGTTATTTCCCCAGTGTATCTTCACCTTAATAGAGTCTTAATTATTGACCCCACAATAATATTAATTGCTAATTTAACAAAGTTAACCTACTTTGTGACACCGCCGTGACCTCTGTTTTTGCTTTATTGATTGTAAACAGAAATTATTTAAATAAAGTCATTTTTTAAGACGCAATTTGACAATTCTTCATGTTATCAAAAATAATCTTGAATAATTAGTATTAGCTGGAAAATGTCAAGAGTAAAGTAATTTAAGCTACTTTATCTCGTTGGTCCAGTGGTTGCAAGCATAACTGTTGAGTGCCCATGAATGCAGCCCTATTTTTTTTTTCGCATGTGATGTCACTAAAAGACTTCTCCCACTCTAGGCGGAGCGGGAGGGAGTGTCAGACTTTTATTGACTAAAACCCATAAATGTTCCTTCCTCGCCCTTTATGTTCCGGGGCTATGGTATCTCTTTTGAACAGTCCCGCAACCCCGGGACCTATGCAGCCCTATTTTTTTTTCGTATGGTAATCTACCAAATGACTCCTCCCGCTCTGAGCGGAGCGATGGGAGTGTCAGACTTTTACTGACTAAAACCCATAAATGTTCCTTCCTCGCACTTTATGTTCCGGGGCCACGGTATCTCTTTCGAACAGCCCCGCAACCCCGGACCTATGCAGCCCTGGGTTCGATTCCTAGGTAGGGTAGTTCTCTAGTACGAGTTTTCCAAACGCGAACGAGTTGAGATTTATAAATTGTAATTGGATAATGCGCCTGAATGAATTGCTTTATTCGTCTAGTGGTCGCAAGCGCCACCCACGACTGAGCATGAAGTCCTGATGTCAAATCCTAGGTCAGGTAAAGTGTTGTTGGGTTTTTCCATCAGAAATTTCTCAGTAGCAGCCACGGAGTCTACACTTGTGCCCAGTGGATGGCAATAGGGTCGACCCTTTTACATGAGACTTAAGGGGCCGGCGGAGCATGCGTTTTTCAAACAAACGTAATACCAAAATAATATGAAAATCAAACATATTATTAAGGTATGTTCCCAAATAAATGGTTTGAAAAGACAATGATACAAAGGTAAAGATATGGGGAATTTCAAATTTCTATTGAAAATTTATTTTTCTCATAACTCTTGTCACACATTTTGTACAAATTATTTTGGTTTTAAGTTTGTATGAAAAACGCATGCTCCGCAGACCTCTTAAAACATAATAGGCTCTGTTTAATCCTTCGGGAACTACAGACGTGATGAAGCGCCATAGTTTATGCTCAATTAATAGGCTTGTCTTATGCACTTACTAAAATGTCGATGAAGTTTTTACATACCTTCACATTTCTAGAACATACAAGGTGGTTATTTTCACTCAATAGTATCCAGGTTGGTTTAGTCCCGATTTATCATCAATTATCTAAACTGGTCAATTTGTGGATAAATGGTGTAAAACCACTCATCCTATAACCGATATTGAAGCATTTTGTATAACAATCTAAGCAAATTGGACCAAAAAACTGAAACGTTGCAATTTTATGATTGCTATAAGTTTTAACTGCGAGTATTTTTTTTGACTATTTTATTTAGTTGAAATGTCACCATTTCATACGTCAGCAAACAAGGTTTAAGTAATTTATTAATTTTCAAGAAATTTCCATTTTAATTTCCGTTAATAATACACAATCGACAAAATTATGCATATGCAAGTATTGATTTTTTTCCATGAATACTTACATAAATCAAATTCTATTAGTAAACAAACTTAATTAATTGTTGGTGACAAGGTTATACCTCCGAAGATTTTTTTCGCATATTTTTCCGTTGCAAATAACTTAGAACCAATAATAATAATGATCAGTCATTCTATCACGACAGGCCTTAGAACGTCCATGAGCCCTGAGAATTCTGCATACCTTTAATTTCTTAATCGTGGTGATTAAGTAATTAAAGACCATTGTGAAATATTAGAACTGAATTGATTAATTAAACTTAGGACGTCATCTTCTGCTTCGTTATTTCCTCACTGATAAGTATCGCGACCACATAAAGGGTGTAAAACACCTCTTAACGAAGTCGAAAGGCACTTTTTCTCCCTACCATTGTGATAATTTTTTTGCTGTACACCTGGGAACCTTTTAGTCACGGAGATATTGGGGGTCAAAGTTACAACTTTTACCCCTGAGGCTTAGGGACCTCATGGGGGAATTCTAAACCTCTTGTTTTTTACATTCCAGTTTTCCCCCTCGTGGGGCCCACTTTCATGGGGATTTGTGGAATAAGTATTTTTTCAATTCCACTTTTCCCCCCCAAGGGGGATTATCAGGGGGGAATTGTAGACTGTTCTTTTTAGATCTTTTCCCCCTTAGGGGGACTATTAGGGGGATTTCAGGAATAAGCCGTTTTCATTGTTATGATTTTTAAACACCTCCACGATTGCTGTACTATTGAATCCATCCAAAAAAAATTGTTTCCCAGCAATAATTTTTGCGTAAAGTTACATAATATTTGATGTACAGAATGGTTGGTTCACGGCTTCGTGACCAGGTTTGTTTATGATACTTCTCCAAGCCATGCTGTCTCCTACAGTGCTAAGCACTCAATATAACAGCATTCTTGAATGTCTGACAATATTGCCCGTGCTTTCCATTTCCCCTCCCCCTTTTTTTTTTTTTTTTTTTTTTTAAGGATGGGAAATCATCAAATGACCCCCCCCACTCTGGGCGGAGCGGGAGGGAGTGTCAGACTCTTACTGACTAAAAACCATCCATGTTCCTTCCTCGCCTTTTACGTTCCGGGGCCGCGGTATCTCTTTCGAACAGGCCCGCAACCCCGGCAGGCTTCGGCCCTTGCGGGCCCCTCTCCTTTTGCTGACATCTCTTTGAGGCGCGCGTGGAACACGAACGCGCCGTCGACACGGCCTGTCGTCGTCGTTAGACGGCCGGACGGCTAGCTAGCCCATAGCCAGCCGTCCACAGGCCCGCATCTACGGTGGCCGGTAGCCACCACGTGGCCCCCGACGCCCGTTGCGTCTCCCGCGGCGGCCGGGAAGAGAGGATCTCTCCCTCTCTCGTTCCGCCACCTCCTTCGCTAGCATGACTGCTTCGCAGAAGGAGGCGACGGCTTCCCATTCCGTCTCGCTCCGGACCATGGATTGAACCAGGGCCGGACGCGAGAGGTCGCCGCCGCCGATCGCCGCCACGAGGACACGGCGGAGCTCCGCCCACGCAGGGCAGACTTCCACCGTGTGCTCCACCGTGTCCTCCGGTCGATCCTCGCAGTGGAGACACCCGGGCGATTCCTCCCGCCCGATTCGGTGCAGGTACCTCCCGAAACATCCGTGTCCGGTGAGGACCTGCGTCAGGCGAAAGGTGAGGACGCCGTGGCGCCTCTCCAGCCACTCCTCAAAGAGGGGACTTACCGCCACTATCGTGGCGTGCCCTATTTCCCCTCCCCCTTAAATCCATCCAAAGGTTCTCTTTAAAAGATCGCTTTTAGCGATAAGACCGTCGCCCATAGTGTCATCCCTTGTAATATGTTTAACATTTTTGTATCTGTAATTTTTATGGCGTACATAATAAAGAGTATTCTATCTATCTATCTATGCGAACGCATATTATGTCTGAAAAAACTGAGGGCACGCTATTTAGTTTTAAAGAATTCCTTTTCGAGTGCTGCAAGTAAAATACTGGTATTCAGCTGCATCCGCTTTGAATAAAAGCCGACCATAACATAATCGTATACACAAATCAGAACTGTATCCGTATAGTTCTACTATACGGATACAATGCAACAATTGCCGTTGAGTTCAAATATTTTTAATAGCAAATGACTTTAAAAAACCATAGGTACATATGTCGCGTTTTACGGCATTCGCAAAAGAACAAAAGATGATCTATATTTTATCATAAACTACACGGAAGTACACAAACGAACAAATGCGTTCAAAACGAGACAATACTAAAAACCCAATCATAATAAAATTGTATCACATTTTAATATTTCAACCATCAATTTTCAAAATCCATAAATACTACTTATAGTCAAAGCTTCCTCAATTTGTACTAGACTCAAAGAAATCATACTTTAAATTAATTTCCTTACTATTATAAATGTAGATCTCTCATTAGAGTCAATGTAATAAATTGTTATAGGCTTTAAAACCGGTATGAGCGAATAAAGCATTTAGTTAGAGATAAATCATTTTTTCATCAACTCTTATTAATCTTTTGGATGAAAGGAAGAGTGATACAAGTTTATAGTTATTATATAGAAGGTGACGTTAATAGGAATCTGTTGGCTAACTGAATCGTAATAGGTCATCAATTGATTAGCAATCAATCAATTTTGCCTACCGCCGCGCCGCGAGGTTCATGAGCTGATGTCTTTCAAGTTGGAGGATGTTGCCTTTTTACAATGAAACAAATAGGGTTAAAGAAACCTCAAATTTATTACTAGTGTTATATTGTGCAAAAGTATACTCGAGGAGCTAACAAACATTATCATTAACTAGCTGACCCACGCAAGTTCGTCTGCGTCACAAAAGAGAAAAAAACGAAAGGAAAATAACATACCCATTTTTGCAACATTTTTCCTGCTCCGCTCCTAATGGTTGTAGCGTAATGTTATATAGCCTAAAGCCTTCCTCGATAACTGGACTATCCAACGCAAAAAGATTTTTTCAATTCGAACCAGTAGTTCCTGAGATTAGCGCGTTCAACCAAACAAACAAACAAACTCTTCTGCTGTATAATATTAAGTACCTATAGATATCAGTTTATCTATCTTTATGTCTGCGCCAATTTTTGGTGTTAGGACGTACCTGTTTCCTTGCTATGTTTTTCTTCACCGTTATAAATATATCACTACAAAGGTCAATCTTATAATTCCTTTCGAACCAATAGGCTTTTGTCTTTAAAAAATCTAATAAATCCATTAGTTAGATTATCAAAAAATATTTAACCTGTATTTTTTCTTTTGTTACGTAAACCAAAATGGACGAAGATACGACGCTTTTAAAATTCTCAATACATCACGCCATGCTATAGTTTTTAGTGCGTTGTGAAGTCAAGAGCCCCGAGTCTGGACGCGTGTGTCTTTGTTAGTATTCATTGATTTACAGAAACAAAAAATACATGTCTATTAATTTCCAACACTTTATCTGACGTACTAATTAAATTTGCAATTAGATGGTGGAAACTAGGCTATTGCACATAGAGTTCAGCTTCAGTTGAAAATATAGTCACAATATGCTTTAGACGACACCCTTCACCCACGTGCAGTTCTGTAGTTAAACAATGGAAACGGACTACCGGGATAAAAAGTACCTTTCATAAGTCCCATTCTAGCTCATGCGTGAGTTTGCCATCCAAATCCGATCAGCCATTTACGCATAAAAAGGCAACAAATACTTACAGTTACTTTCGCATTTATAATTATTAAGTATAGACCTACATCACGTTCTGACACTAAATTCTAACATGTTATTATTTTCGAAGGAGTGTAGGAGGTAGATAAAGAATCACCGTTACTGGATCAATAACCAAATATCTAAATGCTAAAGTAAAACTACAAAATTATTGCATTGTCCTTGTGTAAATTGAGACTAAACATGGAAGTTAAGTCGGCTGTTTGTTTTGCATTATCGAAGTTAACAACTAGGCGACAAAAATCATTGTTTCGAATTGATAAATTCCGATACGTGGGTCAAAGCACGATGAATTGTGAAAGCTGCTAATAGATTTATTTGAATACCAATGAACGTGTAATTTTTAAAAGCTAATAAATACTTTAACTTATAATTTTCTAAAATCTTCACACATCAGAATCGCTTCTTGTTTCTGTTTGTATAAACACATTGTTTCTCTAAATTACGCATCTAATTTTATTCGCATTCGTTTTTAATGTCAGTATTTCAGCACGGTGCTGAATTAGGGACCTTTTGGTCTCGTACAAGAACAATTTTAGTTAATTTTTTATCTTACTTTTAAGCTTTTTATGTATGTATATGTCACTGTAGAATTGTCAAATACGTTATATTGTAATATCTCTAGCGATATTGTAAAGTCTCGAATTATTGTCAAATGAACATACTGCTTACAACAACACGCATTATTTTTCGTGAAATGCATGCGAACTTACGCGGTGTGGAGGGAAGGAGGGGTCCCCCTTGTCCAGTGACACAACTCTCATGAAAAGATAATGCACCATTCCTGAGGAATACCGATTAATATAACATAACCTTAAAACACTTTATATTCCCCCTAAAAAGCGTAGTCGACGGAGCCCCGCTTCACGGGGCCCTATTTCCGAGTGCAGGGTTTAAAGGAACCTAACTAACCTAACAGGGGGGTGCCCCAAGTCCCGATTATGGGGGCAGAGATACTTCCGTATGTTCAGTTGACAATAATTCGAGACATTACAATATCGCGAGAAAAACACGTTATATTGTAATATAACGTTTTTGACAATTTTACGGTGACATATACATATATGTAATTTTGGATGTATTTTACTTGTTATAAATTTACGTTATTTGGTTTTGTGTCCTGTGTGAGAAAAATAAGAACGTTTTCTCTCGGTTTTACCCATTCTTTAGAGAATGAACCCCGGATGGTTTTTAAAAATAACACATGTATATAAAACTTACATCTAATAAAGAAGTCTCGTTGTATTGCGAAGTCGTATAAAACTCATGCAAAGAAGGCCGGGTCGCTAGTATATTTTTTTTTTACATCCCATTCTGACATTTCTTCGAGATTTTTACCAAGCTATAAAACTAAGCTGGCAATGGTACCCAAAAGGTTTCTTTTGTGCGGATTATCGCCGTGGATTCTAAGAACTCTAAAGTTTAGGGGGATTTTGTAAAATACACGAACTCTAACTTTCTTAAACAGAAAAAAGCACTTAAGTTTTTTTTTTTATTTGAACAGACGAAGGAAACCAGCGGAAAGATTTATGATTATGACTGAGGTGTTATTTATTGGACCAAATTATTATCTTTGCCTATGCACCGACGTTTAATGCGAGATCTTTATTGTTATTAAAGTATACGCCCTCTTAAGACTGGTCTACATCGTCCTGTCCCGATTAATGCCGCGATCTAACCTACTTATCTCTGGGCGCATTTAATTACGTTGTTTGGTTTTCACAGTTTTGCCAGGGGGGCGTTATGATATAAATCTTTGTTGGTGTGGCTAACGCTTTAGAGCTAATGTTGAGGATTTAATCACTTAGTACGTGGTTTTGGTCTTCATGATTTATTCGTATGTTTGACTTACTTAACACAGTTTATAGGCTTTAGTAACGGTATAAGACCACTAAAGTGGGCCTAAAAAAATACAACCTTATCAAAGAACAGCTAAATTTTCAGAGCAGCGGTGGCCAAGTGGTGGTGGCCCCGACTTACGAACAGTAAGTCGAGGGTTCGAACCGAGGCAGGCGCATTTCTTTGTGTAATTTATTTCATCACCACTGCTCTCAACAACGGTGAAGAAAAACATCGTGAGGAAACCGGCATGTCCTAGAACCAAAAATTCGAAGACATGTGACATCTACCAATCCGCACTGGCCCGGCGTGGTGAATTATAGGCCATACGCAATATACGCACCTTGACGTGGAGTTGCGGACACCAGCCCATTGTACAATACAATACAGCTTTTAGACTTACTAACAATTTTAGACTTTACATACACATACAGAGTTACAGACTTCCTGATCTTTCTTTATCGTGTGTGTACTGCATAACATGGTGCCTGAGATTTTATGCCAATCATGGACTTGGCTTTAGATGCCGTCAAGAGAAATCTCTGCGGTATGCTGGTTTCTTCACAATTTTTTCCTTCACCGAAGCAAGTGATTTTATACAATACGCACATGTATCTGAAAAATCAGAGGTCCGTGCCTTGGGTTTGAACACGAGACTTATGATTTGGCAGTCCGTATCAAACTTCTTGAATCTATGGGTACTTTAATTCAGACAAGGTTTTAGTTAAGGCGACTACGGGTTACCTCCATAATATCGACCGTAACTACATCGACGGTCACTGTATCGACAACGTTCCATCGACGAGTTAATGAGTCGACAGTACACTAAATCGTCGATACGCTACATCGACAGTACTCCAAATCGACGGTACGCCACATAAACAGTACATCAAAAAGATGGTAAGCAGCATCGACTGCCCGCCCCAAGGCAGATTCAATTAAAAACATAAGCTTTTATTAAGTACCTCATTATGTAGGTAACCCGGCGACGGGGGATCTAAATGCGAGTTTGTAATGCCTAAAAGTATATAATTCACTGCAATAAATAGAACCAGAAAAATAAACAATGTTTTTCAGGATATATTCCAGTATGATAGTGTTTTGAAAAATAATTTTACTCGATCGAAAAAAATCACGTACTTGTCTCTAAAAAAATATTTTAACGAGTAAAACCCATACGAAAATACATGCGATCATTCTGATCTTTTGGCAAATGATTCTACAATAATAGTATTATATTTTTTTAGTCTATTCAATAGATTTTTAGTAAATTGATCGAAACCACTCATTTCGCACTATTCGGGCCCGCAATGATTGACGTCACAACCACTTTCTAGTGCAAGCTGATTAGAACTTTATTTTAACACAGTATTTCAAACAAAGTTTGAACCACCACAAATAGAGTTGCTAATTTAGCTCATATAGTCGCCTCAAGCAACTAGCTGGATATCCTTTTACTCTGATGAGTCTTCTTTTAGTCAAACATTCAATTGGTGCCGAAGTCTCAGTTTCTCTCAAGTGCAAATTATAAGCAGATTCTGACATCACGGAACAGTTTGTTTCGATGTTCAAAATACTGTACAAGGCTGTGTTTTATTTCTCTTTTTTCCGTGTTCTGTACCAAATAGATAAGAAGCCTCGTAAAATAAGATTACCAGTTCATTTAATAGCCGATTACCGCCCGTTTTCACTAATACTTGACGACACCTAAACCAATGCCTAAATGAAATGGTATTGTTGGATTTCCAACGCTTGAGTTAGCGCTGAGAGTTCCATCATATTCTGTTTTCCAACTATGTAGGGGTCGGTTTCCTGTATTTCACATAGAGCGGCTGCCTATCTGACCTCCACAACCCAGTTAGTACCTGGTAAATCTGGTTGTCAGATTTTTGAGCTTAAAGGTCTACCTACAAATGTCAGCCGGGATCAACGGCTTAACGTGCTTTCCCAGGCATGGAAGAATACTCGCTATTTAATGTTTGGTCTCCCATTCGCAGACCAACCTAGGCAAGCACGGTCTCATCTAGAGACCTGAGTGAGTGTTATAATTTAGCCACGAGGCAAGAATTCCAACTCTGCCTAATATATGGACATACGTTTAGAGACCTTAGTGATAGTGAACACGATCAATAGACACTGTTTGCAATAAAAATGTCAAGTTTAGCTTAATTAATAAAGCAGTTTCACACTTTAATAGCCAATTAAAACTTTTTTGCAAAAAATAAAACCGACTTAAAAAAAAAACAAAAAAGTGAAAAATAACTTTAGCTTCTGAAGTCGGTGACCTTTGTTTGATTGCTTTAGTTTTTTTGTCACCGACTTCAGAAGCTAAAGTTATTTTTCACTTTTTTGTTTTTTTTTGAAGTCGGTTTTATTTTTTGCAAAAAAGTTTTTATTTTCAACTTTTTAGTGGTTCACATGTGCTTGATACATGGAAAGTGCATACCGTTACAATTACAACAAGCCCAAACACGACTATGGTACATTGTCTCATTATGGAGTTCCGTGACTCTTGGCTTCATCATCAGATCTGATGGTAGAATGGTTCTTATCAAACGCAAATGCTTAACTTGTTGTAGAAAATACCAAAATCGCAACACGTTTTCATATAAAATTTGAAGAGTTCCCTCGATTTCGCCAAGATTCCATCATCAGACCCTGATTTGGTGGCTATGGGACCATTTGGAAAGAATACCCTTTCCAACAAAAAAAGAATTTTCCAAATCGGTTGGCAAGCGACGGAGTTATGCCCGAACAAACATAAAAAAAAAAAAAAAAAAAAAAAAATTGAAACATCCGAATTGAGAACCTCCTCCTTTTTTAGAAGTCGGTTAAAAATAATTTTCACTTCCAGAATACTTTTGAAAATTAATTTCACGGAGGGCGTCCCAGCGCCGTTAAAAATCAGATATAAAAATCGTAAAGTAACTGTTTTACAATCTACTTAAGAGATCCAAATTTTTATTTGCTATTATAATAAAGTTAACGCCTTTCTTTAATAAATAAATTAAACATGGTAGCGCATTTGATAAAAATACCGTTTGCAGTTCAAACCATGTGCTGCCATGAAATCTTGAAAATAATCATCTGCTGCCAACATTTTTTCGAGTTACGCGACTAATGAAGAAACTGTTTTTTTTTTCCGATTTTGTAGTCGTACGAGTATATACAGGGTGTAAACCACCTCATCACAAAGCCGTTAACCAAGCATTCTGTACATCAAACTAAGTAACTTTACGCAAAAAATATTGCTGGGAAACAACTTTTTTTTTTGAGGTTATAAATCATGTTTTGTGGCAGAACTCAATGTAACACACTTCAAACATTGTGCTGATAGGGTGGATAGAATAGTACGGGGGTCGTGGAGGTGTTAAGTCAAAATCTTACAAAAATAACTTGTATTTAAAAAATTCCTTGTCAAAAAGTTGTAACTTTGACCCCCCATATCTCCGTAACTAGAAGGTTCCCAAGTGTGGTGTAGAACTAAAAAATGATCGCAATGATGGGGAGAATAAGTGCCTTTCGGGTTCGTGAAGAGGTGTTTTACACCCTTTATACCTAATAACGAGCTTTAACAAGATTTTAAAGAAGATACAAAAGAAAACTACGTTATGTTTAATGATAAAGGTTAGAAATCAAAACAGTATTGTTATTAAGTACATTATATTTACATAATGATCTGTGTTATTGTATTGATGGTATTATGAAAGTCAAATGAGGGAAAGGATCCCCATAATGGTTCCGTAGACCAGATTTTGGATTGTTTGTTTATAAATTACCTGATTACTTTTTGCTAGCGATGGGTTTATCAGGAATTCAAGACAATATTATACTGAACAGTATTGCTATAGTCGTTAGGTATTTTTTTGAAAGTATATATAGACGGTAGTTGATGGACTTCACGTCGAAGCTGGCCTAGAAAGATGTGGCGAAAAAAGTATCTGCAACAAAGATATGGCAGAGGTCTTATCACAGCAGTGGTTCATTTGTGGCTCCGAAAACAAAGACGGCAGAGGAACAGTACGGTAACCTTTTTTTTAACAAAAGTTTCCCAGCAGTTGTCCCAGGAGTTGAACCCAGTACTGGGACACAGCCTTCTTAAGTGTGCGAGGGATTGGTCCATAATTTTAAGACATATCGGTGCTCCTTTGTTGTTTTGAGAGCAGTTGTGATGAAATATGTCTGAAGTAGTCTACTTAAAGTAAAGTGCATTTGGGTCCGAACCCATGTCTTAAAGCGTTGACCACTATTAAGTTGGTAATGATTATGAAGTTTAGGCTCATACATTCCTGCCCACAATTAGTCAGGTAAAAAAAAGTATGGCCGAAGGATCCGGGACCGTGGTTTATGTCAGTATTGACCTACATAAACTATAATCTCTGGCTTCGGTCATTTCAAACCCTTTGGATTTATGCTGTCTGCATTTTGCACCTACTATACACCTCATATTTAACCGGCTCCGAATTTAGCTCACATAATAAGGAAAAAGGCAGGGCAACGTAAAATAACCATTTGAAAATAAGAGGAGTTAAGCGCATACCGTATATGGACAAAGTCCTGTTGCGTTCCTTCCAAAAATTCTTTAACGCATTAAAAAGTATACGACTGGTTACTGCCCCAATATATTTAAAAGAAATTGAACGCGTACATAAACCTCCGACGATTTAAGGTACTCCCTGATTTGTATACGACGACGCTAAATACATTTATGAAGGATTTTAATGCGATTATATGAAATTTTAGTGTTGTGCAATGGCATTTTGTCATTACGATACGAAGGCCGAGGTGACCCGACGGTAGACTTTACGATCTACCCATATACGCATTCAGGTGCACGACTAAATAATTTTAGTTCTTTTTATTATTGAAAAACGTAGGCGTATTTTTATGTAAGCAATAATATTTGACTATAACTCAGCCACTAAGGAGGCGATAAGTGATACTTGTAAAGGTTTAGCGTGATGGGCAGTTTTCGGAGCCGAAAATCTGTTTACTCATTGTTGTGTCGCCCTCTCTTGTCATAGCTTAATATTTAATGGCCCTCACTAGTAGAGTCGGGGTGAATAAAGTTATTTTCGTGAATTGTCAGGAGGCACAGTGGGTGTCTTAAATTAATATTACCGTTTATTAATCCTCTTTACAAAGCGGAAAGAATTGTATATTTCAGATCCGGTCTTGGAAGGTGAATTTTGACACAGGACATACTTATAGAAACAATATTATAGTGGGTTTATATTAGTTCGATACTTTATACCAATATGACGACCCGATTGGCGTAGTGGTAGTGACGCTGCCTTACGTTCTTAGGGGCCTGGGTTTAAATCCCGGTAGGAGCAAATGTTTGTGTGATGAGCACGGACGTTTGTTTCCGAGTCATGGATGTTTATATGTATAATAAGTATGTATTTACAAACAAAAAAGTATAGATGTAGTATATCAATGATCTAGTGTCCACGACACAAGCTTTGCTTAGTGTGGCACTAGGTGACCGCTGTGTGTTAATGTCCAGCGATATTTATTTATTTTATTCCAGCGATATTTATATTAAAGTAATCTACACGACCTTTTTTTACAAATTTAGTTTACATTTTCAATCGGAAAGATAGATATTTTAAGCCTTCGGCGAAATTATAAGTCAATGAACCCCGATCAACATTGTCCGTTTAGTATGAACAAAACATAAATTAAAAGTTGTAGTACTTACTGTAATTTATAGCGGTCAACATGACATGTTACTATAAACCTCAAATGATGTTCAAATTAATTATTAATGTAGTTAATGTTTTATGACCTACCTACTTGATGTTTTGATCCACATTTAGAGTATTTTGATGTGGTCAACAAAGAAGAGGTCACATACTAAAATTTAGAAAAAACATCAAATAAAATCTACGACATTATAAATTTTAGGGCAAGTATCAATTAAATTAAGTGCTAAAGTTTTAATTATTCCGTTTTATGGTGGTTAGAACAAAAAAAAATTATCAGCGGAAAATATTTGTGACATTACCATGTTTGTTCGGGAATAAAACCGGGCTTTAAGTTCGTACATCTTTATTATTGTCCGGTCGTTGACCCTCTGATTAAGGATCTTCGACTGAATACAATGATTTCCAAGGACTTCCAGATAGGGTCGATTATCGTTG
This sequence comes from Xestia c-nigrum, assembly GCA_916618015.1. Taxonomy (NCBI): domain Eukaryota; kingdom Metazoa; phylum Arthropoda; class Insecta; order Lepidoptera; family Noctuidae; genus Xestia; species Xestia c-nigrum. The sequence goes on from OU745245.1 coordinate 18,659,941, forward strand.
TTAAAAAAATAAAAGGAAAACGGGGTTTGTACCCGGATACGAACCTGAAGACTTAGGTCACATAATTAACCAATTTTGTGTTTTAAAGGCTTACAATCACCCAAAGGGCAATGGAGAGGGCCCATATTTGCAAAATAAAATTCTATTCTATTCTATTCTATTCTTATGCTCGGGTGTTTCCTTGCGTGACCGAAACAGGAATCAGAAGACATGGGCAAGAGAACCAAGGTCACCGACGTAGGCCGAAGAATTGCCAAACTGAAGTGGGAATGGGCAGGGCACATTGCTCGCAGAACGAATGGCCGATGGGGTCGAAATTTTCTGGAGTGGCGACCGCAAACCGGAAGATGTTACGTTGGTTGGCCTCCCGCTAGGTGGACAGATGACCTGGTGAATTTCGGGAATCCACTGAATGCAAGCCGCACGAGACCGGTTAATATGGTGACACTTGGGGGAGGTCTAAATCCAGCAGTGGACGTCTTTCTGCTGAAATGATGATGATTATGAACTGGACAAATGTGAGTGTCCTATGAAGCACCTGCACCTCGGGAACCCTCACGAAATACAGGCGTGATTTTAAGATGTTAAAATTTTAAACAAAGATCTTACTGCAGCTGCACTGTAGTGAAATCCTCGGATTCATTTGCGTATTCTATCGGTGAAAGAAATCATCGGGAGGAAACCAGCATGCCTGAGAGATATTTCTTGACGGTATTGTAAAGCTGAGTCAGTGGCCCATGGGCAGTATAAAAAACTCTGACACCAGGTTGGGGACTAACCACAAGGTAAAGAGAGAATGAAATTAGTCAGAAACGCTTTCCTAATTGCCCCATAAAACTGCCATATTTGACAATAATTAAAGAATCCCATCGTCATGAAATCCTTTTCATTCGAAGAAGTCTACATTGTCATCGGGTTGGTTTATTGACCCTTAAGTACAATTTTTCACAGACAATAAAAACGATTCACTAAATTCAGAGAAGCGAATGCACAAAGGTTAGGATTTTTGCTCCTTTTCATTAAAACTAGGCGCCACCTGAACGCAATACTTAAACAAAAGCTTGGTGTTGGATTTTGAACGCACGGTTGTGTTTTAAGAGTCGAAACTCGGATAATGCAATAAAACTAAGGTGACGCTGAGGAGGTTACTGTAAGAGGAAACGATGAAAATATTCGTCATACTATACAAAACCAGTCATTTTAATTGTAATAATTTTATCAACACTGTAATTAATATGTTTTGTCGGGTTCATTGTAAATGGTTTAACAATGAATAACAGGTGAACTATGTCCGATATTTGTAGGTACTGTTAGTTCGATTTACAACGTTGTCAATTATTATTTTCATGAATAACTTTGCTGTAATCATGTGTTTGCGTCATATACCTAATATGTTTTATTTAAATGTTTATATGAAATTGGTACTGCATTCATGTTTGTTTAGTCATACCTCGTTCTGTAATTATCCTCTAGAATTCTAGATGTTGGCGTTGGAACTATATGCGGAAGTGGAGGACGGGGGAGGTTTGCTCGTATGTCTTGTCCAGCAGTGGAATGTAATTGATTGAGATTATTATTATCTTTCGCTATAAACTCTCTTCTTCTTCTTCGTGTCGATGATTCCCATTGTTGTTACGTTAAATTTGTTTCGTCCAGAACTCAGGCACGTCGACGGCGCTGGTGGTGGCTTCGGACAGGTCCTTTAGAGTGCAGGTGGAGTTGCACAAAGAGCATGTCAGGAGGTGGGCCATGGTTTGAGACAAGGCTCGGCAGTCGCACTCAGCTTTATCAGAATACCCACACCAGACCAAGTTGAATCTGCAGCGGCCCACTTGGCTTCTAAGTCAATTTAGAGTCTTCCAGTTGGGCCATGGCAGTTGGTGACCTCTCTTAGAAACTAAATACTAATCAATCTAATGAAGGATAATATGAAAAGTCCAGACAAAAAACCAGTTTGCAACGAAAAGCGCGGAAATATGCAGGAAGCCAAAAAACCGAGGACAACTTTATCATAGCCTACAGAAAAATCCGATTGGGTGTTCATCATCATCATCATCATCAGCCTATAATGTTCCCACTGCTGGGACACGGCCTCCTCTCAATGAGAGGGAATGGGCTATAATCTACCACGCGGACCCAGTGCGGATTGGTAGATGTCACATGTCTTCGAATTTTTGGTTCTAGGACATGCCGGTTTCCTCACGATGTTTTCCTTCACCGTTTTGAGAGCAGCAGTGATGAAATAAATTACACAAAGTAATGCGCCTGTCTGGGTTCGAACCCACAACTTACTTTTCGTAAGTCGGGGCCGCCACCACTGGGCCACCGCTGCTCTCTGATTGGGTGTTACACCCAACTAATCTTATGGCCTTTATCTACTATTGCTAGTAACTTTCTATTAAGGCGGTTATATGAGCTAAACGCGAGTTTTATAATTACTAAAAGTATATGATTCACTGCTATAAACAAGACCAGAAAAATATATGATATTCTTCAGGACAGCATATGCTAGCACGATAGTGTTTTGAAACAATACTAATACAATTAATTTTATTGGGTAAAAAAATCACGAACTTATATAAAAAAATATCATTCAAACAAAACAAAACATACTAATATGAATGCGATTTATTTTTATTTAATTTATTAATTTAATATATAGGTGCCTGATTATGTTGTATACCATTGATTGATTTATTTTATACTATTAATTAATGTTTTGGACGAATACATTGTTATAATGATAATCAGTAATTACATAATGAATAATAATTTTAGACTATACTTAATATTAATCTCAGAAAGTATCTACCTCCTACGTTGTACAATTTACAAATGCTTCCTCTCTCCTAAGTCACTTATTTTGCTGTGCCCGACAGGGTCCATGTGATCTAGTTATAAGTTTACCACCTAAGAATACATGTGGAATGCAATAAAGTATTGAGTATTGAGTATCATTCTGATTTTTTGGCAAATAATTGTACAAGCAATATATTATTAGCATGACAGTTTTTTAGTTTTTTAATCCATCAATGGTTTTTTTTGTAAATCGATCGAAACCACTCATTTCGCGCTATTGGGCCCGCAGTGACTGACGTAACAACCACTTTGTAGTGCAAGCTGATTAGAACTTTATTTTAACAGTATTTCAAACGAAGTTTGAACCACCACAAATTAATAGAGTTGCTAATTTAGCTCGTCTAATCGCCTTAAACCGATAGGTAGGTATCGTTGCCACTTGCAAGCCATCTATATTATGATAGTACACTTTTAACGAAACCGTTATTATATCGACAGAAATTCAGATCAATAACAAACAATCGAAAGATAACTGGATCCCGTTTTAACTTTACGAGTAAAGGGCAATGACCAGCATTACATTTTGGAAACCATAACTTTGTCATACATTACCGAAATGTTGCCAAAATGAGAGCTTTAACATATTTAAAATGAGGAGTTGAACGAGGGTCCATTGGTTGAGTGATTGCAAGAGCTCCAGCTGAGCGTGAGGACTTGGGTTGGATACCCAGGTAAATGTTTTAGGGTTCATCCATCAATAATTTTACAAAATCAAACATTGCCAAACTTAAGTGGCAGTGGGCAGGGCACATTGCTTGCAGTACGGATGGCTGATGGGGCCGAAAAGTTTTGGAGTGGCAACCGCGAACCAGAAGACGATGCGTTCGAAGACCTCCCACTAGGTGGACTGTAGACCTGGTTAAGTTTGCGGGAATCTGTTGGATGCGAGTCGCAAGGGACCGGTCAATGTGGCGACACTTGGGGGAGGCCTGGTCTGGAGCCAGGTCCTGCAATGGACTGGTCTTTCGGCTGAAATGATGATGATGATGATGATGAAACAGGATCTAGATTAGTGCGCAAATGATGGCAAAAATCTCACCCTAAATACATGGGTCTTAAACATAACAAATGAAATACCTACGGGTGAAGGTGCGGCTCCTAAAGATACATTTTTCCCCCTCCAGATAACAAGCGTGATGTTATGTTTATTATGAGAGCCTTGCATAACTCCAAAATTATGATTCACTGTTGTTTCGAAACACTAGCTAATTAATTCATAATCGATAAATTATTGATACCTAATACCCAACAAAGTAAAACAAGTCATTTACATCGAACAAGGGGACTTTTTAAAGAATGTGGTTGGTACGTCACCTAGTTCGATAATCATGTAAACATTTGTCTTTTATAGCGCTGTCTACATAATTAGGACTTTCCTATTCGTTTCTGTTTTCTTAGTAGTATGTAAATTAAACACATTCTAGGATATCCGGTTCTTCTACGATCAATGAGACAAATACCTACAATGATTTGTGTCAATCGAAAAGTATGAATAGTACATTTTTCTTGGTAAAATTAAAGTAGCTTATGTGTAGACGAAGATGATTTGTAATCGATTTAGAAAAGTGAACAGTGGTGAAAACGGCCGCGTCTTGCAACTCTGGTGGGTTCAAACCTCTCTGGCAACATTCAATAACTTATTTCAACAACCTAAGTTAATGGTGAAGGAAAACATCACGAGGAAACTTGCCTGTCCAAGGACCAAAACTTCGAAGACGTCTGACATTTGCCAATCCAGAACCACGCGTAGTCGATCTTAGCTTAAGCCTTCTTAGGTTACTTGTGTGAGTTCGTCCATGGTTGGGTACATTAAAGCAATGGTTCCGGCTGTGAATTGTAAATCTTTGACAGTCTGTGGCCTGAAAATCTGGCAACCAGTCTTACCAAGGGGTCTCGTAGTGCCCAGTACTTACTGGGTTGTGAAGATCAGATAGACCGGCGCTTCATTTATAAAATACTGGTATTCAACTACATTCAGCGGATAGGTAGTTGCTCCATGTAAAATACTGGTATTCAGCTGCATCTAGTTAGACTGGAAGCCGACCCCAACATAGTTGGGAAAAGGCTAGGCAGATAATGGTATTAAGCTCTTTATGCAAGTAAATGTTGTAAGATATCCGGTTCAACTACGACGAACTGTTAATAAGATACATAAATAAAATGATTTGTGTCAATCTAAAAATATGAATACCACATTTTTCTTGGTAAAATTAAGGTTGCTTACGTATCGTTCGATGAAGATGGATTTCAATTGATTCAGATGGGTGAGGTTAGGTAGATGATTACAAATGCAGGTAGACGTGCAAATGGTCACGAATCGATTGAATCGATTAAGCCCGATAAATATGCGTAATCGATTTATGATCGAGACTTTACTGCACTGTCAACAGCTTGTGAACAGAATAAAAATTAAACGGAAAAAATAAGAAAGAAAATTAGGTTTATCTGGCAACATTGAACGTATACAAAGTTTCGTATCCATGCTATTAACCATTGAGGAGTTCTCTCATGAGGAGGCGATCCTGGCCACAAGATGCCATGTCATCATCAGCCGAGCTTTTTTCCAACTTCGTTGGGGTCGGCTTCCAGTCTAACCGGGTGCAGCTGAATACCAGTATTTTACATGAAGCGACTGCCTATCTGACTTCCACAACCCAGTTAATACTGGATAATACGATACCACTTGGTAAGACTGGTTTCAGACTTTTTGGACCACTGACTACCTGAAACGATTGTCAAAGATGGACAAATGACAGCCAGGACCAACAGTTAAACGTGCTTTCTGAGGCACAAAGGAAACTCGGTATGTAAGGGTGGTCAGGTGGTCACCCATCGCGGGCCTGTGGACGGTGAGCTATGGCTAGCTAGCCTTTATCCGTCTAATGACGACAGGCTGTGTCGACGGCGCGTTCGTGTTCCACGCGCGCCTCAAAGAGATGTCAGCATAATGGGAGGGACCCGCAAGGGCCTAAGCCTGCCGGGGTTGCGGGCCTGTTCGAAACAGATACCGTGGCCCCGGAACGTAAAGCGAGGAAAGAACATGGATGGTTCTTAGTCAGTAAAAGTCTGACACTCCCTCCTGCTCCGCCCAGAGTGGGAGAAGTCATTTGATAATTTTCCAGCCGAATAAAAAAACGGGTGGTCACCCATCCACAGACCAACCTAGGCAAGCACGACTTATCCTAAAGATCGACCCAAGCGGATATTATTATTTTGCCATGAGCTCCTCTTTTTTACGAAGTGCGGAGCCTAAAAACATTTTTAGCGATCTCTTACTTGTAATCTTTACCTAAACGATGGAGCACCTTAAGACATCGCCTAGTGATTGATCAAAGGTCGCGTGCGTGTGCGCTACTTTATCATTCTTTACGTCTCATATTCAAGAGTTTCCTTACATTGGTAAAAACCGACTCCAATTGCACAATTTTTGTCAATGTCGAATAGACAATTATAAAATTCTTGTATCGTCTTACTCACACTGATAACGAGGGAAGATCCTGCATATGAATAAATTGGGTTTTTATTGCAATTAAAAAGGTTCAATACCCTGATTTTATACGATCTGAGAAATCGATGATTCAAAAATTGACACTACCTACCGATACCTACTTTTTTGAGGTGATAACTTCTATAGGCGCGTTGAGCACATTATGAGTGAACAAAAAGCATGAACTCGCGTGTCCATCACGTACGCTTTTCTTAGAACTAGCCTATGCCGTAGCTGAATAGCTGATCGGCTACGAGTTTTCACTTCTATCGGCTGTGCCCAAAGACTGCCCCGTATGTTTTTTTTAATAGCCTGTACTGTCCCATTGGTTGGGCTTCCCCAAATTCTTTCCATGTACGACCTCGCGGTACGCGTCCAGATTAATAAGATAAGATAAGATAAGATTTATTTATTTCTGAGTATATGGTACATTAAGATTAGTTAGTTAGTTTTACAAACACTACCGTTGCCGGTGTAGAAATATTTAAGTAACTTACAAAGTGACCAAGTATGAATAAAATGTCAAAATTTACTACTTACACAATCAACGGTCAAATGATTAAAAGTAAAAATATAAAATTAAAATGAGCAATACGAGTCAATAGGTGATAAAAATAATGTCAAAATTAATAATTTAAAAATTATCTCGCCACCCTTTCTGTACAGGACTCGGCGACCCTGTCCTTCTTCCACCAACCATCGTGTGAAGACTTTTACCCAGCAGTCTTCGTGCATGCAGCTGACGGAATCCGCCTGTTTAATTTTAGCCCAGCAACCTCTTTGCCAACGTACACTGTGCCCGTTTTAGAACGAACCGTGGTGTTTTAAACCCTTTGCTGTCTATAAACCTACCAACATTTATAAAACTTCAACGTACCTTATAAATCGCAATAAAGTTCCATTAAAAAACCGATTTATTTCGAACCTTATAGATTTACATTCAATTAGATCGCATTCCTTTATGCTATAGGATCCGGGTGATAAATGCCTAAACATACTAACTGAATGCTAAAAGAATGTTAACGGTAACAAATTATTCTATACTAGCGACTTGCCCCTGCTGCACTCGATTTCGACGACTTTATAAAATATCGATATTTATTTATTACATGTAAGATTAATATAAAAATGTAGAATTGAAAGATTTTTCTTACAATTCAAATTTTTTTGGGGTCAATTCCCTAAACTGTAATGAAAATTGCATCAAAATGCGTTGCGTAGTTGAGTAGAATATAGCGGTTATACAGACTGACACGAGAAACGACCTCAATTTATATTATTATGAGAATTGTATCTATTTTTAACTAAGTTTTTAGTCGGCCATTTAGTGAAGACATTAATAAATTAGTATTCTTTATTTCGATATTTGGCAATAAAAGATATGTTTTAAATTCTAATCCAGTTTAGCTCAGTGCTATATATTTTGAAAATGACAAAAACGTCTGTTGGATCGACTAATAGAGCAGACCAAGGCATAGGTCAAGCTACTGTTTAATAAATTCACTCTTATAAAAATAGATTAATCATAAATTCATAACATAGCATGATTTTTAGATTTATGTTATGTAATGTTAAATAAAAGCTTAACCAAGTTCTTTTTAAACTTTATAATGTAGTATTGCAGAATCATATCACTAAATAATGTTAAAGTTTAGATATCTGAAATGAAAAAAATACAAAGCTGAAAAGAACTTATTAAGGATTTAATTTATTATTTATTTATTTCAAAACGGTAAAGGAAAACATCGTGAGGAAACCGGCATGATCTAGAACCAAAAAATCGAAGACACAGTTGCCCATACGCAAAATACATGCTCTGACGTGGATTTGCGGACACTAGCCCATTGTACGTACAATAATAAAAAAATAATAATGAATATCGCTGGACATTAACACACAGCGCCACCTAGTGCCACACTAACCAAAGCTTGTGTCGTGGACACTAGATAGTTGATAAACCACATATATACTTTTTTGTTTGTAAATACATACTTATTATACATATAAACAATACAATACAATAAGACTTAGATCCATGTTCACCAAAAACATGACGGACGTTTATCTAAAAACAGGTGTTTAAAACACATTTTTGTATGGCAACATGTCACATTGACAGCTGTTTTTAGATAATCAGACTGTTATCTTCTCGGTGAACATGGGCCTTAATTACCTTAATAATAGAGAACGCCTCGTTAGTCACAAGCGCAACTGCTGACCATAAGTTCCTAGGGTTTGATTCCCATGTCGGTCAAATTGTTATTGGGTTTTTCTGTCAGGAATATTTCAGTAGTAGCCACTAAGTCAGGATTTATGTCCGGTTGATGGCAATTAGCTCGCCCCTATAATGACGATACGAATGGCGCAGCGGTAGTGAGACTGCCTTACGTTCTTAGGGTCCCGGGTTCGAATGCCAATAGGAACAAATGTTTGTGTGTTGAGCATGGGCATTTGTTTCCGAGTCATGGATGTTTATATGTATAATAAGTATGTATTTACAAACAAAAAGTATATACATGTAGTATATGAACTGTCTGGCGACACACGCCTTGCTTAGTGTGGCACTACATGGTGCTGCGTGTAATGTCCAGCGATATTTATATTAGGCTTAAACCAAACTGACAAAATGTGGGTATAATTTTGGGTACACCTCCGTGTACCCAGTACACCCCGTAGTTGTTCCCTCCGAGGTTGTTTTTTTTTTATTTAAAGATAGCAAATAGCCACCCTACACTCCTTAGATATCTCATGACCTAATTATATAATGTGTTTTAAAAGATTTTTTTATTTATATTTAAAAGAATATATGCTAAATACGATCACAAATTAAAATAAACTAAACTAACTAAAACTATAAACTTAAAAAATGGCGTCAAATAAACTCCTCCTCAACGCTGTCAACTGGTAAAGTCCCCAGGAGACTGGCGGCGTTACCGCGCTGTATGGCATTGGTACGCCTTTGGCCAAGGTAAAAGTCAGCCCTAGGGTCACGGGAAGGGGCAATTAAGGATTTAGAAATTTCCTTAAAAAGGCTATGAGCACTCGGACCCCACGGTCCTAGAGTTTCAACCCCAAACGGCTGCCAAATATAGTTACCAATAAGGTTACTATATTTATGCCACTTGAGGTTCTCAGCAGCCGCAGCGGCAGCCCCTGCACAGCACAATGAGCTAAGAAGATAGGAAGGCGAAAGAATATCGACACACGTTGCATCCCACACTAGATGACGTAAATAAAAATGATTAATCAATTATCATAGGCTGACAATAACAACATTCCACAAAATATTGTTTTGACTGTCAGCACCTTTTGACATTCCAAAATTAAATTAAAAGCCCAGACGACTGCTACAGTTTAGTAGCAGATGTTTAAGTGTTGAATAAAAAAATAATTAAATAAATTATGTTAAACCTGTATTATGGCCGTTGGCGCCAAATACACTGCGTCATCGGCGCTTTATGAGAAAATTTTCCCAGGAATGTCACATAATTTGTGACATTTGTGCGAACAAACAAATAGGGTTGATTCGACGAAAAAACTAGTCAATATTTGTCTTGTTATCAATCGGACAAAAATAGAAACATTAGTATAAATTAATTGGTTCAATGTAGTCAAATGACGTGGGAATCGGAATGTTATACTGAATTCTTATGACTCGTCGGTTCGCTTAGTTTTGATAAGCGCTGTTTTGCTGTTTTACCTTTGAACCTTGACTTCCAGAAAGCAGTCTGTTGTTCGGGTTTTTCGGCCTTCCCCTTGGAAACAATTCTTAGTACAATTCGGATGATACATTCAAAATATCACGAGCTTTGTGACTGATCATTGATTAGTACCGTTAGCCCTTTCAACTTGGCTGATATTTTTGACGTTAAGAGGGTTCACATCAATAATGACCTCTCTAGTTTAGTATTTAAGGTAATATTTAGATTAGGAGCTCGTGGCTAAATAATAACAGTCGATCGTGTCAATTTTTAGGTTAAACCATGCTTGCCTGTTGGTTTGTGGATGGGTGACCACTCTAACATACCGACTTTCCTCTGTATCTCGGAAAGCACGTTAACCCATTTGGACCCAAATACAAACTAGCAGCAAAATTCTTAAAAAAACTTTATTGACGTAATTATTGGAGGCTAGTAAGACATTTTACGAAGAAAAAACAAACTAAAAAAACTTCCTTATGTATTAAAAAACACCGTCCTCAAATGGGACCAATGGGCTCATGTGTTGTATTTTTCAATACAATAAAAAATTCGATGCACAATGTTTTCATCCATTTTTTACATTGCCAACGTGCTTTTATGTGACATTCGTTGCATCGTAGCTGGCTTGGCAGTTTCTGGGGAAAGTGTCCAACAAACAAACAACAACAAACTCATACTTGGCAAGGTTTACGACGCCTTCCATGGGGTCTTTCAGTGCCTACACTCATCAAATAAAACCGGGTGATACTTCGGCGAAACTGGGGCTGGTCTAGTTTCTCTTCAGTGGTCAAGACATGCAGACGCCAAGCAGTAGCTACTGATAATTTGAGGTCATCACCAGCGACACGAAAATCATGTTTGTTGTGTTTTGCGGCATATAACTTTGTATTCATAACGATCATGTCAAAGACCTCCACATCAAATAACTTTTCAAAAATGTTGACTAGAATTTGGTCTTTGGGCTAGTTTATAACGTTTTCCCTTCGCTTGTGAACCCGATGAAAGCATGTCAACATAGGAACCGTCACAATTACGCCAACAAGGTTCCTGGGTTTCAACTTTGTGTTTTTGTAACGGATCACTATCAATGCTATCCCATTCATCGTCGTTCTTGGACTCGAACACTTCAACCCTACTTGAGATATCACGCGGAAGATTTTTTTCCTGGACATCATCTTCATCGCCGTCTTCTTCATCCGTAAACACTCGGGTCTGGAGGGATGGCCACTTTGTCGTAACTCACATCAGGATTATCCTCTTTATTCAAAATGTTTTCGAGAGATTCCTCGAGTCCTCTATATTCATTTGCAACATCAAGCAATCGATTATTCATTGTTCACATCGAAACTAAATCTGCAAATAAGAAATAAAAAATGTTAGCAATCAGCCCATTGGCCCCATTCGGGGACACCATACAAAAACATCTGCCAATCCAGCAAACTCTTGGAAAATACTTGACATAATTGCTTTTATTACTAGTCGAAACTATTACCTAATGAAAAATCAAGAAATAAGGAAAAATAACATAGTGAATATTGAAAAAATATGACTTACCTTTGGTCAAACACCTATTTGTTCCATGAAGTGAATAAACTCACTTATTTTATCCAATCAATCCGATAAATCACAATACTATAATTTGTTTTACAAAGCCACACTCTTTGGCATTACAAATTCGCCTGCTAACAAAACATAGCTAGAATCAGTTTTAAAATGTGGGTACATAAAGAAATGGCCCCAAATGGGGACAGCGGGCTCAAATGGGTTAAGCTGTGGGTCCCGGCTGTCATTTGTCCATCATTGGCAGTCGTTACAGGTAGTCAGTGGCCCAAAAAGTCAGACAACCAGTGTTACCAAGCGGTATCGTCTGCATCCGGTTAGACTGGAAACCGACCCCAACGTAGTTGGGAAAAGGCTAGGCAGATGATGATGATTTAGTTTAGGACCTTGTATTAATACTTTTTCTTATATAGTGAATGCTTCGTTGATCTAATGGACGCAAGCACCACTGCTGAGCATAACGTCCTGGGTTCGATACTTCCGGGGTTGCGGGCCTATTCGAAAGAGATACCGCGGCCCCGGAACGTAAAGGTCGAGGAAACATGGATGAGTTTTAGTCAGTAAAAGTCTGACACTCCCTCCTGCTCCGCCCAGAGCGGAAATTACTTGAAAAAAAATAAAAAGGTCCTGGGTTCGATTCCCTGGTCAGGCAAAGTGTTATTAGGTTTTTCCATCCAATTTTTTAAGTAGCAACCACGAAGTCTGGATTTGTGCCCAATTGATGACAATAGGCATGCTCCTTATTGTGTGGGACTAAACATTACAGTGAAATGCGGCTGTACTATTAATAAGTACACTTTTGCCTAAACCTTCCGGGATCAAAGGCGTGACGTTATGTTCTTCTATAGTTTTTATGTTTATGGTACGATCAGATTTTTTATTTAAACAAGAGGTTACACTATAATATAGAATTATGAAAACTCTAAAAACCACCCCTTTAAAGGGCTTTCATTTACGTTTGATAAGTCTGCCGTACCCATTAATAGGGTTTAATATTTTTTATGCATTTTTTCCATGTAAACGCAAAACAGTTAGGTTAGCAGCAGGTTTGACCTTTGACCCTGCGTTATTGAAAATATAATGTTGAAAAACACGCACAAAAAGTAATTAATCTCTTCTATAACGTTATACTGTTAAACTAAGTATACAAACCAAAAATAAAACCAAACTAACCTTTTTTTTTTGGAATCGTATGAATTGAAAAAAGCAGTTTCTATAGGGATCTAACGGGCGAGTGCATAAGTTACTAATAATAAGCTTAGTTTAATGTAACGTGCCCAATGATGGAGCACGATCGTAGTTTTAATTATTTCTAAATCAATTAAACAATACATAAAATGTAAATAAGAGCGCGGACCCCCACGTCTGCGGTAGAAAACTAACTAAAAAAAAAAAAAAAAAAAAAAAAACGGGCGAGTGCTGAAACGTCACTAAAAATTTAACAAAAAAAATATAGTAAAAAAAAAGACGTTACAACATAAATTTAAAGTTTAGGAGCTGCTCAAATGTTAAGCACCCCTTAAATTTTGAGTAACGTTTCAGTATTCGGTGTAATAATATTCACTATCTTTTATTACTTTATATCAAATATAATTTGTAATTATTAGAGAAGTAAAAGTTTGACAATGAAATAAAAAAGAAAACAAAACACAATAAAAATGTTTCGGCCTTGACTGACCTTACCCCAAAAACTAAATATGCGACCATAAATTACTTTCTTCTGAAAAATACACAGATTAATCTTACTGACAAATAAATATAAAAATCAGCTTCTTCAATAAATTAACTTACAAATTGATTTTATTCAATTTTATTCACTTAAAAAATGATAAAAAGAGAAATGTACAAACATATTGAAGTGCAATCATTAATCTTGTTTCTTTAAATGGTTTTGATATATCACAACTTCTCCCAATACGATTTATTTATTGTTTTTTTATCAATATTTGGTATATTTTTGCTACGGCTTAAGTATGGGTAAACCCACCTGTTTACGATGCGTTGTAATATGCAAAACAGATATTTATTTAATAACGTGAAATTCTATACAAATTTAAATATAAATGTTTTCTATATGAATGCAACTAAACACACAAAAAAATGTTGTCTTAATATCCTGTTCGATGTTTTTAACCTAATCACTTTAATTAATCAAACACTTTAAGAAACACTTTTATATTTTCAAACACCTACCTACTTGCATCCTCTTATCAAAAATTTGAAAATTAACTCAAAAATGTTGTCAACAGATTTTGGTCTATAGTAAACTGCAGCATACATGAAAACACATTTATAAATCATGATTCATTTAAATAATGAGTTTTTAAAAACAAATAAAAATTTACATAAAACGTAAAACCCATGGCGTTAATGACTTTTATTTTTATAAAACCTCGTTCATTATTGCGTATTTAAGGCTAACATTAAGTAACACATTCTATTCAAAACAATTATTATGCATATTATAATATTCAACTATGCCCGAGATGGTCTGATGTCAACACAAGCATACAAACTATACTTCCAAGTCAGATTATTACCCACTTACCTTCTCAAGTCAAGATCCTCATTAAATACCGCATAATTATCTGCATATTATAGAAATATACATTAGAAATTAGCCCCACTACTGATCCATACAAATAATGATGTAAGCTCTGTATAAAATCGCATTTTATTTAACACTTTGAATATGTTGAAAGAAAAGAGCGCACTGCACTACGAAAAATATCACACTAATTTTAAAATTTGTTGTTTTAAATAAGAAAATAACAAACACAGTTCAATAACACTTTGATTTGATCACAATGACATTGCCATAATTGCTCATATTTAATTATTTATTCACAACAATATTGGAACCCAACAATAAATAACAAATATGTAAAAAAACATATCGTTTATTGTTTTATTCATAATTGTTCAAGTTTTAGATAAAGCAGGATTACGCGAGACCAAACAAAATATTTGTCTTTACAAAGGTGAATCATTTAATTTGGAAAAACATTATTGGTCACCCCATTTAAAAGAACAAAAAATGTTTTGAAACGACCTGTAAGTATCACTTGCACTGTGGTAATTTTTCATGAAACTTTAACAAGTACTTTTTGAAAAACATCCGTGATTAGTAAAAAGCTTTTAAAACCGAAGATAATTTTCTATATGACACTGATACCCCAATAAAGTAACTCTGACCAACAATGGTATGCAAAGATGACAAAAAAATGCGTGTAGTGTATGTGTGTGATGATCGCGTCTGACGCACGCTCGCGCGTCTGTGTGTGTATTCCTGCAGAAGAGATGACTTGATGTTGCAAAATGTATAAAAGCGAAGCGTGGATTTCGAAATCAACACAACGATTTGAAATCCTCTTAGGAGTGTACACACGGAGAACAGTGTGACCGTGAAATAAAATTTCCGCATTGTGATATCAAGTTCAGTAGCAGTGACAAGTGGCCTGAAGAACTGTAGCGTTCGAAGTTTAAAATAATATTTTTTTAATTCGAGCTTTCGTGAAGTGTGAATCCAGGATGTGTACTTTAGAGGTATGTACCGAAAAGGATTTAATTTAATTTAATTTTTAGCCCTACTAATTTATTTAAATATTATTTTTAATTTTAAATATTTACTGGGCCTTTTTATTAAAACCAAAAATTTTATTTGTAAAAATTAGTGATAAAAAATAACACAAAATAAAATTTACAGATCGTGCTTGCATTGTGCATCGTGGCGGTGGCCAGCTCTCCCCTTGAAAATGGCAAGTGGAACCCCTACAAATACGGCGACGATGGCAAGTAAGTAAATGTCAATGCAGCTTGTTTATTCATTTAGACATTTAATCCGCACCGAGTAGTCTTGCAATAATGATAAGGATCGACTAGCGAGTTCTATTACTAAGAATTAAATACCTGCATTCAAATACCACTGATTTGCCCCGAATTTAATCCATCGATTTTAAAACCGGTCTTGCTAATCCCTGGAAGGTTCCCACAGTACTTTAAAATTGGAGTAAATAAAATATACTTCTACTCGGCCTCAACTAGGCCAAGTCTACTTTATCCCGGAACAACAACAAAACTTCTAAAAATACCTCGAGTTAAACTGGAATCCAGATTTCAACTAAAAGTGGAGCAGATTTAGAGATTTTATTAATTCTGGGAGACTTAGTACCGTTGCATTTAAAAACGAAGTTTATTTTTTTAATTTAGAGCACTATTTTGCATTAAATAACGGTTAAATAGCTGCTAACGGTTTGTTTGCCATAAAGTCGAAGAAAGTGCATACTAAAAATATCGATAAAACAAACACAAATATTTAAAAGTTTATTTCTATTCACAGATACATTCCGAACAATGAAGGAAAGTACATCCACATCCCGAATCCCTACATCCACATCGACAACCCTTACGATGGTGGTTTTGGACCTTACGCCCATGACTATGAGCCTTACGTTGGAGAGGCGTCCGTAGATCAGTACAGGCTCGTCCAGTACCAAGGTGAAGACAACCCTTTCTACAAGGACGGGTACTACAAGAACAATGGCATTAAGATCCTCAAGCAGAACCACAACTACAAAGAAGACAAATACGATTTTGAGTGAGTATTTTTTATAAACAAAAACATGAAAGATCAACGCTCACGGTCATTCTAGAATACCTACTGACCGGCCTAAAATAATGTCAACATCGAATTCGATTCTTGAATTAAAACCAGATAGTCATAAAGTTTCAAATTAATTTAAAAAAAGATCGAACAAAAAGTTTGTAATCTGAAGCCACTGACACGCAAAGAAAAAGAATTTACAAAATGCTCTGAGCAGTTCGAAATTTAAATTTTTTTTACGGCAAGATCAGTAATCTAAACTATACTCCTTTCTCAGTTATATTTAACCTCTACCCTTGCATCGCTGTCAAAATGACAGTGATATTTATTGTCGTGAAAATTAGGTTGCTGCAGCTGTCAGAGGCAAAACAACTGTAAGCTAAAGTCCCTCGCACTATATCAGAATCGATCACGACCTTTTATTCACAGAATTCGTTTTCGTACCCGAGATACGATATTTGCATTTATATATTCAGCGATTGCAATGAAAAATAACAAAGTGCCAACTGCAACGTTTTACTTTATTTTAAATCGGAATTTAGAGGACGAGATTTTAGATTTTACTGCTAGTAACAACATCACGCTTGTATTTCCCAATTGGTTAGGCACAAATCTAACGTGTTAAGAAATTCCAAAAACAATCATATTTTCTCGACCTAGGGATCTATCTCAGAACCCGAGTTCAGCAATCGACCTTGCGACCACTAACCAACTAGTCAACTCCAAAACATTGAACAAAATACGATTCACCTACTAAAACCAAAATGAATTCCGATCTTAATAGAATGCAAAGTTATTTTTAAAGAACATTAATTCTCCAATAAAACGCTGAACGAGCTTTATTCATAAACTTTAATTGATTTACAACTTTTTTGAAGAGCCAACTTATGGTAATAGAAACATTAACATACTGGAGAAGCGTAATGTATAGATTTATGAGCTTCCCGTCTCCTACACAGATTTTAGCCTTGCATCGCTGAATGTCAAGCTTATCAGGATTATTTGAATATGTAAGACTTCAGAGCCAGAATATAAATGAAAGTAAATAATGATAATATTCCATACGATTATGATGTTACTGCAAAACCGCGGGGCGTTATCCAATAACATTGGGCGTGCGCATAAAAGTATCTTTCGCTTGAGTATAGCTATAAATATTGTGCGCTCGTATTCCGGTTCCGACATATCTTTTTATGCGGCGATAAATCTAATCGTCAGATAAATAACACCTATAGGTACATAAACACATACAATTACTCCTTTAAATACTGCATCTTCTCTACAAGTCAAACACTTCATTTATCAAGTAATTAATGATACTGACGATATAATCAAGCAATCAAAAGAGTCCTAACAACTATTGAGTAAAGTCCTTGGTTACACAATAGGGATAAAACAGATCGATTCAACACTACTAAAATCTGCCTTGACCGACAAAAAACACCCGCAGGTCATAGTTCAAAACAATTTATAATCATTTACGACAACCAAATTGACATTATACGAGCTTGTTATAGTATCTGTGACAAGAGATCGATTTAGCGTTGATTAAAATATTGTTAACAATGACCCAGTAATCAATATCAAATACAAATCAGATAAAAATTACAGGAAATTACATAACCAACATAACAGACAATGTTATAAATGGGTATTTGATAGAAAGCGTCGTGTTTTGAAAAGTAATTCAGTCAATTATTACATCAAACGCTGGAGATAATACAAATAGGTCATCGTAGTATGTAAAATTGTTGTGTTTGAAAACAGTACTAATTAATTTTCTTTTACAGTTTTGAAACCGAAAACAAAATTCGTGCTGAAGAGAAGGCTGTTCTAAAGAACCCGAACACCATCGATGAAGGCATTGCTTCTAAGGGCTTCTACGAGTACATTGGACCCGACGGCTTCATGTACCGAGTAGACTACACCGCCGACGAGAAAGGTTTCCGCCCCACAGTCAAGAGATTAGAAACCCCTTACTCCGGCAAATGGATATACGAGAAAATCAACTAAATTAATAATATCATCATCATCTTCCACTGAATCAGTATTTTGAAATAAGTAGGCGATGTTGCATTTTCCATTGTAACCTCATACATCTTCCGACTGACTGCAATTTATTTAACAATCACCTTCATTTAGTTCAAGATCAAAATATTGTTCACGAATATGACATTTGAATTTAACATAGCCAGGATATCATTGACGCATTTTGATGTACAGATCAACCTCGATCACCATTTGTAATGTATAATTCTTTCGATAATGTCTAAAGTACAAAAGTGGGTCAATTTGGACATCACTCGGTCTAAGAAAGTGTCTGCTTAGATAAATGTAATTTATACTTTAGTTTTAAGTGCTTAGATATTTTTAAATTTAGATACTTATTTATGAAATGTGATAATAAATTTATATTGCAAAATACTTACTTATTTCATTTCACAAATCTACTCCTACATCAAATCAATCTCCTACATACTAACAACTTAACACCCCCACAGACAGTCTGAAAAATAAATAGAAACTAGTAAACACATAGAATTACGAATATATCAGAAGAATGCAAATACTCGTAGGCCTAGCCAGACCCTAAATATTTGTCTGAATTGAATGACATTCCGACCTTTCACCTCACAAGTATATATACCAACATAGAGTACAGCAAGGTATGAGGTATATCTTAATACTGAATACGTAGACATTTTTATGTTATATCTTAGCTTTATAATTTTAATTTAGGTTATATGGCAAGACAGGAGGTGTCTGATGAAATGATAAGTGTTGGAGAGTATGATGGAAGAAGGCATGCTGCGCCAACCCCAAATAAATTGGGATAGTGGAGGACAATGTTTAAAAATTATCATAAATTTTTGTGTAAGTCTTATAGTAAGTCTACGCGAACTGTCTAATTGCGGTCGCTGCTTTTTGTATATTGAAGTATACGTCAGTGTCGGGGTCCATAATAATGGGGGATGAAATACTGGTTTAACCGGACATTAACAGTCATGCTTGACATTGTACAATAGGAGGGGAAGTCCATCTATCTATAGGTCAACCCAAAGATATCACCAGAAATCTATACTCCATATAAAATAAAAAAAATAATAAAGCTGAAGAGTTTATTTGTTTGTTTGTTTGGTTGAACGCACTAATCTCAGGAACTACGGGCTCGAATCGAAAAATTATTTTTGCGTTGTATAGTCCATTTATCGAGGAAGACTATAAGTTAAATAACATCACGCTGTGACCAATAGGAGCGGAGCAGCAATAAGAAATGTTGCAAGCGGGAAAAAAGCTTAAGCAGGTGATGCGTATCAAAACTTGACGCGAACGAAGTCGCGGGCGGTCATATGGTCATATTTTCATTAAATCCATCAACCAGTTTGCTTGAGAATTTGGACAGATATGATCTAGAGATGTCGTCATTCGGTTAGTATCAAAGGTTTTTCAGTCTTTGTTTTTTGTGTATCGGGTGACTTTGGGACTTAATATGATATTTCATAGTAAGTAACCGTGTCCAACACACCTTTATTATTTGTGTTATTTGTTCATATACTGAAATCCTGCTGGATGAAGTCTGTTTTATTCACTATTTGACGCTCTTATTCTTCTGAATCATGATGGTGGATCACTAATTTATTGCAATATGCAATTGATATATTATGAAGATTCGATTTTTACCGTTTGATTTGGCCACATTTTGTCAAAATCAGTTTTATATCAATTGGAATATGTAAAGGTTAAAAAAAAATTAAGATTATGAATAGCTCTTCCAATATATTAGGTGTAAAAATAACAATTTCGCTTCCTAAGCTACTGATTGATGACAACAATAAACAAGAAATAAAAACTTGTGGAATTTCACAACTATTTGTAGAAATATCTTTTCAATAAACTGTACACTTCTTTTGTGTAAATATGAGATACGGAAGTACATACAAAGCACACAAAACATCGTTAGGTGTGCCATAATACAATGTGCAAGCGTCGGAAATATGGCACCTTTTGACCTCAAGGCGCCGAGGTCCCTAAGCCAACCCATATCGCGTTGACTTGATGAATGTTCGTTGTAGGAATCAATATAATTTATTGGCGGCATATTTTTTGTGGGCCTGATTAATCGAAATCGGTCCATAACTTAGACGAGGCCAAATTTTCTGCCATTTGGAACACATCGGAAGAATGAGGGTTAGAGGGAGCCATTTATTAAATAGGTACTTGAATTTATTGTTCTAATATGAGTCAAGGTTCGGTGGACAAATAATTTTACTCGAACTTAATACTAAGCTTTTTAATGTGAAAGAATCTTTTGCCGTAAATGGTAAGTAAGGTTGGTTAATGATTTCCCATCCTAAAAAAAAAAACAAAAGGGGTTGGTAATTAATTATTAAAAAGTTTTCTGTTCCAAGGTGTGATAAACAGCTAGTCCAAAACTGTTCGAGCCTCAGTGTAATAATTATCCACCTCATACAATGATATCAGAAACAATAAATTAAAATAGCAGCTATATCGAAAATTAACACTAAACACCTTAAGTTAATTTGGACATAGTTAAGGCGTCCAACCCGGATTGGCAATAAACATCAGGATGTGAAGGCAATATTCGATCTGTTATCGCGATAAATAAATACCGAAGCGCGTCGAATTTCAATAAAAATATCACGAGTGGCTCGACCAAAAATAAACGAGCCCATCCAGAAGAGAGAGGAGCGGAAGGATCGTAAAATCATGCGTGTTAGGGCACTGGCAAGAAATTTGGCGAAATTGTTTTGGCTCAAGCTTGTGAAGGCTTTTATGGAGGCAGAGGACGTTGACCGAGAGCAGTGCCAAGTGGCCGGCGCCACTCTGCCCGACGCACTGCGAACCCGAGGATGCTGCACTGCGCACCGCCTTATCTTTCTCCAAGCTTCCTTCTCGAAATAATTTAAAACATTCGATACACTGCCAAATAGGTCCCCGCCAGGATATCTCCACACGTCCCCGAAGCTAACCGGAAAAATACGATCCGAAATCCGAGGTGCAACGTCCTTTCAAATATTTCTATCGAAGGACGTCCCAAGGCAGATGATATAAAAGTGACCTTTTTTGTAATTATATCGCCGAATGATATTTATATGGAAATGAGGCGGAGTTTGATTAGCGTGTCTTGTCTTCGAGACGTTTATTGCTACTCTGTTACGCGAGCTTGAAATATAACGTGGTGACCCAAAATGGGGCTTCGATCCCGTCTATAATGGAATAATCATACAAATTAGTGTTGTACCGTAATTTTAAACAAATCGATTCTGATTATAAGCTCTCGTTTGTTTAGAACGTCAATAATGCAAAAATATAGCTGTTCTATGACCGTGTTTCGTCTCTTGTTTTTTTTTAAAGACAGAACCTTAACTATTTCAGTTTTATGAGCCATAAAAAGTAAAAGAGAAAAAATAAAACTTTATTACGCGTAGTTTAAGATTGAACTTGGAAATTGACAAAAACACTGTGTTTTAGCATATTGCCTGTTTTATTTATAGAGACTGAATTTTATTTAAGTGAAAAATCACTCTTTTTTGCAGCAATACGTTTAAAACTGTCTTGATGCCCTACATAGAAGATCGGTAGCTAGCCCTCCCATGCAATTTAAAAGTCAACTAGGGGAACGGGTTTGTATGCTTTTCGTGGTCAATGGGGTGGCTTCCTATTGCAATCTTTGAACTCAATTTGGTTTCACTATGGACCATTTCAAGCGATACTATGCTTTGTGTAGAAAGACAAAGAGTCCAAAATTATACTAAACTTTTCTTTACTACTTTATTTACTTCTTTATACCGAAGACTAAAGTATCTATTCCAGTTAAGTTTGTAAGACAAACGGATAGATTACTGGTAAACATAATTAGGCCTAAAATTCAATTATGTTTAAGTCCTTGTATTACTTACGTCATCGAAGAAGTTTGTGATTGAAAACACTAATAGGGCTTTGATCGACCTGGAAATAGACACTCGAAACAATAATAACACATTATAAACCAACCAAACAAAATTTCCAATCCAATTATCCATTCCCAACCAAAACTGAAATAAAATGTTCAGTGGGCAGCTAAATTCGATGTAATTCATACAATAAAGATTCGGCCAGCGATTTGTCGGTGAACCACCGGAAGTTGGACGATGGCGCCTGCTGGCTTAATTGGAGTCCGACCAACTAACCAAAAAGATACCCAGGAACGTGATGCGGTTAAAAGAAAAAAGGGTGCAGAAACTACATAATATTCGCTACTGTTTTAGGGTTGCGTACGTTTTAAGGAGAAACCATTTAGTTCGAAGTATTTTTGGAAAGAATATGCCATTGTATACGTACACATGATTATAATTAAAAATCAAAAGTGATGAGAAGTTGAAGGATTGGGTGGATGGTGGTGACGTTGTTATAAGTCATATTTTGTTCCAAATTATCAGTCTATAGGCGCATTTTGAAACACAAAATTAAAAAAGACAGACCCAAAATTCTTTACGACTTCCCAGCGTGTCATTATTTCTTGTCTAAGTTTCGATTATATTCCGAGCTTTAATAAATTGTATCTAATAGTTTCCATCAGCTGATTAAAACTGCCCATAAAATTATCTAGTTACAAAATTATTCGCTCTACCTTAAGCTAGGCAAATGCCTGATGCCCGTTTTCATCAACACTAAACGTCACTTAAATCAATGTCTAATACCTGAAAATACCGAATAAAGTATGCTTAGTCTAGCACTATCGTCTATCCGTTCCTGAAGAGAGTTCCGAGGGAACTTAAACCTGTTGGATAGTTGAAACGTGATTTTGGACACAAATGATAAGTACACTTATAAACAAAAGTAGTGAAGGATAAAACTAAATTAATGAATATTTTATTAAACTGACATGGTCTCTAACACTATCATTAACATTAAAAACGAATAGTAAACATGGTAAATATCCCGCTTTTGTGTTAATGATAAAATTATGCAATCTTTTTTTGACATTATAATGATTTTTATATTTTTAGAATCTATCTTTGATATATTTTATTCCCTCGTTATCTAGAAAACTCATTTTGATTTTTACATAATGATTTTTAATGTTTATTTTAACACTCGAGTTATTTTTATCAGGACAGAGGAATTTTTGAAATTACACAATAGCTCCTATTTTGTACGGAATCCTTTACAGTTAAGGGACTGATACAAACTCAATTGTTACCGACACGGGCCATTTTTTCAGTATCGATCTCTATGATTTGCCCAAAGAACAAAATAAAAGTTTTTTTCGTAATATTTTTCTTTCATTTCAGTGCTACGATTGTTATTATAGGGTTCATTCGGTCCGGCCATAAGTAAACTTTCAGTCTAATAATGCGGCAGAATAATTTTTGAGGTTATTTACATATCTCCGTAGGGATCCCCCGACTTTAATTAAGTATTTGGATGCTATGGCTGGTTTTATAATACCTTATGTTTATTTTTGGAAGATTAAAGGAGATTGTAAATTGAAAGCTTGGTCCCACGCAATGCATTAGGTACTTAAAAAATAATAAAGCAACTTAAAATTACGATATTATTCGGCATGTGACGATGCACAGCATCGGTGAGAGGGCGCTGTATACTTCCCGTTAGTTTTCAGCCAATCACAGCTCTCGAAGTCACGTGGTTCCGGTAGTCACGTGGTCCCAGGTGGCGTGTTCGCTAGTGGCGGACTTTTACCTCATAGCGTCGTTACTTCTCGAGCAAGCAACATCTAAATTAGAGTTTGCTGCTAGTTTTTAGTACTTTGAATCTTATTTTAGTTTAATTTTAAGTACTTAGCGTTTGCATTGTGTCGTATTACGGGCTGGTGCCCGTAGCACCACATCCAAGCGCGTATTTTACGAATGGAGTGCTAAGTGTTATAAATAAATAATTAAATAAGTGAAAATCAAATAAATAGTGTAATTGTGTTTCGGATCAAGAAGTGCAGGCAAGTGACGACTTGTAGTCTTCATGGAGCCATAAACGCCGGCTACCAAGAAGCAATTCGAGCTCTTCACAATTTGATCCTTCAGGTTCTGAGGTAAAGCGACGGAAATGCGGTGAGTCATCAGACATTTCTAAACTTGTGAACCAAGTGCTGTGCTAACGAACCTTTTAATGCAAAATGTGGGTGTCCGCAGGCAGATCGACTCTGACTAGCGGCTCAGGTCCCCAGAACCAGTTTCTGGACCTAGCTCCACGTTACCGTTGGATTTTAAATTTAAATCTGGTGGCTGCCCCTAATATGTTCAGTGGAGTTCCGCGATTAAATTTAAGCATTCTTAAATTGTTAATACGTCCTTGAAGGACCCTAAGGTTCTAATCCGTACCCCGTGAAGCGACTTGAAGCGTTACAAAAGTTCGGTGATTCTTTGTGGAAGGCTGTGCGCTACGCATACGCCTTGAAGATTCATAACGCTGCGCCTAGCTTCGTCAAGCTTGATATTAACGATGAACTTCGACAGTTTGTTAAGGGTAAAGGTTACGGCGAATTCCGCCAGAATGGTAGGTAACAGCCCTGAGTAATGATTTAATTTCAAAACGCGAGTTACTCAATCAAAGCTTACAAAGTATCAGCGAGTGGACAACTTCTGGTGCGTCATTTAGAGCCTCTAGCATTGTTGATAAAATTTCGGAATCATAACTACCCTCGTAAAAATTCCACAAAAATAGTAGGGAAATCATGCAGCTAGTTTGCAGAAAACGAGCTATGTATTTATAGAAAATCGCCGGGAGCGTACCCTTAGCGAATTTACAAATAAGAACCTTCGTGACGGTCTGCATAAGATCCCTCCAAGTTCTAATTACCTATTTGACGAAATTAAACTGCCTACATAACACGCATACATTCAGAATACAGGGGGACGTAGGACGTAGCCATTTGTCCATACAAATGGCTACGTCCTTGGCTCGGCACCTACAAAGGCCAAAATAAGAACACCCCTAGGGTGGCGAGCAGACCAAATGGCAAACGCTGCGGGCTCCGAAGGCCCTTCCCGAAATGGTTACGGGAATGCGTCAACCATTTACCTCCAAACCACCAGCCACGCCACTTTTACGGAGGCTGTCTCCGAGCGTATCGGAGGCAGTGGCAGACGCTGCGGGCTCCGAAGGCCCTTCCCGAAATGGACGGGAATGCGTCAACCATTTACCTCCAAACCACCAGCCACTTCACTTTTACGGAGGCTGTATCCGAGCGTATCGGAGGCAGTGGCAGACGCTGCGGGCTCCGAAGGCCCTTCCCGAAATGGACGGGGATGCGTCAACCATTTACCTCCAAACCACCAGCCACTTCACTTTTACGGAGGCTGTCTCCGAGCGTATCGGAGGCAGTGGCAGACGCTGCGGGCTCCGAAGGCCCTTCCCGAAATGGACGGGAATGCGTCAACCATTTACCTCCAAACCACCAGCCACTTCACTTTTACGGAGGCTGTCTCCGAGCGTATCGGAGGCAGTGGCAGACACTGTGGGCTCCGTAGGCCCTTCTCGGAATGATCACGGGAATGTGTCTGTCATTTACCTCCAAACCAAGACTGATTCATCCATCAGTACGAACCACAATCGCTAGAGATGTCAATCCAGCAGTAATATTTTTTATTATTATATATTTATATATTATTATTTTATATTTATTTTTTTTGTTCAAGGCGTTCTAGAAGTGGATCATCGGGATGCCGGTCCGAGTTTTTTCTCAACAATCCTTCTTACAAACTCGAGGAGCCCGTGGCTAATTAATCCGCCCGGGTCGATCCTTGCGTTGGGCCAGGCTTGCCTAGGTGCATCTGTGGATGGGTGATCGCCCATTGCATGCCGAGTATCCTGCGTGCCGTGGAAGGCCCGTTGAGCCGTTGGTCCCGGCTGTCATTTACCTATCTCTAAAAGTCTTGCAACCAGTCTTGCCAAGGGGTATCTGATTACCAGGTACTAGCCGGGTTGTGGTTGGCAGATAAGCAGGCGCGGGTTGTGGGGGTCAGATAAGCGGTCGCTCCATGTAAGGTACAGCTATTTGGCTGCATCCAGTTGTACTGGAGGCCGACCCCAACATGGTTGGGAAAAGCCAAGGCAGATGATAAATGTTTCTTACAAACAAGAGCGACGGGTCCAAGAGGCCCATATTCAACTTGAAGCACCTGACCCAGAACATAGTTCCGAAACCATTCAGACTGGTCTCTAACTTCAGATATCCCATTTTTAACAAAAGGAAGATTGAACGGTGAAGCTCCACCTATCCTCAGCAAGTCAGCATAGTTTCACGTAAACCTACAGTGGTTTCTCAAACTAATTTATTGTTCTGCAGATGAACTGGCTGCCGTTCGGCCAATCTTGCGCACGAAAAAAAAAAATTTCTCGGCCTTGGCCAACTGGGTGGGCCAAGTTCTACCATCCAAAAGCACGCGAGTCGTAGTCTACTCAAGTCCGTTTTCTATGACTTGCTTACGTGTTCTCTCGTGGCTATTGGTGTTCTTATAGGCGGGGTCAACTCGAAATGTCATGTCCACGTCACCTTTCTCTCGCTTGATTCAATGAAGAATCGAAGAGAGTTTTTATTTTTTGTGGATTTTCGTTGAATGGCATCTTCTTAGACCAGCTCTAGGATAATTGTGTTTTCGCAAATTAAGGGTTCCCCCGATAGACCTCTTTGCCGCCAGAGAAACCAGGGTTGTGAGTCAGTATGTTACCAAAGATTGTTCAGACTCAATTTCGCAACGCCTTTAGTTGTCAGTGGCTATTTCATCTGGCTTGGGTGTTTCCGCCTAGACTCCCGATCCCTAGAGTTCTTTACCATCTGAACTCGGCTCAAGGCGTTTTCGTAGTGGCTCCAATGTGGAAGAGAGGTTATTGGTTACTAGATCTTCGACCTCGAGCACTCTGCTCAAAACCTAGACGGAGTTCGAGTGGATCGGAGCACGGGCCTGTGTCCCTAGCATTCAAGACCTAGAGCTCTGTTTGGAAGTTAGCGGGTGAGGCGAAATAACTAGGAATTGGTCAGAAGCTGAAAGGTCCCTGCTCCAATCTAGCTGGGGAGAATCCACTCTGGGCACTTATATACTGGCCTGGTCTCTGTGAATCAAATGGCGTATAAAGCAATTATGACTTCGGTTGTTCCAGTAATATTAGTTTGACGAGATTATTAACATTCCTATTCACTGAGGAGAGATTGATTAGCGTAAACCTACCATACTGTTTACTAAATCTGTAATTGTGATCTTTAGACGACCGACCTGTATCGAAAATTTGAATTCCGACTTCTTAGTACAACACATTCTCAAAACTATCTCCTTGCAGTCTCCTAGAGCAGAGAAGTCTCCTTTTTTTGGGATCCTAGTGAACTGATTGCTTGTTTGCAGACGAATCCACCAAATAACGTCACTTTATTCAAAGCGTCAAGACGATGGGCTTTTCTGTTTTTGAAAGCGTCGAGAAAACGAGTTCATGACCTAATGCTACTCAGGGTCTCGTCAAGTCACTATATTGATCAGGGTGATCATACCATTCTGTATCCTGTGTTTGATCACGCTAACGAAAATATATGCCCAGTTATTTGGTTTGGGAAAATTTTGGAATCAGGAATACCAGGACGCACACGCGATTTTTTTTTGTGACAATTCGAGGTTCCACGCAAACTGCATCACGAACATTGATAGGTAATTGGACTAAAACCTTACTAAAAGATGCAGGAACATCTGCATATCTTGTAAGAGTATGCGTTCAGTCGTAGTTTCCTTAAATTGGTACGAAAATGTTCCAGTTGGAGAAATCCCCTCTCGTGGTAATTGGTACTGACCGAATTCTTTTGCCAAATATTATTGTAAACAGAGGTCAATGAGCTATAACCAAGTCCGAGTAATGTTTCGAATAATTTTGAACCAATGTAAGATAAAATCGATGGCCTCTATATCGTGGTTTAGCTGATTGATTCTTGTTTTCTAGATTATTACATTTTCCGAACTGGAAGTACCACTGATCTGTATAGTATGATGATGATCTAGATGTTGCTATGTTGTGGATTTATTTTTCAGTAAATATTATCATATTCTCACATAGCGTCGTTGTGGTCACCAGGAGTTATAAACACGTCTCTCACCGATGCTGTGCATCGTCACATGCCGAATAATAGTGCAAGTTTTACATAAAAATAAAACTTGTATTATTTAGCAGAGACGATGCACAGCATCCATTTAAGGTCTCCTGGTGAGAGACTTCTATGAGGTAAAAGTCCGCCACTAGCGAACACGCCACCTGGGACCACGTGACTACCGGAACCACGTGACTTAGAGAGCTGTGATTGGCTGAAAACTAACGGGAAGTATACAGCGCCCTCTCACCGATGCTGTGCATCGTCTCTGCTAAATAATACAAGTTTTATTTTTATGTAAAACTTGCACTATTTGTGTCGATTCTGTTGTGCACAAACTAAACTTAATTTAGACTATTGCTATCTTTTTAGGGTTCCGTAGCCAAATGGCAAAAATGGAACCCTTATTGATTCGTCATGTCTGTCTGTATGTCGGTCTGTCTGTCTGTCCGTCCGTATGTCACAGCCACTTTTTTCCGAAACTATAAGAACTATGCTGTTGAAACTTGGTAAGTAGATGTATTGAGAGTGGACTGTATTAAATTAAAGAGGCGAATACTTTAACACTTTATATTATATATTAGAGGTCGAAAATAGCTTATATTTGAAGCGGGGCACAAGAGTTTACACTATTAAATGTTCCTGTTACATAAGGAACGTACATAACGTATTAAGACGTGGGGAACGTGGGACTCATTTACTTATTAACTTGTTACGACACTAGGTAACTGATAAGAACTATGAATCTACTTTATATCTTTGACAATCTGTCTGATATGGAGCTCTTCCTTGACTTCTTGAAGACTTCTCCTTGATTCACTGGTTGAATGAAGTTATTACTTGTTTCTATTTGTTCTTATTTGACTCGATTATCGATTAAATAATCGGTCCCCCTTACATAGATTATTACGTCATCGGAAGTTGTGGGGGCACTATTGCATCTTTCAGGGACCTTTAACTAATCATAGCCCGTAAAAATGGACTTTCCCATTTGCTGATACAATAGTATATCTTATTGCGTAATATCTCCGTTTGGACAAGTACTGACTTGACCAATATCCCTTCCACAAAAGCTGATGCAACATCACAAATCATTGTGTAAGGCTTAAGGCCCTTTAGTATATAATAGTTCGGGGGTAGACAGACATATAGGTCCCCGTTATTTTCCTAAAAACTACTTATACTAGGGTTACATATTTATGAAGGGCTCGTCGTCCGTTACAAGATGTATTCTGTAAATCTTAATAGATTTTAACGCAAAAATAGAAAAAAAAAACAATAAATATATCTGTAACTTCTAAAATAAAAGAATGAGAAAACTAAAAAAAATATAAATGATATACGTAAACTTCCACCGAAAATTGGTTTGAACGAAATCTAGTTAGTAGTTTTTTGTAATACGTCATAAACCGTTAACAGCATTTTACCTTTCATTCAATCTGCTACGGAACCCTTCATGGGCGAGTCCGACTCGCACTTGGCCCCTTTTTTCTCTGATAAAACGAGAAAGAGACAGACGTAATTTAATGGAGCATGGACATTTGTTTCCGAGTCATGGATGTTTATATGTATAATAAGTATGTATTTACAAATAAAAAAGTATATATGTAGTATATCAACTTTCTGGCGACCACGACACAAGCCTTGCTTAGTGTGGCACTAGATGGCACTGTGAGTAACGTCCAGCGATATTTGTTTATTTATTTTATGTTATTTAATGCTCTCAAATTTAATTAGAACTAATACTAACATACAAATGAAGGGTACACGTAAAACACGTTGAAGCGCAAAGCATAAACTAGTTTGACATCTTTTAACTTAGTTCATAGCTATAGCCGTCCTTTTCTCGCACCTTTACGTAATTGACTTTTAGTAAAAGATAGCAAAAGCCTAAATTAAGTTTAGCTTGTGCACAACAGAATCGACACCATTGTCGCTTAAATTCTAATTCAACGTAACTTAAAACAAAAACTTCTCAATAAATTATGTATTATTTACTAGTCAATTGTAATGGTACAATCATATTTTATATTTTGTCAATTGAAATTAGTTAAAGACTTTGTAGTTTCTGATTGGTTGAAAAAACGCTCTCCGTATAAAACGGCATTAAAATGTCAAAACCGCCAAAGACTGATTTACTTGGTGTCAGAACTTTATCGATAATATCATTCATTTTAAACAACGACTTAATTTAATAAACCCTATTTGTTTTCTGAATACAATGTCTTACAAGATGAGCAAGAGCGGAAATTACTTCTACAGACATACAGGGTCAATGTAAGACCAGTATAATTTGTCTGTAATTTGAAAAATTACAGTACCTTTTGCGATCGAAAAGACTTTTGGTTTCCTAATTTTAGCTTTAACGAAACCAATGCAATTATTTATTTGATGTGTACTTATCGATCAAACATTCGATGATCCTATATCAAGGTAACGACGTTGAAGTTCCTAATTTGTTTTTGAAGTTATTTTATGGCCATACTTAGCTGATGAGCGATCTAAAATGCGAGCACTCAAAGGTTAATAAATAAATTTTACAGTATATAGGCGTTGGTTCACATGACATATGACTTGGCACCTATAATTATGCAGATATGAGTATTTTCTGTGCGTAGGCTGTGTACCGATATGGAACCAGATAGCCTTAGCTTCAAATAATATTGCTGACCAAGACAGTGATGATACAGAGAATAACAACGGCTTACTTGTCGTCCTATATTTATAGGACGACGAGGCATTGCTAGTTAGCTTTATGTGCTCGGCTCCTAAGAAATTACTCAATCTCTTCGACTATCTAACTTCTTGCTACGACCTAAAAACTGGAAAAAATGCTGGAAGAGATGGGTTTATTTTTTTAGAGTAGATGAAATCAGATGACATAGGACAACTTGAGAGATAGATGGAATTAAACGAAAATCGAAAAACTATTATGGCACTTTGAAAAATACAGAAGCAGTTCAGCTTTTTAAAACGTCAAACGTATGTGATAATCTCTTTCGAAAGCTACCGCATTTGCATGTATAACATTGCTCATGTCCTACCTGTCCAATGTTCATCAAAATGTAAGGCCCATGGGATGGGTTGCGGGCCTGTTTAGGGTTGCGGGCCTGTTCGAAAGAGATACCGCGGCCCCGGAACGTAAAAGGCGAGGAAGGAACATGGATGGTTTTTAGTCAGTAAGAGTCTGACACTCCCTCCCGCTCCGCCCAGAGTGGGGGGGGTCATTTGATGATTTCCCATCCTTAAAAAAAAAAAAAAAGGCCCATGGGATGAATCTCCGTAGAGCTAAATAAGTACTCCTTGGTATAACTAAATATCAAAAATATCTTCATTGTGCTCAAAATGTATGTCATAAGGATATAGAAGTCTTGTTGTTTCATCATCTCTCTAGCCTTTCCAAAGAATGTTGGGGTCGGCTCCTAGACTTACCAAATGCGGTTGAATACCAACTTATTATTTCCCAAGGTATTGTGTTTTAGACGTCCTAGTCCTACAAACATTTTATTAACCTTTTAATTAAACTGTAAATTTATCAATCACTATCACTTCGCACGCAACTTCGTCCGCGAAATTGTAGTAGCTCGGTAAAGATGTAGGTATATTTTTAATGGTGAAAGATTTATTAAAATCGGTTGAGTAGTTCTTGAGTTGAATCATAACAAACGCACATACTAAAAAAAACAAAACGTGAAATCTTTCCTCTATATAACATTAGTTTAGATGACATTAATTAGTACCTAAAGGCTGGTAACAACAGCAACAGTTTTTTGCGTGAATAGAGTTTGTCCCAAAGCAGAAGTTGTTGATAGTGATGTGTATAGTCATTTGTTTAACATCGGTCACTAATTAATAACAAGTCACCCTTCTCACCCCATACAAAACATTATATGTTTATGAACCAATATTTTCGTAGCGGGAAATAATTTAAAGAAGAATCTGAGTTCTAATTTTTTAAGGTATTATGTCACCGTAAAATTGACAAACACGTTAGATCGTAATCTCTCTGGCGAGAATTGATCATACTGCTTAAAATATAATGCTTTATTTATCGGAAGATTGTAATCTATCGAAGTGAAACCGTTATATTGTGAAATGCATGCGAAGGAAGTATCTCTGCCGCTATAATCGAGACTTGGGGCACCCCCATGTTAGGTTAGTTAGGTTCCCTTAAACTCTGCAGACAGGAATAGGGGCCCCGCGTAGGGGCTCCATGGGGCTTGCTATGCTTTTTAGAAGAATGTAAAGTGTTTTGAGGTTAGGGTATATTAACTGATATTTCTTCGGAATGGTATCTTTTCATGAGAGTGGTACCATGGGGCAAGCGGGACCCCTCCTTCCCTCCCCCTCTTGCAAACCGCGCGAGTTGACTTCCATCGCATACATTTCACATAATATTACGGTTTCACTTCGATAGATTACAATCTACCGAAAAATAATGCGTTATATTGTAAGCAGTAGGTATATTCGTTTGACAATCTTTCGAGAGTTAACAATCTCTCTAGTTATATAACAATCTGACGTGTTCTACAATTTTAAGGTGACATATGGGCTTATTTTCGTTTTA
This sequence comes from Xestia c-nigrum, assembly GCA_916618015.1. Taxonomy (NCBI): domain Eukaryota; kingdom Metazoa; phylum Arthropoda; class Insecta; order Lepidoptera; family Noctuidae; genus Xestia; species Xestia c-nigrum. The sequence goes on from OU745245.1 coordinate 18,692,803, forward strand.
ATTCTAGGATGGCTGCTTACTATCCTATATCATAACACAGATAACCTTTTAACATAGAAAAGACGATTTTTGTTTTCGCACAGGTGCATAAGTAAATTTCAATATACGACGCTGACGTACTATATTTTTAGCACCGTCTGACATCTTTGCATATCTTTGCAATGACTAAACCAATCTTAAAAGTCAGACAAACAAAGAGTGTGTCAAAGTTGATGAATTTAATAATCAATATGCGAATAGCCAAGGTGATTCAGTTATTCACCTAATTCTTATAATAAACATGCATATTATTATATAACAAAATTAATCTAAAAACCAAATAACTTCGTCAATAATTAAATGCCAAATGTTCCTAAAAAAGTTGTAATAGTCTTCCGCAAATCTACTCAGATCAAAGGCGTGGCAAGAAGATCATTTTACGTCAATTATACAAAATATGTCTACGAATTAATCTTTGTTTGCCTTCTAAATATCAAACCTAACACGTCACCTTAAACTACGTCAGTTATAGAAGAATTTTAATAATCTGCCACAAATCCATAAATCTGCATAATGAGAGCGGTCTCTTTGGGTTGGCCCAGAATAAAGTTTAATAACAAAGTAAGGGTCTACCGGATTGCAAATGCAATTCTTTCAGTTAAACCGCATTGAAATAACATAAAAGTTTGCAGGGTGATGCTGGACTGAAGCCAAATAAGGTGACTGTCGTGAACATCCGCTAGGGGCAACACGGAGCAGCAAGTTTTATCCTGCATTTCCTCTGCACCTTACCCCTTGTCTCATAAAGTCCAGAATCTATTACCCCAAAGGTCACGTAAATTGGTTTCTGGTCAACTGCTCGGTTCCGGAGTCGCTGGCTACTCGTTCAGTTTTATTACGAACCGATTGAATTTGTTGGTGATTATTACAAAGTTTCAGACCTAGTTTTCGATACAGAGTTTTTGGTTTGTTTTTAAAACTTTAGTGAAACTGAAATGTTGGTTTAGTAAATGTTTGAATTTGGTTCAATATTAACAAACCGGAACGCAACACGACACAACAAGCAAGGCAAATGTTTTCTGATGCTTATAGTGCTTATCTGACATAAGCAGATAAACTGAATTTTAAGTACAGTCACTCTGCAATTAGGCAATAATAAATCTGTTAATAAATGCAAAGGTTACATATAACCTATCATTAACTCGTTAAAATTATTAAAGAGATCTACTTCAAAGTCACTGAACTGTCTACTACCCAAGTGGGTAGATGCAACACCAAATTGGGAATCAATATCGCGATGAACCGGCTTTTAAGGAACTGCATGACAGAATCAAATCTCACCTCTTTTCCTGCCGTCTGTGTCTCAGAAGCTGCAGTCGAAACGGCCTTTATTTATGCTACTACTGACAATGCCACAAAAATGGCAAAGTGTTTAGCCAATAAAATTTAAAAGCATAAAAATAGCATAATCAGATAATAATGTTGCCACTGCTGGGACACAGGGCCTTTTCTCTATGAGAGGGAATGGGCTATAATCCAACCTGTGGGCCGAGTGCGGGTTGGTAGATGTCATGTGTCTTCATTTGGCCGGTTTCCTCATGATGTTCCTACACCGTTTTGAGAGCAGTGGTGGTAAAATAAATAACACAGAGTAGGTAATGCGCCTGACTGGTTTCGAACCTACGACCAACTGTTTGTAACGCCACCGCCACCACGGGGCCACCGCTGCTCTTTAGGGAAACAGAAAAATACAATGAATTTAAACGGAGTAAACGGATGACTCACAAAAGCAGATAGGTCTAGGAACAGTTCAAATCTGCCATAGAAAAAATCTGAACCAGAATTAGATTTACAGATTGTATAGCAGTTAATTCAACGTCATACGTGTTTCAAAAATCACGTTGAAAAAACCTGTTAGTTATTCAGAGCTGGTCAATATTTAAAATGGTTTTCACTGTATAGCTTTATCGGCGAGGTTAAAACTGTCCATTAAAATATTTTGAATAATAGAGTTCTCTTCAAAGAGAGTACTGTATTTTTAAAAGCCATTAGCTGGCTAGCGGATCTTTTTCAGCTTTTCATTTAAAAAACTTGATTGAGTATTTACTCTGGAAACGATGCAGGGACACAACGTTTAACACCCTTTTTTAAATTTTGTGGATGTGGTGTTTAGGCTTCGTTAGGAATGCCAAATTTAAGTGGCAGTGGGCTATATTGCTCGCAGAACGTATGACCGATGGGGCCGAAACATTCTGGATTGGAGACCGCGAACCGGAAACCGTTGCGTTGGAAGATCTCTCACTACGTGGACCGATGACCTGGTAAAGCTTGCAAGAATAAGCTGAATGCGAGTCGCACGGGATCGGTCAATATGGCAACACTTGGGGGAAGCTTATGTCCAGCAGTGGACGTCTTTGATGATGAGGAGTGCTCCAAAAGAGAGGGAACTGTTTATCCTGGGGTAGATTTAGTTATTTGTTTATCTTCAGTCTATTCTATGGTAGTCGACTGCTGGATATAGGCGTCTTTAAATGCCATTGAACTTGTTCTTCTACTAGCTATACTTGGTAGGCGCTGGATGAGAACAGCCGATTGACTGGTGCCACCTCATGAAGATCGTCACTGTGCCTTAACTACAAGCACCTTTACTACACTTAAAGTACTTACGATTTTCTTGTGTTTTTACGAGCACCCGATATTTCGACGCTGTTGCAAGCATCATGATCGCGGGAATACTGAAGAGGTATGCGGGTGGGACGAAAATTATTAATTACGAGCAGACAAATCTGACAAGAAAATCACGGATATAATCGTGATAAAGCGTGAAAGTCTAAAAAAGTGCATTCCACCTCTATTATATGGCGTAAACTAGAAAAAGAAATGAAGGCGTCGGTCAAACCTTGTCCCTACCAATCAATAGACATAACAATAAAAATGTAGCACGGTGCGTTGTATTATGTTACCCAAAATAAACTCTGATAATCAATTGGTTTCCATTTGGCAAGAACACGCGATATAATGAACTTCAATATTCAGCATTCAACCTTCTTGCACCCAACAAAACCAAAAAAATATGTTTTCAATTTTATACCACGAGCAATTCCAATTAATATAATAAACCGCAAATTAAATAAAGCCTTCAAAATATCAATTACTTACAGTATTATCAATAAATTAACATTAACTAAGTATACGGTACCTGTTGGGACATTATTACTTATGCAAGCGATGCATCATTAAATCCCGCTGCCTGGAAAGCTTCTATGTAGGTATAAATATATTATCAACATAGGAATATCAACAACAATAGATAAAGGGTGTAAAACACCCCTTAAAGAAGCTGAAAAGCACTTGTTTTCCCTGTCATTGCGATATTTTTTTTGTTCTACACTATACCTGGGAACCTTCAAATTAATGAGATATTGGGGGTCAAAGTTCCAACTTTTGACAGGTATTTTTTGAAATTCTAGTTTTTATTACAAGATTTTTAATTGAATCACCTCTACGACCCCCGTACTATTCAATCCATCCATCAGCACAATGTTTTAAATGCCTTACATTGAGCTCTACCACAAAACATGAATTTTCAACCCAAAAAAAATTGTTGCGTAAAGTTACTTGCTTTGATTTACAAAATGCTTGGTTGACGGCTTCGTGATGAGGAGGTTTACACCCTGTATACTCTTCTAATTGCCATTCTTATTGGATTGCCTACTTTTTCACAAGGAGTAATTGTTCCTACAAAACGTCGGTCTGAAACCTATCACATCTCTTTTTCAATTAATATCTCTATAGAGAAATATTATCTTTTTCTTATTACCTAAAATCAAGAGCTGAATACATCCAAAAACGAACCTTATATTGATAGACTTCCAATTGAATAAACGCAAAAGATAAATGGGGACCACTAAAATAAAAATCGGCAATTATTCCCGCCGTCTACCACTAAAACTCTATCCTAATTCACTTAAGTGTGATAACAATGAGTATAAAATTCAATACATTCGCGGCCGTAGTGCGCCGCTCAAAGGAAACGATTCCCCTAAAACTACAATCGTAAAACGGTTGTAGAATTCTCGTCTTGGGAGTAACGTATGCTAAAAAATGCAAACAGGAAAATTTAATGGTTCGTGAAGTAAACCCGCTACGCAGAGCACCCCGGAATTGCCTTCCATGTTCTACTTGCGACCCCTACTTTTGTAGATGGAGAAAAGTCGAATGGAATATTTATTTTTTCTAGCTGCCGACTTGTGCAGAAACTATTATTCTTAAGTCTGGAAAACGTCTTTGCTTTTTGATGGGGTTTTTCGTTGACGAAAATGACGAAATTCATGTTTTTTTTTTATTCCTTAATGTGTGTTTATTCACATAAATAAATTATTTAGACTTAGTGACTTAAATATTATAGGACAACTTTGATCGATCATTAAAATTATAAATACTTTCATACCATCTTACATTCCATTTTAAATGTCATTTCGCAGTGCTTATTCCTTGAGAATTTGGGGATAATTTATAGCGTTTGGACTCACGCTTAGTAAATAAATAATATATCGAAAGGCAGATTTACGCAAATATGCACACCCTCAGAAAATATTTTTGATAATGAAAACCTAAAAAACTTTCCATCAATCAGTGCAAGCGAGAAAATAATGAGAATCAATAGTGACGCTAAAGAATATAAGGGGACTCTTATGTGGATTTCCCCAATATTACTTACTATCACTTATTATTCTAAGCTATTGACTTGAGCATGAAAATTGCTCTGTTTTGTTTATGCAAGGGTGTATCTAAAAGGATGCATGTCGCTACAGATAAGGGCATAAATACAATAAGGCAGGAATTTGGAGCACACCGTATATTATCATAAATCTTTGGAAATGGGGTGAATTATTATAGGTATCGTGTGTGGTTTAAGTATTTTGATAAGGCTTGTGTCAATTTATTTTTTCTGTCGAACCCTTCATAAATAAACTAACGTGAACAACGTGTGGCTGCCACTAAGAAATTCCTGATGGAAAGTCCCAACAACCATTGGCCCGAACCGGGTATCGTACCCAAGACTTCGTGATCATGCGCAGTCGCAGTTGCCCAACAAAGTAGTTCACATACTTTTAACACTGAAGATGTTATTGCACAAACTTCACAAGGATCGATGGACGCCACTGAAAGCACCAAGTTCTTAGCTAAATTCAGGGGTAATTTTAACAAGTTCTTAGCTAAATTCAGGGGTAGCTTAATTACGATTACCTTTAAGACAGAGTAGATGAACCTACCGATTATTCTTTCATCATCATCATCATCATTTCAGCCGAAAGACGTCCTCTGCTGGACATAGGCCTCCCCCAAGTGTCGCCACATTGACCGGTCCCTTGCGACTCGCATTAAACGGATTCCCGCAACTTTCACCACGTCATTGGTCCAACTAGTGGGCGGTCTTCCAACGCATCGTCTTTCGGTTCCAGAACTTATCGGCTCCCTCGGCCGTTCGTTCTGCGAGCAATGTGTCCTGCCCACTGCCACTAAGCGATGCGATTATTCTTTACTTTTAACAAATTAACGTCTCATTAATTGGTCAAGGTCAATCTATTGAAGTTTGTGTAGTCTGCTTGCGTAGTTCACTATTTATAAAACGTCAAGTAGGATATTATAGCCTCGAGCATCCCTACTCAAGTGCGACCCTTAAAAACATTGGCTGACCTATAAGGCAAAAAGTTTGATAGGGGTAGCCATAAATACTAGGGATTTTATTCATCATCTTTTAGCCCAACCGTTAATCAACCCTTCTAGAGCTCAAAGCTTCAAGATCTTGCGTCTTGCATCTTGTTAGTTAAAGCAAAGCAAGCCATTCGAAAAAGATGTCCTATCGGCACATGCCGGCTACGTCCCATCTCGTAGCTTTCCCATTTCGACCACTAAACGAAATAGCATCACAAAAGTCCCATTTCGTAACTATTTTAATGTTCGTACATTGAATCCCATTTCGTCAACTTTTGAGTGTGCTCACATTGACAAAGGCAACCTCTCTATTAGAGTGAGTCCATGTCGAACTATGTGGAATTTGTGGTTTTAGGACCCCACGATATTATTATTTTCCTTCACAATTTTGAACGCAGTGGCAATAAAATCAATAACACAAAGAAATGGGCCTGCTTTGGATCGGTACCATAATCAACAAGTCTGATATTAAGGTCCATGTTCACCAAGTAGATGACAGACTGATTATCTGAAACAGCTGTTTAAAACGCATTTTTATATGGGAACATGTCATAGTGACAGCTGTTTTTAGATTATCAGACGGTTATCTTTTTGGTGAACAAGGACCTAAGTCGGGGTAGATAGCACTGGGTTCATGTGCTTACTGTGACAAACAAAAAGTTTCGTTAAAAACTGCGCAAACTTTTTGTCCCCCAACTGTACCTACACACACCCAACTAAAACACCAAAAAACATCAAGAGTAATTAATGAACAGAATACAAAACGCTGGGCCGTGAGGCCACTTCTGTCCAACATGCCTTCGAGTGTCACTTCAGTATTTAATTAAACGTAAACGAAAAGAGAAACTGAGAAGGTTGGGTAATTTGTCAAAATTAATTAAAAAAGAAAACGGAAGAACTGAAGAATAACAAGGAATTTAACAAGATGATGTTTAACTGAAGAATTTTGTTGTTGACTCTGTTTACTAAGTAGCTGTTTTGTAGGTTTCAAGTGTTTCAAAAAACAGGGTAATGAATCTTTTATTTTGGTTGTAATTTTCAATGTAAGGAGCTTCATGTTCCTGAATTGTTTGTGCCTTGGTAACAAAAGTCTGATAAACATGAACGATTTTTATTGAGAAAGGTATACGATCGAGTTGTTAAAACTAAATTAAAGAGTTTATTTTCGAAAAACTTTTCTACAATGTCAGATCCAAAATGTTTTACAAATAACAATTTTGCAAGATACCGATGATTTAGTTTATTAGCAAACACGTAGGATAAGCATATTATCCAAATTGCTTAGTCTAACTAAACTTTCATAACTGCTTTTACAGTTCATAGTTTTTAAATTTTCAGGATTTGTTTGTGTTGTACCATTTTATGTTCATTTATTTTGGTTGAAAACAAAACATTTTACAACATATAATCAACTGCACAACATTTTGATGGCTTGATAAAAGGAACAAAAAGCCAACCTGTAAAAAAACTACTCGTTTATAAACTAGGTATGTAGATTTATAGGTAGTACCTACTATATCTTTTATTATAATAAAAACAATCGACACTATTGTTTGTAAACGGAAACATTAATTTTATTAGTTAGACTACAGCAAACAAATAAAATCATTTTTTTGAACGATATTCAAAAAAATGTTTTTATTTATTATTTTATTAAAATGAATACTAGAATAATATTCTTGTTTCAAAGAGCATAGTTATTTAATATAAGTATTCAATATATTTAGTATGTCACCCAGTTTTCGATCCTGCTCACAAAAAATAAGCAAAACTGATTACTATTCCCCCCTCTCGTTCCCCTAGCTACAGGGGACAACCACAAAAACAAAAGAAAAAAACAGTCAGGTTCCTAAAAAAAAATACATCAAAGAAACATCCATACATCTGATCAGTCACCTTTTACAATGCGGAGACTTGCAATCCTGGCTTGGCAAACCCCTGTTTTCGTGCGGTCTTTACATACAAAAGACTGAATTGGTTCGCCTGATTGAATTATCTACCTTCCAACATTGGGTCACGGCTTTCAAAGATATTTACGTAAACCTACTTTCCGTATAGAACAGCTTCTTTGTAGGGAAGTCAATCAGTAGTGTTTGTTTTGAATTTTTGTATTCGAATTTCGAATATTTTCAATGCAACTGAAATATTGAAGCGGGATTTGGAGTCTGTATGTGTCTCTGACGTTTGTGAAGCAATTCGTTTCACGGGACCATTGCTACCTGAAAGAATGTAGAAATGTGCTCGTTTTTGGTTAACAGTGGATTAGTGTTATTGTGGTGGTGCCATAATAAATCAAAGAAGTTGATTGAAAAATAGTTGTACCTACCGTCGTATTTACTCAAAACTTTATTACATTCCACATGTATTATTAGGTGGTAAAACTTATTCATATGTTATAATATTTATAAGTAGGTATAATTAGATCACATGGTGGCGGGCACAGCAAAATAAGTGCGAGTTAGGAGAGAGGAAGCGTTTGTAAATTATACAACGTAGGACTTTCTGAGATTAATATTAATTATAGTCTAAAAATATTTAATTTTGCTTATTACGACTTCTCTTAAATATTTCTGTAATGAACTTCCAGGTCAATGATAACGTATATTATACAGGGTGTATTTCACCTCATCACAAAGCCGTTAAGCAAGCATTCTGTATATCAAACTAAGTAACTTTCCGCAAAAAATATTGCTGGGAAAAAACATTTTTTTTTGAGGTTATAAATCATGTTTTGTGGTATAACTCAATGTAACGCTCTCAAAACATTGTGGGTATGGATGGATTGAATATTACGGGGGTCGTAGAGATATTTAAAGTAAAAATCATGCGACAAAAAGGGGTATATAAAAAAAAACTTGTAAAATTCTTGCAACTTTGACCCCCTATATCTCCGTAACTAGAAGGTTCCCAGGTATGGCGTAAAACAAAAAAATGATCAGAATGACGAGGATAACAAATGCCTTTCGTATTCGTTAAGAGGTGTTTTACACCCTTTATATACAGGGTGTATTTCACCTCATCACAAAGCCGTTAACCAAGCATTCTGTATATCAAACTAAGTAACTTTACGCAAAAAATATTGCTGGGAAACAACTTTTTTTTTTGAGGTTATAAATCATGTTTTGTGGTATAACTCAATGTAACACACTCAAAACATTGTGCGGATGGATGGACTGAATAGTACGGGGGTCGTAGAGATATTTAAAGTAAAAATCATGCGATAAAAAGTGGTATTTCAAAGAAAACTTGTCAAAATCTTGCAACTTTGACCCCCAATATCTCCGTAACTAAAAGGTTCCCAGGTATAGTGTAGAACAAAAAAATGATCAGAATGACGAGGAGAACAAGTGCCTTTCGTATTCGTTAAGAGGTGTTTTACACCCTATATTTAGCATCTAGAAGTGAAGATGTTTAAAATAGAACAACATTCTAACCTGTAACAAAATATCAATGGCTGGAACTTTCCATAACCGCCACAAATCATAACTAATTCAATTAAAACGTAATTGTTTTCAAAAATAGTGAGTAGATAAGCACACCAAATAGGAAAATATAAATCTTAAAAATATAGCCCTATGAGCGATAATGCCAAGGAGTCTCTCGCGACCAGAGACCATTGTAAGTGGTCCGGCACTTCTTTCCATAGAATTAACCTGTGCTACGCAAAACCTCATTTCTTCCTAACAATATACTTTCATAAGCAAGAATTAGAATGGTCACTAGCAGGCATGGGACCTCAAGGCCCCGAACATTGTTAATGTGTCGCACATGCGATGGACACAGTCCATAAATGAAAATATAATTCGCGCCTATTATGGGGCTACTGAGCGCCCCTCAGTAGCCTCATAGAGGTGCGCCTGATAACTAGTATAGTTTATACATTCTTGTCCTTGTATCTAACACTGAAAATAAAACCAAAAACAAACAAAACAGCCCAGAAAAGGGTACGTCATAAATACTTGACACGTCGTTATAACACAAAGACACGGAGTTTTGAAATTTATGTTTCCCCGAAAATAAAAATCAGTATACAAAGGCTAGACAAAAAAATCCTTAATAAAAAGGAAGCGTACTCGTCAGCAATGTGTCGACCCCGAGCCAATTGAATTTCAAAGCCGACAACGTCTACCACAAAATTTATTCAAAGAATAAATCTGAAAATTTGTAGATCTAAAGGCATAAAGGCAAAGTGGCGCCGAGACGTCGACAAAGGAATTTCTAAATTTCACGGCTTCCGCCTTGGCTGTTTGTATTTATATGAGGGCGTTGTATAAGATGACAAACGACTGGGGGTTACAACTGTGGCCGGTAGTATAGACAGGCGGCGGACGAAAGGGTCATACGCGTTACTGCTTGGCCACGAGTTACGGGGTTCAGGCGACAAGCGTATGGCGATAGTGAATGTGGTGAAAACAAATGAAAGAACAATTACGGCTGAGAGCATACCACTTATCCGAGAAACATGACGCGATAAGACTCACGAAAACTCACTCACTCATTGCTGGACAGAAGTGACACAGCCGAAGCTCGTGAGCTACATTAGCGGGGTGCTGGTCTCTTTCAAGTGCGTATCTCATTTGGTCGGTCGCCCGAATTTGGTTGTCTGTCGAATTCAGGAAAATGACCAAGTATTAGATAAATGAACGGGGTATGTTAAAAAAAAAAATATATATATATCTATATATTTTTCCCACAAATAGTATCAGGTTCAAAAACATTTTGAACATGGAAGCCCATACTAAGTAAAACTTGTGATGTTTTAGGTATGTGTGTGTACCGTGCATGTGTGTTATATCTCTATGTAACTGTATAACAATTTCTCATAGTCAAATAAATGCATCGGTTTGCCGAATTTGAGTAAAATAATCATTTGCAAACCAAGTTACGTCACGGCAAATTATGGCATTCTCAAAGTTATGGCATGACATTCTCTGGTGTTTTTTTGTTCCTTAGGTACTATTGCAAAACGCATGTCGTTTGGGCTTGTGGCTTGTGTCCAAGAGGTTATCGTAGGGGCGTGCAGTGCGGTGCAAAAGTCGCGGATCATTTTCATAGTGATGTATTGTGTAGATGCGTTCCCCCTTTTGTCTATTATTGGGGGCGTTTGTGATCGTTGAAATAGTTTGCGTTACAAATCATCGTGATTGTGCACTTATGATAACAGGTTGTGTGATACAAAACTTTGTGTAACAATCTATCAAACATAATGCATTCCTTCCTTCTCTCTTATTCAACACAATCTTTCGTTGTGTATCCGAAAGGCTAGAAGGGGTATAATAAGACTAGTCTTACCAAGGGGTGTCGTGTTATCCGTAATTGGATTACAGAGTTTTGATATGCACGTTGTTCCTTGTAAAATACTGGTATTCAGCCACATTCGGCTGGTTAGAAGTCGACCCAAATATGGTTGGAAAATGTTAGGCAAATGATGGCGATTTTATTATCTGTTGTTCTTCAATTGATATCTAGCTACTAAGCAAGTTCAACTGCCTGTCCAGACTGGGGCTTCAGAGAAGTTTACTCGGATACAAGGAAAATGCAGGAAAACCATTTAGCACAATTTTCCATATTTTTGAAACAGGACCAGTTTGTTTTGACCACGCCACAAGTCAATAAAACGAGTACCTTTCCCAACAACATATGTATGCAAGTAAAAATCAACACCCAAACATACCTCAACACTAAAAAACATAGTCAAAGAGCTAACTATCCAGAAAGTACGCAGCTCCTCAACGTCTCGCAGGGTCGAGTATTAATGCACGTAACCCATTGTTAACTAGCTCCTACACTGAGTGACAAGTTTGTTAGTGCATGCTCTTCACGGGAACAACTTCACTTTGAGGCTGTAGTACTGTAGCGTGATACTGTGAGGAGTAAAAAGTTTTTGCATTGTAGTTCGGATTATGATGAGGGTGTTGGATTTGTTTAAGATTTTCTATTTTTGTGGAAGGTTTATTTTTTTGCTCCAACAGCTCCATGTTGGAGCAAAAAAATAAGCCTGCTCCATGAAGACTGGTGTTAAACTGCAGCTGAGCAGACTGGAAGTATTTGGGTGATGATGACGAACGAGTAGGACAGCCGGTCTCAGTTAAATCACAAGTGCGATTTATAGACCAATGTAGCGCTCGGTTTTGAGGTTTCAAAAATATTAAAGTTGTTTATTTTGCGCATGTAGTTTCCGGACCATTTGCATAACATACTACATTAATTTGTGTAATTTAAGGTACTAGCATAGGGAGAAATTTGGGCATCATTGGGAGTTGAGAAATTTACTATCATTTTAATAACGAAGTAGTAACTGTTAAACATTGGCATTTTGTGTCATATCTGTATACAGGTAGGACTCTCGGCTAACACTATATTAAGGGTGAAGCGCGAATACCCCTCGAAACTCAATTTTCTTTCTTTTTTTTTTGTTTTTGCAATTTGCCGGTCAGTGTCAGGCTGTACGTTGACCGTGGAACTTAAAGGGCGAGGAAGGAACACGGATGGTTTTTAGTCAGTATCTAAGAGTCTGACACTCCCTCCCGCTCCGCCCAGAGTGGGGGGGGGGGGTCTTTTGATGATTTCCCATCCATAAAAAAAAAAAAAAGGCTGTACGTTGAACAAAATATGATACGCGGCCGTAATATGGGCATTATCATATTTACGATATCCAATAAAGTCATATTTGTAACGGTCGCAAAACAAATTTTAATTTGCAGCTTATCATCATCAGCTTAAAATGTTCCCACAGCTGGGCTTCCTCTCAATGAGAGGGAATGGGCTATAATCCACCACGTGGGCCCAGTGCGGATTGGTAGATGTCACATGTTTTCGAATTTGAAGTTACCCAAGTAATATTAATTACCCTGGTAACAATCACTACCCAGTAAAGTTATAAATTCGTGCCGTCAACACAAAACAAAAAATAACACCAATTAAAATATTGAAAACATCAAACCAATTATTTTTGTACCGTAGTTAGCTAATTGTTCCTCGTGCCTGCCTCAACAGTAACTTTACTGTTTATTACGAAATTGTAAATGTGACCTATAAAATAATAAGGCCTGGTAACTTGATACTTGCAAACTAATAAAAAAAGGAAAGAAATTGGCAAACGTGGATGATGCCTTTAGCTAACACTTAATTGAGTTAAATGCACTTTATGATAAATATGGGGAGAATATTTTTATGAGATTACAACTTCGTCTGCGTCACATAAGAGAGAAAAACGAAGGATTTTTTTTTGCAACATTTTTCATTCCTGCTCCTTATAATCGTAGCGTGATGTTATATAACCTAAAGCCTTCCTCGATAAATGGACTATCCAACACACCAATATTTTTTCAATTCGAGCCTGTAGTTCCTGAGATTAGCGCGTTCAACCATACAAACAAACTCTTCTGCTTTATAATATTAGTTTAGATTCAAATGATAATATTTTATCATCTTGATCTATCAGGTACCCATACGCAAACAAGCACACACTACATTTATTTTAATGTCAATTCATTCGAATCACTCTCGGCCCTAATTTAATCAAATGTTTTTTTTCTGTGTACTGGCGTAATGTTCGATTATTTCATGTTAATGTACAGTCACGTCTAATAATAATTATGTAAACACTTAAGAGTTTTTTTTATTGTGTTTCTCCTAATGTACTGATTAAAATTAATTTATTACGTACATAGTATTCTGGATCATATTTTTATGAAAAAGATCCAATCTCCTAGTCACAATCGTTATTTCTCGCGACAATAGTTGCATATTATTAGACGTGACTGTACAGTCAGCTGTGAGGCTATTTTTTTATAAAATGAACTAGCTGACCCACGCAACTTCGTCTGCGTCACATAAGAGAGAAAAACGAAAGGAAAAAATATCCCCGTTTTTGCAACATTTTTCATTCCTGCTCCGCTCCTAATGGTGGTAACGTGATGTTTTATAGCCTATAGCCTTCCTCGATAAATGGACTATCCAACACAAAACGATTTTTTCAATTTGAACCAGTAGTTCCTGAGATAAGCGCGTTCAACCAACCAAACAAACAAACAAACTCTTCTGCTTTATAATATTAGTATAGATGAATAAATCTAGTAAAATTGTGGCAAGTTTATTTGCTGAATATGTGACATAAAATTTAAGACAAACATTGGTATGTGGGTACAACTAAGTTACAGCACAAAATGTTGTTTAATTAATAAATAATAATAATAATAAATATCGCTGGACATTAACACACAGCGCCATCTAGTGCCACACTAAGCAAGGCTTGTGTCGTGGACACCAGATAGTTGATATACTACATATATACATTTTTTTTTGTTGGTAAATACATATTTATTATGCATATAAACATCCATGACTCGGAAACGAATGTCCATGCTCATCACACAAACACAGGACCCTATGAACGTAAGGCAGCTTCACTACCACTACGCCATTCGAGTCGTCAAATTACTTATAATGAGCTCCAAATTATGAGTTTCGTGGAACTAAACTCAGTTAAAGACAGTCGCGGCAATATTTGCTCATGTCTGTTGCAGTTTGCTTCAGTGTAGGCGCTTTAGTTTACCACATTACCGTGTACTTAGAATTAGTACGGTTTGCTGTTTACTTATGTTATGTAAAGTTGGTTCTGTATTTGAGAGGTGGGGTGACTGCGAAGAATATTTTGGTTTTGGGAATCCTTGTGATAAGATGCAAAACCAAAGTATTGGCTAGGTAAACTTATTCACTAAGCAATTAAGTAATTTAATATTACCTACTGAACTATTGAGTGAAATAATTTCCTTAAAGCTGGAAAACGCCTTTTTTTAAAGCAACACGGAGGAAGCTATCCAAAATTTAATAAAGTTTTGCTTGCAGTGAGTATTTAACTTACTTAATTAAAATAACAAATTCAATATAGTAACCACTCACTCAACATTTAATGCAATATTTAGATTTTTTCGAACTTCACCCATAGTTAACAATTAGACTCTTTTTCTCACTAAAATCGATTAGCATCACTTCATATTCTAAAACAAAGTATCCCGCCGCGTCTGTCTGTCCCTATGTATGCTTAGATCTTTAAAACTACGCAACGGATTTTGATGCGGATTTTTTAAATAGATAGAGTGATTCAAGAGGAAGGTTTTTTTATACAATTTTACGCGGGCGAAGCCGCGTTCATCGGCTAGTTTATTTATAAATCAAACTACACCTATGAATTCTTTAACTGACATGGTCAGTAACATTATCATTACCACTAAATATCCCTTTCTTGGCAGTCGGCTAGAGAGAGACCAGGATATTATTTACCATGTTCATCCGTAATGATGGTGCTTGCAACAGCGCAGATCGGGAACTCAAAAATAAACATGGTAACTACACCACCGTACCACCACTACACACATGTTTTTATCTCAGATGGGAAATCATCAAATTTTAATGAATACTTCCACTCTGGGTGAAGCGGGAGGGAGTGTCAGACTTTTACTAACTAAAACCCATCCATGTTCCTTCCTCGCCCTTTATGTTCCGTGGCCACGATATCTCTTTCGAACAGTCCCGCAGCCCCGGACCACTACAAACCTGTCGAGACATAACGATAAAAATTAGTGCTAGGAAAGAAAAGAAATAGAACCACATCAGAAAATACAATCATCATACGCCTAGGCCTTTTCCCAACTCTGTTGGGGTCGGCTTCCAGTCTAACTGGATGCAGCTATATACCACTACTTTACATGGAGCGACTGCCTGTCTAATCTCCGCAACCCAGTTAGTACTGGGTAATACGATACCCTTTGGTAAGACTGGTTAATAAAGTACAAGCAAGGTATAAAACCTCTATAGTTTGCCGCCTAGAAAGCGTAGGCGCCATGACTGCAAAGGTGTTACAACATTAAATGTTATTGGAACTCGTATATCATACCTCTAATATGCTAGAACTATATTTTAGCTGCACTAGACCGTAGGTTAGTAGGTCAAACTTGCAATTTCAGTGGGCATATAAGTAAATGAGTTTGAATAAAGTTTACGAGGTAAACATTGGGTGCAATAAAGCTAGCATATTTTACTTTTATTTTACGGTTTTAGTAATAATATTAGCTCAGAGAGCAAATACTGAAAGTGATGCTACGAAAACCTTATCGGTATCCAACTACTCAACTCTACTTAGACTGTAAAGTTTTAACAGTTCGACAGCTCTTCGTGTTGCAATCCATTCTCAGAAGACACTCCAGTGTCCCACCATCTGATCCCACCAAACGAACCAACATTTCCCCAGGTACACGACACAAAACTGCTTTTGCCAAACACCAATACTTCACCTTGAGTTCACTGATCTATAAGAAAATTCATAAAGAAATAAATATACTGGATTGCAATAAGTTTGAATTGAAAGCTAAGCTAATGGAATGGCTACTTCAAAAGGACTATACACAAACTGAATCACTGCTAAAATGCATTGCCTAATTTGCATTTGCTTTTTTGCCTCACATATAACACCTCACACTCGCTAATCACATACAAAAACTCACCACACACTAATAAATCATACAGATATACTCACTCACACACACACTCACTCATTCACATACATAAGTTTTAAATAGTTAATTTATAATATTTTTCCTTTTTCCTAAATTATGATATGTTTATATTTACAAGTTTAAGAGTAATATGATTGTTAAGTAGTTAACACGTACTATAAGTTGGCACAGTCCGCAGTTGTTTAATCCCTATTTTTGAGTAACCTCACAGCTGAACACTGTCTCTTAAGATACAGGTTATCCTAGTTTGAGAGGCAGGGCTCACAATATCTGTATACAAACTTCTGTAGCGTTAGTTTGCATATTGTTAAACAGTGTATACTAATGTATGTTTCCTTGTGACAATAAACTTATTATTATTATTATTATTAATATTGGCCCTTATCGAGACATGAAACATAACATAACACCTGTAATTCCCGGTGGGTATAAGCAGAATTCTGAGAAGTGCCTGATAGAGAACCTGTGAAATACTGTAGGTATTGAAAGGATGTAAAACTCCCCTTAACGAAGCTGAAAGGCAATTGTTCTCCCCGTCATTACGATTATGTTTTTGTTCTACACCATACCTGGGGAACCTTCTAGATATGGAGATATTGGGGGTCAAAGTTCCAAAATTTAGAAAAGTATTTTTATACAAGTTTTTGTTATGAAGATTTTTACTTTCAACACCTCTAAACCCTCGTACTATTCAATCCATCTATCAACACAATGTTTTAAGTACGTCAGATTGAGTTCTACACACAAAACATGATTTTTTCACCCCACAAAAAGGTCGTTTCCCTGCAATAATTGTTGCGTAAAGTTACCTACTACAGACTTCTTGGTTGTCTTTTTTAAACTTTCACGATCAGAACACTTTATAAAACTTAAGAAGACGGGTATTTATCGCGAACGCTTCAAACTCTCTTCAGCTTGGAATCCAGTAATCACTAATCACTAGTACTCGTCAAGTGAAATCGCCTCAATATACGGACACTGTTAGTGTAGTGTGCTGTCCTATTGTGAACCGGCCCTAATTAACATTTATGAAGATGAGTGAGGGTAGTTGAATAAACGCCTCCACTTTGCTGTCGCGGTACCTCCAGTACTTCAGTCTCCCCGCGACCACGGCTGGTGCAATCCGGTCGAAACGTCGGGATTAAATTAAAGGTAAATTCGCGATAAATACCCGTCTTCTTAAGTTTTTTAAGACTTCTTGGTTGACGGCTCCATGATGAGGTGGTTTACACCCTGTATAATTTTTTTGTGAAAATATTGATTCTGTCTAGTCTTATCCCTGTATTTATTTACCAGTGTTACTTTTAACACAATTAAATACTTATTAGGTACCTATATTTTTCTTTTATTGGAAGATCAGCATCACCTGTCTGGCATGAATGCTGAAATGGACCTTTTTGGAGCAGCCGTGCACAGCGCATGCTTTGTAGTTTCTCTTTTTTTGTATCTTCCTATATTATTGTGTGCTTGATTATCTAAGGTCAGATAAACAATATTTTTGTTTCTTTTCTTACCTTCTAACATTTCGCTTGTAATGTTTATGTCCCTCGTACATACCTGACAGGGAAGAAAAACTAGATAAATCACAAATCCAGATTCTGTAGTTATATCACTTTGACCGGCCTGGGAAGCTAACCCAGGTTCTTGTGCACAAAAATAGCGACGAGGCAATTACCATTCTCCCTTATCTTTGGGTCTTATGAAAATTTAAAATGAAATTTTACTTTCTCCCTGTTATGTAGTAACAAAAGTTAAAAATGTCTAAGGGCCTGAGCAGACGAGGGAGTTTTGTCCGTAAGTATCATTGTCAGCGAAATACATACATGAATATTTTTGACGTGGTCTACGGACAAAACGACCCAAATGGCGTAGTGGTAGTGAGACTGCTTTCCGTTATTAGGGTCCTGGGTTCCGGGGTTGCGGGCCTGTTCGAAAGAGATACCGCGGCCCCGGAACATAAAGGGCGAGGAAGGAACATGGATGGGTTTTTGTCAGTAAGAGTCTGACACTCCCTCCCGCTCCGCCCAGAGTGGGAGAAGTCATTTGATGATTTACCATTCTAAAAAAAAAAAAAAAAGGTGTCCTGGGTTCGAATCCCGGTAGGAGCAAATGTTTGTGTGATAAGCATCGACATTTGTTTCCGAGTCATGGATGTTAATATTTGTATAATAGGTATGTATTTACAAAAAAAAAAGTAAATAATATGTAATATTGGTGTCCACGACACAAGCCTTGATTAGTGTGGCACTAGATGCCGCTGTGTGCTAATGTCCAGTGATATTATTCTTATTATTAAAAGTTCCTCGTCTAGGCAGGTCCTCAGATGACATAGAACTGCTAAAAGCAATTCTTAACAAACTATAACCGTTGTCGATCGCAATAGGCCCAAAGAGTGAACCCATAGACTAAGCAGCACTCCAATAACACTCAAATGTATTACACCTGAATTTCACTTACACTAATCATCCAAAAACCCACACAACTATTTACAAACTTGACTACCAGAAGAGACATTAAAAAGGCCCGCAAGTACCCGCCCTAACATTTTCCGCAACCGTCTAAATTTCCTGCATTTACATAGGTTTCCCGTATTTATGTCAACCGGAAGATTCTATTGTCGTTCATTCTACCTGAGGATTGGATAAGAATCTACTTCCTCATGTAATAAGAATAAATAAGGGTTTAGAACTGTTCCTTTCGGGTTCTTCCTGTGATGTTTTTACGTTTTTGGACGAAAAAAACACGGCGGGAAATAAAAGTGTCTGTAAACTGTTTTAAAGACTAAAATTGAGGGCAAAATAAGACGTTGGAAACAATTATTAAATATTTTTACTTGTATTGTATTGTAATGTACAACGGGCTGGTGTCCGCAACTCCACGTCAAAGCGCATATTTTGCGTATGGGCTATAATCCACCACGCGGCCCCAGTGCGGTTTGGTAGATGTCACATGTCTACGAATTTTTATTTCTAGAACATTCCGGTTTCCTCACGATGTCACCATTTTGAGAGCAGTGGTGATGAAATAAATTACACAAAGTAATGCGCCTGTCTGGGTTCGAACCCACCACTGACTGTTCATAAGTTGGTGCCGCTACCTCTGGGCCACCGATGCTCTCAATATCTATACTTTTACAGAGGGTAAGCAGACTCAACACGAAGCCGTCAACCAAACAATCTGTGCATCAAACCAAGTAACCAAAAATATTGCTGGGAAACGACTTTATTTTTTGGGGTGAAAACTCACGTTTTACAGTAAAACTCTATAAAACGCACTCAAAACAGTATGCTAATGGATAGATTGAAAATTGTGGGGGTCGTGGAGGTGTTTGAAGTAAAAATCTAACATTAAAACATGCACGTAACAAAAAAAATGTGACCCCAAACTTTGACCCCCAATATCTCTGTTACTAGAAGGTTCCTAGGTATGGTGTAGAACAAAAAAGTAATCACAATGTTGGGGAGAACAAGTGCCTTTCGGGTTCGTTAAGAGTACTTTTACACACTTAAATAAATTAGATTTTTTGTAAGTTTGTATGTAGGGGTATCTGCGGAACTCACGATCCAATTCTTAATATTCTTTTACAAAGGCAGAAAGCTAGGGTGTTACAGGGTATATTTTATTTATATACTTTTATATTTAAGTATATATATTTTTAAGCTTTCACAATTTTTGCGGACAAAGTGCCTTATCCAATATAGAAAATAAATGCACTGTAACAAACATGAATTAAAACAAAATAAAAAACAAAATCATATCCGCCTTTTGACGCTGCACAAAATAGTAAAACGAAAAAAGATAGTTACAATTTTATTTTCAATGAAAAAGACTAGGTGATGTTCAATCACATCCCAACATATTCGAAAAATAATATGGACATACATTCAACAATTATATTGAAAAAAAAATAGATAAAAATAACACGACCAATTTAAATCCTCCATATACTACTTCAAAATAAAATGTACCCATTTAGAGTTCCGTGTAACTTTCATGTCTGAGTTAAAACTACTGTAAAAAGCTGGTTCCGTATAAAATGGCGGCATTATTGCTACTACGGTTGTCATCTGCTGGAAGTTGGAACTTTATTATTGCACTTACTCTTATGATCTTAGTTTATCACCCGCAGATGGCCAGGTGCTGTTTGAATGAGGAAATTGGCTTTGTTATGAAGGAAAGGTTTTTGTATGGAACTAATTTAGATAGATAGATGGATAAATTATATTTTATTGCACACCGAAATAAAATTAAGTAATGTAAACAAGTAAAATTAAAATTAAAAACACATAATATAATAATGAAAAAAAAAGTTCCTCATGAAATAATTCCCAAGTCGTTAGGTCCTAGGTACCAGTCATCACTCCATTTTCCTCATCTCATTACGTTAGTTATGTCCGCCCTTTCATTTGATACCCATATTGTTTTTTTTTTTTTTTTTTATGTGGGGCATCTCGCTGTTCAGTCTGAGAAGACTGGCTTCTGCTTAACCGGGCAAGTCCTGTGGATGCCTTGAATTTAAGGCCTCCAGCCAGGGCAAAAATGACTATAAACTAAGTGACAGCGCTCTAATGGCACCCCCTTTGGGGTACGGACCTCGGCTTAGGGCATCGCTGGGGGCAGCAAAGGGACAGGCTGGATCTGGTTGTCATTATTTAGGGACTGTATTATTACTACAGGCTCAGCATCGCGGGCTGGCTCGAGCAAGGGTCGGGGAGGGTACCCACATTGAAGGAATTGTGAAATAAAATAAAATTCGCCCTTTTGTGGTGGCGGCCATCTTGGATTTAAAACTTATCATAGTGTATAGTATTCTACTAGTCAAGTCGTTTCATTTGATGCCCGTATTAAGGGAATTGCGAAAAAATATCTAATACGCCTTTTTGTGGCGGTGGCCAACTTAGACCGATTTTCATCAAAACTAATAAACTACTAACTAATACTCCTGACTAATTAGTTAGGAGTATTCTTATCTATGTGTATTCTTACCTTTCAAACAAAAAAAAACAAAATCAAAATAGGGTCATCCGTTCGGGAGCTACGATACCACAAACAGACACACACACAGGCACATAAAACTTATAACACCACGTCGTTTTTACGTCGGGGGTTAATAAGGCTACAAAATTCAGGGTGCAATCCTATAAAATTGTTTACAGGTTGATATCGCTGGAAAAAATGCATTACGCATACCCTCCCATCGGGGGATGAGAGGGCTGTGTGGGCCTCCCCGGTCTGACCCGGTATACTCACTTAAACAACCCAGCGACATTCCCGCTTCGTCCGAGTGGCGGGGGACTGGAAAACCGGCATAGCCTTTACGTCCAGTCCTCCGCCGACGATTGCCCTTCATGGCGGGCCCCTCACAGAGGCCCGGGAATGACTGGCGAAGGTGGTGACGGGTGCAATGCGGGCGAAGGCAGCCCCGTGCCTGTCGCCCGCCCGTCGCCACCATGAGGAGGGAGAGGACGGTGCCTTCTCCGACCCCTTCTTCGTCTGCGGAGCGGCGCCGCGAGAGCACGCGCTCCGCCTCCTCCTTTTGCGAGATTACGTCCTCGCAAAAGGAGCCGACCGCATCAACCCACTGTTAGTCATAGGCCTCCCCATGGCTTCCACTTGTTTTAATCTAAAGTCAATGTGAACCACTGGTCTTGTTCAGCTAGTCCCGCCATCTTCCTTTACCGCGACGCCTTCTGGCTGTCAAAAAGTGGCTATTTTGGCCCACAAAATCGAAATCATTTATAATTATTTCTTACCTGCTAATGCATTTTTAACTCAGGTCGGTAAATGAATTGAATATTCAATCAATCACATTAATTCATAATCTCTGCACTCAATAATCTTAAAACACGTACTGAAACACATAAAGCAACTAAACATAAGCCTAAAACAATCTAAAGTTAAAAAATAATAACAATCTAAAGGTAAAAGTTACATTTTACGTTTATATTCTAACAATCTAGTTCTAACTGGAAGCCTGGCCGAGTAAAGCTCATTTAATACTCTTTATAAACACTTTTATAGTGCTGTAACAAATAAAACAAACGTTGACAGCCCTACCCCGGCCCTAGACAAAACAATAAAACAACTGCAAGTTGTTACTTTCATCAACTACTAACGGCAGCGGGAACCCTGTAAATGAAATGTCGAATTTTCTAGTTAGTACCGTTTTACCTAGCAATAACAAATGAAGACTTTAAACGAATTTCAGACTTTGACAGAACTGTCTAACACACATAGAATAAACATTACGTCTGTAATCTTCAAAGTTTTACACAGAGGTTATAGGTACGTACCCATTAGTAAACCTACATTTTGCTAGTTATGTTTAAGTCTCATGTAGGTAATTGGGGGCCAGCCTATTGCCATCAACCGGGCACAAATCCAGACTACGAGGGTGTAACTGAGAAATTACTGATCGAAAAACCCAAAAACAATTTGCTCAACCCGGAAATTGAACCCAGGAACTCACGCTCATGTTGTGAAACTTTCAGTTCATAATTATTGCTAGATATTACCTAATTGAAATTTGTTTCATTTAACTGAGGCACACAGAGTATCGTATCTCATAAAAATCTTCATTTTTGAAAACGAATAAACTAGCCCGGTATTATCATAAATTCACAAACAAACAATGTACATCATTCCAACCAAATAACCGACCGGTTTCAAACAAACAAAAGTAGCTCGACTCGTTTCATAGTTACGACATTTAAATCATCACAAACGAATAAATAAACAACAAGAAATCAGCTTCAATGACTGGTTATTTATAGATCTTTGATGATCATTTTTGAATTTAGAATGTGGCTAGATCATTCACAAAGAAGCCGCAGTGATCAATGTTGCCGCGTGAGAAAATACAGTTCGAAACTTAAATTTGAAATTAATTTAAGCTGGTGTTAATATCTCTTGTACATGTCTGGCCAAATGGAATGCTACTAAAAGATTTAATGTTGCTTTTTGTATTGTACTGTACAATTACAATACAACTCTTATTTTTTGCGTGTCGTGGTTTCGTGGATGGTGATAATCTGAGTTTTAATTTGGGACTAATTGTTTCTTTTTTGTGAATTTCAATAAAATAAAGTTTATTTTGCGCATAGCTTCCATGACGCTTTAATCTCAATGGAAGCTCTTATTGTCTATTATAAAACTACGTGATATAATAAATATAACGCACGTTGATGTATACAAATTTAGGCTTTTTGTATAAATTTTACAATTCCAAGGCAATTTGTGACATACCATAACTTCACGCCTACTAGGCGTGAAGTTATGGTATGTATGTCTGGCTTCTATTATATTAAGTAGAAAAACTGCAACTGCATTACTCTCAAATGCAATTCAAAATAAACACAAAAAACTCAACTTTTTAATTCCTTTACCCCTTTCGATTCGCGCATACTGTCCCCATATCTCCGGCCGGCAGTGCACAGATCTCTCGCCGAGAGCTCTTTGCGTTTCAATAAATCAGAAGAAATGACGGCGAGCGCGTTAAGCAGTCATCGTCCCACTGGGTGGTCGGCCTCGCGACGCCTTCACGGCTATTTCACACACTACAAATACAAATACAACAAATAAAGTTCGACACGGTAACAGTGAAACTAAAAGAGAACTCGCACTTAAAGTGCGAATGCGTGAAGACTCGGGAATTGATGAACGCGTTCATAGAAGTGGAATATGTTGGTGTTTCATGTATGTGTTTTGGCTTTCAAGCTTGATTACCGGCTTTTGTTTTGCCAATGAGAGGTTTTCTTTTTGAGTAAGTATTAAACAAACATAATTCTAAGAACTCTGTAGATGGCGTTGTACTGACTACGTTACTAGGTGTCAAATCCAAATAGCTTGGAAAAAAAACATTGCGTCACGTCACGTACGCTCGTTGACTGACACTTTCGTATGCCTAAGCCTTTTTTTTTTTTTTTAAGGATGGGAAATCATCAAATGACCCCCCCCACTCTGGGCGGAGCGGGAGGGAGTGTCAGACTCTTACTGACTAAAAACCATCCATGTTCCTTCCTCGCCTTTTACCTTCCGGGGCTGCGGTATCTCTTTCGAACAGGCCCGCAACCCCGGCAGGCTTCGGCCCTTGCGGGCCCCTCTCAGTATGCCTAAGCCTTGCGTATGCTTCCGACTATAACCATTACATCGTAGTGAAATGATGTCAAGTTCCGTTCCTTACAGTAACTTACCAAGTTCAGCGCCATCTATCCATCGACTAGGGAAGGGTTTAAAAAGAAAATCCCTCATTGATTTTGCAAGCGTATTCTGAAAAAACTTTAACGTCATTTTTATTATGAAAAGACACACATCAGGACACCGATACAGAAGCGCTTACTGTATTCAGTTTATCATTCAGAACCCCATCACATAGAACATTTTCATCGGTAATTTAAAAATAAACAACCGTTCCTTACATTTTGACTGCGTAGTTTTTATAAGGCATGTAATTAATGAACCACCAGATTTAACAAAACTTAATGGCAAAAAAGTCACTTTTGATTGCCAAAATTAGTAAATGATCACCAAAATTGATCCCCATGCATTTTACCATGAAATTGGAACGAAAAAATTGAACAGAAATTGAACTGTTATGCTCTTGCATCCGAGTCGAGGGAGACCCGGTCCTCTTCTGGCTCTTCAGTCTGACTCCTACTTCTGAATGGTTTTTACAAATAACCACGAAGGGTATGGCCATACCTACCCTTCTAACCTAATCTATCCGTGTCGGGGTGCCCCAAGTCGGTCTAGGCAAAACTAGTTTGTCATCAAACACCTCATTGTAATTTGGTGCTCAATTTACTAAATATGGTGAGCAATTGATATTTTAGGTGATAGATGTTAGTGGTCACAAAGTTATATTTGGTGGTCATTATATTTTCCCCCTCTTAAAATTACCGATGAAAAAATTCTATAAGGGAGAAAATCTGTACAAATGAGCTGATCTTTTAAAAATAAAAAGCATTAAAAGATTACAACGTATAACTATTTCTGGCGATGATAAAATAATTAAGTTTTAAAAACCATAAAGCCTCTTTGACAAAAAACAGCAAAGAAGAAAAAAAATTGCCTTGTGAATATTAAAATCCCTTCTAGAATTCATACTACATATCTTGTTCTTCGATATTAATGTTGATTCCAAATCCTTCCACGGCACTTTAACTGACAAATTGATTCTAGATCTCATCGGGCATGTACTTTAAGTACTTACGTTATTTATGAAGTCCTTAAAATATGTTAAGTATATATACATATATATATTTAATCTGCATACCTAAAACTTTCCTGGTACTGGGATAAACTGAAATCTATACAGACAACACGATATTTCATATTGAGACGAATCATTAAATGCGTTTTGCGCTAAAATAATTGAAAACGACGTTCTGTTGCAGTTTATCATTTGAAATTGATAGAATTAGAATGATATCCAACAGAACAAAATTATCATTAGTGCTCAAAAAACTTTTTTGCAAAAAATAAAACCGACTTCAAAAAAAAACAAAAAAGTGAAAAATAACTTTAGCTTCTGAAGTCGGTGACCTTTGTTTGATTGCTATAGTTTTTTTGTCGCCGACTTCAGAAGCTAAAGTTATTTTTCACTTTTTTGTTTTTTTTTTGAAGTCGGTTTTA
Source organism: Xestia c-nigrum (assembly GCA_916618015.1). Classification (NCBI taxonomy): domain Eukaryota; kingdom Metazoa; phylum Arthropoda; class Insecta; order Lepidoptera; family Noctuidae; genus Xestia; species Xestia c-nigrum. The sequence continues at coordinate 18,718,650 of OU745245.1, forward strand.
TTTTTTGCAAAAAAGTTTTTATTTTCAACTTTTTAGTGGTTCACATGTGCTTGATACATGGAAAGTGCATACCGTTACAATTATAACAAGCCCAAACACGACTATGGTACATTATCTCATTATGGAGTTCCGTGACTCTTGGCTTCATCATCAGATTTGATGGTAGAATGGTTCTTATCGAACGCAAATGCTTCACTTGTTGTAGAAAATACCAAAATCGCAACACGTTTTCATATAAAATTTGAAGAGTTCCCTCGATTTCGCCAAGATTCCATCATCAGATCCTGATTTGGTGGCTATGGGACCAACTTGGAAGTATACCCTTTCAAACAAAAAAAGAATTTTATAAATCGGTTCAGGCGTCTTCGAGTAATCGGTGAACATACATAAAAAAAAAATACATACAGTCGAATAGAGAACCTCCTCCTTTTTGGAAGTCGGTTAAAGAAAGATTTATGATGCACGGTGGGCCTTCTTCATGCGTCAACAGAACTTTCGATTTTGAACTCTATCAGTACAAATCTGTTGGCAATAAAGTGCTAAACCTTTTGATTAGTATTTGAATCATCAAGAGCCCTCAATCATTAGCTCACTCTTTCAGAAACAAAGCGGCTCGAAATCAAAGTTATGATTGATCTTGACCAACGCAATCAAAAACTCAAAAATAAAAGCAACTATAAAACTTTCACGGCAAAATTTTGTGCGAAATAAAAGTTATCCAAAGATATATGCACAAAACAACGCAGCTGCTAGCCACAAAGGTTTCGCAACAAGATTTTATGGAGCAACCCTAAAATTCTCCCCTTCCGTCTGGTTTGAGCTATCTACTGCGAATGAAATCCTCGCCAGTTCATTCTGTAGAAGCAAATTTTTAATTTATTTCTTTTCATTATATTTAAATGCCATCCGCACGTAATACAAACTACTTGAAGCGGAATTTCAAAAGTTCGGCGCCATATTTTTATTGCAATACAAACTCATAAAGTTGAGCTACGAGTCGTATATTTCATTAAATGTAAAAGCAATACTTCATTAACTACACCAGGCTTTCAGAAATTGTAAAAGTTCATTTCGTACAAAATCGGATTTAACGTTATTGCAAAATGTTAATTACTCCTTGTAATAATGCCAACTTTAATCAAAATTGGCGTCTGTTGCGAACCCGATTAACAACAAATAAGTAGAAAAATAAACAAGACCGAAACAAACTCGAGTTTACCTCCAATTGGAGAGTAAACGAAGCATAAAAGTAAGGTACGAAAACACAATAACATTTTTTAAGGTAAACGGAACAAGGAACACAACAGCTTAAAACAATTTGCTGAAGGTGCCACTTGAAAGTGTTAACTGAATTTGAAAATGTTAAGATGCCTTTACAGCGAAGTTACCGGGGACCATGTTGGCGGAATGTTTGTTGCTCACATTGTGTTGGTATCGAGTGGTAATAGCGTGTGGAGTATATGTGTCGTTGGTGCTTTCCTCTAGATTTTCTTTGGCATTAAATGTAGGTCACATTGCCATATTGTCAGCAACGTTTTTCTATCACTTGTGTTTATTAGTAGACCTGACTCCGTTACTAACTAACGCCGATAACATTTTAAAGCAGACTCAAAAAATACAAATTAATTCCAGTGTTGTTAAAAACGTCACGTTCACTTTAGAAGCACCCTAACAATTGGAGCATTCAGTTGTTCGAATTGAGTCAAACAAACGAAACTCATCGACAAGATTCTATCGTAGAGTTTAAGAGCAATTTTTCTCTTAAAGCCAAACAAATGAGGCGCCATTAGATGGAGTGAGAGAGCTTAATCTATTTCTGACGAGTTCAGTGACGCCGACAAAGACAAATCGACGTTAGCCTACCCACACGGCGCAAAGGCGTTCTACTTCTGTTTCAATTCCACTTTTATTTGCGGATTAACTTCTTATTAGTCATTGTGCCGGGACGGGCCCGGACCGCTATCACGAGCCTTATGAATGGCTCAATTATTTTGCAGACTCAGTATACGCATTCTGGCGAATTTGAACAGTATAAACGCTAAGCTTGAATTATTCGGGCCCTCAGATATATTATCTTAGCTTACCCTCTTCGTTTCGCTTGCGTTGACGATAATCATAAACACGCTAATAGACAAAAAAGTTAATAAAGAAGTACCGTTTGTTTAACATGTGTACGTCTTTAGTAACTCATGTAACAGTGGTATTAATAAACTGACAACATATTTATGCTCTCCCCATGACAGATATAATGGTCTCAATAAATTGTACGTGATTAAATATTCACTGTTGAACTGACATAGAAATATTATTTTTCGTCCTATCCAAATATTAATCTCATCGACCTTTTAATTCCCAATGTAACCCAAAACTGAGATTTTCTTGTTTACTGAAGTGATACTGTGTTTAACTAATTGCCCACTAACCCGTATCGGTCACATTAGCGTGTTCAAGAATTAGATTTAAACTGACTTTTTGTCTGCTCTTATTAAAGTGAAGGGTGTTATGTAGAAAATAACCAGCCCGATTGCGCTGAAGCACGTTAATTTAAACTCTACGGTTAAAACAATAAGTTATAGAGTTCTATTCTTGTGTTGGGTGATTCAAACGGTGACGAGCAAAAATAAATATAAAAGGGCAGTGCAGCGCGTATTTTAGAAACGACAAGTTGAAGAATGTCGAAATGTGTCATCTGTCAGTCGGCATTTAAAACGATATGTTATTCTGAAAGTGTCGTCCCGTGTCCGCGTTCGTCGTGTATCTAAATAGTTAAGCAGCTGTCTTGCTGTAAAGATTACACATTTTCTTAGAAGCCAATGAGAATTCCAAAGTCTTTAATGCGTTTTTCGACTTAAAATGAAGCATAAATTATTAAAAAATAGTGCTAACTGTATCGGGACTAAAGTGATCTTAAAATGTTGTGTCTTCTTGAATTGATGAGCTTCTTATTATAGTAAATGCCACCGCACGGTTGTAATCCAGAAATACACCATCTAATGCATGTTTTTTGGGCATTTTTTCTGTGCGACACTTTTTATGCACTACTTAGTGTTTTTAATGATCAATTAGATCTTTAACGTATTAAATGTGTAATAAATAACGGACCATTGAGAAAAAACCGTCTGATCAACGCTTAACGGCATACATTTTACGTCATAATTTACAATTTTAATAAGTTTACAATTTTTAAAGACGGGCAGTTCAGACTTTCAGTTCTTATCTTACCTCAAAAACCTATCTTTCCGGCTGCAGACGACAAAGACAAACAAAATTTACGCCGCAATATAAAATAATAGCCGATGGAATTGCAAAACTGTAAAATGCACCCCCAGTTTCCGTCGAAAATGTCCCAATATTTCTTCAGTTTGTAACGATATTGTTTTTGCAAAGCAAAGTCGTGCTCAAAGTGACCACTTCCACCTTCAATAGAAAGTATTATGTTGCACGCTCAGCAGTTGTGCACTTGAAATACCAAAGCCGCTACCTTATTGTTAGACTGAGCGGGGAAATTATTGTTTTTACAAACCAAATAGTTTCACTTTTTATAAAGAGAGTTGAGTGGAAAGTTCAAGTTAATAGTTTAAGGTTTTATAATTAATTAAATAAACATGATTAAAATAAATATATATCACGACAGGATTTCCCTGGAGAGGAGCAGTCCTCGAATATTGGCGCCATTCGCCGCCATACTTATTGTCTTGCAGTCTCTAACCATCACATCGCCGTGCGATGTGTTTCTTCATTGTTGGTAGATAGGTAGATGGGTAGTTGAAATCACACACCATATTTTACTCAAACTCCAAACGTTTATTTTTAGGAAACCATTTAGGTACAGGCACAATAAACATTCTGAGTCGAGCAGCCCGTTCGCCAATATTGTTAATAAGGAGAAGAACGGACAAAGAAACTTCTTACACTCTTATCAACCAATATTACATTTCTCATTTACACAAACTTGTAATGTTCACTTCAAAAGCCATTACTATTTTCTTAATAATTCAATTGTTTTACTCAACGAGACACTGCGTTTTCAACGCGTCTTTTTAGAGTGACCGGAAGTGGCTCACTCACTCAGTACAGTAATTCATTACATCGTAAGGTCATTAAAACTTACAAACAATATCAGAATACTTCACACTTAATTATTGTAATAATTAAACAATACTAATATTCACAAATGCAAAGGTATTATTAAGTTTAAGCTTAATTACTAGCTCAATTCCTTTTTACACTTGTTATTAAACTATTTCCGACAAAACGGAAGACACGTCAAATTAATACAAAGAATAAGTCTTCCACTAATAGATTGCTTTGTAAATAATCTTGTTACTTATTTTGGTTTGTAGCTAGTTTCAGTAAAACTGATTTAGTTATAGTTTAGAATTATAAATTGACTTATTGACCATTAAAATTGTACTTAGCGCGTTTGTATGGCGACATCCACCACATGTGGAGTGTTGCCATACAATCAAAGAAACCGTAGTCCACGAACGAGCTATGACAAATTGGTAAAATCCCAATAGTTATAAAATATTAGCTATCTTAATTTTAACTGTAGTTCTAGCTAAACTTGTTTAATTAATCTCTTAAATTGTCACTCGAAGATCTATTTAAGTCTTAGTTAATACAAATGCCAATAGGTGGCGCTTAACCCTTCTGTCAATCAAATAATGATTTTTGTAAATAATTGTTAATGCCAACTGCCAAAGCAGAGATGGCAGGTTCATCAATATTACAATGGAATAGTTTACGAGTGTTATTAATTAGATTAAATCTTAGCAGATAGAGACTCCTGCGGCGACACGGCCATTCTGATCGGCGGTGCGCGCTCTGCACCTGCCGTCGCCATCACTATGTGGAGATTCGTAGTTGTTATCTGAAATAGTGGAGATAAATTTTGTCGGCAGATTATTGTTGCTTTTATTTTTATTATCCTACATTGTTCATTGAATTGTAGGATTTGGTAACAGAAAGTTCCAGTCAACATAGAAAGCTTGTAATAGATCTGACATCTATTCAATTTTCCAATTATTTCAATAAAAATAAATGTGTTTATGTCTTCACCTGAAGCATACACACAGTCGCAGAGTTAGATCTGCTTGAAATTATTTTTTAATCTTTTAGTAGTGCTTAGCTTAGATTCAAGCTGCTTAAGCTATTTGTCAAAATCAAAATCAAAGCATTTATTTCAAGTTGACCAATTACAGGCACTTTTGATTTGTCAAAACAAAGATGAAAATTAAATGTAGCTACAGTCCCAGTCACAAGACATAAAAACTGTGAAAGTATTGTAGTTGCCCATTCTCTATGGAGAAGAATGGGCAAGAAACTCCATGGACACTCTTTTAAATCAAATTATTGTTACAAAATCTTGGTTACATCATTCATGTTGAGATGGTAAATTATCTGAGAACAATGTAGCATGTGCATGTTAAAAGTGTCCATAGTAAAAACAAATCATTCATTCAAATAAGCCATGGCATCTAAGAGATGACCAGTCACAACTGACAGCACCCGTTCAGGAACATGACGCATTAGTTAAATAACATGTTGTAGCCTGAATTATCCAATTACAAGAATTGAATTGAGTTTATTGACATAGTTTGATCAGCTACTAGTCAAAAAGAATATTGTTGTCAAAATTATCCAACATTTGTTGAATTAGTGTGTTTAGTATCAGCTAGTTTTCAAGCACTTTTGAAACTTGTATTTGAGCTAATGGTAGGTGAGGTCTCTTAATTATTTAAAATTTTCATTAAATTCTTATGCTTAAAATGATCTATGGTTCTAGTTGACTTCAGAACTTTGTTATAGATCTACTGTCTACTAGATACGTTTTATTTAAAACTTTTTATTGCTTTCAATATTCTGTAATTTTCATTTGGTAAGTGTAGTGTAAGTAATGTGTTTTTTGTTTGTTCATTCTCACGGGAAGGTAATGCTCTGTGATAGACACAAAGTCTTGGATTTGACAGGATAGAAGGATAGGATCAGGAACACCGCTCTGTGATGGACACAAAGTCTTTGATTTGACAGGATTAAAGGATAAGGAGTTTAGGACCATTGCTCCGTGACAGGCACGAAGTCTTTGATTTGACAGGATATAAGGAACCAGGCTCTGGGTGTTAGTACACCGTGGATCCAGCAGGATAACATGAGAGTATTCTTTATTAGATGCCTCCACGGCCACTAATAGTTTGTTTTCATTATCAGTATCCTCCACGGCTACTGATAGGATAATTGGTTGTGTTCGTTATCAGTAGCCTACACAGCTGCTGATAGGATCAAGTTATTTGTTATGCTCATTACCAAGTACCTCCACGGCACTGATAGTATTGTTCGTCATTTGTTGTGATCATTATTACTAAACTAATAGTATTTGTGTTATTAGTTGTGAGTATTCATTGAGCTTGTTGTTTCCTCCACGGATACCAACAGCTTGTTGTGAGTATTATTACTATTCATTTTATTAGTTACTGTTAGGAGTACTAACATTTTGTTATTTTTTTATTGTTAATAATTGCTAACAACTAGCAGCATTACAAAAACAAAAATAATGAATGTGGATACATGACACTCATCACACACAAGCATCATGTAAGTAGGTTGAATTGGCTATTGTATTACCCCTATTAATGTATCAGTAGGTATCAGTGGGGAAGTGTAGGAAGTAGTTTGAAAACTCCTCACCTTTACTTGTTATTTTATGGTGCGAGGACACTGTAACAGTCATCCCTGTTTGGCTGTTCTCATGCTGTTCCCCATTTCAAGACTCCACAGTTTGCGACACGGTCATCTGTTCACCAGGCTAAAGTTCATGAAGTTGTTCATTTTTAAAACTGAGTTGAGTCACGTTGTCAACAGTTGGAATGTTGACAGTTTATATTGAAATTGTTCTGCTTGTATTGGTTGGCTAAAACCAATTGTGATATGTATTGGTTAGCCGGCTTATATTCTTAAAGGTATTCTTATGGCGGTGGTATAACCTTCCACACTTGATATCATGTCACTATCTTGGAGCGACTGCATGCATAGTTTTAGAAGAACTTAAGTCTTCTTTATGGTTGCTCTCAATTTTGTTTCAATTTCTTTGATAGTAGGTTATCATTTTCTCTGTGATAAAACAACTGCCTGGAACCTGAAATGTGAGAATTTGTGCAGATAAATAACTTATCAAAACATCACGCTTGTGATTCTCAATGGGTTAGCAGTTTAGCTAAAACTGCATTCACATTTCCCCAGTTATGTTTAGGTCCCACGTAATAGGGAGCGTATTTGTATTAACCAGGCACAATTCCATACTCTGTGGTTACTACTTGATTCCTAATGGAAAAACCCAGTAACACTTTGCTTTACCTGGGATGGGAATCGAACCCAGGGTCCTATGCTCAACTGTTAACAGTCACACTTGCGAGGTAGTCAGTGCAAGTAAATAATAGTGTTGTGTGTACATAACATCACACCTGCAATCCCTGAAAGGATAGGCAGAGGTGTAAATAATAAATCCACACTGTGCCCAAGTCTCCAATTTAGCGATATTGCTATTTGCCTTTCATATGATTGTCTGGCCTGCTACTGAGAAATTCCTGATGGAAAAACTCATAAACACATTGCCTGACCTGGGAATCGAATCCAGGTCCACATGCTTTAATAAAAGGCCCATGACCACTGGACCAACAAAGCAGTCCTGCTATTGTTTAAATTAGTTGGAGTAATAAATTATAAAGTTGGTTATCAATTGTTTTGAAATAGTTATTTACTTGGATTAAGTAAATTAAATTAAGATGGGAAAGTTAAACTAATCAGAAATACTTTTAAAACACTGTTGGTTGTGTAGTTGCACTGACAAAACATTCACATTTTATTAGAATATTGAAAACTTTGTTTCGTTGATTTAGTGCGCTAAAATTTCATTGTCACAAATTGCTGTACTGAAACATGTTTGACATTTCATTATTTGTCTTCCCTACTAATATTATAAATGTTAATGTAAGTTTGTTTGTTATGCTTTTACGAGAAAACTACTGAACGGATTTGGATGAAATTTTCCACACAGAGTTTATAACCTGGATTACAACATAGGATACTTTTTATCCCGGTAGTAAGATCCCATGGGACAATAATCAAACTTCACGCAGGCGAAGCCGCTGGCAGAAGCTAGTGTTTTTATAAATGAGTCCATTTACCAGTGTTTTTGTTTGAATCTTGCAGCATGTTGTCCAGTACAATTTTTTTTTCAAGTTTGCATTTTTATTTGAAAAGCCATAAACTTGGCACATAACACAAACAATATCTGATAGTGTGAATGTCAGATGTTACTAATTACTATTAAAATGTTTACTATTGCATGTTTCTAGTCACTGACATTGAAAAGTCATTGACAACATGACGTCTTTTAGTTGTTACTACTTGGTTAATTCATGTGTAGTAAATAAAAAGTTTAATCTGATTGATGAGTTGAGTGCGTAGGATCTACGGAGTGATTAGTTTTGTTGTTTCACTTCCACAGGTTTTCTAGTTATAGGTGGCATTTATCTAGCCAGAGTGTGATGTGGTAAGTTAAAATATTGTTAACTGTAAATATCTACAGTTAATAAATACTAAAATTAATAAAAACAAAATACTTCCCGGGCTTGGTGTGGGTATCCATCAGCAGGGTTTATTTGTAGTGATGTTTTCTGAAGACCAATCTTTGTTTATTCTGCTTCGGTCATTCTGTGCTGTTCATGTTAGTAATTTTGAGTGTGAAGTTCACATACAACTTCATTGTTTGTTACCAATGTAAATTGCATTTTCATGTGCTCTTATGGTCTGACTTGGGTCAATAAGTTCTAGTTGCGGTAAGCCATAATTATCATGTTGGTAGGGATCTGTCAGCTAAGTTGATGAAAATCTTGTTGTCTATCTGTTTATTGCTACTTAACACAGTATATTCGCTGTTGCAGCTTAATAAGTCGTCGTGGTATTCACTTCGGTGAATAATTCCTTTGCAACGCCTTCGGCCATGGTCACGAAAGCAAGAGTATTAGTTCCTCGTAATTGTTCTGGATGTCCGGCATTATGAGCAGTGCGCAAGAGCTATCCCACTTCTGATATCACGACAGGATTTCCCTGGAGAGGAGCAGTCCTCGAATATTGGCGCCATTCGCCGCCATACTTATTGTCTTGCAGTCTCTAACCATCACATCGCCGTGCGATGTGTTTCTTCATTGTTGGTAGATAGGTAGATGGGTAGTTGAAATCACATACCATATTTTACTCAAACTCCAAACGTTTATTTTTAGGAAACCATTTAGGTACAGGCACAATAAACATTCTGAGTCGAGCAGCCCGTTCGCCAATATTGTTAATAAGGAGAAGAACGGACAAAGAAACTTCTTACACTCTTATCAACCAATATTACATTTCTCATTTACACAAACTTGTAATGTTCACTTCAAAAGCCATTACTATTTTCTTAATAATTCAATTGTTTTACTCAACGAGACACTGCGTTTTCAACGCGTCTTTTTAGAGTGACCGGAAGTGGCTCACTCACTCAGTACAGTAATTCATTACATCGTAAGGTCATTAAAACTTACAAACAATATCAGAATACTTCACACTTAATTATTGTAATAATTAAACAATACTAATATTCACAAATGCAAAGGTATTATTAAGTTTAAGCTTAATTACTAGCTCAATTCCTTTTTACACTTGTTATTAAACTATTTCCGACAAAACGGAAGACACGTCAAATTAATACAAAGAATAAGTCTTCCACTAATAGATTGCTTTGTAAATAATCTTGTTACTTATTTTGGTTTGTAGCTAGTTTCAGTAAAACTGATTTAGTTATAGTTTAGAATTATAAATTGACTTATTGACCATTAAAATTGTACTTAGCGCGTTTGTATGGCGACATCCACCACATGTGGAGTGTTGCCATACAATCAAAGAAACCGTAGTCCACGAACGAGCTATGACAAATTGGTAAAATCCCAATAGTTATAAAATATTAGCTATCTTAATTTTAACTGTAGTTCTAGCTAAACTTGTTTAATTAATCTCTTAAATTGTCACTCGAAGATCTATTTAAGTCTTAGTTAATACAAATGCCAATAGATGGCGCTTAACCCTTCTGCCAATCAAATAATGATTTTTGTAAATAATTGTTAATGCCAACTGCCAAAGCAGAGATGGCAGGTTCATCAATATTACAATGGAATAGTTTACGAGTGTTATTAATTAGATTAAATCTTAGCAGATACAGCAATAACATTATTACATTATCCAGAAATATGTTATGTTTGTTCTGTTCTAAGCAGTTTAAGGTTACAAGGTTAGAGCCGAAAATAATCCACAAAATTACATTCAAAACTAGATTCATCAGCCTCATCTTTTCCGAACTGTTTTGGGGTCGGCTTCCAGTCTAGCCGAATACAGCTGCATACTAGTATTTTACATGGAGCGACTGCCTATCTGACTTCCACAACTTAAAGTACTGAGTAAAACGATACCCCTTGGTAAGACTGGTTGGAATTTCGAGCCACTGACTACAACGAATGTTAAAAGATATATTATTGACGACCCGATTGGCGTAGTGGTAGTGACGCTGCCTTACGTTCTTAGGGTCCTGGGTTCGAATCCCGGTAGGAGCAAATATTTGTGTGATGAGCATGGACATTTGTTTCCGAGTCATGGATGTTTATATGTATAATAAGTATGTATTTACAAACAAAAAAGTATATATATAGTATATCAACTATCTAGTGTCCACGAAACAAGCTTAGCTTAGTGTGGCACTAGGTGGCGCTGTGTGTTAATGTCCAGCGATATTTATTTATTTATATTATACGAATGACACCAACGCAATGTCAACTTTCTTTCTGAGGTATGGATGAAGCGAGTAATGTAATAGGCGCTTAACCTGAAATCGATCCGAACTCCTCAAAACTCTACTTCAAAACTAGGTTATTAGTACAAAATTGTAAGCCAGTACCTGAAATCTACATCCACATAAGCAAAACAAACTACAAACAAAATCTTATTACCGGAAAAATATACGTATCCAATTTTCATTTCGGCACTGTAACCATACCCGCTTTCGGTGAGCAATAACGATTTTCCGCAAACTCCGGGCAGGTAATAGCTGCTGCGATGTTATATCGAGTGCATCGTGATTCCACCTCGTTACGTTCCCTGTCGAGAAAAAAATGCCTTTTTTATTTAAATACTTTGTACCTTCTGTGTAAGACCGTCCCAGACTTTCAGGGTGGTACAGGCGGAATAGTTTTAGGGGAGGCACTGGTATTTATTATGTTGTTTAATGAGTTTTCTATCAATCCACCTTTAAATACCGAGTTTCCTCCGTGCCTCGGAAAGCACGTTAAGCTGTTGGTCCCGAGATCTTTGACAGACGTTATAGGTAATCAGTGGCCCAAAAAGTCTGACAGCCAGTCTTATCAAGTATCGTATTACTTAGTACTAACTAGGCTGTGTAGGTCAGATAGGCAGTCGCTCATATAAAATACAGGTATCAGCTGCATCCGGTTAGACTGGAAGCCGACCCCAACATTGTTGGGAAAAGGCTAGGCAGATGATGAACGAGTTTTCTATCATGGATAGATAACAGGGTGATTGCTGTGGGGTTTGATGGGAAAAAATAAACTTGGAGCAAGAATCTGTCGAGGTTTAACTAATTATTGGTAAGTAGTCAATAACGAGAAAAATAATTTGTCCTAAATATCAACATCTTCATCTGCCTGACCAGATGATGCTAAAATACAAATATTTTTGGATGGAAAGGCTGCTTATCTGTAATATCAGAATAGATAATAGGCTAGTTTTCACCATCAATAAATTGCAAATCTATTTAGTCCGTCAGTTAGAGTATTGGAAAATAATGGACACGTATTATATATTTAATACTGACGAAGTTAGAACGCATCAAAACTCGGGAGTGGGGGCTCGTGACGTCACAACGCACTAAAAGTTATAACACGGCGTGACGTATTGAGAATTTTAAAAGCACGACGCTTTTAAAATCTTCGTCAATTTTGGTTTATGTGACAATGTGTAATAATTTAAGTGACGGACTAATTAGAATTTTTCAGTAAAATCAAAATCAAAGCATTTATTTCAAGTAGGCCAATAACAGGCACTTTTGAATTGTCGAAACAAAGATGAAAATTAAATGTAGCTACAGTCCCAGTCACAAGACATAAAAACTGTGAAAGTACTGTAGTTGCCCATTCCCTAACGTAGATCTCTATGGAAAAGAACGGGCAAGAAACTCCATGGATACTCTTTTAAATCAAATTATTGTTACAAAATCTTGGTTACATCATTCATGTTGAGATGGTAAATTATGTGAGAAAAATATGTTGTGTAAATAAGCCTATTAAATAATACTCGGTTTAATTCAGTAAGTGGCATACCATAAACCCAAAATAGAATTACAAATAAATCTAGCGAGAAAGACAGCAAAGTGTTATTCACCACCGACAATTAACTTTGAATGCGAACCCAAAGGCTATGATTAAAATATATTATGATAATTCACTTTCATGTACTTTATAGCCTGATCTATAAGAACTACATTCAAAAGTTGCCATTTACTTGAATATTAACTATCAGCATAACACCATCCCAGACGTTCAAGGGTGGTACTGGCAGAATAGTTTTATAGACGCGTATTTTAAACAAGATTTTTAAAGTAAGATAAGAAAGTTTCGTGGTGGTTTTCGCCATCTTCACAGGGTATAAAAAATGCAAAATTGTTATGAGGCTGGTTTACAGTGGAATTTGTCAAGCCATAATGCTATAGCGTAAGTAATTTGAATTTTAATTCTTGTATGTTGTGACTAAATTCATAATCCTGTCATCAACCCCTGCCTAATTCAATTAAAATAACCACTTTTGTAAGTAAATAAGTACGTAACCTCCTTTTAGTCAAGGCCACTGCGTCGACACAAACCTTGAAACACCATATCAACTTTTACGATCAAATATTTCCGTAAATATTCCCATGAGCAATAGTAATTATCGGCTTTAAAGTTAACTAATAAAAGAATTTAGGTGGAAGCGAACAAGTGGCGAGGCAAAATGTTTGGGAGTTCAACAAAGGTCTGACAAGGGTTGAACAACGCCTGTCTGTTGGCAACTTTTAAAGATTACGTAACCCTTCTTAAAGTTTGGCTTATTAAGGCATCTTTTAAATTGTAATGCCTTATTTAGAGCTATTAACTGGCTTGGAAGTATTGATAGTTTGACTTTAGGTGGTCCGGCAGAGAAACTTCTTTGATATTTATGGCTCACAGAATATGCAAGCTGAAGTCGCAATGAGATGGTCATATTACCCTAGAACTAAGAGCAGCGGTGGCCCAGTGGTGGCGGCCTCGACTTACGAACAGTAAGTCGTGGGTTCGAACCCAGGCAGGCGCTTACTTTGTATAATTTATTTCATCACCATTGCTTTAAAAAACGGTGAAGGAAAACATCGTGAGGAAACCAGCATGTCCTTGAACCAAAAATTAGAAGACATGTCATCATCATCATCTCAGCCGAAAGACGCCGCTTGCTGGACATAGGCCTCCCACAAGTGTCGCCACATTGACCAGTCCCTTGCGACTCGCATCCACTGGATTCCCGCAACCTTCACCAGGTCATCGGTCCACCTAGTGGGAGGTCTTCCAACGCATCGTCTTCCGGTTCGCGGTCGCCACTCCAGAACTTTTCGACCCCATCGGCCATCCGTTCTGTGAGCAATGTGCCCTGCCCACTGCCACTTAAGTGTGACAATTCTTCAGGCTATTTGTCGGTGACCTTGGTTCTCTTGCGGATGTCTTCATTTCTGATAAGATCACGCAAGGAAACTACGAGCATAGCCCTCTCCACTGCCCTTTGGGTGACTTTTAGCCTTTTGATAAGGCCCATTGTGAGCGACCACGTTTCGGTCTCGTATGTTATCACTGGCAATATACACTGGTCATAGACTTTCGTCTTGAGACACTGCGGTAAGTTGGACGAGAAGATACCGCTCCCGAACGCTGCCCAGCCGAATCGGATTCGACAATTGACCTCTTTCTCGAAATAAGACCTACCTAACTGGACCGAGAAGACATTTGTGATATATACCAACCCGCACTGTGCCCGCGTGGTGGATTAATACGCAAAATACGCGCTTTGACGTGGAGTTGCGGACACCAGCCCTTTGTACAATATAATACCCTAGAACTGATTAACGTTAAGGTACACGTGTTCTTGGATGCAGACTAATTAGAGCCCTCAGGTTAAGCGCACTTACAGTAAGGCCAATTTAATAGATCACATTTAACACTTAATCAAAATACAACAACGTAACCTTGTAATGGCTGGCTATAGTCTTTTTTTAGCAGTTAGAACTGCACAATTGCTTAAATATCTTCAATAACAATTACATAATTTATTGTAATAATGGCAAAAAAGGTAACCTTTAATAAGAACTGACAGATGTCAAATGTGATTATTAAATTTGCCTTTGTATGCTCTGTGTTACTAGAATGAAGCCTTAGTCTAACAGACACTGCTGATGATGATGACGATGATGGCTTCAGGATCAGTGAAACTGGTATGGAAAAATTGGTTGCGGACATCACTGAAAGATGCTGCATTAAAATAATTGTAAGTATTAAAGTGGCCATGTTGCAAACTGAACGGTAAGTTCGAGTGACATGGTATACGTATGATTTTGCCACCATGACCATCGAAAACAATTAGACTACCTTCCAAATGATATTACTGTAGGATTATAATTCTCTTCTCCACTTTAATACGGTACTCAAATTTTATGACGCTTGAAATCAAACCTATTATGAATACCAACGATTATAAGAATAGATACTTTACCTAAAGAAGTAACCAAATCACTGTTTTAAATCAAAAGACAATTGCCCATTTGATCCCAAATTGGACCGACACCGGTATAAAAAGTTTTATTCGGAACTTTTTCCAAAGTAAAGACCAAGATGTTAGCGGAGCTTGTCTAAGTCCTATCAGGTTCCGACGTCGGTGGTCGAAGTTCAGGATTTCAGCTATTTATTGCAATCCCCGAGGATTCGGGAATTTACGCGTCGAACGATAAAAGACCGTAGTTTTATAGGGATATGCGGTAAGTTCCCGCTATCACGCTATTATAGCAACTAACTCTATTTTATAGGGCCTAGAGAAGTTTTTCTTTAGCCATTACATTTTAAGATTCTCAATTCGGTTATCTAGATAGTAGTTGAGAGTAATGGCTGAGATTTACTTTGAGCTCTTTCTTTATTTAAGTTTATGTCGTTTAGTTGAATTGGTCTGAATTAAACAGCAGATTAATTATTCCGTGAATTGCATTGTCTTCGAATGTAATGTAAGAAATGAGAGAAGATAGATAGGTGGGCACCTAATAATTCAGTCTGGTAATACTAGGTCTGATTGGAATTGTAGAAATAGTGACATTAAAACAGGTTCGTGGACATGGACAGTTAATTCTAATTTTTATGATTTCTTCAAATAAATTTGTCCACACAGGTGTACTAACTAGCCAATTGACTTGGTATGGGCATGTGACGCGCCAAGAGAAAGTTTTCAGTACAAATGTGAATGGGACCTGTATGTGCTGCTGAATGGGTCGAAACACCTTGATTGATAGCTTGAATGATAAGTCACGGATAGTCAAAATGATAGTTTATTGAATATATTTAACTTGCACGTAACTTAATGCTATATGAATAATGCGTGAATGAGTACTTAAAGTACCTAATGTCCGGTTAACTATTTTGTTTTGTTTTTTTTTTTCTCCAACATATGAAATGGATTTCCATACTTATCGTCATATTTTAAGTGAGTTTTCCCAACGAAATCGTTCGCGAAGTTTCTTCAAGTCACAACCGCTGTACGAAATCGATTCCCCGAACTATTCCTTACATGATTGAGTAGCTTGTTGCGAGCTTAAGCTGAATGTATTGAAATATGGGCTAACGTTACGTTTAAATTTACTCCATTTGGACTAGATTTTCGAGAAAACTTGGCATGAGCAGGTATTTTTGTAGTACATTGTGCTGGTAAATTATATGTATAGGGAGGTCTACATTTTAATATACCTTTGTCCCATGTTAAATGGAATGGGCGCAACGAAAAGGAAAACCATTTGACCTCTTGAAATCAAATCATTTCAATGATTACTTTCATGTCGTATGGTAAAAAGTTTTATCTGCTGCTAGTAAAGAATGAAATTCAACAATCATAATATCACACTTGTAATCCGCGAACAGTTAGACAGAGACGTACCTAATAGGGAGCGAGCCTATTGGCCGGCAACTAGGCACAAATGCAGACACCGTGGCTAATACTGAGAAATACCTAATGGAAAAACCCAATACTTAAGTTTTTGCCAGTCCTGAGAATCGAATCCAGGACTTCACATTTGCGATTACTAAACGAACTAGGCAATCAAAAATCAATAATTCTAATTAATATTATTAGAACGAACTTTATCCTATAACAAACACAAGGTATAGTTCACAAAAAGTCCACGCATAACGTGTAGAACTTAATACGCATTGAAAGGAAATATTTGCAACATATAATGAGAGTGCTAATAATGAAATAAAAACATGTTGTTTGTTTTGCCGATGAGCACACAAAGGGCTAACAAAGGCAGCCAATAAATTGCGCGTCACGCCACGCACGCGTCTTAGTACACAGGGCTGATACCAAAGATGTAATTATGATAAATATGGCGTGTAGGTATCCAAAGAGTACATACATTCAAATTAAGAATTGTATGATCAAATAGTAGCCCGAAGAATTGCTAAACTTAAGTGGCAGTGGGCAGGGCACATTGCTCGCAGAACGGATGGCCGATGGGGCCGAAAAGTTCTGGAGTGGCGACCGCGAACCGGAAGACGATGCGTTGGAAGACCTCCCACTAGGTGGACCGATGACCTGGTGAAGGTTGCGGGAATCCGGTGGATGCGAGTAGCAAGGGACCGGTCAATGTGGCGACACTTGGGGGAGGCCTATGTCCAGCAGTGGACGTCTTTCGGCTGAGATGATGATGATGATGATGATGATCAAATCTCAACTCAAATCAACCAAGAGTTCTATATATCAAATCAAGTAACTCTACGCAAGAAATATTGCTGGGAAACAACTTTATTTTTGTGATCAGAATTCACGTTTTACGGCTCTAAAACATTGCGCTGATGAATGTGTTGAATAGTTAAAGAGCCATGGGGGGGTATTAAAGTAATGTTATAACATTAAAAACTTGCTTCCCACTAGGTGAACCGATGACTTGGTGAAGGTTTCGGGAACCCCCCGGATGCGAGTCGCACGGGACCGGTCAATATGGCAACACTAAACTTGGGGGAGGCCTATGTTTATCTGTGGACGTCTTGTGGCTGAAAAGATGATCATGATTATGATGATAGATTGAGAAAATGTTGTAACTTTGGACACCCACATATTATTATCCCCTCCGTTACTTCAAGTTTCCCAGGAATGGTCTAGAAAACAGAAAATGATCGCATCGACGACGACGGGGAGAACCTGACTTTAGGCTTCAATACGGATATACGTACTTTTGTGATACACAATAAATAGGAATATTTGATTAAAGGAAACATAATACGATACCTTTTCTTGACTGATCTTTGTCTTAACGAAAGGTCGATCTGGAAGAGTTAATAGAAAACCGATAATTAAATAAAACGCCTTCAAGAAACAACGTTGAAGGTTAATCACTGAAAAGGTTAGGCAAGGCTTACGTCTTTTTCTTCATAGTAGTTTTATATTTTCCAAGAACTAAAACTTTACTTATGTTATTATAGGTACTGATATTATTTGCCGTTTATGAAGGTACAGAACCCGCTACAAGCAACCCGAAACTTTTAATGTTTTCCCAATCAATTTTGAACCTAATGCTTTAGAGATAAAGTTGAAATATCTATTAAAGTTTATACGATTGTAGTAGCTTGAGCTTGTACGTCTAGGATCCCATCAAAATAAAAGAATAGAAAGAGAAATAAATCATCAGAAAACAAATCATCATCTTCCAGTCTAACGGGATGCAGCTCGAAGAATACCAATATTTGACACGGAGCGACTGCCTATCTGACCTCCACAACCCAGTTAGTACTGGCAGTTAGTACAGTTAGTTTGAGCCAGAACACAAATCCATCCGGAAATAAAAATTGCAAACGTAGTTTGGAAATTTAAACTTTAAAAACTTTCTTGCCAACCCTGCTGTCTATTTGTAACAATAGCTGAAACAACAATTTTAGCAGCGTAACTAGCAACAATACACACGCATAATATAAGGACAACGACCTTATGTTACTACACCCGCACGAAAATTATCTTTAGTACTGGATACGTCTAAACAGGTGGTAGTTTATTAAGCACTAAAACCAGACAATGTTTTATCGCAACTCAGTCTTTGTGAAACGTTCATAATTTTGCTGTGCCATGTTCTTTTACTAATATTATCTTATGTATGCGGGTAGCCCCACATTGTGGTCCAAAATTATTCCATTACGTACCCATTAACAGACGTCGTACAATTGCGAACGATATTTTCATCTACAAACACCCAAGCACGGGCCTAGAAATTGCAAAAATCGTAAGAAAAATTGAATTTTCGGGCTGACCTGACTGACCCTTACAAATTAAAATATTTTATGACAAAATCCGTTTAAGCGTGAAAAAGACCCAGTAACTGTATGAGTCAGGTATTGTATTCTCGCATTTATAATATAAGAAACTATGGCTGCGAAGGCATCGTATTCTTAGCTGAGAGTACATTATTCGTAGGATCCACATTTCACTATGACTTTTATTGTTAGTATCCGAGTTCTGTATTTATCTTTCAGCCTTTTGATATGGTGATGTGTTTATGTAACTGTATGCTTCCTGGTTGTCTTGGCGTACTTCAACACTAGATCATCTATGAAATGTCATGCTACTGGGTTTGAACTCACCTTGTAAAATAGTTATAGAAATATTGGTGTCATCATATTGTGTATGGGAAACAGTACTATCAGCCATAATCGTTCTTCATATACTATACGTATATGAAGAACGATTATGGCTAGCAACACTACTGACCACTACTGACTAGTGTTACTCCTAAGATGACCAATTATTGAAGTATTGCTGAGGAGTTTCTAGCTCTACTTAGTCTTCACACTTTTACGTCTTCCCAAAAACAGCTGTTTTAAACACATTTGGGAATATACACAAACATAAACAGCTATTTTTAGATAATTAGACCCTTATCTTTTCGGTGTGGGCTGAACATGGATCTTAGTATGATTGTATATTGTTTAATGAACCTGTTACTTCGTTAGTCGGTTTTCGTTGGTTTGGCTGACCTTTGCAGAAGCCGATGTATATTCAGACAACAAACACCTTAGTGTTTGTGTAGCACCTGGTAATTGAGGCTTAAATTAATTGTATTTGATTAACTAAGTTATAATTAGCCCGTCACAGTCGCTGTTACATTTACATGTGAACGTAACGTTTTTTTCAAAATTTCTTGTCCATTTATCCTGATGAAATTGTTGGGAACATCCTAATCCAACCTTTCACCGTATCATGCCTCAACGGCTAAAAAGGTATAGATGAAATTTGGTAGGTACACAGGTTTGATGGCGAGGGAATGGAAGGCCAAAGAAAAGATAGGTGAATTGTGTGAGGAGTTATATGAAAGAGAACGGAAAATGGAAGAGGAAATCGTACGGAAAACCCCAAATAGAATAGGACAAGTGCAGGAAGACGATGAGGTTAGGACAGTTTTGTTTTTTACCAGTGTTGAGACATAAATTGTAATCCTGAAAGAAAGCTCCCGTGTGATAATTATCGACCTGATTAGGGCGAAGCGGCAGACAAGAGCTATGTAGTTTGCAATAAAATCATATTGCTTTGAAAACTCGTAATATTAACATATTTCTAAATTAGTTCTAGCTTAAATATTTACAGTGTCAACTTTTAATCTTAAATAATGTTATGTACTTTCAGTTAAGGCGTTTAATTTGCATTTTGAGTAACAGATTTTCATTTGAGATAGTTTAGTTTTAAACGAGAGTAAATCTATCACATTTTAATATAACACATTGTTGGAAGCTTTTGTTTGATGAATTAATGATGAATTTACTTTGATTATCTTTGTCAACCTTTAATTTATACTTTTCAGCAAAACTTTTTTTCTTGTTCGAACTTGAGATCTATGGTAGTAAACCATAGATCTCAAGTCCGAACATAGGCAGTCCGAACTGTCCTGAGTAAACAAAAGAGATGAATGTATGAATAGTTGAGTGCACTACCGGTAAGGACTCGCTCCACTAGTTTCTCGCTGAGCGACAAAAGCTATCAAAAATAATACTCGCTCAGCGATACTTGATAACGATGCTAGTTGCAGTCTACACGCTGCTTGCTCATCGTTTTCGGTGGGACAACTGCCTAAAGTTCGTGTCACTGCAAACTTTAGCAAGGTAACTAAATATCTATAACCGTTTTCATATAATAATATCTACCAAACTAAACATGCTCCCAAATAAACCAAAACGCCATATAAATCTCTTTAAACCTAATTCGTTCAGCTTCCACAAATACGAGAATTTACTTTGATCGATCTTTTATTTTTGATCACAAATTAGAAGCAAGGGATTAGCCTCCTCAACGACACGCATCGTAACAAAAAGGAGTAAAGCGTTGGAGACAAATAAAGTATGAGAGAACAATGCGACGAGTCAGTGAATAATTTTAGCCCCGACGCGAGGTGGCTGCTACTTACATAGATGTGTAGTTCCTGGAACCGGCTGTCGAGTCTTTAGTGGGATTCGTGAGTGGAGGTATTAATAGAGCACTGGGCGTAGTTGTACCGTAATACGTTGTACGAGTCTTTTTAGATTTAGCTCCTAACAGGTTCCATTTTTTCTTTCTGTGAAAAGTAAAAAACTGAAGATATTTTACCATTGATTTTGCATAACTGTGAACAGCATGTTGTACTTTATTCTCAGTTAATTTGTGATAGATAACCGGTGGGACCGTTGGACGTCGAAGTCATCATAGGGGTCGAGTTCGTACTAAAGACAGTGACAGAGAAAACATAGTGAGGAAACCAGCATGTCTGAGAGATATTTCTCAATGGCATGCAAAGCAAAGTCCGGCCTAAAGGCCTATGGGCTTCATAAAAACACACCAGACCCCGTATTCACAAACGTTCGACTCGTTTCCGATTCGACAACTCGTATATCTGTCTTCTTCTGGCATTACGAAAACGACCGAGATAGACATACGACTTTCCGAATCGGAAGCGAGTCGAATGGTTGTGAATAAGGGGCCTGGTGTGTTTTTATGAAGCCCATAGGCCTTTAGGCCGGACTTTGCTTTGCATGCCATTGAGAAATATCTCTCAGACATGCTGGTTTCCTCACTATGTTTTCCTTCAGCGAAGATTGTGATAATCATACAATAAAATGTATCCGAAAACTCAGAGGTGGGTGTCTTTAGTACGAACTCGACCCCTATGATGACTTCGACGTCCAACGGTCCCACCGGTTATCTATCACAAATTAACTGAGAATAAAGTACAACATGCTGTTTACAGTTATGCAAAATTTATGGTAAAATATCTTCAGTTTTTTAGTTTTCACAGAAAGACAAAACTGGAACCTGTGAAGAGCTAAGAAGTTACTTTTACTAGCGAAGCAATGGGAATATAAATGCACTGTCAACACGACTCTTTAACCTATGGATGCCTAATATTTTATTTCATAAACAAAATTATCTTCAAACCTGTCACTTAACAAACAAAACTGAAACCCAATATCAACTACATATGTCCTTTCCCAAAAACAACCAAAAATAACACACTCATTTTAAAATTCAACGATTCCAGTAAATTTTTCACACATGTACCGCGCCCGCTATCTTTACCGCCCTCCAGGGAAATAACGTACTGTCACGCAGAATATACTGGTCCACACCACAATTAGAGAACGCCAGAAATTGCGTAATTAGGGGGCATTAATCGATCTTGCATAGTCTCGGCCACTTCCCTCTTTGTTAACTGGCTGGTTCCCTTCGGTTTGTACGTTGGACGACAAATTAGTTTGATATATTGTTCTAGTGTTAGTTTCGCAGTTCTTGTTACTGGCCAGTTTGTAGTTGAGGAAGAGTTTTGAGTTTATGGTTTTAAATTGGGTGTCTCGTTTGAATCACAGTTCGTTACGTAAATGCACGTAAGGAACTCAAATTAAAACGGGACATTTATGAGATTTTTGTAACACAAACTCATTTGAGAAATCTACAGATTGTTTAGGCAATTTTTTTTTTTTTAAATTGAATAAATTGTTTTACTACCGTATCCAAACTTATCAACTTTAACGCTTTAAAATATTAGTGTGGTTCAAGGAGTACTGATTTTTAGGTATAAACTATCTCTATCTTAATATCTTATATAATAACGTGACGTGTATTCAACACCCTCAACAAAAGGTCAACACTTACCACGAAATTGAGGTAGGCAGGTCTGAACCTCGTCCTTTTCAACCCCTAATTTCTATAAGTACACCAATTTCAATCCTCAATAACTGCCATGTCCGTCCGATTTCTTCAATAATAGTTCAGACAGAAATTCAGACGACGGAAATAGTGGACGAAAAATTCTAAAGAATTTCTACGACTGTACTTTTTGTGTGGTCACCCTATTAGATGATCATGGCGAAGAGTAATGATGGTAAATGGCAGGAAATTACCGTGGCACCTTATCGTCCGATTCAATAACCCCATAGACCAATGGCTGTACACTGTAGGGGAGGTAATAATGAAACTGCACGCGTCGACTTTCTGACTCACGTACGTCAGAACGCTGTAGACTTCATTTACGTTTTTTGTTCAACCGGCTACATTGTTAGAGGAACAAATAGTTATAAATCATCTTTACACGTAGCAGTAAAAGTCTTGAAGGGCTTAGAAATAAATTATGCTTTTAAGTGTAGTTTTTGACACTAACACTGTTTTTTGATGTTCAGTTGCTTAAGCAAGTCAAGCAAAGTAGTCAAAAGCGAAATTCAAACATTCAAACGTTTTTTGCAATTTACAGGCCAGCGCTAGGTTGTATGTTGATAAAAATATCGTTCGGACTGTAAGACGTATGTAGTTACAGAATAATAATAATCAAAATCATCAGTAAGTACAACCCTCCAGGTTTATAAAAGTCCAGGAACTGTTTTTTCACGATCAAAATCGTTCCTCGTCGATTTTTTATTACTTTTAAATACTTTCTGTTATTTTTTATGTGTTTTGTTCTTTGCGGGCTAATAAATCATTTTTCTTTCTTTCTTATGAACTACGTTTACTTGTTCATTTGGTATGTTAAGCAAGAATATTTCACAAACATATGAACACTTAAAAATCCACGAATAAAACATCAATAAGTTTGTCAGTACTCTTTAACACCTACTGTATACAGAATGATACAATAGGCGACATCGACGTAAGTCGAAAGAGAACAAAAAAGACAGTTACCACGTGTTGATTGGGGTCAACCGATTCGTCCGCTGTTCCTATACAGTTGCTTCAATGGGTGTAATTGCCGCCTTCGAGACATTATGACCGTCAAAGTGACGTATTGACACTTTTCTTTATTTAAAGGCTATCTCTATGTATGCGAACAGGCAATTTTAAGTGTTAGTTACTTGATTTGTTTAACGTCATATAAATATTATTTATTGTTCATTAATACGTTATTCATCAACAACTATTAAATAAATTACACAGGTAAACTAATAAAAAACTATGAAACTTGAGTTTTTAGATAGATAGATTTTGAAGAAACTATGCTATACTACTACAATGAAAAAACAAAACACAACACAGAAATGAAAATTTACTTTTTTTATTCTATGATTTTGCCCTTTGATCTAATTAAAATAATGATACGCAAGTAAAATTAAAATTAAAAAAAACCTCCAACACGATAATTCGTTAGGTCCCAGGGAACAGTCATCACTCCACTTTCCTCATCTCATTCCGTTAAGTAGATAATCCTTATTCCCTTTCAATATAGTGTAAATTATTTTAGTAGTCAAGCCCTTTTATGTGATACCCATATTGAGTTGTGAAAAAAAAAATGAATGAAAAAAACGAAAAAAAAAAAATTAACCCCGTTTTATGGTGGCACCCATCTTGGTTTTTAAATTTATCATAGTGTATAGTATAGTATTCTACTATTCGAGCCCTTTCATTTGATACCCACAATGAGGAAGTTGTGAAGAAATGGTAATTCGCCTTTTTATGGTGGCGGCCATCTTGGATTTTAAATTTATCAGAGGATCTTAGTAGTCAAGCCCTTTCATTTGATATCCATATTGAGGAATTTGTGAAAAAATATGTAATCCGCCATTTCGTGGCGGCGGCCATCTTGGACAAATTTTCATCAAACATAGCTAAGAACACTCCCGACTAATTCACCTTTCAAACAAAAGAACAAAATCAAAATCGGTTAATCCCTTCGGAACCTACGATCGTCACAGACAGACGCACACACACACAGACACGTCAAACTTATTATAACACCCCGTCGTTTTTGCGTCGGGGGCTAAAATGAATCAATATCAATTTCCGAAGTCCCAATTTCCCTTTAAGCTTATCATCGTCGTCTAACACCCAGCCTCAATCTAGAATCAGATCGAAAGAAGATCGGAAGATCGGTTTTGCCGATCGCTAACATCTAACCAACGCATAAAACACAATATACGACTAAGATTCACCACGAAATAAAACGTGCGGCACATAAGTTAAGCCGAATCTTGAGGGAACATTTGTTCAGTGAGACGCGTGACAAAATTGTAGCGACCTACGTTTTTCGATCACTTTCAGCATAGAGTAAGAACTTTGTGTAGAAGTCACACTCTTGTACATTCAGAAAGAAAGCTATAAAAAGTATTTATTTTACTCTAATTAAAAGAGATTTTAAAGAATTCGGTAGAGAGCGAACATTGGGAATAATGTTATAGAAACATTCTATGATCCCCAACACATGTTCGATCTTGACACACGTCATGTGTCGGCGTTTGACACTGGACAGAACGATTTCAACAAGTATTTGGATTACGATTTTCTTCGTCTTGTCCCTCTATCGCTCTTAAATAATTGAATGTTTATGCTCTAATAGAACAATATGTATTACTCGAGAACTTACTAATTTGGTCCAACACGAGGTGAAATGGGGCCTGACGAGTCCCTTATTTTTTTTTTTTTTTTTTTTTTTTTTTTGGATATGGCATCTCGCAGTTCAGTCTGAGAAGACTGGCTTCTGCTTAACCGGGCAATGTCCTGTGGATGCCTTGATTCTAAGGCCTCCAGCCAGGGCGAAAATAACTAAAAACTAAGCGACAGCGCTCTAAGGGCACCCCCTGTGGGGTACGAACCTCGGCTTAGGGCGTCGCTGGGGGCAGCAAAGGGACAGGCTGGATCTGATTGTCCTTATTTAGGGACTGATTTAATACTACAGGCTCAGCGTCGCGGGCTGGCTCGAGCAAGGGTCGGGGAGGGATTGATCGGGGATTTCGCGCCGGACCTCTGCGGCGAGGTCGGTAGGTTTTCGGTCTGTATTTGTACGCTCTGCGAACCGTACTGGTATCTTTCCTACTCTCTTGCAAGATAGTGATCGGATCGTCGGGGGTGACTAGGGTGTGACGCGGACGTTGGACGGAGCTAATACGCGATGGGTCGTACCGGGCGGCCGATGCGATTAGGGGATTCCTATGCTTAATAGCAGAGTCGAAGTAACGCTTGGAAAGGCGTTTCATGAACTGCTTAACGGTGGGGATTCTGAGGTCTACGTGAAGACTATCGTTACGGACGTAAGGGGGGGCACCGGTGATCTTTCGGAGAAATCGGTTCTGCAAGGTCTGCATCGTGTGGATATGACGCGGGTGGGCATGCGCGAATACTATGCAAGCATAGGTCATGATGGGGCGGATGACTGCGGTGAAAAGACGCAATTTGCACTTGAGTGACAATTTGCTCTTCCTAGTGATCATGAAGTGGAGCCGGCCCATAGCAAAGGCAGCCCGGTCACGAGCTGCTTTGATGTGGGCCTTGAACGACAGATGGTCGTCCAGAATAACTCCGAGATACTTGGCTTGCCTCTCCCAAGGGATAGGCTTACCGAACATAGTGATGGGGGGACCTGGCGAACGCTTAAGGCGTGCCTTATAGTATAAAACTGCCTGGCTTTTTTCGGGATTAACTTCAATTCTCCACTTACGGAACCAAGCGCCGAGCGAGTCGGCAGCTTTCTGGAGAATGCGGCGGATGTTATCCGGAGAACGGCCGGTGTAATAAATCGCGGTGTCGTCAGCGAAAAGTGCTGTTTGAACCTTCTGGTTCCTCGGAATGTCGCTGGTGTACAGCGTGAACGCGAGGGGAGAGATAACGGAGCCCTGAGGGACTCCGGCGCGAATCGGATGAGGAGAAGATAACGTCTTACCCACACGGTAGCGGAAGGTACGGTTTGACAAAAAGTCTCGTAAGATGAGCACGAGACGGTCGGGCACACCGAGCTGATAAAGCTTGTATATCAGCCCGTTGTGCCAGACTTTGTCAAAGGCTTTCGCGATATCGAAATACATCACCCCCGTCATCGCTCCGCGCTGGAAACCAGCGCTCACGTGTTCGACGATGCGGTGGACTTGATGTATGCAAGAATGTTCGGTCCTGAAGCCGAACTGTTCTTTCGGGATGAGGCCCTTTGTCTCGGCAAAATCTCTGAGACGCTTGTAAATAAGCCTTTCATAGATCTTGCCGAGAGCACTCAGGAGACTGATCGGCCTGTAGCTGGAGGGCTGGGCTTTCGGTTTCCCAGGTTTGGGAATACCTATAACAGTGGCCTCTTTCCACGTTTGGGGGAAAATATTATTGCTCAGGGCGCCATTGAAGATGGCAGCCAAAAGGACTATGAGCCTAGCGGGGAGGGCTTTAAAAACTCTATTCGTGAAACCGTCGGCGCCAGGGGCTTTCCGAGGCTTAAGCTTATCTATAATATCCTTGACCTCTTCCGGGGTGATGGCGGGGAGGGGGTCATCGGGATCTTCAAAAGGGGGAAGCGATGCTCTACGTTCAACTTCTGCATCCACCTCATCGAGGTGCTGCTTGTCTACTGGTAGAGTGCTTGGCGAACATTGAGATTCCAAGCTGTCGGCTAGGCATTCTGCTTTTTCAGAGTCGTCAAAAGCGACGCTCTTGTCGGGACGTATGAGGGGTGGAGAAGAGACCTCTTCCGAGGTGCGCAACTTCCTTTGAAGCTGCCAGAAGGCTTGATGAGTGGGCTCTAGTTCGCTAAGCGTCTTGTCCCATTGACTCGAGCGAAACTCACTAGTGCGTTTCTTTACAGCACGCTGTAAGGAACGCATGTGAGCCTTGTTCGCATCGCAGGGCCAAGAGCTGTAGGCACGTATGGCCGCGTTCTTCTCGGTTATCAGTTCACGTATATCGTCGGGAAGTATCCAGCGGCGATCACTCACCGCTGGTACTTCACGAGAACAATCCTTCAGTACGGATTGTACGTGTTCTGTAAACGAGTCGATTGCAGCCTCGGTGTCTGCGACTGAGACGATATGGTCGGGAATACCATCTAGAAGTGGTGACGTTTCGGATTTCAGCATATCGCTTACTTTCCTCCAGTCGGTAGTGAGAATAGTGGGAAGGGGCTGGCTGGGGTCAATGATACCCGAGCGAGGAATTAAGTGCATGAGCACTGGGCGGTGATCGGAGTGGAGCTCGTGTAACGTCTCAATCATGTGTAACCGAAGGTTCACATTCTTGAGCAGCGCTATATCGAGAACGTCGGGAAGATGACTGACAGTGTCAGGATAGTGCGTGTGCTCCATAGGAGCGACCGCGTCGAAACTAAGAGATTGGCCTAGATCGTAGAGGACTTTCCCTCTCGGGTTCGTCGTTCTACTGTTCCAGGCCGGGTGTTTGGCGTTGAGATCGCCCGCGATGATCACGGAGTCACTCAAGCCGAAAAGAAGGGTGAGATCGCTAACCAGGAGGTTGTGATCTTCCCAAGTATTAGTGGGGGCCAAATAAGCGGAAACTAAATGTACCGGTTGATGACCGGTCATAGCAAGCCGACAGATTGAAACCTCAAGTAGGGACTTTAAAGGAGGGGGATCGATGGGAATACAATGCAATTCTTTGCGGAAGTAAATGAGGGTGCCGCCCTTGTGACAACGTAGCCTATCATTGCGAACTATGCGGTAGTTGGCAATCTTGGGGTCGCGGTGGCTGGGTTTTAGGAACGTCTCCTGGATGAGGAGAACGTCAACGTTATGGTCACGGAGGAAGGCGGCGATCTCGTCGCGCTGTCCTCTCATGCCATTGGCGTTAAAATAACCTAATCTAAGGGACCGGGGTTGGGTGCAAGAGGGATTTGGTGTGATATCCATTACGGCGCGAAGTTGAGGTTACGAAGAGTGGCCTTGATGACTGGATAGGCATCAATGATGTCGACGACCTGCTGGAGGTCCGTTGCAGCTTTGAGCTCAGCGACCATGCGGTCGGCCTCAGCGGTGCAGAGAGGTTGGAACCTCATCAAATAATTCAGGTTGGAATTCTGAGAAGCAGGAGCGCGGGTAGGAGCAGCGGGAGCTCGGGTTTGCGGAGGGGCCTGAGGGGCCTGAGGGGCGGCCACAGGAGTGGGCGCTGGGACAGGGTTGTCCAAAAGACCGGGCATGGGGGGGTTGGGTTTTCCCTTCGCGAGGGCAGGGAACGCTTGCTAATGGTTCAGCATGTTCCAAGGAGAAGGCCTCTGCGGGCTGAGACGCTCTGGGAGGACATTGGACGGGACTTTGAAGGAAGAGGGAGCTTCCCTCTGCTGGCGTTGGTTGGCGCGATTCGCCAACTTGCCAGCGGACTGTTTCGGGGCTTTGGGGCAGCCCCTGTAGTTTGCCGGGTGGCCAGACTGTCCGCATAGCACGCAACTGGGCGGCTCTGTGCAGAGACTCCTGTCCTTGGGACGGGTGCAGTCTGCCGTGGCGTGGTCGCCGAGGCACTTTACACACCTATGCGGTGCGTAACAGTACTTCTGGCTGTGGCCATATAGTTGGCAGCGATGACACTGCCCTACAATCTTGAGCTTTTTGGGCCTCTCGATGATGATGCCCGATAACGAGCACACCGATCGGACCTTGAAAATAGGGTGGTGCCCTTCAACCGGGTCACATATTACGAGTACCATGTCGTACTCGTCACCCCCTTGGGACCTATTTTTGTGGAGGCGGTGGACCGCCGAAACAGGGATGCCCTGGGATGTCAGATCATCCAGGATGTCGGAGGAGGGAATCTCCTTGGGGATCCGCTTGATGACCACACGGGTCGGCTTCTCCTCAGGGAGGCTGTAAGTGTGGAAGGCGACGTTCCTTCCACGAAGCGCGTTAACCAAATTACGGAAATCCGTAGAGGTGGGGGTCTTGACTTTGATACCCTGGAGGGTAGAAGTGGCGTTAGTGTATTGGATCTTGCGATCCACACACATTTTGGAGATTTCTGTCCACCTGGATTTCTCCTGGATGTACAGAGCGGGTGGCTTCAGCTGCTTCTTTGAAGAAGGAGCAGCTGAGGAGGGGGCTGGCTGTGAAGCAGCCGTGGGGCTTGCAGGGCGGCTGACAGGAGCCGCACCTTGCGGTTGCGAAATAGCCATAGGGCTAGGCGGGCGACTGCCCTGGGAGGCAGCTTGAGGAGCGGTGGGGGCTATCGGGGACGGGGAGGCTTGAGGAGCAAGGGGAGGCGCATTGAGGGCTGTGACAGCCTTCTTGGCCTTATTGGCCTTAGCTTTCCTTCCCTTCTTCCTCTTGCCCTTTTGCACCAGCTGAAAGTCCTCCGATTCAGAGGACGAGGAGGTGGTGCTGGGGGAGTCGGGGGAGCTCTCAGCGGCAGAGGGCGCGGACTCAACAATCTCCATATCGGAGGAGGAAGGCTGAGTGATCGGAGCGGGGGAGGGCGAACGCGACGGACTTTCCCTCTCAGGGGTGCGAATGGCCTTGCGGAGGGCCCTAAATCGATCTTCCCTAAAAGGAGCAAGGAGATCACCATACTTCTCCTTTATATAATCGCTTTCGTCACATATAAGATGCGCTACTAGCTCATCGAACTGACTGTTCAGTAAGACATTACGTGCTTCCGCCATCTTGGCATGGGGAACCTAATCCTATTTAACCTAATTTTGGTAGCCTAACTAGAGCTAACTACCTAGTCCCGAGGAGACACGTAAAACGTGAGCTCCCCGGGCAGACAGTTCCCCGTTAAAAACGAACCCACCCTTGTGTTTTTCGTAGTGCTAACTGGCAAGAAGAAAAACACAAACAAACTTGCCAGCGACACGACTGTCGAGAATTGCCTGAAGGGCCTAATCTGAATTCCTATCTAACGATACCAGTACCTAAGTCCCCGGGTAGGTGCGCCCGGGGATGTGTGGCCTCTCCTGAACTTGTGCGAACAGTGAGGTGAGTACCTAAGGTGTGCCCTAAGCTTGTAAACCTGTCGCCAGTCTTATTGTGCGACAGGGCCCTAGTCCCGCAAGGGGCTCTAGTGCGAAGGGGTAGACACTCCCAACCGACACTAGGTGTGTAGCTGTGAACGAAGTCGAAGACTAGGTTTGACGAGGGAAGCCCCCAAGGCCAAGGTCCTAGCTCCCGATGCCAATGGAATGCCTCGCCCTGAAGGGGTCCGGCGGGTAGGATTGGGTCACCACCCTCTTGACTTCGTTAACACCGTTAGGTTTCCCGTCAAGAACCACAAAACCGTGGCTTTTCCCTGAAGGGGCAACAAAACGCGGACGATACGACGATAAGGAAATATAGCCTCGAAAGAGGCTGTGTTTTTGCCACTGAGTAACACCGGTTAGAATGTGTACTAATACAAGTATCAGACACAAACTAACGATGCACTACGGGACGGTTGGCACTGGGCCTTGATGCTCGGCGAAGCGGCGAAGCTGCGACGAACAGGACGGGAGGCGCGGTGGGGCGCGGAGAATCGACGGAGCGGGGCGGAGCGCACGTCTGCACGCTACGGTGGCCGAGCGTCGAATGATTTTTTGACGAGTCCCTTAGTGAAACCACGGGTAATTCACTAACTTCACTGATTAGCATTTTTGCAGCTTATTGATGAGCATGGACATTTGTTTCCGAGTCATGGATGTTTATGTATAATAAGTATGTATTTACAAACAAAAAGGTTATAATATGTGTAGTATATCAACTGTCTGGTGACCACGACACAAGCCTTGCTTAGTGTGGTACTAGATGGCGCTGTGTGTTATGTCCAGCGATATTTA